>OX451737.1:186348974-187616952 GCA_948472305.1 Vicia faba | reverse complement strand
CAAGTTATGAATTTTTTAGCGCGTAAAAACTGCACTTTCAACACACTTTTTCACCATATTTCTTCGAGAAAACTCACACATTCGGATACCTTCTTTAAAGAATTGACTCTTGAGCCGAACCTGAATTTTAGAATACGTTATCAGAGATATCTTGGCGAAAGAATACCTGAATATGACGCGGCAGGTTGGACTTGTGAATTTTTCTTGAAATGTTTTGAGAAATATGGGAGGGCAAATTTTGGGGTACAACAGTTGCCCCTGTTCAATCTTCTTAGACCTGAGGATGCAGGTTGGCTGACGTGTCTTTCGTAATACGAAGGTGGAAGATGATTGAACACTAGAGTGCCCAGAAATTTGTGCTCACATAGTAGTGTGATGGGGGAATGGGCTTATAGATGCCATTTGGAGATTGATGGATAGGATGATGGGCTTATAGATGCCATGCTAAGAGATGCTGGAGGGTGGATGGGCTTATAGATGCCATCTGGATGTTGATCGCGTAAGAGATTCCTTAGCGAGAACTTGCGTACCTGCAGAAGAAAAATGAGTACCTGACATGTTGCAGGAGCTGGTCTTCAGATGCTTGGTATAGATGTGTCCTGACTGGTTACAGGAGCTGAATCTGGAGCTTCAAATGGTGATGAATGAACCAGGGGTGGTTACTGCCTCAACAGGAACGGTGAGAGAACCTTGGATGATTTTAACCTCAACAGCAATCATTGAGATAATCTTGGGATTACCACCTCCGCAGTATCGGGGAGAGAACCATAGGCGATTACCACCTCAACAGCAAACATTGAGAGAACCTTGGATAACTTCAACTTCAACAGCAATCGTTGAGCGAAGTCTGGGATTACCACCTCCGCAGTATCGGGGAGAGAACCATAGGCGATTACCACCTCAACAGCAAACATTGAGAGAACCTTGGATAACTTCAACTTCAACAGCAATCGTTGAGCGAAATCTGGGATTACCATCTCCGCAGTATCGGGGAGAGAACCATAGGCGATTACAATCTCAATAGCAATCATTGAGAAAACCTTGGATGGAATTATCATCTCCGCAGTATCGGGGATAGAACCATAGGCGATTACAATCTCAATAGCAATCATTGAGAAAACCTTGGATGGAATTATCATCTCCGCAGTATCGGGGAGAGAACCATAGGCGATTACAATCTTAATAGCAATCATTGAGAAAACCTTGGATCACTTCTACTGAGTCTTCATCAGAAAAATCTGTTTGGGGTCGATTTAGCTGGACTAGAGAAGGCCTTGGACTGGATAAGAAATCTTTGGAGTCGATTAACTGAACCGGTCTAGGTCTTGAATGTCTTCAACTGGATAAGAGACAGGGAGATCTTTGGAGTCGATCTGACTGAACCAGACAAGGTCTTTGGAGTCTTCAACTGAGTCTTCAAAAGAAAAACCTTTAGGAGTCGGTTTAACTAGACCAGAGAACGCCTTTGACTGGATAACAACCAGGAAAATCTTTGGAGTCGATTTAACTGAACCAGACAAGGTCTTTGGAGTCTTCAACTGAGTCTTTAAAAGAAAAACCTTTAGGAGTCGGTTTAACTAGACCAGAGAACGCCTTTGACTGGATAATAACTAGGAAAATCTTTGGAGTCGATTTAACTGAACCAGACAAGGTCTTTGGAGTCTTCAACTGAGTCTTCAAAAGAAAAAACCTTTAGGAGTCGGTTTAACTAGACCAGAGAACGCCTTTGACTGGATAATAACCAGGAAAATCTTTGGAGTCGATTTAACTGAACCAGACAAGGTCTTTGGAGTCTTCAACTGAGTCTTCAAAAGAAAAACCTTTAGGAGTCGGTTTAACTAGACCAGAGAACGCCTTTGACTGGATAATAACCAGGAAAATCTTTGGAGTCGATTTAACTGAACCAGACAAGGTCTTTGGAGTCTTCAACTGAGTCTTCAAAAGAAAAACCTTTAGGAGTCGGTTTAACTAGACCAGAGAACGCCTTTGACTGGATAATAACCAGGAAAATCTTTAGAGTCGATTTAACTGAACCAGACAAGGTCTTTGGAGTCTTCAACTGAGTCTTCAAAAGAAAAACCTTTAGGAGACGGTTTAACTAGACCAGAGAACGCCTTTGACTGGATAATAACCAGGAAAATCTTTGGGAGTCGATTTAACTGAACCAGACAAGGTCTTTGGAGTCTTCAACTGAGTCTTCAAAAGAAAAACCTTTAGGAGTCGGTTTAACTAGACCAGAGAACGCCTTTGACTGGATAATAACCAGGAAAATCTTTGGGAGTCGATTTAACTGAACAGGTCTAGGTCTTGAAATATGATTGATAATTTAACTGAATCCTTCCTGAAAGGTAAAGGTCAGTCATATGCAATGCGTGATATGGATCAAGCAATGATGTTCTCAACATAAATGAGATTTGTAAGATATGATGCGTATATGCATGCTATAATGATGTATGTGATGTTTACGAATGTATGTTTTCGTTTAGGAAAGTAAATCCTTGACGGGTGCCGGGAAGTCATATCCTGGGCTGATGTTGGAGAACAGATTTTGCTTCCGCTGGATGATAGTTGCAAGTATACCGGCAGGAGAAGATGACTCCGTTGGGGAATAAACTTGGCGAATGAAATAACTCTGCAGGGAGGAAAGTACTCTAACGATCTTGCTGGGAAGCAATACTCTGTGGGGAGAGAGATACTTTGCTGAGTTGTTGATAATAACTTGCTGGGGATACCTTTGTTCTTTTGGAAGTGTTAACAGACTTCGCTGGGGATAGGAAGACTGTGTTGACGACGATCTTGAAGGGGTGAAAAACACAAGAAGGGGGGGTTGAATTGTAAAACTGAAATCTAAAGCAATTGACAAGATATTTTTATCCTGGTTCGTTTGATCTCAAACTACTCCAGTCCACCCGTCAAGGTGATTTCGCCTCTCTCCAACGAGGTCTTAATTCACTATATTCAACTGAATATTACAGACTGCTTTAACAACTGCTAAAGCCTTCTTGATTCAAACCACAACCCGGTTTGTCAAGGCAACACTTTCTTACAAATGAATAAAACAATGTGTGTGAATGTTTTCTACAAAACTTTATCACAACTGTGATGTATACACAAATGAAGCTTAGAAACTAGATTGCCAAACTGTAATGGAGTATCAGAGTTTGTGGTTTAGCAAAACTGGTAGAACGAAGATTATGGTTCAGCTTTGTGCGTGTAGAGATTTGGAGAGCATTAGCCATTATAATCTTCAAAGCCTTGTTTATATAGCACTTGAGAAGATGAACGTTGAATGCAATATTCTTGATTCAATGCTAATAACAAGCTTTCCTTATTGAGCAGATCTTGTCTGGAATGAGGCCGTTGGAATTAATTAGCGTTCAATGCACAGTACCGTTGCTTCTTCAATGCACGTTCTGGCTTGACTCATTCTGATTCTGCTTCGCTGCTGATGAACTATTGTGTTTCTGTATCAGAGTGTTTACGCGCAGTTCTGTTCATCAAGCTTCAGCATGTACGTGAGTTGATTATCTGATCTTGACATTCTGATGTAGCAACTTCTGATGCTGGTGTATGAAATCAAATTCTGATGCTGAAAAGACGTGATCTTGCTTATACCAATCAGAGTATCTGCAAGTCAGAACATAATAATTTTAGGCAGCATATAGTTCATTCA
The DNA here is from genome assembly GCA_948472305.1 of Vicia faba. NCBI lineage: Eukaryota > Viridiplantae > Streptophyta > Magnoliopsida > Fabales > Fabaceae > Vicia > Vicia faba. The sequence goes on along the minus strand of OX451737.1, from coordinate 187,613,279 downwards.
CGAACCTTATAAATACTATATCTTTTCACTTTGTTATCATCAAAACTTAAATATAGGGTAGTAGATTCAAACATTGTTCTAACAATCTCCCCCTTTTTGATGATGACAAAAACTAGATATTTTAAATGAGAAATAACGTGAAAAGGTATCTGGATATGTATCAGAATAAGAAGTACGGAGAAGTCAGAGTTAAGAGATACTCCCCCTGAGTTTGTTACTTCCCTTTGATATACGTGTTCTTCAGGATCAGATCTTTTTCTTTCTTTGAACATCAGATTATAAGAGTCTTTGACTTATCAGAGAGCAGAGCTTCAGAGCTTTTCCTGTCAGAGCTTTGCTTTGGATCAGAGTATTAGGTCGATCAGAACTTCATATTGATCAGAGCAACATTGATCAGAGCTTCTACATTTTGATTAGAGCTTCTAGTCTTCAGAGTGTCCAGGAGCTTCCTTGTGCCTGTAGACTTTAAACAAAACAGAAAAACATTTCAAGTAATAGAGTTAGAATGTTTGAGAGTTTCTGTCTAGTTAGCCCGTTATTGATTTAAATATCATTCTCGTTCTCCCCCTTTTTGTCAGCAATCAAAAAGTGTTGGTGATGTGCTAAAACAATTTGATCAGAAAAACTAATCATATTAAGATAGTTCAGAATCAGAGCAAGAAAAATATTACAAAAACATAATCAAAACAGTACATCAGAAAATCAAGAAAACATGAAAAAGGTTATGCATGGAAAAAAAATTTAAGGTTGAGGAGGCATGCGTGAGAACAGGCTCTCCAGCATCGCTTGAATCTTTTCAGAAGTTTCATTCTGCTTCTGAACCATGTTGACAACAGTGTCAATCTTGCTGTCCTGCACATCCATTCTTGCTTTCATCTTCTGATCATTCTCTTCCATCCGCTGCTGTAGACGCAAGTCATTCAGCCTTAATTCTTCCAGAGCATGCCTGTCCAAGGCAGCTTGAGAAGCATCAGAAGGAGGAGGCTTCTCAGAACTTTCAGCGACATCTTCTGCTTGACTCTCAGCCTGAATGGTCTTGTCTTCTTCTGATGGTTGCACCTGTGCAGCTTGCTGTTTCTCAGACCAAGATTCACTGTCCAGAGGGAGCACAACTTCCTGAGGCAGCTGACTTTCAACTTCCTTCAGCAGCTTGCTGAAGTTCTGTTGTGCCTGCTCATAGTTGACATCCTGCAACTTGAGGGCTTCAGCACGTACCCATAATCTGAACTGTGACCAGAGCTGATCAGAAGCAGCTGGGTCAATCATCCCAGGACAGACTTGCTTCAAAGAAGCAATCCATTGCAGCACACCTGTTTCAAAATTCAAAATACCAGAGCCAACATCTGGTTGCTTTGGTTTGGGAATGGCAATTTTGTGTCTTAAATCAGCAAGACGTTCAAGACTTGTTAAGTCAATGAAAGTTCTGCTGGGGTTTTCAGAGGTTTGCTGAGAGGCTGTTTGTTTTGGAGGAAGGGTATCAGAATCAGAGTCAGATATTTCTATTGGAGTGGTTGGAGTTTTTGGAGGTGTTGATTCTAATGAGGATGGCAACTGGGGCCTGAAAACAGTGGTTCCACATGGCAACTGGATTGCCAACGGTGATGGTTGAGGTGAGTGAGGGTCAGAATGATGAGGAGAAGGGGTTTTGGAATGGTGAAACTCTGTTTGTGGTGAAGGTGGATTATTTTCTGGTTGAGGAGGTGGAATCTCTGATTGCTCAGGGATCAGAGGTTCTTCTGTGAGAGGTTGTTGTTGTTGTGGTTCTGGTTCTGGTTGTTGTTGTTGTTCTGGTTCAGGTTGTTGTTCTGGTTGTGGAGGAGGAATATTTGGTGGTTCAGAATTTGGTTGAGCAGAAGCATGTTCACGCTCAATATCAGCTAGCACTTGGTCAAGTGCTGGTGTTGTTGAAAATGTTGGTTGTTTGGGAATTTTGGTTCTGGGTCTTCTGAGTAGTAATGCCTCAGAAGGGTCTTCTGGTATGGTTTCATCAATGGTAGGGATTGGAATTGATATTCTGTGAGAGGTTTGAGAAGGGGCAGCAGATGTTGGAATAGTAAAAGATTTTGAGATAGGGGCAGCAGATGAAATACCTCTTTTCTTTGGAGTCTGATGAGATGATCCTTCTGCTGGCGCTTTCCTCTTCTTTGTCTTCTTCTGAGTCACTTCTGGTTGGATTTGACTCAGATCTTTGATCTTCAGCTTTGAACCTGTATCTTCTTCCTTGTACGCATCTGGATACCTGAGAAACATCTCTGGTTTGGATTCCATTTCAGAAAATACCGGAAAATCACTCAGAGGCACTCTTCTGCTGGAGATATCAGCAGTTGAAGTAGCTCTGGGTTCCTTCTGAATATTTTCTATCAGCTTCATCTTTTTCAGATTCTTAGCATTCAGCGGTTTCCCAATAGTTGGTTCAATAGTGCTCATCTCCTGAGCTTCGATCAGATGTTCAATCAGCCTATTCTCTGTCAGAATATCTGATATAAGCCTTCCAAACGGTATCCAGTCTCTCTTGGTTCTTTCTTCTTCTCTTGTCTCTTTGACACTGGTCTTGAGATGGTTGAACAAGAAGTGTGCCAGATTGATCTTTACCCTCTGATCAATAAAGTAGATCAGAAACTGCTGATCCACGTTTATATAATCAGGAGAACTTGTTGGTTTCCTGTGGTTGAAGCATCCCAGAACAATCTTAGCCCATACTCTGCAGTGGTCCTTCAGATCCTTAATTTTGCTGCTGGGCATTCCAAGAGTGAAAATTCTGTTGGCTACCACACCTACATCAGGGCATCTTTCAGCCATGTCCACACAACGGACTCCACCACCACTTTGACCGATTAGCTTTGCAATGAGATCTTCAGAAATCACGATCTTCTTTCCCATAACAGAAGAAATGACTAGATGTTTAGAAACCTTGGCGTGAATCCAAAATTCCTTGACTAGCGCTGGGAATGTTGGTCCAACCAACCTATCGAAATACCTCTCCCACTTTTGAGCCCTAATTTCTTCAGTTAGGTCAAATCCATTTTCCTTCAAACTTTCGAAGTCAATGATTAACTCAGAAAGTACTTCAAGGTTCTTTACCGGAGTGAGAAGAGTTCTGAGAGGCACCTGATATTGTTCAGAGGTTACTTTCTTCTGATTGCCTGCAGAAATGCTGGAGGATGCCATTGTTCACACTAAAAAAGCTTTGAGAATGATTTGAGAGAAAAAGGTTTGTAGGAGATGAACTCAGAAATATGCAGAAAAAGCTTGAGTGTTAATGAGAAAGCGTAAAGAATAAGAATGAAGGATTAATGTGCTTAAATAGAGTTTTTCAAGTTTATTTTGAAAAAATAAACGTTTTTAAGAGAGAGAAAGAAATAATGATTGCCATTTAACAAGCGTGATTACTTTTCATTAAATGCTTGCTGATTTTGGGGGATTTGAGAAAGATACTTAAAAACGGTTACCAGACATGTGTCTCAATGCACCCAATCAGCGCTTTGCCTTCTCAGAAGCGTGCACGCGTTCTGCTTCAGAGATATGCTGATGATTGGATGACACTTGTTTGATGTAGTGATCAGCACGTCTGTCTTTGAGATTAAACTCTCAGATCTTTAGACTTGCATCTGATACAATCTGCATGTTCTATCTTTCTGAAAGAAGATTGATCAGAAGTTCACAGTAATATAATTACATTCTGAAGATAAATATATGGAATTAAAACATTTTCATTCTGGGCATACTTTCATGCTGAGATGTTTCAGAATGAAATTAAACCTATCTTCTGAAAGGGGTTTAGTAAAGATATCAGCCCATTGATGGTCTGTATCTATAAATTTTAAGTTCAAAATACCTTTCTGAATATAGTCCCTAATGAAATGATGCTTTATTTCTATATGCTTAGCTCTAGAATGTAAAATAGGATTCTTACTTAAGCAAATAGCAGAAGTATTATCACAGAGTATAGGAATGTTACTCTCAAAAATCTGGAAGTCTTCAAGCTGACTTTTCATCCAGAGCATTTGTGTGCTACATCCTGCTGCTGCTATGTACTCAGCTTCTGCTGTTGACAGAGCAATTGTTGATTGCCTTTTGCTGGACCAAGAGATCAGATTTTCTCCCAGAAACTGGCAGCTTCCAGAAGTACTTTTACGTTCCACTCTGTCTCCAGCAAAGTCAGCATCGCAGTAGCCTACTAAGCTGTAATCACTAGATTTTCTATAAAACAAACCCAGATTAGTAGTACCTTTCAGATACTTGAAAATTCGCTTAACAGCTGTTAAGTGAGATTCTCTAGGATCTGATTGGAATCTAGCACAAATGCAAACACTAAATAATATGTCAGGTCTTGAAGCAGTCAGATAGAGGAGAGAACCAATCATACCTCTGTAGACTTTCTGTTCTACACTTTTGCTTACCTCTTCTCTTTCCAGAATGCACGTGGGATGCATTGGAATCTTTGATGGCTTACATTCTGAGAGGTCAAATTTCTTCAGAAGATCTCTGATGTATTTGCTCTGATGAATGTAAGTTCCTTCTGGAGTTTGATTGATCTGAATTCCTAAAAAGAATTTCAGTTCCGCCATGAGGCTCATCTCAAATTCTGCCTGCATACACTTAGCAAATTTTCTTCCAAGAGAAGGATTAGTAGAACCAAAAATTATATCATCAACATAAATTTGACAGACTAAAATGTCACTCTTAACTGTTTTACAGAATAGAGTAGTGTCCACTTTCCCTCTGGTGAATTCATTTTCAAGCAGAAAGTTACTTAGCCTTTCATACCAAGCTCTGGGAGCTTGTTTCAGACCATACAGTGACTTCTTTAGTTTGAAAACATGTTCTGGATGTTTTGTATTTTCAAAACCTGGGGGTTGGTGAACATAAACTTCTTCTTCTATATAACCATTTAAGAATGCACTTTTGACATCCATCTGATACAGAGTGATGCCTCTATTAACAGCAAATGAAATTAAAAGTCTGATAGATTCTAACCTGGCGACTGGGGCAAAGGTTTCTGTATAGTCTATCCCCTCTTGCTGACTATATCCTTGTGCAACCAGTCGTGCCTTGTTTCTGATGACTTCACCTTGCTCATTAAGCTTGTTTCTGAACACCCATCTTGTTCCAATGACGTTGAATCCTTTTGGTCTGGGAACGAGATCCCATACGTCGTTTCTGGTGAATTGATTCAGCTCTTCTTGCATTGCCAGAATCCAGTCATTGTCCAGAAGTGCTTCATCAATAGAAGAAGGTTCAATCAGAGACACAAGTCCCATAAGAGTTTCTTCAGAGTTTCTGAAGCTTGCTCTTGTTCTGATTGGATCTTCCTTTCTTCCTAGGATAGTCTCTTCTGGGTGATCCAAACTGCTTCTGGGCAATCTCTTCTGAGGTTGATCAGCAGCTGTTGTAGGATTTCTGGCAGTGCTCCTTTCAGACGTTGAAGGAATGTCTGTGTTGAGAGCTTCTGATGACTTGTCTTCAGAACCTGCAAATTCAATTTCTATACCTGCAAAATTTTCATTCTGCTTTGACTTTTCAGAGTCAAGCTTGTCATCAAAACGAACACTGATTGATTCTTCCACAATCTGTGTTTCTGTATTGTATACTCTGTACCCTTTTGAGCGTTCAGAGTATCCTAACATAATACACTTCTGTGCCTTAGAGTCAAACTTGTTCAGATAATTCTTTGTATTCAATATAAAGCAAGTACATCCAAATGGATGAAAATATGAAATGTTGGGCTTTCTGTTCTTCCACAATTCATATGGAGTCTTTTCCAGAATAGGTCTTATTGAGATTCTATTCTGAATGTAGCACGCTGTGTTTATTGCCTCTGCCCAGAAAGTCTTAGCAACGTTTGTCTCATTGATTATGGTTCTGGCCATTTCTTGCAATGTTCTGTTCTTTCGTTCTACAACTCCATTTTGTTGGGGAGTTCTAGGACAGGAGAAATCATGCAGAATGCCTTTGTCATTAAAGAATGACTCAAAATCTTTATTTTCAAATTCTCCACCATGATCACTTCTGACTTTAACGATTCTAAGATCTTTTTCATTCTGAACTTGGTTACAGAAGGTAACAAACACAGAGTGTGACTCGTCCTTGTGTCTTAAGAACTTTACCCATGTCCATCTGCTATAGTCATCTACGATTACTAACCCATACTTCTTACCACTGACTGAAGCAGTTTTAACTGGTCCAAATAAGTCAATGTGCAGAAGTTCTAATGGCTTAGAGGTGGAAACAACATTTTTGGATTTAAAAGAAGGTTTTGCAAATTTGCCTTTCTGACATGCTTCACACAGAGCATCTGAATTGAACTTCAAATTAGGAAGTCCTCTGACCAGATTGAGTTTGTTAATCTGAGATATTCTTCTCATACTAACATGCCCCAATCTTCTGTGCCAGATCCACTGCTCGTTGTTAACAGACATAAGACATTTTACATTCTGACTCTTTAGTTCAGAAAGTTTGATTTTGTAAATGTTGTTTTTCCTCTTACCATTAAACAGGATAGTCCCATCTTTCTGACTAACAGCTTTACATGATTTTTGATTAAAGATTATATCATAACCGTTATCACTTAATTGACTTATGGATAACAGATTATGCATCAATCCATCTACTAGCAGAACATTATTAATAGAGGGAAGATTTCCATTACCTACAGTTCCAGAGCCAATAATCTTTCCCCTCTGATTGCCTCCAAAGCCAACGTGGCCTCCAGGCTTAAGTTCCAGGCTTTGGAACATATGCCTTCTTCCCGTCATGTGTCGTGAGCAGCCAGAGTCCAGGTACCATGACTGGTGTTTCTGACTTGCTGCTAAAGATATCTGCAACATGTATTATTTTATCCTTAGGTACCCAGATTTTCTTGGGTCCTGACTTGTTAGTTTTACCAAAACTCTGGTTGAATTTTGGTTTCACAGAGTGCTTACTGCTAGTATATTTGATGTCGTGTGTGTGACCATACACAAAGTGTGAATTTAGAGGAGTGTGTTTAATGGTTAAATCCATGACATTCTTAGGTGTAGGAACCTTACCTTGGTATCCTATTCCTTTCCTGCCGTTTCTGCTAACTCCATAGATCATTGAAGCCATTCTGCTTCTATCTATGCTTTTAGCTAAGAACTTCTGGAAACTATGATCATACTCCTTGATGATCTCATCAGCGTTGCTGGGAGTTTCAGAAATTGGTTCCTTCTGAGAGTTTTGTAAAGAGTTTTCTAATTTTGAAATTTTATCTCTCAGCTCAGAGTTTTCCAATTTGAGACTCTCAGACTTATTAGAGTCAGATTCAAGATTCCTTTTCAGGTCTCTGAATTTAGCTCTAATCTGCTGATAGCGTTCCAGAATTTCATTGAGGCTTTCAGCAAGTTCAGCCTTTGTAAAATTAACAGCGAAGTTAGGAAATACCTCTTCTGTGTCTGATTCTGAGTCTGATTCAGAAGCTTCACTATCTTCTGAGATATTAGCCATGAGCGCTATGTTTGCCCTTTCATCATCTGATTCTGAGTCAGCTTCAGACGAGTCAGAGTCATCCCATGTGGCCATGAGACTTTTCTTCTTCTCTCTTCCAAACTTCTTTTTGGGCTTTTCCCTCTGAAGCTTTGGGCAGTCACTCTTGTAGTGTCCTTGCTCATTGCACTCATAGCAGATGATGTCTTTGGTATTTGGCTTCTTGCTACTGAAGGAGCCTTCAGATCTTCTGTATCCAGAGGAAGAGTCTGTCCTTCTGTATCTGGAAGAAGACTCGTTCTGATCAGATCTTCTGGGATTCCTGAACTTCCTTTGTCTTTGCTTCCACAGTTGATTTACTCTTCTGGAGAGAAGGGAAAGTTCGTCTTCTTCTGATGAGGATCCATCAGATGTTTCTTCAACTGCCTGCAAAACTTTAGACTCAGATTTTCTGTTAGATTTTAAAGCTAAAGGCTTACCTTGCTTCTGAGGCTCGTCAGCTTCTAGCTCTATCTCATGACTTCTGAGGGAGCTTATAAGTTCCTCCAGAGTGATCTTGTTGAGATCTTTAGCTAGCTTCAGAGCAGTAACCATAGGCCTCCACTGCTTGGGTAAACTTCTGATTATTTTCTTGACATGGTCAGCCGTAGAGTATCCTTTGTCCAGAACTTTGAGACCAGCTACCAGAATCTGGAATCTAGAGAACATAGCTTCAATGGATTCAGATTCTTCCATTTTGAACGCCTCATACTTCTGAATGAGCGCCAGAGCTTTTGTTTCTTTGACTTGAACGTTGCCCTCATGCGTCATTCTGAGAGAATCAAAGATGTTCTTTGCTGTGTCTCTGTTGGAGATCTTTTCATACTCAGTATAGGAGATGGCACTGAGGAGGATGGTTCTGGCCTTATGGTGATTCTTGAAATCACGCTTTTGTTGATCAGTCATTGATTTTCTATCAATCTTCTGACCACTTGCATTCACAGGGTGCGTGTATCCATCTGTCACCATATCCCACAGATCAGCATCATGTGCTAGAAAGAAGCTTTCAATTCTGTCTTTCCAGTAATCAAAGTTTTCTCCATCAAAGACTGGAGGTTTGCCGCTGAATCTGTCTCTGTCCTCATTATTGTCATTGCTGAAGTGAGAATTGTTTCCTGCCATTGTGTTTTTCTGACGCTGGATCTTGTACTGACACGGTTAAGTGTTTTAGCTCAGAACCAGGCGCTCTGATGCCAATTGAAGGGGTGAAAAACACAAGAAGGGGGGGGGGTTGAATTGTAAAACTGAAATCTAAAGCAATTGACAAGATATTTTTATCCTGGTTCGTTTGATCTCAAACTACTCCAGTCCACCCGTCAAGGTGATTTCGCCTCTCTCCAACGAGGTCTTAATTCACTATATTCAACTGAATATTACAGACTGCTTTAACAACTGCTAAAGCCTTCTTGATTCAAACCACAACCCGGTTTGTCAAGGCAACACTTTCTTACAAATGAATAAAACAATGTGTGTGAATGTTTTCTACAAAACTTTATCACAACTGTGATGTATACACAAATGAAGCTTAGAAACTAGATTGCCAAACTGTAATGGAGTATCAGAGTTTGTGGTTTAGCAAAACTGGTAGAACGAAGATTATGGTTCAGCTTTGTGCGTGTAGAGATTTGGAGAGCATTAGCCATTATAATCTTCAAAGCCTTGTTTATATAGCACTTGAGAAGATGAACGTTGAATGCAATATTCTTGATTCAATGCTAATAACAAGCTTTCCTTATTGAGCAGATCTTGTCTGGAATGAGGCCGTTGGAATTAATTAGCGTTCAATGCACAGTACCGTTGCTTCTTCAATGCACGTTCTGGCTTGGCTCATTCTGATTCTGCTTCGCTGCTGATGAACTATTGTGTTTCTGTATCAGAGTGTTTACGCGCAGTTCTGTTCATCAAGCTTCAGCATGTACGTGAGTTGATTATCTGATCTTGACATTCTGATGTAGCAACTTCTGATGCTGGTGTATGAAATCAAATTCTGATGCTGAAAAGACGTGATCTTGCTTATACCAATCAGAGTATCTGCAAGTCAGAACATAATAATTTTAGGCAGCATATAGTTCATTCATGAACCTTATAAATACTATATCTTTTCACTTTGTTATCATCAAAACTTAAATATAGGGTAGTAGATTCAAACATTGTTCTAACAGATCTTTCCGTGGCTTTTGGCCGAGGATAACCCAGTTATATCCTGGTAGGGAAATAACTCTTTGAATAAAGCCGGACGACGCGTTCGTGCTCTGAGAGGATAAGCTTCCAGAATCTACTGGGGATAAGCTTACTGCTTGGGGGAGATGGATTCCACTTTCCTGGGGACACTGGGCTGGACTCCTGGGGAAGTTTTGAACTGTACCGGGGAAGTGACTCCTTTGCATGCTGATAGAACGCCGGGGAACAATCTTAAATCAAGACTACCGGGGATGCTTGTTAAGACTGTATGCTGCTGGGGAAGGTTGAGACCTGCGGGAGGATACCCAACTTCCTTAAGGTTGATAACTGCTTTGCTTGAGGAGAGTATACTGCTTGCTGGCTCACTCTCTGGGGAATTAAGATACCTGGTTGTGTTCTTCAGCTGAACCTACCTTGATACCTTGGAGGACAGAACAATTAGATTGCTTGGACAACTCTTTATTGCCCCTGTTTCTGAGGTATGAGAGGAAGACCTGTGAGATGCTGATAGTTGTTGATGGACAAACCTTCTTCTGGTAGGCAGGTGATAAGATGACAGGACATAGTCGTACGCTTTGATCCCTAACTTTTGCCTGGACCGCCCTTTCGGGTTTTCAGTCCACCGGGATACCCATTTTTGCCCAAGCCGCCTTTTCAGGTTTTCGACTTGCCGGGTGTACAGATTTTTCATTTTCAACCCTTATTTTTGCCCGAACCCTTTTGGTTCGCCGGGAAGCCCTGATTTTTGCCTAGGTATGTCAACCTAGCGGGTCTTTGATTTTGCGTAGTATTTTTCGGCTATGTCCATGTTCTCAGAATGTAGGGAGTTGCCCCTGTTTAGAAGTGTTTTTGTCATGCCACCAGAAGGTGTTTGATCAGGCAAGATTCTTTGTTGGAATGCCCCAAGTGACCCAAGCGGAGATTTGCCCCTGGCTGTTTGGCCTTTGAGAGATTCTCCGAATCTTGATTGGATTGCCCCAAATGATAGACCATGATCAGGTCTGCCCCTTGATTGGAAGTGCTTTTGTTCGCTAGGTATTCATCGTGCGAATTTCTTGTTGTTCAACCAAAAAGACATATGCAAACAAAGTTATGTTAAAAATGCAAAGCTTATGTCTGTCTTGAAGATTTTAGAAATGCATTCTTTTTCATAAAACAAGTGAATGTTTGTAAAACGTGATGTCCACTCTGTATTTTACCGTAGGCCTTAAGGAGTCAGGATACCTTTCGTAACAGTATGCTCTCGAACTAACCCATGCTTCGGCTAGGACTTTTAAGGGTTATAACGTGGCTTGGTTCACGGTTTAAGAAACAAAGGATAAAGGCTCAAATTATTTGTACCCACCCGCTCTTCGTGATGTTCTCCAAACCTAAACTCAGTTGATCATACGTTAGACCTTGTTTGAGTCTTTGCTCTGATTTTCCGGTGATGGTCCAGATGTTGATAACTTATTTTGAATAGGCGGTCATTCCTTTTTTTGTTGAGGGTTTGTAAGACCTCTTTCTTGTCTGATTTTTGTTATCCCTTTCTTTTTTTGCCTGAACTGTTTCCCTTTTTGGAATTACAGTCAGCGGGATGCCCCCGTTTTGTAAGTCTCCTTCATAGGTTTTGACTTAATGGGCTTTTTTATTTTGAGAGATATAATGACTGCCTTTCTTTATTGATTATTCGGAACCATCACTGTTTTTTTTTGTTTTGTAAGGACCTCCTTGGTGCCATTCGTTATGCACTTGGATCAACTGAGAGACTACCCTGCCCCAGGTTATGATTAAGGGTTTTAAATTTCGAAAAGAAAAACTCCCACTTCTTTGGCTCAGAGGGGTTGACGAGGGATTATCTTCCTTATAACTCCAGTGTTTAGGAATTTGAAACAATGCCTGTACCTCATCAGCGGGGTCTGTTCAAAAGCATATTGTAGATTATGGTATTGTTTTCGTCATCCTCCCTCAAGAGGCTTAGAATTTTAGATCAAGAGTTTACATCAGAAAAAATATGAAAATAGTTTGCATATAGTGAATACGATATAATTACTTCAAGACGGACATATGTAATGCATTAATGAAATAACAATGTTTGACGTGAATATTATTGTTTGAATAAACAAAGAAAAATACGACTTGAATTCGAATGAACAAAAAAGTGCTTTCTATCCTAGCCATGTTTTGGCATGGGAGCAGTGATCACGTTGGGAGCCGCGGGCGCCTCGAACTCAACCTCCTTTGCGTCAATCAAGTCTTGGATCTTATTTTTCAAGCTCCAACAATCATCTGTAGTATGCCCCGGGCTGTCAGAGTGATAAGCGCAGCGGGCGTTGGGGTTATACTTCGGTGACGTTGTATTTTGATTCTTCGGAGCTTCTTTTAGAGTTACCAGCTTGGTCTCCAGCAACTGTGGCAATATCAGGGATAAGGTCATGCTGAGCCGAGTGAACTGCCTTCTCTCGCTCTTTTGTTGGTTGTGATGTTGCAGAGTACCAGCAGGTTTTGAGATCGCCATTGCATTGGCAGCTTGGCGGCGTTCTGGTCTATTCTGTCTCCTTGAACCATTGACGGCATTGGATTCCTTCTTAAAAGGTTTTTTATCGGTGCTCGATGAAACATCCTTCTGTATCTTCCCAGCCTTGATACCAGCTTCGATCCTCTCCCCAGTCAAGATCAGATCTGTAAACCCAGCAGAAGAGTTCCCAATCAGATGGTTGAAGAATGGACCAGACAGGGTCCCTAAGAACATGTCGACGAGCTCGCGGTCAGTCAGAGGTGGTTGTACCCTTCCAGCAAGGTCCCTCCACTTCTGCGCATATTCTTTAAAACCTTCTCCCGATCCTAACGACATACCCTGGAGTTGGGTACGCGTAGGAGCGAGGTCGGCATTATACTGATACTGCTTATAGAAAGCAGTAGCCAACTCCTCCCAGTTACGAACCTTGGTCCCATCCAGCTGATAGAACCATTCGAGATGAGTCCCTGAAAGACTCTCCTGAAAGAAGTGGATCCACAAATTCTTATCCACTGAGTACGGTTGAATCTTCCGAACATAGGACCTGAGATGTAGCTTGGGACAAGACGCCCCGTCGTACTTAGTGAAAGATGGTGCCTTGAATTTACGAGGAATAATCACACCGGTAGATAAACCCAAATCTCTGAAATCTAGCCCAGGTACCCGTTGTATCTCCATAGCATTCAGACGGTATTCCAACTGTTTGTACTTGTCTTCCACAGGAGGGTATTGTTCGTCGTTGAAATCTGTCTCGTTGTCGGAGACCACTGGACTAGGCACCTCTCTCTCATGGTGACTGCTTTCCCTCACAGATGTAGTAGTCCTCTCAGTTTCAATCTGTAGTGTATTCCCAGGTCTACGTCTAGGGCTGAACAAAACAGTCCTCTTCTTCTTCTTTTTCAGGAGCAGAGTCTTCAGATCTTGTTGCCCCTGGGCCAAATTCATGATCAGCTCTTGGAACTGGGCATTTTGAGCCTGAAGGGCCTTGATAGACATCTCGGTTGATGATGAGTCAGGATTCATGATGCTGAAATAAACAGCGCAGAGGGTGAGCAACCTGTAAAAGGGGTACCTGGAATGCAATGATATGTATGATATGCATGCAATGTTTTCAAGGACCTCGCGGGGAAAACAAGAAAATTTGTTAGAATTTGGGTCCGGTAGCTTGACTGAAGGAACTTCGTGTTGTTGAGAGTCCTTCTTCAAGGGTCAAAGGCTCACCATATCTAGTGGGTCATAGCCCCTGACTTTAGTCATCATGTCTGGTTTTGATTTCCAAACAACCTTGGTTAAGGGAACCTTCTTCAAGAGTCAGAGCTCACCATATCAAGTGGGTCATAGCCCCTGACAACCTTGGCTAGAGGAAAATAAATCCCCTTTGCCCCTTGTTTGGTGTTTGATTTATCATGACCTGCATCACAAGCCTTAGAGATCCTTGAAAGGGGTTAGGATGTATGCAATGGTATGATGTCATGATGCATGGGGTAATGTAAGTAACCCTGTTGTGAGCCCCAATTAAGGACTGCAAACCAAAACCTGCAAGCAACTCAAGTAAGACCTGTCATGAGTCCCAATTAAGGACTATAAACAAAACCTGCAAGAAACTTAGTACAACCTGCTATGAGTCCTAATTAAGGACCACAAACAAAACCTGCGGGGAACTCAAGTGTCAGATAACAAGCATGCAAGTAGTCAAGTATGAAAGCACACAAGTCACACAGAGAGCCCTTAGAGTTTAGGCCAGCATGAAGTTTGGGGTACTACCCTCTTGAAGTTTGTTGGTTCATACCTGTCCTATCAAAGTAACCGGGTTCTTAGAGGATCCCAATATCATTGACTACCCTCAATCGGTCATAACTCCAGCATCGCAATCTTTTCTTGCGGCCAGAACCATCACGAGAGTTTAGCCTCAATGGGCGTAGCATACTGCTACTGTTCTAATGGCCAAGTTGTGTTATTTAAGGTTCTAAGGTTGTTGGTGCTTAATGACTCCTTAGAAGACCCATATTCTCCTCGTTGCAACACAAGGGATATCGGTACAGACCAAGGTGCCACACCAACGTAGCCACTGCTTCACCCGTGTCGGTCTACGTCGGACAGGTCCCTCACAGCTTATGCTACCTAAACAGGGTATCCCCAGATCTGGGTTAGGATCTATGTAACTCCCAGGCAACCCACAAATTTAAAGCAGACAAGTCAATACAATTGAAAACACAGTTATGAACTAACCCTAAGGTACACCTCACTTTATAAGTACGTTCCCAGCAGAGTCGCCAGTTCTGTGATCGGTGGATCTGGAACTGACTGTTTAACGCTGGTTCGCGAAATGTCGCGGTAAGCAAGAGTCGCCACCGTCTTTTATTTTCTCCAAATGGAAAGGACAAAAGCACAGAAAAATTCCTTAAAGAGATTGCTCTCGGTTCGGGAGGTAGGTTATAGAAAGGGAAGGTGTTAGCACCCTTTCTATCCATGGTTATCCATGGGCTCTTAGATACTTGCTCATTGTGTTTTCAAAATTGTTTGTTTGCTTTTCAACTGTGGGTTTTTAAAAGGTTTCTTTGAAAATTCCAGTTCGACTCTTGTATCGGTCCTCAAGAGTGTTTGAAAAATTGCTTTCGAAAGCTTTTTGAAAAGGTGTCGGTGTGAAAAGTATTTTGGATTTGTTTTTGAAATTAGAGCAAGTATCTAGAGCCGTCTACCTACCCTAAGGAATTCGTCTGTGTAAATGTCCTTTAAAGTAGTGCCATCCCACCATTGAGAGGTAGGTAGCACCACCGTTGGAGGTGTTCGGGTCAATTCGAGGTTCGGGACATGGTGATCACCGGAGCAATAGGAAAACACCTTAGAAGCTACCCTCATGCCAGGTTCCCGGATCATGAGGACTTACTAAGACATCCTCTACTCAACGATCACCTTTCGAAGGGCAAGGCAACAGTGAGGCGTACCCTAGGGGTGGTGTGTGATTTGTGTGTCATGTTCATTTGTATTTATCTTGTCATGTCAAAGTGATCTATGCGTTTGTTTTTATTTTAGGCCATTCATTCTTGCATGCATTTTATTAGCAGTTAAAAAGATGCGGAAAATTAAAAGTTCTAAACTATTACAAAGGCGCAGGTCCACATCGCCAAAATTAATCCAGGACCCGATTTGACAGAAAATAAAGAAATAAAGTAAAGTGCGAAAGATAAATATTTACACGGCTTTGGGAGAAGTACATAAAAATTATACGAAAAGAAAATAAATGCGCGAATTGAATTAAAATTGAAAACGAGGGCGTTGGATCCTTTTGAAGTTAAATTGAAATTAAAAATTAATTAATTATTTATTGAAATAAAAGAAGTGTTTTTTAGGTTTTTTTTGTATTTATGAAATAAGAAAATTAAAATTAAAAGAAACCCTAATTCTAAGTTATTTTTAATTATTTGAGAAAAATGTTAAAGTTTAACTTAATTTACTAAAGAATTTATGTACATGTTTATTTACAAAATAAATTAGTAATTAATAATAATAATAATGATGAGAAAATTATTTATTAAAAAAAATGATGAAAAAGTTAAAAACCCTAATTTCTACATATTTAATTTATTAAGAAAAATATTAAAGTTTTGAAACCTAAATTAATCTAATTAATTGTTTAAAGTTTATTTACAAAAATAATAATAGTGAAATTAATATTAATAAAATAAACATTTTTTTGATTTTTCTGTATTTTATATTTATTATGAAAATTATTTTATGGAATTAAAAGAAAACAATTAAAAAAACAATTAAAAGAATAAAAAGGAAAAACAAATAAAAATTAAAAATTGAGCAAACCATAGGGGGTGTCTGGCCCAAGGGGAGGTTTTTGAAGTATTGACTCCTGAGTACCGTGGTCTGCATTCTTTGGCCATTGGATTGAGTTTCATGCATAAGTTGTTCTACTTTGGCCATTTGGCTTTTGGCTTTTGGCTTTTGGCTTTTGTGTTCTGGCCTCAACGTTCCTTAATCTTCTCAGGATGTCTGTCTCGCCACGTATTGGTGTCATGTGTAAAATGTTCTGTTTTGGCCATTTGGCTTTTGGCTTTTGGCCATTTGTGTTTTGGCCTCAACGTTCCTTAATGAACCTGCATGAGATCATGTCTAAATCTGCAGTGTTGAATCTCATGAACACATTAAATAAAAATCATAAAATGTTAATAAAGTCAATATATGAAGAAATTTAATGTTTAGGCACAATATGACATGTATGAATGGTTATACCCTTTTGATCATGGAGATCAAATCAATCTTACCCTTACTGGAAAATTAGTGACCGAAATGCTTTTATGCCTTACTGGAAAATTAGGATCATGGAGATCAGGCCAGCCTTATCCTTACTGAAGAAATAGTGAGGTGTTGGTTTGTAACTGTGATGGCTTGTTTGTAGTGAGAGAGGGATTTGTAATAAGGATTTCAAGGTTTTAAGGTTCTTGAAAGAATTTGATATTCTAACAGTATTGTGACAAGGTTTTTTCTCTCTTTTTTCTCCTTTTTGGTTTGTGTGAAAATAATGTGATTATATAATGAAAATTAGGGTAAAGCAAATGGGCTTTGAATGTGCAATTGGGCCTCCAATATTCACTTGAATTCGTCACTTTCCAGGCTAAATCGCAGGGACTTAAGTGCATTTTTTAAAGTTGAAATGTGAAAACAAAATGTAGCCGACATCGAGAACTAACTCCTGTCCGAAAATCGACTCAATCGGATAAACGGTGAATTAGTTATGAATTTTTGAAGTTTCAGCTCAGACAAACTTATTTTGGGCTCCAGTGTCGACTCTGACACGTTCTTCAATAAAAAACTGGTATTGATCGGTGCATAATTTGGTCTCGACTTTTGAAGCAAAGTTGTAGATCTATGAGTCATTGACCTTGTGTAAAAATATGAGTCCAATCCGATAAAAATTGACCGAGTTATGAATTTTCGAAGTTTCGGCCCAGATGAAATAATATTCAGCATTCAGGATTTTCGGCGTGTCACACACTCTGAGCAAAAAATGAAGGCCTTTTGAACACCGTTCGAACTCGATGCCTCCTGTGAAAATGTAGCCAACTCAATTTGTGAAATTTTGGCGCCGGAACCAGCTCGATATGATGAAAATCGACCAAGTTATGATTTTCTGAACATGATGCAAATAAACTTCTGTCACAAATTTTCTGTGCGAAAATACTTGATAAATCCACATTTTTGAAGACCTTCTGATCGAAATTGGCTTCCAGCCGTGAGAGATGAAAATGTAGATAATGTCAAGACGGAATTTTGGCCACCGGAACGGGTTCAAAACGAGCCACGATCTTCAAGTTATGAATTTTTTAGCGCGTAAAAACTGCACTTTCAGCACACTTTTTCACCATATTTCTTCGAGAAAACTCACACATTCGGATACCTTCTTTAAAGAATTGACTCTTGAGCCGAACCTGAATTTGAGAATACGTTATCAGAGATATCTTGGCGAAAGAATACCTGAATATGACGCGCTAGGTTGGACTTGTGAATTTTTCTTGAAATGTTTTGAGAAATATGGGAGGACAAATTTTGGGTTACAACAATACTCCTTTATCCTTTCGAAAGCAGCCTGACATTCATCGTTCCAACGTACTACTTGATCTTTCTTCAGTAATTTGAAGATTGGCTCACAGGTAGCAGTTAGATGTGAGATGAATCGGGCAATGTAATTCAGTCGTCCCAAAAAACCTCTGTCTTCTTTCTCTGTCTTGGGAGTCGGCATCTCTTGTATGGCTTTCACCTTGGCAGGGTCCACCTGAATACCTTTATCGCTTACAATGAATCCTAGCAATTTTCCAGACCTCACCCCAAAGGTGCATTTGTTTGGGTTCAACCTCAGTTTGTACAACTTTAGTCGGTCGAACAGGTTCCGCAGATGGTCAAGGTGTTCCTCCTCAGTTTGGGACCTTGCAATCATATCATCGACGTACACTTCAATCTCATGGTGAATCATATCATGAAATAAAGCAACCATGGCACGTTGGTAGGTTGCCCCGGCATTTTTCAACCCGAATGGCATGACCTTGTAACAGAAGGTGCCCCACTGAGTGACAAAGGTAGTCTTTTCCATATCTTCAGGAGCCATCTTGATCTGATTATACCCTGAAAAACCATCCATGAAGGAGAACACCTTGTGTTGAGCAGTATTGTCAACAAGAACGTCGATGTGAGGTAGGGGAAGTCATCCTTGGGGCTTGCCCTGTTTAGATCCTTGTAATCGACACACATTCTGACCTTACCGTCCTTCTTCGACACTGGCACCATGTTGGCAACCCACTGAGGGTAAGAAGTCACTGCTAGAAACCCGGCATCGAATTGCTTCATAACTTCAGCTTTGATCTTTTCGGACATCTCTGGACGCATACGGCGGACCTTTTGCTTTACCGGAGGGCAGTCTTCCTTGGTAGGCAGGTGATGAACCACAATGTCGGCATCCGAACCAGGCATGTCTTCGTAAGACCAAGCAAAGATCTCCATGTAATCATGTAGCATCTGGATCAATCGTTGCTTCACGCTGAGCTCTAGATTGGCACCAATCTTGACTTCTTTTCTATCCGTCTCAGTACCCAGATTCACTGTTTCCACCGGCTCTTCATGTGGCTGAATGGCCCTCTCTTCCTGGAGTAGCAGTCTTGCGAGTTCACCAGGCACTTCGCAACCATCTTCACCTTCGTCTTCGGCCAAGTTGATCGGATTTTCGAAGTCATAACTGGCAGTAGCAGAGCTATTACCAGTGAGATCCAGAGTGGATTGGAACCTGTATAAGTGAGTGTATGTAAATATAGCTGTTTTGCAATATATAACACAGAAAGAAAAAAGAGCACAAGATTTGAAATGCAACAAACGTCCAATGTTTTGATTGATGATATATGGAAATGTCATACAAAAAGCCCTCACAAATGGAGCCACGGTGCCCCGGGTAGGACACCGAGCCAATAAAAGTTTCAACATATTGTTTGTTACAAATTGAAAATCAAAAGAGTTCATTACTGCGTGACAAATGTAATAGGTGTAAAATCCTTTGCCGTCCAGTTGCTTGGTCCGTTGTTGGTGGTTGGATAGATCCAACTGTCAAACTTTGCTTCCTCTACGTCCTCCTCGATAGCATTCACTCTTGGGTTGGAGATGAATACCAGAGCCTTTCTGATCCTTTCTTTGCGAACAGCTCTCTGAGCCTCTGCAGTGAAGCCCAGTCCAAACTTGTCGGTCTTTTGAGTGAAATCAGGAAGCTGACCCCAGTTTGCACATTTGCCTTTCTCGATCACAGCCCGGGCATCCTTCAGGGAAGCCATCTTTAAAGGAAAGTCTTCTTCAACCACTGTCTCAGCTGACGCCAATTGTGATCGGTGGATCTGGAACTGATTGTTTAATGCTGGTTCGCGAAATGTCGCGGAAGCAAGAGTCGCCACCGTCTTTTATTTTCTCCAAATGGAAAGGACAAAAGCACAGAAAAATTCCTTATTGAGATTGCTTCTCGGTTCGGGAGGTAGATTTATAGAAAGGGAAGGTGTTAGCACCCTTTCTATCCATGGTTATCCATGGGCTCTTAGATACTTGCTCATTTGTGTTTTCAAAATGTTTGTTTGCTTTTCAAGGTGAGTGGGTTTGAAAAAGTTTCTTTGAAAATTTCAGTTCGACTCTTGTATCAGTCCTCAAGAGTGTTTGAAAAATTGCTTTTGAAAGCTTTTTGAAAGGTGTCGGTGTGAAAAGAAGTTTTTGTTTTGAATTAGAGCAAGTATCTATGAGTCATCCACCTACCCTAAGGAATTAGGCTGTGTAAATGTCCTTAAGGTAGTGCCATCCCACCATTGAGAGGTAGGTAGCACCATCGTTGGAGGTGTTCGGGTCAATTCGAGGGTTCGGGACATTGTGGTCACCAGAGCAATAGGAAGACACCTTAGAAGCTACCCTCATGCCATGTTCATGAACATGAGGACTTACTAAAACATCCTCTACTCGACGACCACTTTTCGAGGGGCAAGGCAACAGTGAGGCGTACCCTAGGGGTGGTGTGTGAATTGTGTGTCATTTTCAGTTATATTTGTCTTGTTCATGCATTTGTGATCTACGCTTTGTTTTTATTTTTGGCATTCATTCTTTCATGCAAATTATTAGCAGTTAAAAGGTGCGGAATTAAGAGTCCTACGCTATTACAAAGGCGCGGGTCTACATCGCCAAATTAATCCAAGACCCGATTTGAATAAAAATAAAAATGCGGAAAGATAAATATCCTAATTAATCTATTACAAGGCTTTTGGGCAAGTACATGAAATTTATAAAAGGGAAATGAAAGTAAATGTGCGAAAAGGAATCATAATCGAATGCGAGGGCGTTGGACCCTTTAAAGAAATTACATTACAATTAATAAATTAATTAAGTTTAAATAAAAGAAAGAATTTTTTGGAGTTTTTGTATTTATGGAGTTTAATGAGAAAATTAAATTGGAATTAAAACCCTAATTCTAAACTATTTTTAATTTATTAAAAAAATGTTTAAGTTGTACCTAGTTTTAACCTAATTATTTAATGATAAATTTATTTACAAAATAATTAATAATTAAATATGGTAAAAGAAAAGAAAAAAAAGAATAAAAGCATTAAAACCCTAATTTCTACATTTTTTAGTTTATTAACAAAAAACATTAAAATTAAACCTAAGATTAGAACTAAATTAGTTAATAAAATTTATTTACAAAAACTATTAAATAAAATATATTTTTATTTTTTGTCTTTTCTGATTTTTGTATTTTTATTATTTAAAATTAATTTGTGGAATTTAAAAAAAGAAAGCAATTAAATTAAAGCAAATAAAAAAATAGAACAAAGAATGAAGGAGAGAAATACAAACAAAAGGGGTGGTAGACCCAATTATGGAGGTTTGTAGCAAGCAATTAGGCCCACTGATTTCTGGCCTTGTTTGACTTTTTCAGCGCGTGTGTGGCATGGTCAACTGATGTGTATGATGGACCTCTCATCCTGACCTTCAGATTCGTCTCCTGGGACATGTGGCAAGCCAAGGCATGGAGTTGTATAGTGGACCTTAGGATGCAAGCTGCGTAGGAATACATTAAACAAAATGATATTGAGAAGGGAGGGGACCTGGGAATCGAACCCAGGTCCCAATGCTTGAAGGACACCTCACTTACCAACCAGCCAAGCGCGTTCGTTTGTAATATTAGTGGAACCTGATTCATATGAGAGAGAACAAGTGCTATTGGTAAACATAAAAGAAAATGCGCGAATATTTGAATGGCCCTGTCTGGTTGAGACACCTCAGCGTCTTCTCCACCATGCCTTTGCTTTGGCCTGAAAAAATACATCAAATAGCGGGGGTTTTGAACCCCCACAATCTGAAACAACAAAAATAGCGAATAGAAATTGGCCAACGATAAATTGAGCGCGATGGGTGTTTTAGATTCATTGGAATGCTACGAATTCAATGGTCCTAGTCTCATGGTCTGATTTTACCAGATGAAAGAAACCCCAAATTCAGAGTTTTGAAACCCTAATGCGTGTTCATGGTAACTTCTTATTAAGGCGACCATTTTTCAATTGAACGGTACTGTTAGCTTCAGAAACATCATGTTAGCGTAAAACAACAATTAAAAAACATGAAACATGCGTATAAATCAAGATGCGATTATGAAAATTTCCATGAACAGGGCTATGGCGTTCTACCAGTTCTTGGTGTATGGAGATGTGATTTTGATTGGGTTATGATCAGAGAGGTCCCATCAAACTTTTGAGATACTTTCCACGCCTTGAAATGCCTTGCAACCAAGAAAACAGGTTTGAAGTTTTTAAGGAAAAAGTGAGTTTGTGTTCTTGAGTCTGAGCGCAGCTTCCAGGTTTTTTGCATTAGGGTTGTGATATGTATATGTATGTGAGTGTTTTAGGTTTGCAAAACAAGTCCAAAACCTTTGTAATCATGAATCAAATATTTGATTTTTAATGGTATCTTTTCCAATCTTTTCCATGTGAAGATCATGCCAATCATTGCCAATTCTTTCCATATTGAGTGTGCACAAAATCTTGGAGTTATGATGAGTAGAAATGCTGCATAAAAAGATTTGCAAGGTGGCATTGAGTATTTTTTTCATATTTAATTTGAATTAAATGAATTAATAGATTTAAAAATTCAATTAATAAATTAAAAATAAGAAAACAACTTCCCTTTGGGCCAATGGGTCGTGCATAGCTTTTGGATTATGATTCTTGGAAGAAAATGTGGCCCATTAGCAATTTTGAGGCATTTGAAGCAAAGTTGACTTTTCAAAATTCCCAAAAATTTCCCAACTTCCACAAGGCATATCTTGCTCAATTTTTAAGCTTTGATCATGTTCTTGGACATTTTGGAAAGTTCTTGAAGTCCTATAACCAATGCCTTTGGTCCCATGTCATTTTGATTTACCAATCTCAAGTTATGGCCTTTGACTTAAAGTGCCTTTTTGTTGACTTTTGAAAATGACCTATAATGTTGAGATTGATAACTTTTTGTGAGAGCATTTATTGGATTTGAAGTGTGAAGATGAGTTGTAGGAAATGTTATTCTCTTCAAAATGAGCTTTGGATGGAATTTTTCTGATAAACCATGTGGAAGTTATGCCTTGGTCAAGTTACAGTTGACTTTTTCAACTGTCCAAATATGGAAACTTTTGCATCTTGAGACTTTTTGAGCCATGTCTTGAAAATCATGATCAATAATTGATCAAATGATCTTTGTGGCTTCAAAATAAGATGTTGACCAAAAATTTGCACTTTTGACTATCAAATGACCATTTTGCCCCTACAGTTGACTGCTGAGCAATTAGGGTTTTTGACTGTGCAATTTTGTGCTGTGAGTCTTGAAACTTGGCATAAGGATGCTTGACAATGTTTATAGGCATGTGGGACTTGATTGGACCCTTGGAAACTTCAATTTCTTTACTAGAATCAAAACCCTAGTTTTTGACTGTTAGGAGGCCATTGAACTGTGCAACCCTTGGGAGATTTTGAAGCATGCTCTTTGCAAATCTTGAAGAATATGGGAGGGCAAATTTTGGGGTACAACAGTTGCCCCTGTTCAATCTTCTTAGACCTGAGGATGCAGATTGGCTGACGTGCCTTTCGTAATCCGAAGGTGGAAGATGATTGAACACTAGAGTGCCCAAAAATTTGCGCTTACATAGTAGTGTGATGGTGGGAATGGGCTTATAGATGCCATTTGGAGATTGATGGATAGGATGATGGGCTTATAGATGCCATGCTAAGAGATGATGGATAAGTGGATGGGCTTATAGATGCCATCTGGGTGTCAATCGCGTAAGAGGTTCCTTAGCGAGAACTTGCGTACCTGAAAAAGAAAATGATTACCTGGCCTGTTACAGGGGTTGGTCTTCAAACTATTATGTAAATGCGCCCTGACTGGTTACAGGAGTTGAATCTGGAGCTTCAAAAGGTAATGAATGAACCAGGGATGGTTGCTATCTCAACGGGACGGTGAGAGAACCTTGGACGAGTACTACCTCAACAGGAACGCTGAGAGAATCTTGGGATGGTTACTATCTCAACAGGAACGCTGAGAGAACCTCGGGCGATTACTACCTCAACAGGGACGCTGAGAGAATCTTGGATGTCTTCTACTGGGATAAGAATCAGGGAGATCTTAAGGTCGATCTGACTGAACCGGAGAAGGCCTTTGACTGGATAAGAATCAGAGAAATCTTAGGGTCGATTTAACTGAACCGGGCAAGGTCTTGGAATATCTTCAACTGGATAAGAATCAGGGAGATCTTAGGGTCGATCTGACTGAACCAGAGAAGGCCTTTGACTGGATAAGGATCAGGAAAATCTTAGGGTCGATTTAACTGAACCGGGCAAGGTCTTGGAATATCTTCAACTGGATAAGAATCATGGAGATCTTAGGGTCGATCTGACTGAACCAGAGAAAGCCTTTGACTGGATAAGAATCAGGAAAATCTTAGGGTCGATTTAACTGAACCAGACTAAAGTCTTGGAATATCTTCAACTGGATAAGAATCAGGGAGATCTTAGGGTCGATCTGACTGAACCAGAGAAGGCCTTTGACTGGATAAGAATCAGGAAAATCTTAGGGTCGATTTAACTGAACCAGACTAAAGTCTTGGAATATCTTCAACTGGATAAGAATCAGGGAGATCTTAGGGTCGATCTGACTGAACCAGAGAAGGCCTTTGACTGGATAAGAATCAGGAAAATCTTAGGGTCGATTTAACTGAACCAGACGAAAGTCTTGGAATAGCTGAGAACTTAACTGGATCTTTCCTGAAAGGTAAAGGTCAGTCATATGCAATGCATGATACGGATCAAGCAATGATGTTCTCAACATAAATGAGATTGTAAGATATGATGCGTATATGCATGCTATAATGTATGGAAGTGCGATGTTTATGAATGTATGTTTCCGTCCAAGAAAGTAAATCCTTGACGGGTGCCGGGAAGTTAACTCCTGGGCTGATGTTTGAAGAAAAGAATATTTGTTTCCGCTGGGGATGATAGTTGCAAGAATACCGGTAGGGGAAGATAACTCCGTTGGGGGATAAACTTGGCGAATGGATCACTCTGTGGGGAGAAAATTATTCTAGCGATCTTGCTGGGGAACAATACTCTGTTGGAAGAGAGGTACTTTGCTGGGATGTTGATGGTAACTTCGCTGGGGATACCATTGTTATGTTGGAAGTTTTGATAGACTCCACTGGGGAATAAGAAGACTTCGTCGGGGACGATCTTTTCGTGGCTTTTGGCTGAGGATAACCCAGTTATATCCTGGTAGGGAAATAACCTTTGAATAAAGCCGGGGGACGCATTTGTGCTCTGGGAGGGATAAGCTTCCAGAATCTACTGGGGATAAGCTTACTGCCTGGGGAGATGGATTCCAACTTTCCTGGGGAAACTGGATTGGACTCTCCTGGGGAAATTTGAGATGTATTGGGAAGTGACTCCATTGAATTTTTGATATACCGTCGGGGAACAATCTTTAGGTCAAGACTGTCGGGGATGCTTGTTAAGAATATCTGTCTGATGTGCTGGGGAATGTTGAGATCTGCTGGAGGATGCCCAACTTCCTTAAGGCTGATTGTAGCTTTGCTTGGGGAGAGTGTATTGACTTGCTGACTCACTCTCTGGGGAATTAAGACATACTGGTTATGTTCTTCAGCTGAACTTACCTTGGTACCTTGGTGGACAGAACAATTAGATCGTTTAGACCACTCATTATTGCCCCTGTTTCTAATGTCACCTGTAATTAATCCTTTGTTTCGTATGCAAATATTTATGAGTTTAGTAATTAGTGTCAAATGCATATATCACAAATTGAACCTTGGACGTTCTTCGCACAACAAAACAGAAAAAAAAGGAAAAACAATTGGCAATTTTAACTGAAAAGTGATTTTTGTATTGATTTTTGAATTTGCCTGTAAATAGGCGTTCATGTACAAGAGGCTGACGTTCTAGTAAGAGAACGCCGCCGAACAAAAGAGTTTATACAAATTTGTACAAAGGAAAATAAAACAGCTGTGTGAAAAGAACAATCCCACTGGGTTCCAACTCTGCTATCGCCTTTATATCTTTGAGCGTCTCATCACTTGATGACCTAGCTGAAGATGAAGCTGATTGATCGATGCCGTCTGAGCTTGATGTTGATACCGGATTCTGGATGCAAGGTGATCCAATGAGACATAGTATTACGCTTTATCCCTAACTTTTCCCTGAACCGCCCTTTCGGGTTTTCAGTCCACCGGGATACCCATTTTTGCCCAAGCCGCCTTTTCAGGTTTTCGACTTGTCGGGTGTACAGATTCTTTTCATTTCATCCCTTCATTTTGCCCGAACCCTTTTGGTTCGCCGGGAAGCCCTAATTTTTTGCCTAGGTATGTCAACCTAGCGGGTCTTTTTTTCATGCGTAGTATCTTTTAACTATGTCTGTATTGGCAGGGTGAGGAAGGTCGTCACCATCCATGGTAGTTAGAATCATGGCTCCTCCTGAGAACACGTGTTTAACCACAAATGGCCCTTCGTATGTAGGGGTCCATTTGCCCCTTGGATCACTCTGAGGAAGAATGATACGTTTGATTACCAGATTCCCAACTTGATACTCTTGTGGTCTGACCTTTTTGTTAAATGCCCTGATCATCCATTTTTGATACGTCTGACCATGACAAATAGCAGCAAGTCTCTTTTCATCAATAAGGTTTAACTGATCAAGTCGTGTCTGGATCCAATCGTCTTCACTCAGATCTGCATCCTTCATTATCCGGAGAGAGGGTATCTGCACTTCGATCGGTAAGACTGCCTTCATACCGTAGACCAAGGAGAAGGGAGTTGCCCCGGTTGACGTCCTGGCTGAGGTACGGTACCCATGTAGAGCGAACAGTAACATCTCGTGCCAATCTTTATAAGTCACTGTCATCTTCTGCACAATTTTCT
Organism: Vicia faba; assembly: GCA_948472305.1. NCBI lineage: Eukaryota > Viridiplantae > Streptophyta > Magnoliopsida > Fabales > Fabaceae > Vicia > Vicia faba. The sequence goes on along the minus strand of OX451737.1, from coordinate 187,586,651 downwards.
TAATGTTCTTATTCGCTGCTTCTATAGCCCCATTCATCTTCGGCCGATAAGGAGAAGAGTTGTGGTGCTGTATCTTAAACTGCTCGCAGAGCTCAGTGATCATCTTGTTATTGAGATTGGTACCGTTGTCTGTAATGATCCTTTCAGGGACACCGTATCGACAGATCAGATTATGCCGAATGAACCGTGCCATGACGTTCTTGGTTACTGTGGCGTAAGAAGCTGCTTCAACCCACTTCGTGAAGTAATCGATCGCTACCAAGATGAAGCGATGCCCGTTGGACGTCGTAGGTTTAATCTCACCGATCATATCTATACCCCACATTGCAAAAGGCCAAGGCGCAGTCAGAACATTTAGAGGAACTGGAGGAACATGCACCTTGTCTGCGTAAATCTGGCATTTGTGACATGTCCGAGAATGTTGGTAGCAGTCGGCTTCCATTGTGGACCAGAAATACCCTGCTCGAAGGATCTTCTTTGCCATAGTGTGTCCACTGGAATGTGTTCCGAAGGTACCTTCATGTAGTTCTGCCATGATCCTTTCTGCTTCAGTCTTATCCATACAACGCAGTAAGGTTGAATCATGGTTTCGCTTGTACAGGATGCCGTTGCTAAGGAAGAATTTCGCTGCGAACCTTCTCAGAAACTTCTTATCGTTGACATATGCACCTTCAGGGTATTCCTGAGCTTCCAAGTATCTCTTCACCTCATGGTACCAAGGCTTCTCAGTTACCAATTCAGTCTCGAGATCACAACAGTATGCCGATTCGTCCAGTTTCCAGATGATGATCCGGGGAGCCTCATTGTCCCATTTGACTTTGAACATGGAAGACATCGTAGCTAACGCGTCCGCTAACTGATTCTCCTCTCTTGGGAAATGTTCAAAGGTTATCTCTGTGAAGTGGGGGATCAATGTCAATACACATTCTTTGTAAGGAATAAGATTCAGATGTTTTGTATCCCACTCTCCTTTAATCTGATTGATCACGAGAGCGGAATCTCCGAAGACACTCAGAAACTTGATCCTTAAGTCGACCGCAGCTTGGAGACCCATGATGCACGCCTCATACTCCGCCATATTGTTGGTGCAGTTGAAACATAGCCGGGCAGTGAGTGGAGTATGAGTGCCTTGAGGGGATATTATCACAGCGCCGATACCGTTACCCAAAGCATTGGAGGCTCCGTCAAAGTGCATAGACCATCGGGATCCTTCCTCAGGTCCTTCATCCGGTCCAGGTACTTCACAATCAGTCACAATCATGATGCTCTCGTCTGGAAACTCAAAGTTCATTAACTGATAGTCGTCTACTGCCTGATGTGCCAAGTGGTCTGCCAATACACTTCCTTTGATGGCTTTCTGAGTTGTGTACTGGATGTCGTATTCTGTCAAGATCATTTGCCATCTTGCTATTCTCCCAGACAGAGCAGGCTTTTCAGATATGTACTTTATAGGATCCATCTTTGAAATCAACAAGGTAGTGTGAGTCAGCATATACTGTCTCAGCCGGCGAGCAGCCCATACCAAAGCGCAGCAAGTTTTCTCGAGCAGTGAGTATCAGGTCTCACAGTCGGTAAAATTTTTGCTAAGGTAATAAATGGCATGCTCTTTTCGGATAGACTCGTCATGCTGCCCCAGCACACACCCCATTGAGTTGTCAAGTACTGTCAGGTATAATATTAGAGGTCTCCCTTCAACCGGTGGCATAAGAATGGGTGGTTCTTGGAGATACTCCTTGATTCTGTCAAAAGCAGCCTGACATTCATCATTCCAACGTATTACCTGATCTTTCTTCAGCAGCTTGAAGATTGGTTCACAGGTGGCAGTTAGGTGCGAGATGAATCGAGCAATGTAATTCAGGCGTCCTAAAAAGCCTCTGACCTCTTTCTCTGTCTTAGGAACTGGCATCTCTTGAATGGCTTTAACCTTGGCAGGGTCCACTTGAATACCCTTATCACTCACAATGAAGCCTAGCAACTTTCCAGATCTTACCCCGAAGGTGCACTTGTTCGGGTTCAACCTCAGCTTGTACAACTTCAAACGGTCAAACAATTTCTGCAGATGATCAAGGTGTTCTTCCTCAGTTTGGGACCTTGCAATCATGTCGTCAACACATACTTCTATCTCATGATGGATCATGTCATGAAATAAAGCAACCATGGCACGTTGGTAGGTTGCCCCAGCATTTTTCAGTCCAAAAGGCATGACCTTGTAGCAGAAGGTGCCCCACTGAGTAACAAAGGTAGTCTTTTCCATGTCTTCAGGAGCCATCTTGATCTGATTATAACCTGAGAAACCATCCATGAAAGAAAACACCTTATGCTGAGCAGTATTGTCAACCAGGACATCAATGTGAGGTAGGGGGAAATCATCCTTGGGGCTGGCCCTGTTCAGATCCTTGTAGTCAACGCACATTCTGACCTTACCGTCTTTCTTCGGTACCGGCACCACATTAGCAACCCACTGAGGATAAGAAGTCACTGCAAGGAACCCGGCATCAAACTGTTTCATAACCTCGGCTTTGATCTTCTCAGACATCTCTGGACGCATACGGCGGACCTTTTGCTTAACCGGAGGGCAGTCTTCCTTGGTAGGCAAGTGATGGACCACAATGTCAGTATCCAACCCGGGCATGTCTTCGTAGGACCAGGCAAAGATCTCTATATAATCATGTAACATCTGAGTCAACCGTTGCTTCACGCTGAGCTCTAGGTTGGCACCAATCTTGACTTCCTTTCTGTCTGTATCAGTACCCAGATTTATCGTTTCCACCGGCTCTTCATGTGGTTGAATTGCCCTCTCTTCCTGGAGTAACAGTCTTGCAAGCTCGCCGGGCACTTCGCAATCATCTTCACCTTCGTCTTCGGCTAAGTTGATCGGATTTTCGAAGTCATAACTGGCAGTAGCAGATTCGTTACCAGTGAGATCCAGAGTGGATTGAAACCTGTATGGGTGAGTGTGTGTAAATACAGCTGTTTTGCAATATATAAAGAAAGGAAATAAAGAAAAGGAGCATAAGATTTGAAGTGCGAGAAAACGTCCAAGGTCTTTATTCATGATATATGAAATGACAATTAATATGCCCTCACAAATGAAGCCACGGTGCCCCGGGTAAGACACCGGGCCATAGAGTTTCAATTCATTGTTTATTACAAATAGCAAAAACAAAGGAATTCATTACTGCGTAACGAAAGTAACAGGCGTATGATCTTTAGCAGTCCAATTGGTCAATCCACCATCAGTCGTCGGGTAGATCCAGCTATCGAACTCTGATTCTTCCACCTCGTCTTCATCCCCAATGGCATTCACTCCTAGATTGGTGATGAGCACAGGAGGTCTTCCGATCCTAGCCTTGCGCACGTTCCTCTGAGCCTCTGCAGTAAAACCCAGTCCAAACTTGTCAGTTTTAGGTGTAAAATCTGGGAGCCTGCCCCAGTTAGCACATTCACCTTTCTTGATTACAGCCCGGGCGTCCTTCAAGAAAGCCATCTTCAAGGGAAAGTCCTCTTCAACCACTGTTTCTGCCGCTGCCAATGTTGGAGGTACCTCTTCAAAATGTTGAAAGGGGGTTTCAATAAACTCCCCGTCCATCTCAATATACCTGAAGGAATTCAAATGGCTCACCATATATTCTTCCTCCCCCTGCACAGTGACAATCTTCCCTTTGACGGGGTACTTGAGCTTCTGGTGTAGGGTAGAGGTCACTGCCCCAGCTTTGTGAATCCAAGGTCGACCCAGTAGACAAGAATACGATGGACGGATATCCATCACATAGAAAGTTGAGTCGAATACTTGAGAACCCACACGAATAGGAATGTCTACCTCTCTGTGAACCATCCTTTTAGAATCGTCAAAGGCTCTAACAATGATGTTGCTAGGTTTCAGCTCCAGGCCCTCACAATCCAACCGGTCTAAGGCCTTTTTGGGTAGCACATTCAAGGAAGAACCAATGTCCACCAACACGTGCGTAAGAGTAGTGCCCCTGCATTCAATAGAGACATGCATGGCGTCATTGTGGTCCTTTCCCTTAGCAGTAAGGTCAGCATCCGAGAAACCCAAACCATTGTCGGCTGTCAAATTGGCTACGCAATCAGTAAACTGGACTGCAGATGTCTCCTGTGGCACATGGGCCGTCTTTAGAAATGAAATCAAGGCCTTAGCATGGGCCTCTGAGCACAGTAGTGTTGGCTGAAGATTTTGATAATGTTATTAGAAGCCAAATGAGTTAAACGTTTTGATCGAAATGAGGTAAAGCGTCATGTTTCGAAGTAGCAGAAGCAGTGTTTCGAATAAGTGTGTCAAAGCTTAGAGCTTCGAGTGGCAATTATGGGAACATATCTAAAGAAGTCTCGAAACAACAACAAGGCTGTGTCTGGGAAGAGCGTTCGAAACGGAGAAGCACCAAAGCATTTGAAATTCAAATGGAAGCGGGACTTTCTAAGTTTTGAAAGTTATGTGTTGGAGCATTTGGGGACACGTGGAAAGATGAAAGAGGCATTGTCCTACATGTTCTAAACGTGGCATAATCCTATAACAAGACCGTTATGGTCGAATTAGTATAAATAGAAGTCTTAGTATTAGGATTTCGTGTGTCATATCTATTATACAAAATACTCAGTAACATTCAAACTACCACATGGCAAGGGAAACGAATGCAAGAGAAATGTATGTATGATAGCACCATGTATTTCTGATTTAATGAAAACCTTTTACCGTTTCCAGTACTTTCCTTTATACTTTTTGTCAAACAACATTTACAAGTTTTCTTATTTACAGTCTTTTCATTTCGAAGTCTCTTCTTCAAAGTTTCACATTTTAATGTTTTCTTCATATTTCAAGTACTTCATATCTCAGGAAACTGTCATATTTTCCATACCTTTACCTTCAAATCTTATCCTTCGAACGCATATTTTTACTTAAAGTCATTTAAAGATTTCTTGCATTAAACGCTTTCTTCATATTTCAAACCTTTTACGTTCCAGAAACCCTTTATATTAACTGTTTTGTAAGTCGAAACCATTTACTTCTACGCAGTTTCACATGTCTTTACAACTAGCATCACAATTAGCATTTGTTCATGTAACTTAGTTTTCACACACATTTTGATTACATCTTTAGACTTTTAGAGAGAGAAATCGAAATAAGCCAAACACATATACACTATTAACCATGAATATTTGTTCGATTGTGAGAGTAACATTAATATCCAAGGAGTCCTAGGATCAATCTAGTCGATCCTGTGAGTTACCAGAGGAATTGAATAACAGTCAGAAAGATTATTCGATAGTTTGGAAGACTAGCGGTTGTTTACCAGAAATCACTGGAAACAAGTAGTAAGGAGAGCATAGAGATTTTGGAGGGTGTATGCCCCAACTGTTCAACGACATTGAAGTCGCTCTTCTTGATTATCTTCAGAATTTCCTCCATCTCTTGTTGGGAGGCCTCAGCATTCACAGATTTTGGTGCCTCCATCCGGGCAGGCTCATCTTCAATCCCTTTGCCCCGAGCATTAGACGACTCGGCGGCAGGGGAAACAACTTGATCAGAAATGGGAACAGGTGCACTTGCAAGTGTTATAACGAGAGGTCTTCGAATAGCAGGTGGCGCAATGTCAGGCGAGAAGAGCCTGCCACTGCGGGTTACTTTGGCTGGACCAGTGATATTGCTGACGCTGGTACCAGTGTTGAACTCTTGCTTTATTCCATGTACATACACATCTGCCCCATAGTGCTATGGGACAGCCTTATCAGATTCATAGGGGAGAGGCCTCGGAACAGTAATAACAATGGGTGCGACAGTCATGATTTTAACTGGCTTCCTCGGGGGAGCCTTGATTGGATTATTGAAAATGGTAACAACAGATACTTCTTCCACAGGAACAAACGGAACTGTGGTCTTCTTGAACAGAATCTCCTTGCTGTCCATCAGGCTCTGGATGCCCAACTTCAGCAAAGGACAACCAGAAAGGGAAACAACACAGAAAAGGCAACCTTCGCTACAACCCGGAAATAAACCGGCCAGCAGTAGGTTCCTCTTAACAGTCATCAGAGGAGTAACTACATCATTCACAGAAACGGCATACACATCTTCATCAACGACATTCACTCCATGCTGGGGCATAGGAGCAGTCACCACATTTGGCCTCTCAGGCGCCTCAAATTGTATCTCCTTCGCATCAATAAGGTCTTGCACCTTATTCCTCAGGGCCCAACAGTCATCAGTAGAATGCCCCGGGCTATCGGAGTGATAAGCACAGCAGGCATTTGGATTATACTTGGGAGAGGCGGTGTTCACAACCTTCGGGGCCTCCCTGACAGTCACTAAGTTGGTGGATAACAGCTGCGGCAAGATTTGTGACAAGGTCATACTCAGCCGGGTAAACTCTCTTCTGGGTCTTTCAGCCCTTTGTTGATTGGTTTGCCGAGGAGCGACAACAGGCTTAGCAATAACCACCGCGTTGACAGACTGGCGGCGCTCTGGTTTATCTTGCCTTCTAGGCCCATACACAGCACTGGCCTCCTTTTTAAAGGGTTTCTTCTCAGAACTCGAAGACGCACCTTTCTGAATTTTACCGGACTTCATTCCAGCCTCTATTCTTTCCCCAGTCAGAATAAGGTCAGTGAACCCTGCAGACGAATTACCGATGAGATGATTGAAGAATGGCCCGGAGAGGGTCCCCAAGAACATATCCACCAGCTCACGATCAGTTAATGGTGGCTGCACCCTGCCAGCCAGATCCCTCCACTTCTGTGCATACTCTTTAAAACCTTCGCTTGATCCTAGCGACATACCCTGGAGTTGGGTACGTGTAGGAGCAAGGTCGGCATTATATTGATACTGCTTGTAAAAAGCAGTAGCCAACTCCTCCCAGTTACGAACTTTGGTCCCATCCAGCTGATAGAACCATTCGAGATGAGTCCCTGAAAGACTCTCCTGGAAGAAGTGGATCCACAAGTTCTTGTCCACTGAGTACGGTTGAATCTTCCGCACATAAGATCTGAGGTGTAGCTTGGGACAAGACGCCCCGTCATACTTGGTGAAAGATGGTGCCTTAAACTTGTGAGGAATAATCACACCAGTAGATAAGCCCAAGTCTCCGAAATCCATCCCAGGCACTTGTTGGATCTCCATTGCATTCAGTCTGTCTTCCATGTGAGGACTGAGGAAGCAGAAGAATATCCTGAATTCGAATTCGAAGAGGTCGAAATCGACCTCGCTGAATTAAAACAGGCCCCGCCTTATTCCTGCAAATTGTTAGTTCCCACAAAAGGGAAAGATATTGTTGAAAATGAAAAAAGTGACAAATTTCCAAAGAAGGTTTATACCTTCGATGTCACTAAATGTGACGAGATTTTTGACTTACTTGTCAAAGATGGCCAACTAATTGTGCCATCAAATGTCAAAATACCTCCTTTGGATCAGAGAAAGAAGAGAGGATTTTGCAAATATCATAGTTTCCTAGGCCACAAAACCTCACAATGTTTTCTTTTCAGGGACTTGATTCAAAACGCGATCAAAGATGGCAGACTAAAGTTTGCTGATAAGGGGAAGATGAAAGTGGACGAAGATCCCTTGGACGTCGCAGACACCAACTACTCCGAGCCTGCATGCATTGGAGAGGTCAACATGGTGAAAACTGATCAAAGCGACGCCCTAACAGGAGAGAAGGGTATTGGAGTCGAAAACTGGGTGATGGTCGAAGTCAGCGAGGAGGTCACTGAAGACATCCAGAATACGCCAGAGACTCCGATTGCCGTCCCTGTAGCTGTTGCAAGCGAAACCCAGACTACTGAAGGCCAGGGAAATCAAACCCAAGAAGTAACACAAGTCACTGAAGGCTTGAGGCTGGAATTGGAGAAAGTCCAAATCACACAGCCAATTTCCCCTCAGAAGGAAATATGGGACACTCTAGGGGAACCCAGTGGAAAATTTGACTATTTGGTCAAATATTCTGCCCCAGAGAGTTCGAAGGTTCAGATTGAGGATATAAAACCCACAGGATGGGGTGATGATGAAGCTAAAGAGGGAGATGTGGAAATAAATATGGTGGATATGGAAAGACCTCGCTCTGAGATGGAGGAAGTGGAAAAATACTTAGAAAAAGAAAAGTATAGAATGGGGGATAATCACACTGGAGATGCTAGTCTCAAGGAGTATCTCATGACATGCCACAAAGGAGATTCAGGCATGATATTGTGCCCTTGGTGCAGCATCCTCTGCAACCAAAGGATCGCTGCGAATTTCGAAAGGGTACAGAGGACTCGAACTGGCAACAATTGGCGCCAGGATAACCAGCTTTTTAGGTGTTATCCCAAGGCTGGAGAAAGTTTGCTGGAATTCGTGTTTCGCTGCTACAAAGGGGCAACCAAGTGCTTGATTTGCCCAAGGTGTTCCGCTGTGTATGACCAAAGCATGGCCAGGGGCTTCGAAACGATTCCCTTCGCCCCTTGCTGGAACCATCAAGAAACTGCCCAGATGGGCCCACGTTTCGACAGCAGACACAAACAGCGAAGGCCTGATAGCCCTCACCCCAAGGCTGCTCGAAGAGTGACTTTCAAACTCCCTGCTGAAGTGCCAACCGATAGATGGTTACATGTCAGAAATGACAAAGGCAAAGATAGATGGAGAAATGCTGAACGAAATGCACGCCATGCTGTGACATACAGGAGGCAATTCAACACTGCAAAAAGGGAGGAAGTGAGATTAGAAAATTACAAAGGAAGGAACCCCATGTCAAGATCCCAGTGGCGCAGACAGCAAAGGATTCGAAAGGCTGAGAGAGAAGCTGTGGCAAACAAAGGGGTTACTTCAACGAAAAACCAAGGTGAATCTAGCACCAACAAACCAAAAAATCAAACTGAAGACAAACCTCCCGTCAATAGAAGGCTCTTCTCTGAAGAACAACGTGATGAACCAAAGGAATACACTCCAGGCCCGGAAGAAGACGAAGATATGATAACAGATAACTTTGAATCGGAGGGGGAGTCTTCATTCAACTTGAACTGTAACGTGGTGTCTGTGCTTCCCTGCGAATTTGGGCAGGAAACCGAAATCAACGAATATGAGGAGGAAGACACCACGGATTTGATGAAACATAGGCCCGTGTGCTACTACGTGATGGACAATGGGGCTGTTGAGGAACAAAATGCATTCTTCGAATGTCTAGAACCTGCAATGAAGAACCATCTCAAGCCACTTTTCATTCGGGCGAAAGTTGGTGTCCATGGTGTGAACAAAGTTCTAGTGGATGGGGGTGCTGCAGTCAATTTGATACCCCATTTCATGCTAAAAAGATTAGAGATCCGCGAAGGAGACATCAAGCCCCATAATATGGTTCTGTCCAATTATAAGGGAAAAGTGGGCAAAACACTGGGGGTGGTCCAGTTGGAATTGACAATAGGCTCAAGCTGTAGGCCCACCATGTTTATGGTAATCGAAGCCAAGGCCAACTATAACCTACTGCTGGGAAGAGAGTGGATCCATGGCGTGGGGGCAGTTCCTTCGTCAATGCATCAACGACTAGTTCTGTGGAGAGATGATGGAATCGTGGAAAACATCGAAGCAGACCAGAGTTACTTTATGTCAACTGTCAATTTAGTTGACAAGAGGGATTATGATAAAAATCTGGCAAAGATTGCTCCATGTGTTCCAAATGATGAGATTAATGAAACTAGAAACGCCCACTACTACATGACCCTTCGTCATGATGGCCTTTACTGGGATAGAACAATAATCAGTGAAGAAGAGGGAGTCGAAAGCACTATACAAAAACGGCCAGCAGGCTGGGACTTCGACAACCTTAGCCATGACTGAGTCTACCTTTTTCGAAAGGATTTCGGCCTATATGGCTGAGAACGAATCAAAAGTGGCCTTAGAGGCTGAAATGAATAAATCAACTATAAAGACGAACGAAGTCAGTGGGGAGGGTTCGAAATGCTCACCCTTCAAAGAGTTTGAGATGGATCAAAGGTTGGATGCCATCTATGATAAAGAACCCTTAGGCTTCGAAAGGGACCCCATAAACTCAGGTGCCAAAATGTTGGCACAGGATCCACTCGAAGAAGTCAACTTAGGGGATGAAAATACGAAAAGAGTAACCTACATAAGTGCTAACCTTAGCCCAGGCCTCAAGAAGGAAGTGATCGAAGTCCTTAAGGAAAACAAAGATTGCTTCGCATGGGATTATGACGAGATGCCTGGTTTAAAGAGGGAGTTGGTCGAACACAGACTGCCAATCAAAGATGGCAAGAGGCCCATCAAACAAACTCCCAGAAGATTCGCACCAGCGGTTCTCACAAAAATTAAAGCTGAGATCGAAAGGTTGCTGCGTTGCAAATTCATCAGAACGACAAGGTAAGTCGAATGGTTAGCAAACATAGTACCCGTTATTAAGAAAAATGGTTCTTTAAGAATTTGCATAGATTTCAGGGATTTAAACACTGCAACCCCTAAAGATGAATATTCCATGCCCGTGGCAGAAATGCTAGTAGATTCTGCTGCAGGGTTCGAATACTTGAGCATGTTAGATGGATACTCTGGGTATAACCAGATTTTCATTGCTGAAGAAGATGTTGCAAAGACAGCATTTCGTTGCCCAGGAGCCTTAGGCACCTACGAATGGGTGGTGATGCCTTTTGGTTTAAAGAATGCTGGGGCAACTTATCAAAGGGCAATGAATTCAATTTTTCATGATTTCATTGAAACCTTTATGCAGGTGTATATTGACGATATAGTCATCAAATCTATATCTACAGAAACACATTTGCATCATTTAAGCCAATCATTCGAGCGAATGAGAAAACATGGCTTAAAGATGAATCCCCTTAAATGTGCATTTTTTGTGCAGGCTGGAGATTTTCTTGGTTTTGTGGTTCACAAGAAAGGAATCGAAATCAACCAGAACAAGACCAAAGCCATAATGGAGACGAAAGCACCTGCGTCAAAAAGGGAGTTACAATCTCTGCTAGGGAAAATTAACTTCCTCAGAAGATTCATCTCGAACCTAAGTGGAAGAACCCAAGCTTTCTCTCCGTTACTTCGTCTAAAGCAAGGTCAAGCCTTCGAATGGAACGAAGCTCACCAGGAGGCGTTTGACAGAATAAAAGAATATCTTTCTCAGCCTCCTATTTTGTCTCCACCTTCATGGGGGAAGCCCATGAGATTGTACATATCTGCCTCTGAAGTTAGTATAGGTAGTATGCTAGCACAAGAGGATAGCAATGGCGTCGAAAGAGCCATATACTATTTAAGTAGAGTGCTAAATGATGCAGAGACCAGATATAGCAATTTAGAAAAGCTATGTCTCTGTTTGTATTTCTCTTGTATGAAACTTAAGTATTATATAAAACCTGTTGATGTTTATGTTTCATCTCATTTCGATGTCATTAAACATATGCTTTCAAAACCAATAATGCATAGCAGAGTTGGCAAGTGGGCTTTAGCCTTAACAGAATATTCGTTGACTTTCATGCCTTTAAAAGCTATGAAAGGTCAAGTGATTTCTGACTTCATCGTGGACCATTCGTTGGTTGAGCAGACGGTCATGAGTTACGTCGAAATGCAACCATGGAAATTGTACTTTGATGGTTCAACCCACAGGAATGGAAGTGGTGTTGGAGTTCTCCTGATTTCTCCTGAAGGAATTCCAACAAAATTCAAGTATAAATTAGATGGTCCTCATTGTTCAAACAACGAAGCTGAGTATGAAGCGCTCATTGTTGGACTTGAAGCTTTGTTGGAATTGGGGGCAACCAGAGTCGAAATTAAAGGAGACTCTGAATTAGTGGTCAAACAAATCACAAAGGAATACAAGTGCATAAAGGAAAACGTAATGGTATACTTCGTCATAGTCAATAGGCTATTAAGGAAATTTGAATACATGGATATTCAACACATACCAAGAATAGAGAACCAAGAAGCAAATGACTTAGCGCAGTTGGCTTCAGGTTATAAAGTGTCTACCAAGAACTTCAAGGATTTGGTCGAATTAAGGGGAAGAGTTATGGCTACTAGATTCACACCATCGGATCTGGAAAATATGAGATTGGGATATGCTGAGAAACAGGGATTCGAAATATTAGCCATAAATACTTTGTCAGATGCAGATTGGCGAAGTCCATTGAAGAGTTATTTAGCAGACCCAACTCTAAAGGTGGATAGAAAAACAAAATATAGAGCATTGTCATATCTCCTCATGGGGAACGAATTGTTTAAAAAGACCCAAGAGGGTGTATTATTGAAATGCCTAGGAGAAAGTGAGGCATACTTAGCATTGTCTGAAGTTCATAATGGGGCATGTGGGGCACATCAAGCAGGCCATAAAATGAAATGGTTGTTATTTCGATACGGTTTGTATTGGCCTAGCATGCTCAAAGATTGCATAGACTTTGCTAAGGGATGTGAGGAATGTCAGAAACATGCAGGAATTCAACATGCCCCTGCAAGTGAGTTGCATTCGATCATCAAACCATGGCCATTTAGAGGATGGGCATTGGATTTGATAGGAGAAATAAATCCTACTTCGTCCAAAGGACAGAAATACATCTTGGTGGGAGTAGATTATTTTACCAAATGGATCGAAGCTATACCACTGGTAGTTGCTGATCAAGAGGCTATTATTGAATTTATACAAAAGCACATTATCTATAGGTTCGGATTTCCAGAGAGCATAACTACAGACCAAGGCTCTGTGTTTACTGGTAGAAAAATGCAAGGATTTGCCCAAGAAATGGGGTTTAGATTGCTAACATCAACGCCATATTATGCTCAAGCAAACGGACAAGTCGAAGCAGCAAATAAAGTAATAATAGGATTAATCAAGAAGCATATTGGCAAAAAGCCAAGAAACTGGCACAAAACTCTGGACCAAATATTATGGGCTTGTAGAACATCTCCTAAGGAAGCTACTAACACTACGCCTTTCCAACTCACATTTGGTCATGATGCAGTGTTGCCAGTAGAAAATCACCTGCAATCAGTTCGAATTCAGAGACAAAACGAAATCCCAACTGCATTATATTGGGAAATGATGATGAATGAATTAGTTGAGTTGGACGAAATTAGATTACATGCGTTGGAAATTTTAATGAGGCAAAAAGAAAGAGTGGCCAGAACATACAATAAAAGGGTGAAGAAAAAAGTATTCATTATTAATGACTTGGTTTGGAGAGTCATTTTTCCTATGGACAAGAAGAATAAAGCGTTAGGTAAATGGTCACCTCATTGGGAAGGACCTTTTCGAATATTAAAAGTATTCTCAAACAATGCATACGAAATTGAAGAACTCATGGATGATAAACGTGTCCTAAAGGTTAATTGGAAATATTTAAAGAAATATAAGCCAAGCCTGCGGGAGATTCGGATAGTAACAACGTAAACAAGGTATTATAAAAAGCCAAGATGGCAAGATAAAATGCCAAAATGGCGTTGTTCGAATATTACATGTAAGAAACCAAAATTATAGTCAAATAAACATCAAAGTCTAGAAATAAGAATTATTTTTCAATCGATTAAAGGTGCTTCGAAATGATTCAAGTTTCTGCTGAGCGAACCGCCTGGCTCCCTCCAAGGTTGCCACTTCTCCTTTAAGTTGTTCTGCAGTCTCCATTTCCGCAAGCCCCTGGTTGAGAAGCTCTTCGAATTGGTTACCAGCAGAATTGGTTTCGAAGGCTAGTTGTTGTTCTTTAGCCTCCTTAACCTTTTGTTGAAGTTCCAGAATCTGCCTTTCCCAAAGAAGGATGGACTCAGCTCGAGCCTCATAATCAGTTTTCGCCTGCTTCAGATGCATAGCTTGATCCTCAGCTTCTTGAGAAAGTTTCGAAGCTTGTTCATAAGCGGCATCCATGGCAGTGCGTTTCTCTTGAACCTTCTTGGAAGCAGATTCGTCTTGAAGAAAGTAACCAGTTATGTTGTCCAGCAAATTCTGAAGATTGAACAAGAGAGTACTAACTGGCAAGGAGCAGGTGGAAAGATTGACCTTTGTGAGCAGCTCCTTCATAGTATAGCAAGCAGTACTATCTTGCTTGAGCACTTCGAATATATCCACATTGAGAATGGTTTTCCTAATTTTGTTAAGAAGAACAATTCTTTCATCTGTGGGAAGAGGATAGCTGGTCGAACTTGTGCCAGCCCTAGCGAGTGGGACGTCCCTTTGAGCCAACTTTGCCTTCATGTACCCAATAGGGTCATTTCGTCTCAGAAGTGCCAGTTCCTCGTCAGTCATTCGAGACAGAGAGGATTGAGGGAGTTCCACACGTAGGGGAACCACGTTTGTTTCAACCTCTAGGGGTTCGTTGGTTGCATTACCATCCCCTTCATTTGTTTCGTGCTCTTGGTCTTCTTCATCCTCGTCCAAGTCCACCACTTCGATACCATCCCTTTCACTGCTATTTGCGTTGGACTCCGTCCCAGCAGTCGAACCGTCATTGGCATTTTCCTCGTCATTGGCATTTTCCTCCTCAGATTCTTCGGCTCTTTGCCCAGAATCAGTTTTCTCTTCTTCAGTTTGAGTGTCCTTTGGGTCCTCTTGAAGAGTTTCAAGAGGGGACTTTTGAAGAGAAGCCCTTTGCAAATCCTCTGCAGACGTTTGAAGTGTTGTTTCGTTTACCTCTTTCAGAGGAATGGAGGTACCTTGATCATCCTGCTGTTCAGAAGTTCCAGCCAGAACCGCCATATTGGAGGAACCTTTATTTTGGACCAGGTTGCTGGAATCTCCTTGAGGAGAGGAGTTGAGCGGAGCAGCAGCTCTGGATGGTGAGATCGAAATAGTGGAAGCTGGATTCAAGATGTTCTGCAAGGAACAACAGAATGTTAAGGAAAAACATTCACCAAGGTAATAAGAGATTAGTATTGTACAAAATTTAAAGGTTCAATTTACCTGTGGACTCTCGGAGGAGAGGTTACTAGCTATGCGTTCCAACGGTGGGTTGGAGGTCGAAGGTGGATTTTTGGATTTGGGAGAGGGAGCAGCATCCCTGGAATCAAGTCCAGAGACACTAGTTGGAATGGTGCTTTTCAAAATATCTTTCTTTGGCTTCTTCTTCGAAGCAGTATTTAAGTTTCCTCCAGCCTTGGGGTCTTCCCCAGTGGTGCTTGATTTCCGCTTCTTGGGAGTAGTAGGAGGAAGCTTGTTGGTCTGAAAGAATTTTAAACGAAGAGTTAGATGTAAACCATAAAGCATGAGTGAATTCGAAACATCAAGGCTAAGTGATTACCATTGGAATTGGAACACTGGTTGTTGTTGGTATTGTTGTTGTTGTTATGGTTGCAGCAGTAGTGGTTGTTTCGAGTGGGGTCACTTTGTTAGTAGTTTCGATGGAGGCTTGAGAGGCACTCCCTTCCTTCGACTTCGAGGCAGCTGTCTTTATCCTGATAGCTGAAAATCGAAACAATTAAAGTAAAGGTTAAAGATATGGAAAATAAAAAAAAAACATTTGGGATTTTCCCAAGCATTCGCACCTGTGCCTTGATCAGATTTAATTGACATGGCAGAAAGGTCGTATCGAAGGTGTCCTGGGAAATCATGAAGCCAGTATCGAGCCCATGTCACAGTCTCAGATGGCTTTGGTTTCCTTTGAAGATATTTGAACATCTCTTTGCAAGTAAACCACCATGGATATGGGGGAAACCAAGCCAGAGCCAGTTCTGAGGTAGGTAATCTGGGAAATTTAGGTGGATGCATTTCGAATGCCAACCTATACCTATCCTCAGGTGACAGCCCTGAAGGAAGTTTTAACTTAGAAACTTTTTGTTTAAATTTTTCCTTCAAGGTCTCAGCTGCTTGATGCACCGTGGAGTCCAAGCGCGTGGGGTCATAAGTAGTTTCAAAATAATTTTGGAAAGCTTTAATCTCTTTGGCATGAGTAAACATACCTTTCTTTGTTGGTACCTGCACATCGAAGGCATCAATTAGTTTCTGTCGAATTGTAAGTGTATCGAACATATAAGTTTGATAAAACTTGATCCACCATTCCAGAAATCCTTTAGCCGCGAGATGGGTAGGTTCGAAGGTTATCAGCTCAAATTGGGCAAAGCCTTGATATTGTTCTTGCTGTATTTTGGCTTCCCGTGCCTTGAAAGTTCGTCCGGAAGTGATGGCGCTCTCAGTTTGAAACAAAGGTTCAGGAATCAGTTGGCATAAGCCAAACTGCCTCGAAACGAAGTTTGGTTGGTAGGCAAAGAGGAAAATTTGGTTCTTGGCTGGGGTTATTCTTGAAGAAATGAGTCTAGGCAGCAAAAAAGCTCTCCATACATCCTGAATCTCCTTGCTCTTGATAGCTTCTGAGAGAGCCATGGTGAACCAAGAAGGTCCATGAGCCCTCGAAGCAAAAGGCGCCATGCTCTCTTCGAACTTGTGCTTTTTGGAGAAAATCATGATGTACTTCGAGAATTGAACTTTGAAGTCATCTTTGTCGTCATTAGGAGTTAATCTTCGAAGCCTAGTGCCTTCGACTATCCTATCACTTATCTCAGAATCTTGCTCATCAATAGTGTTGGCGGTTGATAAGGAGGGTTCGAACATGGCATTTAGCCATAGTTGGAGTAGCCAAAAGGGGCCAGCCAATAGAATATTTTTGGAGGTGTGGGATTTGAGGCTCGAAACAGCTGACCTTAGGCTTTCATAGAGGTCAACTAGGAGCAGTTCACTTAGGCACACTTTTCGATTTTCATGCAAGTCCCTAGCTAGAGGAATGAACCTACTAGCTACCTGTAGGGATCTACTACAGAAAACGTATCTTGACAGCCACAGGGTTAAGAAAGCAATGTGCTCTACGTCAGACACATTGTCCCCTTCAGCATGGTAATGACTGATAAATTTGGAAAAACTGGCTAGCTTGACTTCGAAGTCAATTATGCTTGAGTGCTCTTCGTTGTCGGGTATATAAGTTTCTCCCACTGGCGATAGCCCAGTGATAGCCGCTATGTCGAAGAAGGTTGGGGTGATCATTCCACCTGGGAGATGGAAAGTGTTATAGGTACTGCCCCAGAAATAAAGGGACGCGAATAGCAGAGGGTGGCTGTAGGTGAAACCAGGCTTCGATAGCTTAATCAGGTTATAGATGCCTAATTCTTCCCATTGCTGGGATTTCTTAGCCTCTACTTTCGTGAACCAATTTTGATAGGCAATATCAGAGGTGGGGCAAGATCGAAATGGCTTAAAATTACTTTTTACATAATCCAAAACAAAGGGGTCCTTAGGAGGAACAGTTGGGGTTTCTATGGTATTTGAACTAGGAGATTCTACTGCCTTAGGGGCGTCCATTTTGTTAAATAAGGGTTTGAAGCTATAACAAACTGGGAAAATCGTCCTGGTGTCCTTTAATATTTCAAAAACCGTAAGAGGGCCATTTAAGGCTAACCTCTTACCAACAACGTGGGTAGGAATGAGTACCTGTGACGCATACAACATTTCTTTTTCTTTTGAAATCATTTGAGGGGCAAGAGCGGATTGACCTTGAAGAGTGATGATTTTACTTTCCATGGTAGCTCCTGCAGTTTTTCCTTTCTTCTTGGAGACTTTCTTGAGTTGGGATGAAGTAGAAGAAGACATTTTTGAAAGATGTTGAAAGCTTGGATTGTTTTACGAGAGAAGGAGGGTAAAAGATTTAGAGGAGAAAAGATTTAGAGTGTGAAAAGAAAAGAAGAAGATTAAGTTGATGTTTTATAATGGGGAAGTTTAAGCATCCACCGAATAAAGGTGTGATACGTGGAGATCATAGGTTGGTGTGATGAAGAGGTGGCGTGAAGTTAACATAGGTAATGAGCGTGATTTAAAGATAATCATTATTTGTAACTGCACCACGCTGTGAAGTGGCTCCAGGCGGTTAAAAAGTCCAAAAGGTGCTATGATTGACGTGACCGGAGTCAAATGCATTAAATGTTACGATGATTCGAAAGTCCCATCAAAATCTTGTGTAGGTGTTTAAAACAGGTATTTCTCAGAGGAATCGAAATACATATTTTAAAGGGGCAATTTGTTGGCTGAAGATTTTGATAATGTTATTAGAAGCCAAATGAGTTAAACGTTTTGATCGAAATGAGGTAAAGCGTCATGTTTCGAAGTAGCAGAAGCAGTGTTTCGAATAAGTGTGTCAAAGCTTAGAGCTTCGAGTGGCAATTATGGGAACATATCTAAAGAAGTCTCGAAACAACAACAAGGTTGTGTCTGGGAAGAGCGTTCGAAACGGAGAAGCACCAAAGCATTTGAAATTCAAATGGAAGCGGGACTTTCGAAGTTTTGAAAGTTATGTGTTGGAGCATTTGGGGACACGTGGAAAGATGAAAGAGGCATTGTCCTGCATGTTCTAAACGTGGCATAATCCTATAACAAGACCGTTATGGTCGAATTAGTATAAATAGAAGTCTTAGTATTAGGATTTCGTGTGTCATATCTATTATACAAAATACTCAGTAACATTCAAACTACCACATGGCAAGGGAAACGAATGCAAGAGAAATGTATGTATGATAGCACCATGTATTTCTGATTTAATGAAAACCTTTTACCGTTTCCAGTACTTTCCTTTATACTTTTTGTCAAACAACATTTACAAGTTTTCTTATTTACAGTCTTTTCATTTCGAAGTCTCTTCTTCAAAGTTTCACATTTTAATGTTTTCTTCATATTTCAAGTACTTCATATCTCAGGAAACTGTCATATTTTCCATACCTTTACCTTCAAATCTTATCCTTCGAACGCATATTTTTACTTAAAGTCATTTAAAGATTTCTTGCATTAAACGCTTTCTTCATATTTCAAACCTTTTACGTTCCAGAAACCCTTTATATTAACTGTTTTGTAAGTCGAAACCATTTACTTCTACGCAGTTTCACATGTCTTTACAACTAGCATCACAATTAGCATTTGTTCATGTAACTTAGTTTTCACACACATTTTGATTACATCTTTAGACTTTTAGAGAGAGAAATCGAAATAAGCCAAACACATATACACTATTAACCATGAATATTTGTTCGATTGTGAGAGTAACATTAATATCCAAGGAGTCCTAGGATCAATCTAGTCGATCCTGTGAGTTACCAGAGGAATTGAATAACAGTCAGAAAGATTATTCGATAGTTTGGAAGACTAGCGGTTGTTTACCAGAAATCACTGGAAACAAGTAGTAAGGAGAGCATAGAGATTTTGGAGGGTGTATGCCCCAACTGTTCAACGACATTGAAGTCGCTCTTCTTGATTATCTTCAGAATTTCCTCCATCTCTTGTTGGGAGGCCTCAGCATTCACAGATTTTGGTGCCTCCATCCGGGCAGGCTCATCTTCAATCCCTTTGCCCCGAGCATTAGACGACTCGGCGGCAGGGGAAACAACTTGATCAGAAATGGGAACAGGTGCACTTGCAAGTGTTATAACGAGAGGTCTTCGAATAGCAGGTGGCGCAATGTCAGGCGAGAAGAGCCTGCCACTGCGGGTTACTTTGGATGGACCAGTGATATTGTTGACGCTGGTACCAGTGTTGAACTCTTGCTTTATTCCATGTACATACACATCTGCCCCATAGTGCTATGGGATAGCCTTATCAGATTCATAGGGGAGAGGCCCCGGAATAGTAATAACAATGGGTGCGACAGTCATGATTTTAACTGGCTTCCTCGGGGGAGCCTTGATTGGATTATTGAAAATGGTAACAACAGATACTTCTTCCACAGGAACAAAAGGAACTGTGGTCTTCTTGAACAGAATCTCCTTGCTGTCCATCAGGCTCTGGATGCCCAACTTCAGCAAAGGACAACCAGAAAGGGAAACAACACAGAAAAGGCAACCTTCGCTACAACCCGGAAATAAACCGGCCAGCAGTAGGTTCCTCTTAACAGTCATCAGAGGAGTAACTACATCATTCACAGAAACGGCATACACATCTTCATCAACGACATTCACTCCATGCTGGGGCATAGGAGCAGTCACCACATTTGGCCTATCAGGCGCCTCAAATTGTATCTCCTTCGCATCAATAAGGTCTTGCACCTTATTCCTCAGGGCCCAACAGTCATCAGTAGAATGCCCCGGGCTATCGGAGTGATAAGCACAGCAGGCATTTGGATTATACTTGGGAGAGGCGGTGTTCACAACCTTCGGGGCCTCCTTGACAGTCACTAAGTTAGTGGATAACAGCTGCGGCAAGATTTGTGACAAGGTCATACTCAGCCGGGTAAACTCTCTTCTGGGTCTTTCAGCCCTTTGTTGATTGGTTTGCCGAGGAGCGACAGCAGGCTTAGCAATAACCACCGCGTTGACAGACTGGCGGCGCTCTGGTTTATCTTGCCTTCTAGGCCCATACACAGCACTGGCCTCCTTTTTAAAGGGTTTCTTCTCAGAACTCGAAGACGCACCTTTCTGAATTTTACCGGACTTCATTCCAGCCTCTATTCTTTCCCCAGTCAGAATAAGGTCAGTGAACCCTGCAGACGAATTACCGATGAGATGATTGAAGAATGGCCCGGAGAGGGTCCCCAAGAACATATCCACCAGCTCACGGTCAGTTAATAGTGGCTGCACCCTGCCAGCCAGATCCCTCCACTTCTGTGCATACTCTTTAAAACCTTCGCTTGATCCTAGCGACATACCCTGGAGTTGGGTACGTGTAGGAGCAAGGTCGGCATTATATTGATACTGCTTGTAAAAAGCAGTAGCCAACTCCTCCCAGTTACGAACTTTGGTCCCATCCAGCTGATAGAACCATTCGAGATGAGTCCCTGAAAGACTCTCCTGAAAGAAGTGGATCCACAAGTTCTTGTCCACTGAGTACGGTTGAATCTTCCGCACATAAGATCTGAGGTGTAGCTTGGGACAAGACGCCCCGTCATACTTGGTGAAAGATGGTGCCTTAAACTTGTGAGGAATAATCACACCAGTAGATAAGCCCAAGTCTCCGAAATCCATCCCATGCACTTGTTGGATCTCCATTGCATTCAGTCTGTCTTCCAACTGCTTGTATCTGTCTTCAGCCGGAGGATACTGTTCCTCATTGAAGTCAGTCTCGTTGTCAGAGACTACCGGACTAGGACCTTTTCCCCCTTGGGGACTGCTCTTGCCTACAGAAGAACCAGCTTCCTCATTCTGCAGAGTGTTGCCAAACCTTCGGCCCGAGTTGAAAAGAACGGTTCTCTTTTTCTTCTTCTTCTCCTTCTTCAGGAGAAAAGCCTTCAGCTCTTCTTGACCTTGAGCCAAACCCATGATCAGCTCCTAAAATTGCGCGTTCTGCGCCTGGAGGGCCTTGATAGACATCTCGGTTGATGATGAGTCAGGGTTCATGATGCTGAAATAAACAACGAAGAACAGTAAGCAACCTGAAAAGAAGAATACCTGCTATGCACATGATGAATGGAATGCGTATGATTTATGTTTTCAAAGACAATCGGGAATCAACTTTGTAAACAAAAAGGAACACACTTCATTAGATTCAACTTTAAAACTTAAATTGTTCAACAGATTGCCCTTAGGCGTTACATAAAAGGGAAATACTGAAAAAGGAAATAAAGCTGTAAAAGAACATCCAGAGCTCCTTATTGATCCCATGGTCTCCTCTTCTCAGTACGGATGTAGTCATTCAGAGCTCGCTCATTCTCCAACTGCTTTGTTAGCTTCTGGATCTTCAATTCCTGCTCGTTGAACTTTTCCCGATACGAATCCCGTTCTTCTCGCAGTTGCGACCAAGACCTCTTTAATGTCTCATAATCAGTAGGTATCTGAGGAGGGAGGACAGTTGGAGGGGCCCCCTCTTTGTCAGGATACTCAAGAATGATGGGTCTGACAGCTTCGTATGGCATACCTAACTTCTGAGCACGGATGCGAACCCATTTGTAGTAGGCTTCCATAGGTAGAGAAGTCTTTGGTCCTAACTCTTGTGGGTCAGCCTTATGAACTTTGTCCCAAGCCTTGATGAACCTACGACGCAACTCGTCACTATCCACCTGAAACTCAAAACTGATGTGAGGCACCAACATCTCATGAGGCCTTGCTCTTCTGGATCTTCCAAACTGACGGAGCGCTAGACATGGATTGTAAGAGATTCCTCCTTGGGTGCCAATCAAAGGAACATTAGGGTATTCTCCGCAACGATCAATAACAGCTATCTCATCCAAACCTCTGAAAGTCCAAATGATGTCTTTGTCAGTGAGAGACATTAACCTATGAGCCCAACCTCTTCCTTCTTGGTTCTTCAGTACGAACTTAGGGAGGTGCGAAATAAACCACCTCACTAACAAAGGGATACAACACCATAGAGTTCCTCGTCTTCGGGCAGTACGAGCATAAAGTTGTTGCAGGATGTCACCCAAGAGAGTGGGCACAGGATTCTGAGACATGAAGATCCTTATGGCAGTGACATTGATGAAGTTGTCAGGATTAGGAAACAAGACTAGCCCATGGATTAAGAGAGCCAAGATGTCTTCATATGCCCTAAAGTCCAAGTCATTCCAGAAGCTGTTAGCTTTACCAATCAGAAACTTGGCCAAGAAACCCTTAACTCCGCTTCTAGTCACCCAGTTGTCCATTACTTCTTGGTGGGTCAAGGGAAGAGCTGCAGCAACCTCCTCAAGCCTGAGGGTCTTTTCCCAACCAGTGTAAGGAGTCTGATCCAAGATAGGGATGCCAAGTAAATCAGAGAACTCTTCCAGGGTAGGGACCAGCTGGAAGTCTTGAAAGGTGAAGCACTGGTACAGAGGGTCATAGAACTGGGTCAGGACACTCATCAACTGTTAATCCCGCTTTGCAGTGACTAAACTGAGAAGAGAACCATGCCTCTGGATGAAGGAAGTGGTATTTGGAATCCTGCTAACCAACTCTTCAAGCAACTCAGGTGGGTGAACAAAGTTGAACCGGACAGTATTCCTTCGCATAGGCATCATGATGTCCTACAAAACAGAGCAAAGGTGAAACCCTATTGTCTTTGAAATGGTCAGTCCTTATGCAGGATGCATGCAATGCTCATGATGTTATGATGTTATGATAAAGCACACCACAAATATTTACAAAGGCAAACATGATAAGGCACACAAGTCACACAAGACAAGCCCTTAAAGTTTAGGCCAGCATGAGGTCTAGGTATTACCCTCTTTCAGTTTGTTGGTTCATACCTGTCCTATCAAAAGTAACCGGGTTCTTAGAGGATCCCCATATCATTGACTACCCTCAATCGGTCATAACTCCAGCATCGCAATCTTTTCTTGCGGCCAGAACCATCACGAGAGTTTAGCCTCAATGGGCGTAGCATACTGCTACTATTCTAATGGCCAAGTTGTGTCATTTAAGGTTCTAAGGTCTGTTGGTGCTTAATGGCTCCTCAGAAGACCCATATTCTCCTCGTTGCGACACAAGGGATATCGGTACAGACCAAGGTGCCACACCAACGTAGCCACTGCTTCACCCATGTCGGTCTACGCCGGACAGGTCCCTCACAGCTTATGCTACCTAAACAGGGTATCCCCAGATCCGGGTTAGGATCTATGTAACTCCGATGCAACCCACAATTTTAAAGCAAACAAGTCAATACAATTGAAAACACAGTTATGAACTATCCTAAGGTACACCTCACTTTATAATTGTCCCCAGCAAAGTCGCCAGTTCTGTGATCGGTGGATCTGGAACTGACTGTTTAACGCTGGTTCGCGAAATGTCGCGGAAGCAAGAGTCGCCACCGTCTTTTATTTTCTCCAAATGGAAAGGACAAAAACACAGAAAAATTCCTTATTGAGATTGTTTCTCGGTTCGGGAGGTAGATTTATAGAAAGGGAAGGTGTTATCACCCTTTCTATCCATGGTTATCCATGGGCTCTTAGATACTTGCTCATTTGTGTTTTCAAAATGTTTGTTTGCTTTTCAAGGTGAGTGGGTTTGAAAAAGTTTCTTTGAAAATTTCAGTTCGACTCTTGTATCAGTCCTCAAGAGTGTTTGAAAAATTGCCTTTGAAAGCTTTTTGAAAGGTGTCAGTGTGAAAAGAAGTTTTTGTTTTGAATTAGAGCAAGTATCTATGAGTCATCCACCTACCCTAAGGAATTAGGCTGTGTAAATGTCCTTAAGGTAGTGCCATCCCACCATTGAGAGGTAGGTAGCACCACCGTTGGAGGTGTTCGGGTCAATTCGAGGGTTCAGGACATTGTGGTCACCAGAGCAATAGGAAGACACCTTAGAAGCTACCCTCATGCCATGTTCATGGACATGAGGACTTACTAAAACATCCTCTACTCGACGACCACTTTTCGAGGGGCAAGGCAACAGTGAGGCATACCCTAGGGGTGGTGTGTGAATTGTGTGTCATTTTCAGTTATATTTGTCTTGTTCATGCATTTGTGATCTACGCTTTGTTTTTATTTTTGGCATTCATTCTTTCATGCAAATTATTAGCAGTTAAAAGGTGCGGAATTAAGAGTCCTACGCTATTACAAAGGCGCGGGTCTACATCGCCAAATTAATCCAAGACCCAATTTGAATAAAAATAAAAATGCGGAAAGATAAATATCCTAATTAATCTATTACAAGGCTTTGGGGCAAGTACATGAAATTTATAAAAGGGAAATGAAAGTAAATGTGCGAAAAGGAATCATAATCGAATGCAAGGGCGTTGGACCCTTTAAAGAAATTACATTACAATTAATAAATTAATTAAGTTTAAATAAAAGAAAGAATTTTTTGGAGTTTTTGTATTTATGGAGTTTAATGAGAAAATTAAATTGGAATTAAAACCCTAATTCTAAACTATTTTTAATTTATTAAAAAAATGTTTAAGTTGTACCTAGTTTTAACCTAATTATTTAATGATAAATTTATTTACAAAATAATTAATAATTAAATATGGTAAAAGAAAAGAAAAAAAGAATAAAAGCATTAAAACCCTAATTTCTACATTTTTTAGTTTATTAACAAAAAACATTAAAATTAAACCTAAGATTAGAACTAAATTAGTTAATAAAATTTATTTACAAAAACTATTAAATAAAATATATTTTTATTTTTTGTCTTTTCTGATTTTTGTATTTTTATTATTTAAAATTAATTTGTGGAATTTAAAAAAAGAAAGCAATTAAATTAAAGCAAATAAAAAAATAGAACAAAGAATGAAGGAGAGAAATACAAACAAAAGGGGTGGTAGACCCAATTATGGAGGTTTGTAGCAAGCAATTAGGCCCACTGATTTCTGGCCTTGTTTGACTTTTTCAGCGCGTGTGTGGCATGGTCAACTGATGTGTATGATGGACCTCTCATCCTGACCTTCAGATTCGTCTCCTGGGACATGTGGCAAGCCAAGGCATGGAGTTGTATAGTGGACCTTAGGATGCAAGCTGCATAGGAATACATTAAACAAAATGATATTGAGAAGGGAGGGGACCTGGGAATCGAACCCAGGTCCCAATGCTTGAAGGACACCTCACTTACCAACCAGCCAAGCGCGTTCGTTTGTAATATTAGTGGAACCTGATTCATATGAGAGAGAACAAGTGCTATTGGTAAACATAAAAGAAAATTCGCGAATATTTGAATGGCCCTGTTTGGTTGAGACACCTCAGCGTCTTCTCCACCATGCCTTTGCTTTGGCCTGAAAAAATACATCAAATAGCGGGGGTTTTGAACCCCCACAATCTGAAACAACAAAAATAGCGAATAGAAATTGGCCAACGATAAATTGAGCGCGATGGGTGTTTTAGATTCATTGGAATGCTACGAATTCAATGGTCCTAGTCTCATGGTTTGATTTTACCAGATGAAAGAAACCCCAAATTCAGAGTTTTGAAACCCTAATGCGTGTTCATGGTAACTTCTTATTTAGGCGACCATTTTTCAATTGAACGGTACTGTTAGCTTCAGAAACATCATGTTAGCGTAAAACAACAATTAAAAAACATGAAACATGCGTATAAATCAAGATGCGATTATGAAAATTTCCATGAACAAGGCTATGGCGTTCTACCAGTTCTTGGTGTATGGAGATGTGATTTTGATTGGGTTACGATCAGAGAGGTCCCAGCAAACTTTTGAGATACTTTCCACGCCTTGAAATGCCTTGCAACCAAGAAAACAGGTTTGAAGTTTTTAAGGAAAAAGTGAGTTTGTGTTCTTGAGTCTGAGCGCAGCTTCCAGGTTTTTTGCATTAGGGTTGTGATCTGTATATGTATGTGAGTGTTTTAGGTTTGCAAAACAAGTCCAAAACCTTTGTAATCATGAATCAAATATTTGATTTTTAATGGTATCTTTTCCAATCTTTTCCATGTGAAGATCATGCCAATCATTGCCAATTCTTTCCATATTGAGTGTGCACGAAATCTTGGAGTTATGATGAGTAGAAATGCTGCATAAAAAGATTTGCAAGGTGGCATTGAGTATTTTTTCATATTTAATTTGAATTAAATGAATTAATAGATTTAAAAATTCAATTAATAAATTAAAAATAAGAAAACAACTTCCCTTTGGGCCAATGGGTCGTGCATAGCTTTTGGATTATGATTCTTGGAAGAAAATGTGGCCCATTAGCAATTTTGAGGCATTTGAAGCAAAGTTGACTTTTCAAAATTCCCAAAAATTTCCCAACTTCCACAAGGCATATCTTGCTCAATTTTTAAGCTTTGATCATGTTCTTGGACATTTTGGAAAGGTAGTGAAGTCCTATAACTAATTCCTTTGGTCCCATGTCATTTTGATTTACCAATCTCAAGTTATGGCCTTTGACTTAAAGTGCCTTTTTGTTGACTTTTGAAAATGACCTATAATGTTGAGATTGATAACTTTTTGTGAGAGCATTTCTTGGATTTGAAGTGTGAAGATGAGTTGTAGGAAATGTCATTCTCTTCAAAATGAGCTTTGGATGGAATTTTTCTGATAAACCATGTGGAAGTTATGCCTTGGTCAAGTTACAATTGACTTTTTCAACTGTCCAAATATGGAAACTTTTGCATCTTGAGACTTTTTGAGCCATGTCTTGAAAATCATGATCAAGAATTGATCAAATGATCTTTGTGGCTTCAAAATAAGATGTTGACCAAAAATTTGCACTTTTGACTGTCAAATGACCATTTTGCCCCTACAGTTGACTGTTGAGCAATTAGGGTTTTTGACTGTGCAATTTTGTGCTGTGAGTCTTGAAACTTGGCATAAGGATGCTTGACAATGTTTATAGGCATGTGGGACTTGATTGGACCCTTGGAAACTTCAATTTCTTTGCTAGAATCAAAACCCTAGTTTTTGACTGTTAGGAGGTCATTGAACTGTGCAACCCTTGGGAGATTTTGAAGCATGCTCTTTGCAAATCTTGAAGAATATGGGAGGGAAAATTTTGGGGTACAACACCAATGTTGGAGGTACCTCTTCAAAATGTTGAAAGGGGGTTTCAATAAACTCCCCGTCCATCTCGATATACCGGAATGAATTCAAGTGACTAACCATGTATTCCTCTTCACCCTGCACAGTAACAATCTTCCCTTTGACAGGGTATTTTAGCTTCTGGTGTAAAGTGGATGTTACGGCCCCAGCTTTGTGAATCCAAGGTCGGCCCAATAAGCAGGAATAAGATGGACGAATATCCATTACATAGAACGTTGATTCAAAGACTTGGGAACCCACACGAATAGGAATGTCTACCTCACCATGCACCATCCTCTTAGAACCGTCGAAGGCTCTAACAATGATGTTACTAGGCTTCAATTTCAGGCCCTCACAATTCAACCGATCTAAGGCCTTCTTGGGCAATACATTCAGGGAAGAATCGGTATCCACCAACACGTGTGTGAGAGTAGTGCCCCTGCATTCTATGGAAACATGCAGGGCATCATTGTGGTTTTTCCCTTTGGCGGTAAGGTCTGCATCCGAGAAACCCAAACCATTGTCAGCTGTCAAATTAGCCACACAGTCAGTGAACTGATCTGCAGATGTCTCTTGCGGCACATGGGCCGTTTTCAGAAATGAAATCAGGGCCTTGGCGTGGGCCTCTGAGCACAGCAGCAATGATAGCATAGAGATCTTGGAGGGGGTATGCCCCAGCTGTTCAACGACATTGAAGTCACTCTTTTTAATGATTTTAAGGATTTCCTCCATCTCTTGCTGGGAGGCTTCAACAGCGGTCTTTTTTGGTGCCTCCGTCCGGGCAGGCAAATCGGTAGCAACTTCTTTGCCCCGAGCATCAGAGGACTCGGCGGCAGTAGTAGACACATGAACTTGATTTGAAACATGCACACTTGCGGGTGTGATGATAAGAGGTTTTCGGATAACTGGTGGTGCAATGTCAGGCGAGAAAAGCCTGCCACTGCGAGTAATCTTGGCGGGACCAGTGATGTTACTGATACTGGTACCGGTGTTGAACTCCTGCTTCACTCCAAGCACATACACGTCTGCCCCATAGTGCCATGGGACAGCCTTGTCAGATTCATAGGGGAGGGGCCCTGGAACAATAATGGTAATGGGTGCAACAGACATAATTTTGACTGGCTTCCTTGGGAGAGCCTTGGTAGGATTGTTGAAAATTGTGACGACAGATACTTCTTCAGCGGAAACAAACGGAACATCAGTTTTCTTGAACAGAATTTCTTTGCTATCCATCAGGCTTTGGATGCCTGATTTCAACAGCGGACAACCGGTAGGGATAACAGCACACATGAGGCAACCCTTGCTACAACCCAGAAATAAACCGGCTAGCAGTAGGTTCCTCTTAACAGTCAATAGAGGGGTAGCAACATCATTCACCGAAACAGCATACAAATCTTCATCGACGGCATTTACTATATGCTGGGGCATAGGAGCAGTTACAACATTTGGCCTCTCAGGTGCCTCAAACTGGATTTCCTTTGCATCGATAAGGTCTTGAACTTTATTTCTCAGGGCCCAGCAATCATCATTAGTATGCCCGGGGCTATCAGAATGATAAGCACAACGGACATTTGGGTTATACTTAGGAGATGCAGTATTCACGACCTTCGGAGCCTCTTTGATGGTCACCAAGTTGGTTGATAACAGTTGCGGTAAGATTTGTGACAAGGTCATACTCAACCGAGTATATTGCCTTTTGGGCCTTTCACCCCTTTGTTGATTGTACTGCTGAGGAGCAGCAACAGGTTTTGAAATTACCAAGGCATTGACGGGTTGGCGGCGTTCTGGCTTGACTTGTCTTCTAGGACCATAGACGGCACTAGCTTCCTTCTTGAAAGGCCTCTTCTCAGTACTTGCGGAGGTACCCTTTTGTATCTTTCCTGACCTGATGCCAGCTTCTATCTTTTCACCCGTCAGGATCAAATCCGTAAACCCAGCGGAGGAATTACCAACCAGATGATTGAAGAATGGACCAGACAAGGTCCCTAGAAACATGTCAACCAGCTCACGGTCAGTCAATGGAGGTTGCACCCTGCCAGCCAAATCTCTCCATTTTTGCGCATATTCTTTGAACCCTTCGCCCGTTCCTAATGACATACCCTGAAGTTGGGTACGCGTAGGAGCGAGGTCAGAATTGTATTGATATTGTCTATAAAATGCGGTAGCCAAATCTTCCCAATGTCGGATACTGGTTCCATCTAGCTGATAAAACCACTCAAGTTGTGACCCTGAAAGGCTATCTTGGAAGAAGTGGATCCAAAGATTTTTGTCTGTCGTGTAAGGTTGGATCTTCCTTACGTACGATCTGAGATGCAGCTTTGGACAGGAAGCCCCGTCGTATTTGGCAAAGGCAGGCGCCTTGAACTTGTGTGGGATTACCACCCCAGAAGATAACCCTAAATCTCCGAAATCCAACCCCGGCACATTTTGAATCTCCATGGCACTCAAGCGGTCCTCTAATTGCTTGTATCTGTCAGCAGCGGGAGGGTATTGTTCGTCATTGTAATCCGTCTCGTTGTCAGAGACTGCAGGACTAGGAGCTCCTCCCCCTTGGGGACTATCTTTTGCAGAGGAAGTAGTTGGATCAGCCTCGTTATGGAGTGTGTTCCCAAACCTGCGTCCAGTATTGAATAACGCAGTCCTCTTCTTTTTCTTCTTCTTTAAGAGCAAAGCCTTCAACTCTTGTTGACCTTGGGCCAAGCTCATGACCATCTCCTGAAACTGGGCATTCTGGGCATGGAGGGCCTTGATTGCTTGCTCACTGGATGATTCTGGATTCATGATGACTGGCTGGCATAAACAGCGAAGAAGATTAAGCAACCAGTAGAAAAAAGGGGTACCTGTTATGCACATGATGCATGAGATGCTATCTATGCAATGCATTCAAGGATTTTAGAAATTCACAATTGTTGCAGACAAAAAGAACGCACGTCACATTAATAAGAAGAAATTTGTTAGTACATAAGTGCCCCATGGGCCAAATATTACAAAAACAACTTCTCAAGGCAAAAAGACGTTGCGCATCCTCTTTGGCGCGATGTAGGTGTTGAGGGCCTCTTGCTCATGGAGTCGGCGGGTGAGCTCTAAAACCTTCTTCTCACTGGCGTAGAAGCTGGCTTCAAAAGTGTTCCGTTCCTCCTTGAGTTGGATCAAACTCTTCTGCATCTCCTCCCACGATGTAGGCATGTCAGGATGTAGGATAGTGTAGGGAACCTCTCCTTCCTTAACGGGCTCTTTAATCACAGGGAGAACATGAGGATAAGGCATCACTAGACTCTGGGCTCGGGCTCGTACCCACTTGAGATAAGGCTCAAGAGGGATGGAGTTCTTGTGTCCTAGTGTCTTGCTATCAACCTTGTTGGGCATCCTCCAAGCTCTGATGAATCTTTGGCAAAGTCCTTGTGCATCGTTGTCAAAGTTAAAAACCAGGTCAGGAATCAACATGTCGTGAGGGCCATCCCTCCGTGCATATCCAAATTGCCTCAAAGCTAGGCAAGGGTTGTAGGTAATGCCCCCTCTAATGCCAAGTAATGGAACATTAGGGAACTCTCCACAACGATCGACGATGATGACATTTTCTCTGGACCGAGAACACCAATGTACATCAGAGTGAGTAAGAGTCATCAACCGTTGGGACCACCTTGAGCCTTGGTCATTCTTCAAGACAGATTGTGGAAGGTGCGAAATAAACCACCTTGCAAGGAGAGGAGTACAGCACATGAGAACACCCCTCTTTCTCATTGTTCGTGTGTAAAATGAGTGAAGGATGTCCCCAAGCAATGTTGGTATTGGATTTCTGGACAAGAAGATTTTGACGGCGTTGACCTCTACAAGCTGGTCAGGATTTGGGAACAAGACCAACCCATAGATAAGGAGTGCCACAATCTCTTCAAAGGCTTGTAGGTCTAATGAATTCCAACATTCTTGTGCCTTCTCAAACAAGAATTTTGCTAAGAAACCTTTGACGCCGCTTCTAGTTTCCCAATGCCCCTTGATGTCAGAAGGCTGTAGATGTAATGCTCGAGCAACATCTTCAGGCTTTGGTTCCTTTTCCGTACCGTTGAAAGGTAGTTGATTGAGGATATGAATTCTCAGGAGTTGAGAAAACTCCTCCAAAGTGGGCACCAACTGGTAGTCGGGGAAAGTGAAACAGTGATGAAGAGGGTCAAAGAACTGGAATAGAACTTTCATCATGTCCTCTTCAATGTTGGTGCTGACTAAGCTGAGTAGTCTACCATGTCTTTCACTGAAGGATGAGCTTTCCGGAATCCTTGAGGTGAGCTCCTTGAGTTGAGGAGAGATTCTCACAAGGTTGACTTGGATGGTTTTTCTGCGAGGAATTTCCATGACCTACAAAACAAGAACAAAGATGAAGATCCAAACCCTTGAAGTGGTTAGTGTATGCATATGATGCTTTATGATGTTTATGATGTATGCACAAACATATGTACAAGCAAATTACATCAAACCCTAGTTTCAGGCTTGCATGGGGTTTCATAGGTAAGTACCCTCTTGAGTGTAGTTGGCTTAAAAACCTGTCCTATAAATAGTAACCGGGTTCTAAGGAGCTCAATATCATTGGATTGTTTTCATTGTTCATTGTTTTGGTTTAGCCACTTAACTAGCGACCAAAATATTCCAAGAAAACAACCCTCAATGAGTGTAGTATCGAGTATCTACCAACTTCGGACTGCACCAAAGCCGGTCATCTCACTACCCCTAATAAAAGGCCAAGATGGTCAAGTAAGGTTCTAGGTCATTAGTGCTTAGTGACATCACTCAGCGGCCCTGTACTCTCCTTGATTGAACTCAAGGGTTACCGGTACTCACAAATATGTCACACTAATATAGCTATTGCTTCGATCGTGTCGATATACCCCGCACAGTTTCCACAACGTATTGCTATCTATGAATGTTTCCCCAAAATCCGGGTGTAGGATTGCAAACCCAAACAAGAGAGCCAAAATATAAAGCAATCAAAACACACAATTAGTCATGTAAGAGGGTGATCTAAGCCCTAAGGTTACTCCACTTTTAAGGTCTATCCCCAGCAGAGTCTCCAGTTCTGTGATACGGTGGGAGAACTGACTTGAGGTTTTGCGTTTGTTTTCGCAAATGTTTCGGTTGAGCAAGAGTCGCCACCGACTTTTTATTTTATCCTAAGGAAAGGTTAAAAAGCACAGCAAAAACCTTTGAGATGTTTTCTTGGGTTCGGGGAGTAGATTATAGAAAGGGAAGGTATTAACACCTTTTCTATCCATGGTTATCCATGGGCTCTTAGTTACTTGCTTAGATCGACTTGCCTTAATTTTCAATTGTTTGAAATGGTGCTTTGTGTGTGTGGGTTTGAAAATGTTTAGAAAAGAAGCCAATGTGGTGGCAACCTTTGTAATGATCCATGTTGGGATGTATACAAAGGTGTATGTATTTTGAAAAGGTTTTCAATGTTTTTGAAAGTTTGTTTTGAAAGTGTATTGTGATGTGTGGTATTTTTGGAAAAAAAATAGGCAAGTGTTTTGTTTTGCAAATTGGCAAGTAACCAAGAGCTATCTACCCTAATTTTCTCAAAGATTATTGCTATGTTTTAACCCTTTTAACAATTTTGTTCCACCATTGTATTTGGTGGACAATCTTGTGTTAGGATGTGAGAGGGACGGGCGCGGGTCATCGTTTAGACCATAATTACAATGGTGCCAAGTATCTTTGGGCAATTTTTCTTTAAGGGACTTGATCATTTTAGGCAACTTTCGAAAGCGTCATCGAGGGACTATGATCATTTGAATTGTTTGTTTTGCCCAAAGAGACCTAACATGCAATATGGCCCAATTTTAAAAGGAAACAAGTGGATGTAACCCTAGGGGTGTTAGTGTGCAAGTGTGTTTTATTGCATACAAGAATTTTTTCTTTGAATTAGGATTTTCTATTTCATTGATTTTATCTTGCCATACACGTCCTAATTACTAGCAATAAGAAGTGGAAATATAAAATCCTACGTTATTACAACAATTAGGGGATGGGGATACACATTTGTACATGGGGGGTTCAACGAGAAAAATAGACAAAAAAGAAAATAGCAAAAAACAAGATATATATATATATAGAGAGAGAGGGAGCCAGCGTGCTGCTGAGAGGTCATCAGAAGTTCTGACTCAGATCCGCTGCCAGATGATCAACCTCTTGGTTAAACTGTATGAGTCAGAACTTCTGACCCTGGCACCTGCAAAACAGAAACCTGTTAGTGGGGAAACCAGAAGTTCTGACCCCCCTGCGCTGCAAGACAGAAGTTTGTTAGTGGAGAAACCAGAAGTTTTGATTCTGCTGGAAAGGCAATAACTCTCAGAGGTTCTGATATTATTGACAGCAAAACAGGCTTCAGATGTGCTAACGTCAAAGTCAGCACTTGGCTTTTCCCTATACTAATCAGAACATCTGCAATTTTGTTGTTATTCCACAAAACAGGAAACATATTTGGAACAGATCCAGCAAATGTCAAAATGTTTCAGAGGGCAGAACCAACAAGGTCACAGGCAAGTCCTACACTGGCTCAGAACATTCTGAGGTATGAAAATCCTCAGAATACAAACAGCAACAACATGATATTTACATTATGTTTATTTGAGCATGCACAGTTGATGATGCTTAGTAGCGTGATGAAGGTCAGCAGGTGCTTACCTGGCTGTTGGAAAAGTTTGTGGATGAAAGCTAGCTTTTGGCTCTGGTGGTGTTCTGGACAGATTCTTTTTGAAAAAGGCAGGTGGAGGTGTATGCGTATGTAGGGTCAGAAGTTTGAAAAGAGTTTTTTTAGTTCACACAGAAAACTGGGTATTGGATAAAGTTTGAAGATGAGAAATTCAAAGTTATGAAACAACTGGAGATTTTGGCAGAGTTTCAGAACACTATCTTGCTAAGGGTTTCTGTTTCTCTCAGCAATTTTTCTGTTTCTTGAACGCCCTTTTTCAATGGACAATGACTCTCTATTTATAGGCAAAGTTCTTGTGGGTGCCTTGAACATTAAAGCGCCAACAGAGTTTGAATTGTTCTTTGACAGAAATTCATGGGAAGTTTTGATAACAGATAGCCTTCAGCCTAGGCTGCAGCAGCAGGCATGGATTGGAGAGAAGTGACCTCTTAAGTGGGTGGTGGCGTGTAGACCCATGCCAGAATCTGCATAAAGGCGTTTTCCAAGCCACACGTGAAGGGATTACTTGGATGAATGTTCAGGAGTGGTTGGAAGCATTAATGAGCATTAAATGGTGATAAGACCTATCAACATCAATATTCTGGTAATGGAAACCAACATTGAATCAGCAGTTCTGTTTCAATAAGAACAGCGTAAATCATGCTCTGGCCTTGGCTTCCTGTTGTCTTAGTAAGTTCTGGGGATTCTCCTGATTTTCTGATACGTTCCTTGGATTTGCTTCTGGACCTCCTGGGCTTAGAGATTCTGTATCAGTGTAACACCCACTCTTCTGACCTTTTCATCTTCTGATTTCAGCATGTTCTGAAAGAGCCATCGGACTTCCCTGCTTCTTTTGCATTCCTCTAGCAAATTCTGACTGAGCTTGCGTAACTGCTGAAAGAGTCATGTTCTGTCTGAGGCTTACATTTTGAACCACGTTTACAACTTCTGATTGAGCTGGTGTAGCTGCTGAAGAGCCAACTTCTGACTACGCTGAGCCAAGCTTGCAACTTCTGACCGTTTTTATCCGGAATTGGTCCAGAAGTTCTGAAGCGCTGTTTTTTTTTTCTCAAACACTCATTTTTTAGAGAAATATTCCAAGTACTTAGAATTTAATTTTTTTCTCAAGATAAAAGCGTTGTCTTTAGAGCTTGTGTGATCCTCTTGCTCTTGTAAATGGTCTGCTTGGGCAAAAATGATAACTCGGGACTTGGATTTGTTTCAGAGGGACCTTGAAAATCTAAGATGATTTCCTGAAGAAAGAGAGGGCAAATTTTGGGGTACAACATCATACTTGTGTTTTCAATTGCTTTGTTTTGTTTGCTTTATTATTGTGGGCATTGTCTTGGAGTTTCATAGATCCTAACCCGGGTCTGGGGATACCCTGTTAGGTAGCATGAGCTGTGAGGGACCTGTCCGGCGTAGACCGACACGGGTGAAGCAGTGGCTACGTTGGTGTGGCACCTTGGTCTGTACCGATATCCCTTGTGTCGCAACGAGGAGAATATGGGTCTTCTGAGGAGTCATTAAGAACCAACCGACCTTAGAACCCTAATTGATCCAACTTGGCCATAGAACAGTAGCAGTATGCTACACCCATTGAGGCTAAACTCTCGCGATGGTTCTGGCCGCAAGAAAAGATTGCGATGCTGGAGTTATGACCGATTGAGGGTAGTCAGTGATATTGGGATCCTCTAGAACCCGGTTACTTTTGATTAGGACAAGTCTTAACCAACAAACTGAAAGAGGGTAGTACCTGAACTCCATGCTGGCCTAAACTCTAAGGGTTGTGGTGTGACTTGTGTGCCTTATCATGTTTGCCTTTGTGAATACTTGTGGTGTGCTTTATCATAACATCATGCCATCATAACATTGCATGCATCCTGCATAAGGACTGACCTATTTCAAAGACAAGAGGGTTTCACCTTTGCTCTGTTTTGTAGGACCTCATGATGCATGTCCGAAGGAACACTATCCGGCTCAACTTTGTTCACCCACCTGATTTGCTTAAAGAGTTGGTTGACAGAATTCCAAGCACTGCTTACTTCATCCAGAGGCATGGTTCTCTTCTCGGTTTAGTCACTTCAAAGTGGGACCAACAACTGATGAGTGTCTTGACCCAGATTTATGACCCTCTGTACCATTGCTTCACCTTTTAAGACTTCCAGCTGGTCCCTACCCTGGAAGAATTCTCTGATTTGCTTGGTATCCCTATCTTGGATCAAACTCCCTTCACTGGCTGGGAAAAGGCTCTTAGACCCGAGGAGATTGCAGCAGCCCTTCCTTTGACCAACAAGGAGGTAATGGACAACTGGGAGACTAGAAGCGGAGTTAAGGGCTTCTTGGCTAAGTTTCTGATTGGTAAAGCTAACAGTTTCTGGAATGACTTAGACTTCAGGGCGTACGAGGACATTCTGGCTCTCTTAATCTATGGGCTAGTATTGTTTCCAAATCCTGATAACTTTGTCAATATCAATGCCATAAGGATCTTCATGTCTCGGAACCCTGTACCCACTCTCTTGGGTGATGTCCTGCAACAACTCTATGCTCGTACTGCCCGAAGACGAGGAACTCTATGGTGTTGTACTCCTTTATTAGTGAGGTGGTTTATTTCGCACCTCCCCAAGTTCGTGCTGAAGAATCAAGAAGGAAAAGGCTGGGCTCATAGGTTAATGTCTCTCACTGATAGTGACATCATTTGGACTCTCAGAGGTTTAGATGAGGTGGCTGTTATTGATCGTTGCGGAGAGTATCCTAATGTTCCATTGATTGGTACTCAGGGCGGAATCTCTTATAATCCATGTTTAGCTCTCCGTCAGTTTGGAAGAGCCAGAAGAGCAGGGCCTCATGAGATGTTGGTGCCTCACATCAGTTTTGAGTTTCAGGAAGATAGTGATGAACTGCGCCATAGATTCATCAAAGCTTGGGACAGAATTCACAAAGCTGACCCACATGAGTTGGGACTGAAGACTTCTCTACCAATGGAACTCTATTACAGATGGGTCCGCATCCGTGCTCAGAAGTTAGGTATGCCATATGAAGCTTCATGCCTATCATTCTTGAAAGTCCTGATGGAGATGGGGTTCCTCCAACTGTTCTCCCTCCTCAGATACCCACTGATGTTGATACACTAAAGAGGTCTTGGGCGCAACTACAGGAAGAGCGGGATTATTATCGGGAAAAGTTCAACGAACAGGAACAGAAGATCCAGAAGCTGACCAAGCAATTAGAGAACGAGCGGGCCCTGAATGACTATATCCGTACTGAGAAGAGGAGGCCATGGGAGCACTGATGGGCTTTGGATGTTTCTTTTACAGCTTTATTTCCTTTCCAGTATTTTCATTCTTGTAACGCCTAAGGGAAAAATTGTTGAACAATTTAAAGTTTGAATCTAATAAAGTGTGTTCCTTTTGTCTACAAAGTTGATTCCCGATTGTCTTTGAAAACAGAATTCATACGCATTTCATTCATCATATGCATCACAGGTACCCTTTTTCTACAGGTTGCTTAATCTTCTTCGTTGTTTATTTCAGCACTCAAGCATCATGAATCCTGAACTCACTACCGAGCAAGCTATCAAGGCCCTCCAGGCCCAGAACACCCAATTTCAGGAGATGGTCATGAACTTGGCCCAGGGACAACAAGAGCTGAAGGCTTTGCTCATGAAGAAGAAGAAGAAGAGGATTGTGCTATTCAACACTGGGCGCAGACTCGGGAATACGCTGCAAAATGAAGCTGAGAGGACTACTCCATCTGTGGGGGAAGGCAGTCACCAAGGGAGAGAGGTCCATAGTCCTATGGTCTCTGACACCGAGACAGACTTCAATGACGAACAGTACCTTCCTGCTGAGGACCGGTACAAACAACTGGAGGATAGGTTAAATGCTATGGAGATTCAACGTGTGCCTGGGTTGGATTTCGGAGACTTGGGGTTATCTTCTGGGGTGGTGATCCCACACAAGTTCAAGGCGCCTGCCTTTGTGAAGTATGACGGGGCTTCCTGCCCTAAGATGCACATTCGTTCTTATGTAAGGAAGATCCAGCCTTACACAGCAGACAAGAACTTATGGATCCACTTCTTCCAGGAGAGTCTTTCAGGGACTCATCTCGAATGGTTCTATCAGCTGGATGGAACCAACATTCGTAACTGGGAGGATTTGGCCACTGCTTTTTACAAGCAGTATCAATATAATTCCGACCTCGCTCCCACGCGTACCCAACTCCAGGGTATGTCACTGAGAACGGGTGAAGGTTTTAAGGAGTACGCACAGAAATGGAGAGATCTGGCTGGCAGGGTGCAGCCACCATTGACGGATCGTGAGCTAGTGGACATGTTCTTGGGGACCCTATCTGGTCCATTCTTCAACCATCTCATTGGTAATTCCTCTGCTGGGTTTACTGACCTGATCCTGACAGGTGAAAGGATCGAAGCTGGTATAAAATCGGGAAAAATACAGAAGGGTGCCTCCTCAAATACTGAAAAGAAGCCCTTCAAGAAGGAGGCCAGTGTTGTGTACGGTCCCAGGAGACAGAACAAACCGGAACGCCTCCAAGCTGTCAACGTGGTGGTTATTTCTAAGCCTGCTGCTGCTGCTCAACAATACAACCGGCCCAGAGCTGAGAGGCCCAAAAGGCAATATACTCGGCTCAGCATGACCCTCTCTCAGATCCTGCCGCAACTGCTGTCAACCGGCCTGGTAACTGTCGGAGAAGCTCCAAAGGTGGTGAACACAGCATCTCCGAAGTACAACCCCAACGCCCGTTGCGCTTATCACTCTGATAGCCCGGGACATTCTACTGATGATTGTTGGGCCCTAAGGAATAAGGTTCAGGACCTTATTGATGCCAAGGAAATACAGTTCGAGGCGCCCGAAAGGCCAAATGTTGTGACCGCTCCCATGCCCCAGCATGGAGTGAACGCTGTTGAGGAGGATCTGTATGTGGCTTCTGTGGATGATGTTGCTACTCCGCTGCTGACCGTCAAGAGGAACCTGTTGCTAGCCGGTTTATTTCCGGGATGTAGTAAAGGTTGCCATCTGTGTGCTGATTCCCCTGCTGGTTGTTCTTTGCTGAAATCAGGCGTCCAAAACCTGATAGATAGCAAAGAGATCTTGTTTAAGAAGATTGCTATTCCTGCTGTTCCTGCTGCCCCTGTTGAAGAAGTTTCAATTGTTACCATTTTCAATAACCCTTCCAAGGCTCCTTCAAAGAAGCCTATCAAAATTTTGTCTGTTCACA
This sequence comes from Vicia faba, assembly GCA_948472305.1. NCBI lineage: Eukaryota > Viridiplantae > Streptophyta > Magnoliopsida > Fabales > Fabaceae > Vicia > Vicia faba. The sequence continues at coordinate 187,547,430 of OX451737.1, read as the reverse complement.
AGATTGCTCCTATAACCATTACTGTTCCGGGGCCCATCCCCTACAAGTCTGATAAAGCTATCTCGTGGCACTATGAGGCAAATGTTTATGTTCTGGGAGTGAAAAAAGAGTTCAATGCTAGTACCGGTGTCACCAACATCACCGGGCCTGCTAAAGTCACTCGTAGTGGAAGACTGTTCTCACCAGACATTGCACCTCCAACCATTCAGAGACCCCTTGTCATCACACCTTCCAGTGTGCCTGTTTCCCCCCCTGATCAAGTTTCTACCCCTGCTGCCGAGTCATCTGACACTCGGGGTAAGGGAATTGCTATTGATGTACCTGCCCGAACGGAGGCACCGAAGACCATTGTTGAGGCTTCCAAGCAGGAGATGGAAGAGATCCTCAAGATTATTAAGAAGAGTGATTTCAACGTCGTTGAACAGCTGGGGCACACCCCCTCCAAAATCTCCATGCTATCACTGTTGCTGTGTTCAGAGGCCCATGCCAAGGCCCTGATTGCTTTCCTAAAGACGGCCCACGTACCACAAGAAACGTCTGCTGATCAATTCACCGACTGTGTGGCCAACTTAACTGTTGATAATGGTCTGGGTTTCTCTGACGCTGATCTGACGGCCAAGGGGAAGAACCATAATGATGCCCTGCATGTCTCCATTGAATGCAGGGGCACTACTCTTGCTCACGTGCTGGTTGACACTGGTTCTTCATTGAGCGTACTACCCAAGAAAGCTCTAGACAAGCTGGACTGTGAGGGTTTAGAGCTCAAACCAAGTAACATCGTTGTCCGGGCCTTTGACGGGTCCAAAAGAATGGTACATGGTGAGGTTGACATCCCAATCAGGGTTGGGTCACATGTCTTTGATTCAAAGTTCTATGTGATGGATATCCGTCCATCCTATTCTTGTTTGTTGGGTCGTCCGTGGATCCACAAGGCTGGAGCTGTGACCTCCACATTGCATCAGAAGCTCAAGTATCCGGTCAGGGGGAAGATCGTAACAGTGCAAGGGGAAGAGGAATACATGGTCAGCCACCTCAACTCGTTCCGATACGTGGAAATGGACGGGGAGTTCATTGAGACCCCCTTTCAACATTTTGAAGAGGTGCCACAAACATTGGCAGCAGCAGAAACAGTGACTGAAGAGGGTTCCCCTTTGAAGATGGCCTCCTTAAAGGACGCCCGGGCTGTGATTGAGAAGGGTGAGTGCGCAAACTGGGGCAGGCTTCCTGATTTTACTCCAAAGACTGACAAATTTGGCTTGGGTTTCACTGCAGAAGCTCAGAAGGTTGTGCGCAAGGCAAGGATTGGAAGACCTCATGTGCTCATCACCAATCCAAGAGTGAATGTTATTGGGGATGAAGACGAAGTGGAAGAATCCGAGTTTGACAGCTGGATCTACCCAACGACCAACGGTGGACCTAGCAACTGGACTGCAAAAGACTTTACCCCTATTACTTTTGTCACCCAGTAATGAACTTCTTTGTTTTGAATTTGTAACGAACAATATTACTAAACTTTATGGCCAGGTGTCTTACCCGGGGCACCGTGGCTTCATTTGTGAGGGCTTGTTAATTGTCACTTTCATATATCATGAATAAAAGCATTAGACATTTTTCACATTTCAAATCTTGCGCTCCCTTTCTTTCTTTATATATATTGCAAAACAACTATATTTACACACACTCACTTATACAGGTTTCAATCCACTCTGGATCTCACTGGTAACGACTCTGCTACTTCCAGTTATGACTTCGAAAATCTGATCAACTTAGCCGAAGACGAAGGTGAAGATGATTGCGAAGTGCCTGGTGAGCTTGCAAGACTATTACTCCAGGAAGAGAGGGCCATTCAGCCACATGAAGAGCCAGTGGAAATGGTAAGCCTGGGTACTGAGACAGATAGAAAGGAAGTTAAGATTGGTGCCAATCTAGAACTCAGCGTGAAACAACGGTGGATCCAGATGCTGCGTGACTATGTGGAAATCTTTGCCTGGTCTTACGAAGACATGCCTGGGTTGGATACCGACATTGTGGTTCATCACCTACCTACCAAGGAAGACTGCCCTCCGGTTAAACAAAAGGTCTGCCGTATGCGTCCAGAGATGTCCGAGAAAATCAAAGCTGAGGTTATGAAACAATTTGATGCCAGTTTTCTTGCAGTGACTTCTTACCCCCAGTGGGTTGCCAACGTGGTTCCAGTGCCAAAGAAAGACGGTAAAGTCAGAATGTGTGTTGATTACAGGGATTTTAACAGGGCGAGCCCCAAGGATGATTTCCCTCTGTCTCACATTGACGTTCTGGTTGACAACACCGCTCAACATAAGGTATTCTCCTTCATGGACGGGTTCTCCGATTATAATCAAATCAAGATGGCTCCTGAAGACATGGAGAAGACCACTTTTGTTACTCAGTGGGGCACCTTCTGCTACAAGGTCATGCCTTTCGGGTTGAAAAATGCTGGGGCAACCTACCAACGTGCCATGGTCGCTTTATTTCATGACATGATCCACCATGAGATTGAAGTATACGTCGATGATATAATTTCAAGGTCTCAAACTGAGGAGGAACACCTTGACCATCTACAGAAGCTGTTTGACCGTCTGAAGTTGTACAAGCTAAGGTTGAACCCAAACATGTGCACATTTGGGGTAAGATCTGGAAAGTTGCTAGGCTTCGTCGTGAGCGACAAAGGTATTCAAGTGGACCCTGCCAAGGTTAAAGCCATACAAGAGATGCCAGTTCCCAAGACAGAAAAAGAAGTCAGAGGCTTTCTAGGACGTCTAAATTACATTGCCCGGTTCATCTCGCACCTAACTGCTACCTGTGAACCAATCTTCAAGCTGTTGAAGAAAGATCAAGTAGTATGTTGGAACGATGAATGTCAGGCCGCTTTCGACAGAATCAAAGAGTATCTCCAAGAACCACCCATTCTTATGCCACCTGTTGAAGGGAGACCTCTAATACTATACCTGACAGTACTTGACAGCTCAATGGGGTGTGTGCTGGGGCAGCATGACGAGTCTGGCCGAAAAGAGCATACCATTTATTACCTTAGCAAAAAGTTTACCGACTGTGAGACCCGTTACTCACTGCTCGAGAAAACTTGTTGCGCTTTGGTATGGGTTGCTCGCCGGCTGAGACAGTATATGCTGACTCACACTACTCTGTTGATTTCTAAAATGGATGCAATAAAGTACATCTTCGAAAAGCCTGCTCTGTCCAGAAGAATAGCAAGATGGCAGATGATCTTGACGGAATATGATATCCAGTACACGACTCAGAAAGCAATCAAGGGAAGTGTATTGGCAGACCACTTGGCACACCAGGCAGTAGACGACTACTAGTCAATGAACTTTGAATTTCCAGACGAGGATATCATGGTAGTGACTGATTGTGAAGTACCTGGACCGGATGAAGGACCTGAGGAAGGATCCCGATGGTCTATGCACTTTGACAGAGCCTCCAACGCTTTAGGTAACAGTATCGGCGCTGTGATCATATCCCCTCGAGGCACTCATACTCCACTTACTGCCCGACTATGTTTCAACTGCACCAACAACATGGCGGAGTATGAGGCATGCATCATGGGTCTTCAAGCTGCAATTGACTTAAGGATCAAGTTTCTGAGTGTCTTCGGAGATTCCGCTCTCATGATCAATCAGATCAAAGGCGAGTGGGATACGAAACACCCAAATCTTATTCCTTACAAAGAATGTGTGTTGACATTGATCCCCCATTTCACATAGATAACTTTTGAACACTTCCCAAGAGAGGAGAATCAGTTGGCGGACGCGTTAGCTACGATGTCTTCCATGTTCAAAGTCAAATGGGATAACGAGGCTCCCCGGATCATTATCTGGAAGTTGGATGAACCTGCATATTGTTGTGATCTTGAGGCTGAAGAGGTAACTGAAAAACCTTGGTATCATGAAGTGAAAAGGTACTTGGAAGCTCAAGAATACCATGAAGGTGCATCCATCAATGACAAAAAGTTTCTGAGAAGGTTCGCAGCAAAGTTCTTCCTCAGCAACGGAATTCTCTACAAGCGAAACCATGATTCAACCTTATTGCGTTGTGTGGATAAGACTGAAGCAGAAAAGATCATGGCAGAACTGCATGAAGGTACCTTCGGAACGCATTCCAGTGGACATACCATGGCAAAGAAAATCCTTCGGGCAGGATATTTCTGGTCCATAATGGAAGTTGACTGTTACCGACATTCTCGGACATGTCACAAGTGCCAGATCTATGCTGATAAGGTGCACGTTCCTCCAGTTCCTCTGAATGTCTTGACTGCACCTTGGCCTTTTGCAATGTGGGGCATTGATATGATCGGCGAGATCAGACTTACAGCATCCAACGGGCATCGCTTCATCCTGGTGGCGATCGATTACTTTACAAAGTGGGTTGAAGCAGCTTCCTACGCTACAGTAACCAAGAACGTCGTGGCACGGTTCATTCGGCACAACCTGATCTGTCGATACAGCGTCCCAGAAAGGATCATTACGGACAATGGTACCAATCTTAACAACAAGATGATCACTGAGCTCTGCGAGCAATTCAAGATACAGCACCACAACTCTTTTCCTTACCGACCGAAGATGAATGGGGCTGTAGAAGCAGCGAATAAGAATATCAAAAAGATTGTGCAGAAGATGACAGTGACCTACAAAGATTGGCACGAGATGTTACCATTTGCTCTTCATGGATACCGTACCTCAGCAAGAACGTCAACCGGGGCAACTCCTTTTTCCTTGGTCTATGGCATGGAGGCAGTCTTACCGATTGAAGTCCAGATACCCTCTCTCCGGATAATGAAGGATGCAGGCTTGAGCGAAGATGACTGGATCCAGACTCGACTTGATCAGTTAAACCTAATTGACGAAAAGAGGCTCACTGCTATTTGTCATGGTCAAACGTATCAAAAACGGATGATCAGGGCATTTAACAAAAAAGTCAGACCACAAGAGTATCAAGTTGGGGACCTGGTAATCAAGCGCATCATTCTTCCTCAAAGTGATCCCAGGGGCAAATGGACCCCCACATACAAAGGGTCATTTGTGGTTAAACATGTCTTCTCAGGAGGAGCTATGATTCTAACCACCATGGATGGTGACGACCTTCCTCACCCCGCCAATGCAGACATAGTAAAAAGATACTACGCATGATAAAAGACCCGCTAGGTTGACATACCTAGGCAAAAATTAGGGCTTCCCGGCGAACCAAAAGGGTTTGGGAAAAAATAAGGGATGAAATGAAAAAATCTGTACACCCGGCAAGTCGAAAACCTGAAAAGGCGGCTTGGGCAAAAATGGGTATCCCGGTGGACTGAAAACCCGAAAGGGCGGTCCAGGAAAAAGTTAGGGATATAAGCGTAATATTATGTCTCATTGGATCACCTTGCATCCAGAATCCGGTATCAACATCAAGTTCAGACGGCATCGATCAATCAGCTTCATCTCCAACTAAGCAGCAAAGTGATGAGACGCTTGAAGACATAAAGGCGATAGCAGAGTTGAAACCCAGTGGGAGTTTTTTCACATAGCTGTTTTGTTTTCCTTTGTACAAATTGTATAAACTCTGTTGTTCGGCGGCGTTCTCTTACTAGGACGTCAGCCCCTTGTACATAAACGCCTATTTTACAGGCAAATTCAAAAATCAATACAAATTCATCTTTTCAGACCAATTGCCAATTGTTTTTCCTTTTTCTGTTTTGTTTTGTAAAGAACGTCCAATGTTCAATTTTTGATATATGCATTTGACACTAATTGCTAACTCATAAATATTTACATACGAAACAAAGGATTAATTACAGGTGACATCAGAAACAGGGGCAATAATGAGTTGTCTAAGCAATCTAGTTGCTCTGTCCACCAAGGTACCAAGGTAAGTTCAGCTGAAGAATGTAACCAGGATACCTTCACTCCCCGCTGAGTAAGACAAGAATCAACAATACTCTCTCAAGCAGGGTTGGTCTCCCATTAGCCCTGAAAAGGCACAGTATCTCCAGCAAGTCGGCGACACTCTCCCCAAGCAGAGTTAGCCTACAGTCAGCCTTATGGAAGTTGGGTATCCCCAGTAGATCTCAATATTCCCCAACGGAGTATGCAAACATTCCTAAGCAAGCATCCCCGGCAGTCTTGATCATAAGATTGTTCCCCGGCGGAATACCAGACACCCAGTGGAGCCACTTCCCCAGTACAGTCTCAAAAAGTCTCCCCAGGAGAGTTGAACCATCTCCCCAGTAGGAAGCTTATCCCCAATAGATTCTAGGAAGCTATCCCCTGCAGAGCACGAACGCGTCTTCCCGGACTTTATTCAAAGGTTATGCTCCACCAGAGCTTATAACTGGGTTATCCTCAGCCAAAAACCACGGAAAGATCGTCCTCGGCGAAGTTCTTCCTATCCCCCAGCGGAATTCATCAAATTCCTTAACAAAGCTTATCAACGGTATCCCCGGCGGAGTTATCATCAAACCTCAGCGAAGTATCTCTTCCCACAGAGTATCCTCCGCAGAGTAATCTCTTCGCCAAATTTATTCCCCCAACGGAGTCATCTTCTCCTACCGGTTTATTCTTACAACCATCACCCCCAGTGAGAACGAAGAACTTCACTCTTCAGCATCTGCCCAGGATTCAACTTCCCGGCATTCGTCAAGGATTTATTTTCCTAGACGAAAATACATTCATAGACATATCACATTTCATACATCCTGCTTACATACACAATGCATGCACATACGCATCATAACACACTATCTCATTTATTTTGAGAATATCATGACATCATGCTTTTCATACATCATGACATTGCATACAACTGATGTTTTACCTTTTTCAGGAAAAAGATCAATCCAAAGATAATTACTATCAACTGTCGCAATTCCAGATTCGATACCTGTATCTAGCCAGGGCATGTCTGTGAGCGATCATTTCCGGACTCGATTCATGTATCCTGCCAGGGCACGTCTGAAGAGTTTGAAGATCCGATTCCTGTATCCAGCCAGGGCGTATCTGTTGACGACTATTTTCCGGACTCGATTCCTGTATCCTGCCAGGGCACGTATGAAGAGTTTGAAGATCCGATTTCTGTATCCTGCCAGGGTGTATCTGTTGACGACTATTTTCTGGACTCGATTCCTGTATCCTGCCAGGGCACGTCTAAAGAGTTTGAAGATCCGATTCCTGTATCCTGCCAAGGTGTATCTGTTGACGACTATTTTCCGGACTCGATTCCTGTATCCTGCCAGGGCACGTCTGAAGAGTTTGAAGATCCGATTCCTGTATCATGCCAGGGTGTATCTGTTGGCGACTATTTTCCGGACTCGATTCCTGTATCCAGCCAGGGCACGTCTGAAGAGTTTGAAGATCCGATTCTTGTATCCTGCCAGGATGTATCTGTTGACGACTATTTTCCGGACTCGATTCCTGTATCCTGCCAGGGCACGTCTGAAGAGTTTGAAGATCCGATTCCTGTATCCTGCCAGGGCACGTCTGAAGAGTTTGAAGATCCGATTCCTGTATCCTGCCAGGATGTATCTGTTGACGACTATTTTCCAGACTCGATTCCTGTATCCTGCCAGGGCACGTCTGAAGAGTTTGAAGATCCGATTCCTGTATCCTGCCAGGGTGTATCTGTTGACGACTATTTTCTGGACTCGATTCCTGTATCCTGCCAGGGCACGTCTGAAGAGTTTGAAGATCCGATTCCTGTATCCTGCCAGGGTGTATCTGTTGACGACTATTTTCCGGACTCGATTCCTGTATCCTGCCAGGGCACGTCTGAAGAGTTTGAAGATCCGATTCCTGTATCCTGCCAGGGTGTATCTGTTGACGACTATTTTCTGGACTCGATTCCTGTATCCAGCCAGGGCACGTCTGAAGAGTTTGAAGATCCGATTCCTGTATCCTGCCAGGGTGTATCTGTTGACGACTATTTTATGGACTCGATTCCTGTATCCTGCCAGGGCACGTCTGAAGAGTTTGAAGATTCGATTCCTGTATCCTTCCAGGATGTATCTGTTGACGACTATTTTCCGGACTCGATTCCTGTATCCTGCCAGGGCACGTCTGAAGAGTTTGAAGATCCGATTCATGTATCCACCCAGGATGTATCTGTTGACGACTATTTTTCGGACTCGATTCCTGTATCCTTCCAGGGCACGTCTGAAGAGTTTGAAGATCTGATTCATGTATCCTTCCAGGATGTATCTGTTGACGACTATTTTCCGGACTCGATTCCTGTATCCTGCCAGGGCACGTCTGAAGAGTTTGAAGATCTGATTCCTGTATCCTGCCAGGGCACGTCTGAAGAGTTTGTAGATTCGACACCTGTATCCAGCCAGGGCATGTCTGCATGAAGAGTTTGAAGATCAACCCCTGTAACAGGCCAGGTAATTATCTTTCTTTCTCAGGTACGTAAGTTCTCGCTAAGGAATCTCTTACGCGATCGACACCTAGATGGCATCTATAAGCCCATCCTCCCATTACAGTTCCAAATGGCATCTATAAGCCCATTCCCGACAAGGTTCTGTCACATCTCCATATGGCATCTATAAGCCCATCCTCCTATCCATCATCTCTCCAAATTGCATCTGTAAGCCCATTTCCCACATCACACTGCTGATACCCTACTATGTGAGTGCAAATTTCTGGGCACTTTAGTGTTCAATCATCTTCCACCCTCGGATCACGAAAGGCACACAAGCCAATCTACATCCTCAGGTATAAGAAGATTGAACAGGGGCAACTGTTGTACCCCAAAATTTTCCCTCCCATAATCTTCAAAGTTTTGCCAAGCATCACCTCAAATGGTTCAAAGTCTACTCAAGGGCTACACAGTCAAACCACCCTCCTAAGCCAGTCAAATTAGGGTTTTGATTCTTGCAAGGAAGTTGAGGTTTTCAAGGGCTCAATCAAGTCCCATATGCTCATATACATTGTCAAGCACCTACATGTCAAGTTTCAAGGCTCATAAGGTCAAGTTGCACAGTCAAAAACCCTAATTGCTTCACAGTCAACTGTAGGGGCAAAATGGTCATTTGGCAGTCAAAAGTCAAAAAATTTGGTCAACATCTTATTTTGAAGCCAAAATCATGATTTCACAAGAATGGCTCAAAAATCATCAAGATGCAAAAATTTCTATTTTTGGATAGTTGAAAAGTCAACTGTAACTTGACCAAGGCATAACTTTTTCATGGTTCATCAGAAAAATCCCATCCAATGCTCATCTTGAAGGGGAAGACATTTACTACAACTCATCTTCACATTCCAAATCCAAGAAATGCTCTCACAAAAAGTTATCAATTTCAACATTATAGGTCATTTTCAAAAGTCAACAAAAAGGCACTTTAAGTCAAAGACCATAACTTGAGATTGGTAAATCAAAATGACATGGTACCAAAGACATTGGTTAGAGGACTTCAAGACCTTTCCAAAATGTCCAAGAACATGTTCATAGCTTCAAAATTGAGCAAGATATGCATTGGAGTTAGGAAATTTTTGTGAAATGGCCAAAGTCAATTATCCTTGAAATTTCATTTTTGACAAAAAGGGCCCACTTTTTCCACTTGTTTCATCTTGCCCATGCCTCCCACGTGTCCCACAATTTATTTCAAGATTAAAAATTGATTTTTCCATTTTTATTTAATTTTATTTGATTTAATTTATTTTAAATCTTTAAAATTCAAATAAAAATCAAGAAAATTAATTAAGGGATATATTTTGTGTTGAATAGCTTTGATACACCTTGAAACACCTTCCAAATCCGTGCAAGGCCTATTCCAAGCAAGAAATTCAAAATTTGACAAGAATGGTAAGTTGCTTTAATGGAGGTTATGGCAAAATCTCAAACATAATTGCAAGGCTTCAATGACCATTATTTTGATGGATACTCATTACAAAAGACATATGCAAGCTTCCCAATACAAAGAACACGACCTAGAAACACTCATACAGCATAAGCCATTTCAATTTTTTCAAGAGAAAAGTGACAAACTGAAAACCACCTTGCAGCCAAATTCAAGCTTCCTTGTTGATCCAAACACACTCCTGACCCTTCCAGGAAGCCATTGCAATCAAGAACGAGGCTTAACACCATCAGAATCATCCCCACTAAGCCCTACAGTTTGCATTATTTTCCAGAATTACATATCACCATTCATGCATTTTTAACCATTTTTCTTGATTGGTTTGTATTGTTAGGGACCTTCTGAAGCTAGTGAAACAGTTTAATTGAACTGAAACGCGTAGAATCACAATCCACCATTAGCGATTATTAGGGTTTCCAGAGCTTTAAAATTAGGGTCTTTCTCATGCTGTAAAATTGAAACTCTAAACGGGTATGGTTGAACTCAGCACAATGAGACGAGAATGATGCACACCTCGCGCCCAATTTATGCTTCGTGAGCGTCTAATCGCTATTTTCATAATGCTTGTATTTTGTGGGGGTTTAAAACCCCCGCTATATGTTTTATGTTTACAGCAAAGCTTGAAGACGAAGGGCGTGGCAAGCAAGGAGTGGTCAGTTCAAACTGGGCGCGCGCGTTTTCTTATTTCCAGCATATAACGTTTTTGTTTTATATAATATTTCTTTTCTATGTTACTAACAAACGCGCCAAAGTGATGCAGTGGTTGGTGATGTGTTGGTTCACCACTGGGACCTGGGTTCGATCCCCAGGCCCCCCATAATTCCAATATTATTTTTCTCAACGTGTTCTTGTGCAGATCCTCAAATAATTTCCATCATACACCACCTCCAAGCGCCGGCCAAGTGTCCACAGATACAGATCCAAGGGCCCAGAAAGCAAGAACACCATGTGCCTGGTCAACAACATTCCACTCAATTTCCAGGGTCAAACGAGTTAGCTTCTTAATGGGCCAAGATTCAGCAATACACCCTCAAATTCCAGCCCACACCCCCTTGGTTTTACTTCTTTTTTTATTTTGTTTTGTCATTTTCTTTTTTTAATTATTAACCTTTTAATTATTTTTATTATTAACAATTAATTTAACCAACTAATATTTTCATAAAAAATCAAAAAAATAGAATTAACATTTATTAACATTATTAATTTCATTTTATTTTGTAAATAAATCTTAAATAAATTAGTTTTAATTAGGCCATTTTAACTTTTTTAAAATAACTAAAATAACTTAGATTTAGGTTAACTTTTAATTTTGTTTCTTTTTATTTTTATTTTATTTCATAAAAAAAACATAAAAAACACAAAAAATATTTTCTCTTAATTAAATTAATTAATTAGTCATTAGTTAGTTTTAATTTCATTTTAATCACAAAAAGACCAAAAAATCAATTTCTTTTCTTAAAAGGGTCAAAACCCTTAGAACATTCCCGATTCTTTCTTTCGCGCACATTTCAATTTTAATTCTTTATTTTGATTATTTTTGTAACTGCCTCCGGATGTAATAGTAATTAGGGTTTTACTGCTTTACTTTCCGTACTTATTTACTAAAAACGGGTCTTTGTATTTTTGGCGATGTATAGACCCGCGCCTTGTAATAGCGTAGGATTTATGTTTCCGCAATTTACTTTCCGCACCCTCTTAACTGCTAAACTTACATGAAAGAATGTATGTAAATAAAAACAACTCGTAGCTCACTAATTACAAAGACAAACATTAACTGAATACAACACACAATGCACACACCACTTCTAGGGTACGCCTCACTGGTTGCCTCGAAAAGTGGTCATCAAGTATAGGACGTTTTAGAGGTCACCCTTGGTCTAAAGATCCAGTTGCCTCGAAACAGTTGCCTCGAAACAGTTGCCTCGAAACGGTTGCCTCGGATTAAAAAGGATCTAGGACATTAGGGTTACTTCTAAAGTGTCCTAACTGTTGCTTCGGTGACCACACTGTCCCGATAATCGAATTGACCCGAACACCTCCAACGGTGGTGCTACCTACCTCTCAATGGTGGGATGACACTACCTAAAGGACACTTACACAGCTTAATTCCTTAGGGTAGGTAGATGACTCATGGGTACTTGCTCTTTTCAAAAACAAACAAAATACTTTTCACACCTTACACTTTCAAAAGCTTTCAAAACAAACTTTTCAAACACTCTTGAGGACAGATACAAGAATCATTCAGAAATCTTTCAAAGAAACTTTTTTCAAACCCACTCACATTTGAAAAGCAAACATCATTTTGAAAACATAAGAGCAAGTACCTAAGAGCCCATGGATAACCATGGATAGAAAGGGTGCTAACACCTTCCCTTTCTATAAATCTACCTCCCGAACCGAGATACATCTCGAATAAGGAATTTTACTATGCTTTTGTCCTTTCCATGTTGGAGAACATAAAAGACGGTGGCGACTCTTGCTTACCGCGACATTTCGCGAAACCAGCTAAAAAACAGTCAGTTCTATTTTCACCGATCATACTTCTCTTCAAAACTCTGATGTCTCTGAAGTTGAGATGGCCTAGTCTATAATACCATATCCATTCATCTCTGCTAGCTGCAGTCGAAAGGCACTTGTGCTCCATCACATTTAGTTCAATCTTGAAGGTTCGATTCTGAGACATAGGAGCCTTCAAGATTAATCTCCCATTTGCATCAACGACTCTCATCATCTTATCTTCGATTGACACTTTATAATTCTTTTCGACCAACTGCCCTATACTGAGCAAGTTGCTCTTCATGCCTGGTATGTACAACACATTGGAGATTACTGACCTTTTGCCATCTTTCCTCATAATCATAACATCACCAATACCTTCAACTGCTAGGGTATTGTCATTTGCAAATTTTACCATATTTTTCATTGAGGGCTTTATATTGACGAACCAGTCTTTCCTTCCAGACATATGTGATGAACATCCTGAATCCAAGTACCATTGGTCTTTGAATCTATCTTCATCTCTTGTTGTGACCATCAACATCATCTCTTCTTCTTCTTCTTCTTCATGTTTTGCAAGCTTTACATCACTTTCTTGATTCTTTCATTTTTCTGGACAATCACTCGAATAGTGACCATACTTCTGACAATTGTAACATTAAATGTGACTCTTATCAGGTTTTCGACCACCACCTCTTCCTCTATTTGCAACACCGCCTCTTTGGTTGCCTTGGTATGGTCTTCTTTGATTCGACACGTCTCCTTCGATTTGGTTTCCTCTACCATTCGATTTGTTGTAGCCACCTCTACCTCTGTCGAAACACTTTCCTTTGCCTTTGGTTTTTTTTGCTGAATGTGCCTGCAAGGCCACACCACTCTTCGATTTTCCTGTAGCTCTTTTATTCATTCTTTGTTCATGATATTCAAGCGTTCCTTGAATCTCTTCCTTTGTCAATTTCGATAAGTCTTTCCCCTCTTCTATCGCCACCACTATGTGGTCGAACTTAGGAGCTAAAGATCTCAAGATCTTCGGCACAACAGCTCTTGTTGTTAACGCTTATCCACATATCTTGATTTGATTTACTAGTTTTGTAACTCTAGTGAAGAAATCATATATGCTTTCACTGTCTTCCATCTGAAGTAGTTCATAGGTCCTTTTGTGAGTTTGTAACCTCACTTCTTTCACTTTCTCAGCGCCTCCAAAAGACTTCTCAAGGATTTCCCAAGCTTCTTTTGCAGATTCTGAATCACTAACCTTTTCGAAATTGTCTGGGCTGACACATTGATGAATTATAAATATTTCTTTATAACTCATCTTCTCAGATTCTATGTATTTCTTCTTTTCTTCTTCTGAAGCGTTTTCTCCAAGCGCTTCGACTCCATCTTTTACAAGGTCCCAAAGACCTTGACACCTGAATAAGACTTTCATCTGTTTGCACAAATTCTCATAGTTGTCAACTTTCAGAATTGGTAGGGTTGCTGGATAATTTGCATTCCCATAACTTGTCATCGTGAATTCTTCAATCGTTCTTGATTGACACTTCTCTTGAATCAAAACAAAGCTCTTGATACCAGATGTTGGAAATCCACCAAATTTTATGATGAATTTCTACCACAATGGCAATTTAATTATGAGACAAACAAAGAAAAAAAGACAAGACAAATAATTTCTGCAGAGTTTCTCTCTGCTCACAAACTGTGAAAACTTTCTTATTCACTTTGCAACTGCAAAATACTGTGAATGACTTGCTTGACTTGCTTACAAAAATAGGGGTTACTCCCTCTATTTATAACTGAGCTTACACCATAAGCCCAAAGTCCAAAATATCTTTTTGTTACTAAATCAAATCTAATTTATTCTAGACTTAAATCAAATCTATTTAAATATAAAACAAATTAAATCTTTTCGACATATAGTTTCGACACATTAAATTACAATTTTACACAATTATCACATACTCGAAGCTTAACGAAAAACAATCTCTACCTCCAATTTCCTTCTCCAAACCTGAATTTGAAATACAATTAATGAGAACATGGAATAAAATATATGCTGCCACAACACTCATTAATTTTCCATTTCGGAACACTCACTAATTTTTTATCATCACCATATTCATTGTCCCATTCATCTTTCAACGTGTTCATGCACAAAGTATTAAACGGTCAACAATTCAACACTTTTTTAATCGAAAAATATTTTGAAAGCTTCTAAATTTCACCTAACTTTCGCATACTGGTATATTGAACAACAATATAATTATTTGTTTAAATGGAATATTGAATAGCGTGGAACTATAAGCATGGCCGAAACTGAATGGAATTCAATTATACAGGTCTTTAAACATTGAAGCTGAAACTGTCTAGAGATTCATTATGGAAGGAAATATATGTAATTTATATATACAATACTTGGAAGGAAATATGCAAGTAAATATGTATATGTGTGGAATAGAGTACCGAGGATGTTTATATATGCAAGTAAATATGTATACCTTTAAGAACTTGGCATCAATCATAAGAATCATGTCAGCTGCTACGCTCCTTGAAGCTTGAAAACAAACTGAAAGAGACCACTGACCACTTGGCGATAAAGAGATAAATTACATGATGTTTTCATTTCAAGAACTGTTGCAGAGATAGTCCCACATCAATTGGTTTGGAAATAGAATAAGTTCTGATAAACCAATGTAACACATGGACTACTGGATTAAAAACAGTTCTAAGGTATGTGGCTTCAGGCTTCATTTGAATCAACAAATAGGCTGAGGCCCATATGTATTGTTTTGTTAATTTATAAAAACAAATTCTGAAAAATATTAATAAAATTAATTTAGGAAAGCGAAAAAAACAACTAATTAAAAAAATAACAATATATAAAATAAAGTAATTTATAAAAATAATTTAAAAAATAAAATGAATAAATCATAATTTTAAAAAATGCCACGTGAAATTTAAAAAAATAATTAAAAAATAAAAAATGTCATATGCATTGACACATAGGAAGATTTTAGAATTTTTTTTTAAATAACCACAATTTAAAAAATTTATCAAAATGAGCACTTTTCAAACAAAAAAAATTTACCACACAGAGGAGTAGCCACTTTGTGTGACGCATGCACTCAATTTAAAGAGGAGGTGTCATACTGCATGGCTTGTCCTCCTCTGTAAAGCCATGCAGTGTGGCGCATGCATGTGCTTTTGAGAGGAGGCGTCACCCTCATTGGCTTGATAATGTTAATGCAATTTTTTTTAAATAAAATAAAAAACTAAAAATATTTTATATTAATATTTAATATTACACAAGACATGAATATATTTTTTTTGGACATCCCCTCAACCTAAGTGGGTCCCCGTATGACATAAACGGCCGCGCCTTTGCCTCAGCCCTTGTCTCACTCCTCTCTGTTGATTTTCCTGAGGTGTTTGTGGTCTGTTCTGACTCGCTTGATGTGATGGTCCTGGTACATCAGGATCATACATCTCATCGATCATTTTGCCCCACTGTGCTGTGCTTCCAAAGAGATCAGTGTCGATATTGTTGAAGTTTGGTCTTGTTGGTTGGGACATGTGTGGGTGGCGGGGTGGTTGATAGTATTGGGATGTTGAACCGTGATGGAAACGAAGCAACGGTTCTTGTGGTGTATGAAATCCATATGATGGTTGGGTACTTCGATGGTATGATGTTTGACTGTATGTAGGTTGAGTGGTTGTTTACAGTGATTTCTGGTAATCAACCGCTAGTCCTCCAAACTATCGAATAATCTTAATGACTGTTATTCAATCTCTCTGGTAACTCGCAGGATCGACTAGATTGATCCTAGGATGTATTGGTCATTTGGATAACTCTCATTATAGAACTGGTATTCATGGTTGGTATTTAGAGTGTTGTGTAGGTGTTTAACTTACTTCGATTACTCTATTAAAGATCTAGTAACATGATCAAGTAAATGCGCGCGAAACTAAATTGCATGAATAAAGTTCAATTGCAAAGACATATAAAACTGCAGAAAAGACAAGTAAATGACTTCGAAGCATAAAAACATGTAATGTAAAAGATACTCTGGAATGTAAAAGATTCGAAATATGAAGAAAGCGTTTTAATGCAAGAAATCAGTAAAATGACTTTAAATGAAAAAGGTGTTCGAATGATAAAGGCATGAAGATAAAGGCATGAAATATACAAAAGTTTCTGAAATGTAAAGTATTTGAAATGGAAAGAAAACATTTAAATGTAAGGCATCAGTAAAAAGACTTCGAATGAAAATATTTTAATGCAAAGGCTTTTGAATGGTATTGATATGAAGATAGAGGAAAATACTGGAAATGATAAAGAGTTTTATTAAATCATAAACACTTGGTGTTATCATACGTACATTGCTTGTGCATTCGTTTCCCTAGCCATGTGGTATTTTGAATGTTTACTGAGTTTTTTGTACAATAGATATGACACACGAAATCCTAATGCTAAGACTTCTATTTATACTACTTCGACCATAACGGTCTTGCTATAAGATTCTGCCACGTTCAGAACATGCAAAGCAATGCCTCTCTCTAGCTTCCACGCGTCTTCGAATGCTCCAGCGCATATATTTTAAATTTCGAACATCCCGCTTGCATTTGAATTTCAAATGTTTTGGCACTTCGAGACTTCTTTTGAAGATATCCTCATAACTGTCACTCGAAGCTTCAAGCTTTGATATGCCCATTCGAAGTACTGCTTCTACCATTTCGAAACATGACATATTGCTTTATTCCAATCGAAACATCCAACTTGCTTTGCTTCGAACAATATCATCAAAATCTTCAGCCAACAAAATGCCCCTTTAAAATATGTATTTTGATTCCTTTGAGAAATACTTATTTTAAACATATACACAAGATTTTGATGCGACCTTCGAATCATCGTAACATTTATTGCATATGACTCCAGTCACGTCAATCATGACGCTTTTCAGATTCCTTAACCGCCTTGAACCATTTCACAGCATGGTGTAGTTACAAAACAATGATTATCATTTAATCACGCCTATTACCAATATTAACTTTACGCCACCTCCTTCTCAAACCAACCCACGACTACCACGTATCACAATCTTACTCAGTGGATGTTTAAACTTCCATACTATAAAAACCCATCAACTTAGTCTTTTTCTTTTCTTCCCACATTCTAAATCTTTTCTTCCTCTTTTCTCACCGAAACCCTAAAAAACTTCCAACACTCTTCAAACAATGTCTTCTTCAACTTCATCTCAACTGAGAAAAGCTTCCAAAAAGAAAGGAAAGAACACAGGAACCATAATGGAAAGCAAGGTTGGCACCTACCAAGGTCAATCTGTTCTTATTCCTCAGATGATCTCAAAAGAGAAGGAAATGCTCTATGCATCCCAGGTACTAATTCCTACTAACGCCGCTGGCAAGAGGTTAGCTTTAATGGGCCCTCTTACAGTATTTGAAATCTTAAAAGACACCAGAAAATTTTCCCTGTTTGTTATAATTTTAAACCTCTGTTTAATAAAATGGATACCCCTAAGACAGTAGAGTCTTCTGATTCGACCATCGTGGAAAATTCAATCATTCCCCCTAAGGACCCTTTTGTGCTAGATTATGTAAAGAGTAACTTCAAACCATTTCGATCTTGCCCCACCTCCGACACAGCTTATCACAACTGGTTTACTAAAGTAGAAGCTAAGAAATCCCAGCAATGGGAAGAATTAGGTATTTACAACTTGATTAAACTATCGAAACCAGGCTTTACCTATAGCCACCCATTATTATTCGCGTCCTTATATTTCTGGGACAATACTTACAATACTTTCCATCTCCCTGGTGGAATGATTACACCCACCTTTTTTGACATAGCAGCCATTACTGGGTTATCACCAATAGGAGAAACCTATATTCCTGACAATGAAGAGCATTCGAGTATTATTGACTTCGAAGTCAAGCTAGCTAGCTTTTCAAAGTTCATCAGCCACTATCACACTGAAGGTGACAGTGTGTCGGATGTGGAACACATTGCTTTCCTTACCTTATGGTTGTCAAGGTATGTCTTTTGCAGCAGATCCCTACAGGTAGCCAGTAGGTTTATTCCTCTAGCCAGAGATTTACATGAGAATCGGAGGGTGTGTTTAAGCGAACTGCTATTAGTTGATCTTTACGAAAGTCTAAGATCAGCTGTTTCAAGTTTGAAATCCCACACCTCCAAAAACATCCTGCTAGCTGGCCCTTTCTGGTTACTCCAGTTATGGCTTAATGCCATGTTCGAACCTTCACTATCAACTGCCAACACTATTGCTGAACAAAACCCAGAAATAGCAGATAGAATCATCGAAGGCACTAGGCTGCGAAGACTTACCCCAAACGATGATAAGGATGACTTCAAAGTTCTCTTCTCAAAATATATCATGATTTTCTCCAAGAGGCATAAATTCGAAGAGACCATGGCGCATTTTGCTTCAAGGACTCATGGACCCTCATGGTTCACCATGGCTCTCTCAGAAGCAGTCAAAAGCAAAGAAATTCAAGATGTATGGAGAGCCTTTTTGCTTCCCAGACTAATCTCCTCACGAATTACTCCTGCTAAGAATCAAATATTCCTTTTTGCTTATCAACCCAACTTCGTTTCGAGACAATTTGGCTTGTGCCAACTAATCCCTGAACCCCTATTCCAAACAGAAAGTGCCATCACCTCTGGGCGAACCTTCAAGGCAAGAGA
Source organism: Vicia faba (assembly GCA_948472305.1). Classification (NCBI taxonomy): domain Eukaryota; kingdom Viridiplantae; phylum Streptophyta; class Magnoliopsida; order Fabales; family Fabaceae; genus Vicia; species Vicia faba. Next base: position 187,528,351 of record OX451737.1, on the reverse strand, counting down.
AGCAAAACTACAGCAGGAACAATACCAAGGCTTCGCCCACTTTGAACTAATATCTTTCGAACCTACACACCTTACAGCAAAGGGGTTTCTGGAATGGTGGACAAAGTTCTATCAGTCTAATATGTTCGATACCCTCACTATTCAGCAGAAACTAACTGATGCGTTCGATGTGCAGGTACAATCCAAGAAAGGTATGTTTACTCATGCCAAAGAGATTAGGGCTTTTCAAAATTATTTCGAAACTACTTATGATCCCACACACTTGGAATCCACGGTGCATCAAGCGGCTGAGACCTTGAAGGAAAAATTTAAAGAAAAAGTTTCTAAGATAAAACTTCCTTCAGGGTTGTCACCTGAGGATAGGTATAGGTTGGCATTCGAAATGCATCCACCTAAATTTACTAGATTACCTACCTCAGAACTGGCTCTGGCTTGGTTTCCTCCATACCCTTGGTGGTTCACTTGCAAAGAAATGTTCAAATATCTTCAAAAGAAACCAAAGCCATCTGAGACTGTGACATGGGCTCGACATTGGCTCCACGATTTCCCAGGACATCTTCGCTATGACCTTTCTGCCATGTCGATTAAATCTGATCAAGGCACAGGTGTGAATGCTTGGGAAAATCCCAAATGTTTCTCATTTTCTACATTTTTAACTTTTGCCTTAATTGTTTCGATTTTCAGCCATCAGGATAAAGACTGTTGCTTCAAAGTCAAAAGAAGGGAGCGCCTCTCAGGCCTCTGTCGAAACCATTGATACTGTGACTCTATCCAAACCAACAACAACTGCTGCAACAACAACAACAACACCAGTAATAACTACTGCTCCAACTCCACAGGTAATCACTTAGCCTTGATGTTTCGAATACACTAATGTTTCATGATTTGCATCTAACTTATTGTTTAAATCTGAAATTCTGGCTGCAGATACTCAATGTCACAGTCAATGTTATGACACCGTATCTGACTTTCTATAAGACAGTAAATACAAAAACAGTAAAGAACACAGTCAATTGTTTACCCAGTTCAGTGTGAAACAACACCTACTCTGGGGGCTACCAAGCCAGGGAGGAAATCCACTATAAGAGATATTAAATCAGGAATAAACCAACCAGTTTATCTCCTTCACTTAAGACCTACCCAATACAACTTCAATCTAAGTTCTACTTAAACCTGAGTTCCTACTCACTCCCCCTCAATCACAGCAGTGATACTTAAAACAATTGACTAATGAATTAATGAAGACACTCTTCAAAAAATACACTTGATTATGCTTCACAGCTTTTTAATCAAGTAACACAAACACTCTTGCTTCACAACTTTGAGTGATACATAAACCTAACTTGACTTTGCTTCAAAGCTTTAGTCAAGAGACACAAAACACTCTTGCTTCAAAGCTTTGAGTGGTACAAAAACTCTTACAAACAAAACCTATTCCAAGTCACTTATCACAATGATAATTGCTTGGATTACATCAGTTAAAACTATACAGTTTCTGATTGATCTTCAGTCTAAAAAGATATTTTCCAAACAGCAGACCTGTTGAATATATAGCAGTTGTTTCTTCAGTTAGGGTTTCCACAAAAAGCTAGGGTTAATTAGGTTTAACCATAAGACTTGGTCACAAGACTTTATCAACCAGTTTAGGGTTGAGCTAGGTTAACCCAAAGACAACGGGAGATTCTGTTCTAGAAGGAATGAGCCAACTTCCTGAAAAATCTCAGAATTAACCAAACTGCACTACTGTTAGATCAGTATTGGATGTCTTAACATTTGTTATGACATCAGAATTCCTGTTTACTGAGAAGACCATAAATGTGATCTTTTTGCAAAATGCTCAGATACACACTCATAAACAGCAGTACCTGTATGCCACTATTTTTCTGCAAAGGTACCTAATAAACCAGTACCTAATAAATCAGAATGTTATGACATTAGTCATGACATTCACACACCTGGTTTAACTAAAAATGCATGCCAATAACTAAACACCTACAAACTCCCCCTTTGGCAGATTTTTGGCTAAAGCCCCTAAGCAATCAGAGAATAGATAGCAGCGGAATAAATGTGACTGCAGAAAAATATAGTGTCTATCAAGTAATTAACCACAGAATATCTTCCCCTCTTTAGCCACAAATGGGCCAAAGATACATGTACTTAATTGTTATACAGTCATCCCAAATAAAGACAGCAAAAGAAAAACACACAAAACACTTGCATCAACTGGAACTAGCCGCAAGATTGCCAACTCCACTGAACTTTAAGCACTGTCATCAGACTCAGAAGGTTCGGGCTTCTTCCTTTTCTTGTGAGCAATATCAACATTCTTCTCTTTGTCCATGTCAACAACTGGGGCTTCAGCATCCTTATCTCTGTCTGGTGTCTCAACATCCTTAGAGACATCTGGATTTGTTTCAGCATTTGAACTTTCTTGATTTAAAGGAACAGAAATGCCAGGAACTAAGTGGTTCTCATTCAGAATTCTTGTAACAAGTTTAGTTATTGCTTGACGTACATAGGCTGACCCTTCCCTATTTGCAATTTCAGAGGGAACAGATGAAGAAGGATGAGAGGGATTACCAGAAGCAGTGGCTTGGGACCTTCCTGCATGCCTTGTTCTCAGCTCTTTGACCTTGGTGGGGTTAGTTTCGATTTCTCTAAGAGGAGCAATCTCCAGGACTTCAGAGTCCAGGCATGATGAGATTGCCCTAGAATCTTGATCAGAGGAAGAGGATGAAATAGTCGTATTGGATGATGATGATGTTTGAGACATTTTGATAGTCTTAGAAGACCAATAGCAACTAGAGAGAAAATTCTGATTGAGAGACTGGGTTTTGATGCGGAGGCGAGAGGGGAAGGAGGTAAATAAGTGTCTATTCAAATTCTTAAATATTTTGAAGGAAATGGGAAAGCATATTGTTGTACCCCAAAATTTGCCCTCCCATATTTCTCAAAACATTTCAAGAAAAATTCACAAGTCCAACCCGGCGCGTCATATTCAGGTATTCTTTCGCCAAGATATCTCTGATAACGTATTCTCAAATTTAGGTTCGGCTCAAGAGTCAATTCTTTAAAGAAGGTATCCGAATGTGTGAGTTTTCTTGAAGAAATATAGTGAAAAAGTGTGCTGAAAGTGCAGTTTTTATGCGCTAAAAAATTCATAACTTGAAGATCGTGACTCGTTTTGAACCCGTTCCGGTGGCCAAAATTACGTCTTGACATTATCTACGTTTTCATCTCCCACGGATGGAAGCCAATTTCGATCAGAAGGTCTTAAAAAATGTGGATTTATCAAGTATTTTCGTGCAGAAAATTTGTGACAGAAGTTTATTTGCGTCATGTTCAGAAAATCATAACTTGGTCGATTTTCATCATATCGAGCTGGTTCTGGTGCCAAAATTTCACAAATTGAGTTGGCTACATTTTCACAGAAGGTATTGAGTTCAAACGGTATTCAAAAGGCCTTTGTTTTTTGCTCAGAGTGCGTGACACGCTGAAAATCCTGAATGCTGAATATTATTTCATCTGAGCCGAAACTTCGAAAATTCATAACTCGGTCAATTTTTATCGGATTGGACTCATATTTTTACACAAGGTCACTGACTCATAGATCTACAACTTTTCTTCAAAAGTCGAGACCAAATTATGCACCGATCAATACCAGTTTTTTATTGAAGAACGTGTCAGAGTCGAAACTAGAGCCCAAAATAAGTTTGTCTGAGCTGAAACTTCAAAAATTCATAACTAATTCACCGTTTATCCGATTGAGTCGATTTTCGGACAGAAGTTAGTTCTCGATGCCGGCTACATTTTGTTTTCACATTTCAACTTCAAAAATTGCACTTAAGTCCCTGCGATTTAGCCTGGAAAGTGACGAACTCAAGTGAACATGGGAGGCCCAATTGCACATTCAAAGCCCATTTTCTTTACCCTAATTTCCATTATATAATCACCTTCTTTTCACACAAACCAGAGGAGAGGAGGAAAAGAGAGAAAAAAAACCTTGCCACAACACTGTTAGAATATCAAATTCTTTCAAGAACCCTAAAACCTTGAAATCCTTATTACAAATCCCTCTTTCACTACAAACAAGCCATCTCAGTTACAAACCAACATCTTATTACTTCTTCAGTAAGGGTAAGACTGGCTTGATCTCCATGATCCAAAGGGCATAAAAGCATTCATGTCACTACTTTTCCAGTAAGGGTAAGGTTGATTTGATCTCCATGATCAAAAGGGTATAATCATTCATACATGTCATATTGTGCCTAAACATTAAATTTCTTCATATATTGGCTTTATTTGCATTTTATGATTTTATTTAATGTGTTCGTGAGATTCAACACTGCAGATTTAGACAGGATCTCATGCAGGTTCATTAAGGAACGTTGAGGCCAAAAGCCAAATGGCCAAAAGCCAAAAGCCAAATGGCCAAAGTAGAAAAACTTATGCATGACACTAATACATGGCGAGACAGACATCCTAGAAGATTAAGGAACGTTGAGGCCAGAACATAAATGGCCAACAGCCAGAACACAAATGACCATGAAACCCAATCCAATGGCCAAAGAATGCAGACCACGGTACTCAGGAGTCAATGAACACGCACGTGATGCCAGAAAGATGGGCCAGATTTCTCACAAAAAACCTCCCTTTGGGTCTGAATACCCCCATGGTTTGCATTCCTAATTCCTTTTCTCATATTCTTCTATTTCTTGTTTTAATTAGTTTTTTAATTTAATTCTTTAATTAATTATTTTCATAATAATATAAAAAACAATATAAAATCAAAAAAAGACAAAAATAAGTATTTTTATTTAATTAATATATTTTTTGTAAATAAATATTGTTCATTAATTTTAGCTATTAAATTAGGTTTAATTCAAGCATTTTCTTAATTAACTCAAAATTTGTAGAAATTAGGATTAATTATTTTAATTACTTTTATTCTTTTTTTCACCATTATTAATAATTAAATATTATTTATTTTTGTAATTAAATTACCATGTAATTAATTAGGTTAATCTAGGTTTAACTTTAATATTTCTTCTTAATAAATAAAAAAATTAGAATTAGGGTTAATTTCTCAATTTAATTCAATTTCATTAAAATCATAAATTACAAAAATACCAAAAATAATTCCCTTTCATGTTAATTTTCATTAATTTAATCATTTAATTTAATTTCGTTAAAACGGTCCAACGCCCTCGTTTCCAGTTTTAATTCAATTCGCATATTTATTTCTTTTTCTTTTAATATTTATGTACCTCTCCCAAAGCCTTGTAAACTCGGACATTTTAATCTTTCGCATTTTACTTTAATTATTTACTTTCTGTCAAATCGGGTCCTGGAAATTTTGGCGATGTGGACCCGCGCCTTTGTAATAGTTTAGAACTTTTATGTTTCTCGCAATTTTCTTAACTGTTAAATAAATGCATGCAAGAATGAATGATAAAATAAAAACGAACGCGCAGATCACCTATACCATGACAAGATAAAAATAAACGAATCTGACACACGAATCACACACCACCCCTAGGGTACGCCTCACTGTTGCCTTGCCTCGAAAGGTGATCGTCGAGTAGAGGATGTCTTAGTAAGTCCTCATGATCCGGGAACCTGGCATGAGGGTAGCTTCTAAGGTGTCTTCCCATTGCTCTGGTGATCACCATGTCCCGAACCTCAAATTGACCCGAACACCTCCAACGGTGGTGCTACCTACCTCTCAATGGTGGGATGGCACTACTTTAAAGGACATTTACACAGACGAATTCCTTAGGGTAGGTAGACGACTCTAGATACTTGCTCTAATTTCAAAACAAAATTCAAAAATACTTTTCACACCGACACCTTTCAAAAAGCTTTCGAAAGCAACTTTTCAAACACTCTTGAGGACTGATACAAGAGTCGAACTGAAATTTTCAAAGAAACTTTTTTTAAAACCCACCATTGAAAAGCAAACAAACCATTTTTGAAAACACAAATGAGCAAGTATCTAAGAGCCCATGGATAACCATGGATAGAAAGGGTGCTAACACCTTCCCTTTCTATAATCTACCTCCCGAACCGAGAGCGATCTCTATAAGGAATTTTTTTGTGCTTTTGTCCTTTCCATTTGGAGAAAATAAAAGACGGTGGCGACTCTTGCTTCCGCGACATTTCGCGAACCAGCGTTAAACAGTCAGTTCCAGATCCACCGATCACAGAACTGGCGACTCTGCTGGGGATTTAACTTAAAGTGAGGTGTACCTTAGGGTTAGTTCATAACTGTGTTTTCAATTGCTTTCCTTGTTTGCTTTAAATTGTGGGACTGTCTTGGGAGTTCTATAGATCCTAACCCGGATCTGGGGATACCTTCTTAGAAAGTAGCAACAAGGCTGTGAGGGAACTGTGCGGGGTATACCGACATGGTTGAAATAGTCTGCTACGTTGATGTGGCACTTTGGTGTGTACCGGTAACCCTTGAGTTCAGTCAAGGAGAGTACGGGGCCTCCGCGTGGTGTCATGAAGCATCAACAGACCTTAGGAACCTTAATTGAACTATCTTGGCCTCTTTAGGGTAGTGAGATAACTGACTTTGGTGCAGTCCGAGGTTGGTTGATACTCGATACTACACTCAATTGAGGGTTGCTTTCCAGGAATATTTCGGTCGCCAGTTCAGTGGCTAAATTGAAACGATGAACAATGAAAGCAATCCCGTGATGTTGGGATCCTTAGAACCCGGTTACTTCTAATAGGACAGGTTGAACCCACCAACTTCAAGAGGGTACTACCCAGACCCCATGCTGGCCTTAAACCCTAAGGGCTTGTCTTGTGTGCCTTGTGTGCCTTACATGTTTGTCTTTGTAAATATCTGTGGTGTGTTTAATCATAGCATCATGACATCATACAGCATCATATGCATTGACTAACCATTTCAGGGGTTCGAATCTTCATCTTTGTTCTTGTTTTGTAGGACATGGAAACTGTTCGCAGAAAGACAATTCAAATCAATCTTGTAAGGATCCCTCCTCAGCTTAAGGAACTTATATCCAGGATTCCCGAGAGCTCTTCATTCAGTGAAAGACATGGAAGTCTCATCAGCTTGGTCAACACCAACATTGAGGAAGATATGATCAAGGTCCTGTTCCAATTCTTTGACCCTCTGCATCACTGTTTCACCTTCTTGGATTATCAGCTGGTACCTACATTGGAGGAGTTCTCCCGGCTCCTGAAGATCCCTATCCTTGATCAACTACCCTACAACGGTACGGAAAAGGAACCCAAGCTTGAAGAGATTTCTAAAGCCTTGCACCTACAGTCATCTGACCTCAAGGGACATTGGGAAATTAGAAGTGGTATCAAAGGGTTCTTAGCCATGTTTCTGTTTGAAAAGGCTCATGAATGTTGGAACTCCCTTGACCTACAAGCTTTTGAAGAAGTTGTGGCCCTCCTTGTCTATGGTTTGGTGTTGTTCCCTAACCCAGACCAGCTTATAGATATCAGTGTTGTCCGCATCTTTATGTCCAGGAATCCTATACCTACGTTGCTGGGGGACATCCTTCACTCATGTTACACTCGAACCATGAGAAAAAGAGGTGTCCTTATGTGTTGCACTCCTCTCCTGGGAAGGTGGTTTATTTCGCACCTTCCACAATCAGTTTTGAAGAACGAGCGGGGTTTGGGATGGTCACAACGGTTGATGACTCTTACACATGCGGATATACATTGGTGCCCTAGGTCCAGAGAAGATGTCACTATCATTGATCATTGTGGAGAGTACCCTAATGTTCCTTTACTTGGAATCAGAGGAGGTATTACTTACAGCCCATGCCTGGCTTGGAGACAATTTGGTTATGCTCGGAGGGATGGTCCTCATGACATGTTAATTCCTGACATAGTTTTTGACTTCGACAACGATACTCAAGGACTTCGCCAGAGATTTATCAGAGCCTGGAGGATGCCAAGTAGGATAGACAGTAAGACACTGGGGCACCGGAACTCCATCCCGTTGGAACCTTATCTCAAGTGGGTACAAGCCCGCTCCCAAAAGTTAGTGATGCCTTATCCCCATATGCTCCCTGTGATCAAAGAGCCAGTCTTGGAAGGAGAAGTGTCCTACACTATTCAGCACCCTGATATGCCCACATCCTGGGAAGAGATACAGAAGAGCTGGATCCAGCTTAAGGAAGAATGGAATTCTCTTGAGACCAGTCTACATGCTAGTGAAAAGAAGGTCTTGGAGCTCACCCGCCTGTTGCATGAGGAGAGGAATCTCAAGACTTACATAGCTCCAAAGAGGATGCGTAGTATATTTTGGGATTGATTTGCTTTTGTATTATTTTGCCCATGAGGCTTTGATGTACTGAACAATTATTTCCTTAATGATAACGTGTGTTCCTTTTGTCTACAACAAATTTGAACTTTCGAACCCTTGAATGCATTGCATAAACACATATCATTCATCATGTGCATAGCAGGTTTTCCTCTTTTCAGGTTGCTTACAGTTCGTCGCTGTTTATTTCAGCATCATGAATCCTGACTCATCATCAACCGAGATGTCCATCAAAGCTCTACAGGCGCAGAACGCGCAATTTCAGGAACTAATCATGGGTTTGGCTCAGGGCCAAGAGGAGCTGAAGGCTCTGCTCCTAAAGAAGGAAAAGAAGAAGAAGAGAAGAACTGTTCTGTTCAACTCGGGCCGAAGGTTTGGCAATACTCTGCAGAATGAAGAGGCTGGTTCTTCTATTGGCAAGAGTACTCCTCAAGCGGAAAAAGGTCCTAGTCCGGTAGTCTCCGACAACGAGACTGATTTTGATGAAGAGCAATATCCTTCGGCAGAAGACCGTTACAAGCAGTTGGAAGACAGGTTGAATGCTATGGAGATCCAACAGGTACCTGGGCTGGATTTTGGAGATTTGGGTTTGTCTACTGGTGTAATTATTCCTTGGAAGTTCAAAGCACCATCTTTCACTAAGTACGACGGGGCGTCTTGTCCCAAGCTACATCTCAGGTCCTATGTTCGGAAGATTCAACCGTACTCAGCGGATAAGAATTTGTGGATCCACTTCTTCTAGGAGAGTCTTTCAGGGACTCATCTCGAATGGTTCTATCAGCTGGATGGGACCAAGGTTCGTAACTGGGAGGAGTTGGCTACTGCTTTCTATAAGCAGTATCAGTATAATGCCGACCTTGCCCCTACGCGTACCCAACTCCAGGGTATGTCGTTAGGTTCAAGTGAAGGTTTTAAAGAGTACGCTCAGAAGTAGAGGGATCTGGCTGGCAGGGTGCAGCCTCCGTTGACTGATCGGGAGTTGGTAGACATGTTCTTGGGGACCTTATCTGGGCCATTTTTCAACCATCTTATCGGGAATTCGTCTGCAGGGTTCACTGATCTGATTCTGACTGGAGAGAGAATTGAGGCTGGGTTGAAGTCTGGAAAGATTCTGAAGGGTGCATCGTCTAGTTCTGAGAAGAAACCCTTCAAAAAGGAGGCTAGTGCTGTATATGGCTCCCGGAGACCAGAGAAATCTGAGCGCCGCCAATCTGTCAGTGTGGTGATGATTGCTAAGTCTGCTGCCGCTCCTCGGCCAACTAATCCTCAAAGGGCTGAAAGACCCCGGAGAGAGTTCACCCGTTTGAGCATGACCTTATCGCAGATCTTGCCACAGTTGCTATCCACCAATCTAGTGACTGTTAGAGAGGCTCCGAAGTTTGCAAATACTACATCTCCTAAGTACAACCCAAATGCCCGCTGTGCTTATCACTCCGATAGCCCGGGGCATTCCACTGATGACTGTTGGGCTTTAAGGAGCAAGCTGCAGGACCTTATTGATGCCAAAGAGGTACAGTTTGAGGCATCTGAGAAGCCTAATGTAGTGACAGCTCCCCTGCCTGCTCATGGAGTGAATGCTATTGGGGACGAAGAGGAAGTGGATGAAGCTGAGTTCAATAGTTGGATCTATCCAACGACTGAAGGCGGATTGACCAATTGGATTGCCAAAGACCATACTCATGTTACCTTTGTTACGCAGTAATAAACTTCTTTGTTTTGTTATTTGTAATAAACAATAAATCGAACTCTATGGCCCGGTGTCTTACCCGAGGCACCGTGGTTTCATTTGTGAGGGCATATAAATTGTCATTTCATATATCATAAATGAAAATCTTGGACGTTTTCTCGCATTTCAAATCTTATGCTCCTTTTCTGTCTTTCCTTCCTTTATACATATTTCAAAACAGCTGTATTTACACACACACTCACTCCTACAGGTTTCAATCCACTCTGGATCTCACTGGTAACGACTCTGCTACTGCCAGTTATGACTTCGAAAATCCGATCAACTTAGCCGAAGATGAAGGTGGAGATGATTGCGAAGTGCCTGGCGAGCTTGCAAGACTGTTGCTCCAGGAGGAGAGGGCAATTCAACCACATGAAGAGCCAGTGGAAATAATAAACTTGGGTACCGAAGAAGACAGGAAAGAGGTAAAGATTGGTGCCAACCTAGAGCTCAGCGTGAAACAACGGTTGACTAAGATGCTACATGATTATATGGAGATATTTGCCCGGTCCTACGAAGACATGCCCGGGTTGGATACCGACATTGTGGTCCATCACTTGCCTACTAAGGAAGACTTTCCTCCGGTTAAGCAAAAGGTCTGTCGTATGCGTCCAGAGATGTCTGAGAAGATCAAAGCCGAGGTTATGAAGCAGTTTGATGTCGGGTTCCTTGCAGTGACTTCTTACCCTCAGTGGGTTGCTAATGTGGTGCCGGTACCAAAGAAGGATGGAAAGGTCAGAATGTGTGTTGATTACAGGGGTCTGAACAGGGCCAGCCCCAAAGATGACTTCCCTCTACCTCACATTGACGTCCTGGTGTATAATACTGCTCAGCATAAGGTGTTCTCTTTCATGGATGGCTTTTCAGGGTACAATCAGATCAAGATGGCACCTGAAGACATGGAGAAGACTACCTTTGTTACTCAGTGGGGTACCTTCTGCTACAAGGTCATGCCTTTTTGACTAAAGAACGCTGGGGCAACCTACCAACGTGCCATGGTTGCTTTATTTCATGACATGATCCATCATGAGATAGAAGTGTATGTGGACGACATGATCGCAAGGTCCCAGACTGAGGAAGAGCACCTAGATCATCTGCAGAAGTTGTTCGACCGCCTGAAATTATACAAGCTGAGGTTGAACCCGAACAAGTGCACCTTCGGGGTGAGGTCTGGAAAGTTGCTAGGCTTCGTGGTCAGTGATAAGGGTATTCAAGTGGACCCTGCCAAGGTTAAAGCTATTCAAGAGATGCCAGTTCCTAAGACAGAGAAGAAGGTCAGAGGCTTTTTAGGACGCCTGAATTACATTGCCCGATTCATCTCGCATCTGACTGCTACCTGTGAGCCAATCTTCAAGCTACTGAAGAAAGATCAGGTAGTACGCTGGAATGATGAATGTCAGGCTGCTTTTGACAGAATCAAGGAGTATCTCCAAGAACCACCCATCCTTATGCCACCGGTTGAAGGGAGACCTCTGATACTATATCTGACAGTGCTTGATAACTCAATGGGGTGTGTGCTGGGGCAGCATGACGAGTCTGGCCGAAAAGAGCATGCCATTTATTACCTTAGCAAAAAGTTTACCGACTGTGAGACCCAATACTCACTGCTCGAGAAAACTTGCTGCGCTTTGGTATGGGCTGCTCGCCGGCTGAGACAGTATATGCTGACTCACACTACCTTGTTGATCTCAAAGATGGATCCGATAAAATATATATTCGAAAAGCCTGCTCTGTCTGGGAGAATTGCAAGATGGCAAATGATCTTGACGGAATACGACATTCAGTACACGACCCAGAAAGCCATCAAGGGAAGTGTATTGGCAGACCACTTGGCACATCAGGCCGTAGATGACTATCAGACAATGAACTTCGAGTTTCCAGATGAAAGCATCATGATAGTGACTGATTGTGAAGTACCTGGACCGGATGAAGGACCTGAGGAAGGATCCCGATGGTCTATGCACTTTGACGGAGCTTCCAATGCTTTTGGAAACGGTATCGGCGCTGTAATCATATCACCCCAAGGCACTCATACTCCACTCACTGCCCGGCTATGTTTCAACTGTACCAATAACATGGCAGAGTATGAGGCATGCATCATGGGTCTTCAAGCTGCGATCGACTTAAGGATCAAGTTTCTGAGTGTCTTTGGAGATTCCGCTCTTGTGATTGATCAGATCAAGGGAGAGTGGGATACGAAACATCCGAATCTTATTCCTTACAGAGAATGTGTGTTGACCTTAATCCCTCATTTCACGAAGATAACCTTTGAACACTTTCCGAGAGAAGAGAATCAGTTGGCGGACGCGTTAGCTACAATGTCTTCTATGTTCAAAGTCAAATGGGATAATGAGGCTCCCCGGATCATCATCTGGAAACTGGACGAACCGGCATACTGTTGTGATCTCGAGACTGAATTGGTGACTGAGAAGCCTTGGTACCATGAGGTAAAGAGATATCTGGAAGCTCAGGAATACCCTGAGGGTGCCTCTGTCAATGATAAGAAGTTCCTGAGAAGGTTCGCGGCAAAGTTCTTCCTTAGCAACGACATCTTGTACAAGCGAAACCATGATTCAACCTTATTGCGTTGTGTGGATAAGACTGAAGCAGAAAGGATCATGGAAGAGCTACATGAAGGGACCTTTGGTACACATTCCAGTGGACATACAATGGCAAAGAAGATCCTTCGGGCAGGGTATTACTGGTCCACGATGAAAGCTGACTGCTACCAACATTCCAGGACATGCCATAAATGCCAGATTTATGCAGACAAGGTGCATGTTCCTCCAGTTCCTTTGAATGTTCTGACTGCGCCTTGGCCGTTTGCAATGTGGGGCATATACATGATCGGTGAGATTAAACCTACGGCATCTAATGGGCATCGCTTCATCCTAGTGGCGATTGATTATTTTACAAAGTGGGTTGAAGCAGCTTCATACGCTACGGTAACCAAGACTGTTGTGGCACGGTTCATCCGACATAATCTGATCTGCCGGTACGGCGTCCCAGAGAGGATCATTACAGACAACGGTACCAATCTCAATAATAAGATGATCACTGAGCTCTGCGAGCAGTTCAAAATACAGCACCACAATTCTTCTCCTTACAGACCGAAGATAAATGGGGCTGTAGAGGCAGCAAATAAAAATATCAAGAAAATCGTGCAGAAGATGACAGTGACTTATAAAGATTGGCACGAGATGTTACCGTTCGCTCTACATGGGTACCGTACCTCAGCTAGGACATCGATCGGGGCAACTCCTTTCTCTTTGGTTTATGGTATGGAGGCAGTCTTACCGATCGAAGTGCAAATACCCTCTCTCCGGATAATGAAGGATGCAAATCTGAACGAAGATGATTGGATCCAGACACGACTTGATCAATTAAACCTTATTGATGAAAAGAGACTTGCTGCTATCTGTCACGGTCAGACGTATCAGAAACGGATGATCAGGGCATTTAACAAAAAGGTCAGACCACAGGAATATCAAGTTGGGGATCTGGTAATCAAGCGAATCATCCTTCCTCAGAGTGATCCAAGGGGCAAATGGACCCCTACGTACGAAGGGCCATTTGTGGTTAAACATGTGTTCTCAGGAGGAGCCATGATTCTAACCAATATGGATGGTGACGACCTTCCTCACCCCGCCAATGCAGACATAGTAAAAAGATACTACGCATGAAAAAGACCCGCTAGGCTGACATGCCTAGGCAAAAATTAGGGCTTCCCGGCGAACCAAAAGGGTTCGGGCAAAATGAAGGGATGAAATGAAAAAAATCTGTACACCCGGCAAGTCGAAAACCTGAAAAGGCGGCTTGGGCAAAAATGGGTATCCCGGTGGACTGAAAACCCGAAAGGGCGGTCCAGGCAAAAATTAGGGATAAAGCGTAATACTATGTCTCATTGGATCACTTTGCATCCAGAATCCGGTATCTACATCAAGTTCAGACGGCATCGATCAGTCAGCTTCATCTTCAACCAAGGTCATCAAGTGATGAGACGCTCGGAGTTATAAAGGCAATATCAGAGTTGAAACCCAGTGGGATCATTTATTTCACACAGCTGTTTTATTTTCTCTTGTACAAAATTTGTATAAACTCTTCTGTTCGGCGGCATTCTCTTACTAGGACGTCAGCCTCTTGTACATAAAACGCCTATTTACAGGCCATTCAAAATCAATACAAATATACTTTTCAGTTAAAAGTGCCAATTGTTTTTCCTTTTTCCGTTTTGTTTTGCGAAGAACGTCCAAGGTCCAATTTGTGATATAGGCATTGACAATAATTTGCTAACTCATAAATATTTGCATACGAAACAAAGGATTAATTACAGGTAATATTAGAAACAGGGGCAATAAAGAGTTGTCTAAGCAATCTAATTGTTCTATCCTCTAAGGTATCAAGATAGGTTCAGCTAAAGAACATAACCAGGCATCTTAATTCCCCAGAGAGTGAGCCAGTAAGCAATACACTCTCTCCAAGCTACTGTCAAACTTAAGGAAGTTGAGTATCCTCCAGCAGATCTCAACATTCCCCAACAGCATATATATTCTTAACAAGCATCCCCGACAGTCTTGGCCTAAAGATTGTTCCCCGGAGGTATATCAAATATTCAAAGGAATCACTTCCCCCGCAGTTCAAAACTTCCCCAGAAGAGTCCAATTTAGTTCCCCAGGAAAGTTGGAATTCATCTCCCCAGGCAGTAAGCTTATCCCAGTAGATTCTGGAAGCTTATCCCTCGCAGAGCACGAACGCGTCGTCCGGCTTTACTCAAAGAGTTATTTCCTTACCAGGATATAACTGAGTTATCCTCAGCCAAAAGCAATGGAAAAAGCGTTCTCGACGAAGTTTTCTTATCCCCAGCGAAGTCTATCAACACGTCCATTACAACAAGGGTATCCCCAGCAAGTTATCAACAACTCAACAAAGTATCTCTCTCCCCACAGAGTATTGCTTCCCAGCAAGATCGTTAGAGTACTTTCCTCTCTGCAGAGTTATTCCATTCGCCAAGTTTATCCCCCAATGGAGTTATCTTCTCCTACCGGTATTCTTGCAATTATCATCCCCAGCAGAAGCAAAATCTATTCTCCAACATCAGCCCAGGAGTGACTTCCCGGCACCCGTCAAGGATTTACTTTCCTAGACGAAAAATACATTCATAAACATCGTACTTCCATACATCATTATAGCATGCATGAACGCATCATATCTTACAAGTCTCATTTATGTTGAGAACATCATGGCTTGGTCCATATCATGCATTGCATATGACTGACCTTTACCTTTCAGGAAAGATTCAGTTAAATTCTCAATCATATTCCAAGACCTAGACCAGTTCAGTTAATCGACTCCAAAGATTTCTTATCCAGTCCAAGGCCTTCTCTGGTCCAGTTAAATCGACCCCAAACAGATTTTTCTGATAAAGACCCAGTTGAAGACATTCCAAGACCTAGACCGGTTCAGTTAATCGACCCTAAGATTCTCTGTTTCTTATCCAGTCCAAGGCCTTCTCTAGTCCAGCTAAATCGACCCCAAACAGATTTTTCTGATGAAGACTCAGTAGAAGTTATACAAGGTTTTCTCAATGATTGCTATTGAGGTTGTAATCGCCTATGGTTCTCTCCCCGATACTGCGGAGATGATAATTCCATCCAAGGTTTTCTCAATGATTGCTATTGAGGTTGTAATCGCCTATGGTTCTCTCCCCGATATTGCGGAGATGATAATTCCATCCAAGGTTTTCTCAATGATTGCTATTGAGGTTGTAATCGCCTATGGTTCTCTCCCCGATACTGCGGAGATGATAATTCCATCCAAGGTTGTCTCAATGATTACTATTGAGGTTGTAATCGCCTATGGTTCTCTCCCCGATACTGCGGAGGTGGTAATCCCAAGATTCGCTCAACGATTGCTGTTGAAGTTGAAGTTATCCAAGATTCTCTCAATGATTGCTATTGAGGTCGTAGTCGCCTATGGTTCTCTCCCCGATCCTGTGGAGGTAGTAATCGTCCCCAGATTTTCTCAACGATTGCTGTTGAGGTTAAAGTCATCCAAGGTTCTCTCACCGTTCCTGTTGAGGTAGTAACCATCCCTGGTTCATTCATCATCGTTTGAAGCTCCAGATCCAGCTCCTGTAACCAGTCAGGACACCCCTACAAAGAGTTTGAAGACCAGCTCCCGCAACAGGTCAGGTAATCATTTTCTTTTGTAGGTACGCAAGTTCTCGATAAGGAATCTCTTACGCGATTGACACCTAGATGGCATCTATAAGCCTATCCACCATCCATCATCTCTCAGCATGGCATCTATAAGCCCATCATCCTATCCATCAATCTCCAAATGGCATCTATAAGCCCATTCCACCACCACACTGCCACTATGTGAGCGCAAATTTCTGGGCACTCTAGTGTTCAATCATCTTCCACCTTCGGATTACGAAAGGCACGTCAGCCAATCTGCATCCTCAGGTCTAAGAAGATTGAACAGGGGCAACTGTTGTACCCCAAAATTTGTCCTCCCATATTTCTCAAAACATTTCAAGAAAAATTCACAAGTCCAACCCGGCGCGTCATATTCATGTATTCTTTCGCCAAGATATCTCTGATAACGTATTCTCAAATTCAGGTTCGGCTCAAGAGTCAATTCTTTAAAGAAGGTATCCGAATGTGTGAGTTTTCTTGAAGAAATATAGTGAAAAAGTGTGCTGAAAGTGCAGTTTTTATGCGCTAAAAAATTCATAACTTGAAGATCGTGACTCGTTTTGAACCCGTTCCGGTGGCCAAAATTCCGTCTTGACATTATCTACGTTTTCATCTCTCACGGCTGGAAGCCAATTTCGATCAGAAGGTCTTCAAAAATGTGGATTTATCAAGTATTTTCGTGCAGAAAATTTGTGATAGAAGTTTATTTGCGTCATGTTCAGAAAATCATAACTTGGTCGATTTTCATCGTATCGAGCTGGTTCCAGTGCCAAAATTTCACAAATTGAGTTGGCTACATTTTCACAGAAGGTATTGAGTTCAAACGGTATTCAAAAGGCCTTCGTTTTTTGCTCAGAGTGCGTGACATGCTGAAAATCCTGAATGCTGAATATTATTTCATCTGAGCCGAAACTTCGAAAATTCATAACTCGGTCAATTTTTATTGGATTGGACTCATATTTTTACACAAGGTCACTGACTCATAGATCTACAACTTTGCTTCAAAAGTCGAGACCAAATTATGCACCGATCAATACCAGTTTTTTATTGAAGAACGTGTCAGAGTCGACACTGGAGCCCAAAATAAGTTTGTCTGAGCTGAAACTTCAAAAATTCATAACTAATTCACCGTTTATCCGATTGAGTCGATTTTCGGACAGGAGTTAGTTCTCGATGCCGGCTACATTTTGTTTTCACATTTCAACTTCAAAAATTGCACTTAAGTCCCTGCGATTTAGCCTGGAAAGTGACGAACTCAAGTGAACATGGGAGGCCCAATTGCACATTCAAAGCCCATTTTCTTTACCCTAATTTCCATTATATAATCACCTTCTTTTCACACAAACCAGAGGAGAGGAGGAAAAGAGAGAAAAAAAACCTTGCCACAACACTGTTAGAATATCAAATTCTTTCAAGAACCCTAAAACCTTGAAATCCTTATTACAAATCTCTCTCTCACTACAAACAAGTCATCTCAGTTACAAACCAACATCTTATTACTTCTTCAGTAAGGGTAAGGCTGGCTTGATCTCTATGATCCAAAGGACATAAAAGCATTCATGTCACTACTATTCCAGTAAGGGTAAGGTTGATTTGATCTCCATGATCAAAAGAGTATAATCATTCATACATGCCATATTGTGCATAAACATTAAATTTCTTCATATATTGGCTTTATTTGCATTTTATGATTTTATTTAATGTGTTCGTGAGATTCAACACTGCAGATTTAGACAGGATCCCATGCAGGTTCATTAAGGAACGTTGAGGCCAAAAGCCAAAAGCCAAATGGCCAAAGTAGAAAAACTTATGCATGACACTAATACATGGCGAGACAGACATCCTAGAAGATTAAGGAACGTTGAGGCCAGAACATAAATGGCCAACAGCCAGAACACAAATGGCCATGAAACCCAATCCAATGGCCAAAGAATGCAGACCACGGTACTCAGGAGTCAATGAACACGCACGTGATGCCAGAAAGTCAAACAAGGCTTTTTGTCTAATGGGCCAGATTTCTCACAAAAAACCTCCCTTTGGGTCTGAATACCCCCCATGGTTTGCATTCCTAATTCCTTTTCTCATATTCTTCTATTTCTTGTTTTAATTAGTTTTTTAATTTAATTCTTTAATTAATTATTTTCATAATAATATAAAAAACAATATAAAATCAAAAAAAGACAAAAATAAGTATTTTTATTTAATTAATATATTTTTTGTAAATAAATATTGTTCATTAATTTTAGCTATTAAATTAGGTTTAATTCAAGCATTTTCTTAATTAACTCAAAATTTGTAGAAATTAGGATTAATTATTTTAATTACTTTTATTCTTTTTTTCACCATTATTAATAATTAAATATTATTTATTTTTGTAATTAAATTACCATGTAATTAATTAGGTTAATCTAGGTTTAACTTTAATATTTCTTCTTAATAAATAAAAAAATTAGAATTAGGGTTAATTTCTCAATTTAATTCAATTTCATTAAAATCATAAATTACAAAAATACCAAAAATAATTCCCTTTCATGTTAATTTTCATTAATTTAATCATTTAATTTAATTTCGTTAAAAGGGTCCAACGCCCTCATTTCCAGTTTTAATTCAATTCGCGTATTTATTTCTTTTTCTTTTAATATTTATGTACCTCTCCCAAAGCCTTGTAAACTCGGACATTTTAATCTTTCGCACTTTACTTTAATTATTTACTTTCTGTCAAATCGGGTTCTGGAAATTTTGGCGATGTGGACCCGCGCCTTTGTAATAGTTTAGAACTTTTATGTTTCTCGCAATTTTCTTAACTGTTAAATAAATGCATGCAAGAATGAATGATAAAATAAAAACGAACGCGTAGATCACCTATACCATGACAAGATAAAAATAAACGAATCTGACACACGAATCACACACCACCCCTAGGGTACGCCTCACTGTTGTCTTGCCTCGAAAGGTGATCGTCGAGTAGAGGATGTCTTAGTAAGTCCTCATGATCCGGGAACCTGGCATGAGGGTAGCTTCTAAGGTGTCTTCCCATTGCTCTGGTGATCACCATGTCCCGAACCTCGAATTGACCCGAACACCTCCAACGGTGGTGCTACCTACCTCTCAATGGTGGGATGGCACTACTTTAAAGGACATTTACACAGACGAATTCCTTAGGGTAGGTAGACGACTCTAGATACTTGCTCTAATTTCAAAACAAAATTCAAAAATACTTTTCACACCGACACCTTTCAAAAAGCTTTCGAAAGCAACTTTTCAAACACTCTTGAGGACTGATACAAGAGTCGAACTGAAATTTTCAAAGAAACTTTTTTTAAAACCCACCATTGAAAAGCAAACAAACCATTTTTGAAAACACAAATGAGCAAGTATCTAAGAGCCCATGGATAACCATGGATAGAAAGGGTGCTAACACCTTTCCTTTCTATAATCTACCTCCCGAACCAAGAGCGATCTCTATAAGGAATTTTTCTGTGCTTTTGTCCTTTCCATTTGGAGAAAATAAAAGACGGTGGCGACTCTTGCTTCCGCGACATTTCGCGAACCAGCGTTAAACAGTCAGTTCCAGATCCACCGATCACACATATGTTTAACCCAATCAAAATAGACTTAGCAAAAATAACTCCTTCAACCCTTGTTTTAAGCAAAATTAATTGCTACAATTCCTCATGTTGGCAAATACCCAACTTGCCCCTCAAGTTTTCAAATTGATTTGCATCAAGTGCCTTTGTAAATATGTCAGCCAGCTGTAGCTCAATGGCAACATGTTCCAGTTTAATCGTCTTCTCTTCTACAAGGTCTCTGATAAAGTGATGTCTTATGTCAATATGTTTGGTCCTACTATGCTGAATAGGATTTTTGGAAATGTTGATTGTACTCAGATTGTCACAGTACAATGTCATAACATCTTGTGTGACATTATACTCAGTAAGCATATGTTTCATCCAGATCATTTGAGAACAACTACTACCAGCTGCAATGTATTCAGCTTCAGCAGTAGAGAGAGATACACAGTTCTGTTTCTTGCTGAACCAGGAAACCAGATTGTTTCCTAAGAAGAAACATCCAACAGAGGTGCTTTTTCTATCATCAGCACTTCCAGCCCAATCAGCATCACAATAACCAGTCAGAGTTGGTTCACAACCATGAGAATATAACAAGCCATAGTTGTAAGTTCCATTCACATACTTCAAAATTCTCTTCACTTGGTTGATATGACTGACTTTAGGATCAGCTTGGTATCTTGCACAAACTCCAACTGCAAAAGCAATGTCAGGTCTGCTGGCAGTTAAGTACAGCAAACTTTCTATCATGCTTCTGTACAGACTTTGGTCAACCTTAACCCCATTTGAATCTTTGGATAGCTTTAAATGAGTAGGTGCAGGAGTCCTTTTGTGACTGGCATTCTCCATACCAAACTTCTTTACAATGTTCTTTGCATACTTTCTTTGAGATAGAAAGATTGAGTCCTCCATCTGTGAGATTTGCAGTCCAAGACAATAAGTCAATTCTCCCATGAGACTCATTTCGAATTCAGCCTGCATCTGGTCAGCAAAATGTTTAACCATTTGTTCTGACATTCCCCCAAACACTATGTCATCAACATATATTTGAGCTACCATTAACTTCCCTCCTTCAGTTTTGACAAAGAGGGTTTTATCCAAGCCTCCTTTTCTGTATCCTTTGTTTGAGAGAAATTTTGTTAACCTGTCATACCATGCTCTAGGAGCTTGTTTCAGGCCATATAGAGCTTTCCTCAATTTGTAGACATGATCAGGGTGGTTTGGATCCACAAAGCCTTTAGGCTGTTCCACATAAGCTTCCTCATTCAAGTACCCATTTAGGAAGGCACTTTTCACATCCATCTGAAATAACTTGAACTTCAGGAGACAAGCAATTGACAATAGGAGTCTGATTGATTCCAGCCTGGCTACAGGAGCAAAGGTTTCATCAAAATCAACCCCTTCAACTTGAGTGTATCCTTGAGCAACAAGTCTTGCCTTATTCCTCGTGACAACTCCTTCAGCATCTGATTTGTTCTTGAAAATCCATTTTGTGCCAATTATGTTTGTTCCTTCAGGTCTAGGAACTAGCTCCCAAACTTCATGTTGCTTGAATTGGTCCAATTCATCTTGCATTTCTCCAATTCAGTATTCATCAGTTAAAGCTTCCTTGACATTTCTTGGTTCAATTTTAGATACAAAGCAAGAGTTCGAGATGATTTCTTTAGATCTTGTAATGACTCCACTGTTGGGATCTCCTATGATGAGCTCTTTTGGATGATCCTTCTGAATTCTGATGGAAGGGATTTTGCTAGCTTCCTTTGATTCAGATTCTGCTGTGGTGGTGTTGGGTAGATCATTCTGTTGAGTTGAAGTCTCAAAGAATGTCTCAACATTACAAGGGACATCTGTTTCCTCATGATAATCATCAATTATGACATTTATTGATTCCATCATGGCTTTGGTCCTGGAGTTGAATACCCTATAAGCTCTGCTGTTTGAGGAGTATCCTAGAAATATGCCTTCATCACTTTTAGGGTCCAGTTTTCTCCTTTGTTCACGATCTACCAGAATATAGCATTTGCTACCAAAAACATGGAAGTACTTCACAATTGGTTTTCTTCCTTTCCAGAGTTCATATATGGTGGATGAGGTTCCCTTTCTCAAGGTGACCCTGTTATGGACATAGCAGGCTGTATTCATAGCTTCAGCCCAAAAATACATAGGAAGTCTTTTGGCATGTATCATTACTCTGGCAGATTCCTGTATGGTCCTGTTTTTCCTTTCCACAACTCCATTTTGTTGAGGAGTTATAGGAGAAGAAAATTCATGACTAATTCCTTCTGAGGAACAGAACTCATCAAACTTGTTGTTTTCAAATTCCTTGCCATGATCACTTCTGATTCTGACAATACACCCTTCTTTTTCTCTTTGAATTCTTTTGCACAGTTCTTTAAAAACTTCAAATACATCAGATTTTTCCCTAATGAAGTTAATCCAGGTGAATCTGGAAAAATCATCCACAACAACATAGGCATATCTTTTTCCACCAAGACTTTCCACCTGCATTGGTCCCATCAGATCCATATGAAGAAGTTCTAGAACTTTAGAGGTGGTCAGATGTCTTGACTTTGGATGTGACATCCTAGTCTGCTTACCAACCTGACATTCACCACAAACTCTCCCTTCATCAATTTGCAGTCTTGGAATCCCTCTGACTGCCTCCATGGAGATAATCCTTTTCATTCCTCTTAGATGAAGGTGGCCAAGTTTTTGGTGCCACAGTTTCACCTATTTTTCTTCTTTGGCAATAGAACACACAGTGGAGAAATTAGTGTTCTCAGGCTCCCACAAGTAACAGTTGTCTTTAGATCTGACTCCTTTCATTACAACTTCTTGTTTTTCATTTATTACAAGACATTCAGATTTTGAGAAATTGACCTTGAATCCATGATCACACAATTGACCGATACTAATGAGATTAGCAGTCAGGCCTTTTACCAATAGTACTTCATTCAGATTTGGAACTCCAGGGCAGTCCAAATTACCAACTCCTTTGATTTCACCTCTAGCACCATCTCCAAAGGTCACATAACTAGTGGTGTGAGGTTTAACATTATTGAGAAGGTTCTTGATTCCAGTCATGTGCTTAGAACACCCACTGTCAAAGTACCAGTCTTCCTTTGCAGAGACTCTCAGGGAAGTGTGGGCTATCAGGGAAGTAGCCTTTTTCTTCCATTGAGGAGTATGTGGTACCTTGTTAGCCTTAGGTTTGACACCTGGGTTATGATTAGGGTATCCATACAATCTGAAGCAGAAAGGCTTTATGTGACCAAACCTCCCACAATGGTGACATCTCCATCTTTGGTACTTTTTCTTCATATTTTTCTGTTCCCGATGTTGAGTATTATGTTGTGACATCTGCTTTGACCTTTGTTTATCAGACCTGATCTTCTTGTCTGCACCAGGTTTCTTTGCTTCCACAAATCCTAGTCCAGACTTGTTTCCCATATTTTGTCCAACCTGAAGGATTTGTTCCAATTTGTCAGTTCCATTTGTCAGCATCTTGACAGATTTGGTCATCTGGTTCAGTTTTGAGTTCAGCATTTGAACTTCCCCTTCTAGATGACTTATAGTTTCAAGGTCTGCCCTTTTTTCAGCCTCTAGCTTTATGATGAGTTTTGTTTGTTTCTCATTCTGCACACAGACTTCAGCACTTCTGATACACAATTTCTTGTAAGTATCAGCCAGTTCTTCAAATGTCACTTCCTCATCACTAGTGTCACTTTCAGAGGAACAAACACCAGTTAGTGTAGTAACTAGTTTGGCAGATTCTTCTTCAGAATTACTTTCTGAATCACAGTCAGACCAGGTAACAGTCATTCCTTTCTTTTGTTTCTTAAGAAAGGTAGGACATTCAGCTCGAATATGCCCATATCCTTCACAACCATGGCATTGAATTCCTCTGCCTTGATTTCCCTTCTCTTCTGACCTTGGTCTTCTGCTGGAACTGTCAATGTCAGATGGGATGTTATGAACATTAGACCTTGACTTTGGATTTATTCTTTTGATGAGTTTGTTGAATTGTCTTCCAAGCATGGCTATAGCTTCTGAAATATTTTCTTCTTCATCCTCCTTGTTTTCATCTTCAGTGTTGGATACAAGTGCTATGCTCTTGTTCTTTTTGTCAACATTTTCAGTGATCCCCATCTCAAAAGTCTGAAGAGACCCAATGAGTTCATCCACTTTCAACTTGCTGATATCCTGGGCTTCCTCTATAGCAGTTACCTTCATTGCAAATCTTTTAGGCAAGGATCTGAGAATCTTTCTCACCAGTTTTTCTTCTGACATCTTTTCTCCCAATGCTCCTGAGGTGTTGGCAATCTCCAAGATGTTCATGTGAAACTCATGAATGGTTTCATCTTCCATCATTTTTAGATTCTCAAACTTGGTAGTCAGCATCTGAAGCCTTGACATTTTTACTTTGGAAGTGCCCTCATGGGTAGTTTTGAGAGTGTCCCAAACTTCCTTGGCCAGTTCATATTGATGTACTAGTCTGAATATGTTTCTATCAATTCCATTGAACAAGACATTTAAACCTTTGGAATTTCCCAGGGCTAACTCATCTTCTTCTTTACTCCATTCTTCCTCAGGCTTCAGACTGATTGTCCCATCTTTCTCAGTTATGGTGGGATGGTTCCATCCTTTGTCAGCAGCTCTCCAGGCCTTTTTGTCCAGAGATTTTAAGAAGGCAATCATACGAGGTTTCCAGTAGTCATAATTTGTTCCATCCAGAATGGGTGGTCTATTTCCAAAAACTCCTTCTTTGTCCATAGTGCCAGAAAGTGATATCCCTAGATCTCACCCAGTAATACAGGCAGGGTGCCTGCTCTGATGCCAATTGAAATTCTGGATGCAGATACTCAATGTCACAGTCAATGTTATGACACCGTATCTGACTTTCTATAAGACAGTAAATACAAAAACAGTAAAGAACACAGTCAATTGTTTACCCAGTTCAGTGTGAAACAACACCTACTCTGGGGGCTACCAAGCCAGGGAGGAAATCCACTATAAGAGATATTAATTCAGGAATAAACCAACCAGTTTATCTCCTTCACTTAAGACCTACCCAATGCAACTTCAATCTAAGTTCTAATTAAACCTGAGTTCCTACTCACTCCCCCTCAATCACAGCAGTGATACTTAAAACAATTGACTAATGAATTAATGAAGACACTCTTCAAAACATACACTTGATTATGCTTCACAGCTTTTTAATCAAGTAACACAAACACTCTTGCTTCACAGCTTTGAGTGATACATAAACCTAACTTGACTTTGCTTCAAAGCTTTAGTCAAGAGACACAAAACACTCTTGCTTCAAAGCTTTGAGTGGTACAAAAACTCTTACAAACAAAACCTATTCCAAGTCACTTATCACAATGATAATTGCTTGGATTACAACAGTTAAAACTATACAGTTTCTGATTGATCTTCAGTCCAAAAAGATATTTTCCAAACAGTAGACCTGTTGAATATATAGCAGCTGTTTCTTCAGTTAGGGTTTCCACAAAAAGCTAGGGTTAATTAGGTTTAACCATAAGACTTGGTCACAAGACTTTATCAACCAGTTTAGGGTTGAGCTAGGTTAACCCAAAGACAACGGGAGATTCTGTTCTGGAAGGAATGAGCCAACTTCCTGAAAAATCTCAGAATTAACCAAACTGCATTACTGTTAGATCAGTACTGGATGTCTTAACATTTGTTATGACATCAGAATTCCTGTTTACTGAGAAGACCATAAATGTGATCTTTTTGCAAAATGCTCAGATACACACTCATAAACAGCAGTACCTGTATGCCACTATTTTTCTGCAAAGGTACCTAATAAACCAGTACCTAATAAATCAGAATGTTATGACATTAGTCATGACATTCACACACCTGGTTTTACCAAAAATGCATTCCAATAACTAAACACCTACAAAATCTTTTCAGACTAACAAACTCCCGCCAACCACTCCAAAGAAACGAAAAACAAACACTACTGGGGAAGACCCCAATGCTGGAGGGAATTTACCAGCTGCTTCGAAGAAGAAGCAGAAGAAGGAAATTTCCAAAAGTGTTGTACCAACTAGTGTCTCTGGACTCGATTCCAGGGATGCTGCTCCCTCAACTAAATCCAAAATTCCACCTTCGACCTCCAACGTAATGTTGGAACGCATAGCTAGCAACCTCTCTTCTGAGAGTCCACAGGTAAATTGAACTTTAAATCTTTGACAAAATAATTATTCATTACCTTGGTGCATGCTTTTAATATTCTTTTGCCTCTGTAGGACATTTTGAATCCAGCTCTTACCACTTCGACTTCACCATCAAAAACTGCTGCTCTGATCAACTCTTCTCCTCAAGGGGATTCCAGCAACCTGGTGCAGAACAAAGGGTCCTCCAATATGGCGGTTCTGGCTGGGGCTTCAGAGCAGCAAGATGACCAGAGTACTTCTCCTCCTCTAAAAGAAACAAATGAAGCAACGCTTCATGAATCTGCAGAGACTTTACAAAGAAATTCTCTTCGAAAGTCCCCTCTTGAAACCCTTCAAGAGGATCCAAAGGACATTCACGCTGAAGGAGAGAAAGCTGATTCTGATCAAGGAAACAAAGAATCTGCAGAGGAAGGGTCTGAGGAAGAAGATGCCAACGATGGTTCGAATGCTGGGACAGAGTCAGATGCAAATAGCAGCGAGAACAAAGATATCGAAGTGGTGGATTTGGATGATAATGAAGAAGACAATGAGCATGAAACGAATGAAGGTGACGGTGACGCGACCAATAAACCCATGGAAGTCGAAATGGATGTGACTCCCCTGCGCGTGGAACTCCCTCAACCGTCTCTATCCCGAATGACTGAAGAGGAGCTTGCTCTCCTGAGAAGAAATGACCCTATTGGGTACATGAAGGCGAAGCTGGCTCAAAGGGATATTCCACCTGCTAGGGCTGGTACAAGTTCGACTAGCCATACGTTGCCCACAGATGATAGAATTGTACTTCTTAACAGGATTAGGAGAACAATTCTTGATGTGGATTTGTTCGAAGTGCTCAAACAGGATAGCACAGCTTGCTACACTATGAAGGAGTTACTTACAAAAGTCAACCTTGCTACCTGCTCCTTGCCCGTTAGCACTATCTTGTTCGATCTTCAATCTCTGCTAGACAACGTGACTGGGTGCCTTCTCCAAGATGAATTTGCTGCCAGAAAGGTTCAAGAAAAACGAACTGCAATGGATGTTGCTTATGAGCATGCTTCGAAACTCTCTCAAGAAGCTGAGGATCAAGCCATGCATCTAAAGCAAGCAAAAACTGATTATGAGGCTCGAGCTGAGTCCATCCTTCTCTGGGAAAGGCAAATTCAGGAACTTCAACAGAAGGTTAAGGAGGCTCAAGAACAACAATTAGCCTACGAAACCAATACTGCTGGCAACCAATTCGAAGAGCTCCTCAACAAAGGGCTTGTAGAAATGGAAACCGCAAAACAACTCAAGGGAGAAGTGGCTACCTTAGAGGGAGCAAGACGTTTTGCTCAACAAAGGCTTGAGTCTTTTCGAAGTACCTTTAACAGATTGAAGAATAATGTCTATTTCTAAGTCTTAGTGTTGATTAGTTTTGAAATTTGGTTTTTGTATGTAACATCTGAACAACGCCATTTTGGCAATCCCATATTACCATTTTGGCATTTTTATGATATTTTGATTACGTTGTTATTATTCGAATCTCCTGCAGGCGTGGCTTATATTTCTTTAAATATTTCCCACTAACCTTTAGGATACGTTTATCATCCATCAACTCTTCGATTTCATATGCATTGTTTGAAAATACCTTTATTATTCGAAAAGGTCCTTCCCAATGAGGTGACCATTTACCTAACGTTTTATTTTTTTTGTCCATGGGCAATATGACTTTCCAGACTAAGTCATTAATAGTGAATGCTTTTCCTTTTACCCTTTTGTTATATGCCCTGGCCACTCTTTCCTTTTGTCTCATCAGGATTTCCAATGCATGCAATCTAACTTCGTCCAATTCTACTAACTCATTCATCATCATCTCCTAATATAATGCAGCTGGAATTTCGTTTTGTCTTTGAATTCGAACTGATTGTAGATGAATTTCTACTGGCAGAACTGCATCATGACCAAATGTGAGTTGGAAAGGCGTGGTGTTAGTAGCTTCTTTATGAGATGTTCTACAGGCCCATAATATTTGGTCCAGAGTTTTGTGCCAGTTCCTTGGCTTTTTTCCAATATGTTTCTTGATTAACCCTATTATCACTTTATTAGCTGCTTCGACCTGACCATTTTCTTGAGCATAATATGGTGTTGATGTTAGTAATTTGAACCCCATTTCTTGAGCAAACTCTTGCATCTTTCTACCAGTAAACACAGAACCTTGGTTTGTGGTTATGCTCTCTGGCAATCTGAACCTATAGATAATTTGTTTCTGTATGAACTCAATAATAGCCTCTTGATCAGCAACTATTAATGGTATTGCTTCGATCCACTTGGTAAAATAATCTATTCCTACCAAGATATATTTATGTCCTTTAGACGAAGCAGGATTTATTTCTCCTATTAAATCCAATGCCCATCCTCTAAATGGCCATGGTTTAATGATTGAATGCAACTCACTTGCAGGGGCATGTTGAATCCCTGCATGTTTCTAACATTCTTCACAACCTTTAGCAAAGTCTATATAATCTTTGAGCATGTTGGGCCAATACATGCCATATCGAAATAACAACCATTTCATTTTATGACCTGCTTGATGTGCCCCACATGCCCCATTGTGGACTTCTGACAATGCTAAGTATGCCTCACTTTCTCCTAGGCATTTCAGTAATACGCCTTCTTGGGTCTTTTTGAACAATTCGTTTCCCATGAGGACATATGACAATGCTCTATATTTTATCTTCCTATCAACATTCAGAGTTGGGTTTGTTAAATAACTCACAAGTGGACTTCGCCAATCTGCATCTGATAAAGTGTTTATGGCTAATATTTTGAATCCCTGTTGTGATACGGTGGGAGAACTGACTGTGGTTTTGCGTTCGTATTCGCACTTGTGCGGTTGAGCAAGAGTCGCCACCGACTTTTTATTTTATCCTAAAGGAAAGGTTGAAAAAGCACAGCAAAAACCTTTTGAGATATTTCGTGGGTTCGGGGGGTAGATTATGAAAAGAGAAGGTATTAGCACCCTTTTCATCCATGGTTATCCATGGGCTCTTAGTTACTTGGTTTTAGATCACTTGCCTTGATTTTCGATTGCTTGAAATTGTGGTGTGTGTGTGTGTTTTGAAAATGTTTTTAAAGAGATGCCTTGTCTTAGGCGACCAATGTATTTGACTCGTGTTTGAGTGTTTTACAAAAGTGTGTATCTTTTCGAAAAGATGTTCCAAATGTTTTTGAGAGTTTGTTTGAAAGTGTTGTGGATTGTGGTTTTTGAAAAGAAGGCAAGTGTTTTTTGCAAGTTGATCTCAAGTAACTAAGAGTTTTATCTACCCTATTGTACTCAAAGGTTTTTTTGTTATGTTTTAACCCTTTTTAGCAATTTTGTTCCACCATTGAATTTGGTGGACAATCTTGCGTTTAGGAAGTTTATTCGGGACGGGCGTGGGTCATCGTATGGACCATGAATGCAATGATGCCAAGTTTCTTTGGCAATTTTTTTTGAAGGGACTATGATCATTCCTTTTAGGCAACATTCGACAGCGTCATCGAGGGACTTATGATCATTTGAATTGGTTTTGCCAAAGATACTCGACGTGCAAGCATGGCCCATTTTGGAAGGCAACATGTGGGATTACCCTAGAGGGTGCAAGTGTGATTGTGTATTGATTTCATGTATTCGTCTTGTATTAGATTATCTAGCGTTTGATTTTATGTACATGCAAACCCTAGGTCTAACCATGGTATAATTGAAAGCGGTAAATTGCGAAAATGTAAAGTCTACGCTATTACAAAATAAGTATCCGGGAGTGGGGGTACAATATTCACAAATGGGGATGAGACTTGTAGTATCCAATAAGTTACAACCAAATCGAATCGATCAAATGTAAATGTAACGAATATACAAATGTAAGCAAATGTGTATAGGAGCAAGGCAAACGTATTGTGTAAGTGTATGTGTATATGTGCATGTGATTATTTACAGGTGCGATAATATGAATTTAAGAAAGTATTGTTAGGTATTTGTTTTGACTTAAAGAAAAAAATTAAACGTCTATTTAATTTAATTAATGATCTTGTATTTTTTTAATATGTACAAAAGAAAGTTTTAATGAAAAGAGCATGTTTTCTGTTTAATTATATTGTGTATAAAAATGTATCTTCATTTATTATGTAAAAATATTTAAAAGAGAGGAAATGTTATAAGTTTGAAAATTGTCGTTTTATATTTGATATAAAAAATGTATCTTTGTAATTTTTGTGTTTAATATGTACAAAGGATATTTAAATAAAATGTGTTTTTATGTATTAGTATTAATGTAATATTGTAAAGAATATATTAAGTTAGAAAACAAATAGATTGTGTTAAAAAATGTTTTTAAGTATAAAAGAAAAGGATTTATGTTAATTTATGTATGATGATAAATAAAAGGTTTGAAATAGGTTAGAAATGGGCTCAAAGAGGGGGGTGTGAATTGGAGCAATGCTTTGGGCTTAGGCATTCAGAATGGGGCGAGGCCCATGTTATCATAATACACTTTAGGGTTTGAAGTTTTTGTTTCAGTTGGGGGAAAGCTTTAGGTTTTGCGCAGCGGCGGCGTTCGTTCGTTTTCATCCATCCTCTTCGTCTTTTGGCCATGGCTACTGGACAACGCCTCCTTGCCTGAGCTACCCGCGTTACCACCTCTTCTCCTCTCAGATGGCTTAGACAGCTCTCAAACATGGTAGCGTACTGTTTCGAACTTGTTTAGGCATTTTAGATTTCGCATGTCATGATTTTTATGTTCTGATTTTTGTGTTCGTTGTGTTTGTTTAACGAGGTGGTGAAAAGAAAGATGAGGAGAGAATATACTACCTTGAGAGGAAGACGATGGGGGAGAAGAGGACGAGGAGGCGCTGAGGCGGCTTAGTGGTGAAGAGGCTTTGCACGATGAAGCTAGCTTGGACGACACTTGGTACTTCTGTATCTTTTCTCCTTTGTTTAGGGTTTCATGATGATATGGACTGAAAAAACCCCTTTTGAATGATATCTTTTCTTCTTCTTTTGGCCTTGCTATTATCTGCTTCACTGTTGCCCCTGAGTACTTTCTTTCTTCCTCTCTCGTCGCCTTGAATGTTTGTTGCTTTGAGACTTTGCCCTATGATGATGCAAATCTGAGGGTTTGATGTTTGGATGGTATTATGCAGTATGCTATGATTTCACTGGTTTTAGGCAGTATGATTGCGGGTCTGAGGCTTTTATGGTTAAGGCTTATCAGTCTAGGACTTGGTTTGGTCTTGTGGCTTTTGAAGGTAAGGCTAATGCAGGTTTTGTTTTCGACAGTAGGTGGGTTTATTAGGCCATTGCAGGTTTAAGTTTGACAGTAGGTTTGATTGTTTTGAATGTGATGATAGGCACAAGGTTTTTTTAGCATATGCTGGTTTTTGATGATTAGGCTTTGAATGTTTAAGGTTTGAACTGGACAGGTTTTGCTGGAGGTGTTTGAGTTTAAGGTTTGTGAAATAGCAGGTTAAGGGTTTTTGGCTCTTAGAGTTTAAGGGCTTGACAGGTTTTGATGGTTAGGCCGGGTTTTGAAGCTTTGGTTGGTAAGGCTGATGAACTTGAACAGGTTTTAGACTTCTTTTTGTTAGGCTTCAGACAGGGCTGTGCTTCAGGCTTGAACTGGTTTATTATGCTTCAGGTTTGATGCCTTTCAGGCAGGTTAGGCTAATGCAGGTTAATTATTTATGTTTTTGTGTGGCTTGTTTGCAGGTTATATGTTTGGAGGTTATGATGGTTTTTAGCAGATGGAAGGTTTTGTATGTTTATGCTTGTCTGTTTAGACAGGATGAGGCTTAACAGTTTATCCTCTCCTTTTGGTTCTGTGTTCAGTTCTTTTTGTATATTTCTTTCTTCTGCCTAAAGCCTAAAAACCTGCTTACTTTTTATCTCTCCACTCTCCTCTCTCAGTACAGTTGAATATGTTAAAATATGTTTGTTGCTGTACTTTTCTGAAAGGGTCACATGGGGAAATGATGAAAGTGTAGTTGCTTGCATATCCCATTTTCTCTGCATATCTTCTTTGGCCAGCTTGATATCTTTGTGACAGTATACTTTATACTTTTGGCAGAAAGTTGTACTTTTGGATTTTGACAGAAAGTTGCAATTTGATTTTTAGTTGGGTTTGAACTTGGAGTTTGAGATTTTGAATTTATGCAGTTTGACACTTTGCATTTTTTCTCAACTTTGCATAAAATTCTTCCCTCTTTGTGAACCGGGAGAAATCCTGTGATTTGCAGAGAGGGTTAACTGATCCCAATCAGTGGCCCTTAATGATGAATTTCTTTTTATCTGTCTTTTTATCAGTCACTGACTTTTCTCCTTATTTATTGCAGATGACAATTTGGATGGAGAGGGGCATTAAGTGAAGAATGAAGAATTGGGGACTTAGAAGATATTTAGAAAAATAGGATAGTTTTATTTTCAATTTAATCCTTGTAACTATTATTATTTTAAATACTTCGTAAATAAATACTTGTATCTAAATAATAATTGTAACAAATGTTTAAATATGAAATAAAAATTCTATTGATCCATTTAATTCTTTTTATCCCTTTTTCAATTATTTACTTATTATTCATAGTTCCTTAAATTAAAATAAATGAAAATTAAATTTCAGATATTTAATCCTTAGAATAATAAATAATCAACTAAACATTGATTCTTCGTTGATCAAAATAAATGAACTTGGCGCCTCCATCATCTAAAGCAACGCACAGTCAAACGCAATAACTGATCAGACGCATTCCTTTCTTACTGATTTCTTACCAAGCACTGTAAATCCAATACTGCATATTTCTTTTGACTGGCTCAAACAAACGAACGTGAATTCAAACCAACTGCCTTCTTTTACTGATTATACCAAAACAATGCGAATTCAACCCGAATCTCGGAATAACTTGCAAAGTGCTGTGGAATTTAAATCCTTCTGAGAATGCGTGCACAAACCCTAATTCCTGATTAAATGCCAAAGAGCATTCGCCTGATCAAAATTGAGCCAGAATCAACCAAAACCCTAAGCCAACTTTGTGAGACATTCCGGAGCCCTGAAAATTAGTAAAACCCTAATTGTGTCCTGACTGACAAGAAAAGTCAGTTTGACCGATTCTTGAGCCAGTTTGAAAAATCAGGAAACGCCTGAAGCTGTGATTTCTTGAGGAAAAATGCGAGGGCAAATTTTGGGGTACAACAGTTGCCCCTGTTCAATCTTCTTGGACCTGGAGAGTTAG
This sequence comes from Vicia faba, assembly GCA_948472305.1. Classification (NCBI taxonomy): domain Eukaryota; kingdom Viridiplantae; phylum Streptophyta; class Magnoliopsida; order Fabales; family Fabaceae; genus Vicia; species Vicia faba. The sequence continues at coordinate 187,495,115 of OX451737.1, read as the reverse complement.
ATTGGCAAGTTTGCCTTTCGTGACTTGAAGGTAAAAGAAGATTGGACACTAAAGTACCCAGAAAATTTGCGCTCGTCGATGTGATGGTAGAGGTGAATGGGCTTAAAGATGCCATTTGGTGATGGGCTTAAAGATGCCACCTGGTAATGGGCTTAAAGATGCCATTTGGTGATGGCTGGTAGGAGGATGGGCTTATAGATGCCATCTGGTTATGTTGAACTGTATGTCAATGGTGAGTGGGCAAGTATCAAAAAGCCACCCATGTTCTGGAACATCTCTGAATTGGGGGTCCGAATGAGCAATAGATTGACATCCATGTCTGGAGAATCTATAAATTATTTGAGATTGAATAAGCAATAGAGCAGCATCCGTTATTGGGAAGCGTCCGTAAACTATTTTCAAAGGTTGCATCTGAACAAGTTGGTAGATTAACATCCGTTGTTGGGAAGAATCCGTAAACTGTTTTCAGACGTCTTGAAGAGGAACCGGTGTAGGGTTTCCTGATGATGAGCTCGTGTAGAGCTGCATTTGGATGAATCTGGAATAAGTATCAGAATGTCGCCGTGTCCGGGTCACATCTGAGTAAGCTGGGAAGATGATCTTTGTCTGCCGACTGATCTTACCTGAAAAGGTAAAGGGTTAGTTGTATGCAATGTCATGATGCATGATGCAATGTATGTGACATCAATGTTTATGACATGAATGTGATGAATGCGCATGTAAGCTGATGATCTATCTTGCTGAGGATAGATGAATCTTGGACGGCTGAAGATAAAAGAATCTTGACCGCTGCCGGGAAAATAAATCCTTGGCTGCTGCTGGGGAGGGAAAGAGTCTTCAGTTGTTGAAAATGAGAGGTCTTGGGACCACTGTTGGGAGAATCAGAAGCTTGGGTTGTATGCCAAACTACTGGGGTCTTCCTGTTTTGAGGAGATCTGTGGTGGATTTTCTGACGATGAGTCCGTGTAAAACTGCATCGGGTTTTTGAACACTTTTGACATTCGAATGCCCCAAGTGGTGATGTAGATAAATTCCTGGCTTGTTACAGGTGTTGATCTGGAATTCTTCAGACGTGCCCTGGCTGGATACAGGAGTCGAGTCTGGAAATAGTCGTCAACAGATATGCCCTGGCTGGATATAGGAATCGAATCTTCGAACTCTTCAGACGTGCCCTGGCTAGATACAGGAATCGAGTCTGGAAATGTGACCAACAGATATGCCCTGGCTGGATACAGGAATCGAATCTGGAATTGTGATAGTTGATAGATATGCCCTGGCTGGATACAGGAATCGAATCTTCAAACTCTTCAGATGTGCCCTGGCTGGATACAGGAATCGAGTCTGGAAATGTGATAGTTAACAGATATGCCCTGGCTGGATACAGGAATCGAATCTTCAAACTCTTCAGACGTGCCCTGGCTGGATACAGGAATCGAGTCTGGAAATGTGATAGTTGATAGATATGCCCTGGCTGGATACAGGAATCGAATCTTCAAACTCTTCAGACGTGCCCTGGCTGGATACAGGAATCGAGTCTGGAAATGTGATCAACAGATATGCCCTGGCTGGATACAGGAATCGAATCTGGAATTGTGATAGTTGATAGATATGCCCTGGCTGGATACAGGAATCGAATCTTGAAACTCTTCAGACGTGCCCTGGCTGGATACAGGAATCGAGTCTGGAAATGTGATAGTTAACAGATATGCCCTGGCTGGATACAGGAATCGAATCTTCAAACTCTTCAGACGTGCCCTGGCTGGATACAGGAATCGAGTCTGGAAATGTGATCAACAGATATGCCCTGGCTGGATACAGGAATCGAATCTGGAATTGTGATAGTTGATAGATATGCCCTGGCTGGATACAGGAATCGAATCTTCAAACTCTTCAGACGTGCCCTGGCTAGATACAGGAATCGAGTCTGGAAATGTGATAGTTAACAGATATGCCCTGGCTGGATACAGGAATTTAATCTTCAAACTCTTCAGACGTGCCCTGGCTGGATACAGGAATCGAGTCTGGAAATGTGATAGTTGATAGATATGCCCTGGCTGGATACAGGAATCGGATCTTCAAACTCTTCAGACGTGCCCTGGCTAGATACAGGAATCGAGTATGGAATTGTAATAGTTGATTTGTTGAACACTTTCGACATTCGAATGCCCCAAGTGATGGAGAAGGAGTCTTGAATCAGATTACTCTGCATATTGAGAGATTTCTTGAAATCTTGACTGGACTTCCCCAGGTTAACTGAACTTTGAAAGATCTGTTGGACCTTGACTGGACTGCCCCAGGTTAATTGAATTGTGACATGTCATGCCCCTTGCGGATAGGAGATTTGTAATGGAAGTGTTATCCTCTTGAAGTGATTTTTACTTACTGAGAGAGTTTTCGTTCCTCTGAACATTCGCTAAATGAATTTCTTCGCTGTCAAACAAAAAGCCATATGCAGACAGTGATATTCAAGCAATGCAAAGTTTATGTTTGTCTCGAAGTTTTGAAAAATGCGTTTTTAGCAGAAAACCTTTTTTATAAGACAGATTAACACAAGATTTAGAGCAAAGCCCTACAGGAGTCAGGATACCTTTTGTAACAGTATGCTTTCGAACTAACCCATGCTTCAATTAGGACTTTTAAAGGGTTGTAACGTGGCCTGGTTCAAGGTTTAAGAAACAAAGGATAAAGGCTCAAAGTATATTTATACCCACCCGCTTTTCGTGATGTCCTTCAACCTAAGCTCAGTTAATTATGCGTCACACTCTGTTTTGAGTTTTGAACGACTTTTGGGCGATGGTTCACCAGTTGAATTTGGGGAGACAGTCATCATCTCTTTTTTCTTTTTCAACGTTTTTCATGTTGTTGAGGATTTTGTAATGACCTCACTATTTTGATTTTGATTTGTTATCCCTAACTTTTGCCTGACTGTTACCGTTTTCCGGGATTACTGTCAGCAGGATGCCCCAGCTTTCTTAAGCCTCCTTTATAGGTTTTGGCTCAGCGGGCTTTTCTCTTTTGAGAGATTGACTGTCTATGTGATAGGGAACCACCCTTGTCTTTTGATTCCAACGGAATGTTTTTTTTTTTTGACATCGTTCGTTGTATTAAGAACTGAGGGTTTGCGACTTCAATGCGCATTTTCTTTTGAATTAACTGAGAGACTACCCTGCCCCAGGTTTATATCAAAGGTTTCGATTGTTTAGAACGGAAAACTCCTACTTCTTTGGCTCGAAGGGGTTGACTAGGGATTAACTTCCTTATAACTCCAGTGTTTGGGAATTGAAAGAAATGCATGTACATCATCAGCAAGGTCTGTTCGAAAGCATACTGTATAAGATCATGGTATTGTTTCGTCATCCTCCCTCTAAAGGCTTACATCTTTTTATCAAGAGTCAAATATCATAAAGAAAAGCATAAGAGTAGTGAAACGAATGGATGAATTCAAGACAAACATATGCAATGCATTAATGAAAACAGAGTTTAACATCAACAGATAATTGTTTGACAGCAAAAGAAATTACAACTTTGAAAATTCAAAAAGAAGCAAAAGTCTTTCAGCTTGAGCTTCGTCACTTCAAGTGGAGAACCCTTCAACGGAAGATTTTCATCTCGCCGTCTGGCATGAATTCCAGCACCCCAATGTCGATCAGATCTTGAATCTTGTTCTTCAAGGCCCAACAGTCGTTGGTGTCATGTCCCGGGCTGTAGGAGTGGTAAACACAAAACGCGTCGGGATGATAGTGGGGAGAGGAGATATTGGGCTTCTGAGGAGGGTCCTTTACGGTAAGCAAGTTGACCTCCAACAGGCGCTTCAGTATGAAAAATGATGGTATTTCAGTCTCCGTAAATTGTCTTCCCGACGTTTCTTGCTTACGCCGATTACCCCGTTGACGCTGGCGAGGTTGTTGATGGGCTTGTGACCCTGAAGCAAGCAAAGGAGCTTTCCCCTTGTCTTCTTGAGTGGATGGAGGTTGAGCGGTGACTTGCTCCTCAACCTCAGATGTTTGCCCCAGTTGGTTGTTTGGTAGCAGTTGGCGGACAAGAACTCTGAGTTCCTCTTGTCTTTGAGATAGGTCTTGGATGAGAGCCATCTGGCCCACCAACTGTCCCATCATTTGGGTCCTCAAGGTTGTCAGATCGAACTGCAGCTCCGCAAGCTGGTCACTCCTGGCATTGTTGGAATTCTCCAAGCCCTTGGTGAGGAGAGCTTTCATCTCATCTTGCCCTAGAGACAAGTCCAGGAACATCTCCTGCAGCTGAGCAGTCTGGTCTTGGATGTCTTTGACAGACCTTTCTAGAGCCATCTCTTGCTGAAATAAACAGCAGGAGAGTAAGGAAACCTGAAAAAGGAAAGACTGTCAAAATGCAATGCATGATATGTGGATGCATGCTTTCAAGGATCTCTTGGGGTAAACACAAGAAAATGTTAGAGGTTGAACTTTGCTCTTGGATTGGAGATCTCTGCACCGGTGGACGTCCTTCCACGAGAATCAAGCTCACCATGTCAAGTGGGTCATAGCCACTGATTCAAGTTGTTGCACTTGATCTTTGATTGGAGAGCTTTGTATCGGTGGATGTCTTTCCACGAGAATCAAGCTCACCATGTCGAGTGGGTCATAGCCAATGATTCAAGTTGTTGTATTTGAACTTTGACTGGAGAACTTTGTATCGGTGGATGTCTTTCCACGAGAATCAAGCTCACCATGTCGAGTGGGTCATAGCCAATGATTCAAGTTTTTGCACTTGATCTTTGATTGGATTGGTTAGAGGAGAAAACCCCTTGCCCCTTGATAGACATCTGGTTCAACATAACCCTGCATCCAAAGAACCCTCGAGATCCTTGAAATGGTTATTGAAAATGCTATGGTATGATGTCATGATGTTATGTACGTGTATGCAAAAAGCAAGTGAGTGTATATACATGCAAACATATTCACACAAATCAAACCAGTCCTTAGGTTTAGGCTTGCATGAGGTTCAGGTACTACCCTCTTGAAGTTAGTTGGCTCATCCTGTCCTAAAATAGAAACCGGGTTCTAAGGAGCTCAATATCATTGGATTGTTTTCTGTGTTCATTGTTTCGGTTTAGCCACTTACTGGCGACCAAAATATTCCAAGAAAACAATCCTCAAAAGAGTGTAGTATCGAGGATCTACCAACTTCGGACTGCACCAAAGTCGGTCATCTCACTACCCCTAAAAAGGCTAAGATGGTCAATTAAGGTTCTAAAAGTTCGTTAGTGCTTCATGACATCACACAGCGGCCCCGTACTCTCCTTGACTACTCAAGGGTTACCGGTACTCACAAATATGTCACACTAACATAGCTTACTGCTTCAACCATGTCGGTATACCCCGCACAGTTCCCTCGCAGTTTTTTTGCTATTTACCTAAAAAGGTGCCCCAAATCCGGGTGGAGGATTTACAACAAAACCCAAACAAGAACCCAAAAGATAAATCAATCAAGTCAATCAAAGCAAGAAAATAAAAGGTGATCTAAACCCTAAGGTAACCCCACTTTTAAGAATTCTCCCCAGCAGAGTCGCCAGTTCTGTGATACGGTGGGAGAACTGACTGTGGTTTTGCGTTCGTATTCGCACTTGTGCGGTTGAGCAAGAGTCGCCACCGACTTTTTATTTTATCCTAAAGGAAAGGTTGAAAAAGCACAGCAAAAACCTTTTGAGATATTTCGTGGGTTCGGGGGGTAGATTATGAAAAGGGAAGGTATTAGCACCCTTTTCATCCATGGTTATCCATGGGCTCTTAGTTACTTGGTTTTAGATCACTTGCCTTGATTTTCGATTGCTTGAAATTGTGGTGTGTGTGTGTGTGTTTTGAAAATGTTTTTGAAGAGATGCCTTGTCTTAGGCGACCAATGTATTTGACTCGTGTTTGAGTGTTTTACAAAAGTGTGTATCTTTTCGAAAAGATGTTCCAAATGTTTGTTAGAGTTTGTTTGAAAGTGTTGTGGATTGTGGTTTTTGAAAAGAAGGCAAGTGTTTTTTGCAAGTTGATCTCAAGTAACTAAGAGTTTTATCTACCCTATTGTACTCAAAGGTTTTTTTGTTATGTTTTAACCCTTTTTAGCAATTTTGTTCCACCATTGAATTTGGTGGACAATCTTGCGTTTAGGAAGTTTATTCGGGATGAGCGCGGGTCATCGTATGGACCATGAATGCAATGATGCCAAGTGTCTTTGGCAATTTGTTTTGAAGGGACTATGATCATTCCTTTTAGGCAACATTCGACAGCGTCATCGAGGGACTTATGATCATTTGAATTGGTTTTGCCAAAGATACTCGACGTGCAAGCATGGCCCATTTTGGAAGGCAACATGTGGGATTACCCTAGAGGGTGCAAGTGTGATTGTGTATTGATTTCATGTATTCGTCTTGTATTAGATTATCTAGCGTTTGATTTTATGTACATGCAAACCCTAGGTCTAACCATGGTATAATTGAAAGCGGTAAATTGTGAAAATGTAAAGTCTACGCTATTACAAAATAAGTATCCGGGAGTGGGGGTACAATATTCACAAATGGGGATGAGACTTGTAGTATCCAATAAGTTACAACCAAATCGAATCGATCAAATGTAAATGTAACGAATATACAAATGTAAGCAAATGTGTATAGGAGCAAGGCAAACGTATTGTGTAACTGTATGTGTATATGTGCATGTGATTATTTACAGGTGCGACAATATGAATTTAAGAAAGTATTGTTAGGTATTTGTTTTGACTTAAAGAAAAAAATTAAACGTCTATTTAATTTAATTAATGATCTTGTATTTTTTTAATATGTACAAAAGAAAGTTTTAATGAAAAGAGCATGTTTTCTGTTTAATTATATTGTGTATAAAAATGTATCTTCATTTATTATGTAAAAATATTTAAAAGAGAGGAAATGTTATAAGTTTGAAAATTGTCATTTTATATTTGATATAAAAAATGTATCTTTGTAATTTTTGTGTTTAATATGTACAAAGGATATTTAAATAAAATGTGTTTTTATGTATTAGTATTAATGTAATATTGTAAAGAATATATTAAATTAGAAAACAAATAGATTGTGTTAAAAAATGTTTTTAAGTATAAAAGAAAAGGATTTATGTTAATTTATGTATGATGATAAATAAAAGGTTTGAAATAGGTTAGAAATGGGCTCAAAGAGGGGGGGGGGGTGTGAATTGGAGCAATGCTTTGGGCTTAGGCATTCAGAATGGGGCGAGGCCCATGTTATCATAACACACTTTAGGGTTTGAAGTTTTTGTTTCAGTTGGGGGAAAGCTTTAGGTTTTGCGCAGCGGCGGCATTCGTTCGTTTTCATCCATCCTCTTCGTCTTTTGGCCATGGCTACTGGACAACGCCTCCTTGCCTGAGCTACCCGCGTTACCACCTCTTCTCCTCTCAGATGGCTTAGACAACTCTCAAACATGGTAGCGTACTGTTTCGAACTTGTTTAGGCATTTTAGATTTTGCATGTCATGATTTTTATGTTCTGATTTTTGTGTTCGTTGTGTTTGTTTAACGAGGTGGTGAAAAGAAAGATGAGGAGAGAATATACTACCTTGAGAGGAAGACGATGGGGGATAAGAGGACGAGGAGGCGCTGAGGCGGCTTAGTGGTGAAGAGGCTTTGCACGATGAAGCTAGCTTGGACGACACTTGGTACTTCTGTATCTTTTCTCCTTTGTTTAGGGTTTCATGATGATATGGACTGAAAAAACCCCTTTTGAATGATATCTTTTCTTCTTCTTCTGGCCTTGCTATTATCTGCTTCACTGTTGCCCCTGAGTACTTTCTTTCTTCCTCTCTCGTCGCCTTGAATGTTTGTTGCTTTGAGACTTTGCCCTATGATGATGCAAATCTGAGGGTTTGATGTTTGGATGGTATTATGCAGTATGCTATGATTTCACTGGTTTTAGGCAGTATGATTGCGGGTCTGAGGCTTTTATGGTTAAGGCTTATCAGTCTAGGACTTGGTTTGGTCTTGTGGCTTTTGAAGGTAAGGCTAATGCAGGTTTTGTTTTCGATAGTAGGTGGGTTTATTAGGCCATTGCAGGTTTAAGTTTGACAGTAGGTTTGATTGTTTTGAATGTGATGATAGGCATAAGGTTTTTTTAGCATATGCTGGTTTTTGATGATTAGGCTTTGAATGTTTAAGGTTTGAACTGGACAGGTTTTACTGGAGGTGTTTGAGTTTAAGGTTTGTGAAATAGCAGGTTAAGGGTTTTTGGCTCTTAGAGTTTAAGGGCTTGACAGGTTTTGATGGTTAGGCCGGGTTTTGAAGCTTTGGTTGGTAAGGCTGATGAACTTGAACAGGTTTTAGACTTCTTTTTGTTAGGCTTCAGACAGGGTTGTGCTTCAGGCTTGGACTGGTTTATTATGCTCCAGGTTTGATGCCTTTCAGGCAGGTTAGGCTAATGCAGGTTAATTATTTGTGTTTTTGTGTGGCTTGTTTGCAGGTTATGTGTTTGGAGGTTATGCTGGTTTTTAGCAGATGGAAGGTTTTGTATGTTTATGCTTGTCTGTTTAGACAGGATGAGGCTTAACAGTTTATCCTCTCCTTTTGGTTCTGTGTTCAGTTCTTTTTATATATTTCTTTCTTCTGCCTAAAGCCTAAAAACCTGCTTACTTTTTATCTCTCCACTCTCCTCTCTCAGTACAGTTGAATATGTTAAAATATGTTTGTTGCTGTACTTTTCTGAAAGGGTCACATGGGGAAATGATGAAAGTGTAGTTGCTTGCATATCCCATTTTCTCTGCATATCTTCTTTGGCCAGCTTGATATCTTTGTGACAGTATACTTTATACTTTTGGCAGAAAGTTGTACTTTTGGATTTTGACAGAAAGTTGCAATTTGATTTTTAATTGGGTTTGAACTTGGAGTTTGAGATTTTGAATTTATGCAGTTTGACACTTTGCATTTTTTCTCAACTTTGCATAAAATTCTTCCCTCTTTGTGAACCGGGAGAAATCCTGTGATTTGCAGAGAGGGTTAACTGATCCCAATCAGTGGCCCTTAATGATGAATTTCTTTTTATCTGTCTTTTTATCAGTCACTGACTTTTCTCCTTATTTATTGCAGATGACAATTTGGATGGAGAGGGGCATTAAGTGAAGAATGAAGAATTGGGGACTTAGAAGATATTTAGAAAAATAGGATAGTTTTATTTTCAATTTAATCCTTGTAACTATTATTATTTTAAATACTTCGTAAATAAATACTTGTATCTAAATAATAATTGTAACAAATGTTTAAATATGAAATAAAAATTCTATTGATCCATTTAATTCTTTTTATCCCTTTTTCAATTATTTACTTATTATTCATAGTTCCTTAAATTAAAATAAATGAAAATTAAATTTCAGATATTTAATCCTTAGAATAATAAATAATCAACTAAACATTGATTCTTCGTTGATCAAAATAAATGAACTTGGCGCCTCCATCATCTAAAGCAACGCACAGTCAAACGCAATAACTGATCAGACGCATTCCTTTCTTACTGATTTCTTACCAAGCACTGTAAATCCAATACTGCATATTTCTTTTGACTGGCTCAAACAAACGAACGTGAATTCAAACCAACTGCCTTCTTTTACTGATTATACCAAAACAATGCGAATTCAACCCGAATCTCGGAATAACTTGCAAAGTGCTGTGGAATTTAAATCCTCCTGAGAATGCACGCACAAACCCTAATTCCTGATTAAATGCCAAAGAGCATTCGCCTGATCAAAATTGAGCCAGAATCAACCAAAACCCTAAGCCAACTTTGTGAGACATTCCGGAGCCCTGAAAATTAGTAAAACCCTAATTGTGTCCTGACTGACAAGAAAAGTCAGTTTGACCGATTCTTGAGCCAGTTTGAAAAATCAGGAAACGCCTGAAGCTGTGATTTCTTGAGGAAAAATGCGAGGGCAAATTTTGGGGTACAACACCTGTTTCTCAGCATAACCCAATTTCATACTCTCTAGATCTGATGGTGTGAATCTAGTATCCATAACTCTACCCCTTAACTCAACTAAATCCTCAAAGTTTCTGGCAGAAACTTTATAACCTGAAGCCAAATGTGCTAAGTTATTTGCTTCTTGGTTTTCTATTCTTGGTATATGTTGAATATCCATGTATTCAAATTTTCTAAGTAGCCTGTTAACTATGACGAAGTATATCATCAGGTTTTCCTTTATGCATTTATACTCCTTTGTTATTTGTTTGACTACTAATTTTGAGTCTCCTTTAATTTCGACTCTAGTTGCCCCCAATTCCAACAAAGCTTCAAGTCCAACAATAAGCGCTTCATACTCCGCTTCGTTGTTCGAGCAACGAGGACCATCCAATTTATACTTGAATTTTTTTGGAATTCCTTCAGGAGAAATTATAAGGACTCCAACACCACTTCCATTCCTGTGGGTCGAACCATCAAAGTATAATTTCCATGGTTGCATTTCGATGTAACTTATGACAGTCTGTTCAACCAATGAATGGTCCACAATGAAATCAGAAATCACTTGGCCTTTCACAACTTTTAAAGGCATGAAAGTCAAAGAATATTCTGTTAAGGCTAAAGCCTATTTGCCAACTCTGCTATGCATTATTGGTTTTGAAAGCATGTGTTTAATGACATCGAAATGAGATGAAACATAAACATCAACAGGCTTTATATAATACTTGAGTTTCATACAAGAAAAGTACAAACAAAGACATAGCTTTTCTAAATTGCTATATCTAGTCTCTGCATCATTCAATACTCTACTTAAATAGTATATGGCTCTTTCGATGCCATTGCTATCTTCTTGTGCTAACATACTACCTATACTAACTTCAGAGGCAGATATGTACAATCTCATGGGATTTCCCCATGAAGGTGGAGACAAGATGGGAGGCTGAGAGAGATATCTTTTTATCTTGTCAAATGCCTCCTGATGGGCTTCGTTCCACTCGAAGGCTTGGCCTTGCTTTAAATGAAGCAACGGAGAGAAAGCTTGGGTTCTTCCACTCAGATTCGAAATGAACCTTCTGAGAAAGTTAATCTTCCCTAGCAAAGATTGCAGCTCCCTTTTTGACGTAGGTGCTTTCGTCTCCATTATGGCTTTGGTTTTATTTTGGTTGATCTCAATTCCTTTTTTATGAACCACAAAGCCAAGGAAATCTCCATCCTGCACAAAAAATGCACATTTAAGGGGATTCATCTTTAAGCCATGTTTTCTCATTCGTTCGAATGATTGGCTCAAATGATGCAAATGGGTTTCTGCAGATATAGATTTGATGACTATATCATCAATATACACCTGCATAAAGGTTTCAATAAAATCATGGAAAATCGAATTCATTGCTCTTTGATAAGTTGCCCCAGAGTTTTTTAAACCAAAAGGCATCACCACCCATTCGTAGGTGCCTAAGGCTCCTGGGCAACAAAATGCTGTCTTGGCAACAACTTCTTCAGCAATAAAAATCTGATTATACCCATAGTATCCATCTAACATACTTAAATATTCGAATCCTGTAGCAGAGTCTACTAACATTTCTGCCACAGGCATGGAGTACTCATCCTTAGGGGTTGCAGTGTTTAAATCCCTAAAATCTATGCAGATTCTCAAAGAACCATTTTTCTTAATAACAGGCACTATATTTGCTAACCATTCGACATACCTTGTGGTTCTGATGAATCTGCAACGCAGCAACCTTTCGATCTCAGCTTTGATCTTTGTGAGAACCGCTGGTGCGATTCTTCTAGGAGTTTTCTTGATGGGCTTCTTGCCATCTTTGATTGGAAGTTTGTGTTCCACTAACTCCCTCTTTAAACCAGGCATTTCGTCATAATCCCATGTGAAGCAATCTTTGTTTTTCTTGAGGACTTCGATCACTTCCTGCTTGAGGCCTGGGCTAAGTTTTGCACTTATGTAGGTTATTCTTTTCGTGTTCTCATCCCCTAAGTTCACTTCTTCGAGTGGATCATGCGCCAACATTTTGGAACCTGAGTCTATGGGGTCCCTTTCGAAGCCTAAGGGTTCTTTATCATAGATGGCATCCAGCCTTTGATCTATTTCAAGTTCTTCAAAGGGTGAGCCTTTCGAGCTATCCCCATTTATTTCGTTCATCTTTACAGCCAGTTTATTCATTTCAGCCTCTAAGGCCGCCTCTGATTCGTTCTCAGCCATATAGGCCGAAATCCTTTCGAAAAAGGAGGACTCAGTCATGAGTAAGGTTGTCGAATTCCCAGCCTGCTGGCCGTCTTTGTATAGTGCCTTCGTCTCCTTCATCTTCACTGATTATTCTTCTATCCCAATATATGCCATCATGGCGAAGGGTCATATAGTAGTGAGCATTTCTGGTTTCGTTGATCTCATCATTTGGGACGCAAGGAGCAATCTTTGCCAGATGTTTGTCATAATTCCTCTTGTCAACTAAGTTGACTGCTGACATGAAGTAACTCTGGTCTGCTTCAATGTTTTCGACGATCCCATCTTCTCTCCACAAAACTAATCGCTGGTGCATTGACGAAGGAACTGCCCCTACGCCATGGATCAACTCCCTTCCCAGCAATAAGTTGTAGTTGGCCTTGGCTTCGATCACCATGAACATGGTGGGCCTACAGCTTGAGCCTATTGTCAAGTCCAATTGAACCACCCCCAGTGTTTTGCCTACTTTCCCTTCATAATTGGATAGAACCATGTTGTGTGGTTTGATGTCTCCTTCGCGTATTTCTAACCTTTTCAGCATGAAGTGGGGTATTAAGTTGACTGCAGCGCCCCCATCCACTAGAACCTTATTCACGCCATGGGCACCAACCTTTGCCCGAATAAAATAATGGCTTAAGATGGTTCTTCATAGCTGGTACTGGACGCTCGAAGAACGCATTCTGCTCCTCGACAGCTCCATTATCCATCACATAGTAGCACACAGGCCTATGCTTCATCAGGTCTATGGTATCTTCTTCCTCATACTCTTCGATTTAAGTTTCCTGTCCAAACTCACAAGGAAGCACAGATACCACGTTGCAATTGATATTGAATGAAGACTCCCCCTCTGATTCGAAGTTGTCCGTTATCATATCTTCGTCTTCTTCTGGACCTGGAGTGCATTCCTTTGGTTCACTTGGTTGTACTTCAGAGAAGAGCCTCCTATTGACTGGGGGTTTGTCTTCAGTTTGATTTTTTGGTGTCGGTTTGTTGGGGCTAGATTCACCTTGGTTTTTTGTTGAAGTTGCTCCCTTTCTTGCCACAGCTTCTCTTTCAGCCTTTTGAATTCTCTGTTGCCTTCGCCACTGAGATCTTGACATGGGGTTTCTTCCTTTGTAGTTCTCTAATCTCACCTCTTCCCTCTTCGCTATGTTGAACTGCCTTCTATATGTCATAGCATGGCGTGCGTTTCATTCATTGTTTCTCCATTTGTCTTTGCCTTTGTCATTTCTGACTTGCAGCCATTTGTCTGTTGGCACTTCAGCAGGAATTTTGAACGTCACTCTTAGAGCACCCTTGGGATGAGGACTATCAGGCCTTCGTTGTTTGTATTTGCTATCGAAACGTGGGCCCATATGAACAGTTTCTTGGTGGTTCCAGCAATGGGCGAAGGGGATTGTTTCGAAGGCTCTGGCCATGCTTTGATCATACACAGCAGAACACCTTGGGCATATCAAGCATTTGGTTGCCCCTTTGTAGCAGCTAAACACAAATTCCAGCAAACTTTCTCTAGCTTTAGGATAACACCTGAATAGCTGATTATCCTGGTGCCAGTTGTTGCCAGTTCGCGCCCTTTGTACCCTCTCGAAGTTTGTAGTGATTCTCTGGTTGCAGAGGATGCTGCACCTAGGGCATAGTATCTGTGATCGGTGGATCTGGAACTGACTGTTTAACGCTGGTTCGCGAAATGTCGCGGAAGCAAGAGTCGCCACCGTCTTTTATTTTCTCCAAATGGAAAGGACAAAAACACAGAAAAATTCCTTATAGAGATTGCTCTCGGTTCGGGAGGTAGGTTATAGAAAGGGAAGGTGTTAGCACCCTTTCTATCCGTGGTTATCCATGGGCTCTTAGATACTTGCTCATTGTGTTTTCAAAAATGGTTTGCTGGCTTTTCAACTGTGGGTTTTAAAAAGTTTCTTTGAAAATTCCAGTTCGACTCTTGTATCGGTCCTCAAGAGTGTTTGAAAAATTGCTTTCGAAAGCTTTTTGAAAATGTGTTGGTGTGAAAAGTATTTTTGAATTTGTTTTGAAATTTAGAGCAAGTATCTAGAGTCGTCTACCTACCCTAAGGAATTCGTCTGTGTAAATGTCCTTTAAAGTAGTGCCATCCCACCATTGAGAGGTAGGTAGCACCACCGTTGGAGGTGTTCGGGTCAATTCGAGGTTCGGGACATGGTGATCACCAGAGCAATGGGAAGACACCTTAGAATCTACCCTCATGCCAGGTTCCCGGATCATGAGGACTTACTAAGACATCCTCTACTCGACGATCACCTTTCGAGGCAAGGCAACAGTGAGGCGTACCCTAGGGGTGGTGTGTGCGATTTGTGTGTCGTTTTCATTTGCATTTATCTTGTCATGTTATTGGTGTTCTACGCTTGTTTTTATTTTTGTCCATACATTCTTTCATGCCTTTGATTAACAGTTAAAAATATTGCGGGAAAGTAAAAATTCTAAGCTATTACAAAAGGCGCGGGTCCACATCGCCAAAATTAAACCAGGACCCGATTTTGACAGAAAAATAAAGAAAGTAAAGAAAAGTGCGAGAAGATTAAAAGGTTACATGGCCTTGGGAGAGATACATAAATATTATAAAGAAATAAAATAAATATGCGAATTAATAAGAAATTAAGAACGAGTGCGTTGGACCCTTTTGCAAAAATTAAATTAATGATGGAGTTAATTAATTAAAAAAAGAAAGAACTTGTTTTTTTTTTGTATTTTTTAGTATTTTAGGATTTAATAGAAAAAGGAATTAATTGAAATTAAATGCTAACCCTAATTCTATTTTATTTTTAATTTATTAAGAAAAACATTGAATTTTAACCTAAATTAACCCTAATGTTTATATACAAATTTAATTATAAAAATAAATATTTAACTATTTAACTATTTATGAAAGAAAAATAAAAAGGATGAAAAATTATTAATTAAACCCTAATTCTATGTTTTTTTTAGATTTTTATTAAAAGTATTAAAATTAAACCTAATTTACACTAAATTTAATTATATGCATTTATTTATGAAAATACTAGAAATAAAAATATTTATTATTTTAATTCTTTTCTGATTTTTTAATTGTTTTGTGTTGTTTTTTTTTATGAAAATAATTAATTAATTAAACAAATAATGACTAAAAGAAAATAGAATTAATAAAATAAAAATAACATTGCAAACCTAGGGGGGTTGTAGTCCCCAACATGGAGGTTAAAGTTTAGTAATCTGGCCCATTAAACTTGGCCCGTTTGACTTTCTCCAGAGAGCATGCTGGCGCGTTGACTGGGACTACCGTGTGCCTTGGATCTGGACCTTTGATTTGATGCAACTGGACAGGTGGATGTTGATTTTTTGAGGATGTACAATGGACCACAACATTATGCCTGCACATGAATATCATTTGAAAAAAATTATATGGAAAGGGTGGGGACCTGGGATCGAACCCAGGTCCTGAACATCACCAGTCTTATGCCTTGCCAATCGTGCTGAATGCGCGTGTTGTATAATAAAGAACAAACAAATATTTTAAGAACAACAACACGCGTTAGTACTTTTTAGCGCGAAATTTTAAAAGGACCAATCATCGCTGGCCAACACATCGTCTTCTTCATTGATTTTATTTTCCTGAAAATACAAAGAAACGAGCAACGGTTTTGTTAGCGTTCTCCTAGGCCATCTATGGAAAAATAGCGATTAGCCATTAGGTGCTCATAAATTGAGCGCGAGTACAGGTTCATGTTCGTCTGAGTATGCTGAAGTGAATGGTCTAATTCTCATGCTCCAATTTTTCCTTGTTTTAAAATCCCTAATTTGGAATCCTGTAAACCCTAAAAATTGACAATGGTGAAATCGTATATAGCTTGCAAAAATTCAATCAAACACATGGGTTAGCTTCAGAATTGCATAAGGAGTATGAATCAATGAACAAAATGTCATGAGGATGCCTGTAAATCAAAACACGAATATGCATTTTTCATGAAATATTTTAAGTTCTGTATACCGATTCTTGAGGTTTTGATGAATGTTTTTGATTGGGAATCGTTCAGTGAAGCTTCAGCAAGCTAATGAAACAAAAATCGTGCCTTGAATCGCCCTAGAATGAGGTTTTCAGTTTTGAGTTTCTTTGCAAAAATTTCAAGTTTGTCAATTGGTTTCTAGCGCAGCTCAATGGTTCTCTTGATTAGGTTTCTATTCAGGCTTATGTAATGAACCAATTAGGTCAAGAATTCTGATCAAAATCTCTTGCATTCATGGATTTTGAGATTTGATTTTCAAGATCTTTTTTTCAAATATTTTCCATGTGTTTTTGTACAAATTATGATCCAATCAATCCAAATATTTCCATATTTGAATATGCACGAGTTATTGAGTAGATTTTATGCAAAAAAGGATTGTAAAACTTAGGTTAAATATTTTCCATGCATTTAATTTGATTTAAATGAATTATTATAAATAAAAATTCAAATAAATAAATAAAAAATGAAGAAATACTTACCTTTGGGCCAAGTGGTCGTGTGCATGCTTGGGATAATGAATTGTGGAAAAAAAATAGGCCCATTAGCAATTTTAGGTCATTTGAATCAATGTTGACTTTTCAAAATATCCAAAAATTTCCCAACTTCCACAAGGCATAACTTGCTCAATTTTTAAGCTTTGCTCATGTTCTTTGACATTTTGGAAAGGTATTTGAGTCCTCTAACCAATGCCTTTGGTCCCATGTCATTTTGATTTACCAATCTCAAGTTATGTCCTTTGACTTAAAGTCCCTTTTTGTTGACTTTTGAAAATGACCTATAATGTTGAAATTGATAACTTTTTGTGAGACCATTTCTTGGACTTGAAGTATGAAGATGAGTTGTAGGAAATGTCTTTCTCTTCAAAATGAGCTTTGGATGGAATTTTTCTGATAATCCATGTGAAAGTTATGCCCTGGTCAATTTACAGTTGACTTTTTCAGCTGTCCAAATAAGGAAACTTTTGCATCTTGATGATTTTTGAGCCAAGCTTTGAGAATCATGATCAAGCATTGATCAAATGATGTTTGTGGCTTCAAAATGAGATGTTGACCAAAAATTTGAACTTTTGACTGTCAAATGACCATTTTGCCCCTACAGTTGACTGTAGTGCAATTAGGGTTTTGATTGTGCAGTTTCGTGCTGAAAGCCCTGAAACTTGATATGAGGATGCTTGACCATATTTGTAGGCATGTGAGACTTGACTGGACCTTTGGAAACTTCATTTTCTTGATCAGAACACAAACCCTAATTTTGACTGCTTAGGAGACCCTTGTACTGTGCAACCCTTGGGGAGATTTGAAGCTTGACTTGGCAATTTCTTGAGGAATATGGGAGGGCAAATTTTGGGGTACAACAGTTGCCCCTGTTCAATCTTCTTAGACCTGAGGATGCAGATTGGCTGACGTGCCTTTCGTAATCCGAGGGTGGAAGATGATTGAACACTAAAGTGCCCAGAAATTTACGCTCACATAGTAGCAGTGTGATGGAAATGGGCTTACAGATGACATTTGGAGATTGATGAATAGGGTGATGGGCTTATAGATTCCATCTGGATGTTGATCGCGTAAGAGATTCCTTAGCGAGAACCTGCATACCTGCAAAACAGAAAATGATTACCTGACATGTTGCAGGAGCTGATTTTCAGATGCTTGGTATAGAGGTGTCTTGACTGGTTACAGGAGCTGGATCTGGAGCTTCAAACGGTGATGAATGAACCAGGGATGGTTACTACCTCAGCATGAACGGTAAGGGAACCTTGGGTGACTTTAACTTCAACAACGCTCGTTGAGAAAAATCTTGGTGGGAATTACCATCTTCGCAGTATCGGGAAGAGAACCAAAGGAAATTATAACCTGAAATGGAATTACATCTCACGCACCGTCGGGGAGAGAACCATAGGAAATTATAACCTGAAAGGGAATTACATCTCACGCAACGTCGGGGAGAGAACCAAAGGAAATTATAACCTGAAAGGGAATTACATCTCACGCACCGTCGGGGAGAGAACCAAAGGAAATTATAACCTGAAAGGGAATTACATCTCACGCACCGTCGGGGAGAGAACCAAAGGAAATTATAACCTGAAAGGGAATTACATCTCACGCACCGTCGGGGAGAGAACCAAAGGAAATTATAACCTGAAAGGGAATTACATCTCACGCACCGTCGGGGAGAGAACCAAAGGAAATTATAACCTGAAAGGGAATTACATCTCACGCACCGTCGGGGAGAGAACCATAGGAAATTATAACCTGAAAGGGAATTACATCTCACGCACCGTCGGGGAGAGAACCAAAGGAAATTATAACCTAAAAGGGAATTACATCTCACGCACCATCGGGGAGAGAACCAAAGGAAATTATAACCTGAAAGGGAATTACATCTCACGCACCGTCGGGGAGAGAACCAAAGGAAATTATAACCTGAAAGGGAATTACATCTCACGCACCGTCGGGGAGAGAACCATAGGAAATTATAACCTAAAAGGGAATTACATCTCACGCACCGTCGGGGAGAGAACCAAAGGAAATTATAACCTGAAAGGGAATTACATCTCACGCACCGTCGGGGAGAGAACCATAGGAAATTATAACCTGAAAGGGAATTACATCTCACGCACCGTCGGGGAGAGAACCATAGGAAATTATAACCTAAAAGGGAATTACATCTCACGCACCGTCGGGGAGAGAACCATAGGAAATTATAACCTGAAAGGGAATTACATCTCACGCACCGTCGGGGAGAGAACCATAGGAAATTATAACCTGAAAGGGAATTACATCTCACGCACCGTCGGGGAGAGAACCATAGGAAATTATAACCTGAAAGGGAATTACATCTCACGCACCGTCGGGGAGAGAACCATAGGAAATTATAACCTGAAAGAGAATTACATCTCACGCACCGTCGGGGAGAGAACCATAGGAAATTATAACCTGAAAGGGAATTACATCTCACGCACCATCGGGGAGAGAACCAATAGGAAATTATAATCTCAAAGAAAAACCTAAAATGGAATTATATCTCACGCACCGTCGGGGAGAGAACCAATAGGAAATTATAATCTCAAAGAAAAACCTAAAATGGAATTATATCTCACGCACCGTCGGGGAGAGAACCAATAGGAAATTATAATCTCAAAGAAAAAACCTAAATGGAATTATATCTCACGCACCGTCGGGGAGAGAACCAATAGGAAATTATAATCTCAAAGAAAAAACCTAAATGGAATTATATCTCACGCACCGTCGGGGAGAGAACCAATAGGAAATTATAATCTCAAAGAAAAACCTAAAATGGAATTATATCTCACGCACCGTCGGGGAGAGAATCAATAGGAAATTATAATCTCAAAGAAAAACCTAAGATAACTTCTACTGAGTCTTCATCAGAAAAATCTGTTTGGGGTCGATTTAGCTGGACTAGAGAAGGCCTATGACTGGATAAGAGACCTTTGGAATTGATTAACTGAACCGGTCTAGGTCTTGGAGTCTTGAAATATGATTGAGAATTTAACTGAATCTTTCCTGAAAGGTAGAGGTCAGTCGTATGCAATGCATGATATGGATCAAGCAATGATGTTCTTAACATAAATGAGATTTGTAAGATATGGTGCGTACCTGCATGCTATAATGATGTATGTGATGTTTATGTATGTATGTTTTCGTCTAGGAAAGTAAATCCTTGACGGGTGCCGGGGAGTCACTCCTGGGCTGATGTTGGAGAATAGATTTTGCTTCCGCTGGGGATGATAGTTGCAAGTATACCGGTAGGAGAAGATGACTCCGTTGAGGAATAAACTTGACAAATGGAAGATTCTGCGGGGAGAAAAGCACTCTGATGATCTTGCTGGGGAGCAATACTCTGTGGGGAAAGAGATATTTTGCCGAGTTGAAAATAGCTTGCTGGGGATATCCTTGTTGTATTGGAAGTGTTAATAGACTTCGCTGGGGGTAAGAGAAATTTCGTCGGGGACGCTCTTTCCATGGCTTTTGGCTGAGGATAACCCAGTTATATCCTGTTAAGGAAATAACTCTTTAAATAAAGTCGGGCGACGCGTTCGTGCTCTGCGAGGGATAAGCTTCCAGAATCTACTGGGGATAAGCTTATTGCTTGGGGAGATGAATTCCAACTTTCCTGGGGAACTAGATTGGACTCTCCTGGGGAGGTATTGAACTGTATTGGTTATGTTCTTCAACGGAACTTACCTTGATACCTTGGAGGACAGAACAATCAGATTGCCTAGACAACTCTTTATTGCCCCTGTTTCTGACGTGGGAGAGGAAGATACCTGTGGAGGTGCTGATAGCTGTTGATGGACAGACCTACTTCTGGTAGGCAGGTGATAAGATGACAGGACCTAGTCGTACGCTTTGATCCCTAACTTTTGCCTGGACCGCCCTTTCGGGTTTTCAGTCCATCGGGATACCCATTTTTGCCCAAGCCGCCTTTTCAGGTTTTCGACTTGCCGGGTGTACAGATTTTTTTTTTATTTCATCCCTTCATTTTGCCCGAACCCTTTTGGTTCGCCGGGAAGCCCTTATTTTTGCCTAGGTGTGTCAACCTAGCGGGTCTTTGATTATGCGTAGTATTTTTTCGACTATGTCCACACCCTCAGAATGTAGGGAGTTGCCCCTGTTAGAAGTGTTTTGCCATGCCACCAGAAGGTGTTTGATCAGGCCAAATTCGTTGTTGGAATGCCCCAAGTGACTCGGGCGGAGATCTTCCCCAGGCTATTTGGCCTTTGAGAGATTCTCCGAATCTTGAATGGACTGCCCCAGATGGTGGACAATAGTCATGCCATGCCCCTTGATTGGAAGTGCTTCTGTTCACTAGGTATTCATCGTGCGAATTTCCCTGCCGTTCAAACAAATATTCATATGCAAACAAGGTTATGTTAAAAATGCAAAGCTTATGTCTGTCTTAAAGATTTTGAAAATGCATTCTTTTTCATAAAACAAATGAATGTTTGTAAAACGTGATGTCAACTCCGTATTTTACCGTGAGCCTTAAGGAGTCAGGATACCTTTCGTAACAGTATGCTTTCGAACTAACCCATGCTTCAACTAGGACTTTTAAGGGTTGTAGCGTGGCCTGGTTCACGGTTTAAGAACACAAAGGATAGAGGCTCAAATTATTTGTACCCACCCGCTCTTCGTGACGTTCTTCAATCCTAAACTCAGTTGATCATACGTTAGACCTTGTTTTGAGTCTTTGCTCTGATTTTCCGGTGATGGTTCGGATATTGATGATTTATTTTGAATAGGCAATCATTCCTTTTTTGTTGAGGGTTTGTAAGACCTCTTTCTTGTCTGATTTTTTTTGTGTTATCCCTTTCTTTCTTTTTTTTTGCCTGAACTGTTTCCTTTTTTGGAGTTACAGTCAGCGGGATGCCCCAGTTTTGTAAGTCTCCTTCATGGGTTTTGAATTAATGGGTGTTTATTTTGAAAGATAATGACTGCCTTTCTTTATTGATTATTCAGAACCATCATCGTCTTTTGTTTTGTAAGGACCTCTTTGGTGCCATTTGTTATGCACTTGGATCAACTGAGAGACTACCCTGCCCCAGGTTATGAATAAGGGTTTTAATTTTCGAAAAGAAAAAATTCCTACTTCTTTGGCTCAGAGGGGTTGACGAGGGATTATCTTCCTTGTAACTCCAGTGTTTAGGGATTTGAAACAATGCATGTACCTCATCAGCGGGGTCTGTTCAAAAGCATACTGTAAAGATCGTGGTATCGTTTTTGTCATCCTCCCTCAAGAGGCTTAGAATTATTAATCGAGAGTTGACATCAGAAAAAATATGAAAATAATTTGCGTATAGTGAATACGAATATATTGCTTCAAAACAGACATATGCGATGCATTAATGGAATAACAATGTTTAACATGAATAAATGTTTTAACAATCAAAGCACAACACAACTTGAACATTCAAATGAACAAAAGTTTCCTAGTCTCAGAGCTTGTCACTTCAAAAGGTGAGCCTTGGAGGGATGGTAGAAAAATTCAGCCTGACCATCTTGTGTGAATTCCAGTGCTCCTTCATCAATCAGGTCCTGAATCTTATTCTTCAAAGCCCAACAATCCTCTGTAGCATGCCCCGGGCTATCAGAATGATAAGCGCAGCGAGCGTTGGGGTTATACTTCGGTGACATTGTATTTTGAAACTTCGGAGCCTCTTTTAGAGTTACCAGCTTGGTCTCCAGCAACTGTGGCAATATCTGGGATAAGGTCATGCTGAGCCGAGTGAACTGCCTCCTCTCACTCTTTTGTTGGTTGTGATGTTGAATTTGTGACACTGGAGCCATTTGGGGAGCTCTCTCCTTGCCTCTTTGTCTCAAAGGTGGTCGAACGATGACTGGCTTTTTACCCTTAGACTTTTGCCCCAGCTGGTTACCCTGAAGCAGTTGGTTGACGAGGAACCAGAGCTCGTCTTGTCTTTGAGCTAACCCTTGAATGGCAGTCACCTGCCCCAGCATCTGGACCTTTAATGCATCCACCTCAGCTTGTAGGTGTTTCAGCCTTTCATCCTCAGCACTGTTCTTGACAAAAGTCTCCATGAGAAGTGCTCTCAACTCCTCCTGCCCCTTGGATAGATTCAGGAGGATTTCCCCGAACCGAGTCTCTTGAGCAAGACAGTCCTGGTTATCTGGTTGGAAGGCCATTGCTGAAATAAACAGCGAGAAAGGTGAGTGACCTGCAACAAAGATACCTGTTATGTAATGATGTGTATGACATGCATGCAATGTTTTCAAGGATCCCGCGGGGTAAACAAGAAAATTTGTCAGAACTCGGGTCCGGTAGTTTGATTGAAGGAACTGCATGTTGTTGAGAGTCCTTCTTCAAAGGGTCAAAGGCTCACCATATCAAGTGGGTCATAGCCCCTGACTTTAGTGATCATGTATGGTTTTGATTTCCAAACAACCTTGGTTAGGGGAACCCTCTTCAGGAGTCAGAGCTCACCATATCAAGTGGGTCATAGCCTCTGACAACCTTGGCTAGAGGAAAATAAATCCTCTTTGCCCCTTGCTGGGATAGTTGATTCACCATGACCTGCATCACAAGCCCTTGAGATCCTTGAAATGGGTTAGGACGTATGCAATGGTATGATGTTATGGTATGCATGGGGTAATGTGAGTAGCCCTGTTATGAGTCCCAATTAAGGACTGCAAACCAAAACCTGCAAGAAACTTAGTAAACCCTGTCATGAGTCCCAATTAAGGACTATAAACGAAACCTGCAAGAAACTCGGTAGACCTTGTTATGAGTCCTAATTAAGGACTACAAACAAAACCTGCAAGAAGCTCAAGTGTCAAACAAGAAGCATGCAAATAGTCAAGTACGAAGGCACACAAGTCACACAAGAGAAACCCTTAGAGTTTAGGCCAGCATGGGGTCTGGGTATTACCCTCTTGAAGTTGGTTGGTTCATACCTGTCCTAGAAAATAGTAACCGGGTTCTTAGAGGATCCCAATATCATCGACTACCCTCAATCGGTCATAACTCCAGCATCGCAATCTTTTCTTGCGGCCAGAACCATCACGAGAGTTTAGCCTCAATGGGCGTAGCATACTGCTACTGTTCTAATGGCCAAGTTGGGTCATTTAAGGTTCTAAGGTCTGTTGGTGCTTAATAACTCCTTGGAAGACCCATATTCTCCCCGTTTCAACACGAGGGCTATCGGTACAGACCAAGGCGCCACACCAACGTAGCCACTGCTTCACCCATGTCGGTATACGCCGGACAGGTCCCTCACAGCTTATGCTACCTAAACAGGGTATCCCCAGATCCGGGTTAGGATCTATGTAACTCCCAAGACAGTCCCACAATTTAAAGCAAGCAAAGAAATACAATTGAAAACACAGTTATGAACTACCCTAAGGTACACCTCACTTTAAGTTTATTTCCCCAGCAGAGTCTCCAGTTCTGTGATCGGTGGATCTGGAACTGACTGTTTAACGTTGGTTCGCGAAATGTCGCGGAAGCAAGAGTCGCCACCGTCTTTTATTTTCTCCAAATGGAAAAGACAAAAGCACAGAAAAATTCCTTATAGAGATTGCTCTCGGTTCGGGAGGTAGGTTATAGAAAGGGAAGGTGTTAGCACCCTTTCTATCCATGGTTATCCATGGGCTCTTAGATACTTGCTCATTGTGTTTTCAAAAATGGTTTGCTGGCTTTTCAACTGTGGGTTTTAAAAAGTTTCTTTGAAAATTCCAGTTCGACTCTTGTATCGGTCCTCAAGAGTGTTTGAAAAATTGCTTTCGAAAGCTTTTTGAAAATGTGTTGGTGTGAAAAGTATTTTTGAATTTGTTTTGAAATTTAGAGCAAGTATCTAGAGTCGTCTACCTACCCTAAGGAATTCGTCTGTGTAAATGTCCTTTAAAGTAGTGCCATCCCACCATTGAGAGGTAGGTAGCACCACCGTTGGAGGTGTTCGGGTCAATTCGAGGTTCAGGACATGGTGATCACCAGAGCAATGGGAAGACACCTTAGAAGCTACCCTCATGCCAGGTTCCCGGATCATGAGGACTTACTAAGACATCCTCTACTCGACGATCACCTTTCGAGGCAAGGCAACAGTGAGGCGTACCCTAGGGGTGGTGTGTGCGATTTGTGTGTCGTTTTCATTTGCATTTATCTTGTCATGTTATTGGTGTTCTACGCTTGTTTTTATTTTTGTCCATACATTCTTTCATGCATTTGATTAACAGTTAAAAATATTGCGGGAAAGTAAAAATTCTAAGCTATTACAAAAGGCGCGGGTCCACATCGCCAAAATTAAACCAGGACCCGATTTTGACAGAAAAATAAAGAAAGTAAAGAAAAGTGCGAGAAGATTAAAAGGTTACATGGCCTTGGGAGAGATACATAAATATTATAAAGAAATAAAATAAATATGCGAATTAATAAGAAATTAAGAACGAGTGTGTTGGACCCTTTTGCAAAAATTAAATTAATGATGGAGTTAATTAATTAAAAAAAGAAAGAACTTGTTTTTTTTGGTATTTTTTAGTATTTTAGGATTTAATAGAAAAAGGAATTAATTGAAATTAAATGCTAACCCTAATTCTATTTTATTTTTAATTTATTAAGAAAAACATTGAATTTTAACCTAAATTAACCCTAATGTTTATATACAAATTTAATTATAAAAATAAATATTTAACTATTTAACTATTTATGAAAGAAAAATAAAAAGGATGAAAAATTATTAATTAAACCCTAATTCTATGTTTTTTTTAGATTTTTATTAAAAGTATTAAAATTAAACCTAATTTACACTAAATTTAATTATATGCATTTATTTATGAAAATACTAGAAATAAAAATATTTATTATTTTAATTATTTTCTGATTTTTTAATTGTTTTGTGTTGTTTTTTTTTTATGAAAATAATTAATTAATTAAACAAATAATGACTAAAAGAAAATAGAATTAATAAAATAAAAATAACATTGCAAACCTAGGGGGGTTGTAGTCCCCAACATGGAGGTTAAAGTTTAGTAATCTGGCCCATTAAACTTGGCCCGTTTGACTTTCTCCAGAGAGCATGCTGGCGCGTTGACTGGGACTACCGTGTGCCTTGGATCTGGACCTTTGATTTGATGCAACTGGACAGGTGGATGTTGATTTTTTGAGGATGTGCAATGGACCACAACATTATGCCTGCACATGAATATCATTTGAAAAAAATTATATGGAAAGGGTGGGGACCTGGGATCGAACCCAGGTCCTGAACATCACCAGTCTTATGCCTTGCCAATCGTGCTGAATGCGCGTGTTGTATAATAAAGAACAAACAAATATTTTAAGAACAACAACACGCGTTAGTACTTTTTAGCGCGAAATTTTAAAAGGACCAATCATCGCTGGCCAACACATCGTCTTCTTCATTGATTTTATTTTCCTGAAAATACAAAGAAACAGGCAACGGTTTTGTTAGCGTTCTCCTAGGCCATCTATGGAAAAATAGCGATTAGCCATTAGGTGCTCATAAATTGAGCGCGAGTACAGGTTCATGTTCGTCTGAGTATGCTGAAGTGAATGGTCTAATTCTCATGCTCCAATTTTTCCTTGTTTTAAAATCCCTAATTTGGAATCCTGTAAACCCTAAAAATTGACAATGGTGAAATCGTATATAGCTTGCAAAAATTCAATCAAACACATGGGTTAGCTTCAGAATTGCATAAGGAGTATGAATCAATGAACAAAATGTCATGAGGATGCCTGTAAATCAAAACACGAATATGCATTTTTCATGAAATATTTTAAGTTCTGTATACCGATTCTTGAGGTTTTGATGAATGTTTTTGATTGGGAATCGTTCAGTGAAGCTTCAGCAAGCTAATGAAACAAAAATCGTGCCTTGAATCGCCCTAGAATGAGGTTTTCAGTTTTGAGTTTCTTTGCAAAAATTTCAAGTTTGTCAATTGGTTTCTAGCGCAGCTCAATGGTTCTCTTGATTAGGTTTCTATTCAGGCTTATGTAATGAACCAATTAGGTCAAGAATTCTGATCAAAATCTCTTGCATTCATGGATTTTGAGATTTGATTTTCAAGATCTTTTTTTCAAATATTTTCCATGTGTTTTTGTACAAATTATGATCCAATCAATCCAAATCTTTCCATATTTGAATATGCACGAGTTATTGAGTAGATTTTATGCAAAAAAGGATTGTAAAACTTAGGTTAAATATTTTCCATGCATTTAATTTGATTTAAATGAATTATTATAAATAAAAATTCAAATAAATAAATAAAAAATGAAGAAATACTTCCCTTTGGGCCAAGTGGTCGTGTGCATGCTTGGGATAATGAATTGTGGAAAAAAAAATAGGCCCATTAGCAATTTTAGGTCATTTGAATCAATGTTGACTTTTCAAAATATCCAAAAATTTCCCAACTTCCACAAGGCATAACTTGCTCAATTTTTAAGCTTTGCTCATGTTCTTGGACATTTTGGAAAGGTCTTTGAGTCCTCTAACCAATGCCTTTGGTCCAATGCCATTTTGATTTACCAATCTCAAGTTATGTCCTTTGACTTAAAGTCCCTTTTTGTTGACTTTTGAAAATGACCTATAATGTTGAAATTGATAACTTTTTGTGAGAGCATTTATTGGACTTGAAGTATGAAGATGAGTTGTAGGAAATGTCTTTCTCTTCAAAATGAGCTTTGGATGGAATTTTTCTGATAATCCATGTGAAAGTTATGCCCTGGTCAATTTACAGTTGACTTTTTCAGCTGTCCAAATAAGGAAACTTTTGCATCTTGATGATTTTTGAGCCAAGCTTTGAGAATCATGATCAAGCATTGATAAAATGATGTTTGTGGCTTCAAAATGAGATGTTGACCAAAAATTTGAACTTTTGACTGTCAAATGACCATTTTGCCCCTACAGTTGACTGTAGTGCAATTAGGGTTTTGATTTTGCAGTTTCGTGCTGAAAGCCCTGAAACTTGATATGAGGATGCTTGACCATATTTGTAGGCATGTGAGACTTGACTGGACCTTTGGAAACTTCATTTTCTTGATCAGAACACAAACCCTAATTTTGACTGCTTAGGAGACCCTTGTACTGTGCAACCCTTGGGGAGATTTGAAGCTTGACTTGGCAATTTCTTGAGGAATATGGGAGGGCAAATTTTGGGGTACAACAGTATCATTCATGTATCTCCTTTGTGGCACATCATGAGGTAATCCTTGAGACTAGCATCTCCAACATGATTATCCTCCATTTTATACTTCTCTTTTTCTAAGTATCTCTCCACCTCTTCCATTTCGGAACGAGGTCTCTCCATATCCACCATGTTTACCTTAACATCCTCCCCCTTAGCGTCATCATCTCCCCAACCTGTAGGTTTTATATCTTCAATGTAGACCTTTGAACTCTATGGGGCAGAATATTTGACCAAGTAGTCAAACTTTCCATTGGGTTCCCGTAAAGTATCCCATATTTCTTTCTGAGGGGAGGTTGGCTTCGTGATTTGGACTTTCTCCAATTCTAGCCTCAGGCCTTCAGTAACCTGTGTCAACTCTTGGTTTTGGTTTTCCTGGCCTTCAGTAGCCTGGATTTCTTTTGCAACAGCTAAAGGTGTTGCTTCAATCGAAGTCTCTGGTTGCTTGTGGACGTCTTCAGTGACCCCCTTATTGACTTCGACTATCACCCAACTTTCATTTTCAGTACCTTTCTCTCCTACTGGAGCGTCACTTTGGTCAGCTTCCACCATGTTAATTTCCCCAATGCATGCAGGCTCGGAGTAATTGGTGTCTGCGACGTCCAAAGTATCTTCGTCTACTTTCATTTTTGCTTTATCAGCAAACTTCAGTCTGCCATCTTTAATTGCATTCTGAATTAGGTCCCTGAAAAGAAAACACTGTGAGGTTTTGTGGCCTAGGAAACTATGATACTTGCAAAATCCTCTTTTCTTTCTTTGATCTAAAGGAGGTATTTTGACATTTGATGGCACAATGAGTTGGCCATCTTTGACAAGTAAATCAAAAATCTCGTCACACTTAGTGACATCGAAGGTATAAACCTTCTTTGGGAATTTGTCACTTTTCTCATTTTCAACAATTTCTTTCCCTTTTGTGGGAACTAATAATTTGCAGGAGTAAGGTGGTGCCTGTTTTAATTCAGCGAGGTCGATTTCGACCTCTTTGAATTCGAATTTAGGATAATCTTCTGCTTCCTCAGTTCCAACATAGGAGATCCTTTCCTTCTTGCTATTTTTAAAGACTCTGGCCTTTTCGGCCTTTAGCCTTTCGACCTGTCGAACCCTATCGGCTAATTGAGCCATATCCCTCAAGTATTGAGTGTCTAATTTCTTTCGAATAGAGTAATCCAGGCCGCCAGCAGCCATTTCGACTAACTCATGTTCAGGAACTACTGTAAAACATCTAGATTTCAAGAGCCTGAATCTATTCAGATAATCATCTATGGGTTCAGTGAACTTCCTCTTGACACTGGCTAGTTCCTTCAGACTGATTTTTGATTGTCCCATGTAGAACTGTTCATGAAATAATCTCTCCAAAAGAGCCCAAGTATCAATGGACCCAGGAGGCAAAGTGGCGAACCATGTGAAAGCGTTCTTAGTCAGGGAACTTGGGAAATATTTGATCCTAAGGTCTTCATTATTGGCTATATCTCCTGCTTCGGTTAGATACCTGGATATATGTTCGACTGTTGACTCATTGGTATCCCCAGCAAACTTTGTAAACTTAGGGACTTTATATCCCCTTGGTAAATCAGTGTGCATTATGTAATCTAATATAGGGGAGGCATAATTTGGCCTTCTAATTCCTGTGTTGAGGCCGTTCTGGGCCATGATTCTCTCTATCATGGTGGTTAAATTATTTTCTGCCAAGATGTTATCGTTTCGAATTCTATGAACGACTGCATCAGCATCTTGATTTCGACCCACCATGACAACCCCTCTAGGTTGTTCTTCTCGAAACTCTGGGACTTCTAGCCTTTCGATCCTTGCCCCTGGTTCCATAATTTCCCTTTGTGGGCCTTGGATCATTGGGGCTTCTAGCCTTTATGCCCTCGCCCCCAAATTAACCTCCTCTCTGGCTGGTCTATAGGGTGGGTCGTTAGCAACTTGTTCTATAATAGGCACGTTCGCTCGAACTCCCGCCTGATTCTGCCTACGCCTCTCTGGGGGAGCGAAGAAATCTTCTATTCGACTCATGTTATCTGCGTTTTCTCTGTTTGTCACAGTCACATTTTGTACTATTGGGGCAAATATCTCCTGCATAGTTTGTGCTAACACTCCTATCATATTATGGTTACTGTCATCCATTAATTGCCTAAAAGCCAACTGGTTTTCGGTGGTTAAGATAGGCATTGCACTATAACCCACTGACCCTTGGTTATTTGTCATAAACTGATTTGCCCCAGACCCAGACCCTAATTGTGGTGACGAATTCGATGTGGAATTGTGTAAGCCTGCCATAAAAGATGTTGGCATTCCATAAGAGGAATTTCTGGTTCTATTACCATCGAAACCGGGTGGTCTAGTTAGTGGGGTGGCGAAATGGGTTTGTGTCCCTGATGGTGGGACGAATCCCCCAGGATAACCAATGGTTCTAGTATTTCCTAGGATCGAACTGTTAGTTGATATGCCACTTGTTCCATTAGTGGCTATATTACTGGTAGAGGATGCAACAGACTGTGCATTCAAAGGGATCACATTAGATGTTCCCATCGAGGCGGAGATATTAGTGCCTGTTGTATGTGGGGCATTTTGTTCCCCTTGTTGATTGTCAGAATTAGACATCTTGTTTAAACGTTTTCTTCTGGATAAGGGTTGGTTGCTATTGGTTATTCTACCACTTCTAAGGTTCATAAAACAACAAACTTATCACTCAGAGAGTATTTTTACAATGGTTATGTCTCAACAATTTTTTATTTTGTTCTAAATTTCGTAATGGCCAATGACGAGTCCCACCGGGTGTGCCAATTTGTTTATAGTGATTTCTGGTAAACAACCGCTAGTCCTCCAAACTATCGAATAATCTTAATGACTGTTATTCAATCTCTCTGGTAACTCGCAGGATCGACTAGATTGATCCTAGGATGTATTGGTCATTTAGATAACTCTCATTATAGAACTGGTATTCATGGTTGGTATTTAGAGTGTTGTGTAGGTGTTTAACTTACTTCGATTACTCTATTAAAGATCTAGTAACATGATCAAGTAAATGCACGCGAAACTAAATTGCATGAATAAAGTTCAATTGCAAAGACATATAAAACTGCAGAAAAGACAAGTAAATGACTTCGAAGCATAAAAACATGTAATGTAAAAGATACTCTGGAATGTAAAAGATTCGAAATATGAAGAAAGCGTTTTAATGCAAGAAATCAGTAAAATGACTTTAAATGAAAAAGGTGTTCGAATGATAAAGGCATGAAGATAAAGGCATGAAATATACAAAAGTTTCTGAAATGTAAAGTATTTGAAATGGAAAGAAAACATTTAAATGTAAGGCATCAGTAAAAAGACTTCGAATGAAAATATTTTAATGTAAAGGCTTTTGAATGGTATTGACATGAAGATAGAGGAAAATACTGGAAATGATAAAGAGTTTTATTAAATCATAAACACTTAGTGTTATCATACGTACATTGCTCGTGCATTCGTTTCCCTAGCCATGTGGTATTTTAAATGTTTACTGAGTTTTTTGTACAATAGATATGACACACGAAATCCTAATGCTAAGACTTCTATTTATACTACTTCGACCATAACGGTCTTGCTATAAGATTCTGCCACGTTCAGAACATGCAAAGCAATGCCTCTCTCTAGCTTCCACGCGTCTTCGAATGCTCTAGCGCATATATTTTAAATTTCGAACATCCCGCTTGCATTTGAATTTCAAATTTTTTGGCACTTCTTCGCTTCGAACGCATTTCTGGGACACAGCCTTGTTATCACTTCGAGACTTCTTTTAAAGATATCCTTATAACTGTCACTCGAAGCTCCAAGATTTGATATGCCCATTCGAAGTACTGCTTCTACCATTTTGAAACATGACATCTTGCTTTATTCCAATCGAAACATCCAACTTGCTTTGCTTCGAACAATATCATCAAAATCTTCAGCCAACAGTGGTATGGTAGGAAGGAGATGTATCATATGTGTCTTGGGTGTTGTGGTAGGATGAGGATGGTGCATATTGTTGGTGGTGGATCGGGTCATGCTCTTGGTATTGTATTTGTGTGTGTGGCATGAATTGATGACGAGTTTGGTTGAATTAGGTGGTGTATGGTTGTTGGGTTTGAGTGGGTTGACATTGTGGTTGAGTTTGGTATTGTTGAGGGGTTGGTTGTTGGGGTTGTTGTTGGGCGTATGTTGAAGCTCTTTGGCACGGGTCAATCAAATACGTCTCTTGAGACAGAAACAAATTTTTTGAAACCGATGTGTACCATCTCAAATATTGGAGCGTCGGTTTTAAGTCATCTTGCAAGATCGGCTCCTTTAGGACCAATTCACGTCTATGCCTCTATTGACGACATTGATTTTTAGCGAAGTCTCTCAAATCGTTAAATCCCTACTGGTCGTCAACTCTGAGTAGATGCCATTGGCCCAAACATGTTGGGGGGTCGGGGATACCCTGTTGCATGTCGAACTGTAGCTTCACACGATCACTGTGGTGCATCTCCCCAGTAGTGAACCTGATGAGTGTTGTTTTTGCAGTCCAGACTTCAGCATCAGGAGGGTTAATCTCATGGTCGAGATCTTTATACGGCCTCCATACAAACTGTAGAGTAAAAAAATTTATATAAAATATTAAACTTAATTAAAATATTGAATGCGTTGTATAGAATATGTAAGTTTAATACCTCTTCGGGTCCAACATGATCAATAAGATTTTGGTAGACTACTATTGTGTTTCTAGAGGATTTGTTGTAATTCATCCCAGGAACAGACCACCTACATAGAAAAATGGGTAATAAATTAATACACTACATGTCTCGGTATATAATATGTAAAATTTATGGTTTTGTAATCTTACTTTGTAGCAAAGGGGAAGACGAATGGCCTTGTGATGTGGGGGGCGAGTGTCGGCATTCTCGACCAGCACCATGTCTGGAGTAAAAAGGCGCAAGAATAGAAAGAACAGCTACCGTTCGATGCATTTTTACACAAGGAACTATACAGATGGACCAAAACTGTATGTGTTTATTTTATCAAATTGTCTTAACAAGGGTAAATACATGATATTAACAGTATTACCCGTTGTTTCAGGAAATAAAAAATAGCCAAATAATATCATTATGTAACACCGAGCTTTCATAATTTTTTCTTGCTCGGTAGAGTTTTCGGTTATTATGAGACTACTATGATATTCTCTAAGAAGACGGAGATTAATACCTTGGCCTCTTGACCCTTGTTCAAATAAAGAGACTCCCAAAAGTTCATCGCATATGGTGTTGTCTTGGTTGACTCGGCCATTGACAGCCTTACCGTTGATCGGTAGACTGAATAACATGTACACATCCTCTAGTGTGACTGTACATTCACCACATGGAAGATGAAAGGTGTGAGTTTCGGGTCTCCATCTCTCCACTAATGCGAGAATAATTTTATAGTCAACATGGTAATTGACTGTGTTGAGTAACGAACCAAAACCGACATGTCGTAAGTACAGTTCAATTTGAACGTCGTAAGGGACATACTCATGGACACGACAACAAAATCTTTTAACACCTATTAAAAACATGAATTACATATAAGAAATACAAGATTTACGTATAACAATCATAAGAATTAAGGATCAAAAAATTGTCGACAAAAAATAGGTATTGAGGAAAATACACTTACAAAGATTTCAATCTTGAAGAAGAGGATGAATCTGACGAGGACAACCATCCTGAAGTCGATGTTATTGACCAAGAAGAAGAAGATGATGAGGCAATGATTGATTTTATGGTCAATGATGACGCTGCAGATCAAGAGCATGAACCTATACCTGCAAGTCATGCGTACGACCCTCCGTTTCACATGACGAACTTGAACTTGGGGGAAGATAAACCAGCCTCAAATATCTTTCACGATCCTTATATGCAGACCAAAGGGGCCTTGAAAGTTGGAGACAAAATTCGAACAAAAGAAGAGTGTCTTAGAGCTATCAAAAAATACCACATGGAAATTTTAGCTGAGTTCACTGTAGATAAAAATAATTCAGGGAGGTACGTTATTTTGTGTCATCAAAAACCAATTTTCCCTTTTCGGTTAACTGCATCTTACAGGAAGATAAGTGATTCATGGGAAACAGGTTCCATTGATCCACTCCACACTTGCATCACCACAGTTCTGACACAGGATCATCAGAAACTTAGTTCTCAACTAATATGTCAAGAAATCTTGCCTCTTATTAGCAAAGATCCATCATTAAAGGTGAGTACAATTATTTCTCATATCATTATGAGATTCAGTTATACTCCCTGTTACAGGAAGGCATGGATCGGGAGGACTAAGGCAGTTGAACTTGTGTACGGTAATTGGGAGGAATCGTACAAAGAATTTCCAAGATTTTTGGTGGCACTCAAATATTATGCTCCGGGAACTGTTATAATTTTGGAGACACTTCCGGCTTTTACCCCAGACAGAACTCGTGTTAGTGGAAATGGAATATTTCATCGATTGTTTTGGGCGTTTGAACCATGCATCAAGGGTTTTGCATTTTGCAAATCTATTATACAGATTGATGGAACTTGGTTATACGGGAAGTATAAAGGAACATTACTCATGGAAGTGCCACAAGATGGGAACAATAATATTTTTCTGATTGCCTTCGCTCTAGTTGAAGGTGAGACAGGTGGTGCATGGAATTTCTTTATGAAGAATCTTCGATTACACGTTGCTCCACAACCCAACCTTTGTTTGATTTCAGACAGACATCCATCGATTGTGAATGCATACAATAACCATGATAACTGTTGGCAGGATCCCCCTTCGACACATGTCTATTGCATTAAACATATCACACAAAACTTCATGCTCCATATCAAAGAAAATACACTTCGAAAGAAAGTTATTAATGCAGGGTATGCCTTAACAGAACCGTCATTTCGATACTATCGCGAAGAAATCCGGTTGGCAGACTCATAAGCATTAAGGTGGATCGATAACATTCCAGTGGAGAAGTGGACTCGGGCATTTGACAATGGTCAACGATGGGGCCACATGACAACAAATCTGGTGGAATAATTGAACTATGTATTCAAAGGCATCTGAAACCTACCAATTAACTCTTTGGTTAGAGCAACATATTTCAGAATGAGATCATTATTTGACACAAGAAGTTCAAAATGGAGGGCAATGTTACAATCAGGGTAGTTGTTCAGTGAATGCACGATGAAAACATTTAACAAGGAGGCTGCAAAAGAAAACACCCATAGTGTCACCGTGTTTGACCGTATTAAAGGTTGGTTTAGTGTACAAGAGACACTGGATCATGATGAGGGGAGGCCAAGGGGATATTATCGGGTCGAACTAGATAAAGGTTGGTGTGATTGCAGAAAGTTTCAAGCATTTCACATGCCTTGCTCTCATGTCATAGCGGCATGTTCGCATGTTCGCTTGGACCCAATAAAACATATATCCCCCGTATACACGGTAAAGAGCGTTTTAAGTGTGTACATCAATACCTTCTCTGTGTTGGCAAAGGAGGATTACTGGCCTGCTTATGAAGGGGGCATTTTTTGGCACAATGAACAAATGTGACGGAATAAAAAGGGGAGCCCGAAAAGTACTCGTATTAGAATTGAAATGGATACGACCAACAAAATGATAAGATTATACGGTACATGTCGTCTTCCCGGACACAATCGGAAAAATTGTCTAAATATTGGGTCTAGCTCTTCAATATAACTTTTTATAGCAAACTATCCGGAGTGTTTAATTTATTGTACGCAATATATTTCAATTTAAATTCGAGTTATCATTTTGTGTTCAATTTATCATTCAATTACAACAACTTTCACATCATGACACAAAAAATTAAAACACCACGTACTCAGGACAATAATACAACAACATGATAAACAGACAAAACAACTAAACAAATTATAATATCTAAGAGATAAAGACCATCAACACAATGTCCTCTGGTCCAAGCATCATCATCATGACATCAGCGTCGCATCTCACCTTTTTCCATGATCGGCTTACTCCATTTTCGTTCCTCACTGTGATGTGCCTTTCTATTTTTCTGATTTGTTCACCTTCAGGAATGTCTCCTTCCAACCAGCGAATCAAGTTCCTTTGAAAATGCTCGAACGTATGCGTGTTCCAGAGTTTGATCTTCACCGGAGGCTTTGTCGCCGAAAAAATAACATGCACATCTCTTTTGATCAGTGAAAACTTTTGCAAGGGAGTTGAAGATATTTTCTAAGAGTTATGTAACAAATGATGTGGAAAAATGAAGAGGATGAGTGGTTGTATTTATAGAAAATTGCATTAACACTGTCAAGTCAAGGAGGGCAACGCCTCCTCTCAAAAAACACATGCATGTGCCGTACCGGATGGCTTTATAGAGGAGGACAAGCCATGCAGTATGGCGCCTCCTCTTTAAATTGAAAGCATGTGCCACACATAGTGGTTACTCCTCTGTGTGGCAAAAAAAATTTGTTTGAAAAGTGGTCATTTTGGTAAATTTTTTGAAAAAGTGGTTATTTAAAAAAAATTCAAGATTTTACTATCTAGGTAAATAATATAATAGGGGGGTGTCTTGAATTTTATAAGGGGATCTAAAAAAAATCTAATAGAGGTAAATCAAAAGTCACTAATGGCAGGGGAACAACGTATATTTAACCTTTAAGATAAGGATAAAATCAATCAACATAATAATATCTTAATTAACTGTTTAATATCAAATATAATGGTTTCCTATTTCCAATGAAATCAAGTTAAAAGCATAACTTGACAATTTATCGAATACTTGGCGTGCAATTGATTTTTCATAATTTTATTTGAGCTTTGTTGATATCATAAAACATTTATAATCAAAGTGATTATACAGATGTGCCGGCACATAAATCTGAAAACAACAGTATCTGACGTCCTGAAAAGGCTTACGTGCCGGCCTATGACAAATAGAAGCTACAACCTTTAATATTAAGACATATAGGTTAGCCTGAAGGTCGTATGTGCCGACTGTTATACCCCAAAATTTGCCCTCCCATATTCCTCAAGAAATTGCCAAGCCAAGTCACAAAATTCCCCAAGGGTTGCACAGTCCAACAGTCTCCCATACAGTCAAAATTAGGTTTGTGTGTTGATCAAGAAAAGGAAGTTTTTAAAGGCTCAATCAAGTCTCATATGCTTACAAACATGGTCAAGCATCCTCATATCAAGTTTCAAGGCATTCAGCTCAAGATTGCACAGTCAAAACCCTAATTTGCACTACAGTCAACTGTAGGGGCAAAATGGTCATTTGACAGTCAAAAGTTCAAATTTTTGGTCAACATATCATTTTGAAGCCACAAACATCATTTGATCAATGCTTGATCATGATTCTCAAAGTTTGGCTCAGAAATCATCAAAAGATGCACAAGTTGCTATATTTGGACAGTTGAAAAAGTCAACTGAAATTGACCAGGGCATAACTTTCACATGGATTATCAGAAAAATTCCATCCAAAGCTCATTTTGAAGAGAAAGACATTTCCTACAACTCATCTTCATACTTCAAGTCCAAGAAATGCTCTCACAAAAAGTTATCAATTTCAACATTATAGGTCATTTTCAAAAGTCAACAAAAAGGGACTTTAAGTCAAAGGCCATAACTTGAGATTGGTAAATCAAAATGACATGGGACCAAAGGCATTGGTTAAAGGACTCAAAGACCTTTCCAAAATGTCCAAGAACATGAGAAAATCTTAAAAATTGAGCAAGTTATGCCTTGTAGAAGTTGGGAAATTTTTGTGAAATGGCAAAAGTCAACTATCCTTGAAAATCCAATTTTGACAAAAGGGCCCCATTTTTCTCACTTTGTTCATCCTTGTCATGCTACACACGTGTTCCATGGTTGATTTCAAGACCAAATATTGATTTTTTTATTTTATTTAATTTTTGATGATTTAATTCATTTTAATTCTTTGAAAATTCAAATAAAATTTAAAAATCAATGAAATAATGTCATATGAATTTGGACAACTTCTATGCATCATGAACCAACTCAAAAATCAGGCTAAGGTTCATTTGCATACTAGGTCTAGGTTTTGGCTAAAAAGAAGGAAAATGGTTAATGGAAGAAACCCTAAGGCCAATTCTTTCCCAAGCTTGAATTTAGGTCAAGAAACAAACCAATTCCATTCCATAAGATGCATTGAGTCAAACCCTAACCATAGTGCAGCAAAAAGCTCGCTGAAAAAGCCATTGGACATTTGAAATTTTGGCCATAAAATGCAAAACTGAAATCAGTGCTAGGGATCTTTTCAAGCCTCAATTTTTATACCATTAGCATCCTGGACCATCACTAAACGCATTTCAATTCATAACCTCAATCAAAACGCGAAGAAACGGTAGTTACCATCCAAACTGTACAGAAGAATTTTTGAAATCGTACTCTCCATTTTAAGCATCTTCTTTGCATTTCAATTGTACATTCTTGTTCCATGTGAAGTTTCTGAGCTAACCCTTGCATTTAATTTCATTTTTGTGCCATGAATAAGAACTTGCCATTTTCGAATCCTAGGGTTACAGTTTTTTTAATTTAGGGGTTTTCAGTCCAGGAACAATTAGCCCATGAAAGTCACACCATTGCATTCCTGGCATCTGGACGAAGAGAATGAGAGGCTCGCGCCTAATTTCTGATCACCACAGGCCTATTCGCTATTTCTTGGAAGGCTCCCTAACACTACGTTTCAAAACCGTTGCTTTATTTGTTTGTGTTACAGGGGACACGAGGAAGAAGAAGACGTGTCCACCAGCGATTTGTCCATTCAAAGTTCGCGCGCTTCAAGTCACTAGCGTGTTGCTTTTATTTTATATGATTTATTTGTTTATTATATAACGAATGAATTAACTAGCTCAGCTGGCCAAGACACGCGCATGTAACCTCAATGACCTGGGTTCAAACCCCAGGTCTCACACATTTCTCATATTGTTTTTTCATTTGAATTCCCATGCAGCGCTCACGTTGATGCTCACCATACTCCATCAGGATTCAACCTCCACGTGTCCCAGGGCCTCAGATCCATGGCCAAGATGAAGAGTGCACCATACATCAAGTCAACAGGCGTGCACAGGATTAGAAAAGTCAACCAATTCAAGCAAAAATGGGCCAGGCTTTTTCAAATCTGCACCTCCAATTCTGGGAACCACACCTCCCTGGTTCTATCTTTTTTTCTTTTTTTTTAATTTTCTGTATATTCTATTATTTTTAAATTTACTTGTGTTTTATTTTCTGATTTAATTAATTCTTACAAAAATATAAAAAAACATTAAAAATACAGAAAGGACAAAAAAAATATAATTAACTTTGATTACTCTTTTAAATAAATTAAAATGTAAATCATTTAGTTTAATTAGGTTTTAATGTTAATTTTAATTCTTTTTTCATAATAAAA
Source organism: Vicia faba (assembly GCA_948472305.1). NCBI lineage: Eukaryota > Viridiplantae > Streptophyta > Magnoliopsida > Fabales > Fabaceae > Vicia > Vicia faba. The sequence continues at coordinate 187,455,832 of OX451737.1, read as the reverse complement.
ATCCAAAAAATGTAGAATTAGGTTAATTATTAATTTTTTATATCCTTTTTAATTTTTTCCTTTTTTCTCACAATATTATTATTTATTATTTATTTTCTATAAATCAAAAATTGTACATAAATTAGTTTAGAATTTACTTAGGTTAGAAATTAAATCTTTTTTTATAATAAACTTAAAAAAACATTAGGTTTAGCACTTTAATTCTAATTAATTTTTTTTTCCTTTTTTCTTTTAGACCTAAAAAACACAAAAACATTATTTTTCATTTAATTTTTAATTTTAGATTCCTTGATTAATTTTTAATTGTTTGTAAAAGGGTCCAACGCCCTAATTTTGTTAATCTCTTTATTTCGCGCATTTGTTTTATATTGTGTAAATAATTATGTATATGCCCCAAAGCCATGTAATTTAAAACTCTCGGACTTTTATTTATTCGCTTTATTTACTTTCAGTCAAATCGGGTTCGGTTTTTTTGGCGATGTGGACCCGCGCCGGTTGTAATAGTTTAGATTTACTTTCTCGCAAATATATAACTGTTAATAAATATGCATGAAAGAATGAATGCCCAAAAAATAAAATCGAATCGTTAGATCACCATTGCATGACAAGACAAACAATAAACTGAAAATGACACACAATTCGCACACACCACCCCTAGGGTACGCCTCACTGTTGCCTTTCGAAAGGTGATCGTCGAGTAGAAAACGTCTTAGTAAGTCCTCATGATCCGGGAACCTGGCATGAGGGTAGCTTCTAAGGTGTCTTCCTATTACTCCGGTGATCACCATGTCCCTACAAACTCGAATTGACCCGAACACCTCCAACGGTGGTGCTACCTACCTCTCAATGGTGGGATGGCACTACTTTGAAGGACATTTACACAGACGAATTCCTTAGGGTAGGTAGACGACTCATGGATACTTGCTCTCTTCAAAACAATCAAAAAATACTTTTCACACCCAAACACTTTCAAAAAACTTTCAAAACAAACTTTTCAAACACTCTGACGTACGAGTTGAATCGAAACTTTTCAAAGAATATTTTTGAAACCCACATTGAAAAGCAAACAAACAATTTTGAAAACACATTGAGCAAGTACCTAAGAGCCCATGGATAACCATGGATAGAAAGGGTGCTAATACCTTCCCTTTCTATAACCTACCTCCCGAACCGAGAGCAATCTCTTTATAAGGAATTTTTCTGTGCTTTTGTCCTTTCCTATTGGAGAAAATAAAAGACGGTGGCGACTCTTGCTTCCGCGACATTTTCGCGAACCAGCTTTAAAACAGTCAGTTCCAGATCCACCGACCACAGAACTGGCGACTCTGCTGGGGAAAAACTTAAAGTGAGGTGTACCTTAGGACTAAGATCATTGTGTTTTCAATTGCTTTCCTTGTATGCTTTAAAATTGTGGGTTGCTTGGGAGTTCTATAGATCCTAACCCGGATCTGGGGAATACCTTTTTAGAAAGTAGCAACAAGGCTGTGAGGGAACTGTGCGGGGTATACCGACATGGTTGAAGCAGTCTGCTACGTTGATGTGGCATTTTGGTGTGTACCGGTAACCCTTGAGTCAGTCAAGGAGAGTACGGGGCCTCCATGTGGTGTCATGAAGCATCAACAGACCTTAGGAACCTTAATTGAACCATCTTGGCCTCTTTAGGGTAGTGAGATAACTGACTTTGGTGCAGTCCGAGGTTGGTTGATACTCGATACTACACTCAATTGAGGGTTGCTTTCCTGGAATATTTCGGTCGCCAGTTCAGTGGCTAAATCGAAACGATGAACAATGAAAGCAATCCCGTGATATTGGGAACCTTAGAACCCGGTTACTTTGATTAGGACAGGATGAACCCACCAACTTCAAGAGGGTACTACCCAGACCTCATGCTGGCCTTAAACCTTAAGGGCCTGTCTTGTGTGCCTTGTGTGCCTTACATGTTTGTCTTTGTACATATCTGTGGTATGTTTAATCATAGCATCATGACATCATCCAGCATCATATGCATTAACTAACCATTTCAGGGGTTCGAATTTTCATCTTTGTTCTTGTTTTGTAGGACATGGAAACTGTTCGTAGAAAGACAATTCCAATCAGTCTTGTAAGGATCCCTCCTCAGCTTAAGGAGCTTACATCCAGGATTCCTGAGAACTCTTCATTCAGTGAAAGGCATGGAAGCCTCATCAGCTTGGTCAACACCAACATTGAGGAAGATATGATAAAAGTCCTGTTCCAATTCTTTGACCCTCTGCATCACTGTTTCACCTTCTTGGATTATCAGTTGGTACCTACATTGGAGGAGTTCTCCCGACTCCTGAAGATCCCTATCCTTGATCAGCTACCCTTCAACGGTACAGAAAAGGAACCTAAGCTTGAAGAGATTGCTAAAGCCTTGCACCTACAGTCATCTGACCTCAAGGGACATTGGGAAGTTAGAAGTGGTATCAAAGGGTTCTTAGCCAGGTTTCTGTTTGAAAAGGCCTATGAATGTTGGAACTCTCTTGACTTACAAGCTTTTGAAAAGATTGTGGCCCTTCTTGTTTATGGTTTGGTGTTGTTCCCTAACCCAGATCAGCTCATTGATATCAGTGCTGTCCAGATCTTTATGTCCAGGAATCCTATACCTACGTTGCTAGGGGACCTCCTTCACTCATGTTACACTCGAACCATGAGAAAAAGAGGTGTCCTTATGTGTTGCACTCCTCTCCTGGGAAAGTGGTTTATTTCGCACCTTCCACAATCAGTCCTGAAGAACGAGCGGGGTTTGAGATGGTCACAACGGTTGATGACTCTTACACATGCAGATATACATTGGTGCCCTAGGTCCAGAGAAGATGTCACTATCATTGATCGTTGCGGGGAGTATCCTAATGTTCCTTTACTTGGAATCAGAGGGGGTATTACTTATAGTCCATGCCTGGCTTGGAGACAATTTGGTTATGCTCGGAGGGATGGTCCTCATGACATGTTGATTCCTGACATAGTTTTTGACTTCGACAACGATACTCAAGGACTTCGCCAGAGATTTATCAGAGCTTGGAGGATGCCTAGTAGGATAGACAGCAAGACACTGGGGCACAAGAACTCCATCCCTTTGGAACCTTACCTTAAGTGGGTACGAGCCCGCTCTCAGAAGTTAGTAATGCCTTATCCTCACATGCTTCCAGTAATCAAAGAGCCTGCCTTGGAAGGAGAGGTGTCTCATGTTATTCAGCACCCTGATATGCCCACATCCTGGGAAGAGATGCAGAAGAGTTGGATCCAGCTTAAAGAAGAGAGGAATTCTCTTGAGACTAGTTTGCATGCCAGTGAAAAGAAGGTTTTGGAGCTCACTCGCCTGTTGCACGAGGAAAGGAATCTCAACACTTACATAGCTCCAGAGAAGATGCGCAACATATTTTGGATGTGACTTGATCTTTTTGTACTTTTGCCCATGAGGCTTTGATGTATTAAAACAATGATTTTCTTAATAATAAAGTGTGTTCCTTTTGGTCTACAACAAATTTGAATTTTCGAACTCTTGAATGCATTGCATAAACACATATCATTCATCATGTGCATCATAAATACTCTTCTTTTCAGGTTGTTTACCGCTCTTCGCTGTTTATTTCAGCATCATGAACCCTCCTGAATCATCAACCGATGCGGCTATCAAGGCTCTTCAGGCGCAGAATGTCCAGTTTCAGGCGCAAAACGCCCAATTTCAGGAGCTGATCAAGGGCTTGTCTCAGGGACAACAAGAGTTAAAGACCATGCTGTTGAAGAAGACTAAGAAGAAGAGGAGGACTGTGCTATTTAACACTGGGCGCAGACTCGGGAACACTTTGGTTGTTGAAGCTGAAAGGACTCCTCCATCTGTGACGGAAGGTAGTCACCATGAAAGGGAGGTCACTACTCCTGTGGGCTCTGATACTGAAACAGACTTCAATGACGACCAGTACCCTCCTGCTGAAGACCGGTACAAACAGCTGGAAGACAGATTAAAGGCTGTGGAAGTTCAACGGGTACCTGGATTGGATTTCGGAGACTTGGGGTTATCTACTGGAGTGGTGATCCCACACAAATTCAAAACACCTGCCTTCGTGAAGTATGATGGGGCCTCCTGTCCCAAGATGCATCTCCGTTCTTATGTAAGGAAGATCCAGCCTTACACAGCAGACAAGAACCTTTGGATCCACTTCTTCCAGGAGAGTCTTTCAGGGACTCACCTCGATTGGTTCTATCAGCTAGATGGAATCAGCATTCGTAACTGGGAGGATCTGGCCACTGCTTTTTACAAGCAGTATCAGTATAATGCCGACCTCGCTCCTACGCGTACCCAGCTCCAGGGTATGTCGCTAGGGTCGGGTGAAGGTTTTAAGGAGTACGCTCAGAAATGGAGAGACCTGGCTGGCAGGGTGCAGCCACCATTGACGGATCGGGAGCTAGTAGATATGTTCTTAGGGACCCTATCTGGTCCATTTTTCAATCATCTCATTGGTAATTCCTCTGCCGGGTTTACCGATCTAATCCTGACTGGTGAAAGGATTGAGGCCGGTATAAAATCGGGGAAGATACAGAAAGTTGCCTCCTCCAGTACTGAGAAGAAACCCTTCAAAAAGGAGGCTAGTGCTGTATATAACTCCCGGAGAACAGAGCGACCTGAACACCGCCAATCTGTCAGTGCGGTAATGATTGCCAAACCTGCTGCCGCTCCTCGGCCAACTAATCCTCAAAAGTTTGAAAGACCCCGGAGAGAGTTTACCCGGTTAAGCATGACCTTATCACAGATCCTGCCACAGTTGCTATCCACCAATTTAGTGACTGTCAAGGAGGCTCCAAAGTTTCCCAACACTGCATCTCCCAAGTTCAATCCAAATGCTCGCTGTGCTTATCACTCTGATAGCCCGGGGCATAACACGGATGACTGTTGGGCCCTAAGAAATAAGGTTCAAGACCTCATTGATGCAAAGGAGATACAGTTTGAGGCGCCCGAGAAGCCGAATGTTGTAAATGCTCCCATGCCCCAGCATGGAGTAAATGCTGTTGAGGATAATTTGTATGTAGCTTCGGTGGATGATGTTGCTACTCCGTTGTTGATGGTCAAGAGGAATCTGTTGCTAGCCGGTTTATTTCCGGGATGTAGCGAAAGTTGCCCTCTATGTGTTGCTTCCCCTGTTGGTTGTTCTCTGTTGAAGTCAGGCATCCAAAACCTGATAGATAATAGAGAGATTTTGTTTGAAAAGACTGTTGTTCCTGCTGCTCCTGTTGAAGAAGTGTCAATCGTTACCATCTTCAACAACTATTCCGAGGCTCCTTCAAAGAAGCCTATACAAGTTTTGTCAGTTCACAAGAATGTTCCCATCACCATTACTGTTCCGGGGCCTATACCCTACAAATCTGATAAGGCTGTCCCATGGCACTATGGGGCAGATGTTTATGTTCTGGGTGTGAAACAAGAGTGCAACATTGATACTGGTGTCTCCAACATCACCGGGCCTGCTAAGGTCACTCGTAGTGGAAGACTGTTCTCGCCAGACATTGCTCCTCCAGCAATTCATAGGCCTTTGATCTTCACACCTGCCAGAGTGCCTGTTTCTCCTTCTGACCAAGTATCCACCCCTGCTGCTGAGTCATCTGATACTCGGGGCAAGGGAATTGCTGCTGATGTGCCTGCCAGGACGGAGGCACCAAAGACCATTGTTGAGGCTTCCAAGCAGGAAATGGAAGAAATTCTCAAGATAATAAAGAAAAGTGATTTCAATGTTGTGGAACAGCTGGGGCACACCCCCTCCAAAATCTCCATGTTGTCACTGCTGCTGTGTTCAGAGGCCCATGCAAAGGCTCTGATTGCTTTCTTAAAGACTGCCCATGTACCCCAAGATACGACTGCTGACCAGTTCACCGATTGTGTGGCCAACCTAACTGCTGATAATGGCCTGGGTTTCTCTGATGCCGATCTGACAGCAAAGGGGAAGAATCATAATGATGCCCTGCATGTCTCCATTGAATGCAGGGGCACTACTCTTGCTCATGTGCTGGTTGACACAGGTTCTTCATTAAATGTGCTGCCCAAGAAGGCTTTGGATAGGCTGGATTGTGAGGGTCTAGAGCTCAAACCAAGTAGCATTGTTGTCCGGGCCTTTGACGGGTCCAAAAGAATGGTGCATGGTGAAGTGGACATCCCAATCAGGGTTGGGTCACAAGTATTTGATTCAAAATTTTATGTGATGGACATCCATCCGTCCTATTCTTGTTTGCTGGGTCGCCCATGGATCCACAAGGCTGGAGCGGTGACCTCCACATTGCATCAGAAGCTCAAGTACCCGGTCAGGGGGAGGATCGTAACAGTGCAAGGGGAGGAGGAATACATGGTCAGCCACCTCAACTCTTTCAGATACGTGGAAATGGATGGGGAGTTCATTGAAACCCCCTTTCAACATTTTGAGGAGGTACCACCAACCTTGGCAACAGCAGAAGATGAAGAGGTTTCTCCTATGAAGATGGCCTCCTTAAAGGACGCCCGGGCTGTGATCGAAAAAGGTGAATGTGCAAATTGGGGCAAGCTCCCTGATCTTACTCCTAAGACTAACAAGTTTGGGCTGGGTTTCACCACAGAAGCTCAGAAAGCGGTGCGCAAGGCAAGAATTGGAAGACCTCCATTGCTCATCACTCAGCATGGAGTGAATGCTATTGGAGAGGAAGATGAAGTGGGAGAGTCAGAGTTCGATAGCTGGATCTACCCAACGGCCGACGGTGGATTGACCAATTGGACTGCTAAAGATTTTACACCCATAACTTTTGTCCCCCAGTAATGAATTTCTTTGTTTTTTGATTTGTAATAAACAATAATTTGAGACTATATGGCCCGGTGTCTTACCCGGGGCACCGTGGTTTTATTTATGAGGGCTTTTGTTTGTCACCATCATATATCATGAATAAAAGCATTGGACGTTTTTCACAATTCAAATTTTGCGCTCCTTTTCTTTCCTTTCTTTACATATTGCAAAACAGCTGTATTTACACACACACTCACTCATACAGGTTTCAATCCACTCTGGATCTCACTGGTAACGACTCTGCTACTGCCGGTTATGACTTCGAAAATCCGATCAACTTAGCCGCCGACGAAGGTGAAGATGACTGCGAAGTGCCTGGTGAACTTGCAAGACTGTTACAACAGGAAGAGAGGGCAATTCAACCCCATGAAGAGCCAGTGGAAATAATAAACTTGGGTACGGAGGAAGACAAGAAAGAGGTGAAGATTGGTGCCAACCTAGAACTCAGCGTGAAGCAACGGTTGACTCAGATGCTGCAGGATTATAAAGAAATCTTTGCCTGGTCCTACGAAGATATGCCCGGATTAGATACCGACATTGTGGTCCATCACTTACCAACTAAAGAAGATTTCCCTCCGGTTAAGCAAAAGGTCCGCCGTATGCGTCCAGAGATGTCTGAGAAGATTAAAGCCGAGGTTATGGAGCAGTTTGATGCCGGGTTTCTTGCAGTAACTTCTTACCCTCAGTGGGTTGCTAATGTGGTGCCGGTACCTAAGAAGGACGGCAAGGTCAGGATGTGTGTTGATTACAGGGATCTGAACAGGGCCAGCCCCAAGGATGACTTCCCTCTACCCCACATTGATGTCCTTGTTGATAATACAGCTCAGCATAAAGTGTTCTCTTTCATGGATGGTTTTTCAGGCTACAATCAGATCAAGATGGCACCTGAAGACATGGAAAAGACTACCTTTGTTACTCAGTGGGGCACCTTCTGTTACAAGGTCATGCCGTTCGGGTTAAAGAATGCTGGGGCAACCTACCAACGGGCCATGGTTACCTTATTTCATGATATGATCCATCACGAGATAGAGGTGTATGTGGACGACATGATCGCTAGGTCCCAGACTGAGGAAGAGCACCTTGATCATCTGCAGAAACTGTTTGACCGTTTGAAACTATACAAGCTGAGGTTGAACCCGAACAAGTGCACCTTCGGGGTAAGATCTGGAAAGTTGCTAGGCTTTGTGGTCAGTGATAAAGGAATTCAAGTGGACCCTGCTAAGGTCAAAGCTATTCAAGAGATGCCGGTTCCTAAAACAGAGAAGGAAGTCAGAGGCTTTTTAGGACGCCTGAATTACATTGCTCGCTTCATCTCTCATCTGACGGCCACCTGTGAGCCAATCTTCAAGCTGCTGAAGAAAGATCAGGTAGTACGTTGGAACGATGAATGTCAGGCTGCTTTTGACAGAATCAAAGAATATCTCCAAGAACCACCCATCCTTATGCCACCAGTTGAAGGGAGACCTTTGATACTTTACCTGACAGTACTTGATAATGCAATGGGGTGTGTGCTGGGGCAGCATGACGAGTCTGGCCGAAAAGAGCATGCCATTTATTACCTTAGCAAAAAGTTTACCGACTGTGAGACCCGATACTCACTGCTTGAGAAAACTTGCTGCGCTTTGGTATGGGCTGCTCGCCGGCTGAGACAGTATATGCTGACTCACACTACCTTGTTAATTTCAAAAATGGATCCTATAAAGTACATATTTGAAAAGCCTGCTCTGTCTGGGAGAATTGCAAGATGGCAGATGATCTTGACGGAATACGACATTCAGTACACGACCCAAAAAGCCATCAAGGGAAGTGTATTGGCAGACCACCTAGCACATCAAGCTGTGGATGACTACCAATCAATGAACTTCGAGTTTCCAGATGAAAGCATTATGATAGTAACTGACTGTGAAATACCTGGACCGGATGAAGGACCTGAACCAGGATCCCGATGGTCTATGCACTTTGACGGAGCCTCCAATGCTTTGGGAAATGGTATCGGCGCCATAATCGTATCTCCACAAGGGACTCATACTCCACTCACTGCCCGGCTGTGTTTCAACTGTACCAACAACATGGCGGAGTATGAAGCGTGTATTATGGGTCTTCAAGCTGTGATCGACCTGAGGATCAAATTTCTGAGTGTCTTCGGAGATTCCGCTCTCGTGATCAATCAGATCAAAGGAGAGTGGGATACGAAACATCCAAACTTGATTCCTTACAGAGAATGTGTGTTGGCTTTGATCCCCCACTTCACAGAGATAACATTTGAGCACTTTCCAAGAGAAGAGAATCAGTTGGCGGACGCGTTAGCTACATTGTCTTCAATGTTCAAGGTTAAATGGGATAATGAAGCTCCCCGGATCATCATCTGGAAACTGGACGAACCGGCATACTGTTGTGATCTCGAGACTGAATTGGTAACTGAGAAGCCTTGGTACCACGAAGTGAAGAGATATCTGGAGGCGCAGGAATACCCTGAAGGAGCATCTGTCAATGATAAGAAATTCCTGAGGAGGTTTGCAGCCAAGTTCTTTCTTAGCAACGGCATCTTGTACAAGCGAAACCAGGATTCGACCCTACTACGTTGTGTAGATAAGAATGAAGCGGAAAGAATCATGGAAGAGCTACATGATGGGACCTTTGGTACACACTCCAGTGGACATACCATGGCCAAGAAGATTCTACGGGCAGGGTATTACTGGTCCACCATGGAAGCTGATTGCTACCAACATTCCAGGACATGCCATAAATGCCAGATCTACGCAGACAAGGTGCATGTTCCTCCGGTTCCCCTGAATGTTCTGACTGCGCCTTGGCCATTTGCAATGTGGGGCATAGACATGATCGGTGAGATAAAACCTACGGCATCCAATGGACATCGCTTCATCCTAGTGGCAATTGATTATTTCACGAAGTGGGTTGAGGCAGCATCCTATGCTACGGTAACCAAGACTGTTGTGGCACGGTTCATTCGGCACAACCTGATCTGTCGGTACGGCGTCCCTGAGCGGATTATTACAGACAACGGTACCAATCTGAACAATAAGATGATCACCGAGCTTTGCGAACAGTTCAAGATACAGCACCACAATTCTTCTCCTTACAGACCGAAGATGAATGGGGCTGTAGAAGCAGCTAATAAAAACATCAAGAAGATTGTGCAGAAGATGACAGTAACGTATAAAGATTGGCACGAGATGTTACCGTTCGCTCTGCATGGGTATCGTACTTCAGCTAGGACGTCAACTGGGGCAACTCCTTTCTCTCTGGTTTATGGCATGGAGGCAGTCTTGCCGATCGAAGTACAAATTCCTTCTCTCCGGATAATGAAGGATGCAAATCTGAATGAAGATGATTGGATCCAGGCACGACTTGATCAACTCAACCTTATTGACGAAAAGAGACTTGCTGCTATCTGTCATGGTCAGACGTATCAGAAACGAATGATCAGGGCATTTAACAAAAAGGTCAGACCACAGGAATATCAAGTCGGGGATCTGGTGATCAAGCGAATCATCCTTCCTCAGAGTGATCCAAGGGGCAAATGGACCCCTACGTACGAAGGGCCATTTGTGGTTAAGCATGTGTTCTCAGGAGGAGCAATGATATTAACCAATATGGATGGTGACGACCTTCCTCACCCCGCCAATGCAGACATAGTTAAAAAATACTACGCATGAAAAAAGACTCGCTAGGCTGACATGTCTAGGCAAAAATTAGGACTTCCCGTCGAACCAAAAGGGTTCGGGCAAAATGAAGGGATGAAAATGAAAAAATCTGTACACCCGGCAAGTCGAAAACCTGAAAAGGCGGCTTGGGCAAAAATGGGTATCCCGGTGGACTGAAAACCCGAAAAGGCAGTCCAGGCAAAAGTTAGGGATAAAAGCGTAATACTGTGTCTCTTTGGATCACTTTGCATCCAGAATCCGGTATCTACATCAAGACGGCATCGATCAGTCAGCTTCATTTTCAATCAAGGTCACCAAGTGATGAGACGCTCGGAGTTATAAAGGCTATAGCAGAGTTGAAACCCAGTGGATCATTCATATTTCACACAGCTGTTTTATTTTCTTTTGTACAAAACTTGTATAAACTCTTATTCGGCGACGTTCCGCTTACCAGGACGTCAGCCTCTTGTACACAAAGCGCCTATTTTCAGGCTATTCAAAATCAATACAAATATATTTTTCAGTTAAACGTGCCAACTGTTTTTTCTTTTTCTGTTTTGTTTTGCGAAGAACGTCCAAGGTTCAATTTGTGATATATGCATCGACAATAATTTGCTAACTCATAAATATTTGCGTATGAAACAAAGAATTAATTGCAGGTGACACCAGAAACAGGGGCAATGAAGAGTTGTCTGGGCAGTCTAATTGTTCTATCCTCTAAGGTACCAAGGTAGGTTCAGTTAAAGAACCTAACCAGGCATCTTAAGTTCCCCAGAGAGTGAGACAGCAAGTCAGTGCATTCTTCCCCAGCATATCAAAACTTCCCCAGGAGAGTCCCATCCAAGTTCCCCAGGAAAGATGGAATTCATTTCCCCAAGCAATAAGCTTATCCCCAGTAGATTCTGGAAGCTTATCCTAGCAGAGCACGAACGCGTCGTCCGGCTTCATTTAAAGAGTTATTTCCTTAACAGGATATAACTGGGTTATCCTCAGCCAAAAGCCACGGAAAGAGCGTCGTCAACATAATTCCTTCCTATCCCCAGCGAAGTCTATTCACACTTCCAATACAACAACGGTATCCCCAACAGGGTTGCTATCAACATTCAGCAAGGCATCACTCTTCCCCACAGAGTATTGCTTTCCAGCATGATCGCTAGAGTATCTTTTCTCCCCGCAGAATCTTCCATTCGCCAAGTTTATTCCGCAACGGAGTCATCTCCTCCTACCGGTATCCTTGCAACTATCATCCCCAGCGGAAGGGAAATCTATTCTTCGACATCAGCCCGGGATACGACTTCCCGGCACCCGTCAAGGATTCATTTTCCTGGACGAAAACATACATAAAACATCACATACATCATTATAGCATGTATAACGCACTGCATCATACAAATCTCATTTATGTTGAGAACATCATTGCTTGATCCATATCATGCATTGCACATGACTGACTTTTATCTTTCAGGAAAAATTCAGTTAAGTTCTCAAGCTACATTTCAAGACCTAGACTGGTTCAGTCAAAGGCCTTCTCTGGTTCAGTTAAATCGTCCCAAGATTTTCCTGATGCTTATCCCTTTGAAGACATTTCAAGACCTAGACTGGTTCAGTCAAAGGCCTTCTCTGGTTCAGTTAAATCGTCCCAAGATTTTCCTGATGCTTATCCCTTTGAAGACATTTCAAGACCTAGACTGGTTCAGTCAAAGGCCTTCTCTGGTTCAGTTAAATCGTCCCAAGATTTTCCTGATGCTTATCCCTTTGAAGACATTTCAAGACCTAGACTGGTTCAGTCAAAGGCCTTCTCTGGTTCAGTTAAATCGTCCCAAGATTTTCCTGATGCTTATCCCTTTGAAGACATTTCAAGACCTAGACTGGTTCAGTCAAAGGCCTTCTCTGGTTCAGTTAAATCGTCCCAAGATTTTCCTGATGCTTATCCCTTTGAAGACATTTCAAGACCTAGACTGGTTCAGTCAAAGGCCTTCTCTGGTTCAGTTAAATCGTCCCAAGATTTTCCTGATGCTTATCCCTTTGAAGACATTTCAAGACCTAGACTGGTTCAGTCAAAGGCCTTCTCTGGTTCAGTTAAATCGTCCCAAGATTTTCCTGATGCTTATCCCTTTGAAAACATTTCAAGACCTAGACCGGTTCAGTTAAATCGTCCCAAGATTTTCCTGATTCTGTCAAAGGCCTCTCTGGTTCAGTCAGATCGACCTTAAGATCTCCCTGATTCTTATCCCAGTAGAAGACACCCCAGATTTTTCTCGACGAGCGTTGTTGAAGTTAAAGTCACCCAAGGCTCTCTTACCATTCATGCTAAGGAAGTAATCATCCCTGGTTCTTTCATCGTTGTTTGAAGCTCCAGACCCAGCTCCTGTAACTAGTCAGGACACATCAATACCAAGCATCTAAAAGTCAGCTCCTGCAACGTGTCAGGTACTCATTTTTCTGTTTTGCAGGTATGCAGGTTCTCGCTAAGGAATCTCCTACGCGATCAACATCCAGATGGCATCTATAAGCCCATTATCCAATCCAGCAATCTCCAAATGGCATCTATAAGCCCATTCCACCCTCATTGCTAACATGTGAGCGCAAATTTCCGGGCACTCTAGTGTCCAATCATCTTTTACCCTCGGATTACGAAAGGCACGTCAGCCAATCTGCATCCTCAGGTCTAAGAAGATTGAACAGGGGCAACTGTTATACCCCAAAATTTGCCCTCCCATATTCCTCAAGAAATTGCCAAGCCAAGTCACAAAATTCCCCAAGGGTTGCACAGTCCAACAGTCTCCCATACAGTCAAAATTAGGTTTGTGTGTTGATCAAGAAAAGGAAGTTTTCAAAGGCTCAATCAAGTCTCATATGCTTACAAACATGGTCAAGCATCCTCATATCAAGTTTCAAGGCATTCAGCTCAAGATTGCACAGTCAAAACCCTAATTTGCACTACAGTCAACTGTAGGGGCAAAATGGTCATTTGACAGTCAAAAGTTCAAATTTTTGGTCAACATATCATTTTGAAGCCACAAACATCATTTGATCAATGCTTGATCATGATTCTCAAAGTTTGGCTCAGAAATCATCAAAAGATGCACAAGTTGCTATATTTGGACAGCTGAAAAAGTCAACTGAAATTGACCAGGGCATAACTTTCACATGGATTATCAGAAAAATTCCATCCAAAGCTCATTTTGAAGAGAAAGACATTTCCTACAACTCATCTTCATACTTCAAGTCCAAGAAATGCTCTCACAAAAAGTTATCAATTTCAACATTATAGGTCATTTTCAAAAGTCAACAAAAAGGGACTTTAAGTCAAAGGCCATAACTTGAGATTGGTAAATCAAAATGACATGGGACCAAAGGCATTGGTTAAAGGACTCAAAGACCTTTCCAAAATGTCCAAGAACATGAGAAAATCTTAAAAATTGAGCAAGTTATGCCTTGTAGAAGTTGGGAAATTTTTGTGAAATGGCAAAAGTCAACTATCCTTGAAAATCCAATTTTGACAAAAGGGCCCCATTTTTCTCACTTTGTTCATCCTTGTCATGCTACACACGTGTTCCATGGTTGATTTCAAGACCAAATATTGATTTTTTTATTTTATTTAATTTTTGATGATTTAATTCATTTTAATTCTTTGAAAATTCAAATAAAATTTAAAAATCAATGAAATAATGTCATATGAATTTGGACAACTTCTATGCATCATGAACCAACTCAAAAATCAGGCTAAGGTTCATTTGCATACTAGGTCTAGGTTTTGGCTAAAAAGAAGGAAAATGGTTAATGGAAGAAACCCTAAGGCCAATTCTTTCCCAAGCTTGAATTTAGGTCAAGAAACAAACCAATTCCATTCCATAAGATGCATTGAGTCAAACCCTAACCATAGTGCAGCAAAAAGCTCGCTGAAAAAGCCATTGGACATTTGAAATTTTGGCCATAAAAGGCAAAACTGAAATCAGTGCTAGGGATCTTTTCAAGCCTCAATTTTTATACCATTAGCATCCTGGACCATCACTAAACGCATTTCAATTCATAACCTCAATCAAAACGCGAAGAAACGGTAGTTACCATCCAAACTGTACAGAAGAATTTTTGAAATCGTACTCTCCATTTTAAGCATCTTCTTTGCATTTCAATTGTACATTCTTGTTCCATGTGAAGTTTCTGAGCTAACCCTTGCATTTAATTTCATTTTTGTGCCATGAATAAGAACTTGCCATTTTCGAATCCTAGGGTTACAGTTTTTTTAATTTAGGGGTTTTCAGTCCAGGAACAATTAGCCCATGAAAGTCACACCATTGCATTCCTGGCATCTGGACGAAGAGAATGAGAGGCTCGCGCCTAATTTCTGATCACCACAGGCCTATTCGCTATTTCTTGGAAGGCTCCCTAACACTACGTTTCAAAACCGTTGCTTTATTTGTTTGTGTTACAGGGGACACGAGGAAGAAGAAGACGTGTCCACCAGCGATTTGTCCATTCAAAGTTCGCGCGCTTCAAGTCACTAGCGTGTTGCTTTTATTTTATATGATTTATTTGTTTATTATATAACGAATGAATTAACTAGCTCAGCTGGTCAAGACACGCGCATGTAACCTCAATGACCTGGGTTCAAACCCCAGGTCTCACACATTTCTCATATTGTTTTTTCATTTGAATTCCCATGCAGCGCTCACGTTGATGCTCACCATACTCCATCAGGATTCAACCTCCACGTGTCCCAGGGCCTCAGATCCATGGCCAAGATGAAGAGTGCACCATACATCAAGTCAACAGGCGTGCACAGGATTAGAAAAGTCAACCAATTCAAGCAAAAATGGGCCAGGCTTTTTCAAATCTGCACCTCCAATTCTGGGAACCACACCTCCCTGGTTCTATCTTTTTTTCTTTTTTTTTAATTTTCTGTATATTCTATTATTTTTAAATTTACTTGTGTTTTATTTTCTGATTTAATTAATTCTTACAAAAATATAAAAAAACATTAAAAATACAGAAAGGACAAAAAAAATATAATTAACTTTGATTACTCTTTTAAATAAATTAAAATGTAAATCATTTAGTTTAATTAGGTTTTAATGTTAATTTTAATTCTTTTTTCATAATAAAAATCCAAAAAATGTAGAATTAGGTTAATTATTAATTTTTTATATCCTTTTTAATTTTTTCCTTTTTTCTCACAATATTATTATTTATTATTTATTTTCTATAAATCAAAAATTGTACATAAATTAGTTTAGAATTTACTTAGGTTAGAAATTAAATCTTTTTTTATAATAAACTTAAAAAAACATTAGGTTTAGCACTTTAATTCTAATTAATTTTTTTTTCCTTTTTTCTTTTAGACCTAAAAAACACAAAAACATTATTTTTCATTTAATTTTTAATTTTAGATTCCTTGATTAATTTTTAATTGTTTGTAAAAGGGTCCAACGCCCTAATTTTGTTAATCTCTTTATTTCGCGCATTTGTTTTATATTGTGTAAATAATTATGTATATGCCCCAAAGCCATGTAATTTAAAACTCTCGGACTTTTATTTATTCGCTTTATTTACTTTCAGTCAAATCGGGTTCGGTTTTTTTGGCGATGTGGACCCGCGCCGGTTGTAATAGTTTAGATTTACTTTCTCGCAAATATATAACTGTTAATAAATATGCATGAAAGAATGAATGCCCAAAAAATAAAATCGAATCGTTAGATCACCATTGCATGACAAGACAAACAATAAACTGAAAATGACACACAATTCGCACACACCACCCCTAGGGTACGCCTCACTGTTGCCTTTCGAAAGGTGATCGTCGAGTAGAAAACGTCTTAGTAAGTCCTCATGATCCGGGAACCTGGCATGAGGGTAGCTTCTAAGGTGTCTTCCTATTACTCCGGTGATCACCATGTCCCTACAAACTCGAATTGACCCGAACACCTCCAACGGTGGTGCTACCTACCTCTCAATGGTGGGATGGCACTACTTTGAAGGACATTTACACAGACGAATTCCTTAGGGTAGGTAGACGACTCATGGATACTTGCTCTCTTCAAAACAATCAAAAAATACTTTTCACACCCAAACACTTTCAAAAAACTTTCAAAACAAACTTTTCAAACACTCTGACGTACGAGTTGAATCGAAACTTTTCAAAGAATATTTTTGAAACCCACATTGAAAAGCAAACAAACAATTTTGAAAACACATTGAGCAAGTACCTAAGAGCCCATGGATAACCATGGATAGAAAGGGTGCTAATACCTTCCCTTTCTATAACCTACCTCCCGAACCGAGAGCAATCTCTTTATAAGGAATTTTTCTGTGCTTTTGTCCTTTCCTATTGGAGAAAATAAAAGACGGTGGCGACTCTTGCTTCCGCGACATTTTCGCGAACCAGCTTTAAAACAGTCAGTTCCAGATCCACCGACCACACCGACACATAGAACTGAAACTTACAGTATGTGTCGGCCTGAAGACTGCATGTATCGGCCTGTATAAAATAAAAGTTACATGCTTCATTATTGAATTACAAGTGTCAGTCTGAAAATTGTATGTGTCGGCACATGCAGGTGATTTTTATGCAGAAAACGAATTTTGATGTTTTTAGCCAATTTCAATGTAGTTTTGAATGATTCCTAAGACCTCTAATGCAAGGGTGCACCATATGACATAGAGACACCATTCAATATACATAAAAGCTAAGTTTTCCTAGTTTTAACATAATGTAAAATATCTAATGGTGAAGTTGCACTCACATACTCCCCCTTTTTTATGATGGTAACACTTGCGATAAGGTATTTTATGTTGTTATCGAAGGCTCTCCTGACTTAGTGCTTCCAAAATTTCATCTCGCACATGCTTCTCTCCATTTGACAACATAAAAAACAAATATAGCAAATCGTGAGAAATATCATAATTCACATATCCCCATATATATGGAATGATGCAAAATTGATAAATAACCAGCAAAACACATTACCAAACTAGTAATGCAATGCATGAATAATGATGAATGCTATGCAAGAGCAAACTTCTTGAGTTGCTTTTTTAGCGACATGATTACATAACATATCACAATGGAACTTCTGATGCTGAACACGTATGTCCCTAGCTTGGCGACAAATATATCACCACTAAATTCAAGATGAAGATGTTGTCATATCATGTGATACAACTACAACAATAATAACAATTGCAAGATAACATACATGCATTTAATTCATGTGCAAATACGGAAAATAATGATAGCAAACATGCTTGTACACCAAGGACATACATTTCAAATGTTAAAGAGTTAATACATGAAGTTAATATAAGCATATAAATTGAAAACACACACAATGATTGTCAATTGAAATTTTTAGAAATGAACATTCATGGGTTTTATCATTTAGAATATATCAAGCATTTGGAACATAAACAACATGCAATAAGAAAAATCTTACTTTCAAGGAAAAATTTGGAACAATATTATCTCAATCTTGATAGAATGGAAGATGCACTCACATGATGTTAAATACTCAAACAAAGATTATGGAAAATGTATAAAAGTGCATGCAACAAAAGTGATTAAGCAATTTGAGATATCAATAATACCAAATTTCTTATGTATGTTGGAAAACGGTTCGATTGCAAGAGGTTTTATAAACAATTAGAGGTGCTACAATATCATATTACACTAGGCACATACCTACGATTCATATCTACATTAGCCTACGGGCACACTATTCAAGTCTTCGATCATCAAACTGTTCAATTTTTCAAAATTCAAAATCTTTCAGAGTCAAATTTTTCAATTATCAAATGAAAATTCAAGTTCAAATTTTTTCAGCTTGTGAAGTTCAATTTTTCAAAGTTCAAACCTTTTTGGTCAAATTCAAACCTTTCAATAGTCAAATTCAAAATTTTTGTAGTGTCAAATTTTTTAAGATTCAATTTTTTGTTGTTATCAAATTCAAATCTTAAAATTCAAATTGTTCAAATTTCAAACTCGCATCATTTATCTCCTAGGTTGTGATAAATATGCAAAATCTTTGATATAACTTATTGTGTTAGTCTCGAAGAAGTAATAAGTTATCTAACTCGTATTATCTATCCCCTAGGTTGTGAAAGGCATGTGAACCTGCGATATAATTCATTATTTTAGTCTCTAAGCGATGATGGATTATCACGTCTGTGTTATTTATCCTCTAGGTCGTGATAAATACACAAATTTGCGATAATTTATTATGTCAGTCTCGAAGCGTTAGTAAGTTATTTTCTCAAATTCGTGTCATTTATCCCCTAGGTTGTGGTAGATGTGCAAAAATATGCAATAGTTCATTGTGTTAGTTTCGAAGCAACAATGAATATTATTTACCTCCTAGGTTGTGGTAAATATATATATAAAAAACTATGATATAGCTTACTATGTTAGTCTCGAAGCGTTAGTAAGTCATTTTCTAAAAAATTGTATCATCTATCCCCTAGGTTGTGATAGGTATGTGGATATGCGATATAATTCATTGTGTTAGTCTCTAAGCGGCAATGGATTATCAAACTCTGTGTTATTCATCCTCTAGATTGTGATGAATATACAAAATCTACATTATAAGTTTACTATATTAGTCTCGAAGCATTAGTAAGTATATTTTTCCGTGAGTTTAAAATCTTTGATAACCGTGAGTTTCTTCTTCACAACGTGAGGTATGTTCCTAAACTCAAGCAAAACTTGTTATCTATAAGTATGTTTGATGATCTAGGCTATTGCACTAGAGTTGAACATGGAGAATTGAAGATTTTGTATGATGAATTGATTATTGCTAAAGGGTCTAAAGTATGTGGTATATATATTTTAAAATGTCAAAATGTTGTTTTTCATTCATCCCTAACTAGTGGAGGCTTTTATGACAAGGAAAAATTATGGGATTTGAGGTCAAGACGTTATGAGTGCCTTGAGACTGTTTCAGAAGTGTATAATGAGTTTTGCAGAAAACAAAAGATAAAAATGCATATTACTGTTGAGTTGTTATTGAGTTTTTGGGGAAGAGCTGATGTTAAAATAACTTACTTGGTTGGTAGAGAATTTCTTTAGAGAAAGAATAGTAAAAACCAAGGGATAAACCTATTAGAAACTATACAGAGAAAACTCACTTTGAGGTGGAGTTTCCTACTATGGATGCTAGCAGTAGTGAAGGAAGAGTTACAATGGTCTATATTATCATTTGACTCATGATAAGGTAAGGAAAGTGATTGTAGCATCTTAAAGGGATGATTATGATAACATTGGGTGTTATGCTTTGAATGTGGCTGAAGGGTTATAAAATTCAGAAAAAAATGACCTTTATGGAGGCATTTGAAAGGAGGTTGAGTAAACGATGGTTGAAAAATCATACTTGTGGGCTTGTTAAATTACCTAGGCATAAAAATGTAATTGGAACAAATGGATGCATGTGGCGAGATCAAGATTCAAGGGTGACTTGAATTTGATCAAGATTATCAATTAGAGTTTCAATATGGTAGAGAGCAGCAATATTGTTGATGGTTAAATTGACATCAACACGGTTTCAAGTCAATGTGGAGATTCTTGATGTGTGTCTTAAAATCTTTGTTGATAAAGAGAAAGAAAATATATTTTAGAGATTGCATATACTACAAAAATAAAAAATTCTAGAAAGATGATCGCAAAAGTCAAAAATCTAAAATCGGAGAGAAATCGGGTCAAGTGGCGCCACTAGTACAAAAAAACCCTTTTTAAGTCTCTTAAATATGTCTTTTTAAGTCGGTTAAGAGTAGGCATTGTAACAAATTATGAATGTTAAATCAGACCTTTTACCCGACTTAATAAATACAACACTTAAATTAAGTAATAACTAAACCGACCTAACATGTATTATTTTATAAAAAAATTAACCGCAGTGTAAAATATATTACCAACCAAAATACTCCTCCGTCAGGGATATTATACAGAGCTAACAAAAAGTCAGTTTTGTTAACATACATGTTTGAGATGTTTAACATTAATAAAATCAATTAAAAGACAAAATAAATAATCAAATTGTCCGCTCAAGAACAATAACATCATAAGTAATAAGCTCTCTTTCATCTCACAAAGTCCAATAACTTTAATCAAATAAAAATCAGTTTTACCCTCAAGGCTACAGTATATTTGGTAGTGTGCAAATTGAAACAAACTAAAGAAAAAAACCAAAACATGAGGGAAGACAAAGGGTTCTTACTGAATATTGGGACACAATATTAATAATATACATGTATGACTAAAAGCCAAAATTAACATATTACATTTTTGCCTCTCATGTTTGTCTCATACGCACGTAAAATTTAAGAAAATAAAGTAGCATCTCCTAGGTAGTAAACAGGGGCAGTCAAGCAAGGGAGGGGAAATTCATAAGGCACAATGCATAAAGGTGGTGTTGGTGATAATGACTCACAATTTCTTTTTCTATTTCATTCCAACATAAACTATACAATATAAAATTTGTAGAAAAAATATTTATTTTAGTCTCTTAATTATATTTTTGGTTTCAGATTAGTCTTTTAATTATTTTTTGTGTCATATTGATTTCTTAACTTTCAAAAAATTTTATTTTAGTCATTTTTATTTAATTAACTATGAAACAACTTTGAAATCAGTTACTAAATTCGTCGCTAATTAAACAAAAAAAAAAAGACTAAAATGAAATATTTTTAAAGTTAAGGGATCAAAGTGACACGAAAAAAATTTTAAAAAATTAATTTAAACTCAAAAATATAGTTAAGAGACCAAAATAAATATTTTGCCGAATTTTTACTATTACACCAAATCATTTTATCTAAATTACTTTTATTGATAGATTATTCAATTGATACCTTGACTTGCTTTGAATTTACGTCTCATATTGGTGGCCCTGCAATAATAGAAGAAAAATGAGAATTAAGAGCTATTATAGGCCATGTAAGTCTTGAGTTGCAAACAAAGCCTAATACACTGAAGGGCCATCAAGACCCAAAAAGAATACAAATATAAGCAGCAATATAAGGATCATATATAGCACCAGAAACTAACAAAGACATGAATAATAAAACAAAAACATAACAAAAATTGGCTAAAAACTAAAGGAAGGAACCAGGCTATTACATTATTCATAGTAAAGAAAAACACAAACTAGAATTGGTTTAGAGTTGACATTTAACATAATATTGATATCCCCTGGAAAATTTGCATAGTTGATTACAAGGAGTTAGGATTTTATCTTGATAGAGAAAAGTATAGGCTCTTACTTTTACTAGGAAAATCAATATTTTCAGCTCAAGCTCCTCCAAATGATCAATCTCTTGAGCATTAATTCAATTATGATGTACTTAAGTTTCTTAAGGACCTCCAGAATCTTGTTACTTCTACTCTAATCCATGAAACCATTTAATTAGCATAAACTAATTCATAATTTCCTCAATTTCATATCCTTTCGTAATTCAATGGATCACTACAACAACTAATGCAATACCCAAATTAATCATTTCAAACCAATTTTAATTTACGTATTCATTTAAAAGCTAATTTAAATATTATTTGAAATTAGCAAGACAAATTAAATCAATAGTAACCCCTTTTATAGAATTACATTTTTTTAATATTATTAGGGTGAAGGGGATGAGAGTGGATTCATCAACAAATTGTTATACAAACATACAAAAGTTAATTAACAAGGGTTGCAACAAGGTACTTATCAACAAACCTGATTTCTGATTTCTGAATCATTGAGAGTTCTAAACTCTCTTATTGGCAAGACCATTGAGTGTTGAAGTGATGTATTTTTTTGTTCTTTCTCATCCTCTTCAGTTCTATTCTTGCGTCTTTTCTAATTAGTGTGGCGCAGGGTCCTTCGAGATTGTAAATCGACTGAGGAAAACATAAAAGAAACAAAATTGTTAAGTTATAAAGGAAAAAATACAACAATAAAAAATATAAAAGGGAAAAAGAAGAGACAAATTGTAGTAGAGAAAAAGAAACCAAAACATTGAACAAATTTCACTCAGGTGTACATCGTTAAGGACATTAAAATATTATTTTGAAAAATTACGATCAAGATTGAGGTGTACAATGAATTAACAGAATCAACTGAGGAAGATTGTGGTAAAGTTATGATATTTATAATAAACATAACATACTAAACTAATGAGCTTTTTTACAGATACTCATTACAAGCTAACTTAGAATACACACTAATTTAAACAATTGGACATAATAAACAGGTCCAATTCGAAATACTAACCACCCTAGAATTTCAACACTCACATACTAGAACACATTTCGACTACAGTATGTAGGTCTTCGACACCATCATGTGAACATACTTCGACGACATGCATAAATTCTGTCGAATCAGAAGCTACTCTTTGACCCAATAGGGTTTGATCAAATATCTCACAAATCTCCACCTTAGAACAAACTATAATATCAAAGAACAAACTAGCTTTCTTCATGCAGCTTTATCAACTGCATACAGTGGAAAAACTCGCGACTTGGCAATGTCTTGGTGATCATATCAACAACATTGTGATATGTCGAAATCTTCAGCACTTAGACTTCTCCACGCTCGATTACCCCTCTGACAAAATGCAGTCTCACATCGATGCGCTTGGTTCGCTCATAATAAGTTGAGTTCTTCGACATGTGTATTGAACTTTGACAATCACATTTAACAGTGATAACTTGACCATGAAGTTTCAGCTCTTTAGAAAAAACTTCAAGCCACAATGCTTCTTTCACAGCTTCAGTTACGGCAATATATTATGCTTCAGTGGTTCATAATGTGACAACCTTCTGAAGTGTTGCTTTCCAACTAATTGATGTACCAAACATAGTGAAATCATATCCATAAATAGATTTTCTGGAATCCATACAACCTGTATAATCAGAGTCGACATACCCTTTGATTACTGCTTTACTATCTTCACCCTAGACTCCACCATAAATTAAGACTCTATTCAGAGATCCATTTATGTAACTTAGAATCTACTTCAATGCTTACCAGTGAGCCTTTCTAAGATTCACCATGCATCTGCTTACAAGACTTACTGCATATGCTATGTCGGGTCTAGTACAAACCATAGCATACATCAAAGAACCCAATATGTTAGCATATGGGATGCTATTCATATAAGCTATTTCGACCTCAATACTGGGACACTGATCTATACTTAGCTTGAATTAAGGGTTTGTTGGAGTCACAACAGGCTTTGAATTTGACATAGCAAAATTGTCGAGAATCTTCCGTAGGTATGCCTCTTGAGATAAGCATAATTTCGATTACTTTCTATCTCTTCGAATGTCAATCCCAAGAATCCTAAATGCAACTCCCAGATCCTTCATGTTGAACTACTTATTGAGTTCAGCCTTCACTCTCATTACATATTTGACATTGTTGCTTGATATGAGAATATCATCAACATAAAGCAACAGAATAACAAATGAATTACCAGGTTGAAATCTAAAGTAAACACGGTGGTCGAAATGACTTCTAATGAAACTTATGTGTGCCATGAACTTGTCGAATCTTCTATTCCACTGTCTAGGAGATTGTTTAAGACTATCTAATGATTTATTCCACTTGCACACATAATCTTCCTTTTCCTTTTCGACATACCCTTCAGGTTGCCTCATCAGAATTGTTTCATCTAGATCACCATACAAGAATACAGTCTTCACATTCATTTGTTCCAGTTCAAGGTCAAACTGTGCCACCATGGCAAGCAACATTCGAATAGACTTGTGCTTCACAATAGGATAAAACACATAATTAAAGTCGGAACTTTCTTTCTGAGTGAAACCTCTTACAACCAATCTTGCCTTGTATCTTTTCGATGCCACTCCTTTGATTCCTTCTTAACTTTGAAAATCCATTTACAGCTGACTAACCTGGCTCCAATAGGTTTCTTAATCAGTTCCCAAGTGTTGTTATCATGAAGATATTTCATCTCATCATCCATGGCCTTCAACCATTCAGTCTTATTTCGACTCCTCATAACTTCCTTATGGTCTCTGGGTTCTTCGTCTAGAACCTCACTTGCAGAGATTAATGTATAAGCTATAAGATCTGCATACCCAAGTCTTTGAGGTGGCTTGATGACTCTTCTCGTCCTTTCTCTTACCAATAGGTAGTCATCGACAATTTCCCTCAACTTTCTCAGCACCTTCTACTTCTACTTCATTTGACATACACAATTTAGAATCAACATTCTCCACCTCAACGGGAATCTCTACCTGTTCCAGCTCTTTGTCAGATATTTCTGCACTTTGACCAACATCATCGATTTTCTTGAAAGCCATTTCAGCTTCATTGAACACTACATCTCGACTAGTGATACTCCTCTTGTGACTTGGCTCTAGGCACCATAGCCTATAAGCTTTGATTGCTTCAGGATATCCCATGAGCATGGATTTTAGAGCTCTAGGTTTGACCTTGTCTTGCCTAATGTGAGCATAGGCTACACAATTAAATGCTCTCAGTTTGTCGAGATCTGGTGGATGTCCCGACCAAACTTATCCAGGTATCTTCATATTTAATGCAGTTAAAAGACACATGTTTATCAGATATGTTGTTGTCGAAACATCCTCAGCCTAAAACACCTTCTTTAGCCCAGCACTAGTCAACATGCATCTAACTCTCTCCAAAATAGTTCGATTAAACCTTTCAGCCAAACCATTTTATTGTGGAGTACATGCAGTAGTTATATGCCTTACAATACCATAGGCATCACAAAATTTGTTGAAAGCCTCATTGCAAAATTCAAGGTCATTGTCGGTTCTCAGCCTCTTGACCTTTCAGTCAGTTTGATTTTCGACCAGAGTCTTCCAACTTTTGAAATTCTCAAAAGTTTCATCCTTAGTCTTCTGGATGAATACCCATAACTTTTTGGAATAATCATCTATTATAGATAGAAAATACCTTACTCCTGAATGTGATGGACACCTTGCAGGCCCCCAAAGATCAACATGGATGTAATCAAAGGATTCATGTGTTCTTTGTTTACCTTTGTTGAACTTCACTCTACAAGATTTTCTAAGTATACATGGTTCATAAAATTTCAATTTTTCGACTTTGTCTCCACCAAGCAAATTTTGTTTCTCCAATTCGACCAGACCCCTTTCACTGACATGGCTCAATCTCATGTGCAAAATATCTATCTTCGACAAAGGTTTTATGGATACAACATTTGTCGAACCACTTACAACTTCAGCCTCAAGGGAATACAAGCCTTGCTTCTTCACGACTCTCAAGACTTCCTTCGCCCCCTTCATGACTCGTAGGATACTTTTCTCTCCTTGGAAAATATATCCTTTCTTGTCGAATTCACCAAGAGAAATCAAATTTCTCTTCAAATCAGGTACATACCTGACTTCAGCCAATAACCTTATTGACTTATCACAAAGCTTAAATCTCACAGATCCAACACCTGCAATCTTGCAAGCTTTGCTATTTCTCAGCAATACATATCCACCATCTTAATCACATAGCTCTTCAAATAAGTATTTGTTTGGAGTCATGTGTCAATTGCAACCTGAATCCATAATGCACTCTTTTTTTGAGTCGCTTCTTGAAACCACAAGAATATCAGATGAGTCAAAATCATCTTGAACAATGGTTGCATTGTCATTATCCTTACCTCCATGATCTTTCAGGCGTTCAGGACACACCTTTCTTGTGTGAACCTCCTTCTTACAATGATAACATTGAATACCATATGCTTCGCCACTGTAAGACTTCTGCTGACTTTTACCTTTCTTCTTGTCGAACTTACCATCATTTCGCAAGAATTATTGTTTAACGAAAAAACCTTCACCAACCGTCGAAGTTTTATGCTCCTTTCGTTGGTTGGTTGGACTTCTTCAAAGGTCAGGGACTCCCTTTCATGCAAGAGAGTTTCTTTGAAGTGGGCATATGTTCTGGGCAAAATGCACAACAAAAACAACACTTGTTCTTCATCATCGATCTTCAGATTAATATTTTCAAGATCAAGAATAAGCTTTTTGAACATATCCAACTGCTCGGCCAACATTTTGTCTTCAATCATCTTGAATGAATACAAATCTTGCTTCAGGTAGAGTCGATTTACCAGCGATTTGATCATGTACAAACTTTCAAGTTTCACTCATAACCCTGATGTCGTCGTCTCCTTTGATACTTGTCGAAGAACCTTATCACCAAGGCTCAACAAGATTGCACTGTGAGCTTTTTCTATCACAACCGTATTTTTTTCCCGTTAACACAACTTCCATAGTCGCCGATCACTTCAACGCTTCCAAACAACCCTGTTGAACTAGTAGGGCTTCCATCTTCAAGCGCCACATACCAAAATTGTTCACTCCGGTGAACTTTTTAATTTCATACTTTATTGAAGGCATCTTCTCCACGCTCACTGCACCAATTTATTGTGAAAATGATGCCTTGAAAACAAAGTATAAACTGTTTCTTTATGATCAAGAAACACACAAAGGTAGAAAGGATGGAAAAACACGAAGAACAACAAGAATTGGTTATTAACGGCTATTCTTTAATTTTTCTTAGAACAAGATTAGAAGTACATAAGAATAACTAATAACCCTCTCACCATAATTTAAGATTTACAGTATACAATGATGAGAGACTAATATGCTATCTATAATAAACCTAACATACTAAACTAATTGCTTTTTTCACAAATATACATTACAAGCTAACTTATGGTACAAACTAACTTAAACAATTGAACATAACAAACAGATCCAATTCGAAATACTAACCACCCTAATATTTCGACACCCACATACTAGAACACATTTCGACTATAATATATAGGTCTTCAACACCAGCATGTAAACATACTTCAACAGCATGTATAAAATCTGTCGAACCAAAAACTATTCTTCGATCCAATATCTCACATATCGATTGTTGAGAAAATAATTGTTATTGACCGTTAACGTTATAGTAGTATACAAAATAGGCTTATGCATGTGATCATGTCACAAGAATCTTATTTATTCTTTATAGAATAAAGTGCCCAAGTTACACAACTAAACGTTGTAAAGAAATATATGAGTGTGTGCTCATTCTTTTATTTTCAGAATCAATCTTTTATTTCTTTAAAGTCTTGTAATCAAAGCATTTTCGTAAATGTTATTTACTTGGTTTATAGTTTTTTTATCTTTATTCAAAGTATATTATTTACATCCAATTATTTATTGTCCAAACAATTAAATCAAAATCACAAACATTTAAATCAAAATCACAAACATTTTTCATAGTATCTTTTCTTTGTACAAATTGTATTTTGAATTTTTTGATTAATCTCTTAAATGAACTAAGTTGGTAATTGTTTATTAAAAACGTAAATTTATTCAAACATAAGTGAATTTTATAGATCAATTAATTCGAAATCAAACATATGCCTGATCTTGGCTAATAGTGTTAACACATTGTTAGTTTACTTTCTGTTGCAGTTAGTTTACTTTCTGTTGTAGTTAGTTTACTTTCTGTTATACCATTCTGTTAGAATATTTGCTTAGCTGTCAATTTCTGTTAGTGAAGCTTTAGTTAGTTTTGATCTAAGCCTCTCTATATAAAAGAGTGCTTTCTGTATCTTCAAGATCAACAAACACAGAATAACAGAATCTCATCTTCTCCAATTGCTTTCTTCTTTTCTCTTCTTACCTAATTCTATCATGGTATCTAGAGCTTAAATTTTTTTTCAATCCATGGAGTCCTTGTTTCCGTCTTCGCAAGTGAAGCTTTCTCACTTGATCTCTGTGAAGCTTGATGAAAGAAACTTCAAGCAATGGAAGCAACAGATTGACGGAATCGTACGCGGTCATCGCCTTCAACATTTTGTTACTGTTCCGGTGATTCCTCAGAGATCACCGTCCGATTCCGATACTACACCACGTGGTGAAAATTCTGCGTACCTGGAGTTGGAACAACAAGACGCACTTGTCTGCACTTGGCTCCTCTCTACTGTATCAGATTCGCTTCTCCCAAAGCTTGTTGAGTGCAGACATTCGTGGCAGGTATGGACTGGAATCCATCGCTACTTCAATACGCTCCTCGCAACCAAAGCGCGTCAACTGCGATCGGAGCTCCGACAACTTACGAAAGGTACTCGCACTGTTACGGAACTCATCGCGCGTACACGCGAAATCAGCGAATCTCTGCTTTCGATTGGGGATCCAATTCCGTTACGTAACCTAATCGAGATCGTTCTTGATTCTTTGCCTGAAGAGTACGATCCAATTGTCGCTGCTGTCAACAGCAAAGATGAATTGAGTTCCTTGGATGAATTGGAGTCGTCACTGTTAGCGCATGAATCGCGCCTTGAGAAGCATCGTAAGGCTGTGGTTACTGAACCGGCAACGGTGAATCTCACTCAGGCGCTGCCGTCGTCGTCCTTGACGGTTACCTCTGATCAACCAGCGCCGACGGACACTTTCCCTCAAGGTACGAGTCACGTGACTGCCAACGCTGATAATCACGCTTATGGTTCTCGTGGAGGTCGTTCCGGTCGTGGTGGTGGTCGCTATGCACGTGGTGGAGGCCGTTTTGGCTACTTTCATCCTAATTTCTGTGTTGTTAAATCTCAGGCTACTTCTGAAGTGTTACTTCGTGGGTCTGTTGGAGATGATGGACTTTACAAGTTCTCTAATCCTACCACTCAGCTATTCAAGTCTAGTTTTCCAAATTCTTGTTCTGCCCAACCTTCAAACTGCAGGGCTAGCTGTAATTTGTCCTTTTCGTCTGCAGCACACAATACTCCTATTATCAGTTGTTTACCAAATTGTATAAATTATTGTAATACTCTTTGTAATCTTGATCAGTTTCATATTAATACGAGCAATTTTACTCATACTCCTTCTCTTAATTCCACTACTTACAATACTCATGTATCCTCTTCACATTCTAATAGTTCATCCTCCATAGCCACAAGTAAATATGTTCTTTGGCATACTAGATTGGGACACCCTAATCATCATTCTCTAGTTGAAGTTTTCAAACTATGCAACTTTCCCAATTTTCCCAAACCACCTACTGAATTGTGTCAAGCTTGCTGCCTTGGCAAGTCTCACAGATTACCCTCTACCCTATCTACCACTGTTTACACTCATCCCTTTGAATTAGTTGTATGTGATCTTTGGGGTCCTGCACCTATAACATCTACAGGTGGTTACACATACTTCCTCACTTGTGTAGATGCCTTTTCTAGGTTTGTTTGGGTCTTTCCTCTCAAACTCAAATCTGATACATTTATCCAGTTTACTCAGTTTAAGAAAATGGTTGAACTTCAATTCAATTGTCCTATCAGATGTGTTCAAAGTGATGGTGGAGGAGAGTTTAGGCCTCTCACCAAATATCTAAATGATTTGGGTATTGTTCATAGGCTCACCTGTCCTCATACTCATCATCAAAATGGCCTTGTTGAACGTAAGCATAGGCATATAGTTGAAACAGGACTCACACTTCTAGCCCAATCCACTCTTCCTCTAAAATTTTGGGACCATGCCTTTGTCACAGCTGCCTATCTTATTAACAGAATACCTAGTCCCACAATTGACAATTTATCTCCCTATTTCAAACTTCTTAATAAGCCCCCAGATTATTCAAACCTTAAGGTCTTTGGCTGCTCTTGCTATCCCTTCCTTCGTCCCTATAATGCTCACAAGTTAGCCTATAGGTCCCAAGAGTGCTTATTTCTTGGCTATTCTACAGCTCACAAA
Source organism: Vicia faba (assembly GCA_948472305.1). NCBI lineage: Eukaryota > Viridiplantae > Streptophyta > Magnoliopsida > Fabales > Fabaceae > Vicia > Vicia faba. The sequence goes on along the minus strand of OX451737.1, from coordinate 187,425,635 downwards.
GGTTACAAGTGCTTAGCTCCTGATGGCCACGTCTATATTTCCAAAGATGTGGTGTTTCACGAGTCTAAATTCCCATACCAGTCCTTGTTTCCCACTGCATCTCAATCTTCCATTTCCAACACAAATCTCAATTCTACTAATGCTTCCTCCTGGTCATTACCTTCTATAATTTCATCCCCTGCATCCAGGCAGCCTACACCCTCTCCTTCCCTTAATCCTCTTTCTCCTACTCAGGCTGAACATCATCAATCTGTCTCTCCTTCAGTCTCTCAGTCTGAGTCTATCTCAACTTCCCACTCTAGTTCTACTGCATCCCATATTCCTTCATGTTCTGCTACAGCTTCTCATACTCATGACCAACCAATCCTAGCTAATGCTGACCACACACTTCCCTGTTCTCCTGCCCTCATTCTTTCAGACCCTGCTGAAGCATCTACCATTTCTCCCTCTTCCTCTACAACTGGCTCCTCTAACCCTTCTCCCTCTAACCAACCTTTTATCAATCCTCTCAATGTGCATTCTATGCAAACCAGAGCCAAAAGTGGCATTACCTTACCTAAACTCAATCCCACAATGCTTTTAACTCACATGGAACCAACATCAATTGATCAAGCCTTGGCTACTCCTCATTGGTTCCGAGCAATGAAAGAAGAATTGCAGGCATTGATGAGAAATCAGACCTGGACTTTGGTGAAAGCACCTGATTCTAGAAAGCCAATTGGCTGCAAGTGGGTCTTTAGGACCAAAGAAAACCCTGATGGATCTGTCAACAGGTACAAGGCCAGATTAGTTGCAAAAGGGTTTCATCAGAGGGCTGGCAGTGATTTTCAGGAGACTTTTTCACCAGTCATCAAGCCTGTCACAGTCAGAACAGTCCTTACTATTGCTGTCACAAACAAATGGATCATCCAGCAAATTGATGTCAATAATGCCTTTCTAAATGGCACTCTTGAGGAGGAAGTTTTCATGCAACAACCCCCTGGGTTTGCAGCCTCTGGCAGGTCCCTAGTATGTAAGTTGAACAAAGCTATCTATGGGTTAAAACAAGCCCCTAGGGCCTGGTTTGACAAACTCAAGAGTGCCCTGTTTCAGCATGGTTTTCGAGCTAGTAGGTGTGATCCCAGCCTGTTTCTGCTCCATCAAGGCAAGCTTCAGATCATGGTTCTTGTATATGTTGATGATATCATCATTACAGGAAATTCAGCTTCCTTTATCACATCCTTAATCAAGCTTCTTAATGATAAATTCTCATTGAAACAGTTGGGACAACTTGACTACTTCCTAGGCATTCAGGTTTCTCACCTCCCTAATGGTTCCATTCTTCTCTCTCAAACAAAGTATCTTACTGATTTACTCTCAAAAGTAAATATGCTCAATGCTAATGCCATGCCCACTCCCATGGCTTCTACCAGTAAAATATCAAAGGTGGATTCTATTCCTGTTGAGGATCCTACTCAGTTCAGATCTGTTGTGGGTGCCTTGCAGTATGCCACATTAACTAGGCCTGAAATTTCTTATTCTGTCAACAAAGTCTGTCAATTCCTGTCCAATCCCCTGGAGGAACATTGGAAGGCAGTCAAAAGGATCCTAAGGTATTTGAGTGGCACCATAGAGCATGGGTTACTCTTGCAACCTACCCCTGTTCATCAACCTATGCAGTTACTAGGGTTTTGTGATGCTGACTGGGCATCTGACCCTGATGACAGAAGATCCACTTCAGGCGCCTGTGTTTTTCTTGGCCCAAATGTCATCTCCTGGTGGTCCAAGAAGCAGCAGCTGGTGGCCAGATCCAGTGCTGAGGCTGAGTATCGTAGTATGGCTCTGTTGACTGCTGAGTTACTGTGGGTTCAGTCTCTGCTCAAAGAAATTAATTGTCCCTTTCAAGTGCCAAAAATCTTATGCGACAACTTAAGTACAGTCACACTTGCCCATAATCCTATTCTCCATAATAGGACTAAACACATGGAGCTGGACATCTTTTTTGTGAGGGAAAAAGTTCTGAGCAAAAGTCTCTCAGTAGTTCATGTCCCAGCTCAAGACCAGTGGGCTGACATCCTAACCAAACCTTTGTCTGCTGCCAAGTTTGTTCCTCTGCGTGGAAAGTTGAAGGTGTTTAACAAGAATGACTTATCCAGACCACCCTCAACTTCTAAAGGAGACTAATAGTGTTAACACATTGTTAGTTTACTTTCTGTTGCAGTTAGTTTACTTTCTGTTATACCATTCTGTTAGAATATTTGCTTAGTTGTCACTTTCTGTTAGTGAAGCTTTAGTTAGTTTTGATCTAAGCCTCTCTATATAAAAGAGTGCTTTCTGTATCTTCAGGATCAACAAACACATAATAACAGAATCTCATCTTCTCCAATTGCTTTCTTCTTTTCTCTTCTTACCTAATTCTATCATGAGCAAGCTAATAGATGTAAACAAAAAGATCCAACACAACCGGATGAGCAAATATATTTAGTTCTCTCATTCATAGTCAATCAGCATAAAAATCTCATTTCTGCTATTACTTTCCAAAAATCTTCACCACTAAAAAAAAGTTAAATATAGAATTAACTAATAATAACTGCATCTGCATCTGTACAGCCCTCATAAAATGAAGGTCCAATATTTTCTTATTTATCATCAACTACCACAATAGCAGCCTGCAGCAGCAACGTAACATAGCATCGTTCTATTAAATTCCCTAACAACTCATAACTTAATAATAACATAAAAACTCTTAGCACTAGTGCTTCATAGTATAGTACATAATAAAATATAATTGATTCCCACACAAACACTTGATATCTATATCTATATCTATATATATATTCTCATAAGCATGATCAACTTCAAGTTGCATCAAAATCAGAACAAGTTCAAGAACTCGTGAATCTTCTTTGAAAACCAACTCTTCTCATGACGATCGTGGCTATGGATGTGAGGACGATCAAAACTCATCACCTCACCACCGTGAAACCTCGACAACCGTTTCGGGATCCGGCGATCTTTACTGCCGGAATCGTTCGCCAAGATCATGTCGTTACCGTAAGGGATCTGGCGGTCTTTAGCCAAGATCATGTCGTTGCCGTAAGGGATCTGGCGGCGGTGGCCATGGCGGCAACGGCGGTGTCGGTGAGATAAGGGGAACTCCAACGGCAAAGGACGAAGTACATGGACGTGACGGTGAGATAAGGGGAACTCCAACGGCAAAGGACGAAGTACATGGACGTGACGGTTGATGGGACGGAGATCGGGGAGCGTTACTACCGGAAGGTGGTCGATGGAGTTGAGATTGAACGGAACGGTGTCGTATTGTTGGGGTTTGGAGCGCGTGGGGGATTCGGAAAGTGAGTTATGGAGATCGCGAGCGCGTGAGAGGGTGATAAAGAGGAAGAGTAAAAGTGTGATGGAACAAATAGCGACTCTGGTTGCCATGGTGTGGTTTTTGGAAGGGGGTGGAAATTGGGGTTGAAATAAAGGAAATGGAGAGAGTATAAAATGTTGGACTGGGTGACTTTTTCAAAAGAGGACAGAAGTTTCTTGCTTGTATTATACGAAACCTTTATTTTCTTTTTTAGATGTATTATACGACTGCGTCTATGACTTTACTTGATTACTATGGTAGTGATTTTTCACCTTTTCTTTTTTTAATTACAATTTATGTCTCGAATGGAAGTACGAGTATAAAAACAAATGAATGACTCTTTTATCCATGTAAATATTTAAACGAAATGATTCAATATTTTTCAATGTTCTAATATGGGTTAGAGCAGTAGACATGTCCGGTGTTTTGGTGCACAAGGTTGAATAAGTCATTTAATTTGACTATTCGTTTTAGGAGCCGAGGATTTGTCAATTCAATTAAGAGGTTAAAAAGTGTGGTCAATTGAGACTTAACTCGGATTTGGTAAAGTATTCGATTAAGAAAGAGAAATGTCAATTCAATTTAGAGACTGGAGAGTGCAGTTTATTGAGATTTAACTCAGATCTGGTAAAGTACTCGACTTAAGAAGAGAAGTGTCAACTAAATTCGAATGCAGGAGAGTCCAATTGGCTGAGACTTAACTCAGACCTGGTAAAGTACTCGACTCAGGAAGAGGAGTGTCAACTCAATCAGGAGGCCAGAGAGTGCAGTCGACTGAGACTTAACTCAGATCCGGTAAAGTACTCAACTCAGAAAGAGGAGTGCCAACCCAATCCGAAGGCAGGAGAATGCACCCGGATGGGACTTAACTCGGATTCAGTAAAGTACTCGACTCAAGAAGAGGAGTGTCAACTCAATCTGGAGGCCAGAGAGTGGAGCCGACTGAGACTTAACTCAGATTCGGTAAAATACTCGATTCAGGAATAGGAGTGTCAACTCAATCTAGAGGTCGGAGAGTGCAGCCGACTGAGACTTAATTCATATTCGATAAAGTACTCGCCTCAAGAAGAGGAGTGTCAACTCAATCCGAAGACCAAAGATTACAGCCGATTGAGACTTAACTCAGATATGGTAAAGTACTTCATGCATCCCGCTTCCTCCACCTGTAATATAGAGTGACACACGTATAAAAAAAATTAGGGGTGCCTCGTTAAAAACCCTTGCCCTTGCAAGGAAAAAGAGTGTTACCCTTAATTCTAATTTATTATTAAAAAACATTACAAGTTTCAACTATAATAAAACTTTAGACTTGTTACATTCCAAGCCCTAGGTATCTCGACCCATCTAAATTCTCGAGTTTGTAAGCTCTGTTGTTTAGTATCTCCTGGATCATGTATGGCCCTTCTCAGTTAGGGGCCAACTTTCCTTTTTTTTCTTCGTGTTCGTGATCCTTTTCAGGACTAGGTCGCCTTCATGGAAACTTCTCGATCGAACTCTTGAATTAAATCGTCGTGTCATTCTTTGTTTCGACACTATCTCTTTGATATGGGTCATTGCTCTGACTTCCTCTAACAAATTAATTTCACTTTCCAAACTTTCTTGATTAAGTTCTTCACTGAAATTGGATCGGCGCAACGTTGGCGAATTGATTTCGACCGATATCATTGCATCAACTCCATAAACCATTCGAAAAGGATTTTCGTTGGTGGTTGGATGTGGGGTGGTACGACCATAGTACTTCATAAAGATATTCGACCCACAATCTCTTTGCTTCATCCAGCTTCTTCTTCATACTTGAGAGAATTATCTTGTTTGTTGCTTCTGCTTGACCATTAGTGTAACACCCCAGTTTTTAACAGCGGGAGTGTTTCTTTTTTCTTTTTAAAACAACTGTCTTTGAAATAATACATTTGCGATCATTTTTTCTTAATAAATCAGAGTAAAGCTAGACAATGATCATAATACAATGCCTCTTTTATAAATTGTTTTCTCAATGGAAGGTTTTAAGAACACAAATCAAACATACTGTCTGAAAGAACATAATGAAAATTTTTATTTCAACAAATAAATAAACAGAGTTTACCACAATACAAGATACAAAGAAAATAATAAGGAAGAGTAAACAAGACTTCAACAACAACTCATAAGCTGATCTATGGACATCTAACTGAAGATGACTGGGTAATAACGACCCACAGACAACTTCAAGTCTCATGCTTATCAATACCAAATTGGTCGTCTTCTTCCTATGGCCCAAGTCACTGTGATACCAGCGAGTCTCACAATCTAAAAAGAACATGGGCGTCCAGCATCAGATCATGGATAACATAGAGGGTCACCATCTAAATACAACATATAAACCAAGAATACGATATACAAAATATGCAATACATAGCAACATAAAGTCAACAGCATATCAATTCAATTAAGTGTAATATCAAATGCACAGATATCCTATAAATGCAGACTCTATATGAGTGTGATCGTCCTAACCGAGTTCCTCACATGCATGATTCTGGAATTTCAATCCCTTCGCAAAAGGGTCGTGGTATCGCTTCAAAATTTAGCGCCACTAAGGTGATGGGTATCTACACCATCAATCAGACTTAAGTATTTGATGATCGCAACTGACACATCTCATATAGTCCACCTGACATACGCAAATCACATATATACAATTGCAACATAATCTTTTCTCAAAATCAATTCATATATTTATTCGAAATCATATGAAAGCACATTCACAAGTTTAGCATCATAATGCAAGCACACATTTCCAATTGGGCACACAAGCAACAACACATATTCAAGCAAACAACTCACAATTTCATATCAAAAAGCAATTACACATGCATTCAAGTATCCGGCATTTCCGGTCTACATGAGATGATTAGAGAGTGCTCTAACCTTAATAAACTTCTCACACATTCAACTTACGTTATGCGAGCATGACCTGTCTCACGACGAAGTCTCCTATCCAATTTACACTTTCAACCTTTTAAAATAAATAACTTATTTAAGTTAATACAAACTCAACTACATTCACAAGCCGACTTTATCTTGGTCCCTTAACTACTCTTAATCCCTTAACTACTCAATTAAGTTTAGGTTTTATTACCGTTACTAACTTTATCCTTTTATATAAAAAATATATTTTTTCAAATAGAAAATATTTTTTCTCTTAAAAGAATAATAAAATACAAATTCAAAGAAGCTTCTAACACACTAATTTAAATTGATTTATTATTTTGAGCATCTCATTGTATCAAATACTTTGACCATTCTTTAAATAAAATCCTTGAAAAACAAGTATAAATAAGTAAATAACTAAATAATATTTGATTTGAAAATTATTGAAAATAAACTATTATACTTAACTTATTATTAAGTATACAGATAGTATAGATTGAAAACTACATAAATTTTAATTATTTATTATGCTTAACAAATACACATCATTTAAAATTTAAATTAAAAATCAATCAATTAGTAACTTCCAAAATTTACTACATATCATAGTCTTCTGGCACCATCATTTTATTTCATTACAAATTAAACGTAACATATTTTAAATAGAACAAAACTAAAAATATTTTTTTTAATTCATTGATTCAAATTAAGACAATAATAAAATTTATTTATTCAAATTAAGTCTTGATTCAAGTTAAAACAATAATAAAATTTATCTACTTCAAAACATAAGTGAAATCAAATATATTCCTGTAAAAAGTAAATCAAATCCAATCTGAAATAAACTGAAATATTTAAATCATAATATAATTTAAAAACATGATTATATAAACTTAAAATTAATCTCCTTTAAATTTAAAAATTAATACATATTAACTAATTTCAACCTTAAAATCATTAAACCTAATCATTTTCAAAAATGATATACCAGATAAAAATTAACTTTTATTTAGAATAAAATAAATTTTATTTGGATTGGGCCTACACTTGTCCTTCAAATAGAAAGCCCAAAAACAGACAGCCCAAGTTAGGGACCGTTGGGCAACTCCCCACACGTCTGTTGGAGGACGTGGCCCACGATCTCACGACAGTCATCTTAAACTGTCTTCCGAGAATCACTGGTTCAACCCTATTCTCGCGGAGCAGTTGACTAGGGAGAAGTCCACTTGCTGGATTCCATACACGTAAGCCCTGGCAGTTCCTTTTATTGGGCCTCAACGTGGCCCAATAATAGGGACATTGGCCCAACGCTGTGGGTTATAAATACCCTCTCTTCTGAGAGGGTCAATTATTCAACACTTTCTAACTCTTACGCTTGCTTTCTCATTCCACAACTTACTTTGTCATCGGAGTGTCTTGCAGGTACCCCCCACATCTCATTCAACTTCTTCCCGAGCTAGCTGTGACGGTCCATTCTGATTCGGTAAGATCAGTGGCACCGTCTGTGGGAATCTTGCTTCCCCGTCTTCCTTTTACTCAAGACTAAAGTTAAATCACTCCTGGCCGTCATGGCTGATCAAACTGTAGAAAATAACATGAACGTCCGCATCATCGACGTCAACAACAACAACGTCGCTGACAATAATGTTGGCCTTGACAACGCTGGTACTGCCAACCACAACACGGTCCCCATCGTTAATATGCCTGGTCCCTCAGATTATAGAGACAGAGCAACTGCCTCGTCATCATCGATACCTCTACGACTTGAAGACAATCAGCCAACACCCCAACACTATCAACCCATCCAGTTCCACGAGGTCCCCGTTCCCGCCAGAGCAGACACCACGACCAGGGCACTGTTTGCGACAATAAATCAGACCAACTACCTAATCTTTGCTCAAGGAGAGAGATTGAGGGCGCTCGGAGATGCTCGGAGAGCCCCCAGAAGACACAGGAGACCTCAGTCTCCTCCTCCTCGCCAAGCAGAGGAACATCCCCGATCTCCCCCGCAGAGACATAGTTGGGACATATCTCGAAGTCCCTCTCCCCGAACATCCAGGAGACGCCCCGCATTGGAAAGGGCCAAGCCCGTTGACACAAGGAGACGCGACCACGTCCCCTCACGTCAAGAACGAAGACCCCCTAGAGACAGGAATAGGGGAAACAACGAATGACCATACTGCCCGAGGAACGCTCTGCGCGAACAGGGCCATCATGACTGCCAACACATCAGATCCCATTCTCGCTCGCCGGACAGGAGTGATGAAGATGACCCCCGCGGTCCCTTGTCACAAGCCATCATGGAGGCGCCCATCCCCCCGGGGATGGAGAAGCCCCCCACCTAAAGGAATACGACGACATCGCCGACCCGATCGACCATATTGACGGGTTCGAGGCCATGCTGCATTATCACAATGTCGGGGGACCAATCAAATATCGGTTGTTCCCCATGACTTTGAGGAAAGCTGCGATGGACTGGTACAAAAGTCTTGCCCCGGGGTCAATTGTAACACCCCTTCTAAAATACCCCGAATAATATTAATTATATCAATGATTAAAGACATATTCCATCAGAGTTAACACGGAACAAGGGATGTCACAATTATGAAATAAATAAAACTTCCAATAAAACAGTAGTCATGCTACACTGAGGGTCATTATTCAAATAATTCAATCAAATTAAGACCATGTCTTACACAGCGGAAAAATACCATAACCAAAACGGAATAAACCAAAACATAATTATTCCCAATGAAATTCAAAGAAACAATTGAATAATAACTAATTCCTCGACTAAACGTTCCCCAGTGTTACAACCTATCAGAGCACGACACTGACACGCGGACTTAAAGTAACATAGCTCTAGAGCCATCCTCACCAACTCCTGAGCTGCTAACTTTAATCTGAAATTGTTAAAGTAAGGGTGAGATTTCTCATAATTAACATGCATTATAAGCTTCTCAATCAACATTATATCACAAGCATATTATTTCACCCATTTTAGCATAAATTCAGATTCAACACGCAGTTCCAATCATACAAGTCATTATGCACAAATCAATAATCAACCAAAGAATTGTAACACTGGAAGACATCCTAACATGTTAAAATTTCATGCAAACACAAATGCAGACACAATGCATGTGGTACCAACACGTGACCAAGTCACCCAACACTGATCCATCATCAACCGGATACAGCAACCATCGATTCGTCCATAAACACCTGGACACGAATCCAGCCTAACCACCCATCATCACCCGGGTATCGGTTAACGGCAATACAAGTCAAATTCCACACAATGGGAATTAACTTCACCAAAACAATGCATATGCACGCACATCACTAACATGCAACGTCAAATCAGTCTATGAAATACATCAATTTATCATAACTGAACCAAAACCAAAAACATGATATCTCAACAATCATGCACACCATCATTAGCAACATAAACATGCCTTTCATTCACACAATACTAATACATCCATCCATCACAGGTTCACTGCTACATACACACCCATGTGCGTTAGCCAATAATCACTTATTCCTGGATTTGACTCATTTTCAAAATAATTTCAGGTTTTAGGAAATCTTTTCATTTTATAAAATAGAGCATTAAATTTAAGAAATAACGTCCAAAACCGCACTCAAAACGGACTTACGGTTTGAAAGTTATAAATTTTCAAAGTTTAATATTTTTCAAAAAAGTTACAGCAGAACCCGGTTCCTACATATGCAGGAACCGGTTCCTGCGAAGTTCAAAAATCACGTTTATGGAAAATGTATGGGAACCCGGTTCCTACCTATACAGGAACCGGTTCCTACGTTGAAAAATGCCCAATTTTTGAAAATTTGAACTGGGAACCCGGTTCCTCCCCAGGAGTAACCGGTTCCCACGACTTGCAGAACCCAAAACTGCTATTTTTGACATCATTATGTATCTCAGTCCATTCTTTTTCATTCCCATACGAATTATAACATTAGGAATATCAAAATGCAACCAATACACATCAATACAACATCATAAATCATGTTTCCATCATTCCTATTAATTATTTATCACATTAATGATTCCAATTCCTATAATCCGACACAATTAGGGATAATCCTACAAACCTAGAATTATCTAATTCAAGTTTCCTAACATACCCAATCATTCAATTGTATCCCAAAACCCATAAGGCATATTAACTAAATGAAATCACCCCTTACCTCGTGATGATCCTTCGAATTCACGGCGTTTGGTTTTTTCCTCTCTTCTCTTCTCTTCTCCAATTTCACGTATAATGACTTTTCCAAATAACCTTCTTTTTCTTTTCCTTTTTATCCTCCTTTTTATATTCCTTTTATTATTTGCCAAATAATAGTAATAAATTAGTTATTATTTAGTAGAGCTTTTTACTTCACACACCTCTAATTCAATCTTACACCCCCCGGTCTTCCTTTTTAATTTCATAATTAATTCATCCATTTAATCCAAAATATTATTAATTAAGCCTTTAATTAATTTAATAATTAAATTCCTAATTATTTAACACTTGAATAAATTTGGGGTGTCACATCAATTACCTCCTGGCGAAATCTAAAGAACCAATTCATCAGTTTGTTCACTGCTTCGCGACGGCACCCAAAGACCGAAGCAGCCCTCGAGGCCATCGTCCAGAGACACGATCAGACCCTGAGGGAATTTATGATCGGTTTAACCGGGAGGCCATCCAGGTCCCCTATACCGATCACATGAAGAGATACCTGCTCGAGAGGGGACTTCTCCCGGGCACAAAATTCAGAAAGGCCGTAGGCATCGAACCGCCCCGGACATTCGATGCCCTCCTCGAGAAAGCCAGAGCCTACATGGACTATGAGGAGAGGGAAGTGACCAACAGAGCCCGGGATTCCAGGAATCGCGGATCTACCAGCCATCCGCGACAAGACACCGCCCCTCCTCGACGAACTGGAGAGAAGAGAATGGAAGACAAACCCCGAGACCCTCGGGAACAAAGAGGACCCTCAGGGAGGTTTACTGAGTACACTTTGCTAACGGCTTCCCACGAGCGCAGTTTAGCGGAGTGCACAAACACAAATTTCAAGGACGGTGGCGTCAAACGTCTTCGCCCCGCTCCTGCTAAACCTGGGGCAGATCGGAGCAAATACTGCCAGTATCACCGGAGCCATGGGTACTTGACTGAAGATGGTGTCTATCTCAAGGATGCTATCGAGACCCTCATAAAAGGGGGGAGACTCGGGAAATATCGGCGCGACGACACCCCCCGTCGAGATGCCCTTGAAACAAGGGAGATAAAGGAGGATGTTAGACCATCTGACGAGTCGGTCCCCATCCAGACTGCATTCTCCGTTACGAGACCGGAGGACTTTTACGTCCCCGAACACATGCAAGAGCCTCTGTCTATGCACAACAGGTGGGAAAACTTCCCCTCTGCCATGGTCATAAATGGTGGAGGGTTTAATGACTTAACTATAAATTCAGCAAAGAGGAAGTTGGACGAGCTGGTCGACGCGGCTCCCCCGCAAACGGTGACCTTCGAGAAGGTTAAGGGCAGATCAGAGCCAATCACCTGTTACCTCGAGGAATTTCCCGGAGGAGCTCCCAATTCAGCTATCCCTCTTCTGATCAGGGCGAGAATGGCTAACTCTGATGTTCATCGCGTCCTGGTCGACGAGGGAAGTTTCGTCGACGTGATGTACAACCAGCTTTTCAGAACCCTGCAGCTCGATGACTCTCACCTTTCACCATACGTGGGATCAGACTTGCAGGGCTTTAATGGCTCGACCTCCAAGTCATGGGGGTACGTGGAGCTTATGGTCACCTTCGGAGAATATACTGCTACCAGGAAAGTCAAGGTGCGCTTCCTCGTCATCGACTGCCCATCCCTCTACAACTGCATCCTTGGGAGGTCGACACTGGCAGAGCTGACCGAAATGCCCTCCACCGTCCATATAAAGATGAAGTTCTACACAAAGAGGGCACGGGTCGCCACCATCCAAGGCGACCTAGCAGCCACCCGAAGATGCTTCAACGCGGCGGCCAAGGGACAAAGCACAGTCGACACCGAAGCACGACCCGCCAAGAAAGCTGCAACAATGCGACCAGGGCCTCAGCAGTCAGAGCCACAGCCCATCAAAGAGGAAGTGCATAGGGCTCCTCCAAAGGTTGATTCGATCTTGCTAGACACTCGCTTCGACCAAGACGAACCCTCAAACGGCGAGCAGGAGCTCCTCCGACCAATTCTGAATAGGGACTTCGAGCTCGTCCCTCTCGGTGAAGACCCGAGCAGAGGGGTGAAGATTGGCACCAGACTCCCTGACTTGGCGAGAAAGCAGATCAAGGCCTTCTTAAGGGAGAATACAGATCTGTTTGCGTGGAGCACCACGGAGATGCCTGGTCTCGACCCCGAGGTCGCCTGTCATCAACTCGCCATCGATCCAGTCGCTAGGGCAGTAATACAACATAGGCGTAGACAGTCCCCCGAGAAAACGGAGGCTACTGAAAATGCTGTAAAAGACCTCTTAGAGGCAAATTTTATTTCAGAAGCCCGACATTCAACCTGGTTGTCTAATGTTGTACTCGTTAAGAAAAGTAATGGAAAATGGCGTATGTGTGTTGACTATACCGATCTTAATCGGGTATGCCCCAAAGATGCATTTCCTTTTCCTAATATTGACATGCTGGTCGACAACTCGGTCGACTATAAAATTTTATCTTTCATGGACGCCTATTCAGGCTATAACCAAATCCAATGGCAATGAGCGACAAACACTGCACTGCTTTCATGACCAGCTCAGGCAACTACTACTGCAACGTAATTCCCTTCGGTCTGAAAAACGCAGGAGCAACATATCAGCGGATGATGAACAAAGTCTTCTGCAACGAGATCGGAGATATGCTCGAGGTATACATAGACGACGTGATCATCAAATCCCGAGTAGACACCGACCATGCCGCTCATCTTAGGAAAGTCTTTGCCCAAGCAAGGCAATATAGAATGAGGTTCAACCCCGAGAAATGCACCTTCAGAGTTAAGGCAGGCAAGTTCCTCGGCTTCTACCTAACAGAACAAGGAATCAAAGCCAACCCCGATAAACGTTGGGCCTTCTCTGACCTCCCTACACCCACTTCGAAAAAATCCATACAGGTCCTGAATGGTATGCTCGCCTCACTCTCCCGTTTCGTCGCAAAATCCGCTCAACACGCCCTGCCTTTTTTCAAACTCCTGCGCAAGGAGGCAACTTTCGAGTGGACCAAGGAATGTGAACATGCCCTTCTCCATCTCAAACAGAGCCTTTCACATCCACCCGTGCTATCACGACCGGTCGACGGGGAGACGTTATTCCTATATCTGGCCATCTCCGTCAAAGCCGTCAGTGCGGCCCTCATTCGCGAGACTCATGACAGTTGAAAACCCGTGTATTTCACGAGCAAAGTGTTTCAAGGGCCCGAGGTCAGATACCAACAGATCGAGAAGGTGGCTTTGGCCCTCGTCAACGCGGCGAGAAGTATTAAACACTATTTCCTCGCGCACAATATCTGCTCATTCGCCTATCTGGTCCCCAGCACACTGGAACAAGTTGTCCCCAGCGGGAAACAACTCGCTACGTTCAGAGGACTCTTACCGTCCTCCTCGATTAAGTCTCCGGCCTTGAGAGCTGAACTCAAGTCATCTCCCTTTCGCTCAAGGACAATAACTTGGAGGCTCCTGATCTGAATTGAGCCTACACTTGCCCTTCGAATAGGAAGCCCCAAAACAGACAACCCAAGTTAGGGACCATTGGGAAACTCCCCACACGTCTGTTGAAGGACGTGGCTCACGATCTCACGACAATCATCTTAAACTGCCCTCCCGGAATCACGAGTTCAATTCTATTCTCGCGAAGCAGTTGACCAGGGGGGAGTCCACTTGCTGGACTCCATACACACGTAAGCCATGGCAGTTCCTGTTATTGGGCCTCAACGTGGCCCAATAATGGAGACCTTGGCCCAGTACTAGGGACTATAAATACCCTCTCTTCTGAGAAGGTCAGGTATTCAACATTTTCTAACTCTTACGCTTGCTCATTCCACAACTTACTTTATTATCGGGGTGTCTTGCAGATATCCCTCATCTCATTCAACTTCGACCTGAGTTAGCTGTGACAGTCCATTCTAATTCGGTAAGATCAAAAATTAAGTATTTTTTTTATTTGACAAGATTTATAAAGTATAGTTGAAGGGGTAAGAAAACACTTAGAAGGGAGGGTTGAATAAGTGACTCTTTTTCTTTTCAAAACAAAGCTCAACAATAATGGAATGGCACGATTATTTTTATCCTGGTTCGTTTGAACTCAAACTACTCCAGTCCACCCGTCAAGGTGATTTTGCCTTTCTCAACAAGGACTTAATCCACTATAATCAACTGATTAACAACTGTTGTGACTAACAATGCATAAGTAATCTTACAAGTGACTAACACCACTAAGACTTAAATCTAATCCTAGTCTGCTTGAGAAAACTAACCAACCTTGGTCTCTCAAGGAACAATTATAAGAGTTTAATCTTTACAGATAGTGAAATAAAATTTGCTTCTAATCAACCTATATCACAACTGTGATTTTTCACTTAGAATAAATTGCACAAAGTGTATGAACAAAGAGTTTGTGAGCCCAGAATCTTTCACGTAGTTTTTTGCTTCTTTTTGAAATGTAATCTGTTAGTTGACTTGCAATAAATGTCCTTCTTATTTATAGTAAGAACAAAATGACCGTTGCTGCCTTCAGAAAAGTGGAGATCATTAAATGCTTGCGTGTTTCTTTGCACTATTCCATTTTCCAAGAAACTAGCTTTAGACACTTGAGTGTTTGACGCCGTCTTTGCATTAATGAGTAAACGACAACTTGTAAGAACATGTTTCCTATGCTTGACAAGACAAGTTGGTTTTAATGTTTGTATCAGAACATGCTTCAACGTCTTGATTTCAGAACATGCTTTACTTCACCTTCTAGACATTGCTTTGCTTGCTAAGAACTTGATCAGCACTTGCTTTTAAGTAATCTTCTGAGCAATGAAACCTGCTAAATGTTAGAAGATATATTTAAATAAACTGTCTTACCAGAGTCAGCAGGTGCGCTTAAAACAACAAGGTTCTTTCATTAAAGAACTTCTTCATAATTTTTTGCTTAGCACTTCAGAATGCTTCTTGTCAGAACATTATCTGAAATAGTCAAATACGTTCATCAGAGTATAAATTATATAAAATATAATTTATTGTTATCATCAAAACTCTAAAATAGATCAGAACTAATCTTGTTATAACAATAGTTACTAACAAACTCACGTCAGATTGTTTAAATTTTTAAAACATAGTCCTCTCTCTAATTTTTCTTTGTATAAATTTAAATTTATAATAATTTAGTAAAGCTAATCAGAACAAATTAATAATATAAAACCTCGTCCTTAAAACTGCTACATATGTTTATATTTCAATTTAGATCTTAACTTTTAAAATAATAATTAAATTATTTATTTCTAAACATAAGGAAAATTAAATCTGAAATAAATTTACTGATACTGTAAAATTAGAATACAATTCAAAAACAGTCCAAGAATGCAAACAATAAACATGATAGTATGAAGGATGGAGGATTTATAGACACCAAAACAGAACCGGTGCGGTTGTTGTGATTGCCGGCACGGTGGTCACCGATAGAAAGTTGTCCGATCATGAATTTTATTTGTGAATTTTGTAGGTATTGTTAAGAGGAATAGATTTATATGTTTATTTTTCTCACATGGGTCTATGGCAGCCGGAAAATAAGGAAGAAGGTTGTGATTTGAAATTTCAAAATTGCTTCGATCTAAAATTAAATTATATTACAGGAAAGAGAAAAAAGAGAGGATAACAGTGGTTGTATTAGTTTTTATGTTTGGACTTGCGGTGGTCGGAAACGGGACAGTAAAGGGGCGGTGGTGGTAGTAGAAAGAGCATAGGGGAGATGTTTCTGTTTAGTTTTTGCAAAGAGAGAAAAATAAATAAAGAAGGAGAGAGAAGGAAGCGTGAATTTGAAAGGAAAGAGGATAGTAATAGTAATTATTATTATTATTTATTAATATATGATTAATCTAATGAAATAATAATAATAAAAATATCTAGTTTTTTTTTAATGTCTGATCTACTAACTCGTTCCGTCTATTCTTCGCTCTCAGACGAATCGTTATTATCGACTTCTACGAAAAGTAGAAAAATTTCACTACAACTTTATAATTAAAACAAAATATAATTTTTGAATAAATTTTTATTCTGAATAAATTTTTGCTCCTTCGCTTGGAAAATTATATTGAGATTAAATTATAATTCTAAGCGATATATAAAATTTCTATTTAAATTTTGACAACAATCAAAATCTATAAAAATTAAATGACAGATATATTTTGCTTGTTTTCCTAAGAACTAGAAGAACTTATTTATCAAATTTCGACACAATAAACATTTTACTTTAATAAAATTATTGTACCAATTTTAAAAATCTGATTATGACGCTATACAATTTCAACGAAATTTGTTAAAATAGACAATTAAATAGAAAATTATTAAAAAAAATCATGATATTATTAAATATTTTCAAATTTTAAATCTTTTCTAATGTATTTTTACGGATCTTACAATTAGCTCGTGGATGCTCCACTGACATGAACCAATTACGTATTTTGAGGTGTCTGCAAAGTTCAACAACGAAAGAGCTCGCAAACTGCGCACCGTTATCAGATACAATAATTTCGAGTAAGCCAAAGTGGCATATAATGTTTCTCCCAATAAAAACATCTCATTCTTTCCGCTGTAATGTGGGGTACTACTACTGCCTCGACCTACTTGGTGAAATAATTCACCGCCACTATCATAAATTTAAGTTGACTCGTTGCTAGTGGAAAAGTACTGAGGATGTCAACCCCCCTTTGATAGAATGACCATGGTGAGTTCAGTGAATGTAGCAGCTCGGCGGGTGAATACATGAATTGAGCATATATTTGGCATTTCTCACAACGCTTAACAAATTGGGCACAATCTTGAAGCATATGTTCAGACAATAGTACCCGACTCAGTATTTTTACCGGTAGAGCCCTTCCCCCAATATGGCTTCCACATACACCTTCATGAACTTCTTTCATTATTGGTCCAACATCTTCCTCGGAAACACACCTTAACATTGGCAACGATCTGACCATTTTATACAACTTTCGACAACCATGAGATACCTTGCAGACGTCCTTTTAATGTGTCAAGCTTCCATCTCGTCGTCGGGTAACCTGTCGTATGTGAGGTATTGGATGAGGGGGAACATTAAGCCCTGAATGTTTTCCAAGATCACGACTTCCCCGGCTTCTATGCTTGGTGTTTCCAATGTTTCCTGAATAACCGTCCTGTGAAGCCTTGAGCCTTTAGTACTGGCGAGCCAGGTCAGCATGTCAGTCCGAATGTTGTCTTCTCGGGGAATGTGTAAAACTTCAAACTTTGTGAGTCATTTATGTTGTACCCCAAAATTTGTCCTCCCATCTTCTTCAAGACATTCTCCTAGGGTTCTCAAATGCTCAAGATTGCTTAAGAATTGATCAGACAAATTCTCCTCTTAAGCAATGGACTTACAACTAGGGTTTCATTTTTATCAAGGAAGTTTGGGTTTATAAGGCCTCAAGTGGTTTCCATGGTTCCTTATATGTCTCTAAGAATGCTCATACTAAGTTGTATGCCTTGCATCACAGGTTTGCTCAATTAATGGCTCGGATGAATGAAAATCAACTGTATTGAACAAAAAGTCAACTATGGTTAACATACAGTCAAATTACAAGATTTTTGGTCAACATCAACATTTTGAAGTCATATTCATCATTTGATCATGATTCATCAAGAAAAACTCTCAGATCATTAAAAGTCAAAAGTTTTCAAATTAGAGTTTTCTTAAGGAGAAGTCAACTGAACTTTGACCAAGCATAACTTTTACATGTTTCATCAGATTTTTCTCAACCAAAACTCGTTTTGAAGAAAATTCAATTATCTATAATTTTGTCTCTCTAAGCTCAAATCCAAAGAATGCTTCATTTGAGAGATATGGATCAATAAATTATAGGTCATTTCAAAAGTCAAGAAAAAGACACTTTTTGTCAAGGTGACTTAGATCAAGATAAATTCTTCAAATGAAAAAATGGTCAATATAAAGATTGTAAAGGACATCTTGAGTTTTCCAAAAAGTCTAACATTACCTTCAAATATTAAAAATTGAGAGGGTTATGACTAGTGCAAGTTGGGAAATTTTGAGCAAAAGCATGAAACCCAAATTGATTAAACATGAATTTTTGGGCTAATGAGCTTGTGTTTCAAGGTCCAAATGTGTATTAGGCCTCATAGTGAAATTCGGAACCTATTCATACACCCCTTTGATTTTTATTCCATTTATTTATGATTTTATTTATTTAAATTCAAAATTAAATAAGATAAAGTCAAGGTTTTTCTTACAAGGTCCAAGCCCACAATGGTTTAACCTAATTCTTCTCTATATATTAATTTTCATTCAGACATAACATCACACGAAACCCTTGTAGAGAAAACTATTCCAAAACTTCTAAAAATTCAAGAAACTAAGGAAACACAAAACCCTTGTTTCCAGCCCTTCTCAATTGAAACCAAACATTGCATTATCTTGAAGTGCCTAGGAATCCATCCTAATCCTCAAGCAACCAAGATCATGCCCAGAACATCACGTTCATCCTCACAAGTTTTGGTAGTTTTTTTTTTTTAAATTCAAACCTTTGATTTATGCATTTTTAACTAATTTGATACATTTACATGTGTTCATATACATCATTAGAGCAGGTTTGATGCATAATATACGAGCTATGACGCAGTGGCAAGACATGCAGTGCTAAAGGCTAAGGGTGTGGGTTCAACACCCACCCCTAGTATTTTTGTGTGATTTTACTTCTAACTTGTTCTTTTTCCCTATTTTTTCCTTTAACTCAGTGTGGAAGGTTAAGAGTATGGGTTCAACACTCACCTCTGACATTTGTTTGGTTTTGCTTTTAACTTGTGGTTTTTTCCTTAATTCTCTTACCATAAACCCTAATTTTTTGGCAAACTTAATCCTAAATTCACCTAACCATAAAACCACAAACATTTTTTTACAAACCAAAAGTAATTGTTTTTTTGTAAACCTTAAAAGTAATTAGGTTTTAGGTTTTTTATCATTAAGTTTTTTTATTAATTTAATTAATCAATTATTTTGTTAATTAAAATTAATTAATTTTTAGGTTTATTCATCATTAACCTTTTTATTAATTTAATTAATCAACTATTTTTGTTAATTAAAATTAACTAGTTTTTAGGTTTATTTTAATCATCATTAAACAAACCTTTTCCATCAAAAATCATCAAAAATATTTCTTTTTCTTCTCTATTTTTATTTTATTTTATTTTCATAGATAAAGTGTATGAGATTCACAATTTGTAAATAGCCTTATCTTCCGTTGTTCCATTATGATGTAATTGCTCTAGTATGTAATAGCTTAGGATTTCTATTTTCTACTTTTCTATTATGTAACTGCCCCAAGGCCATGTAATAGCCTAGGAATTTTATTTTCCGCGTTTTACTTTTCCTGCTATTATTTTACTATATTGTTGTTAGTAATTAGAGTGTATAGCAAGATAAAACCTGACGATAGAAAACCATATTCTCAAAGATAAAGTAACTGAAATCAACACAGCTCGCACACTCACACCTCTAGGGTAACCTCCCTTGTTGCCATTCGGAAAACAGTCATGTCCCTCGAACGTGGGGACGCTTTAGCAAAGTCTCTCTGATACAAAAGATCATAGTCCTTCGATGACCCTTTCGATGTTGCCTTCGATAAATAAGCTAGTCCCTTAAATGATAATCGCTAAAGTGTCTTTACAAGTTGTCTTCAATGACTGTACGATGACCCACGCCTGTCCCTTCACATCCAACGATAGAGCTTCCTACTAACTAATGGTAGGATAGCACTATCAAAAGGAGGAGTAAATTACAAGAAAGACCTTGATTAGGTAGACCGTTGTTAATCACTTGCTCACAAATCTCTTCAAAACAAAAATATTTCACATAAACACTTTCGAAATATTTTCAAAACACCTTGTATGCATTCTCGAGGACAGATACGAGAATCATTACAATGTTTTCCTTAAAATTGGCATTTTCAAAATATTTTCAAACATGCACAACACAAAGCAATTTTCAAAACAAAGTGAGATAGCGATTAAGAGCCCGTAGATAACTACGGATGAAAAGGGTGCTTACACCTTCCCTTTTTATAATCTACTCCCCGAACTCAATAATCTCAAGGTCTTTCCTGTTATTTTCACCCTTTCCTTATTGGATAAAAGAAAAGTCGGTGGCGACTCTAGCTATCTGCAACATTTAAAATGCAAAAGAAAGTCAGTTCTCCCGCCGTATTACAGAACATGCGACTCTGCTGGGGAAGATACTAAAAAGAGGGGTTACCTTAGAGTTTAGATCACCTTTAAATTACTTTAAATTGTCTGCTCTGTCTTCTTTATCTTTAATTGGGTTGCTTGGATTTACTTTCTTGCAAAGATCTTACACCCATATTTGTGGACCTTAGGTAAGTAGTTATAGATCATGGAAATTGTACAGCATAGACCGATATGGTTGAAGTGATGGCTACATCAGTGTGACACATTGGTCTGTGATGGTGTCCCTTGAGTCAATCGAGGAGAACACTAGGCTGCCGCGTGATGTCATAAGCACTGACTGTAACACCCCAATTCTACCCCAAGCAATTTATGCATAATAAATCAGAGTTATAAAATTTCAACCATACAAACGAATCGGGACGTTACAAATTCTTCTAACAAATTCATTGCATTCATCATGGATATATAACACTTTTAATAAAACATCGGATGAACCATCAATGTAGCATCTTTAATAAAATAATTCAACAACTACGCAGCGGAATTCTTCAATAACATCTTTAAATAAAAACAACAACTTCGAAACATCTCACATTTAATAATAATCAATTCAAAATTCAGCAACTGAAAATCAACAATAAAAAATCAGCAAGCGTTCATCCCCCCCCCCCCCCCCAAGTGTTACATATCAGAGTAATGACACCGACTCGAACTATTGAAGGTATACAACCTTCACTCGCGATTACCTGCACGTTACCAACATAAGGGCAACATTCAAATAGAAGGGGTGAGATATCTAACAATATAATAAAACGCATGATGATTAATATATTAAATTAGATCACTAATATCACCACTTCTTATCTCATAATCAACAATAATTACAACATATATACTCATTCATCAACATCAAATACACTTCATTATTCAATCATATAGTGCGACTCCAAAACTATGCAAATGCACGTGGTACCATTGGAGCAAAACTCCCATCTCAAAAATCTGCCAATTAATAGAGGCATCAACAAGGCATAACCTTCATCTCAAAATTTGCCAATCTAGGCCATCTCAACGAGCTTAAGCTCCATCCCAAAAATGCAATGTATGTGACTCATCATGAATGTAATAACAACACCCAAGTTAACAACATTTCAAATCATCTCAAAACAACAACATCTCAATCATCTCAAAACAAAAACATCTCGATCATATCAAAACAACAACATCTCGATCATCTCAAAACATCTCAATTAACAACATCTCATAACATCAAAATAATTTATTAAACATTGTTTATTATCACAAAATCATCGAACGCCACTTCAATAACTACATCTCACTAATAACTCAGCTGTATATTAATACTACAGTAATCCATACTATTATTCTGCAATTTTACGTTGTTAGTGTCATTAATCCCACTGTCAAAGTTCTGACAGCAGCCTCTACACATCTCATGTTCATCATTTGGTCCAAAACATCAGCACAACGACCAATCACGGGAATTAATCCTAAATCCTAAATTAGTTACTAGGATTACACTTCTTATCCATCGTTTTAATCATCTAGAGTAAAGTTCACCGCGTTAGCTATCAACGCTTCGAACGGCATATCAAACAGCATCCTAAAACTCAAGTTACAACAACTAAAAGCCAATTCTGTCAAAAATCAGACCCTATGGGTCGACACGAAACCCTATGGATCGACTCATCCTGCTTCTCCTTTACAACATGGGTCGATGCAAAACCCCATGGATCGACCCATCCTGACTTTAAATCACAACATGTATCAACACATGCACAGCACCGGTCGACTCATCCTGAGTCTTGCAACTAACATGCATCGACGCAGGCCCTTCTTGTATCGACTCATCCTAAGTCTATCATTGCCTATGTATAGACTCATCCAGCTTGAGGTCGACACATACTGACCCATTCCTGCATAATTCTGCGTTTCCTTCTGTGATTTCAATATGGAAATTATGTTACAGTCCTACAAACCTCATTATGATCATGATAATTCATCACCTAACATTAACCTATATTACTACATCGATTAAACAACATCATGGCATCATTATTCATATAAAATTCATCCATCTTCATCATACATCATCATATACATATCCAATTCAAGAACAAAACAACAATCCTCTAACCCCACATATCAAACATCGTGAACCCAATTATAAAGTCAGAACCCCACCCTTACCTTGGATTGAAGGTCGCTCTACAATTTCTGGGTTGAATCTTCGTTCTTGCCGTTTTCCATTTTTTCCAGCAGCTTCACGTTCTTCTCAAATCCTTATTTCCTCTACTGCTTATTTCTTCTATTCTAACAACAAATAATAAAATAACCTAATATTCTATTATTCCTTAGTGGGCTCCAAACTTACACCCCCTTATTACATCTACTATCTCAAAATAGGCCCACATCAAAATAATATTAACTTCTAACATTATTTCACCAAATAGTAATATTATACCCCTAATATTATTATTTCTCCACTTAATAAAATAAATCCAATTTGATAATAACATATCTTCATAAATATTCCCAAAGATAATTTAATTAAATAATTAATTAAATTACGGGCGTTACAACTCTCCCCCACTTAGAGTATTTTCATCCTCGAAAATTTACCTCAATCAAACAATTCAGGATATGTGTCTCGCATCTTGCTCTCCAATTCCCAAGTCATTCTTTCTCCTGCAGCTCCTAACCAAACCACTTTAACCAAGGAAATCTCTTTTCCCCTCAGAGTCTTCATTTCACGATCCGCGATTCATACATGCATCATTTCCACCATAAGATTATCCTGTACTTGCATATCGTCCATATGAATCACATGAGATGGATCTGAAATATACTTCCGAAGTTGCAACATATGAAACACATCATGCGAATTCGAAAGATTAGGCGGTAAAGCCACTCTATAAGCAACATTCCACACTTTCTTCAAAATCTGATACGGTCCAATAAAATGAGAAGTGAGTTTCTTAGACTTCAACGCACGCCCAACACCAGTCACAGGTGTAACTCTCAAGAACACATGATGACCAGCTTGGAATTCTAAATCCTTCCTTCGCTTGTCGTGATAACTCTTCTGTCTACTTTGGGCAGCTTTCATCTTTTCTCGAATCAACTTCACTTTCTCAGTAGTCTCATGAACAAGTTCAGGTTCAAGTACTACACTCTCACCAGATTCATGCCAACATAACGGAGTTCTACATCTTCGACCATACAATGCTTCAAAAGGTGCCATCCCAATACTAGAATGGAAACTGTTATTATACGTGAACTCTATCAACGGAAGATAAGTATCCCACGAACCTCCCTGCTCAAGAACACATGCCCTCAACAAGTCTTCCAATGATTGAATCGTCCGTTCAGTCTGACCATCTGTCTGAGGATGATACGTTGAACTCAACCTCAACTTAGAACCCAACGCTTCTTGCAAACTCTTCCAAAAATCAGAAGTAAATCTTGGATCTCTATCTGACACAATGCACAAAGGAACACCATGCAGCTTCATAATCACACTAATATAAATCTCAGCCAACTTCGACACTGGAAAACTGATGTTAATAGGAATAAAATGAGCTGACTTTGTAAGCCTATCAACAATCACCCAAATCGAATCATGTCCTCTTAAAGTATTAGGAAACCTCGTCACAAAGTCCATTGAAATGCTATCCCATTTCCATTCTGGAACTTCCAACGGTTGCATCAATCCTGCAGGCTTCTGATGTTCAACTTTCAACTTCTGACAAGTCAAACATGCATACACAAATCGAGCCATATCACTCTTCATCCCAGGCCACCAAAACAAACCTTTCAAATCTTGGTACATCTTTGTAGCTCCTGGATGAATACTCAACTTACTTCTATGACTCTCTTCAAGTATCACTTTCTTCATCTCGGCATCATCAGGAATACAAATTCGGTTACGAAATCTCAACACACCTTGCTCATCTAACTTGAAATCACTATTCTCAGATTGATCAATCCCAACCATCAAGTCTACAAGTTTCACATCCAACTTCTGGGCTTCTCTGATACTGTCTAAAAATTTGTTATTAATCTTCAACATACCCAACATAACACTCTGCGGAGTAACCTTGCAAACTAAGCTCATATCTCTGAACTGCTCAATCAATTCCAACTCTTTAATCATCATTGATGACATATGTAAA
Source organism: Vicia faba (assembly GCA_948472305.1). Classification (NCBI taxonomy): domain Eukaryota; kingdom Viridiplantae; phylum Streptophyta; class Magnoliopsida; order Fabales; family Fabaceae; genus Vicia; species Vicia faba. Next base: position 187,400,727 of record OX451737.1, on the reverse strand, counting down.
GTCTTTCGACTCAACACATCAGCTACCACATTCTCCTTTCCTGGATGATAATTCAAACCGAAATCATAATCCTTTAACAATTCCAACCATCTTAGTTGCCTCATATTCAATTCCTTCTGATCAAATAAATACTTTAAGCTCTTATGGTCACTAAACACTTCAAATCTAGAACCATAAAGATAATGCCTCCAAATCTTCAACACAAAAACAACAACAACAAGCTCTAAATCATGCGTAGGATAGTTCTTCTCATGAGTCCTTAATTGCCTTGACGCTTAAGCAACTACCTTATCATTATGCATAAGCACACCTCATAAACCTATCTTAGAAGCATCACAATAAACCACAAAAGGCTCTCATGGATTAGGCAACATCAAAATCAGAGCCGACGTCAACCTCTTCTTCAATTCCGTAAAACTTTCTTCGCACTGAACATCCCAAACAAAAGCTCTACCTTTACAAGTCAACTTAGTCAACGGAAGTGACAACTTAGAAAACCCTTCGATAAACCTTCTATAATAACCAGCTAATACCAAGACGCTTCTAATCTCAGTAGCTGACTTTGGAGTTTCCCATTGCAACACATCATCAACCTTCGATGGATCTACAACAATGCCACTACCTGAAATCACATGACCAAGAAAACTAACCTCTTTCATCCAAAATTCACACTTGGACAACTTTGCATACAACTTCTTCTCTTTCAAAATCTGTAATACTACTCTTAAATGTTTGGCATGCTCTTCTTCTGACTTAGAGTAAATCAAAATATCATCAATGAACACCACTACGAACCGATCCAAATAAGTATGAGAGATACGATTCATATATTCCATGAATACTCCCGGCGCATTAGTAACACCGAAAGGCATCACCGAATACTCGTAATGTCCATAATGCGTTCTGAAAGTCGTCTTCTGAATATCTTCATCCTTCACTTTAATCTGATGGTAACCCGACCTCAGATCAATCTTACTAAACACACGAGCATCCACTAATTGGTCCATCAAGTCATCTATTCTTGGAAGCAGATACTTGTTCTTAATCGTCACCTTGTTCAACTGTCTATAATCAACACAAAGCCTCATACTTCCATCTTTCTTCTTTACTAACAACACTGGAGCTCCCCACGGAGATACACTTGGTCTTATAAACCTATTCTCAAGTAACTCTTCCAATTGCTTCTTCAATTCTGACAATTCAGACGCAGACATCCTGTATGGTGCCATAGACACAGGTCTGGTACCAAGTACAAGATCAATTGCAAATTCAACTTCTCTCTCTGGCGGTACATCAGGAATCTCATCAGGGAAAACTTCAGGAAATTCACACACCACCTGCAATTCCTTAATTACAGCTTGAGTCTCTACAGATAGCAACGCCATCAACAAAAACATCTGTGCTTCCTCTTGCATCAACTTCCTCAACTGTCTAGCAGAAAACAAACCATCTTCCTCTTTTTCAGGAGTAGAAAACTTCACCGACTTGTCATAACAGTTAATATGAACACAGTTATAATCTAACCAGTTCATACCCAGAATTACATCCAAACCTCTTAACGGTAAACAAACCAAATCAACAACAAAGTCTCTGTCGAAGATTGACAAGGGACACTTAGCACACACAAAAGAAGTAGTCACCGACCCCTTGGCTGGAGTATCGACGATCATTTCTCCATTCAAAGAAGACAACACAAGACCCAATCTTTCAACACAATCAGCAGCAATAAAACAATGCGTAGCACCAATATCAATAATAGTGATTAAAGGAGTACTATTAATGAAACATGTACCTCTAATAAGTCCGTCCTCAGCAGTTGTCTGATCCTCAACCAAAGCAAACACTTTACCACTAGACTGAGCTCTCTTCGGTTTCGGACACTGGCTACCAATGTGCCCTTCTTCTTTACAGTTGAAACAAACCACACTCTTGTGTTCACACTCAGATACAACATGTCCGTTCTTGCCACAACGGAAACACCTCTTTACTTCAGCAGTGCACACATTACTCTTGTGTCCAGTTTTCCCACACTTAAAACACACCACACCAGCAGGAGCATCTTCCCCACTAGTCCTCTGCCCATGAACAACTCTCTGCTTACCCTTACCAGCTGGGGCATCATAAGGTTTACCACGATTCTGTGGGTGCTTACCCCTCTTCTCACTAATAATCTTGTAATGAGCATTATTATCTTCCTCATAAATCCTGCAGCTATCAACCAAATCAGCAAAGACACAAATTTTCTGATATCCAACTGCTTTCTTAATCTCCGGGTGTCATACCCCAATTTTTGACCTAAGATCCCATTTTTATTTTTACATTTTTATACAAAGGTCAAAGTCACTAAATACAGTTGGTTTTAACCTCTCACCTTCGAGCATTGATTATGCAGAAATTATCAAGTGTTTTGAACATTCTTAGCCTATGTATCACTAACTTCTAATCAAGCACGAAATGTGTGTTTTTTTTGTTTCTTTGATTTCATGTGCTGACAGGTCTCCTTCGATTCAGCCTGCTTCGACTGGACAAGTTTACTGCCTGCAAACATGCTTCGATTGGGAAACATTGCTTCCTTCGAACACAGGCTTTCGATTGGGCAATATGTTTGTTTCGATCCACATGCTTCGATTGGGCAACATTGCTTCCTTCGAACACGGGCTTTCGATTGGGCAATATGTTTGTTTCGATCCACATGCTTCGATTGGGAAACATTGCTTCCTTCAGTCACAAGCTTCGATTTAGCAAAGCTTCAATTGGGCAATACAGTCTCCCTTCAGTCACAAGCTTCGATTAGGCAATACAATCTCCCTTCAGTCACAAGCTTCGATTTGGCCATGTAGTTTCCTTCGAAGTGACCCCCTTTGATCCACAAGCTGGACATGTGATTTCGTTCAAGGTGGCCTCCTTCGATTCACAAGTTGGACCACTAAACCCTTCGAAGCAACGTACTTAGAGCACACATTGTTTGGAAACGAACATTTTTGTGTAATCATGAAGTTGGTCGAAGTGATCAAAACGAAAGGGGGACGTATTCAAGGAGTTTGTTGACTAAAGTCCCATATACTGCCAAACTCAAGCCAGTTGTGCTGCTATGCAGCAGTCCTGCACCAACCTGCCACTAAGCTCCAAAATACTGATAAGCCTGCGTTGTCTCAGTCCTGTACTTGCATAAAAAAGGAGTGCACAAGAGCTGCATTGAAGAAAACAAGGGGGTAATATACCCAAATAATTCAAATATTATTTGATTTCCCCCTAAAACCATATCAAAGCTCGCCTATAAATAAGAGGCTCCAACACATATTTTTGAGAGGATCTTTGGACCAGAGGAAAAAATCCCCCAAATTTTCTCAAACACAGAAAAACTCTCAAAGTTCATCAACACTTGAGAAATCACAAAAAACCCAGAATCACATTCATCTCCTTCGACTCTGAAGAACAACCACACTTCAGTCTCCTTCGAATCAAAGAAGCATCACACTTGCTTTTTCTTTTCCTTCAAATCCAGCGTTCCAAGCACAGCTATTGACCCCTCTTTCGAATCCAGCATCCAAGGCCACCACTCAAGGCCCCACATCCATTCAAGGCCTGAAGCAAGGTAAGTCACTCTTACCCTTGAACTTTTCGTTTCATGGCATAACATGTAAATAATACTTTTTGTTCGTTTCCAGCATGTATATACCCTTGTTCCTTTTGTTTCCACCCTTTTAACAGGTTTTTTTAAAAGTTAACCCTTTCGTTTTGCTTTCTGTTTACCTGAACTAGCTTTAATTATTAAACTGTTTGAAAGATAAATACTAGAATGGCCTCAGGCCATGTTGTCATTTAATGCTTGAAATGAAAGAAACAGGAAATAGGAAATAGGAAACGAAGCTTCTGGCTCCTACCCTCTTTCTCCAGTTCGAACGAAAGAGACAACCAGGAGGCAAACCATGTCCAATCGAAAGGCATTCCCTCACTGCTTTCAACCTCCAGTCGAAGAAGGCAACAAGGCAGAATCAAAAGAGTTCGCTATACACTGACTTCCAGGCCAATCGAAGGACAGAACCTCACTGGTGCTAGCCCCAATCGAAGGAGTCTACCAGGAAGAACTTCGTCCAGAGCATCCAATTCAATCACTCAAGGTCCAGAAGCACCATCTTCAGATCCAAGGTAAGTCACCCTAAACTTAACCCTTTCGTTTCAAGCATGTAAATAACAGTTGTTTATTTTTCGTTTTTTATCCTTTTCGATTGTATGCTCTTCTTGTCCAAGTATATGTTAGAGACTAACCTGTACAGACCCAAATGAAGGAAAATTTTTGTGTGAATAGAAGCCTTAGGCTTCGCCTCTTACTGCTTCACAGTGGCAAACAAAATAAAGAAAGGAGTGTGAATCGAAGGATACAACTTGCTGCTGCCTTTGCCCAATCGAAGGACAGGACTTCGCCCCTGCCAAGGCCCAATCGAAAGACATGACTTTGCTGTTGCCAGCTCCAATCGAAGGAGGCCAGCAGAATGCAAATCGAAGGCTGCTACTTCCTGGGTCGAAAGACACTCATTTTCTTACTTTTATCTTATTTTTTCCTTCATATTTTTTATGCCTTTTGATATGTTTGTAATAGCGTAGGATTTTATCTTTCTGCATTTTATTTACTTTGTACAAATGCTAGTAATTAGGCGTATATGGCAAGATAAAATCAACAAGTAAACAAACCAAAAAAATCCAAAAAACATTCTTTAATCATTACTTGAACATACTTAAAAAAATGCAAAAACACTCAACAAATAAAAACTCCCCCAAGGGCATATTATCCCCGTTCTACCGCGATACCGGCCGTGCCTATTGCTAGAATGCGTGCGTTAATGTCGCCCACTAAAAAACACAAACAAATCAACTTTTTTCTAGAGGAACTACGGTGTTTTGATTCCTTCATTGGATACGTAGGCAAAGGGTCGCGAAACCCTCACGAATGCAATAATAAAAAACTCATTTCTTTCCCCTTAAGCAAACACAGTTGTAGATAAATACACCCTTGTATATAACAAACAATTTTAACCAAAAAACAGATATTTCAAAAGGTTCCTACGGAGTACCGCAGATGCATTGGGTGCTAATACCTTCCCATTGTATAACCAACCCCCGAACTCTCGATCTCTTTCAAAAACGCATTGTATTTTCATTACTTTTAAGTATTATTTTACATTGCATGTTTTAGGGTTTTATTTCGCTCTTTTCCCTTTTCCCTTGGAAATAATAAAGCGCGGTGGCGACTCTTGCTTTTGTGAGTCAAGGTAATTAATAGCTTGATCTCCGATTTTCACCGCTACACCGGGCGTAACCCATTCTCAAACTTAATACACTTTGAAAATTCAGCATTTTCCTCAGCGTAATGCGGATAAAACTTGGCCAACTCGGAAAACTTGGCAGCATACTCAACAACAGACAGATTTCCTTGCTTCAGCTCAAGGAACTCAATTTCCTTATTACCACGGACATATTCAGGAAAATACTTTCTCAAAAACTCCCTACGGAACACAGCCCGAGTGACATTCTCACCTGCAACTTCCAATTTCTGGTAAGTCTCTAGCCACCAGTCATCAACCTCGACTGCTAGCATATGAGTCCCATAATGAACCTTCTGAACTAGAGTGCAGTCCATCACACGAAAGATCCTCTCAATCTCTTTGAACCATTCCAATGCTCCGTCAGGATCATATTTTCCCTTGAATGTAGGTGGATTCTCTCTCTAGAAAGTCTCCAAGCTACAAGATCCAGCATTCCCGTCAGCATTCGGTTGATTTTCCATCGCATGAGCCATTGCTTCTAAAGCAGCAGCAAGGACAACATCATTCCTTTCAGCCATCTCAACTTCTTACTACAACATAAACAACGATTAGAACATCAAAATAACAATACTCGATTGTTAGACAACTAAGACTCAACGACAAGGTCGGACCAACCTTTTGCTCTAATACCAACTTTGTAACACCCCAATTCTACCCCAAGCAATTTATGCAAAATAAATCAGAGTTATAAAATTTCAACCATACAAACGAATCGGGACGTCACAAATTCTTCTAACAAATTCATTGCATTCATCATGGATATTGTGATCGGTGGATCTGGAACTGACTGTTTAACGCTGGTTCGCGAAATGTCGCGGAAGCAAGAGTCGCCACCGTCTTTTATTTTCTCCAAATGGAAAGGACAAAAGCACAGAAAAATTCCTTAAAGAGATTGCTCTCGGTTCGGGAGGTAGATTATAGAAAGGTAAGGTGTTAGCACCCTTTCTATCCATGGTTATCCATGGGCTCTTAGATACTTGCTCATTGTGTTTTCAAAAATGATTTGTTTGCTTTTCAACTGTGGGTTTTAAAAAGTTTCTTTGAAAGATTTCAGATCGACTCTTGTGTCAGAGTGTTTGAAAACTTGTTTTTGAAAGCTTTTAGAAAATGTGTTGGTGTGAAAAGATTTTTGTTTGTTTTTGAAGAGAGCAAGTATCTACGAGAACCTACCTACCCTAAGGAATTCGTCTGTGCAGGTGTCCTTTAAAGTAGTGCCATCCCACCATTGAGAGGTAGGTAGCACCACTATTGGAGTTGTTCGGGTCAATTCGAGTTTGTAGGGACATGGTGATCACCGGAGCAATGGGAAGACACCTTAGAAGCTACCCTCATGCCAGGTTCCCGGATCATGAGGACTTACTAAGACATCCTCTACTCGACGATCACCTTTCGAGGCAAAGCAACAGTGAGGCGTACCCTAGGGATGGTGTGTGCGAATTGTGTGTCGTTTTCATTGATATTTGTCTTGTCATGTTCATTGTGATCTACGCTTGATTTTATTTAAGGCCATTCATTCTTGCATGCTTTATTTAATAGTTAAAAAATTGCGAGGAAAAGTAAATCTAAAGCTATTACAAATGGCGCGGGTCCACATCGCCAAAATTAAACCGGACCCGATTTGACAAAAAAGATAAAGAAAGCAAATGAAGCAAAGTGCGAGAAGTAAATGTTACAAAGCTTTGGGAGAGGTACATAATTATTCAAGCGACATAAAATAAATATGCGAAATAAAAGAATTAATAACATGGGCGTTGGACCCTTTTGCAAAAATTAAAGTTAATGAGGAATTAAAATTAAAATTTAAAAGAAAATGTTTTTTTTTGGTATTTTAGTATTTTATGATTTAATATGAAAAAGAGAATTAATTAAAATTAAAATTGAATGCAAACCCTAATTCTAATGGCTTTTAAATTTATTATGAAAAAGATTGAATTTTAACCTAATTTAAACCTAAGTTAATTTACATGCAAATTTAATTATAGAAATAAATAAAATAAACATTATTATAAAAAAGAAAAATTAAAAAGGAATAAAAACAATTATTAAACCTATTTCTACATTTTTTGTATTTTTATTATTAAAAAAAAGTTAAAGTTAAAACACCTAAATTAAAACTAAATTTATTTACATATGAATTTATTTATAAAAAAATATTAAAATAAACTATTTATTATGTTTTTTATCTTATCTGATTTTTTAACCATTTTTTGTATTTTGTAAAAATAATTAATTAATTTAGACAAATAAAGAAAATAAAACAATAATTAAAAATAGAATATAAGAAATATGAAAAATTGCAAACCAGGGGGGGTGGAAGTCCCAATTTAGGAGGTATGGGCTCAGCAATTCAGGCCCATTTGTATCATGGCCTTGTTGACTTTGATGCACGCGCGTGGGACGGTTGACTCATCCTCATGGTGTTCATCAATTCCCAGCCCTGGATGTGAATCTCTTGGACGCGTGTACACTTGGATCTGGTGGTGTATCATGGATCATAACATAGGCGCTTCACCTGAACGTTAGAGAAAAAATATTATTGAGAAAGCATGAGACCTGGGACTCGAACCCAGGTCAGGTGTATTGCAAGCCTTGATGCGTGCCAACTGAGCCAATTGCGCGTTGTTAATATATAATAACAATCAAATAATATAAAAGAAAAACAAGGTTAGTGGGAGTCAGTGCGCGAATTTTCAAACCGGCCTATCATTCGTTGACAACACACCATCTTCTTCATCACCCCTGTAAAACAAAACACAAAGGCAACGTTTTTTCACGCGTTGCGTTAGGAGGCTTTAGAGAAAATAGCGAATAGCGCTATGGTGTCCATAAATTGGGCGCGATAGGTGATTCATGTTCGTCCAGATACACTGATGCTAATGGTCATGGTCTTGAGTCCTAATTTTACTTCGTTTCAAAAGCCCCAAATTTACAACCCTGTAAACCCTAGAAATCGCGCATGGTACAATTGTATATACAACATAATAATCAAATTAAACATCATGGTTAGCTTTAAAACATCACAATGAATATAAATCCACAATTAGAATGCCATGAGAATGCCTAGAATTAAAAATACGATCTTGACTTTTTCTATGTACAGGGAAGGTTCTCATTACCAATTCTTGGGGTTTGAATCGATGTTAATGACTGGAATGTATTCAGGGAGACTTGAGGAAGCTAATGGGATGGTTTTTGTGCTGCGAATCAACCTGTAAAGGGGTTTACAGTTTTGAATTTTTTGGCCAAAATTTCAAGTTTTTTTGAGAGCTTTTCTGCGCAGCTTTGAGTGTATGGTGATTAGGGTTCTCATCTAGCATTTGTACTGAAGGCATTAGGTTAAAAATATTGCTCAAAATCTCTTGAATTCATGAATTGGAGATTTGATTTGTTAAGGATCTTTTTTCAATCTTTTTCAAGTGTTCTTGTGCCAATTAGCATCCAATCAATCCAATTCTTTCCTAATTAGAATATGCACGAAATCTTGATGGCAAAACATGTATAAAAAGATTTGTTAGGGTGGACTAAATATTTTTCATATATTTTAAATGATTTAAATGAATTAATATAAATAATAATTCAAATAAATAAATAAAAAATGAGAAAATACTTCCCTTTGGGCCAAGTGGTCGTGCACATGCTTGGGATGATGAATCATGGAAGAAAAATGGGCCCATTAGCATTTTTAGGTCATTTGAATCAATGTTGACTTTTCAAAATATCTAAAAATTTCCCAACTTCCACAAGGCATAACTTGCTCAATTTTTAAGCTTTTCTCATGTTCTTGGACATTTTGGAAAGGTCTTTGAGTCCTCTAACCAATGCCTTTGGTCCCATGTCATTTTGATTTACCAATCTCAAGTTATGGCCTTTGACTTAAAGTCTCTTTTTGTTGACTTTTGAAACTGACCTATAATGTTGAAATTGATAACTTTTTGTGAGAGCATTTCTTGGACTTGAAGTATGAAGATGAGTTGTAGGAAATGTCTTTCTCTTCAAAATGAGCTTTTGATGGGATTTTTCTGATAATCCATGTGAAAGTTATGCCCTGGTCAATTTCAGTTGACTTTTTCAACTGTCCAAATAAGGAAACTTTTGCATCTTTGATGATTTCTGAGCCAAATTTTGAGAATCATGATCAAGCATTGATCAAATGATGTTTGTGGCTTCAAAATGATATGTTGACCAAAAATTTGAACTTTTGACTGTCAAATGACCATTTTGCCCCTACAGTTGACTGTAGTGTAATTAGGGTTTTTGACTGTGCAATTTTGAGCTGAATGCCTTGAAACTTGATATGAGAATACTTGACCATATTTGTAGGCATATGAGACTTGATTGGGCCTTTGAAAACTACCTTTCCTTGATCAGCACACCAACCCTAGTTTTGACTGTATAGGAGACCTTTGTATTGTGCAACCCTTGGGGAATTTTGTGACTTGGCTTGGCAATTTCTTGAAGAATATGGGAGGGCAAATTTTGGGGTGCAACAGTTGCCCCTGTTCAATCTTCTTAGACCTGAGGATGCAGATTGGCTGACGTGCCTTTCGTAATCCGAGGGTAGAAGATGATTGGACACTAGAGTGCCCAGAAATTTGCGCTCACATAGTGGCAGTGTGGTGGGGGGAATGGGCTTATGGATGCCATTTGGAGATTTCTGGATAGGATGATGGGCTTATAGATGCCATCTCGATGTTGATTGCGTAGGAGATTCCTTGGCGGGAATCTGCATACCTGCAAAAGAAAAAATGAGTACCTGACACGTTGCAGGAGCTGGTTTTCAAATGCTTGGTATAGATGTGTCCTGACTGGTTACAGGAGTTGAGTCTGGAGCTTCACACGGAGATGAATGAACCAGGGATGGTTACTGCCTTAGCGTGAATGGTAAGAGAACCTTGGGCGACTTTAACTCCAACAACGCTCGTTGAGAAAAATCTGGGGTGTCTTCTACTGGGATAAGAATCAGGGAGATCTTAGGGTCGATCTGACTGAACCATAGGAGGCCTTTGGCGGGATAAGCATCAGGAAAATCTTGGGATCGATTTAACTGAACCGGACAAGGTCTTGAAATATCTTCAACTGGATAAGCATCAGGGAGATCTTAGGGTCGATCTGACTGAACCAGAGAAGGCCTTTGACTGGATAAGCATCAGGAAAATCTTAGGGTCGATTTAACTGAACCAGGCTAGGTCTTGGAATGTGATTGAGAATTTAAACTGCATCTTTCCTGAAAGGTAAAGGTCAGTCATATGCAATGCATGATATGGATCAAGCAATGATGTTCTCAACATAAATGAGATTTGTATGATATAATGCGTTTATGCATGCTGTATGTGATGTTTTATGTATGTTTTTGCCTAGGAAAGTGAATCTCTGACGGGTGCCGGGAAGTCGTATCCTGGGCTGATGTTGAGGAATAGATGTTGCTTCCGCCAGGGATGATAACTGCAAGAATACCGGTAGGAGAAAATAACTCCGTTGCGGAATGCACTTGGCAAATGGAAGATTCTGCGGGGAGAAAAGATACTCTAGCGGCCATGCTGGGAAGCAATACTCTGTGGGAAGAGGGATGCCTTGCTAAGTGTTGATAATAGTTTGCTGGGGATAAGAAGGCTTCGTCGACGACGCTCTTTCCGTGGCTTTTGGCTGAGGATAACCCAGTTATATCCCGTTAAGGAAATAACTCTTTAAACAAAGCCGGTCGACGCGTTCGCGCTTTGCGAGGGATAAGCTTCCAGAACCTACTGGGGATAAGCTTACTGCTTGGGGGTATGAGTTCCAATTTTCCTGGGGAAACTGGATTGGACTCTTTGGGGAGTTTTGGAATGTAATTTTGTAAGTTGAACGGGGGAACCTATGTAGGGTTGCCTGCTGATGAGTTTGTGTAAAACTGTATCTGAAATGGAGAAGGAACCTGGGTAGGGTTACTTTGATGATGAGTTCGTGTAAAACTTCGTTTTTTTTTGGAAAGGGAGAACCTGTGTAGGGTTTCTGGGTGACGAGTCCATGTAAAACTGCATCTTGAAGAGAGGGAACCGGTGTAGGGTTGCTTGATGTCGAGTTCGTGTAAAACTACGTCCGAAGAAGGAGAACCTGTGTAGGGTTGCCTGGTGAGGTAAGTTCATGTAAAACTTCAAGATGAACCGGGGTGAGGTTATCTTGAGCTAAATCCATGTAAGATTTCTAGAGGAACCGGGGTTAGGTTACTTGGATAAGTTCGTGTAAAAACTTCTTGATGAACCGGGGTGAGGTCATCTTGAGATAGGTCCATGTAAGACTTCGGGAGGAACCGGGGTTAGGTTACTTGGATAAGTTCGTGTAAAAACTTCTTGATGAACCGGGGTGAGGTCATCTTGAGATAGGTCCATGTAAGACTTCGGGAGGAACCGGGGTTAGGTTACTTGGATAAGTTCGTGTAAAAACTTCTTGATGAACCGGGGTGAGGTCATCTTGAGATAGGTCCATGTAAGACTTCGGGAGGAACCGGGGTTAGGTTACTTGGATAAGTTCGTGTAAAAACTTCTTGATGAACCGGGGTGAGGTCATCTTGAGATAGGTCCATGTAAGACTTCTGGAGGAACCGGGGTTAGGTTACTTGGATAAGTTTGTGTAAAAACTTCTTGATGAACCAGGGTTAGGTCATCTTGAGATAGGTCCATGTAAGACTTCTGGAGGAACCGGGGTTAGGTTACTTGGATAAGTTTGTGTAAAAACTTCTTGATGAACCGGGGTTAGGTCATCTTGAGATAGGTCCATGTAAGACTTTTTGGAGGAACCGGGGTTAGGTTACTTGGATAAGTTTGTGTAAAAACTTCTTCTGAAAATTGAGAAGGAACCGGTGTAGGGTTGCATGATTTTGATTAAGTGGATGATTGTCATGTTTGGTTTCGGATGTTAACCCACGATCTGGAATTTGTAAAGGTAGATGGTAATCATTCTTATGTTGATCTTTCCTTTGTACTTTGGTTGGCAGAGCAATTGGATCGCCTGGATAACTCATTATTGCCCCTGCTTTGGAGGTGAGGGAAGAGGATACCTGTGTGGGTGATTGATAAATCTTCGGGTAGACAAGTGACGAGATACCGGAACATAGTCGTACGCTTTAATCCCTATCTTTTGCCTGGACCGCCCTTTCGGGTTTTCAGTCCACCGGGATACCCATTTTTGCCCAAGCCGCCTTTTCAGGTTTTCGACTTGCCGGGTGTACATATTTTTCCGTTTTCATCCCTTATTTTTGCCCGAACCCTTTTGGTTCGCCGGGAAGCCCTTATTTTTGCCTAGGTATGTCAACCTAGCGGGTCTTTGATTACGCGTAGTACTTTTCCGACTATGTACACGCTTTCAGAATGTAGGGAGTTGCCTCTGTTAGAAGTGTTTTGCCACGCCCCAGGTAATGGGCAATGCTCCTACTGTGCCCTTTGATTGGAGGTACTTCTGTTCACAAGGTGTTCATCGTGCGAATTTCCCTGCTGTTCAAACAAATAGTCATATGCAAACAAGGTTATTTTAAGAATGCAAAAGCCTATGTCTGTCTTGAATTTTGAAAATGCATTTTTTTGTAATACAGTGTGATGTCAACTCAAGATTTTACAGCAAACCTTCAGGAGTCAGGATACCTTCGTAACAGTATGCTTTCGAACTAACCCATGCTTCAGCTAGGACTTTTAAGGGTTATAACGTGGCCTGGTTCATGGTTTAAGAAACAAAGGATAAAGGCTCAAATTATTTGTACCCACCCGCTCTTCGTGATGTTCTCCAAACCTAAACTCAGTTGATCATGCGTTAGACCTTGCTTGAGTCTTTGCTTTGATGTTCCAATAATGGGTCAGATGTTGATGATTTCTTTTGAATAGGCAGTCATTTTTGCTTTGGTTGTGGGACCTCTTGCTTGATTTTTGTTATCCCTTTCTTTTTTGCCTGAACTGTTTCCTTTTTGGAATTACAGTCAGCGGGATGCCCCAGTTTGGTAAGTCTTCTTTATTGGTTTTGACTTTTCGGGCTTTTCATTTATGATTTTTTTTTTTGATAATGACTGCCTGTCCTTATGATTGTTCGGAATCATCGCTGTCTTTTGTTTTTGAAAAACTCATTTGGTGCCATTCATTGTGCACTTGGATCAACTGAGAGAACTACCCTGCCCCAGGTTATGATTAAGGGTTTTGATTTTCGAAAATAAAAACTCCTACTTCTTTGGCTCAGATGGGTTGACGAGGGATTATCTTCCTTATAACTCCAGTGTTTTAGGAATTGAAACAATGCCTGTACCTCATCAGCGGGGTCTATTCAAAAGCATACTGTAAAGATCGTGGTATCGTTTTCGTCATCCTCCCTCAAGAGGTTCAGAATTTTCAGTCCAGAGTTGATCATCACAAAAATATGAAAGCAGTTTTAAGCATAGTAAACATAATTAAATCAAGACAGACATGTGTAATGCATTCATGAAATAAAAGAGTTTAACATGATAATTGTTTATCTGAACAAGAAAAGAAAAATACAACTTGAATTCAAATGAACAAAAATCTCTCGATCCTAGCCATGTTTTGGCAATGGAGCAGTGATCACGTTGGGAGTCTCGGGAGGCTCGAACTCGATCTCTTTGGCATCGATCATGTTCTGAATTTTGTACTTCAGTGCCCAACAGTCCTCAGTATCGTGCCCCGGGCTATCAGAATGATAAGCACACCTCGCTTCTGGGTTGTAGCTTGGAGAGGAGGTCTTAGGATTGGCAGGAGGGTTGATCACTGCAATCAGGTTCATCTTCAACATGTGCTGCAGTGCTTGTGACCATGGCATGTTAATGTTGGTGAATTGCCTTTTAGGCCCGTCCGACCTTTGCTGGTTTCCCTTTTGTGGTTGACGGCGTGGTGCAGAACCAGAGATCATGACTGCCCCTGCATGTTGATCACGGCGACTCTTTTGACTGTATGCAGCATTAGATTCTTTCTTTCCCGTGTAAGGCTTTTTGTGAGTGTCAGAAGAGGTGGCCTCTTGAATTTTCCCGCTTTTGATACCAGCTTCAATTCTTTCGCCAGTCAGGATGAGGTCGGTAAATCCAGCAGATGAGTTACCAATGAGGTGATTGAAGAATGGCCCGGATAGGGTCCCCAAGAACATGTCAACGAGTTCCCGGTCAGTTAATGGAGGCTGCACCCTTCCAGCAAGGTCTCTCCATTTCTGTGCATACTCTTTGAAACTTTTGCCTGCACCCATAGACATTCCCTGAAGCTGAGTGCGTGTGGGAGCGAGGTCGGCATTGTACTGGTAATGCTTGTAGAAAGCAGTGGCTAAGTCTTCCCAGGTACGGACGTTGGCTCCATTCAATTGATAAAACCATTCGAGCTGAGTCCCTGAAAGACTCTCTTGGAAAAAATGGATCCATAAATTTTTGTCAGCTGTATAAGGTTGGATCCTCCTTGTGTAAGCCCTGAGATGCAATTTAGGACAGGATGCCCCGTCGTATTTAGCAAAGGCAGTTGCCTTAAACTTGTGCGGGATCACTACCCCAGAAGACAGACCTAGATCCTCGAAGTCCAGGCCAGGCACCTTTTGTATCTCCATAGCACTAAGCCGGTCTTCCAACTGTTTGTACTTATCCTCAGCCGGAGGGTATTGTTCGTTGTTGAAATCTGTCTCGTTGTCGGAGACCACTGGACTAGGCACCTCTCTCTCATGGTGACTGCTTTCCCTCACAGATGGAGTAGTCCTCTCAGTTTCAGTCTGCAGTGTGTTCCCAGATCTACGTCTAGGGCTGAACAAAACAGTCCTCCTCTTCTTCTTTTCTTTCTTCAAGAGCAGAGCCTTCAGATCTTGTTGCCCCTGGGTCAAGTTCATGATCAACCCTTGGAACTGGGCGTTCTGAGCCTGGAGGGCCTTGATGGACTGCTCAGCTGATGATTCAGGATTCATGACGATCGGCTGAAATAAACAGCGAAGAAGGGTAAGCAACCTGTCAAAGGGACACCTGCAATGCAATGAGATGTATGACATGCATGTAATGTTTCCAAGGACCTCGCGGGGTAGACAAAAAATTTGTTAGCATTTGGATCCGGTAGCTTGATTGTAGGAACTTCAGGTTGTTGAGAGTCCTTCTTCAAGGGTCAAGGCTCACCATATCTAGTGGGTCATAGCCCCTGACACCCTTGGCTAGGGGAAAATAAATCCCCTTTGCCCCTTGTTGGGATAGTTGATTCGTCCTGACCTGCATCACAAGCCCTTGAGATCCTTGAAATGGGTTAAGATGTATGCAATGGTATGATGTTATGGTATGCATGGGATGATGTCAATAACCCTGTCATGAGTCCTAATTAAGGGCTGAAACAAAACCTGCAAGAAACAAGTGTTAGGTCACAAGCATGCAGATAGTCAAGTACGAAGGCACACAAGTCACACAAGAGAGGCCCTTAGGTTTAGGCCAGCATGGGGTCTGGGTAGTACCCTCTTGAAGTTGGTGGGTTCAACCTGTCCTAATGAAAGTAACCGGGTTCTAAGGTTCCCAATATCACGGGATTGCTTTCATTGTTCATCGTTTCGATTTAGCCACTGAACTGGCGACCGAAATATTCCAGGAAAGCAACCCTCAATTGAGCGTAGTATCGAGTATCAACCAACCTCGGACTGCACCAAAGTCAGTTATCTCACTACCCTAAAGAGGCCAAGATAGTTCAATTAAGGTTCCTAAGGTCTGTTGATGCTTCATGACACCACGCAGAGGCCCCGTACTCTCCTTGACTGGACTCAAGGGTTACCGGTACACACCAAAGTGCCACATCAACGTAGCAGACTGTTTCAACCATGTCGGTATACCCCGCACAGTTCCCTCACAGCCTTGTTGCTACTTTCTAAGAAGGTATCCCCCAGATCCGGGTTAGGATCTATAGAACTCCCAAGACAGTCCCACAATTTAAAGCAAGCAAAGAAGGAAATTGAAAACACAGTTATGAACTAGCCCTAAGGTACACCTCACTTTATAAAGGGTCCCCAGCAGAGTCGCCAGTTCTGTGATCGGTGGATCTGGAACTGACTGTTTAACACTGGTTCGCGAAATGTCGCGGAAGCAAGAGTCGCCACCGTCTTTTATTTTCTCCAAATGGAAAGGACAAAAGCACAGAAAAATTCCTTAAAGAGATTGCTCTCGGTTCGGGAGGTAGGTTATAGAAAGGGAAGGTGTTAGCACCCTTTCTATCCATGGTTATCCATGGGCTCTTAGATACTTGCTCATTGTGTTTTCAAAAATGATTTGTTTGCTTTTCAACTGTGGGTTTTAAAAAGTTTCTTTGAAAGATTTCAGATCGACTCTTTGTTAGAGTGTTTGAAAACTTGTTTTTGAAAGCTTTTAGAAAATGTGTTGGTGTGAAAAGATTTTTGTTTGTTTTTGAAGAGAGCAAGTATCTACGAGAACCTACCTACCCTAAGGAATTCGTCTGTGTAGGTGTCCTTTAAAGTAGTGCCATCCCACCATTGAGAGGTAGGTAGCACCACTATTGGAGTTGTTCGGGTCAATTCGAGTTTGTAGGGACATGGTGATCACCGGAGCAATGGGAAGACACCTTAGAAGCTACCCTCATGCCAGGTTCCCGGATCATGAGGACTTACTAAGACATCCTCTACTCGACGATCACCTTTCGAGGCAAGGCAACAGTGAGGCGTACCCTAGGGGTGGTGTGTGCGAATTGTGTGTCGTTTTCATTGATATTTGTCTTGTCATGTTCATTGTGATCTACGCTTGATTTTATTTAAGGCCATTCATTCTTGCATGCTTTATTTAATAGTTAAAAAATTGCGAGGAAAAGTAAATCTAAAGCTATTACAAATGGCGCGGGTCCACATCGCCAAAATTAAACCGGACCCGATTTGACAGAAAAGATAAAGAAAGCAAATGAATCAAAGTGCGAGAAGTAAATGTTACAAAGCTTTGGGAGAGGTACATAATTATTCAAGCGACATAAAATAAATATGCGAAATAAAAGAATTAATAACATGGGCGTTGGACCCTTTTGCAAAAATTAAAGTTAATGAGGAATTAAAATTAAAATTTAAAAGAAAATGTTTTTTTTTTTTTGGTATTTTAGTATTTTATGATTTAATATGAAAAAGAGAATTAATTAAAATTAAAATTGAATGCAAACCCTAATTCTAATGGCTTTTAAATTTATTATGAAAAAGATTGAATTTTAACCTAATTTAAACCTAAGTTAATTTACATGCAAATTTAATTATAGAAATAAATAAAATAAACATTATTATAAAAAAGAAAAATTAAAAAGGAATAAAAACAATTATTAAACCTATTTCTACATTTTTTGTATTTTTATTATTAAAAAAAAGTTAAAGTTAAAACACCTAAATTAAAACTAAATTTATTTACATATGAATTTATTTATAAAAAAATATTAAAATAAACTATTTATTATGTTTTTTATCTTTTCTGATTTTTTAACCATTTTTTGTATTTTGTAAAAATAATTAATTAATTTAGACAAATAAAGAAAATAAAACAATAATTAAAAATAGAATATAAGAAATATGAAAAATTGCAAACCAGGGGGGGTGGAAGTCCCAATTTAGGAGGTATGGGCTCAGCAATTCAGGCCCATTTGTATCATGGCCTTATTGACTTTGATGCACGCGCGTGGGACGGTTGACTCATCCTCATGGTGTTCATCAATTCCCAGCCCTGGATGTGAATCTCTTGGACGCGTGTACACTTGGATCTGGTGGTGTATCATGGATCATAACATAGGCGCTTCACCTGAACGTTAGAGAAAAAATATTATTGAGAAAGCATGAGACCTGGGACTCGAACCCAGGTCAGGTGTATTGCAAGCCTTGATGCGTGCCAACTGAGCCAATTGCGCGTTGTTAATATATAATAACAATCAAATAATATAAAAGAAAAACAAGGTTAGTGGGAGTCAGCGCGCGAATTTTCAAACCGGCCTATCATTCGTTGACAACACACCATCTTCTTCATCACCCCTGTAAAACAAAACACAAAGGCAACGTTTTTTCACGCGTTGCGTTAGGAGGCTTTAGAGAAAATAGCGAATAGCGCTATGGTGTCCATAAATTGGGCGCGATAGGTGATTCCTGTTCGTCCAGATACACTGATGCTAATGGTCATGGTCTTGAGTCCTAATTTTACTTCGTTTCAAAAGCCCCAAATTTACAACCCTGTAAACCCTAGAAATCGCGCATGGTACAATTGTATATACAGCATAATAATCAAATTAAACATCATGGTTAGCTTTAAAACATCACAATGAATATAAATCCACAATTAGAATGCCATGAGAATGCCTAGAATTAAAAATACGATCTTGACTTTTTCTCTGTACAGGGAAGGTTCTCATTACCAATTCTTGGGGTTTGAATCGATGTTAATGACTGGAATGTATTCAGGGAGACTTGAGGAAGCTAATGGGATGGTTTTTGTGCTGCGAATCAACCTGTAAAGGGGTTTACAGTTTTGAATTTTTTGGCCAAAATTTCAAGTTTTTTTGAGAGCTTTTCTGCGCAGCTTTGAGTGTATGGTGATTAGGGTTCTCATCTAGCATTTGTACTGAAGGCATTAGGTCAAAAATATTGCTCAAAATCTCTTGAATTCATGAATTGGAGATTTGATTTGTTAAGGATCTTTTTTCAATCTTTTTCAAGTGTTCTTGTGCCAATTAGCATCCAATCAATCCAATTCTTTCCTAATTAGCATATGCACGAAATCTTGATGGCAAAACATGTATAAAAAGATTTGTTAGGGTGGACTAAATATTTTTCATATATTTTAAATGATTTAAATGAATTAATATAAATAATAATTCAAATAAATAAATAAAAAATGAGAAAATAATTCCCTTTGGGCCAAGTGGTCGTGCACATGCTTGGGATGATGAATCATGGAAGAAAAATGGGCCCATTAGCATTTTTAGGTCATTTGAATCAATGTTGACTTTTCAAAATATCTAAAAATTTCCCAACTTCCACAAGGCATAACTTGCTCAATTTTTAAGCTTTTCTCATGTTCTTGGACATTTTGGAAAGGTCTTTGAGTCCTCTAACCAATGCCTTTGGTCCCATGTCATTTTGATTTACCAATATCAAGTTATGGCCTTTGACTTAAAGTCTCTTTTTGTTGACTTTTGAAACTGACCTATAATGTTGAAATTGATAACTTTTTGTGAGAGCATTTCTTGGACTTGAAGTATGAAGATGAGTTGTAGGAAATGTCTTTCTCTTCAAAATTAGCTTTGGATGGGATTTTTCTGATAATCCATGTGAAAGTTATGCCCTGGTCAATTTCAGTTGACTTTTTCAGCTGTCCAAATAAGGAAACTTTTGCATCTTTGATGATTTCTGAGCCAAATTTTGAGAATCATGATCAAGCATTGATAAAATGATGTTTGTGGCTTCAAAATGATATGTTGACAAAAAATTTGAACTTTTGACTGTCAAATGACCATTTTGCCCCTACAGTTGACTGTAGTGCAATTAGGGTTTTTGACTGTGCAATTTTGAGCTGAATGCCTTGAAACTTGATATGAGAATACTTGACCATATTTGCAGGCATATGAGACTTGATTGGGCCTTTGAAAACTACCTTTCCTTGATCAGCACACCAACCCTAGTTTTGACTGTATAGGAGACCTTTGCATTGTGCAACCCTTGGGGAATTTTGTGACTTGGCTTGGCAATTTCTTGAAGAATATGGGAGGGCAAATTTTGGGGTGCAACAGATATATAACACTTTTAATAAAACATTGGATGAACCATCAATATAGCATCTTTAATAAAATAATTCAACAACTACGCAGCGGAATTCTTCAATAACATCTTTAAATAAAAACAACAACTTCGAAACATCTCACATTTAATAATAATCAATTCAAAATTCAACAACTGAAAATCAACAATCAAAAATCAGCAAGCATTCATCCCCCCCCCCCCCCCCCCCCCCGAGTGTTACATATTAGAGCAATGACACCGACTCAAACTATTGAAGGTATACAACCTTCACTCATGATTACCTGCATGTTACCAACATAAGGGCAATATTCAAACAGAAGGGTGAGATATCTAACAATATAATAAAGCGCATGATAATTAATATATTAAATTAGATCACTAATATCACCACTTCTTATCTCATAATCAACAATAATTACAACATATATACTCATTCATCAACATCAAATACACTTCATTATTCAATCATATAATGCGACTCCAAAACTATGCAAATGCATGTGGTACCATTGGAGCAGAACTCCCATCTCAAATATCTGCCAATTAATAGAGGCATCAACAAGGCATAGCCATCATCTCAAAATTTGCCAATCCAGGCCATCTCAACGAGCATAAGCTCCATCCCAAAAATGCAATGTATGCGACTCATCATGAATGTAATAACAACACTGTGATACGGTGGGATAACTGACTTGAGGTTTTGCGTTTGTGTTCGCAAATGTTTCAGTTTAGCAAGAGTCGCCACCGACTTTTATTTTATCCAAAAGGAAAGGTAAAAAAGCACAGGAAAGACCTTTGAGATTGTTTTTGGGTTCGGGGGGTAGATTATGAAAAGGGAAGGTGTTAGCACCCTTTTCATCCATGGTTTTCCATGGGCTCTTAGTTACTTGTTTAGATCACTTGCTTTGCTTTTCCAATTATTTGAAATGGTGCTTTATGTGGTTTTGAAAGTATTTTGAAAAGAGGTCGTTGTTTAGGCAATCTTTGTAATGATTTTTGTTTGTAAGAATGTATACAAAGATGTTTGTCTTTTGAAAAATGTTTCAATGTTTGAAAGTTGTTTGGAAATGTTTTGAAATTGTGTGTGTTTGTTTGAAAATAGCAAGGATGGTTTGCAAATTGATCAAGTAACTAGAAGCTTATCTACCTACTCAAAAGTCCTTCTTGTACATTTTTATTCCTTTGCCATTGTTGATTTACCATTGTACTTGGTAAACAACCCTATCTTTGGATGTTAAACGGGACGGACGTGGGTCATCGTATGATCATGATAGTGATAGTGCCAAGTATCTTAGAAAGTTTTAGGGACTAAGATCATCTTTGTTTAGGCAACCAAGATAGCGTCATCGAGGGGCTATGATCTTTTGTTTTGTTTTGTTTTACCAGGATACCTAGCATGCATACCATGGCCATGTTTTAAGGCAACAAAGTGGATGAAACCCTAGGGGTGTTGTGTGCAATGTGTTATCATTTTTCATGCATTTTTGTCTTGCATTAGGTCATGCTATTTGTTTTTATTTTTTGGTCTTTGCATACAAAACCCTAGTTTACTATCATGGTATATGAAAGCAATAAAATGCGTAAAGTAAATCTAGACTATTACAACAATATTATGGGAAGGGGGATACAATTTTGAATGGGGGATATTGCTCAAAATAAAATCCTAATTCACTATTACAACCCAATTGAATTTATTGTACAAATAAATAAATAAACAAGTATTTAAATATGCAATAAAATATAAATATGCAAAAATGTTTTTTGTATTAATTATATGTATGTAAAAATAAGTTTATTTAAGTCTTTAAAATAAAATGATTATTTTTGAAAGGGTGAAAACCCTAATTTTTGTTTAAAAGAAATATTATTTTCTAATCATTTATTTTATTCATTTTGTTCAAGAAAAAATAATAATAATATATACAAAATGTTAAAAAATTGAAATATGTATGAAAATATTATTTGAAGTGTATAAACAATAAAAATAAAAATGTATGATATTTTTATATTATTTACAAATTTATTTAAGAAAATAAATTATATTATTACTAATAAACTATCTTTTATGCCAAAAAATGATAAAAGTAATAAAATAAAAATACAAAAAATTAGGAAAATATTTTTGGGATTTTTAATGTTCAGAAAAAAAATAATAAAATCAGAAAATATAAATTATGCAAGAAAATACAAAAAAATATATAAATATGCAAAGGGAGGGTGCAAAAGTAAAAAGGGGGGGGGGTGCAAAAAGTCAGAAAAGCCAAGCCCAAACGCGCCAAGCCCAGACACCACTCCATCCCTATCCTCTAGACGTAAACGCGGGCGCTTCTGCTTCAAATCCTGTTCTTGCTATTCTTTGCATAAAATCAAAAACTTATAACATGAAAAATGTAGCTCATGAACTCACGATTCTAATGATATAAAGAACATGACCTAACTCTAAAAGACCAAGGAGAATTTTAATGGCCCTAATTTCTGACCTAATTTTTTCAGCATGTTCAACATCCAAATACTCTTAGCTCAGTAAATATAAATGGAATCTATGCATATGTACAGCTCAAGCATGTTAAGGACTATATTTTTGCTTCACAAACCTAAGCTTAAGGATGCCTAAATAGAGAGATAGAAACTTGACAAATACCTTGTTCAGTTGAGTTTGGCTATGGTAATGTGGGAACTTTGAGTGAGGCCTGAAGTTCTTGTGAGCTTCCTTGAGGTTCCCTCAAGCTTCTCCAATGCTCAGCTGGTCTTGTAGATGGCTAGAACTCCTTGCACGAGTCAACCTGCAAACCTTCGAAATGAAAATGGTGAAGTGTTTTAATGGCTTTGTCACAGTTTCAAGGCAAGGGCCTAGATAGCTTGGATGGGATGTATGTAATGTGTTTGAAGTGATTCAAGGCAAAACGCACGAGGCAAAATGGAAATGGCTTGAGATTTGCAGAAGATGCCCTGTTTGGGCAGAAAATGGTGTTTTTTGTGTTTTAGGGTGTTTGAGAAGTTATCAATTTGTGTCTTAGGATTGCAACAATGTTCTGAGGTTGTTTTAAATGATACAAAGTCTTGGTTTTATCAGATACACAAGCTTGCTTGACTTTTGCAAGTTTGCTTGCTTTTGAAGAAAAGGTGAAGTGACAAAGCCAAAGGCCTGTACAGGCTAGCTCCAGGTTTGATGAGAGTTGGTACAAGTTGCCTGATATTTGTGGATATTATTTGCAGCAAGATATTAGGTCCATGGCTCAATATAAACAAAGTTGGAAAAAGCAAGCTTTATCAAAGTAGCAATGTGAACTTTATGCCATTTTTGGATTAATTCAATGTGCAATGCTTCAAAAGTCAGAACAAGGCCATTATCCAACGTATTTGCATTAAATTAAGGAGTGTAGAAAGGATTAGGACCTGTAAAACCAAGTACAAGCATGTTTGAAACTGATTTTCAACTTGTACCAATGTGAAAAATGCCTTGCACAAAAGTGATAAATTTCCATTTTCATTTCTTCGATTCTCCCTAACCATAAATGATCTTGGGGAGTTCTTGGACATTTTGGAAAGCTTGTAACATTATCTACAATACATCTTTGAAATGAATTTTGAGATTCCACTTGGAACTAGGTGAAAAGTTGCCATGAAGTTAGGTAAAAAATCTGCCTAAACTAGGGCAAAATTTCACTAAGTTAAAAAGTTTATGGACCCTTATTCACAAAATCATAACTTGAGATGAAAGCATCTTTTGGGAAAACTTTGTGAATAAAAGTTGTATATTTTGTGGAGGACTACAACTTTCATGTTGGAAGTTTTGTTTGAATCCAATTGCATCATGGTGAAAAAGTTGGGAAAAATTAAGAAATTTTCAACACTTAGAAAATTTCTAAGTTATGAAATTTTTTCAATTTAAACCCTAATTTTGAAATTTAAGTTTATTGGTGAAAAATTTTCATGTTTTGACACACCTTGATGAATTATGACCCTTGGCACTTGATTTTGACCAAAAAGTCAAAGTTTGACTTTTCATTGTACAGTTGATTTTTGATCAGTTGGCTGGAAAATTTATCTGTCAATCCAATGCATTTGAATCTTTTGAACCTTGTGATTAGGTAAAGATGATTCCATTGAGTCCTTGAAACCATGCTTGAACCCAATTTGCCATTGGCTTGGTGAAAAATCAGAAATTGCCTTTCTCCAGTCAAAACCCTAATTTTGACCATTTTGCCCTTTTGATGATCTGATCAAATTTCTTGAGGAGTTGTGGTCCAAACTTGATCAAATGGTTCATATGAGACTATATTGTTTATGTGGATAAAAAATTATGAGGTTTTACTGTAAATTGGCTATGGTTGACTTTTTCCCCAATACAGCTGATTTTTAGGTCAATTGTCCAATTGACTGGTCTAAAATGTGATTCAAGGCTTGAAACTTGGTATGAGCAATCTTAGAGGTCCAACATGAAGTATGAAAGTCACATGAGGCATTGGAAGTCCAAAAATCCCTGTGCAAACTCAAACCCTAATTTCAGGTTATCAGTACAAGGAGAGGTCTTGAGCTTGAGCAAACCCTAATATGGTCTTGAGTCTAAGAAGTCTTGTAAGGAGAATCTTGATAAAATGAGAGGTTAAATTTTAGGATACAATAGCTGCCCCTATTCAATATTCTTGAACCTGAAGAGTTAGATTGGCGAGTTTGCCGTTCGTGACTCGAAGGTAAAAGATGATTGGACACTAGAGTGTCCGTAAATTTGCACTTGATGAAGTAGTTGAGGGAATGGGCTTAAAGATGCCATTTGGAAAGGTGATTGAATCTTGTTGGAGATGGGCTTGTAGATGCCATCCAAGAATGCTTGTTGTAAATCAGGAGAATGAACATCAGAATGGTATCCGTATTTGGAACGTATCTGAGTTGTATCTGGAGATTGAATTTGAATGAGCAAAGGAATAACAGCCGTGTCTGGAGCATATCCGAGTTGTATCCGTATTTGAATTTGAATGAATAGCAGAATGACTTTCGTGTCTGGAGTGTATCTGTATTGTATCTGAATCTGAAATTTGAATAAGCGACAGAATGGCATCCGTGTCTGGAGCGTCTCTGGGCTGGGGAAAAAGTCAGAATAAGTGACAGAATGGCAACCGCGTCTGGGGCGTATCTGGAATGGAACCTGAATGTTGAAGTCTGAATGAGTATCAGAATGGCTTCCGTGTCTGGAGTATATCTAAACTGTATCTTGACCTTGAATCCAGAATGAGTAATAGAATGACTTCCGTGTCTGAAGTGTATCTTTACTATATCTGAAGTTGAAATCTGAATGAGTAACAAAATGACTTCCGTGTCTGGAGTCTATCCGTACTGTATCTGAATAAGAGATCTGAATGAGTAACGGAATGACTTTCGTGTCTGGAGTGTATCCGTACCGTATCTGAAATCTTTGAATATTTGTTAAAGATAACTGTTAATCTTATCCTGAAAAGGGTAAAATGTTAGCTAAAACACCAAGTTATGTTGCATGAAATGTATGATGCAATAAAATGTGTTTTATCAATGTTTATGATATATGAGTGTAATGTATGTGAATGTAATCTGATTCGCTGTATTACTGAGGAAAATAAATCCTTGACGGTTGGAGATAATAAAACCCTTGGCTGCTGCCGGGGAAAATAAATCCTTGACCGCTGCTAGAGATTCAATATCTTTGATTGCTGAGGATGAGAAATCCTTGGTGACTATTGGGGATGGAAAATTCCTGATAACCTCTGTGGGGATGTGAGAATCCTTCATGTCTCGAAGTTGGAGTATTGACAAAATTCGGCTGGGGAACAGGGGAAATTCTGATGGTTTCTGCGGGGAAATAAGAATGAGAATCTTCATTATGTTGAGGAGTAATGAAAACTTTGGCGACTTCACTGGGGAATGATGAAGACTCTGTGGGGAAGAAGTTTATCCTGTTGGGGAGTAGTGAAAACTCTGTGGGGAGTAGCTACTGTTGGGGAGTGGTTATCCTGCTGGGGAGATCAGGAGTTTGGGTTGTAGGCCAATCTACTGGGGAATTATCCGAAGTTGTCATCTGGTTAGCTGTCAGGCTTCAAAGCAACTTGCTGGGAAATTATCAGGTTCTAAGATAACTCGCAGGGGAATTCGAGGACACTGGAGGATTTCCACTGGGGTTTAAAGGTTTAAGTTTTAGCTCTGCTGGGGAAGAAAGTTTCATCTCCGCTGAGAATCTGTAGTTCAAAGTTTTGGCTCCGCTGGGGATTGGGAGTTTGAAATTTTAACTCTGATGGGGATTTTGAAATTTAGCTCCGCTGGGGATCTAGATGATGTACTGCAGGTATTGCTCCTGGAATAGCCTAAAGACGTTTTCCTATACTTTCAACCTGTCAGTAATTAATCTTTTCCAAATCGTTTATTTGTAAATAATGATCATATTCAAATGCATATGCTCATCAATAAATCATTGGACGTTTTCAAATAAAACACAAGTGTAAAAAAGGAAAAGACAAATAGTTTTCTGCACTTTGAAGTATCTTTGCATTAACTTTGTGTAAGTATTTTGTACAAAGGAGACAGACATCCTAGTAAGAGAACGTTGTCATAAAAATGAGAAAAATTTATACAAAGAAAGATGGCTATGTGTAAAAATTCCATGGGGTTCCCATTCTGCTATAGCCTTCGTAACTCCGAATATCTTGTCCATCCGTTGCTTCGTCCGAGGATGATTGAATTGATCAGAAGCTCAGAGTTTGTCTGTGAAGAGATTATCCTTAAAGTGATCCGACGAGACATAGTCATACGCTTTAATTCCCTAACTTTTGCCTGGACCGCCCTTTCGGGTTTTCGATCCACCGAGAAACCCTTTTTTGCCCAAGTCGCCCTTTCGGGTTTTCAACTTGCCAGGTGTACAATTTTTTTTTTATCCCTAACTTTTGCCTGAACCGCCCTTTCGGGTTTTCGATTCACTGGGATGCCCTTTTTTGCCTAGGTGTGTCAACCTAGCGGGTCATTTATGCGTAGTATCTTTTGACTATGTCTGCGTTCGCAGGGTGCGGCAGGTCGTCACCGTCCATGGTGGTTAATATCATTGCCCCACTAGAAAATATGTTCTTGATCACAAATGTTCCTTCGTAGCTAGGAGTCCATTTGCCCCTGGGATCACTTTGCGGCAAGATAATGCGCTTGATTACCAGATCCCCGACTTGATATGTCTGGAGTCTGACTTTCTTGGTGAAAGCTTTGATCATCCATTTTTGATACGTCTGACCATGGCAAACAACAGTAAGTCTTTTCTCGTCAATTAAATTCAATTGATCAAGCCGGGTTTGGATCCAATCCTCTTCACTCAAACCAGCATCTTTCATGATTCTCAAGGAGGGAATCTGAACCCCGATAGGAAAAACAACTTCCATGCCATATACCAAAGAATAGGGTGTTGCCCCAGTTGATGTACGCGCCGTGGTACGGTACCCGTGGAGAGCAAACGGTAATATCTCATGCCAGTTCTTGTAGGTGACTGTCATCTTTTGTATGATCTTCTTGATATTTTTGTTCGCAGCTTCGACATCACCGTTCATCTTTGGCCGATAGGGAGATGAATTATGATGTTGAATCTGGAACAGCTTGCACAAGGCGGTGATCATAGTGTTGTTAAGGTTTATACCGTTGTCAGTGATGATCCTTTCGAGGATGCGGTACCGGCAAATGAGGTTCTGCTTGATGAAGCGGGCAACCTTATTCTTTGTGACGGATGCGAAGGAAGCTACTTCGACCCACTTGGTGAAGTAGTCAATGGCCACCAAAATGAAACGATGTCCATTGGATGCTGTAGGTTTGATCTCCCCAATCATGTCGATCCCTCACATAGCGAACGACCAAGGAGTTGTTAAGACATTGAGAGGAACTGGAGGTATATGTACCTTGTCCGCATAGATTTGACATTTGTGACAAGTCCTAGAATATTGATAGCAGTCAGCTTCCATAGTAGACCAGTAATAGCCTGCCCGTAGGATCTTCTTAGCCATCGTATTCCCGCTAGAGTGAGTGCCAAAGGTACCATTGTGCAGTTCAGCCATGATCTGCTCAGCTTCAATCTTGTCCACACAATGGAGCAGAATGCAATCATGATTGCGCTTGTACAGGATACCATTGCTCAGGAAGAACTTGGCAGAGAATCTCCTCAAGAACTTTTTGTCGTTGACTGAAGCTCCTTCGGAATGTTCTTGAGCCTCGAGATACCTTTTGACTTCATGAAACCAAGGTCGATCCACTACTTCTTCGGTATTAATCTCGTGACAATGTGCAGGTTCGTCCATCCGTTCAATGGTGATTTGGGGAGCCTCATTATCCCAGTTAAGTTTAAACATGGATGACATTGTAGCTAGAGCATCTGCTAGCTGATTTTCTTCTCGTGGGAAGTGCTCGAAGGTAATCTGCTCGAAATGTGATAACAATGTCAAGACATGTTATTTGTAAGGGATGAGGTTTGGATGTTTAGTATCCCACTCTCCTTTGATCTGACTGATGACCAAAGCTGAGTCCCCAAACACAATCAAAGATTTGATTCCCAAGTCTATTGCAGCCTTGAGACCAAAGATACAAGCTTCATACTCGGCCATGTTGTTGGTGCAGTTAAAGCAAAGTCTGGCGGTGAAAGGAGCATGGCAACCTTCTGGGGAGATGAGTACTGCACTGATACCGTTGCCAAGTGCATTAGAGGCCCCATCAAAGTACATGGTCCATCGGGATCCTTGTTCAGGTCCGTCATATGGTCTGAAATCTTCAACGTTGTCCAACGTCATAATGTCTTCGTCAGGGAAGTCAAACCTCATGGATTGGTAATCTTCGACATCTTGATGAGCCAGATGGTCAGCTAGCACACTCCCCTTTATAGCTTTTTTGGTCGTGTACTATATATCGTATTCCATTAGGATCATCTACCATCTAGCTATTCTTCCAGATAAAGCAGGCTTCTCAAAGATGTACTTGATCGGATCCATCTTAGATATCAGCAAAGTGGTATGAGTCAACATATACTGCCTTAGCCGGCGAGTAGCCCATACCAAAGCGCAGCAAGTTTTCTCGAGCAGTGAGTATCGGGTCTCACAGTCGGTAAACTTTTTACTAAGGTAATAAATGACATGCTCTTTTCGGCCAGACTCGTCATGTTGGCCCAGTACGCACCCCATTGAAGTTTCTAGGAAGGTCAGATACATGATTAACGGTCTTCCTTCAACAGGTGGCATCAAGATAAGAGGTTCTAGCAAATACTCCTTGATTTTATCGAAAGCAATTTGATAGTCATCATTCCACTTAACTACCTGATCTTTCTTCAACAACTTGAAGATTGGTTCACAGGTAGATGTTAGGTGAGAAATGAACCTAGCAATGTAGTTTAGGCGTCCCAAGAAACCTCTGACCTCCTTCTCAGTGCGAGGAGCGGGAATTTCTTGTATAGCTTTGACTTTGGAAGGATCAACCTTGATGCCCTTGTTGCTCACAATGAAACCCAAGAGTTTATCGGACCAGACTCCGAAAGTGCACTTGTTAGGGTTCAGTCTGAGCTTGTACTCCTTCAACATGACATACAGCTTTTGCAGATGGTCGAGGTGTTCTTCTTCCGTTTGTGAACGGGCTATCATGTCATCTACGTAGACCTCTATCTCATGATGTATCATATCATGAAACAAAGCTACCATGGCGCATTGATAGTTTGCCCTGGCATTCTTCAGTCTGAATGGCATCACTTTGTAGCAGAACGTACCCCACTGTGTAACAAAAGTAGTTTTCTCCATGTCTTCAGGTGCCATTTTAATCTGGTTGTAACCTGAAAATCCATCCATGAAAGAAAATACCTTGTGCTGAGTTGTATTGTCAACCAAGATGTCAATTTGTGGTAGTGGAAAATCATCTTTAGGGCTGGCCCTATTTAAGTCTCTATAATCCACGCACATTCTGACTTTGCGGTCCTTCTTAGGCATAAGCACAATGTTAGCAACCCATTGTGGATAGGAAGTAACAGCAAGAAATCCAGCATTGAACTGCTTCATAACTTCGGCTTTGATCTTTTCTGACATGTCGGGCCTCATGCGACAGACTTTTTGTTTGACTGGTGGGCAGTCTTCTCTTGTGGGTAGATGGTGTACCACAATATCTGTATCGAGTCCCGACATGTCTTCGTATGACCAGGCGAAGTTCTCAACATATTCATGTAACAGCTAAATTAGACGCTCTTTGACACTTGGCTCTAGGTTGGCACCCACTCTGACTTCTTTTCTGTCTTCGTCAGTACCTAAGTTGATTGTCTCTAACAGCTCCTCATGAGGTAGAATAACCCTTTCTTCCTGTTGTAGCAGTCTAGCCAATTCTCCCGGCACCTCACAATCTTCCTCACCTTCGTATTCGGCATGGTAGACCAGATCTTCAGAGTCACTGAAGGCCATAGCAGAATTGTTACCCATGGAATCCGGAATGAAAGGGTACCTGCATTTGTGAGTGTGGGTGTGTGTAAGGGTTAGCCACATTTAAACAAATAAAATGCAAAAAGAAAGACAATGAACACAAAATTTTATATGTGAAAACGTCCATGATTCATTAAAATGGCATATGAAGATGAAAAATCAAACCCTTACAAATGGACCTATGTGCCTCGAGTAAGGCACAAGGTTAAAAGTGTACGAATTGTTTGAGAATTATTACAAACCAACAGAAATGTTTGAAAGATAAATTACTGCGGTATAAAAGTAATCGAAACAAAGTCTTTTGCCTCCCAGTTGCACAACCCTCCGTCAACAGTAGGGAAAATCCAGTCTTCTAAGTTGCTCTCCTCTTCACTATCCTCCAAAGAATTGACTCTATGATGGGTGATCTTCACTGGTGGCCCTCCAACACGGGTGCGGTGTACAACCTTTTGAGCAGAAGAAGTGAACCCCAAGCCGAATTTATCTGATTTATAAGGAAAGTCTGGAAGCTGCCCCCAGATTGTGCTTCCTCCTTCTTCAATCATAGCCTTTGCATATTTGAGAGACGACATCCGAGGCAGAGGTCTGGTAATCATGGGTACAGAAGACACTGTCTTGGTTGCCTCAATCTCCTGAGCTACCTCTTCAAAATGCTGAAAAGGGGTTTCGATGAATTCGCCATCCAATTATACATAGCGGAAATAATTTAGATGGCTTATCATGTATTCCTCTTCACCGTGAACTGTTATAATTTTCCCTTGGACAGGGTACTTGAGCATTTGATGCAGAGTAAAAGTGACGGCTCCAGCATTGTGAATCCAGGGTCTCCCCAACAAACAAGAATAGGAAGGATGGATGTCCATCACATAGAATGTGGAGTTGAAGGTTTCAGTTCCCACTTTAATCGGGATGTCCACCTCCCGGTGGACCATCCTTTTAGAACCATTAAAGGCTCTGACAATTATATTGCTGGACTTCAAGGTTAAACCTTCACAATCCAGTCTATCCAAGGCTTTCTTCGGCAAGACATTTAGCGATGAACCAGTGTCTACCAATACGTGTGCTAGGGTAGTCCCTCTGCATTCCACCAAGACATGCAAAGCGTCATTATGTTTTCTCCCTTTGGATGTTAAATCAGCATCGGAGAATCCTATACCATTGTCAACTGTCAAGCGAGCTACACATTCCTGGAACTGACCCGCAGAGGTTTCCCGTGGCACGTGGGCCGTCTTCAAGAATCTTATCAAAGATTTAGCACGAGCCTATGAACAAAGCAGCAGGGCCAACATAGAGGTCTTTGAGGGGGTTTGCCCCATTTGTTCCACAACATCATAATCGCTTTTCTTGATTATTTTCAAAATCTCTTCCATTTCTTTTTGAGAGGTCTCAGGGATGACCAATGGCTAAGCCCTCGTCCTGACAGGCTCTTCTTGGATCCCTTTCCCTCTATCATCAGCAACAGCATATGGGACAACCACAGGAGTTACAACTTCTTCAATGATTAGAGTTCTCGCAGATATGTTGATTGGTACAGGGGTAATCTTAGGAGCAGCTGAGGGTCCAAAGATTGCCTTTGGAGGGGAAATATATGGAGAGAAAATTCTTCCACTGCGGGTGATTTTGCTCGTTATGGCAATGTTTCTAATGTCGGAAGTCTCTTCATCAGAACTCTCTTCAGTTGATTCAATTTGTTTAATACCGTGGTAGTATATTTCTCCATCATAGTTCCACGGTACTGATCTGTCGGACTTGTACGGGACGGGCCCGGGCATGGTTATCTTCAAAGGTGCAGTCTTTGGAGCGGATGTAATCTTAACAGGTCTTTTGGAGACCTTGGAAAGATTGGCGGATATGGTTAATATTGAAACATCATTGACAGGAGTCGGTGTAACATGAGTCTTTTCAAAAAGGATTTCTTGGTTATCCATTAGGCGTTGGATGCCTAACTTCAACAATTGACAGTTGGTTGGTAAGGATGAACAAAGGCAGCAATCTTCTTCACAACCTGGGAAAATCCCAGCCTTCAACAAATTCAACTTGATTATCGGTAGCGGAGTCATCAAATCATCAACAGTAGCAACAAACAGATCTTCTTCAACAACATGGGCATTGTGGCCATGCTTTGGCATTGGAGCAAAGATTACATTATGCTTTTCAGGGGCGTCGAATTCAACTTCTTTAGCGTCTATCTAATCCTGAATCTTATTCTTGAGGGCCCAACAATTGTTGGTGTCGTGCCATGGGCTCTAAGCACACTTGGCGTTCAAATGGTTGTACGAAGAAGAAGTATTCGGATTCTTTGGGGCCTCTTTCAAACTTGCAAGGTTTAACTTTAAGAGATGGGGTAGAACCTGAGCAGGAGTCATGTTTATCCGGGTGAATTTCCGTACAGGCCTTTCCACCCTTGCTTGGTTGGTTATGGGTTGATTGTTTCTGGGCTGATCAGCTGCAGACTTCTGAATCATTACGACCCCCACCACTGGCCGACGCTCAACTCTTCCTTGACCTCTTTGGGAGTAGACAACTGATACTTCCTTCTTTACTGGAAAAGTCTTTTTAATGGCAGCGGAAGTAGATGCATCTTTTTGAATTTTCCCGCTTTTTATGTCGGCTTAAACTCTCTCACCAGTTAGAATCAACTCAGTGAACCCCGCAGAGGAGCTTCCAATCAGATGATTAAATAAAGGCCTTGACAGAGTTCCCAAGAACATGTCTACTAGCTCCCTCTCAGATATAGGTGGTTGTACTCGTCCCTCCAAGTCTCTCCATTTCTGGGCATACTCCTTGAAGCCTTCATTTGAGACCATGCCCATACTCTGTAATTGAGTACGGGTTGGTGCTAAGTCCACATTGTATTGATACTATTTATAGAAAGCGGACGCCAAGTCTTCCCAATTATGCACATCAGACCTCTCCAACTGGTAGAACCAATCTAACTGCGTCCCCGACAAACTGTCCTGGAAAAAGTGGACCCACAGGTCTTTGTTAGAAGAATGTGGTTGGATTTTCCTGACATAAGATCGTAGGTGCATCTTGGGATAAGACAACCCATGTACTTAGAAAATAGAGGCACCTTAAACTTAGGAGGGATTTGAATTCCAGAAACCAACCCCAACTCTTCAAAGTCTAGCCCCTGAACTCTCTGTATCTCCATGGCAGCTATACGCTCTTCCAGATTTTTGTATTTGTCATCTGCAGAAGGGTATTGTTGTTCAGAGTAATCCTCATCTTCCTCTTCTTCAGCTTCAGAATCTGAGGGAACGGCAGTCTCTTTACCCTTTCTCTCCCCTTCCTCAGAGGTTGATGGAAAATCTAGGACCCTTCTGGTTTGACCTTCAAATCTTCTACCCAAGGTAGCCACACCAGCTCTCTTCTTCTTCTTTTTCTCTTTTTCCTTTTCTAGTAGAGTCTTGAGCTCCTCCTTCCCCTTAGCCAAGGTCAAGAGTAGCTATTGAAATTATGAATTCTGAGCTTATAAGTCTTTGACCGTTTGTTCAATATCCATCTTGCTGAAATAAACAGCAGAGAGATGAGGAAACTTGGTGTGAAGACCTGTTTATGCATATGATGAATGATATGTATTCATGTAATGCATTCAAGGATTCATAAATTCAAATTTGTTTTAAACAAAAAAGAAACACACGTCATATTAATAAGATAGAATTGTTAGTACATCAATGCCCCATGGGCAAAATAATACAAAATTCTAAGGTAAAAAGACGTTGCGCATCCTCTTTGGTTCAATGTAGGTGTTGAGAGTCTGCTCTTCGTGAAGTTGACGAGTGAGTTCTAAAACCTTCTTCTCGCTGGCGTAGAATTGGGCTTCAAAAGTATCACGTTCTCCCTTGAGCTGTATCCAACTCCTTTGTAGATCTTCGAGTGATGTTGGCATGTCAGGATGTAGGAGGGTGTATGGAACCTCTCCTTCCATAACAAGCTCTATAATCACAGGGATAATGTAGGGGTAAGGCATCATAAGACTTTGGGCGCGGGTTCGTACCCACTTGAGGTAAGGCTCAAGGGGGATGGAATTCTTGTGTCCAAAGGTCTTATTGTCTACCTTATTTTGCATCCTCCAAGATCGGATGAACCTTTGTCGAAGTCCTTGATCGTCGTTGTCGAAGTCAAAAACCAAGTCTGGAATCAGCATGTCATGTGGGCCATCCCTTCGGGCATAACCAAACTGTCTCAGAGCCAAGCAGGGTTTGTAGGTGATGCCTCCCCTAATGCCAAGTAGAGGGACATTAGGGAATTCCCCACAACGGTCAATGATGATGACATTCTCTTTTGATCAAGAACACCAATGAATATCAGAATGCTTAAGTGTCATAAGCCGTTGTGACCACCTCAAACCTTGCTCATTCTTCAAGACTGAATGGGGAAGATGAGAAATAAACCATCTTGCCATTAGAGGAGTGCAACACATGAGAACACCTCGTTTCCTCATTGTACGAGTGTGAAAAGAGTGTAAGATATCTCCAAGCAGTGTAGGCACCGGGTTACGAGCCATGAAGATTTTGACAGCATTCACATCTATAAGCTGGTCAGGTTTTGGGAACAAGACCAACCCATAGATGAGAAGAGCTATAATATCCTCAAAAGCTAGCAGGTCTAGAGAATTCCAGCATTCTTGAGCTTTCTCAAACAGGAACTTTGCCATGAAACCCTTGACACCACTTCTGGTTTCCCAATGACCTGTGACATCTGATGGTTGCAAGTGCAGGGCTTGAGCAACATCTTCAGGCTTTGGATCTCTTTCCGTACCGTTGAAAGGTAGTTGATGTATAATAGGAATCCTCAAGAGTTGGGAAAATTCCTCCAAAGTAGGCAACAACTGGTAATCAGGAAATGTGAAGCAGTGGTGTAGGGGGTCAAAGAACTTGAAGAGAACTTTCACCATGTCTTCCTCTGTGTTGGAAGTGACTAAGTTGAGAAGTCGACCATGTCTCTCA
Source organism: Vicia faba (assembly GCA_948472305.1). Taxonomy (NCBI): domain Eukaryota; kingdom Viridiplantae; phylum Streptophyta; class Magnoliopsida; order Fabales; family Fabaceae; genus Vicia; species Vicia faba. Next base: position 187,365,282 of record OX451737.1, on the reverse strand, counting down.
GTGAGTGGAGAATACTCTGGAATCTTGGAAGCAAGCTCCTTGAGTTGTGGAGGAATTCTCACAAGATTGACCTGAATAGTTTTCCTGCGAAGTGAATCCATAACCTACAAAACAGGAACAAAGATGAAAATCCAAAATCCTTGAAATGGTTAGTGGATTCAAATGATGCTTCATGATGTTCATGATGTTATGCAAAAGTATATATGTACAAGCAAGTCACACAAGTTCCTAGTTTAGGCTTGCATGGGGTTTCATAGGTAAGCACCCTCTTAGAGTTTAGTTGGATCAACCTGTCCTATAAATAGTAACCGGGTTCTAAGGAGCTTAATATCACTGGATTGTTTTCTGTGTTCATTGTTTCAGTTTAGCCACTTTATTGGCAACCGAAATATTCCAAGAAAACAACCCTCAATGAGTGTAGTATCGAGTATCGACCAACTTCAGACTGCACCAAAGCCGGTCACCTCACTACATCCTAAAAGGCCAAGTTGGTCAAGTAAAGGTTTTAAAAGTCCATTAGTGCTTCATGACATCACTCAGCGGCCCCGTATTCTCTTTGATTGACTTAAAGGCTACTGGTACCCACAAATATTTCGCACTAATATAGCTATTGCTTAGACCATGTCGGTATACCCTGCACAGTTTCCACAACGTATTGCTATTTACCTATGAATGTTTCCCAAATCCGGGTAGAGGATTTAAACCCAAACAATTGAATCAAAGTTTAAAGCAATCAAGTCAAGCAAGATAAGAATGTAAAGGTGATCTAAACCCTAAGGTAACCCCACTTTTAGAATAGATCCCCAACAGAGTCGCCAGTTCTGTGATGCGGTGGGAGAACTGACTTGAGGTTTTGCGTTTGTGTTTGCAAATGTTTCGATTTAGCAAGAGTCGCCACCGACTTTTATTTTATCCAAAAGGAAAGGTAAAAAAGCACAGGAAAGACCTTTGAGATTGTTTTTGGATTCAGGGGGTAGATTATGAAAAGAGAAGGTGTTAGCACCCTTTTCATCCATGGTTTTCCATGGCTTTTAGTTACTTGTTTAGATCACTTGCTTTGCTTTTCCAATTCTTTGAAATGGTGTTTTGTGTGGTTTTGAAAGTATTTTGAAAAGAGGCCGTTGTTTAGGCAATCTTTGTAATGATTCTTGTTTGTAAGAATGTATACAAAGATGTTTGCCTTTTGAAAAATGTTTCAATGTTTGAAAGTTGTTTGGAAATGTTTTGAAATTGTGTGTGTTTGTTTGAAAATAGCAAGGATGGTTTGCAAATTGATCAAGTAACTAGAAGCTTATCTACCTACTCAAAAGTCATTCTTGTACATTTTTATTCCTTTGACATCGTTGATTTACCATTGTATTTGGTAAACAACCCTATCTTTGGATGTTAAACGGGACGGGCGTGGGTCATTGTATGATCATGATAGCAATAGTGCCAAGTATCTTAGCAAGTTTTAGGGACTAAGATCATCTTTGTTTAGGCAACCAAGATAGCTTCATCGAGGGACTATGATCTTTTGTTTTGTTTTGCCAAGATACCTAGCATGCATATCATGGCCATGTTTTAAGGCAACAAAGTGGATGAAACCCTAGGGGTGTTGTGTGCAATGTGTTGTCATTTTTCATGCATTTTTGTCTTGCATTAGGTCATGCTATTTGTTTTGATTTTTTGGTCTTTGCATACAAAATCCTAGTTTACTATCATGGTATATGAAAGCAATAAAATGCGTAAAGTAAATCTAGACTATTACAACAATATTATGGGAAGGGGGATACCATTTTGAATGGGTGATATTGCTCAAAATAAAATCCTAATTCACTATTACAACCCAATTGAATTTATTGTACAAATAAATAAATAAACAAGTATTTAAATATGCAATAAAATGTAAATATGCAAAAGTGTTTTTTGTATTAATATTATGTATGTAAAAATAAGTTTATTTAAGTCTTTAAAATAAAATGATTATTTTTGAAAGGGTGAAAACCCTAATTTTTGTTTAAAAGAAATATTGTTTTCTAATCATTTATTTTATTTATTTTGTTCAAGAAAAAATAATAATAATATATACAAAATGTTAAAAAAATGGAAATATGTATGAAAATATTATTTTAAGTCTATAAATAATAAAAATAAAAATGTATGATATTTTTATATTATTTACAAATTTATTTAAGAAAATAAATTATATTATTACTAATAAACTATCTTTTATGCCAAAAAATAATAAAAATAATAAAATAAAAGTACAAAAAATTAGGAAAATATTTTTGGGATTTTTAATGTTCAGAAAAAAAATAATAAAGTCAGAAAATAAAATTATGCAAGAAAATACAAAAAAATATAAAAATATGCAAAGGGGGTGCAAAAGTAAAAAGGGGGGGTGCAAAAAGTCAGAAAAGCCAAGCCCAAACGCGCCAGGCCCAAACACCACTTCATCCCTGTCCTCTAGACGAAAACGCGCGCGCTTCTGCTTCAAATCCTGTTCTTGCTACTCTTTGCATAAAATCAAAAACTTATAACATGAAAAATGTAGCTCATGAACTCACGATTCTAATGATATAAAGAACATGACCTAACTCTAAAAGACCAAGGAGAATTTTAATGACCCTAATTTCTGACCTAATTTTTTCAGCATGTTCAACATCCAAATACTCTTAGCTCAGTTAATATAAATGGAATCTATGCATATGTACAGCTCAAGCATGTTAAGGACTACATTTTTGCTTCACAAACCTAAGCTTAAGAATGCCTAAATAGAGAGATAGAAACTTGACAAATACCTTATTCAGTTGAGTTTGGCTATGGCAATGTGGGAACTTTGAGTGAGGTCTGAAGTTCTTGTGAGCTTCCTTGAGGTTCCCTCAAGCTTCTCCAATGCTCAGCTGGTCTTATAGATGGCTAGAACTCCTTGCACGAGTCAACCTGCAAACCTTCAAAATGAAAATGGTGAAGTGTGAAAATGAGTTCACAGTTGCAAGACAGGGGCCTGGATAGCTTGGATGGGATGTATGTAATGTGTTTGAAGTGATTCAAGGCAAAACGCACGAGGCAAAATGGAAATGACTTGAGATTTGCAGAAGATGCCCTGTTTGGGCAGAAAATGGTGTTTTTTTTTGTGTTTTAGGGTGTTTGAGAAGTTATCAATTCGTGTCTTAGGCTTGAAACAATGTTCTGAAGTTGTTTTAAATGATACAAAGTCTTGGTTTTATCAGATACACAAGCTTGCTTGACTTTTGCAAGTTTGCTTGCTTTTGAAGAAAAGGTGAAGTGACAAAACCAAAGGCCTGTACAGGCTAGCTCCAGGTCTGATGAGAGTTGGTACAAGTTGCATGATATTTGTGGATATTGCTTACAGCAATAGATTAGGTCCATGGCTCAAGATAAAGAAAGTTGGAAAAAGCAAGCTTTATCAAAGTAGCAATGTGAACTTTATGCCATTTTTGGATTAATTCAATGTGCAATGCTTTAAAAGTCAGAACAAGGCCATTATCCAATGTGTTTGCATTAAATTAAGGAGTGTAGAAAGGATTAGGACCTGTAAAACCAAGTACAAGCATGTTTGAAACTGATTTGCAACTTGTACCAATGTGAAAAATGCCTTGCACAAAAGTGATAAATTGCCATTTTCATTTCTTCGATTCTCCCTAACCATAAATGATCTTGGGGAGTTCTTGAACATTTTGGAAAGCTTGTAACATGATCTACAATCCATATTTGAAATTCATTTTGAGATTCCACTTGGAACTAGGTGAAAAGTTGCCATGAAGTTAGGTAAAAAATCTACCTAAACTAGGGCAAAATTTCACTAAGTTAAAAAGTTTATGGACCCTTATTCACAAAATCATAACTTGAGATCCAAGCATATTTTGGAAAAACTTTGTGAATCAAAGTTGTAGATTTTGTGTAGGATTACAACTTTCATGTTGGAAGTTTTGTTTAAATCCAATTTCATCATGGTGAAAAAGTTGGGAAAATTTAAGAAATTTTCAACACTTAGAAAATTTCTAAGTTATGAAAAAATTTCAATTTAAACCCTAATTTTGAAATTTAAGTTTCTTGGTGAACAAGTTTCATGTTTTGACACATATTGATGAATTATGACCCTTGGCACTTGACTTTGACCAAAAAGTCAAAGTTTGACTTTTCAGTGTACAGTTGATTTTTGATCAGTTGACTAGAAAATTCATCTGTCAATCCAATGCATTTGAGATCTTTTGAACATTGTGATTAGGTCAAGATGATGCCATTGAGTCTTTGAAACCATGCTTGAACCCAATTTTCCATTGGTTAGGTGAAAAATCAGAAATTTCCTTTCTCAAGTCAAAACCTTAATTTTGACAATTTTGCCCTTTTGATGATCTGATTAAATTTCTTGAGGAGTTGTGGTCCAAAATTGATCAAATGGTTCATATGAGTATATATTGTTGATGTGGATCAATAATTATGAGGTTTGACTGTAAATTGGCTATGGTTGACTTTCCCCCCAATACAATTGATTTTTAGGTCAACTGTCCAATTGACTGGTCTAAAATGTGATTCAAGGCTTGAAACTTGGTATGAGCAATCTTAGAGGTCCAACATGAAGTATGAAAGTCACATAAGGCATTGGAAGTCCAAAAATCCCTGTGCAAACTCAAACCCTAATTTCAGGTTATCAGTACAAGGAGAGGTCTTGAGCTTGAGAAAACCCTAATCTGGTCTTGAGTCCAAGAAGTCTTGTGAGGAGAACTTGATAAAATGAGAGGGCAAATTTTGGGGTACAACAAACACCCAAGTTAGAAACATTTCAAATCATCTCAAAACAACAACATCTCAATCATCTCAAAACAACAACATCTCGATCATCTCAAAACAACAACATCTCGATCATCTCAAAACATCTCAATTAACAACATCTCATAACATCAAAATAATTTATTAAACATCGTTTATTATCACAAAATCATCGAACACCACTTCAATAACTATATCTCACTAATAACTCAGCTGTATATTAATACTACAGTAATCCATACTGTTATTCTGCAATTTTATGTCGTTACTCTCACTAATCCCACTGTCAAAGTTCTGACAGCAGCCTCTACACATCTCATGTTCATCATTCTGTCCAAAACATCAGCACAACGACCAATCACGGGAATTAATCCTAAATCCTAAATTAGTTACTAGGATTACACTTCTTATCCATCATTTTAATCATCTAGATTAAAGTTCATCGCGTTAGCTATCAACGCTTCGAACGTCATATCAAACAACATCCTAAAACTTAAGTTACAGCAACTAAAAGCCAATTCTGTCAAAAATCAGACCCTATGGGTCGACACGAACCCTATGGATCGACTCATCCTGATTCTCCTTTACAACATGGTTCGATGCAAAACCCTATGGATCGACTCATCCTGACTTTAAATCACAGCATGTATCAACACATGCACAGCACCGGTCGACTCATCCTGAGTCTTGCAACTAACATGCATCGACGCAAGCCCTTCTTGTATCGACTCATCCTGAGTCTATCATTGCCTATGTATCGACTCATCCAGCTTGAGGTTGACACATACTGACCCATTCCTGCATAATTCTACGTTTCCTTCTGTAATTTCAATACGGGAATTATGTTATAGTCCTACAAACCTCATTATGATCATGATAATTCATCACCTAACATTAACCTATATTACTACATCGATTAAACAACATCATGGCATCATTATTCATCCAAAATTCATCCATCTTCATCATACATCATCATATACATATCCAATTCAAGAACAAAACAACAATCCTCTAACCCCACATATCAAACATCATGAACCCAATTATAAAGTCAGAACCCCACCCTTACCTTGGATTGAAGGTCACTCTACAATTTCCAGGTTGAATCTTCCTTCTTGTCGTTTTCCAACTTTTTCCAGCAGCTTCACATTCTTCTCAAATCCTTATTTCCTCTACTGCTTCTTACTTCTATTCTAACAACAAATAATAAAATAACCTAATATTCTATTATTCCTTAGTGGGCTCCAAACTTACACCCTCTTATTACATCTACTATCTTAAAATAGGCCCACATCAAAATAATATTAACTTCTAACATTATTTCACCAAATAGTAATATTATACCCCTAATATTATTATTTCTCCACTTAATAAAATAAATCCAATTTGATAATAACGTATCTTCATAAATATTCCCAAAAATAATTTAATTAAATAATTAATTAAATTACGGGCGTTACACTGACTGGCCTTTAGAACCTCAATTGACCCAACTTAGCCATTAGAATGTAGTGAGGTAGCCGGCTTTGGTGCAATCTGAAGTTGGTTGATACTCGATGCTACGCTCATTGAGATTCGACTCTCAGTTTTTTTTGTGGCAAGTCAGTTGTCATGCTAAACAAAACCTGTTAGAAAAATCAGTGATATTGAGATCCCTAGAACCCGATTACTTCTTTAGGACAGGTTGAGCTGTTGTACCCCAAAATTTTCCCTCTCAATTTCTTTCAATATTTTCTTTACATGAGTGGTTGCAAACATCTGCTTGAGGAAAGTAAAATTTGAAGATGAACGAAATATCCTTCAATTGGAGCATCAGAGCTTCCTTCGATTGGAGCATCAGAGCTTCCTTCGATTGGAGAATCAGAGTTTCTTTCGATTGGAGCATCAAAGTTTCCTTCGATTGGAGCATCAGAGCTTCCTTCTATTGGAGCATCAGAGCTTCCTTCGATTGGAGCATAAGAGCTTCCTTTGATTGGAGCATCAAAGCTTCCTTCGATTAGAGCATCATAGCTTCCTTCGATTGGAACATCAGAGCTTCCTTCGATTGGAACATCAGAACAAAGTGTCCTTCGATTGGCATACCAAGGCAGAGTATCCTTCGAATGGCATATTAGTGCAGAGATGTCTTAATCTAAAATGTTCTGATAACGGAAGTTCTGAATACTTCAAATCAGAACTCATAACCATCGAAGGGAACAAGGGTTGGTCGAAGGGGCTTTGGAGAGGGAAACTTTGAATATTTTCAAATTTGAACAAGGCGCCAAGTTGACTTGTCCAGATTCACTCAGAATTCCAAAATGGCATGATATATCTCAAAATGGAAATCTTTCAATTTGCCTGATTCTATTTTCAATACCATGTGTAATGGTTGGTCTTTAATGTCATGGTCATTTCCCCATTTAATTGTCTCATCCACCTCCTATAAATACAAGACACATACTGTATCATAGGATACATTTTTTTTTGCACATGAACAAATCACGCTGCCATATTTCTCAAAGAAATCCCAAAAGTGTCCCAATCGAAGCACTTTTTTTTGCAGGAACCTTCAACCCAAACGAATACCAGATTATTATTCCTGAGACATCCAAGAGTCCACACCAGCTCCTAAGCAAGTGTCTCCACGCCCAAGAGTGTCAAATTGAAGCATCTAACAACTTCAGTCCACACACAAGTTCCAGTTTCAAGCAAGGTAAGTCCTCTTGACCTTGCATCTTTCATTTCAGCATAACATGTAAGTGGCCTTTTATTTATTTTCTTCGTTTCTGTACTTTTGGTTTGTTTGCTTTTCTTGTCCAAATATATGTTGGAACTAACCTGTACAGACTCAAATGAAATACAAAAAGGGTGTGAACGAAGGACCTACACCCATGCTGCTCTGCAGGTCTATATTGCTTCATAGGCCAATCGAAGGAAGCATAAAAGGTGGCAATAGAAGGTTGCTCACACCAACTCTCAAAATCAATCGAAAGGAAGCAAAAGAAGGGTGAATCGAAGGAGTCTACTGCCTGGGTTGAAAGGCAACTTCCCCTCTGGATCGAAAAGCCCCCTTTTCTCTCTGATTCAAGGATGCCCCTTTGTATTCTTATTTTGCTTTTGTTCTTTTCTGTATTTGACTTTTTTTATCATTTAAATTAACTTTAAATTAAAAATAAATAAATAAACATTAGGTTAATATTTTATTAGTCAAATTAATTTTGTAAACAAATTAATTAATTATTTTAACATCTTTCTTAATCTTAAATAGACTTAGGATTTTTAAGTTAATTTCTTGTCATAACAAAAACAACAAAAAGAATTTTATTTAATAGTTCTTAGGTTTTTTTAGACGTAATATTTATTTCGCGCGTGTTATTTTAATTCTTGCATTTTATATAAATAATGTAACTGATTATGGGATGTAATAGTCTAGATTTAAAATTCTGCATTTCCTTTTCTTACACCTATAATGTATCGCTTCCAAAGCCGTGTAATAACTTAGGATTTATTTTTCTACATTTTATTTTCCACACATTTATTGCCTTATTATTTTACTATATTACTGTTAGTAAATAGGCTTGCACATGTTCACCCCTAGGGTATCTCCCACTTCGGTTGCCTTCGGAAAAACAGTCATGTCCCTCGAAACGGAGACTCTTTAGCAAAGACCCGTAAATCAAAAAGATCATAGTCCCTCGATGACCCTACAGTTGCATTTCGGTAAATGATCTAGTCCCTAAATAAAATTACTAAAGTATCCCTACATGTTGCCTTTATGACTGTAAATATCCCTTTGATTGTCCCTCAAACATCCAACGATGGGGCTACCTACTCACTAATAGTAGGATAACACTGTCTAAATGATAAGGGGAAAAGAACAAACCTTTTTTGAGTATAAAAGTAGATAACTGTTAGAGGTTTGCTCAAAACAACTTTTTGCACCTACACAAAAACATTTCAAAAAGACAATTTCAAAATATCTGCTTTGTTAACACTCTTGAGGACTGATACAAGAGTTAAACACAAAGCAATTCGCCGCACTAAGGCATTTTCAAACACACAAAGAAAAAAGGTATTTTAAAATGAGCAAACCTCTAAGAGCCCGTAGAAAACTACAGATGGAAAGGGTGCTAACACCTTCCATTTCCATAATCTACCCCCTTACTCGGAAAACTCTCGAAAAATGTCTTTTTCTGTTCTTTTCACCCTTTCCTTTGTTGGATAAAAGAAAAGTCAGTGGCGACTCTTGATTACCTCACATTTGCGAATACAAAACGCAAACTAGTATAATAGTCGGTTCTGCCACCGTATCATATGAGCCAAACGAGTTTCAAAATGGTACTTATCTATGAACCCCATACAAGCCTTAAACCTAAGTCTCTTGTGTGCTTTGTTTGTATTTGTTATCTATTCAAACATGACATCATACTATATCATTTTCATTGATCATTTCAAGGATCTCAAGGGGCTATGATGCAGGTTATCATGAATCAGACGTCTAGCAAGGGGATTTATTTTCCTCTAATCAAATTCCGTCAAAGATCAAAGTAATTTCGCTTGAGTCAAAGGCTAGGACCTACTCGACATAGTGAGATTGATTCTCATAGAAGGACGTCTAAAGACGCAAAGTTCTTTTGTCAAAGCTGCAGCCATACTCAACTTCTAAAATCTCCTTTTGTTTACCTCGCGAGATCCTTGAAAACATTGGATCCATATATAATGCATGTTGTGATCGGTGGATCTGGAACTGACTGTTTAAAGCTGGTTCGCGAAATGTCGCGGAAGCAAGAGTCGCCACCGTCTTTTATTTTCTCCAAATGGAAAGGACAAAAGCACAGACAAATTCCTTATAGAGATTGCTCTCGGTTCGGGAGGTAGGTTATAGAAAGGGAAGGTGTTAGCACCCTTTCTATCCATGGTTATCCATGGGCTCTTAGATACTTGCTCACTTGTGTTTTCAAAAATGGTTTGTTTGCTTTTCAACTGTGGGTTTTAAAAAGTTTCTTTGAAAATTTCAGTTCGACTCTTGTATCAGTCCTCAAGAGTGTTTGAAAAAATGCTTTCGAAAGCTTTTTGAAAATGTGTTGGTGTGAAAAGTAGTTTTGAATTTATTTTGAATTTTAGAGCAAGCATCTACGAGAACCTACCTACCCTAAGGAATCCGTCTATGTAAATGTCCTTTAAAGTAGTACCATCCCACCATTGAGAGGTAGGTAGCACCACCGTTGGAGGTGTTCGGGTCAATTCGAAGGTTCGGGACATGGTGATCACCAGAGCAATGGGAAGACACCTTAGAAGCTACCCTCATGCCAGGTTCCCGGATCATGAGGACTTACTAAGACATCCTCTACTCGACGATCACCTTTCGAGTCAAGGCAACAGTGAGGCGTACCCTAGGGGTGGTGTGTGATTCGTGTGTCGAATTTGTTTATTTTTGTCTTGTCATGTTATGGGTGATCTACGCGTTTGTTTTTATTTTTTTGACATTCATTCTTGCATGCATTTATTTAATAGTTAAAAATTGCGAGAAATTAAAAGTTCTAAACTATTACAAAGGCGCGGGTCCACATCGCCAAAATTTCCAGGACCCGATTTGACAGAAAGTAAAGAACGTAATAAAGTAAAGTGCGAAAGATTAAATTTACACGGCTTTGGGAGAGGTACATAAATAATTAAAAGAAAAAAGAAATAAATACGCGAATCGAATTAAAATTAGAAACGAGGGCGTTGGACCCTTTTTGCGATATTAAATTAAATGATTAGATTAATGAAAATTAAAATGAAAGGGAATTATTTTTGGTATTTTTGTATTTTATGACTTTAATGAAATTGAATTAAATTGAGAAATTAATCCTAATTCTAATTTTTTTATTTATTAAGAAAAAATATTAAAGTTAAACCTAAATTAACCTAATTAATTACATGGTAATTTAATTACAAAAATAATAGGAAATATTTAATTATTAATAATGGTGGAAAAAAGAAATAAAAGTAATTAAAATAATTAAACCTAATTTCTACAAATTTTTGAGTTAATTAAGAAAATGTTTGAATTAAACCTGATTTAATAGCTAAAATTAATGAACAATATTTATTTACAAAAAAATATATTAATTAAATAAAATACTTATTTTTTGTCTTTTTCTGATTTTATATTGTTTTTATGTTTTTTTTATGAAAATAATCAAATTAAAGAACTAATTAGAAATAACAATTGAATCAAAATAAAAAAAATAAAAGAAATATAAAAGAAACTTGCAAACCTTGGGGGGTGTTGTCCCCAGTTGGAGGGCTTGTTAGCATTTTAGGCCCATTAAACTCATGGCCTAATTGACTTTTCTTGCCAGCGTGTGGGATGGTTGACTAGTACCCATCATGGTTTCTGGATCTTGGCCCTTGATTGAGTGCCTTGGGACATGTGGCGCATTGGATTGAGGAGCATATGGTGGAACCTTGTATTGAATCTGCATGGGATAACAATTGGAAAAATAATATTGGAAAGGGGTGGGGACCTGGGATCGAACCCAGGTCCTGGAGGTTACCACTAAGACGCTTTGCCAACTGCTCCACTTGCTCGCTTTGATATTTATGTACCTACAGAATAATATAATGTGAAACAACAATTAGTGGGAAATTTAGCGCGAATTTTCAAATCACCCAATTGTTCCTTGCCACCTCATCTTCTTCTTCTTCGTTCATTTTTTTCCTGAAACACAAAACCATTAGCAACGGTTTTGAACCATCCCTAAAACAAACCATATTTCAAAATAGCGATTAGCTCGTGGTAGCTCATAAATTGAGCGCGAGGGGTGTGTCCAAATCGTCCAAGCACGCTGAATCCAGTTATGGTACTGTGAGGTTCTAATTTTTCTTTAACTGGGAAACCCCAATTCAAAGCTTGGAAAACCCTAAAAGACAACAATGGTAGATTCGTGTATAGCACATAAAAACTCAATTAAATGGTGTAGTTAGCTTCAGAATTAAACAATGAATATAAATCAAATGTTAAAAATTGCCAAAAACGTATGATTCATGATGCACGAATGCAAGAAATTTTCTGTACAGGTCACCATCGTCCTCACGTTTCTTGGTGTTAGGATGATTGGTTTTGATCTGAAAACCTTCCTTGAAGCTTCAGGAAGGTAATGGAACAAGTATATTGGCCTGAATCGATCTAGAACTTAGTTTTCAGTGTTAGACTTTTCTTGAAAAATTCCAAGTTTGTTTAGGGATTTCTGGCGCAGCTGGGAGTCTCTTGGCATTAGGGTTGCACTATATATGTATGTGTGAAGGTGTTAGGGTTGAGAAATTGATCAAAAATCCATGCATTGATGTGAAAAATATTTTGTTTCTAACCATAATTTTCCAATCTTTTTCAAGCATATTTGATATAAATCATGGCCAATTGACTTGATTCTTTCTATATTTGGTCATGCACGAAATCTTAAGCTCATTCCCTGCATAAAAAGATTTGATTGCATTGGTTTGGTATTTTTCATGTATTTTAATTAATTAAATGAATTATTAATAATTAAAAATCCAAATAAATAAATAAAATGATAAAAAACTTCCCTTTGGGCCAAATGGTCGTGCACATGCCTTGGATGATGAATTGTGGAAGAAAAAGAGGCCCATTAGCAATTTTAGGTCATTTGAATCAATGTTGACTTTTCAAAATATCCAAAAATTTCCCAACTTCCACAAGGCATAACTTGCTCAATGTTTAAGCTTTGCTCATGTTCTTGGACATTTTGGAAAGGTCTTTGAGTCCTCTAACCAATGCCTTTGGTCCCATGTCATTTTGATTTACCAATCTCAAGTTATGGCCTTTGACTTAAAGTCCCTTTTTGTTGACTTTTGAAAATGACCTATAATGTTGAAATTGATAACTTTTTGTGAGAGTATTTCTTGGACTTGAAGTGTGAAGAGGAGTTGTAGGAAATGTCTTTATCTTCAAAATGAGCTTTGGATGGAATTTTGCTTATAATCCATGTGAAAGTTATGCCCTGGTCAAGTTACAGTTGACTTTTTCAACTGTCCAAATATGGAAACTTTTGCATCTTGATGATTTTTGAGCCAAGCTTTGAGAATCATGATCAAGCATTGATCAAATGATGTTTGTGGCTTCAAAATGAGATGTTGACCAAAAATTTGAACTTTTGACTGTCAAATGACCATTTTGCCCCTACAGTTGACTGTTGGGCAATTAGGGTTTTTGATTGTGCAATCTTGTGCTGTAAGTCTTGAAACTTGACATGAGGATGCTTGACCATGTTTATAAGCATGTGGGACTTGATTGGACCCTTGGAAACTTCATTTTCTTTGTCAGAACAAAAAACCCTAATTTTGACTGTTAGGAGGTCCTTGAACTGTGCAACCCTTGGGGAGATTTTTGAACCTTTGACTTGGCAATTCTTGAAGAATATGGGAGGGAAAATTTTGGGGTACAACAGTTGCCCCTGTTCAATCTTCTTAGACCTGAGGATGCAGATTGGCTGACGTGTCTTTCGTAATCCGAAGGTGGAAGATGATTGAACACTAGAGTGCCCAGAAATTTGCGCTCACATAGTAGCAGTGGTGGGGAATGAGCTTACAGATGCCATTTGGAGATTGATGGATAGGATGATGGGCTTATAGATGCCATGCTGAGAGATGATGGAGGGTGGATGGGCTTATAGATGCCATCTGGACGTTGATCGCGTAAGAGATTCCTTAGCGAGAACTTGCGTACCTGCAAAAGAGAAAAATGATTACCTGGCCTGTTACAGGAGCTGGTCTTTAAACTCTTTGTAGGGGTGTCCTGACTGGTTACAGGAGCTGGATCTGGAGCTTCAAAAGGTGATGAATGAACCAGGGATGGTTACTACCTCAACAGGAACGATGAGAGAACCTTGGATGATTACAACCTCAACAGGGACGCTGAGAGAATCTGGGGACGATTACTACCTCCGCAGGATCGGGGAGAGAACCATAGGCGACTACAACCTCAATAGAAATCATTGAGAGAATCTTGGATAACTTCAACTTCAACAGCAATCGTTGAGCGAATCTTGGGGCGATTACTACCTCCGCAGTATCGGGGAGAGAACCATAGGCGACTACAACCTCAATAGCAATCATTGAGAGAATCTTGGGCGACTTCGACTTCAAAAGTATCATTGAGAGAATCTTGGGATGATTACTACCTCCGCAGGATCGGGGAGAGAACCATAGGCGACTACAACCTCAATAGCAATCATTGAGAGAATCTTGGATAACTTCACTTCAACAACATCATTGAGCGAATCTTGGGATGATTACTACCTCCGCAGGATCGGGGAGAGAACCATAGGCGACTACAACCTCAATAGCAATCATTGAGAGAATCTTGGATAACTTCACTTCAACAGCAATCATTGAGCGAATCTTGGGATGATTACTACCTCCGCAGGATCGGGGAGAGAACCATAGGCGACTACAACCTCAATAGCAATCATTGAGAGAATCTTGGATAACTTCACTTCAACAGCAATCATTGAGCGAATCTTGGGATGATTACTACCTCCGCAGGATCGGGGAGAGAACTATAGGCGACTACAACCTCAATAGCAATCATTGAGAGAATCTTGGATAACTTCACTTCAACAGTAATCATTAAGCGAATCTTGGGATGATTACTACCTCCGCAGGATCGGGGAGAGAACCATAGGCGACTACAACCTCAATAGCAATCATTGAGAGAATCTTGGATAACTTCTACTGAGTCTTTATCAGGAAAATCTGTTTGGGGTCGATTTAACTGGACTAGAGAAGGCCTTGGACTGGATAAGAAACAGAAAATCTTAGGGTCGATTAACTGAACTGGTCTAGGTCTTGAAATGTCTTCAACTGGATAAGCAACAGGGAGATCTTAGGGTCGATCTGACTGAACCAGAGAAGGCCTTTGACTGGATAAGAAACAGAGAAATCTTTGGAGTCGATTTAACTGAACCGGTCTAGGTCTTGAAATATGACTGAGAACTTAACTGAATATTTCCTGAAAGGTAAAGGTCAGTCATATGCGATGCGTGATATGGACCAAGCAATGATGTTCTCAACATAAATGAGATTTGTAAGATATGATGCATATATGCATGCTACAATGATGTATGTGCTGTTTAGGAATGTATGTTTTCGTCTAGGAAAGTAAATCCTTGACGGGTGCCGGGAAGTCACTCCTGGGCTGCTGTGAAGAATAGATTTTTGCTTCCGCTGGGGATGATAGTTGCAAGAATACCGGTAGGAGAAGATAACTCCGTTGGGGAATAAACTTGGCGAATAGATAACTCTGCGGGGAGAAAAGTACTCTAATGATCTTGCTGGGGAACAATACTCTGTGGGGAGAGAGATACTTTGTTGAGCTGTTGATAATCACTTGCTGGGGATACCCTTGCTGTGTCGGAAGTGTTAATAGACTTCGCTGGGGATAAGAAGACTCCGTCGAGGACGATCTTTCCGTGGTTATTGGCTGAGGATAACCCAGTTATATCCTGTTAGGGAAATAACTCTTTGAATAAAGCCGGGGAACGCGTTCGTGCTCTGCGAGGGATGAGCTTCCAGAATCTACTGGGGATAAGCTTTCTTCTTGGGGAGATGGATTCCAACTTTCCTGGGGAACTAGATTGGACTCTCTCTGGGGAAGTTTGAACTGTATTTGTTATGTTCTTCAACGGAACTTACCTTGATACCTTGGAGGAAAGAACAATCAGATTGCTTAGACAACTCTTTATTGCCCCTGTTTCTGATGTGGGAGAGGAAGACCTGTGAGGTGATGATAGCTTGTTTGATGGACAGACCTACTTCTGGTAGGCAGGTGACAAGATGACGGGACATAGTCGTACGCTTTGATCCCTAACTTTTGCCTGGACCGCCCTTTCGGGTTTTCAGTCCACCGGGATACCCATTTTTGCCCAAGCCGCCTTTTCAGGTTTTCGACTTGCCGGGTGTACAGATTTTTTCATTTCATCCCTTCATTTTGCCCGAACCCTTTTGGTTCGTCGGGAAGCCCTTATTTTTGCCTAGGTATGTCAACCTAGCGGGTTTTTGATTTTGCGTAGTATTTTTTGACTATGTCCACGTTCAGGGAATGTGGGGAGTTGCCCCTGTTGGAAGTATTTTGCCACGCCACCAGAAGGTGTTTGATCAGGCAAGATTCGTTGTTGGAGTGCCCCAAGTGACTCAGGCGGAGACTTTCCCCAGGCTATCTGACCTTTAAGAGATTCTCCGAACCTTGATTGGGTTGCCCCAGATGATGGACCATGACCATGTCTGCCCCTTGATTGGAAGGGCCTTTGTTCACTAGGTATTCATCGTGCGAATTTTCCTGCTGTTCAAACAAAAAGTCATATGCAAACAAAGTTATGTTAAAAATGCAAAGCTTATGTCTGTCTTGAAGATTTTGAAAATGCATTCTTTTTCATAAAACAAGTGAATGTTTGTAAAACGTGATGTCAACTCCGTATTTACCGTAGGCCTTAAGGAGTCAGGATACCTTTCGTAACAGTATGCTTCCGAACTAACCCATGCTTCAGCTAGGACTTTTAAGGGTTATAACGTGGCCTGGTTCACGGTTTAAGAAACAAAGGATAAAGGCTCAAATTTTATCTGTACCCACCCGCTCTCCGTGATGTTCTTCAAACCTAAACTCAGTTGATCATACGCTAGGCCTTGTTTGAGTCTTTGCTCTGATTTACCGGTGATGATTCGGATGTTGATAACTTATTTTGAACAGGCAGCCATTCCTTTTTTGTTGAGGGTTTGTAAGACCTCTTTCTTGATTTTTGTTATCCCTTTCTTTTTTTGCCTGAACTGTTTCCTTTTTTGGAATTACAGTCAGCGGGATGCCCCAGTTTTGTAAGTCTCCTTCATGGATTTTGACTTAATGGTTTTTTATTTATTTTTTGAGATAATGACTGCCTTTCTTTATTGATTATTCGGAACCATCATTGTCTTTCTTTGTTTTGTAAGGACCTCTTTGGTGCCATTCGTTATGCACTTGGATCAACTGAGAGACTACCCTGCCCCAGGTTATGATTAAGGGTTTTAAATTTCGAAAAGAAAAACTCCTACTTCTTTGGCTCAGAGGGGTTGACGAGGGATTATCATCCTTATAACTCCAGTGTTTAGGGATTAAAACAATGCCTGTACCTCATCAGTGGGGTCTGTTCAAAAGCATACTATAGATTGTGGTATCGTTTTCGCCATCCTCCCTTAAGAGGCTTAGAATTATTAACCGAGAGTTGATCATCACAAAAAAATGAGAAGAATTTTGAATATAATGAAAACAATTGTATTAATTCCCCAAAACAGACATATGCGATGCATTGATAGAATAAAAGAGTTTGCTATGACATTAATTGTTTGTATGAGCAAAGAAAAATACAACTCGGAAATTCAAATAAACAAAAGTCTTCAATGATTGGGCAACGGAGCAGTGATTATGTTTGGAGTCTCAGGCACTTCAAACTGAATCTCTCCGGCGTCGATCATATCTTGAATCTTGTTCTTGAGAGGCCAGCAGTTGTCCGTAGTATGCCCCGGGCTATCAGAATGATATGCGCACCTATCGTTGGGATGATAGTTAGGAGCAGAAGTGTTCGGATTCCGAAGAGGATCCCTTAAGGTGATCAGCCCTGCCTTCAGCATTTGTTGTAGTGCTTGATCCAACGACATGTTGATCTTGGTGAATTATCGTTTCTCCTTGCGCTGCTGCCCCGGTCCTTGTTGAGCAGGTCCAGGATTGGAGATCTGGGTTGCCCCTACCTCATGACGGCTCTTTTTACCGTGCACAACATTGGACTCTTTCTTTCCCTGATGAGGCTTTTTATCAGAAGGTGCAGCCTCTTGAATCTTCCCAGACCTGATGCCAGCTTCTATTCGCTCTCCAGTCAAGATAAGATCTGTGAACCCAGCAGATGAATTCCCAATCAGGTGGTTGTAGAATGGACCAGACAGGGTCCCCAAGAACATGTCCACAAGTTCACGGTCAGTCAGTGGTGGTTGTACCCTACCGGCCAGGTCTCTCCATTTCTGCGCATACTCTTTAAAACCTTCTCCCGGTCCTAGCGACATACCCTGGAGTTGGGTACGCGTAGGAGCGAGGTCGGCATTATACTGATACTGCTTGAAAAAAGCAGTAGCCAACTCCTCCCAGTTACGAACCTTGGTTCCATCCAGCTGATAGAACCATTCGAGATGAGTCCCTGAAAGACTTTCCTGGAAGAAGTGGATCCACAAGTTCTTGTCCACAGTATACGGTTGAATCTTCCGCACATAAGACCTGAGATGCAGCCTGGGACAGGAGGCCCTATCGTACTTAGTAAAAGAGGGTGCTTTGAATTTGTGTGGGATCACCAAACCAGAAGTTAGACCCAAATCTCCGAAATCCAAACCAGGTACTTGTTGAATTTCCATTGCATTCAGACGGTCTTCCAACTGCTTGTACTTGTCTTCAGCAGGAGGGTATTGTTCGTCGTTGAAATCTGTCTCGTTGTCGGAGACCACTGGACTGGGAACCCTTTCCTCCTAATGACTGCCTTCCCCAACAGATGGAATAGTCCTCTCAGTTTCATTCCGTGTGCCATTCCCAGATCTTCGTCTAGGGCTGAACAAAACAGTCCTCTTCTTCTTCTTTTTCAAAAGCAGGGTTTTCAGATCTTGTTGCCCCTGGGCCAAATTCATGATCAGCTCTTGGAACTGGGCATTCTGAGCCTGGAGGGCCTTGATAGTCTGCTCAGTGGATGATCCAGGATTCATGACGATCGGCTGAAATAAACAGCGAAGAGGGTAAGCAACCTGTAAAAGGGATACCTGTAATGCAATGATATGTATGTATGTATGTAATGTTTCCAAGGATCTCGCGGGGTAAACAAGAAGATCGTTAGCATTTGAATTGGTAGCTTGATTGAAGGAACTTCATGTTGTTGAGAGTCCTTCTTCAAGGGTCAAAGGCTCACCATATCCAGTGGGTCATAGCCCCTGACAACCTTGTCTAGAGGAAAATAAATCCTCTTTGCCCCTTGTTGGGATAGCTGATTCACCATGACCTGCATCACAAGCCCTTGAGATCCTTGAAATGGATTAGTTTTTTATGCAGGATGCATGCAATGGTATGATGTTATGCTATGCATGGGGGTAATGTGAGTAAACCCTGTTATGAGCCCTTATTAAGGACTATAAACAAAACCTGCAAACAAACTCAGTAAACCCTGTTATGAGCCCAATTAAGGACTATAAACAAAACCTGCACGAAACTTAGTAAACCTTGTTATGAGTCCCGATTAAGGACTGTAAACAAAACCTGCAAGTAGTTCATGTGTCAGATAACAAGCATATAAGTAGTCAAGTTGGAAGGCACACAAGTCACACAAGAGAAGCCCTTAGAGTTTAGGCCAGCATGGGGTCTGGGTATTACCCTCTTGAAGTTGGTGGGTTCAACCTGTCCTATTAGAAGTAACCGGGTTCTAAGGGTCCCAATATCACAGGATTGCTTTCATTGTTCATCGTTTCGATTTAGCCACTGAACTGGCGACCGAAATATTCCAGGAAAGCAACCCTCAATTGAGTGTAGTATCGAGTATCAACCAACCTCGGACTGCACCAAAGTCAGTTATCTCACTACCCTAACGAGGCCAAGATAGTTCCATTAAGGTTCCTAAGGTCTGTTGATGCTTCATGACACCACGCGGAGGCCCCGTAATCTCCTTGACTGAACTCAAGGGTTACCGGTACACACCAAAGTGCCACATCAACGTAGCAGACTGTTTCAACCATGTCGGTATACCCCGCACAGTTCCCTCGCAGCCTTGTTGCTACTTTCTAAGAAGGTATCCCCAGATCCGGGTTAGGATCTATAGAACTCCCAAGACAGTCCCACAATAATAAAGCAACCAAAGAAGGCAATTGAAAACACAGTGATCTTAGTCCTAAGGTACACCTCACTTTAAGTTTAAATCCCCAGCAGAGTCGCCAGTTCTGTGATCGGTGGATCTGGAACTGACTGTTTAAAGTTGGTTCGCGAAATGTCGCGGAAGCAAGAGTCGCCACCGTCTTTTATTTTCTCCAAATGGAAAGGACAAAAGCACAGAAAAATTCCTTATAGAGATTGCTCTCGGTTCGGGAGGTAGGTTATAGAAAGGGAAGGTGTTAGCACCCTTTCTATCCATGGTTATCCATGGGCTCTTAGATACTTGCTCACTTGTGTTTTCAAAAATGGTTTGTTTGCTTTTCAACTGTGGGTTTTAAAAAGTTTCTTTGAAAATTTCAGTTCGACTCTTGTATCAGTCCTCAAGAGTGTTTGAAAAAATGCTTTCGAAAGCTTTTTGAAAATGTGTTGGTGTGAAAAGTAGTTTTGAATTTATTTTGAATTTTAGAGCAAGCATCTACGAGAACCTACCTACCCTAAGGAATCCGTCTGTGTAAATGTCCTTTAAAGTAGTACCATCCCACCATTGAGAGGTAGGTAGCACCACCGTTGGAGGTGTTCGGGTCAATTCGAAGGTTCGGGACATGGTGATCACCAGAGCAATGGGAAGACACCTTAGAAGCTACCCTCATGCCAGGTTCCCGGATCATGAGGACTTACTAAGACATCCTCTACTCGACGATCACCTTTCGAGTCAAGGCAACAGTGAGGCGTACCCTAGGGGTGGTGTGTGATTCGTGTGTCGAATTCGTTTATTTTTGTCTTGTCATGTTATGGGTGATCTACGCGTTTGTTTTTATTTTTTTGTCATTCATTCTTGCATGCATTTATTTAACAGTTAAAAATTGCGAGAAATTAAAAGTTCTAAACTATTAAAAAGGCGCGGATCCACATCGCCAAAATTTCCAGGACCCGATTTAACAGAAAGTAAAGAACGTAATAAAGTAAAGTGCGAAAGATTAAATTTACACGGCTTTGGGAGAGGTACATAAATAATTAAAAGAAAAAAGAAATAAATACGCGGATCGAATTAAAATTAGAAACGAGGGCGTTGAACCCTTTTTGCGATATTAAATTAAATGATTAGATTAATGAAAATTAAAATGAAAGGGAATTATTTTTGGTATTTTTGTATTTTATGACTTTAATGAAATTGAATTAAATTGAGAAATTAATCCTAATTCTAATTTTTTTATTTCTTAAGAAAAAAAATTAAAGTTAAACCTAAATTAACCTAATTAATTACATGGTAATTTAATTACAAAAATAATAGGAAATATTTAATTATTAATAATGGTGGAAAAAAGAAATAAAAGTAATTAAAATAATTAAACCTAATTTCTACAAATTTTTGAGTTAATTAAGAAAATGTTTGAATTAAACCTGATTTAATAGCTAAAATTAATGAACAATATTTATTTACAAAAAAATATATTAATTAAATAAAATACTTATTTTTTGTCTTTTTCTGATTTTATATTGTTTTTATGTTTTTTTATGAAAATAATCAAATTAAAGAACTAATTAGAAATAACAATTGAATCAAAATAAAAAAAAAAAAGAAATATAAAAGAAACTTGCAAACCTTGGGGGGTGTTGTCCCCAGTTGGAGGGCTTGTTAGCATTTTAGGCCCATTAAACTCATGGCCTAGTTGACTTTTCTTGCCAGCGTGTGGGATGGTTGACTAGTACCCATCATGGTCTCTGGATCCTGGCCCTTGATTGAGTTCCTTGGGACATGTGGCGCATTGGATTGAGGAGCATATGGTGGAACCTTGTATTGAATCTGCATGGGATAACAATTGGAAAAATAATATTGGAAAGGGGTGGGGACCTGGGATCGAACCCAGGTCCTGGAGGTTACCACTAAGACGCTTTGCCAACTGCTCCACTTGCTCGCTTTGATATTTATGTACCTACAGAATAATATAATGTGAAACAACAATTAGTGGGAAATTTAGCGCGAATTTTCAAATCACCCAATTGTTCCTTGCCACCTCATCTTCTTCTTCTTCGTTCATTTTTTTCCTGAAACACAAAACCATTAGCAACGGTTTTGAACCGTCCCTAAAACAAACCATATTTCAAAATAGAGATTAGCTCGTGGTAGCTCATAAATTGAGCGCGAGGGGTGTGTCCAAATCGTCCAAGCACGCTGAATCCAGTTATGGTACTGTGAGGTTCTAATTTTTCTTTAACTGGGAAACCCCAATTCAAAGCTTGGAAAACCCTAAAAGACAACAATGGTAGATTCGTGTATAGCACATAAAAACTCAATTAAATGGTGTAGTTAGCTTCAGAATTAAACAATGAATATAAATCAAATGTTAAAAATTGCCAAAAACGTATGATTCATGATGCACGAATGCAAGAAATTTTCTGTACAGGTCACCATCGTCCTCACGTTTCTTGGTGTTAGGATGATTGGTTTTGATCTGAAAACCTTCCTTGAAGCTTCAGGAAGGTAATGGAACAAGTATATTGGCCTGAATCGATCTAGAACTTAGTTTTCAGTGTTAGACTTTTCTTGAAAAATTCCAAGTTTGTTTAGGGATTTCTGGCGCAGCTGGGAGTCTCTTGGCATTAGGGTTGCACTATATATATATGTGTGAAGGTTTTAGGGTTGAGAAATTGATCAAAAATCCATGCATTGATGTGAAAAATATTTTGTTTCTAACCATAATTTTCCAATCTTTTTCAAGCATATTTGATATAAATCATGGCCAATTGACTTGATTCTTTCTATATTTGGTCATGCACGAAATCTTAAGCTCATTCCCTGCATAAAAAGATTTGATTGCATTGGTTTGGTATTTTTCATGTATTTTAATTAATTAAATGAATTATTAATAATTAAAAATCCAAATAAATAAATAAAATGATAAAAAACTTCCCTTTGGGCCAAATGGTCGTGCACATGCCTTGGATGATGAATTGTGGAAGAAAAAGAGGCCCATTAGCAATTTTAGGTCATTTGAATCAATGTTGACTTTTCAAAATATCCAAATATTTCCCAACTTCCACAAGGCATAACTTGCTCAATGTTTAAGCTTTGCTCATGTTCTTGGACATTTTGGAAAGGTCTTTGAGTCCTCTAACCAATGCCTTTGGTCCCATGTCATTTTGATTTACCAATCTCAAGTTATGGCCTTTGACTTAAAGTCCCTTTTTGTTGACTTTTGAAAATGACCTATAATGTTGAAATTGATAACTTTTTGTGAGAGCATTTCTTGGACTTGAAGTGTGAAGAGGAGTTGTAGGAAACGTCTTTATCTTCAAAATAAGCTTTGGATGGAATTTTTCTGATAATCCATGTGAAAGTTATGCCCTGGTCAAGTTACAGTTGACTTTTTCAACTGTCCAAATATGGAAACTTTTGCATCTTGATGATTTTTGAGCCAAGCTTTGAGAATCATGATCAAGCATTGATCAAATGATGTTTGTGGCTTCAAAATGAGATGTTGACCAAAAATTTGAACTTTTGACTGTCAAATGACCATTTTGCCCCTACAGTTGACTGTTGAGCAATTAGGGTTTTTGACTGTGCAATCTTGTGCTGTAAGTCTTGAAACTTGACATGAGGATGCTTGACCATGTTTATAAGCTTGTGGGACTTGATTGGACCCTTGGAAACTTCATTTTCTTTGTCAGAACAAAAAACCCTAATTTTGACTGTTAGGAGGTCCTTGAACTGGGCAACCCTTGGGGAGATTTTTGAACCTTTGACTTGGCAATTCTTGAAGAATATGGGAGGGCAAATTTTGGGGTACAACACATGTCATTACATAACAGGTATTTCCCAAGACAGGTTTTCTCATCTTCTTGCTGTTTATTTAAGTAAAAGATGGCCCTCGAACAAACTATGAAAGACCTTCAAGCTCAAAATGCCCAATTCCAAGAGACGCTCCAGAACTTACCCAAGGGACAGCAAGAACTGATGGCGCTCATCGCCAAGAAGAAAAATACTAGGAAATCAATTGGTATCTTCAACATGGGAAAAAGATTCAAAGGTCCCGCCAAACAGGTTCAAGTTGCTGATATTCCATCAGATGAAGATGATAATCAAGAGGAAGACGATAGAAGTATCAAAACTGAGGGGGGGAAGCAACCTTGGTTCCGGTAAAATTCTTGATGAAGAAGACTATTCTAATGAGCAGTATCCTCCCGCTGATGAAAAATACAAACAACTGGAAGATCTCTGAATGCCATGGAAATCCAAAAAGTGCTTGGGCTGGATTTTGAAGAGCTGAGTCTTATCTCTGGGGTTGTTATCCCCCACAAATTCAAGGTTCCTATTTTTTCAAAATATGACAGTGTTTCTTGTCCTAAGCTACATCTGAGGTCTTACGTCCTGAAGATCCAACCCATATTGCTGATAGAAAGTTATGGGTTCACTTCTTTCAAGAGAGCTTATCTGGGACACAACTCGAATGGTTCTATCAACTGGAAGGAACCAACATACGTACTTGGGAAGACCTGGCTACTAATTTTTATAAGCAGTATTAATATAATGCCGATCTTGCACCAACCCGTGTGCAATTACAAAGTATAACTATGGGCTCGAGTGAAGGGTTTAAAGAATAATCTCAGAAATGGAGAGATCTGGCTGGAAGAGTTCAACCTCCTCTGTCTGATAGGGAGATGGTTGATATTTTCATGGGCACTTTGACAGGGCCTTTCTTTAATCATCTGATCGGAAGCTCTTCATTTGGTTTTACCAAGCTGATACTAACTGGGGAATGTGTCGAAGGTGGTATTAGAAGTGGAAAATTTAAAGTAGCTGCATCTTCAAGTACTGTGAAGAAGACGTTCAATGGGAAAAATGAAACTAATGTTATGTATGGTCAGAAGGGTCGTGCTAGAAATTACTGGGACCAGTCTGTAGGAGTTGTGCTAATTTCTAATTCTGCGCCAATACAATAAAATCAACAAGGTAACCAGCATAGGACAAACGCAACCAGGAGATGATTTACTAAGGTCAACATGTCATTGTCTTAGGAATTACAATATCTATTGAAGGCGGAGTTGATAACATTAAGAGATCTTCTCAGAATCCCAACACTTCCTTCCCTAGGTACAATCCTAATGTAAGGTGTGCCTATCACTCCAACAGTCTCGGACATGACACTAACAACTGTTGGGCTCTGAAGAATAAGATCCAAGATATGATTGAATATAACGAGATTGAATTTTACCCTCCCGAGACTCCTAATGTGATCACTGCTCCCATGCCAAATTATGACTAAGATTGAGAGCGTCCGGTTCGTTTGAATTTTTAGTTGTAATTTATTTTGTTGGTTTGAACACTTATCTTTATGTCAAACTTTATTTTTTAATGCATTGCATATGTTTGTCTTGAACTAATCCATTATGTTTAACTATATTTAAACTGTGCTTTTCACTTCCTTTTTGTGATATTCGACTATCGTTAAAATCTATAAGCCTTTAGATGGAGGATGACGAAAACGATACCATAATCTCATACAATATGCTTTTGAGTAGACCTTGATGACGATGTACAGGCGTTGCTTCAATTCCTAAATAGTGGAGATATAAGGAAGTTAATCCTTAGTCAACCCCTTTAAGCCTAAGAAGTAGGAGTTTTCTTTTTCACGCAAATTGAAACCCTTAATCATAACCTGGGGCAGGGTAGTTTCTCAGTTAATTCAATTGTGTATTCAATCACAAGATTTTACTTCATACACAGTAGGTAGTATCGAAGACATCCTTCCAAATCAAAAGTCGGTGATGGTTCTCATAATCATTAAGTCGGGCAGTCATTATCTTTCAAAAGTAAAGCTCGTTAAGTCGAAACCTATGAAGGAGACTTAGGGAAAAAAACTGGGGCATCCCGCTGACTGTAATCTAAAAAAAAATAGTTTAGGCAAAAGTTAGGGATAATAAAGTCAAAAAGAGGTCGCTACAAATCCTCAACAAAAGAAAGATGTTGCAAGAAAAAGTGATTGTATTCTCAAATAAACTTTCGGCTTTTGAACCATCACCAAGTATCAGTGCTATAATTCCAAACTCTATTGGAACCTAAATGCATAATTAATTGAGTATAGGATTGAAGGACATCATGGAAAACATGTTGGGTACAAATAAACTTTGAGCCTTTATCCTTTGTTTCTTAAACCGTGAACCGAGTCACGTTACAATCCTTCCAAGTCCTAACTGAATCATGGGTTAGTTCGAAAACATACTGTTACAAAAAGGTATCCTGACTCCTGTAAGGATTACTATATATCCCGAGTTGATATCACATTCTTACAAATTTTGTTTTACTAAAAAATGCACTTAAAAAAAAACTTCAAGACAGACATAAGCTTTGCATTTTAATACCACTGTTTGCATATGACTAAGTGTTTGATAATAGAGAAATTCGCATGACAAATATTCAATGAATGAAAATCCTCCCAGTGGATAGAATTACTTCAGATGATATGTCAAAGAGAAAGATACTTCTAGTAACAGGTCTTTCATGGATCCAATTGGTTATAAATCAAGGGGTATCACATGTTATTGTCCAACTCATTTGTGGCAGTCAAGTCAAGATTCAAATAATCTCTCAAAAGTGCTGAATAGCCAGGGGAAGATCTCCATCTAAATCAATGGGGCATATTACATTAATCATGAGTTTCAGCAAAAGCCACTATGAAAATTGAATCTTCGGTATCACCAAATTGCTTGTCTATGTCAGTAGTATTAGATCCTGTCATTCTACCGTGAAAATTATTAGAAAAATACTGAGAAAGGTCAAGACTATCAAAAAGTTGACAATTAATGGTTGATCAATAACTTCAAGCATCAGGTGCACCAGACTAATTCCAGGGGAAAATGGAATCCCACATACGAAGGGCCACGTATAATCAAGAAAAATATTTTTTCTGGCAGTGCTACAACACTTACTACCATGGACAATGAAAATTTTCCGCACCCTATGAATGCGGACATACTCAAAAATACTATGCATGAAAAAGAGACCCGCTAGGTTGATTGGCCTAGGAAAAAATAAGGGCATCCCGACGAACTAAAAAAGGTTCGGGCAAAAAATTAGGGATATATAAATAAAATTGTAAACCTAGAAAGTTGAAAACCTGAAAAGGCGGCTTGGGGAAAAAAGGTATCTCATATGAACAACTTCATTTGCAACCTCATATGCAGTAAGAATATCAACTTGCAAGACGGCCTCAATTTCGGCACAAACAGAGCAAATTTTAATATCAGTACAAACATCACAAGAGTAAACGTCATCAAAATCAGATAATGATGGAAAATCAGCTGCAAATAAATCAGTACAAGTATCATCAACACTCTCAGAAAGCAACTTTATTGGAAAAACAAAATTCTCTTTCGAGGTTTGTTGGTTAGATCCTTGAGCTTGTTGCATGATATTCATCAAAGAGGCAAGTTGTTCAATCTGTGTTTGCAAAGTTTGGAGAGTAGAATCTATTTGTTGTTCACACTGGAGATTATTTGCAGCCACATGTTTGACAATGTCCTCTAGCAAAGGTTCAGAAGGTTCTGAGCACACAACCTGAAATTCCTTCAGATGCTTATGCGGATCCTCACCTGTAAGACTATTAAGCTTTGACAACAAGTGTATTAAATCAGATTTCGATTCAAAAGGTGTATCAGTTGCAGGATAGTCAATACATAAACCATTATAGGTCACATCATGGTCAGCCAACTGCCTCAAAGTTCTTTGTTCAGCCATGTTATCAATAAACACAAAAATACCAACTATGTCCCAAACAGGCAGAAACAAATAGAAAGAAAACGATTAAAATAAATTTAAAAAAATTTATTCTAATGAAGCAAAATAAGAATTTTGAGATTTTTTTGGATTTTTTCGACACTATGAAAACAGTAAACAAATATTTAAAAAGAGAAAAAAGACGAATTTTCGATTTTGAGGGTCAAATTCTTTTAGAATTATATTCTAAAACATTAGAGTTCGTTGATTTTTTGCTAACTTTGTAGAAAAAATTCGGAGCAAATCGAAATAGTAATTTCTAAACTTACCTGACAGGTTGAAAAACTATACTGCAACTGGAATTGCAATCCTGAAAATCAACAAACACAACAAAACAACAAAAAAAAAACCAAGAAAAAAAATAACAAGAACACTAAACCTATGACTATAATATCAGTTAATAAAAACAAGAATCCTCGGCAACGGCGCCAATTTGATCCGCTGTCGCGGGCGGATAAAAAATGAGTTATTTTAAAATGCAGTATAGCGACAATGGCTCGAGTCGTATCGCAAGGATTCTTGATTTTATTATTAACTAATAGAAATCGAATGGGGGGTTGGTTTTAGGATCTATTATAACATGAAATAAGTGATTATCAAAATAAGCTAATATGCTAATTCAGTTCCTACCTATCATTGATTATTATAACATCGCTTCCCTAAGCGGGTACTATTCCTGTTCGATCACAATAACATTCAACAAGCGAGAATGATATTATAAGAATTATGTTTCTTGTTTACCGAATTAAGCAAACGGTTAAAAATAAGTGAATTAACGAATTAAGAAAACGATAGCACGCAATGAAAATTAGGGAACATAAATCAATCGAACCAAACAAAACTATTTTATGACAATCGGATTAAGCAAACGATGAACATATAATAGAGTTGAAAGGAATAGGAATTAAATTGCATAATTATATTAACCTCAAGTATCGGAACATGAATGTAGCAGATCAACTCAAAGAAAATTTAGCTCTCCATAAGATTCGTACAAAGCAAAAGTTCTATCATCAAAATAAAAAGGTTAAAAAAACTAAATTACTACAATGGCTGCTAGGTATAGCAAAGACAAGGATTCGGTTCATAACCCAACTGGGTCGAAAACATAACCCATGCCCAAAACAAATGACCCAAAACTTAAATATAAAATGCTGCAACTTCAACTAATTTTATGGCCCTACTACAGTCCGATTCAGCTCTCGACTTCTGAATAAAAATTGTAGCTCTTTCTCTTAGCTTTCCAACAACTGGTAGCACGCCTCATTCCGACTCCCGTAGCTCAAGTTATGAATTTATTTGTGCAGACTGCTAATGCTGAAAATAAAGTGCGAAAATCAAATAAGAGTAGAAATAAACTAAAATAGAAAAACACTATAAAATATAAAAATAAGCTAAACAAACCATGGAAATGCATAAGTACAATCATGGAAAAATGTGCATCAAAATGCACTGATCAGGCGGCTTGGGCAAAAAAGGGTATCCCGGTGGACTGGAAATCTGAAAAGACTGTCCAGGCAAAAGTTAGAGATTAAAGCGCATGACTATGTCCCCTTATCTCATCACTTGTTTATCGAAAGAAGATTTATCACTCTGATCAGCATTTACTAAAGACTCTAGGAGTTGGGATAATGTTCAAGTTATCCATAAATCCCCACATAATAACCTGCATGGGATTATCCCTACAGAGTTACCTTCACAAGCTCATCCCTGACGGAGATACATTCCCCCCACAAGTCTAATATGCTTCCAGACAGAAATTAGGGCATCTTCCAGCTATTAATATAACCATACTCCCGAGCAAATCCCCCTAGCAAATAAAGGAGTCTGATTATCTCTCCAGCATATAATGGAAATTTCCTCCGCGCAACCTACGAAATTTCAATTCCCATCAGAATGATTCCCTTGGTATAATTCACAGGAATTCAATTCCCCAGCTGAGTTATTTCTCCAACACTACAAAATCCCCTGCAGAATTCTCTTCTCTAACAAGGTTTACTTCTCCAGCAAGGTTTATTTCCCCAAAAGAATTTAACTTCCCAAGCAGAGTTCATTCCTCAGACTACTACAAATCTCCGGTAAGATTCTCTTCTCCAGCAAAGTTTAGTCCAGGTTGTTATCCCCAAAAAGTTGCTACGAAATCTGAAATCGAGCTAGACATCATTTAACTTTGTCCTCCCCCAGAAGAGATGACGTCCATATCATAAACTCGTTCATACGGAACCATTGAAGGTTATTCATCTCTTTTATCCCCAGTCAGGGTATATACGAACTAAATTCCCTAGTAGAGCGATGAACGACCAATATTCCTGAACTCTTCTACCCCCAAGCAGAAGCCAAATATTCCCAGTGGAATATCGTAAAAATAGAAAGCAGGAATCCCCAGCGAAGACATTTTAAATAAGATTGATGATTCATATTCTTCATTCCCCTAGCAGATAAAGGAGTCTGATCATCTCTCCAGCATATAATGGAAATTTCCTCCGCGTAGCCAACAAAATTTCAATTCCCATCAGAATGATTCCCTTAGTATAATTCACAGGAATTCAATTCCCCAGCTGAGTTATTTCTCCAACACTACAAAATCCCATGCATAATTCTCTTCTCCAACAAGGTTTACTTCTCCAGCAGGGTTTATTTCCCCAAAAGAATTTAACTTCCCAAGCAGAGTTCATTCCTCCGACTACTACAAATCTCTGGTAAGATTCTCTTCTCCAGCAAAGTGTAGTCCAGGTTGTTATCCCCAAAAAGTTGCTACAAAATCTAAAATCAAGCTAGACATCATTTAACTTTGTCCTCTCCCATAAGAGTTGACGTCCATATCATAAACTCGTTCATACGGCACCATTGAAGGTTATTCATCTCTTTTATCCCCAGTTAGGGTATATACGAACTAAATTCCCTAGTAGAGCAATGAACGACCAATGTTCCTGAACTCTTCTACCCCCAAGCAAAAGCCAAATATTCCCAGTGGAATATCCTAAAAATAGAAAGCAGAAATCCCCAACGGAGACATTCTAAATAAGATTGATGATTCATATTCTTCATCCCCAGCAATGGTCAGGAATCTATTTTCCCCCAGCAAAGATGTTATACGAAGCTACCGATACACTTCAACGACATCTTGCATCCATACATAATTTACAAGTATCATAGTATATGCATACAAAACACATATAACACACTCTCATTTACTTTGAGAACATCATTACGCAATGCATTACATACATCATGAAATTACACGAAACTAACTTTGTTTCTTTTAGGTTAGTTCACAAACGGACGAATATCATCAATAATTCTCAAACAGGCCGCAGATTAATTCCCGAAACAAGACGAGGCAACTATCCATACAACCAGGCGGTATGAATTCCCGAAATAGGATGGGTTTACTAACAAAAATATGGTCAAATATTAAATTCCCGAAACATGACGGAGCAATTATCTAGATGACCAGGTCCAAGATGAATTCCTGAAACAAGACAAGGCAACTATCTGTACGACCAGGCGGTATGAATTCCCAAAACAGGACGGATTTGCCAATAGAAAGCAGGTCAAAGATTAATTCCCGAAACAGGACAGGGAAACTATCTGTATGACCAGGCAAAGATTAACTCCCGAAACAGGACGAGGAAGCTATCTTTATAACCAGGAAAAGATTAACTCCTGAAATAGGACGAAGAAACTATCAACATGACCAGGTGGTATGAATTCCTAGAAAAAGACGGGTTTACCAACAGAAACAGATTGTGGATTAATTCTCGA
Source organism: Vicia faba (assembly GCA_948472305.1). NCBI lineage: Eukaryota > Viridiplantae > Streptophyta > Magnoliopsida > Fabales > Fabaceae > Vicia > Vicia faba. Next base: position 187,334,062 of record OX451737.1, on the reverse strand, counting down.
AACAGGATGGGGCGACTATCTACATGACAAGCATTTACCTCAGAGACTGAACTCTGACAAGCATTTCCCGCAGATACTAAATATGACAAGCAGCTACTTAAGCACTTTCTCCAGAGGTTAATTTTAGAGAGCATTCATCGGATAACAGTCGAGCATTGACTCATTATGATACTCCTATCAACAACTATTTTGATGACATATGTAATCCTATCTCCGAAGACACTCTATCATCTCTCTGAATGGTATCTTTAATCCCATTCAATCGATACAATCAACCAACATTGTTACTTCATGCACATGTGTGTGCAAATTTCCGAGCACTTAAGTGTTCAATCCTCTTCCACCTTCAGATCACGAAAGGCGGGCATGCCAATCTAACTCTTCAGGTTTAAGAAGATTGAACACGGGCAGCTGTTGTACCTCAAAATTTGCCCTCCTATCTTTTTTAAGACATTCTCCTAGGGTTCTCAAATGCTCAAGATTACTTAAGAATTTATCAGATAAACTCTCCTCCTAAGCAATAGATCACAACTAGGGTTTCATTTTTCCCAAGTAAGTGTGGGTTTCTAAGGCCTCAAGTGGTTTCCATGGTTCCTTATATGTCTCTAAGAATGCTTATACTAAGTTCCATTCCTTGCATCACAAGTTTGCTCAATTAATGGCTCGGATGGCTGGAAATTAACTATATTGAACAAAAAGTCAAATGTGGTCAACATACAGTCAAACTTCAAGATTTTGGTCAACATCAACATTTTGAAGTCGTATTCATAATTTGATCAAGGGTTGATTATGATTCATCAAGAAAAACTCTCAAATCATTAAAAGTCAAAAGTTGCCAAATTAGGGTTTTCTTTTAGGAGAAGTCAACTGAACTTTGACCAAGCATAACTTTCACATGCTTCATCATATTTTTCTCAACCAAAGCTCGTTTTGAAGGAAATTCAATTCTCTACAACTTTGTCTATCTAATCTCAAATCCAAAAAATACTTCATTTGAGAGATATGGGCCAATACATTATAGGTCATTTCAAAAGTCAACAAAAAGACACTTTTTTGTCAAGGTAACTTACATCAAGACAAAGTCTTCAAATGCAAAAATAATCAACATAAAGATTGTAGAGGATATCTTGAACTTTCCAAAATGTTCAAGATCAACTCAAATTGATCAAACACGAACTTTTGGGCTAATGGGCTTGTGTTTCAAGGTCCAAACGTGTATTAGGCCTCATAGTGAATCTATGAACCTATTCATACACCCCTTTTATTTTTATTCCATTTATTTTTTATTTTATTTATTTAAATTCAAAATTAAATAAGATAAAGTCAAGGCTTTTCTTACAAGGTCCAAGCCCACAATGGTTTAACCTAATTCTTCTCTATATATTACTCTTCATTCAGACATAACATCATACGAAAACCGTTGCAGAGAAAACTATTCCAAAACTTCCAAAAATTCAAGAAACTAGGGCAACACAAAATCCTTGTTTCCAGTCCTTCTCAATTGAAACCAAACATTGCATTATCATCTTGAAGTGCTCAGGAATTCATCCTAATCCTCAAGCAGTTAAGATCGTGCCCAGAATATCACATTCATCTTCACCAGTTTTGGTAGTTTTTTTTTAAAATTTAAATCTTTGATTTATGAATTATTAACTAATTTGATACGTTTATATGTGTTCATATACATCATTAGACCTGGTTTGATGCATGATATGTAAGCTCTGGCGCAGTGGTAAGGCAGGCAGTAATAAAGGCTAAGGGTGTGGGTTCAACACCCACCCCTGACATTTGTTTGGTTTTGCTTTCAACTTGTTTTTTTTCTTAATTCTCTTCCCACAAACCCTAATTGTTTTGGCAAACTTAACCCTAAATTCACCTAACCATAAAACCACAAACCTTTTTTTTTACAAACCTAAAATAATTGTTTTTTGTAAACCTTAAAAATAATTAGTTTTAGGTTTTTTATCATTAACCTTTTTTATTAATTAAATTAATCAATTATTTTATTAATTAAAATTAATTAATTTTTAGGTTTATTCATCATTAACCTTTTTATTAATTTAATTAATTAACTATTTTTGTTAATTAAAATTAATTAGTTTTTAGGTTTATTTTAATCATCATTATAAAAAACCTTTTCCATAAAAAATTATCAAAAACATTTCTTTTTTCCCCCTATTTTTATTTTATTTTCATAGATAAAGTGTATGGAGTTTGTAACTTGTAAATAGCCTTATCTTCCGCTTTTCCATTATTATGTAACTGTTCTAGTATGTAATAGCTTATGATTTCTATTTTCCACTTTTCTATTATGTAACTGCTCCAATGCCATGTAATAGCGTAGGCATTTTATTTTCCGCACTTTACTTTTCCTGCTATTATTTTACTATATTGTTATTAGTAATTAGGGTGTATGGCCAAATGAATCCTGGCGATAGAAAACCCTATTCTCAAAGATAAAGTAACTGAAAACAACACACCCCACACACTCACACCTCTAGGGTAACCTCCCTTGTTGCCTTTCGGAAAACAGTCACGTCCCTCGAAGTGGGGACGCTTTAGCAAAGCTCCTCTGATACAAAAGATCATAGTCCCTCGATGACCCTTTCGATATTGCCTCCGGTAAATGATCTAGTCCCTTAAACGATAATTGCTAAAGTGTCTTTACAAGTTACCTTCGATGAATGTACGATGACCCACACTCGTCCCTTCACATCCAACGATAGGGCTTCCTATTAACTAATGATAGGATAGTCTTGTACCCCAAAATTTGATCTCCCATATTTCCCAAGACATTGCAAGAATAATCTCCAAGTTGCTCAAGATTGCTCAAGAATTGGACAGTCAAGTCAGCTCTTAAGGCAGTCAATCTCAAATTAGGGTTTTGTGTTGCATCAAGGTCCTTACATCCAAATGACCTCAAGTGCTCCCCAATGTCCTAATATATTCTCAAGGTCATCTATGTCAAATTTCAAGCCTTGCAGAGGAAGTTTGGTTAGTCAATTGCTCAAGAGGTCCAAAAATCGACTATGCTAGGTCAAAAGTCAACTATGACCTATAAACAGTCAAACTTCAATATTTTTTTGTCAACATTCTAATTTTGAAGGATAATTCATTATTTGATCAAGGTTTGATCATGATTCATCAAGGATTGCTCAAGATTCATCAAGATTCAAAAGTTGCTAAATTAGGGTTTTGTAGGAAAAGTCAACTCAACTTTGACCAAGCATAACTTTCTCATACTTTATGATAAATGACCCATCCAAAGCTCATTTTGAAGAGGATGGAATTTCCTACAATCCATCTTCACACCCCAAGATCAATAAATGCACTCACAAAAAGTTACAAATTTGGACATTATAGGTCATTTTTGAAAGTCAATAAAAACACCTTTTTTGCCAAAGCTTATAACTTGAGCATGTAATATAAAATTAGTTGAGACCAAAAGGGTTGGTTAGAGGACATCTCAAGGATTCTAAAAAGTCCAAGAACACTTCAAAAAGTTCAAAATTGAAGAAGTTATGCATCGTTGAAGTTGGGCATTTTTCCAAAATTGCCAAAAGTCAACTATCCCCAAAACTTCAAATTTTGCCAAATGGGCCCACTTTTTTCCACTTGATTTGAGCTTGTCACACTACACACGTGTCCTATATTCAGCCTTGTGTCCAATTATTAATTTTTCTATTTTATTTGATTTTTATTGATTTAATTCATTTTAAATCAATTTAAATCCAAATAAAATCCAAATCTTAATCACTTGGTATCTTTTTGATCATTACAGGTCTTAAATAACATCATGTATACAATCAAATCCGAATCAAGCCATGTTTTGAACAAAATATTGGTTTTTGACAAATTTGGAAGCTTTTTCAATGGAGAATAAAATCAAATCTTGAATCATCAATGCTCATGGATTCAAAGCCTAATTTTTAACCTAATACATTGCTTGATACTTATACAATACAAGGACACGAAATTCAGAACTTGGAGGTTGCATAATCACCAGCACAAAACTTGAAAAAAGCTTGAAAAAGTTGGAAACTAAAATCTTGGTTAGAGGCCAATTCAAGACAAAAACTCAACGTAGACTTCTTGCTTGACATCCACTGAAGCAGTAGCAATCAAAAGCAAATCCAATCGCCTCCTAAAACGCACTGTAAGCTTCCCTGAAAGTGGCCCTGTACACGAAATCATATTCTCATATTCCTGCATCTTTTGAGCAAATTTTTGGTATAATCATGCTTATCATTCAATTTCCAAGCTTTCTACAATATTTGATTTTGTTTTTGTAGCCTGTAACACCATACCCGAAACTAGGGTTTGTATTTCTTGTTTTTAGGCGTTTCAGTTTCAGGCACAATTGATGCAAACCATGGACATGGGTGTGATCAGGGAAAGGAGACGATGATGGATGTGGTTTTAGTTTGCATTTTTACAGCCTAGAGAAGATTTTAGGAGTGTGCCATGGATTTAGCTGCGGATAAAATCCGCAGGTAAATAACCAGGCTTTTCAACAAAGAAGACGATGATGCGTCCTCTTCCTATTGGCTGATTCAAATGGCGCGCCTTATTTTTTTATTTTTCTGGCATAATGTTTGTGTTCCCAATATATTAATTGCTAGCTAACATTATAACAAAAAGATGCAGTGGTTGAGTTGGTAAGTGAAGCGTGTCAAAGTCCAATGGGACTTGGGTTCGAATCCCAGGTCCCCCAATGCATTTGTTTCGTTTTTCAATAGGTGATCCCATGTGTTATCCAAGGCATAGTCCATCACGCGTCCTCCTCCAGATGATTGCCAGATGGCCCCCAGGCCAGATCTGGTGGTTAGGAATGAAGATCTATCATAAGACTTGGTCAATGCACGCGCGTGGAATCTGGAAAGTCAAACAAGGCTTGTACAAATGGGCCTCTGAATTGCTGAACAAACATCCAGATTTGGTCCCAAAACCCCTCCTTGGGTTATTTCTAATTCTTTTATTTTATTTTATTTTCATTTATTTATTTCGTTTAATTATTATTATTATTTAAACTAACCAATTAATAATTTTTCTTAATAAAATCAGAAAAACACAAAAATATGTTTTATTTATTAAAATTAAAATCATCACTTTATTTTTGTAAATAAATTAATTTAATCAATTTAGCTTTAATTAGATTTAACTTGTAATATTTTTTTGCAATATTTAAAATTAAGGTAGAATATTAGGTTTTAATAATTTTGACCAAATTTATTTTATTTCCTTAAATATAAAAAATCCAAAAATATCTTTTTTTATTAATTAATTAATAATTAGCTTAGGTTTAATTCCAGTTAATTCAAAAACAACAAAAATCTTTTCTTTAATAAAAAGGGGTCAAAACCCTAAAAAATGCGCCTGATTTAATTTTCTCGCACGCGATCCATATTTATTTCATATTGATGTAATTGTTTCTGGTATGTAATAGCTTTGAATAGGACTTTATTTTATCGCTTTATTTTATTTTCCGCATTTAATTTTAAGGGTTGTTTTTGGCGATGTAAATACCCGACGCCTTGTAATAGTTTAGATTTAATTTCCGCAATTTAAATTCCGCAACTATTAACTGTTAGATGTTTGATAAATAGGGAATGCATGACAAGATCGAATCTTTAACCTAAAATCAACATAGCTCACCCATGACATGTACAAAGATAAATAACTGAAAAACAATACACTCGCACATGCGCATTCTTAGGGTACACCTCACTTGGTTGCCTTCGAACGTGGTCATTAAGTATAGGAAATTTTAGAGGTCGTCCTCTTGTCCAAAGATCATAGTTGCCTTAAAATGGTTGCCTCGGAAAAATGATCTAAGACATTAGGGTTACCACTAAGGCGTCCTAATGTTGCTTTAGTGACCACACGTCCCTTAATAGAATTGACCCTAAAACTCTAACGACGGTGCTACCTACTCATTCATAGTGGGATAGCATTGTCTAAAGGATATTAGCACAGATTATTTCCTATTTCGAGTAGGTAGATGGTTCTTAAGTACTTGCTCCTTTTAAAACAAAACAAAACTTTTCGCACTTACACTCCTTTCAAACAAAAACTTCTTTCAAACCCACAAACACAAAGAAAAGCAAATTTTGAAAACACTTTGAGCAAGTACCTAAGAGCCCGTGGATAACCACGGATAGAAAGGGTGCTAACACCTTTCCTTTCTATAACCTACCTCCCGAACCCGAGAAACATCTCGAAAAAGGAATTTTTCTGTGCTTTTTCCTTTCCTTGTTGGATAAAATAAAAGTCGGTGGCGACTCTTGCTTACCGCGACATTTTGCGAAAACAAACGCAAAATGCGAACCAGCATTCCAAAAATAGTCAGTTCTCTTCCCACCGTATCACAGAACTGGCGACTCTGCTGGGGAGTTTAATAAGTGAGGTGTACCTTAGGATTAGATCATTGTGTTTTCAATTATATGCTTTGAATGATTTATATTTGTGGGCTTGTATCGGAGTTCTATAGATCCTAACTCGGATCTGGGGATACCCTTTAGGTAAGTAGCAATAAACTGTGAGGGAACTGTATGGCGTAGACCGATACGGTTGAAGCAGTAGCTACGTTGGTGTGGCACTTTAGATTGTACCGATATCCCTTGTGTTGGAACGAGGAGAATATGGGTCATCTAAAGGGTCATTAAGCATCAACTGACCTTAGAACCTTTAAATTGACCAACTTGGCCATAGAACAATAGCAGTATGCTACACTCATTGAGACTAAACTCTCGCGATGATTCCGGCCGCAAGAAAAGGTTGCTAAATTGGAATTATGACCAATCGAGGGTAGTCAGTGATATTGAGATCCTCTAGAACCCAGTTACTATTTTTAGGACAGGTTTAAACCAACTAAACTGAAAGAGGGTAATACCTAAACTCCTTGCTAGCCTGAAATCTAAGGGCTCTCAATGTGACTTGTGTGCCTTTACCATGTTTGCTATTTGTGGATACTTGTGGTGTGCTTACTATCATGACATCATGACATCATGACATCATAACATTGCATACATCTTGCATAGGACTAACCTATTTCAAAGACAGGAGGGATTCATCTTTATTCTGTTTTGTAGGTCATCATGATGCCCATGCGTAGGAATACCATCCGGATTAACTTTGTCCAGGTTCCCACCTTGCTTAAAGATATGGTTACAAAGATGCCTGATACTACTTCCTTCCTCAGGAGACATGGTTATCTTCTCAGTTTAGTCACCTCCAAATTGGACGAGCAGATGATGAGTGTCCTAGTCCAGTTCTATGATCCGCTTTATCATTGTTTTACTTTTCAAGACTATCACCTGGTTCCCACCTTAGAAGAGTTCTCTGAGCTGCTCGGTATCTCTGTTCTAGAGAAGACCCCATTTACTGGTTGGGAAAAGATTCTTAGGCCCGAAGAGATTGCTGCAGCCCTTCATTTGACCAAAGAAGAGGTAATGGCTAATTGGGAGACTAGAAGTGGAGCAAAGGGCTTTCTGACTAAGTTTTTGGTGGGTAAGGATAACTATTTCTGGGATAGTCTAGACTTCAAGGCATTCGAGGATATTCTGGCTCTCCTGATATACGGCTTGGTATTGTTTCCGAACTCTGACTCCTTTGTTGATGTGAGTGCGATAAAGATCTTCATCTCTCGGAATCCGGTACCCACTCTCTTGGGTGACATTCTTCATCAGCTCTATGCTCGTACGGCCCGAAATCGAGGAACCTTGATGTGTTGTGCTCCCTTATTGGCAAGGTGGTTTATTTCGCACCTTCCTAAGTCAGTGCTGAAAAACAAAGAAGGCATGGGCTGGGCTTATATGGTGATGTCTCTCTCTCATAATGACATCATTTGGACTTTCAAGGGTATGGACGAGGTGACTATCATTGATCGCTGTGGAGAGTACCCTAATGTTCCACTGCTAGGAATCCATGGAGGAATTTCTTACAACCCATGCTTAGCTCTACGTCAGTTCAGACGTGCCAGAAGAGAAGGACCTCATGAGATGCTAATGCCTAGTATCATATTTGATATTCAAGGGGATAGCGACGAGCAATGTCGCAGATTCATAAGGGATTGGGATAGAGTTCACCAATCTGAACCACATGAGTTGGGCCCAAAGACTTCACTTCCGATGGAGCCATATCTCAGATGGGTCCGTATCCGTGCCCAGAATTTAGGTATGCCATATGAAGTTGTTCGGCCTGTCACTCTTGAAGTTGCTAATGAAGAAGGAGTTCTTCCAACCATTCTCCATCCTTATATGCCCACTGACATTGGGGCACTGAAGAGATCTTGGATGCAACTGAGGGAAGAACGGGATTCTTACTGAGAGAAGTTCAACGAGCAAGAGCAGAAGATCTAGAGGTTGACCAGGCAGTTGGAGAACGAGCGGATCCTGAATGACTATGTCCGCACTGATAAGAAGAGACCATGGGAACGTTGATTGACCTTTGATGATTTCCTTTCCAGTTATTATTTACTTTTCAGTATTTCCATTCTTGTAACGCCCTGAGGGCATCAGTTGAACAATTTGAATTATAAAGCTTATCTAATAAAGTGTGTTTCCTTTCTAGTTTACAAATTTGAATCTCCCGACTGTCTTTGAAATCATAATCATACGCATTTCATCCCATGCACTTCATAAACAGGTACCCGTTACAGGTCTCTTATCTTCTTCGCTGTTTATTTCAGCAATCATCATGTCTGCTGAGCCTTCAATTGAGCAAGCTATCAAGGCCCTCCAGGCCCAGAATGCCCAATTTCAAGAGCTGTTCATGAATCTAGCTAAGGGTCAGCAAGATCTGAAGACCCTGATTCTGAAAGAGAAGAAGAAGAAGAAGAGGATAATCCTGTTTAACACGGGGCACCGGTTTGGAAACAGGCTACAGAATGAAGTTGATTTGACTACCTCATCTGGAGGGAAAGATAGTCAAGAGGAAAGGAGGGCTCCTAGCCCTGTGGTCTCCGACAACGAGACAGACTTCGATGAAGAACAGTATCCTCCTGCTGAGGATAGGTACAAACAACTGGAAGACCGGTTGAGTGCTATGGAAGTTAAAAAAGTGCCTAGTCTGGACTTCGGAGATCTAGGTCTGTCATCCGGAATAGTGATTCCCCATAAATTCAAGGCACCAGCCTTTGCTAAGTATGATGGAGTTTCTTGTCCGAAGCTGCACCTCCGGTCATATGTGAAGAAGATTCAGCCGTATACCGCTGATAAGAACCTATGGATCCATTTCTTTCAAGACAGTCTCTCAGGGACTCAGCTTGAATGGTTCTATCAGTTAGACGGAGCCAGTATCCGCAGCTGGGAAGATTTGGCTACTGATTTCTACAGGCAGTATCAATACAACTCCGACCTCGCTCCTACGCGTACCCAACTCCAGGGTATGTCAATAGGAACAGGTGAAGGATTCAAAGATTATGCTCAGAAGTGGAGGGATCTCGCCGGAAGAGTACAACCACCCTTGGCTGATCGGGAGCTTGTTGATATGTTTCTATGGACCCTGTCTGGTCCATTCTTCAATCATCTGATTGGAAGCTCTTCATCTGGGTTCACAGAGCTTATTTTGACCGGTGAGAGGATTGAGGCTGGTATTAAGGCTGGTAAGATACAGAAGGGTGCCTCATCGAGCATCGAGAAGAAGCCCTTTAAGAAAGAATCCAGTGTTGTCTACAGTTCGAGAAGACAGAATAGACCCGAACATCGCCAAGCTGTTAATGCAGTTGTTATTTCAAAACCCGTTGGTGCTCCTCAGTACAACAATCAACAAAAAGACGAGAGACCTCAAAGGCAATTTATCCGTATCAGCATGACTTTGTCTCATATTCTGCCATAATTGTTGAAGACTAATCTGTTGATTCTAAAGGAAGCCCCAAAGAATTCAAATACAACATCACCAAGGTATAACCCTAATGCCCGCTGTGCTTATCACTCTGATAGCCCGGGGCATAATACAGATGATTGTTGGACTTTGAAGAGTAAGATACAAGACTTAATTGATGCGAAGAAGATTGAGTTTGAGGCGCCCGAGAGGCCTAATGTTGTGACTGCTCCCATGCCCAAGCATGAAGTGAATGCTCTAGAAGAAGACTTGTTTGTGGTTTCCGTAAATGATATTGCTACCCCTTTGATGACTGTAAAGAAGAACCTTTTGCTATCCGGTTTATTTCTGGGCTGTGACGAAGGTTGTCGTATGTGTGATGTTCTACCTACTAGTTGCCATCTCTTGAAGTCAGGTGTCCAACGCCTGATGGATAGTAAGGAGATCCTGTTTGAAAAGACTGTTGTTCCCTCCGTTCCTACTGAAGAAGTTGCATTATTACCATTTTCGACAATTCTTCCAAGGCTCCCTCGAGGAAGCCTATTAGAATTACATCTGTTCCGAGAATCGCACTTGTGATCATCATTGTTCCGGGGCCCATCCCTTACACCTCTGATAAAGTTGCCCCTTGGCACTATGGGGCTGGTGTTTATTTTCATGGAGTTAAGCAAGAGTTGGATGCTGATACTAACATTAGCAATATTGTTGGGCCTGCTAAAGTCACCCACACCGGAAGACTTTTCTCACCCGATATTGCTCCGCCAACTGCCCGAAGACCTGTCATTATCACACCTGCCAGTGTACCTGCTGCTATTTCTGATCAAGTTCCTATTCTTACCCGTGTCGCTGAGTCATCTGACACTCGGGGCAAAGGGATCACCATTGACGTGCCTTCCCAGACGGAGGCACCGAAGACGATTACTGTTGAAGCTTCCAAGCAAGAGATAGAAGAGATTCTGAAAATCATCAAAAAGAGCGACTACAATGTAGTCGAGCAGCTGGGGCAAACCCCATCCAAGATTTCTATGTTGTAATTGTTGTTATGCTCAGAGGCCCATGCCAAGGCTCTGATTATCTTTTTGAAGACTGCTCACGTGCCACAAGAGACATCAGCTGATCAGTTTACAGATTGCATGGCTAATTTGACTGCTGATAATGGGTTGGGTTTCTCTGACACCGATTTGACTGCTAAGGGGAAGTATCACAATGATGCCCTGCATGTCTCCATTGAATGCAGGGGCACTACTCTTACTCATGTATTGGTGGATAATGGTTCCTCATTGAACGTCTTGCCTAATAAAGCTCTAGACCGGTTGGACTGTGAAGGGTTGGAGCTGAAGCCAAGCAACATTGTCGTCAGGGCCTTTGATGGGTCTAAGAGAATGGTACACAGAGAAGTTGATATCCCAATCAAGGTTGGTTCTCAGGTCTTCAATTCTACGTTCTATGTGATGGACATTCGGCCATCTTATTCTTGTTTGTTGGGTCGTCCATGGATCCACAAAGTCGGGGCCGTAACCTCGACGCTCCATCAGAAGCTGAAGTACCCGGTCAAAGGGAAGATTGTGACAGTATAAGGAGAGGAAGAGTACATGGTTAGCCACCTCAACTCTTTCCGATATGTAGAGATGGACGTGGAGTTCATTGAGACCCCGTTCCAGCATTTTGAAGAGGTTCCCCAGACATTGGCGTCAGCTGAGACTGTTGTTGAAGACTCTACTATGAAGATGGCTTCCTTTAAGGATGCCCGGGCTGTTGCTGAGAAAGGTGGGTGTGAAAATTGGGGATGACTCCCTGATTTTATACAGAAGACTAACAAGTTTGGTTTGGGTTTCACTGCAGAAGCTCAAAGGGCTGTTCCGAATGCACGAATCAGAAGACCTCCCGTGTTCATTAGCAACTCGGGGGTGAATGCCATTGAAGATGATGTAGAAGAGTCTGAATTCGACAGCTGGATCTATCCTACGACCGACGGTGGACCAAGCAACTGGACAGCAAAGGACTTCATCCATATTACTTTTGTTACCTAGTAATGAAACTTTTGTTTTGAATATGTAACAGACAATGTTTTAAACTTTACGGCCCAGTGTCTTACCCGGGGCACCGTGGTTTCATTTGTGAGGGCTTTACGTGTGTCATTTTCATATATCATTAATAAAAGCATTGGACGTTCTTGCATTTCAAATTTTGTGCTCTTTTTTTTCTCTTTATTATATATTGCAAAACAGCTATTTATACACACTCACGTATCATGATCTACATCCACTATGGATCCCACTGATAACGACTCTGCTACTGCCAGTTATGACTTCGAAAATCCGATCAACTTAGCCGAAGACGAAGGTGAAGATGATTGCGAAGTGCCTGTTGAACTTACTAGGCTGCTACTTCAAGAAGAGAGGGCCATACTACCTCCAAGCTACCAATTCTGATGCCTCCAATTGCAGGAAGACCGTTGATCTTATACTTAAAAGTGTTGGACAATACAAAGAGGTGTTGGGACATCATGACAGGTCTGGCCGAAAAGAGCATGCTATTTACTGCTTTAGCAAAAAGTTTACCGACTGTGAGACCCAATACTCACTGCTCGAGAGAACTTGCTACGCTTTGGCATGGGCTGCTCACCGGCTGAGACAGTACATGTTGACTCATACTATTCTGCTGATACCAAAAGATGTGAATGTTTTGACGGCACCTTGGCCTTTTGCAATGTGGGGCATTGATATGATCGGCGAGATCAGACCTACATCATCCAATGGGCATCGTTTCATCCTGGTAGCAATCGATTACTTTACAAAATGGGTTGAAGCAGCTTCCTTTGCTACCGTAACCAAGAACTTCGTGGCATAGTTCATTCGGTATAATATGATCTGTCGATACGGTGTACCAGAGAGGATCATTACGGATAATGGTACCAATCTTAACAACAAGATGATCATTGAGCTCTGCGGACAGTTCAAGATACAACATCACAACTCTTCTCCCTACCGACCGAAGATGAATGGGGCTGTTGAAGCGGCTAATAAGAACATTAAAAAGATCGTGCAGAAGATGACAGTGACACACAAAGATTGGCACGAGATGTTACCATTTGCTCTCCATGGGTACCGTACCTCAGCACGGACGTCAACAGGGGCAACACCCTATTCCTTGGTATATGGTATGGAGGCAGTCTTGCCCATTGAAGTTCAGATACCCTCTCTTCGGATTATGAAGGATGCAGGTTTGAGCAAAGATGACTGGATCCAGACCTGGCTTGATCAGCTGAACTTAATCGACGAAAAGAGACTTACTGCTATTTGTCATGGTCAGACATACCAAAAACGGATGATCAAGGCATTTAACAAGAAAGTTAGACGACAAGAGTATCAAGTTGGGGATCTGGTAATCAAGCGCATTATTCTACCTTAAGGTGATCCCAGGGGCAAATAGACCCCTACTTAAGAAGGGCCATTTGTGGTTAAGAACATCTTCTCAGGAGGAGCTATGATTCTAACCACCATGGATGGTGACGACCTTCCTCACCCCGTCAATGTAGACATAGTGAAAAGATACTACGCATAATCAAAGACCCGCTAGGTTGACTGGCCTAGGCAAAAATAAGGGCTTCCCGGTGAACCAAAAGGGTTCGGGAAAAAAATAAGGGATGAAAATGAAAAATCTGTACACCCGACAAGTCGAAAACCTGAAAAGGCGGCTTGGGCAAAAAAGGGTATCCCGGTGGACTGAAAACCCGAAAGGGCGGTCCAGGAAAAAATTAGGGATCAAAGCGTAACACTATGTCTCATTGGATCACCTTGCATCCAGACGTTGGTATCGACTATCAAGCTCAGACGGCACTAATCAATATGATTCATCTTTAATCAGTAGCAAAGTGATGAGATGCTCGAGGATATAAAGGCAATAGCAGAGTTAGAACCCAGTGGGATTATTCACATAGCTGTTTTGTTTTCTTTTCACACATTGTGTAAATTCTATTGTCCGGTGGAGTTCTCTTACTAGGACGTCAGCCTCTTGTACAAAAACGCCTATTTACAGGTCAAACTTCAAAATCAATACAAAGCATTTTCATACAAATTTCAAACTGTTTTTCCTTTATCTGTTTTGTTTTGCAAAGAACGTCTAATGTTCATTTTTGATATATGCATTTGACATTAATTGCTGATCATAAATATTTACATGCGAAACAAAAGACGAATTACTGGTAATAGCAGAAACATGGGCAAATAAGAATTGTCCGAACTGTACAGTTGCTCTGTCCACCAGGTACAAGGTAAATTCAGCTGAAGAATTGGCTAAGATACCTTCACTCCCGGCAGAGCAAGGTAGTAATGGTAGCTCTCCCCCAGCTGAGACTTACAACCGCGAACGAATCAGCAATACTCTCCCAAAGCAGAGTTGGTCTACCATCAACACTAAAAGGGTCTTAGTATTCCCCAGCGGAATATAAGAATATTCCCCAGCAAGTATAAGAGTATCCCTGACAGTCTTAATATTCCCCAACGGAGTGTAAGAATGTTCCCCGGTAGAATACGAGATACCCCCAGTGGAGTCAATATTTCCCCAACACGGTCTGAAAAAGCTTCCCCAACAGAGTTGAAACGTCATCCCCAGTAGACTCTGGAAGTTTATCCCCAGCGGAGTACAAACAATAAATCTCCCCAGCCAAGTTCAAAGGATCATTCCTAACAGAACTCAGAGATTTATCCCCACAAGAGTCTAACAGGATTATCCCTAGCAAGTCGCAACTGAAAGATCATCCCCAGCGAAGTTCTTTCCTTTCACAAACAGGAGTTCAATCCTCAACAGATTTAATATCACCAACAACGGTAATCCATCCCCAGCGGAGTTTATCATTGAAATCCCCAGCGGAGCTTATCAGCGGAATCCCCCGTAGAGTTTATCAGTGACATTCTCAGCATAACATTTTTCCCCACAGAGGAATTCCCCTCAGAATATTCTCCTCAGCAGTTTGTTCCCCAACGGAGTCATCCTCTCCTGCAGGTTTATTCTTGCAATCATCTTCGTTCATCATCCCCAGTGGAAACGAAGAATTCAACTTTATTCTCCAGCCGCTTCGAGATTTATTTTCCCCAGCTAAAGCATTACATTTCCATACATCATAATACATGCATAGACGCATCATACCATACAATCTCATTTATGTTGAGAACATCATTGCTTGATCCATATTATGCATTGCATATGACTGACCTTTACCTTTCAGGAAAGATGCAGTTAAATTCTCAACTATGTCAAAGGAGACAAAATCAGTTAAATCGATTCCTAAAGATTTTTCTGAGGCCAATTCAGTCAATGGAGACAAAATCAGTTAAATCGATTCCTGAAGATTTTTCTGTGGCCAATTCAGTCAATGGAGACAAAATCAGTTAAATTGATTCCTAAAGATTTTTCTGAGGCCAATTCAGTCAATGGAGACAAAACCAGTTAAATCGATTCCTAAAGATTTTTCTGAGGCCAGTTCAGTCAATGGAGACAAAACCAATTAAATCGATTCCTAAAGATTTTTCTGATGCGAACGCAGTCAATGGAGATAAAACCAGTTAAATTGATTCCTAAAGATTTTTCTGATGCGAACGCAGTCAATGGAGACAGAACCATTTAAATCGATTCCTAAAGATTTTTCTGATGCGAACGCAGTCAATGGAGACAAAACCAGTTAAATCGATTCCTAAAGATTTTTCTGATGCGAACGCAGTCAATGGAGACAAAACCAGTTAAATCGATTCCTAAAGATTTTTCTGATGCGAACGTAGTCAATGGAGACAAAACCAGTTAAATCGATTCCTAAATATTTTTCTGATGCGAACGTAGTCAATGGAGACATAACCAGTTAAATCGATTCCTAAAGATTTTTCTGATGCGAACGCAGTCAATGGAGACAAAACGAATTAAATCAATTCCTAAGATTTTTCTGATGCGAACGTAGTCAATGGAGACAAAACCAGTTAAATCGATTCCTAAAGATTTTTCTGATGCGAACGCAGTCAAAAGAGACAAAACCCCTCTGGTCCACTTAAATCGATTCCTAAAGATTTCTCTGACTCCAATCCAGTCAAAAGAGACAAAACCCCTCTGGTCCAGTTAAATCGATTCCTAAAGATTTTCCTGACGCCAATCCAGTCAAAAGAGACAAAACTCCTCTGGTCCAGTTAAATCGATTCCTAAAGATTTTTCTGAAGCCGATTCGGTCGAAGTTCAGACCACCTACCAACAATTTCCAAATGGAATCTGTAAGCCCATTCCCGACATCACAATGCTGATACTACGTCATGCGAGTGCAAATTTCTGGGCACTCTAGTGTTCAATTATCTTCCACCTTCGGATCACGAAAGGCCCGAAAGCCAATCTATATCCTCAAGTTTAAGAAAATTGAACAAGGGAAACTGTTGTACCCCAAAATTTTCCCTCCCATATTTCCCAAGACATTGCAAGAATAATCTCCAAGTTGCTCAAGATTGCTCAAGAATTGGATAGTCAAGTCATCTCCTAAGGCAGTCAATCTCAAATTAGGGTTTTGTGTTGCATCAAGGTCCTTACATACAAATGACCTCAAGTGCTCCCCAATGTCCTAATATGTTCTCAAGGTCATATATGTCAAATTTCAAGCCTTGCAGAGGAAGTTTGGTCAGTCAATTGCTCAAGAGGTCCAAAAATCGACTATGCTGGGGCAAAAGTCAACTGTGACCTATAAACAGTCAAACTTCAAGATTTTTTTGTCAACATTCTCATTTTGAAGGATAATTCCTCATTTTATCAAGGGTTGATCATGATTCATCAAGGATTGCTCAAGATTCTTCAAGATTCAAAAGTTGCTAAATTAGGGTTTTGTAGGAAAAGTCAACTCAACTTTGACCAAGCATAATTTTCTCATACTTTATGAGAAATGACCCATCCAGAGCTCATTTTGAATAGGATGCAATTTCCTACAATCCATATTCACACCCCAAGATCAAGAAAGGCACTCACAAAAAGTTACAAATTTGGACATTATAGGTCATTAGAGGACATCTCAAGGTTTCTAAAAAGTCCAAGAACACTTCCAAAAGTTCAAAATTGAAGAAGTTATGCATTGTTGAAGTTGGGCATTTTTCCAAAATTGCCAAAAGTCAACTATCCCCAAAACTTCAAATTTTGCCAAATGGGCCCACTTTTTTCCACTTGATTTGATCTTGTCACACTACACACGTGTCCTATCTTCATCCTTGTGTCCAATTATTAATTTTTCTATTTTATTTAATTTTTATTGATTTAATTCATTTTAAATCAATTTAAATCCAAATAAAATCCAAATCTTAATCACTTGGTATCTTTTTGACCATTACAGGTCTTAAATATCATCATGTATACAATCAAATCCGAATCAAGCCATGTTGTGAACAAAATATTGGTTTTTGACAAATTTGGAAGCTTTTTCAATGGAGAATAAAATCAAATCTTGAATCATCAATGCTCATGGATTCAAAGCCCAATTTTTAACCTAATACATTGCTTGATACTTATACAATACAAGGACACGAAATTCAGAACCTGGAGGCTACATAATCACCAATACAAAACTTGAAAAAAGCTTGAAAAAGTTGGAAACTGAAATCTTGGTTAGAGGCCAATTCAAGACAAAAACTCAATGTAGACTTCTTGCTTGACATCCACTGAAGTAGTAGCAATCAAAAACAAAGCCAACCACCTCCTAAAACGCACTGTAAGCTTCCCTGAAAGTGGCCCTGTACACGAAATCGTATTCCCATATTCCTGCATCTTTTGAGCAAATTTTTGGTATAATCATGCTTATCATTCAATTTCCAAGCTTTATACAATATTTGATTTTGTTTTTGTAGCCTGTAACACCATACCCGAAACTAGGGTTTGTATTTCTTGTTTTTAGGCGTTTCAGTTTCAGGCACAATTGATGCAAACCATGGACATGGGTGTGATCAGGGAAAGGAGACGATCATGGATGTGGTTTTAGTTTGCATTTTTACAGCCTAGAGAAGATTTTAGGAGTGAGCCATGGATTTAGCTGCGGATAAAATCCGCAGGTAAATAACCAGGCTTTTCAACGAAAAAGACGATGATGCGTCCTCTTCCTATTGGCTGATTCAAATGGCGCGCCTTATTTTTTTATTTTTCTGGCATAATGTTTGTGTTCCCAATATATTAATTTCTAGCTAACATTATAACAAAAAGATGCAGTGGTTGAGTTGGTAAGTGAAGCGTGTCAAAGTCCAATGGAACCTGAGTTCGAATCCCAGGTCCCCCAATGCATTTGTTTCGTTTTTCAATAGGTGATCCCATGTGTTATCCAAGGCGTAGTCCATCAGGCGTCCTCCTCCAGGTGATTGCCAGATGGCCCCCAGGCCAGATCTGGTGGTTAGGAATGAAGATCTATCATAAGACTTGGTTAATGCACGCGCGTGGAATTTGGAAAGTCAAACAAGGCTTGTACAAATGGGCCTCTGAATTGCTGAACAAACATCCAGATTTGGGCCCACCCCCCCCCCCCCCCCCCTTGGGTTATTTCTAATTCTTTTGTTTTGTTTTATTTTCATTTATTTGTTTTGTTTAATTATTATTATTATTTAAACTAACCAATTAATAATTTTTCTTAATAAAATCAGAAAAACACAAAAATATGTTTTATTTATTAAAATTAAAACCATCACTTTATTTTTGTAAATAAATTAATTTAATCAATTTAGCTTTAATTAGATTTAACTTGTAATATTTTTTTGCAATATTTAAAATTAAGGTAGAATATTAGGTTTTAATAATTTTGACCAAATTTATTTTATTTCCTTAAATATAAAAAATCCAAAAATATCTTTTTTTATTAATTAATTAATAATTAGCTTAGGTTTAATTCCAGTTAATTCAAAAACAACAAAAATCTTTTCTTTAATAAAAAGGGGTCAAAACCCTAAAAAATGCGCCTGATTCAATAGGGACTGATCTTTTTTCTGGTAACTACGTGTGATCTAGATTGCAATTAGTTGGGAATCTGTGTGCACTAACAAATGGGTAAAGTTGACTTCCTTAGCCAACCTCAAGCCGACGATAATAATTTATTACTCTGCCTGGTTGTTACTGGCCTGAAAATTGAAACATAATGATTGCTCAAGAATTATGTCTCCTGGTCCTTCTAACACTATACTTGCTCCACTACCCTTGAGGTTATATGATCCATCCACCGAAATAATCCAACGCTCTGAGACTTCATCTATTAAGGGTGAGTTCAACCAAAAACTCTACTAGGATTTGAGACTTTATGCTGCTTCGAGCCTCGAACGTTATTTCGTACTCAAATAATTCCGTAGCCCAGGATACCATCCTTTCAGAAAAATTTGGCTTCTTTAGTATTTGTCTTACCTGGTAGTTTGTTTTGAGCATGATGGGGTGTCCTTGGAAATAATGTCTCAACTTCCTGGCGGTTACCAGCTTCGCTCCCTTCATGACTTTGCTGACAAAGTATATTGGTTTTCCCCTTGCCTCTCCATCTTGAACCCGTACGGAACTGACTGCCCTTCCAGAGATGGATAAATACAAGATGAGAGGTAAGTTGGAAACTGGTCAGACTAGAATGAGTGATGCTGAAAGAAAGCGCTTCACGCTTTGGAATGCTTTTTCGCATTCTTCCGTGCAGTCAAATTTGGAAGACTTCTTGATAGCTGGAAAGAAGTATAGACTTATCCCTGACATAATATAGGAACTGAGAAAAAGAATATGATCTCCCTATCAGTTGTTGTACTTCTTTCATTTAAGTCGGACTCCTCATGTCAATGATCGCTTAGCACTTGTCCAGATTGGCTTCTATGACCCAATGAGTGAGCATAAAGCCTAGGAATTTTTCAGCCTGCACCTCAAAGGTGCATTTATCTGGGTTGAGTCGCATGTTGAATTTTTGTACCTACCTGAATGTCTCCTTAAGATATTCCACATGAACCCTCCCTTATGGAGTCTTAATCAACATGCCTTCTACGTAAACCTCCAAGTTCCTTCTGATCTATGAAGTAAAGACCATATCCATCAATCATTGGTAGGTATCCCCTACATTTTTAGGTCAAATGGAATCACTTCGTAGTAGTAGTTTCTCCTATTTGTCATGAAAGACGTTTTAGGTGCATCCTACAGAATCATTCTTATCTTATTGTATCCTGAGTAGGCATCCATAAAATTGAGTAACCAAAACCCTGAGTAACCATCGATGAGCCTATCAATGTAAGGCATCAGATATGCATCTTTAGGGCAGGCTTGGTTAAGATCAATGAAATCCATGCACATATGCCATTTCTCGGTCTTCTTATTCACCATGACAATGTTAAATAGCCATGTTGAATACTTTATTTCCCTGATAAATCCTGCATTCAGTAACTTTTCAACTTCCTCGGATATGGAATGTTATTTCTCCTCCCCACTTTTGCGCTTATGTTGAGCTACGGCCTTAAGCTTCGGATAAATGGAAAGTTGGTGACAGAGAATATCTGGATCGATTCCTAGCACGTCATAAGGTTTGCGTACAAATACATCCATATTTCTTCATAATATTTGATTCTTCCTTAGGGGTCAAACCAGAGCCAATCTGTGTAGTTTGAAACTCCTCAACTCTGATCCGCGCCTTTTTCAAATCACCCATAGGTGTCAGACTATCAGGAGATGTGTGATACGGTGGGAAGAACTGACAGTTTTTGGAATGCTGGTTCACGTTTTGCGTTTGTTTTTGCAAAATGTCGCGGTAAGCAAGAGTAGCCACCGACTTTTATTTTATCCAACAAGGAAAGGAAAAAAAGCACAGAAAAAAAAAATCCTTTTTCGAGATATTTTTGAGTACGGGGGGGGGGGGGGGGGGTAGATTATAGAAAGGGAAGGTATTAGCACCCTTTCTATCCGTAGTTATCTATGGGCTCTTAGGTACTTGCTCATCATTTTCAAAAAAAAATTCTTTGCACTTGTGGGTTTTGAAAAGTTTTTGTTTTAACTTCGATTTAACTCTCGCTTAAGAGTGTAATGAAGTGTTTTTGAAAACTTGTTCATAAAAGGAGTGTAAGTGTAAAAAAGTTTTGTTTTGGATGAGAAAGTATCTAAGAACTAATCTACCTACTCGAAAAAGGAATCGTTCTATGCTAATTTCCTTTAGACAATGCTATCCCACTATTAGTGAGTAGGTAGCACCGTCGTTGGAGTTTGAGGGTCAATTCGAAAGAGGGACATACAGTCACTAAAGCAATGTTAGGATATCTTAGTGGTAACCCTAATGTCTTAGATCATTTATTCGAGGCAATGATATCTGAGGCAACCGTTTCGAGGCAACTATGATCTTTAGACAAGAGGGCGACCTCTAAAACAACCTATACTCAATGACCGTTTAAGAAGGCAACCAAGTGGGGTGTACCCTAGGAGTGCGCAAGTGCGAGTGTGTTGATTTCAATTATTTTTATCTTCTCACATGTTTAGGGTAATCTAACTGTTTTTAAAAATTAGACATTCATTCTTGTCATGCAAACCCTATTATCAAACATCTAACAGTTGAATATTTGCAGAAATTAAAGGTG
The DNA here is from genome assembly GCA_948472305.1 of Vicia faba. Classification (NCBI taxonomy): domain Eukaryota; kingdom Viridiplantae; phylum Streptophyta; class Magnoliopsida; order Fabales; family Fabaceae; genus Vicia; species Vicia faba. The sequence continues at coordinate 187,312,673 of OX451737.1, read as the reverse complement.
CGGAAATTAAACTAAATTATTACAAGGCGTCAGGTATTTACATCGCCAAAAACAACCCTTTGAAACTTAAAAGCGAAAAAATAAATGTCCTAATTATTTATTATAAGCCAGGAGCAGATACATCAATTGGAATAAGGAAAAATAAATCGCGCGAGTGAATTGGATCGAATGTGAAATTAGGGTTTTGACCCTTAAAAGAAAATGGTTTTTTGGTTGTTTTTATTTTTAAGAAAAGAAATTAATTCCTAAGGTTAAATGCTAAATTAATTACTAAATAAATTAATTAAAAAATTAAATGACATATTTTTGGAGTTTTTTGTTATTTTAGGCAAGAAAATAAAATGGTTAAATTAGTGCTAAAACCTATTAATTCTAATTGATTTTTATTATTTACAAAATAAATTCAAGTTATCTAATTAAATCTATCTAATTAAATTAATTAATATTTATTAAAGAAAAATAAAGTTCGGAAATTTAATTGGGTAAAAAAATATTTTTGTGATTTTTTTGATAAAAAGAAATTATTCTATTGGTTAGTAATTAATTAAAAATAATTAAATGTAAATAAATAAAATGTAGAAAAGAAAATAAAAAAGGGAAGAGATTGGGCCTGATTAGAGGGTTTGAATAGCAATTTTTCTGGCCCATTGACATGCAGTCCTTTTGACTTTTCTGATCCAGTGTATGTACGTTGACCTGCCTATGGTGTGCCTTCAATGCCTGGCCACCAGATCTGGCCATCTGGCCATCTGGCACATTGATGAGGAAGGCATATTGTTGTACCCCAAAATTTGCCCTCCCATATTCTTCAAAGTTTATTAAGAATCATCTTCAAATGGTTCAAGATTTCTCAAGGGATTGCACAGTCAAACATCCTCCTAAGTCAGCTGAAATTAGGGTTTTGGTTCTTGCAAGGAATTTATGGTTTACAATGGTCCAATCAAGTCCCATATACCTATATACATTTCCAAGCATCTACATGTCAAGTCTCAAGTCTCACAGCATCAAATTCCACAGTCAAAAGGCCTATTTGGTTCACAATCAACTGCAGGGGCAAAATGGTCATTTTACAGTCAAAAGTCAAATTTTTTGGTCAACATCTTATTTTGAAGCCACAATCATCATTTTATCAAGTCTTGATCATGATTCCACAAGCATGGCTCAAAAATCATCAAAGATGCAAAAGTTACTATTTTAGGACAGTAGAAAAGTCAACTATAATTTGACCAAGGCATAACTTTTTCATGGTTCATCAGAAAAATCCCATCCAATGCTCATTTTGAAGGGGAGGAAATTTCCTACAACTCATCTTCACATTCCAAGTCCAAGAAATGCTCTCACAAAAAGTTATCAATTTCTACATTATAGGTCAATTTCAAAAGTCAATAAAAAGGCATTTTAAGTCAAAGACCATAACTTGAGATTGGTAAATCCAAATGACATGGGACCAAAGGCATTGGTTAGAGGACTTCAAGACCTTTCCAAAATGCCCAAGAACATGTTCATAGGATCAAAATTGAGCAAGATATGCATTGGAGAAGTTGGAAAATTTTTGGGAATTTACAAAAGTCAACTTTGCCTAAAACACCTTGTTTTTGCTAATGGGCCTCAAATTCCTTCTTGAATCTTTACCCAAAGCATATGCACGACCCATCAAGCCTATTTGAGTTTATTTTCTTATTTTTATTAATTATTTGGATTTTTAATTGATTATTAATTCATTTAATTGATTTAATTGTAGGAAAATACCAAGATATAGTTTTCAAATCTTTTTGTGATGCAAATAAACTCAACACATGCTGAAGATTTCATGTATCAATCAAGGGGACCAAAATATCCAATTTTAGCAAGTTTTGTCAATCAAAAATGTGCAAAAAGATTTGATTGAAATCAAATATTGAAATCATAAAGCCATGGATTTTTGGTGCAAGATTGTAACCTAAAACCATTATACTATATATGCAGAACCTAAACCTAATTCCATTCACGTGCAAGCTGCTGCAAAAAGCCATAAACCAATTCCAAAAAATCAAGAAAAAGTTGAAAACTAAATTCAACCTTCCAGGCCAATTCAAAGCCTTTTCTTGATTCCAACACCTTGCTGGGACACTCAGGAACGCATTGCAATCACAAACAAGCCTTAACACTCAAAGAATCACTCGCTTCAGTCATACGGTTTGCACACTTTTGCCATAATCGAAACTCCCAATTCATGAACATTTGATGTGATTTATGGCCTGTTTTATGTTGCTTGCATCCATACAAAGCTATTGGTATTGATTAATTGGATTATCATGCACTGAATTATGAATTGCCATTAACGATTTTTAGGTTTTTTGAATTTCCAGATTAGGGCTTTTCAGCATAGGAAAAATCAAGCCTTCTAAGACCCATGGTTAAACTCGTTGGGACATGACGGACACAATGGACATATCGCGCCATATTTATATAACCCATAATCCTAATCGCTATTTTTCCTTTTTCAGTTTGTGGGGGTTAAAAACCCCCGCTATCTCTTTATATTTTTTTCAGGGCAATTGAAGAAGACGATAACGCGTAGGAATGCTATTGGGGGATTCAAAAACAGCGCGCGTTTTGGTTGTTCTTCAGAATATTATTTGTTTTTATATATTATAATTAATTGCCACTATAACAACAAAGACAGGCGCTTGGCATAGTGGAGGATGACGTGGTTGGAAACCATTGGGACTTGGGTTCGATTCCCAGGTCCACCCAAATATTTGTTTCATATTTTGTTTAACCTGATTGCATGCAGCGCTTTCCAGTGACGTCCACCATACATATCCAGATCCCAGACGCCAAGTGTCTTCCCACTACAAACCAATGGCCAAAGATGAAAGGCTCTGGTGTTCTCTAGTCAATGAGCACGCACCTGATTCCAGAAGTCAACAAGGGCTTGATCATTATTGGGCCAATTTGCTTCTTCACACCTCCATTGGGTCCAGCATACCCCCCTGGTTAATTGCTTGTTTATTTTCTTTTAACTAATTATTTTAATAATTGTTCTTACTATTATTTAATTAATTAACAAATTAATATTTTTCATAATAAATTCAGAGAATAAAAAATGTAAATATTTTTATTAATTATTATTATTCTTATTTATTAACTTATTTTGTAAATAAATTCTAATTAATCAACTTAGTTTAATTTAGGTTTAATTTTAATCTTTTTCTCAATAAATAAAAATCATGTAGAATTAGGGTTTGACAATTTTCAATCATATTTTCTTGTTATTTTATTTTCATTAAAAAAAACTTAAAAAGCACAAAAAAACATTTTTTCTTTTAATTAAATAATTAATTAGTAAATTAGGTTTAATAGTTAATTTAATTGCAAAAAAGGACAATTTCAATTCTTTTCTCAAAAAGGGTCAAAACCCTAAGGACCTCCCGATTCGATTCTTTCGCGCATTAATTCATATTTTTGATTATATTTATGTATCTGTTTCTGAGGATGTAATAGTTAATTAGGATTTACCGCTTTATTTACTTTCTCGCATTTATTTCCAAACGGGTTTTTGTTTTTGGCGATGTATAGACCCGCGCCTTGTAATAGCGTAGATTTACCTTTCCGCACTTTATTTTCCGCACTCTTAACTGTTAAATGCATGCAAGACTTGGATGAAAATTAAAAACAACTCGTAGATCACCATGATACATGTACAAGATAATATAACATGAAAACAACACACATGCACATGCAACTCCTAGGGTACGCCTCACTCGGTTGCCTCGAAGGTGGTCGTCAAGTATAGGGTGTTTTAGAGGTCGCCCTCCTGTCTAAGATCTAGTTGCCTCGAAACGGTTGCCTCGGATAAAAAGGATCTAGGATATTAGGGTTGCCGCTAAGGCGTCCTACTATTGCTTCGGTGACCACACATGTCCCTTATCATCGAATTGACCCGAATAACTCCAATGATGGTGCTACCTACCTCTCAATGGTGGGATAGCACTATCTAAAGGACTCTTACATAGCCTAATTCCTTAGAGTAGGTAGATTTTCCTGGGTACTTGCTCTTTTCAAACGAACAAAATACTTTTCACACTTACACTTTCAAAAAGTTTTCAAACCAATTTTTCATACACTCTTGAGGACTGATACAAGAGTTACCTAGAAATTTTTTCAAACGAAACTTTTTCAAAACCCACACACACTTGAAAAGCAAACAATTTTTGAAAACATAAGAGCAAGTACCTAAGAGCCCATGGATAACCATGGATAGAAAGGGTGCTAACACCTTCCCTTTCTATAAATCTACCTCCCGAACTGAGAAACATTCTCAAAGAAGGAATTTTGCTGTGCTTTTGTCCTTTCCATGTTGGAGAACATAAAAGACGGTGGCGACTCTTGCTTACCGCGACATTTTGCGAACCAGCTTAAAAAACAATCAGTTCTATTTCCACCGATCACAGAACTGCCACTCTACTGGGGACACTTATAAAAGTGAGGTGTACCTTAGGATTAGACCACTCTTATGTTTTCAATTGCCTGTTTTGATTGCTTTAATATTGTGGGCCTGTTTTGGGAGTTTCATAGATCCTAACCCGAATCTGGGGAATACCTTTTAGGTAGCAACAAACTGTGAGGGAACTGTGCGGGGTATACCGACACGGTTGAAGAAGTTGCTACGTTGATGTGTCACTTTGGTGAGTATCGGTAACCCTTGAGTCAAGTCAAGGAGAGTACGGGGCCGCCGCGTGGTGTCGTGAAGCATCAACTGACCTTAGGAACCTTACTTGACCATCCTGGCCTCTTTAGGGGTAGTGAGATGACCGACTTTGGTGCAGTCCGAAGTTGGTAGATACTCGATACTACACTCATTGAGGGTTGTTTTCTTGGAATATTTTGATCGCCAGTTCAGTGGCTAAATCAAAACAATGAACATAGAAAACAACCCAATGATATTGAGCTCCTTAGAACCCGGTTACTTTTGATAGGACAGGTTTTGAGCCCACCAACTTCAAGAGGGTAGTACCTAGACCTCATGCTGGCCTAAACTCTAAGGGCTGTCTGGTGTGACTTGTGTGCCTTATCATGTTTGCCTTTTGTGGATACTTGTGGTGTGTTTTTATCATAACATCATAACATCATAAAGCATCATATGCATTTACTAACCACTTCAAGGGTTCGAATCTTCATTTGTGTTCTTGTTTTGTAGGACATGGAAACTATCCGCAGAAAGACCATTCAGATCAACCTTGTAGGGATACCTCCTCAACTTAAGGAGCTTACATCCAGGATTCCCAAGAACTCTTCTTTCAGTGAGAGACATGGTAGACTCATCAGCTTGGTCAACACCAATGTTGAAGAAGATATGTTAAAAGTTCTCTTCCAGTTCTTTGACCCTTTGCACCACTGTTTTACTTTCCCGGATTATCAATTAGTACTTACTTTGGAAGAGTTTTCTCAGCTTCTGAAGGTTCCTATCCTTAGTCAACTACCCTACAACGATACGGAAAGGGAACCAAAACTTGAAGAGGTTTCTAAAGCATTACGTCTACAACCATCTGACATCAAGGGACATTGGGAAGTTAGAAGTGGTATCAAAGGATTCTTGGCAAAGTTCCTGTTTGAGAAGGCCCAAGAATGTTGGAACTCCCTTGACCTACAAGCCTTTGAAGAAGTTGTGGCACTCCTTGTCTATGGGTTGGTGTTGTTCCCAAATCCGGATCAGCTTATAGATATCAATGCTGTCAAGATCTTCATGTCCAGGAATCCTATACCTACGTTGCTTGGGGACATCCTCCACTCATGTTACACTCGAACCATGAGAAAAAGAGGTGTTCTCATGTGCTGCACTCCTCTCCTGGCAAGGTGGTTTATTTCACACCTTCCACAATCAGTTTTGAAGAATGAGCGGGGTTTGAGATGGTCACAACGATTGATGACTCTTACACATGCTGATATACATTGGTGTTCTCGGTCCAGAGAAAATGTCACTATCATTGATTGTTGCGGAGAGTTTCCTTTTGTTCCTTTACTTGGAATTAGAGGGGGAATTACTTACAACCCATGTCTGGCTTTGAGACAGTTTGGATATGCTCGGAGGGATGGCCCTCATGACATGTTGATTCCTGACATAGTTTTTGACTTCGACAACGATGCACAAGGACTTCGCCAGAGATTTATCAGAGCTTGGAGGATGCCCAACAGGGTAGATAGCAAGACACTGGGGCACAAGAACTCCATTCCCCTTGAGCCTTATCTCAAGTGGGTACGCGCCCGCTCCCAGAAGCTGGTGATGCCATATCCTCATGTTCTCCCTGTGATCAAAGAGCCAGTTTTAGAAGGAGAGGTGCCATACACCATTCAACATCTTGACATGCCAACATCTTGGGAAGAAATGCAAAAGAGCTGGATCCAACTAAAGGAAGAACGGAATTCTCTTGAAGCCAATATACATGCCAGTGAGAAGAAGGTCTTGGAGCTCACCCGTCTACTTCACGAGGAAAAGACCCTCAACACCTACATCGCACCAAAGAGGATGCGCAGTATCTTTTGGGATTAAGTATTTTGTAATATTTCGCTCATGAGGCATTGATGTACTGAACAGATTATTTCTTAATATAACGTGTGTTCTCTTTTTGTCTACAACAAATTTGAACTTTTGAACCCTTTGAATGCATTGCATAAATAGCATATCATGCATCATGTGCATAACAGGTACTCTTTTCTATAGGTTACTTAATCTTCTTCGCTGTTTATTTCAGCAATCATCATGAATCCTGAATCATCCAATGAACAAGCTATCAAGGCCCTCCAGGCCCAGAACACCCAATTTCAAGAGCTGGTCATGAGCTTAGCCCAGGGTCAACAGGAATTGAAGGCTCTGCTGGTGAAGAAGAAGAAGAAGAGGACTGTGTTGTTTAACTCTGGACGGAGGTTTGGGAATACACTGCAAAATGAGGCTAATCAGGCTACTTCCTCTGTAGGGAAAGGCAGTCCCCAAGGGGGAAGGGTTCCTAGTCCCGTGGTCTCCGACAACGAGACAAATTTCAATGATGAACAGTACCCTCCTGCTGAGGACAGGTATAAGCAGCTAGAGGACCGACTGAGTGCTATGGAGATTCAGCATGTGCCCGGGTTGAATTTTGGAGATCTGGGTCTATCTTCTGGGGTGGTGATTCCACACAAGTTCAAGGCACCTGCCTTTGTGAAGTACGACGGGGCTTCCTGTCCTAAGCTGCATCTCAGATCATATGTAAGGAAGATCCAACCTTACACTGCAGACAAGAACTTATGGATCCATTTCTTCCAGGAGAGTCTTTCAGGGACTCAACTCAAATGGTTCTATCAGCTGGATGGAACTAATATTCGTAATTGGGAGGACTTGGCTACTGCTTTTTATAAGCAGTATCAGTACAATTTCGACCTCGCTCCTACGCGTACCCAATTCCAGGGTATGTCACTAGGAACGGGTGAAGGTTTTAAGGAGTACGCGCAGAGGTGGAGAGACCTGGCTGGCAGGGTGCAGCCACCGTTGACGGATCATGAACTCGTGGACATGTTCTTGGGGACCCTGTCTGGTCCATTCTTTAATCACCTGATTGGTAATTCATCTGCTGGGTTTACAGACCTGATCCTGACTAGTGAGAGGATCGAAGCTGGTATCAAATCGGGGAAGATACAGAAAGGTGCCTCCTCGAGTACTGAAAATAAGCCCTTCAAGAAGGAAGCTAGTGCTGTTTATGGTCCCAGAAGACAGAGTAAACCGGAACGCCGCCAAGCTGTCAACGCGGTGGTAATTTCAAATCCTGCTGCTCCTCCTCAGCAATACAACCAGCCAAGGGGTGAGAGACCCAAAAGGCAGTACACTCGGCTCAGCATGACCCTGTCTCAGATTTTGCCGCAACTGCTGTCAACCAATCTGGTAACTGTCAAGGAAGCTCCGAAGGTAGTGAACACCACATCTTCGAAGTATAATCCAAACGCCCGCTGTGCTTATCACTCTGACAGCCCGGGGCATACTACGGATGATTGTTGGGCTCTGAGGAATAAGGTTCAGGACCTTATTGATGCTAAGGAAATACAGTTTGAGGCGCCCGAAAGGCCCAATGTTGTGACTGCTCCCATGCCCTAGCATGGAGTGAATGCTGTGGAAGGAGACCGGTATGTAGCCTCTGTGGATGATATTGTTACTCCGTTGTTGAATGTCAAAAGGAACCTGTTGCTAGCCGGTTTATTTCCGGGATGTAGTAAAGGTTGCCATCTATGTGCTGTTTCACCTGCTGGTTATCCTTTGTTGAAGTCAGGCGTCCAAAACCTGATGGATAACAAAGAGATCTTGTTCGAGAAGGTTATTGTTCCTGTTACCCCTGCTGAAGAAGTTTCTATTGTCACTATTTTCAACAAACATCCTAAGGCTCCCTCAAAGAAGCCTGTCAAAATCCTGTCTACTCAGAAGATTGCTCCCATCATCATTACTGTTCCGGGGCCCATCCCTTATACATCTGACAAAGCTGTCTCGTGGCACGATGGGGCAGATGTTTATATGCTCGGAGTAAAACAAGAGTTTGATACTAGTACCGGCATCAGTAACATCACCGGGCCTGCCAAAGTCACTCGCAGTGGTAGACTGTTCTCACTAGATATTACGCCACCAGCCATTCAGAGACCTCTTGTCATCACACCTGCCATGGTGCCTGCTTCCCTCCCTGATCAAGTTCCTGTTCCTACCCCTGCTGCCGAGTCATCTGATGCTCGGGGCAAAGGGATTGCTACTGATGTGCCTGCCCAGACGGAGGCACCGAAGACCGTCAATGTTGAAGCTTCCAAGCAAGAGATGGAAGAGATTCTCAAAATTATCAAGAAGAGTGATTTCAATGTAGTTAAGCAGCTGGGGCACACCCCATCTAAGATTTCTATGCTATCACCGTTGTTGTGTTCAGAGGCCCATGCCAAGGCCCTGAGTTCCTTCCTGAAGACGGCCCACGTGCCACAAAAGACGTCTGCTGATCAGTTTACCGATTGTGTGGCCAACTTGACTGCTGATAATGGGTTGGGTTTCTCAGACGCTGATTTGACTGCCAAAGGAAAGAACCATAACGACGCCCTGCATGTCTCCATTGAATGCAGGGGCACTATTCTTGCCCATGTGTTGGTAGACACCGGTTCTTCGTTGAATGTATTTCCCAAGAAAGCTCTAGACAGGCTGGATTGTGAGGGTTTAGAGCTCAAGCCTAGTAACATTGTTGTCCGGGCCTTTGACGGGTCGAAGAGGATGGTACATGGTGAGGTTGACATTCCAATCAGGGTTGGTTCTCAAGTTTTTGATTCTACTTTCTATGTGATGGACATTCGTCCATCCTATTCTTGTTTGCTGGGTCGTCCATGGATCCACAAGGCTGGAGTTGTGACCTCCACATTGCATCAGAAGCTTAAATACCCGGTCAGAGGGAAGATCGTAACAGTTCAAGGGGAGGAGGAATATATGGTCAGTCACCTCAACTCGTTCCGGTACATAGAGATGGATGGGGAGTTCATTGAGACCCCATTTCAACATTTTCAAGAGGTTCCTCCAACACTGGCGTCAGCAGAGACTGTGACTAAAGAAGATTCTCCGTTGAATATGGCTTCCTTGAAGGATGCACGGGCTGTGGTTGAGAAGGGTGAGTGTGCAAACTGGGGCTGACTTCCTGATTTCACTCCGAAGACTGATAAATTTGGTTTGGGTTTTACTGCAGAGGCTCAGAAGGCTGTGCGTAAGGCAAGGATTGGAAGACCTCCTGTATTCATCACCAATCCGGGAGTAAATTCTATTGAAGACGAGGCGGAAGAATCTGAATTCGACAGCTGGATCTACCCAACGACCAACGGTGGACTAAGCAACTGGACTGCCAAAGACTACATACCTATTACTTTTGTCACTCAATAATGAACTCCTTTGTTTTAAATTTGTAACGAACAATAATTTGAAACTTTATGGCCCGGTGTCTTACCCGGGGCACCGTGGCTTCATTTGTGAGGGCTTATTACTTGTCATTTTCATATATCATGAATAAAAGCATTGGACGTTTTTCGCATTTCAAATCTTGCGCTCCCTTTCTTTCTTTATATATTGCAAAACAGCTATATTTACACACACTCACTTATACAGGTTCCAATCCACTCTGGATCTCACTGGTAACGACTCTGCTTCCGCCATTTGTGACTTCGAAAATCCGATCAACTTAGCCTAAGACGAAGGTGAAGATGATTGCGAAGTACCTGGTGAGCTTGCAAGACTGTTACTCCAGGAAGAGAGGGCCATTCAGCCACATGAAGAGCCAGTGGAAACGGTAAATCTGGGTACTGAGACAGACAAAAAGGAAGTCAAGATCGGTGCTAATCTAGAGCTCAGTGTGAAACAACGGTTGATTCAGATGCTGCATAATTATGTGGAAATCTTTGCCTGGTCTTAAGAAGACATGCCTGGGTTGGATATCGACATTGTGGTTCATCATTTGCCTACCAAGGAAGAATGCCCTCCGGTAAAGAAGAAGGTCCGCCGTATGCGTCCAGAGATGTCCGAGAAAATCAAAGCTGAGGTTATGAAACAATTCGACGCCGGTTTTCTAGCAGTGACTTCCTACCCTCAGTGGGTTGCCAACGTGGTTCCGGTGCCGAAGAAAGATGGTAAGGTCAGAATGTGTGTTGATTACATGGATTTGAATAAGGCGAGTCCCAAGGATGATTTCCCTCTACCTCATATCGATGTTCTGGTTGACAACACTGCTCAGCATAAAGTATTCTCCTTCATGGACGGCTTCTTCGGTTATAATCAAATCAAAATGGCTCCTGGAGACATGGAGAAGACCACTTTCGTCACTCAGTGGGGCACCTTTTGCTACAAGGTCATGCCATTTGGGTTGAAAAATGCTGGGGCAACCTACCAACGTGCCATGGTTGCTTTGTTTCATGACATGATCCATCACGAGATCGAAGTATATGTCGAAGATATGATTGCAAGGTCCCAAACCTAGGAGGAACACCTTGACCATCTGCAAAAGTTGTTTGACCGTCTGAAGTTGTACAAGCTGAGATTAAATCCAAACAAGTGCACCTTTGGGGTGAGATCTGGAAAATTGCTAGGCTTCGTCGTGAGCGACAAAGGTATTCAAGTGGACCCTGCCAAAGTGAAAGCCATACAAGAGATGCCGGCTCCCAAGACAGAAAAAGAAGTCAGAGGCTTTCTAGGACGGCTGAAATATATTGCCTGATTCATCTCACATCTAACTGCTACCTGTGAACCAATCTTCAAGCTACTGAAGAAAGATCAAGTAGTACGTTGGAACGATGAATGCCAGGCCGCTTTCGACTGAATCAAAGAGTATCTCCAAGAACCACCCATTCTTATTCCGCCGGTTGAAGGGAGACCTCCAATCTTATACTTGACAGTACTGGACAACTCAATGAGGTGTGTGCTGGGGCAGCATGACGAGTCTGGCTGAAAAGAGCATGCTATTTATTACCTTAGCAAAAAGTTTACCGACTGTGAGACCCGATACTCATTGCTCGAGAAAACTTGCTGCGCTTTGGTATGGGCTGCTCGCCGGCTGAGACAGTATATGTTGACTCACACTACTCTGTTGATTTCAAAAATGGATCTGATCAAGTACATTTTCGAAAAGCCTGCTCTGTCCGGAAGAATAGCAAGATGGCAGATGATCTTGACAGAATATGACATCCAGTACACGACTCAGAAAGCAATCAAGGGAAGTGTATTGGCAGACCATTTGGCACACCAGGTAGTGGACGACTACCAATCTATGAACTTTGAATTTCCGGACGAGAACATCATGGTAGTGACTGATTGTGAAGTACCTGGACCGGATGAAGGACCTGAGGAAGGATCCCTATGGTCTATGCACTTTGAGGGAGCCTCAAACGCTTTAGGTAATGGTATTGGCGCCGTGATCATATCCCCTAAAGGCACTCATACTCCACTTACTGCCCGGATATGTTTCAACTGCACCAACAACATGGCAGAGTATGAAGCATGTATCATGGGTCTTCAAGCTGCAATTGACTTAAAGATCAAGTTTCTGAGTGTCTTCAGAGATTCCGCTCTCGTGATCAATCAGATCAAAGGCGAGTGGGATACGAAACACCCAAATCTTATTCCTTACAAAAAGTATGTGTTGACGATGATTCCCCACTTCGAGGAGATAACTTTTAAACACTTCCCAAGAGAGGAGAATCAGTTGGCGGATGTGCTGGCTACAATGTCTTCTATGTTCAAAGTCAAATGGGACAACGAGGCTCCCCGGATCATTATATGGAAATTGGACGAACCTGCACATTGCTGCGATCTTGAGGCTGAAGAGGTAACTGAAAAACCTTGGTATCATGAAGTGAAGAGGTACTTGGAAGCTCAAGAATACCCTGAGAGTGCATCTGTTAATGACAAGAAGTTCCTGAGAAGGTTTGCGGCAAAATTCTTCCTCAGCAATGGCATTCTATACAAGCGAAACCATGATTCAACCTTACTGCGTTGTGTGGATAAGACGGAAGCAGAAAGAATCATGGCAGAGCTGCACGAGGGTACCTTCGGAACATATTCCAGTGGACATACCATGGCAAAGAAAATCCTTTGGGCAGGATATTTCTGGTCCACAATGGAGGCCGATTGTTATCAACACTCTCGGACATGTCACAAATGCCAGATCTATGCTGATAAGGTGCACGTTCCTCTCGTTCCTCTGAACATCTTGACAGCACCTTGGCCTTTTGCAATGTGGGGCATTGATATGATCGGCGAGATCAGACCTACGGCATCCAACGGGCATCGCTTCATCCTGGTAGCGATTGATTACTTCACGAAGTGGGTCGAAGCAGCTTCCTATGCTACTGTAACCAAGAACTTCGTGGCACGGTTCATTCGGCATAACCTGATTTGTCGCTACGGTGTACCTGAGAGGATCATTACGGATAATGGTACCAATCTTAACAATAAAATGATCACTGAACTCTGAGAGCAGTTCAAGATACAGCATCATAACTTCTCCCTACCGGCCGAAGATGAATGGGGCTGTCGAAGCGGCAAATAAGAATATCAAGAAGATTGTGCAGAAGATGACAGTGACCTACAAAGATTGGCACGAGATGTTACTGTTCGCTCTTCATGGGTACCGTACCTCAGCACGGACGTCAACAGGGGCAACTCCCTTTTCCTCGGTCTATGGCATGAAGGCAGTCTTGCCTATTGAAGTCCAGATACCCTCTCTCCAGATAATGAAAGATGCAGGTTTGAGCGAAGATGACTGGATCCAGACTCAACTTGATCAATTAAATCTAATCGATGAAAAGAGACTCACTGCTATTTGTCATGGTCAGACGTACCAAAAACGGATGATCAGGGCATTTAACAAGAAAGTCAGACGACAAGAGTATCAAGTCGGAGACCTGGTAATCAAGCGCATCATTCTTCCTCAAAGTGATCCCAGGGGTAAATGGACCCCTACGTACGAAGGGCCATTTGTGGTTAAACATATCTTCTCAGGAGGAGCTATGATCCTAACTACCATGGATGGTGACGACCTTCCTCACCCCGCCAATGCAGACATAGTAAAAAGATACTACACATGAATTAAAGACCTGCTAGGTTGACACACCTAAGCAAAAATAAGGGCTTCCCGGCGAACCAAAAGGGTTCGGGCAAAAATAAGGGATGAAATGGAAAAAAAATCTGTACACCCGGCAAGTCGAAAACCTGAAAAGGCGGCTTGGGCAAAAATGGGTATCCCGGTGGACTGAAAACCCAAAAGGGCGGTCCAGGCAAAAGTTAGGGATTAAAGCGTAATACTATGTCTCATTGGATCACCTTGCATCCATAATTCGGTATCAACTATCAGGTTCAGACGACATCGATCAATCAGCTTCATCTTCAACTGAGCAGCAAAGTGATGAGACGCTTGAAGACATAAAGGCGATAGCAGAGTTGGAACCCAGTGGGATTATTTTTTTCACATAGCTGTTTTGTTTTCCTTTTCACAAAATTGTATAAACTCTATGTTGTTCGGCGGTGTTCTCTTACTAGGACGTCAGCCTCTTGTACACAAAACGCCTATTTACAGGCAAATTTCAAAATCAATGCAAATCCACTTTTCCAGACAAATTGCCAATTGTTTTTCCTTTATCTGTTTTGTTTTGAAAAGAACGTCCAATGTTCATTTTTGATATATGCATTTGACATTAATTGCTAACTCATAAATATTTGCATGCGAAACAAAGGACTAATTACAGGTGACATCAGAAACAGGGGCAATAATGAGTTGTCTAAGCAATCTAGTTGCTCTGTCCACCAAGATACCAGGTGTGATACGGTGGAAGAACTGACTTGAGGTTTTGCGTTTGTTTTCGCAAATGTTTCAGTTGAGCAAGAGTCGCCACCGACTTTTTATTTTATCCTAAGGAAAGGTTAAAAAGCACAGCAAAAACCTTTGAGATGTTTTCTTGGGTTCGGGGAGTAGATTATATAAAGGGAAGGTATTAGCACCCTTTCTATCCATGGTTATCCATGGGCTCTTAGTTACTTGCTTAGATCAACTTGCCTTGATTTTCAATTGTTTGAAATGGTGCTTTGTGTGTGGGTTTGAAAATGTTTTTGAAAAGAGGCCAATGTGGTGGCAACCTTTGTAATGATCCATGTTGGGATGTATACAAAGGTGTATGTCTTTTGAAAAGTTTTCAATGTTTTTGAAAGTTGTTTTGAAAGTGTTGTGATGTGTGGTTTTTAAAAATAGGCAAGTGTTTTTGTTTTGCAAGTTGGCAAGTAACTAAGAGTTTTGTCTACCCTAAATTCCTCAAAGATCTTTGCTATGTTTTAAACCTTTTAACAATTTTGTTCCACCATTGTATTTGGTGGACAATTTTGTGTTAGGATGTGAACGGGACGGGCGCGGGTCATCGTTTAGACCATGATTGCAATGGTGCCAAGTATCTTTGGGCAATTTTTCCTTTAAGGGACTTGATCATTTTTAGGCAACTTTCGAAAGCGTCATCGAGGGACTATGATCATTTGAATTTGTTTTGTTTTGCCAAAGATACCTAAAATGAAACATGGCCCATTATTTGAAGGCAACAAGTGGAGTAACCTAGGGGTGCAAGTGTGATTAGTGTTGTCCACTTTCATGCTTGTTTATCTTGGATTTAGGTCAAACTATTCGTTGTTTTTGATTTGCATACATAACCCTAATTCTATCATGGCATATTTAGAAAGCTTTTAAATGCGGAATTTAAAGGTCCTAAATTATTACACAATAATCATGGGAATGGGGGTACAAGTGTTAGAATGGGGATGAGACTTCATAGGAGAATAGTGTCCAATATTTACAACCAAATCGAATTGCGCAAATGTAAATATAAAGATGTATAAGAATAAAGCAATATGTATGTGTAAATATTTTTGTGTAAGTGTATGTTTTATTTACAAATAAAATAAAAAAAATAATTAAAAGGGTTAATTTTTGAATATTTTCATGTTTGGGGCAAAAAACCCTAATTTTGCTAAATAAAAGGTATTAATTATGCAATATAATATACAATATTTATTAATTATATAAAAAATAAATAAAAGAGAAGTATATTTGTTAAAAGGTATTTTTGATGTTAAATATTAATAAAAATAAAAATGTAGATTTTTTGTATTTTTATCCTAAATATCCTAACAAATATGTAAATATTTATATTATATGTTAAATATATTAAATATGTACAAAAATAAAATATTTAATATTTACAAAAAAAAAAGTATATATTTTTTATAAAATGTTTTCAAAAGATAAAATAAAATAAAATTAGAAAATAAGCGTATTTTGTATTGTTTTTAGTATTTTAAATAAAAAGTATTATGTATTTATTTTCATATTAAACCAAATGAAACCAAATAAATATCAAATAAAATGCAAAAAAATGTGAGAAAAATATTTTTAATATTTTTTGTGCTTTGACAAAAATAAATAAGTCAAAAACAAAAATCAAAAGTCAAAAATAATAAAAATAAAACACAATGGGCCAAGGGGGTGCATGTGAAATACAGTGGTGCAAAAAAGAAAAATATCTCAGGCCCATCCCATAGAGGTTGTCTTCAACCTCCAGCAACAAAAATGTCAAAAACGCGCGCCTTTCCCACCTTGTTCAAACATCCTGATTCCTGGACTTTTAGCACAAACTTATAACACAACAAATATCAAGCATCAAGCCACGAATCCATACATACCAATAACTTGATCAAACTCTCAGAAATGAGAGAGAATTTCTTCTCCCCCAATTTCTGACCTAAGTTTTTGTCAATGTTCAGGTCTTAAATTCTCTCAGCATATGCAATATAAATGGAAAGTGAGGATATGAGTGGCTTCAGGGACATGAGTATGACATTTTTCATTCACAAACTTAAAGCTAACTCTTCCTAGATTGAGAGATAGAAGTCCATGAACTTACCTGTTCAGCTTGGATCGTATCTGGCAATGAAGGTACTTTCAGTGCAATGTGAGGACTTGTACAACTTGCTTGAAGGTCAGGGATGCTTCTCCAACCTTTAGCTTGCTTTGAAACCAAATGAATCAAGCTATGGAAGTCAACCTGCAAAACAGAAAAAGTGAAAATGGTGAAGTTGGTTAGAGGTGTTACAGGTCGTGTCCAATGCTTGGGATAGTTTGTATAGGTGGTATGGAGTGTGTATGAACTGGTTTTGGTCAAGGCGCACGAGTAGATTGAGTTGTGCCACTCAAACTGCAGGGATGCCCTATTTTGTGCAGTTCAATGGTGTTTTTGTGAATGGGGAGGTATCAAGGGTTAAAGGCTCGTGTTTTAGGTCTGTTAGGGAGTACGAAAAGTGTGGAGAAAGTTTGTCTTGGCTTCTGGTTGCAGCAATGTGAGATGTTGTAAGTTATGCCATGTTTCTTCTCATGTAAGCAAAAATTGTCAACTTGGTTTCTAGACTTATGCAGGCCCCCTAAACATGCTGCCTCAATCCCTCGTGATCAGTGTGTTATGCCCATGAATCCTGTGTCCAAAGATATGGCCTTGTACTTCTTGATTTGCAAACTTGACATAAAGCCAAACTTTACAAAAATGGATAAAGTGCTTTTTCTAATTAAGGCTTAATTCTTCATACAATGACCAAATGCACAAAATAATGCCTTGGAACAATGGATTGGCATTTAATTATTGAGTAAGAAAAGGATTAGAGGCCTGTAACTAGCTTGCTCATGCTGATTTGAAAAATTGCAAAGTGTATGAACATGAAGATGGCTTATGAACAAAGTGACTTTTGCCTATATTGCCAAATTCGATTCTCCCTAACCACAAGGTTGTTTGATGAGTTCTTGGACATTTTGTAAAGCTTGGAATGTGTACTACAATCCATCATTGTAATGAATTTTGAAATTCCAAGTGGAAGCATGTGAAAAGTGGCCATGAAGTTGGGCAAAAATCCTGCCTAGAATAGGTCAAAAAATTTCTAAGTTAAGAATGTTTTGCACCCCTATTCCAAAAATCATAACTTGAGCTAAAAGCTTCTTTTGAGGAAACTTTGTGAATAAAAGTTGTAGATTTTGCAATGGACTACAACTTTCATGTTTTGAGTTTTCCTTGTATCCAAATGTATCTTGGTGAAAAAATGGGACAAAGTTAGGAAAAAATTAGGGATTTTCATAACTTAGAAAATTTCTAAGTTATGAAAATTCTTCATTTTAAACCCTAATTTGCAATTTTTGATTTCTTGATGAACAAGTTTCATAATTTTGACATGTCTTGATGGAAAATGAATCTTGACACTTGATTTTGACCAAAAAGTCAAAGTTTGACTTTTCAGTATACAGTCAAATTTGGCTCAGTTGACTGGAAAATTCATCTGTCAATCTTGTGCATCTGGGATCTTTTGAACTTGTTGAACATGTCAAGACAATTCCATTGGGTCCTTGAACCCATATGTGAGCTTGGTTTTCCATTGGCTAGGTCAAACAGTCAAAAATTGCCTTTGTGCAGTCAAAACCCTAAAAATGACCATTTTGCCCTTTTGGTGATCTGATCAAATTTCTTATGGAATTGTGATCCAAACTTGACCAAATGGTTCATATGAGTTCATGATGTTGATGTGGGTCAAAAATCATGAGTTTTGACTGTCAATTGCCCATAGTTGACTTTTCCCCAATACAGCTGATTTCTAGGTCAACTGTCCAATTGACTTGGCAAAGATTGGAATCAAGGCTTGAAACTTGGTATGGATAAACTTGGGAGTCCAATATGAAGCATGAAAGTCATCTTAGGCTTTTTAGGTCAAAACATCTTTGTGCAAACACAAACCCTAATTTGGGTCAACAGTGCAAGGAGAAGTCTTGAGCAGAGGAAACCCTAGCTGGATTTTGAGCTCCAAGGGTCTTGTGGTGAGAAAATGTTGAGGAAATGGGAGGGCAAATTTTGGGGTACAACAGCTGCCCCTGTTCAATCTTCTTGAACCTGAAGAGTTAGATTGGCAAGTTTGCCTTTCGCGACTCGAGGGTAAAAGGAGATTGGACACTAGAGTGCCCAGAAATTTGCACTCGCATAGCGGAGTATCAGCAATGTGATGGCGGGAATGGGCTTATAGATTCCATTTGGAGAGATGGTGGATGGGGGGATGGGCTTATAGATTCCATCTGGAGACGTGACAGAACCTTGTCGGGAATGGGCTTATAGATGCCATTTGGAAGTGTTGGTCGCGTAAGAGATTCCTTAGCGAGAACTTGTGTACTTTGAAAAAGGAAGATGTTTCCTGGCCTGTTACAGGTGTTGATCTTCAATCTCTTCATGCAGATATGCCCTGGCTAGATACAGGTATCGAATCCATAATTAGTTGCTCACAGATGTGCCCTGGCTAGATACAGGAATCTGATCTGGAACTTCAAAAGGTTGTTTACAGACGTGCCCTGGATGGATACAGGTATCGAATCTCTAAACTGTTTATGTAGACGTGCCCTGGATAGATACAGGTATCGAATCCACAATCAAATCACTCATAGATATACCCTGGCTAGATACAGGAATCGAATCCGGAATTTGTCGTCTACAGATATGCCCTGGCTGGATACAGGTATCGAACCTGGAGTCGTCGTCTACAGATATGCCCTGGCTGGATACAGGTATCGAATATGGAATTGCAGAAGGTTGGTAGAGATAGCTTTCCTGGTTGGATACAGGTGTAAACCTCTGACCTGAGAATGAAAGATAATTTCCTGGCCCATTATAGGGGTTGATCTTCAAACTCTTCCTGCAAATATGCCTTGGCTGGATACAGGAATTGAATCTACAATCGCTCACTCACAGATATGCCCTGGCTAGATACAGGTATTGAATCTGGAATTGCGATAGTTGATAGTAATCATCTTTTGATTGACCTTTTTCCTGAAAAGGCAAAACATTAGTTGTATGCAATGTCATGATGTATGAGATGCATGATGTCATGATGCTCAAAATGAGGTAGTGTTGTATGCACTTTGTCATGTATGTAAGCAGGATGTATGAAATATGAAATGTCTATGAATGTATTTTCGTCTAGGAAAATAAATCCTTGACGACTGGCCGGGGAATCGAATCCTGGGCTGATATTGAAGAGTAGAGTTCTTCGCTTCCGCTGGGGATTCTAATGATGAGTTATGTTAGGGAATTTGATGAACTCCACTGGGGATAGGAAGAACTTCTCCGAGGACGAACTTTCCATGGAAATAAGCTGAGGATAACCCAGTTATAAGCCCTGGTGGGGAAATAACCTTTGAAATGAAACCGGTGAGAGACGTATGTACTCTGCAGGGGACAAGCTTCCAGAATCTACTGGGGATAAGCTTCAAGACCTGCTGGGGATAATGATTCAACTCTCCTGGGGAAATTTTCAGACTGTACTGGGGTACTGGCTCCACTGGGGTGTCTTGTGTTCCGCCGGGGAACAATCTTAGCTTAAGACTGTCGGGGATGCTTGTTTAGGAACGTCTATACTCCGCTGGGGAATGTTGAGATCTTCTGGGGATACCCAACTTCCTTAAGGCTGACAGTAGACTAACTCTGCTTGGGGAGAGTATTGCTGAATCTTGTCTTACTCTGTGGGGAGTTGAGGTAACTTGGTTAAATTCTTCAGCCGAACTTACCTTGGTACCTCGGTGGACAGAGCAACTAGATTGCTTAGACAATTCTTTATTGCCCCTATTTCTGATGTCATCTGTAATTAGTCCTTTGTTTCGCATGCAAATACTTATGAACAACAATTAATTTCAAATGCATATATCAAAATGAACATTGGACGTTCTTTGCAAAACAAAACAGAAAAAGGAAAAACGATGGGTAATTTGTCTGAAAAATTGAACTTGTATTGATTTTGAAATTTGCCTGTAAATAGGCGTTTATGTACAGGAGGCTGACGTCCTAGTAAGAGAACACCGCCGAACAACATAGAGTTTATACAATTTTGAAAAGGAAACAAAAACAGCTATGTGAAAAATAATCCCACTGGGTTCCAACTCTGTTATCGCCTTTATGTCTTCAAGCGTTTCATCACTTTGCTGCTTAGTTAAAGATGAAGCTGATTGATCGATGCCGAAGTCTGAGCCCGATAGTTGATGCCGAATTCTGGATGCAAGGTGATCCAATGAGACATAATATTACGCTTATCCCTAACTTTTGCCTGGACCGCCCTTTCGGGTTTTCAGTCCACCGGGATACCCATTTTTGCCCAAGCCGCCTTTTCAGGTTTTCGACTTGCCGGGTGTACTTATTTTTTTCATTTCATCCCTTATTTTTGCCCGAACCCTTTTGGTTCGCCGGGAAGCCCTTATTTTTGCCTAGGTGTGTCAACCTAGCGGGTCCTTAATTCATGCGTAGTATCTTTTTACTATGTCTGCATTGGCGGGGTGAGGAAGGTCGTCACCATCCATGGTGGTTAGAATCATAGCTCCTCCTGAGAAGATATGTTTAACCACAAATGGCCCTTCGTACGTAGGAGTCCATTTTCCCCGGGGATCACTTTGAGGAAGAATGATGCGTTTGATTACCAGATCTCCGACTTGATACTCTTGTCGTCTGACTTTCTTGTTAAATGCTCTGATCATCCGTTTTTGGTACGTCTGACCATGACAAATAGCGGTGAGTCTCTTTTCGTCAATTAGGTTTAATTGATCAAGCCGAGTCTGGATCCAGTCTTATTCGCTCAAGTCTGCTTCCTTCATTATCCGGAGAGAGGGTATCTGGACTTCAATAGGAAAGACTGCCTCCATGCCATAGACCAAGGAAATGGGAGTTGCCCCTGTTGACGTTCGTGCTGAGGTACGGTACCCATGTAGAGCAAACGGTAACATTTCGTGCCAATCTTTGTAGGTCACCGTCATCTTCTGCACAATCTTCTTGATGTTCTTATTCGCTGCTTCTACAACCCCATTCATCTTCGGCCGGTATGGAGAAGAATTGTGGTGCTGTATCTTGAATTGCTCGCAGAGCTCAGTGATCATCTTGTTGTTAAGATTTGTACCATTATCCGGAATGATCCTCTCAGGTACACCGTATCGACATATCAGGTTGTGCCGAATGAACCGTGCCACGACACTCTTGGTTACTGTGGCGCAGGAAGCTGCTTCGACCCATTTTGTGAAGTAATCAATCGCTACCAGGATGAAGCGGTGCCCGTTGGATGCCGTAGGTCGGATCTCGCCGATCATATCAATGCCCCACATTGCAAAAGGCCAAGGTGCTGTCAAGATGTTCAGAGGAACCGGAGGAATGTGCACCTTATCAGCATAGATCTGGCATTTGTGACAAGTCCGAGAATGCTGATAACAGTCGGCTTCCATTGTGGACCAGAAATATCCTGCCCGAAGGATTCTCTTCGCCATGGTATGTCCGCTGGAATGTGTCCCGAAGGTACCTTTATGTAGCTCTTCCATGATCTTTTCTGTTTCAGTCTTATCCACACAACGCAGTAAGGTTGAATCATGGTTTCGCATGTAGAGAATACCATTGCTGAGGAAGAACTTTGCCGCAAACCTTCTCAGGAACTTCTTGTCATTAACAGATGCGCCTTCAGGGTATTCTTGAGCTTCAAGGTACCTCTTCACTTCATGATACCAGGGTTTTTCTATTACCTCCTCGGCCTCAAGATCACAGCAATATGCAGGTTCATCCAACTTCCAAATAATGATCCGGGGAGCTTCGTTATCCCATTTGACTTTGAACATAAAAGACATCGTAGCCAACGCGTCCGCTAACTGATTCTCCTCTCTTGGGAAGTGTTCAAAAGTTATCTCTTCGAAGTGGGGAAGCAAAGTCAGCATATACTCCTTGTAAGGAATAAGATTTGGGTGTTTCGTATCCCACTCGCCTTTGACCTGATTGATCACGAGAGCGGAATCTCCGAAGACACTCAGAAACTTGATCCTTAAGTCAATTGCAGCTTGAAGACCCATGATACATGCCTCATACTCCGCCATGTTGTTGGTGCAGTTGAAACATAGCCGGGCGGTGAGTGGAGTATGAGTGCCTTTGGGGGATATGATCACAACGCTGATTCCGTTACCAAAGGCGTTCGAGGCTCCGTCAAAGTGCATAGACCATCGGGATCCTTCCTCAGGTCCTTCATCTGGTCCAGGTACTTCACAATCAGTCACTACCATGATGTCCTCGTCTGGAAATTCAAAGTTCAACGACTGGTAATCATACACTGGTTGGTGTGCCAAACGGTCTGCCAATACACTTCCCTTGATTGCTTTTTGAGTCGTGTACTGGATGTCGTATTCCGTCAAGATCATTTTCCATCTTGCTATTCTTCCGGACAGAGCAGGCTTTTCGAATATGTACTTGATTGGATCCATTTTTGAAATCAACAGAGTAGTGTGAGTCAACATATACTGTCTCAGCCGGCGAGCAGCCCATACCAGAGCGCAGCAAGTTTTCTCGAGCAGTGAGTACCGGGTCTCACAGTCGGTAAACTTTTTGCTCAGGTAATAAATGGCGTGCTCTTTTCGGCCAGACTCGTCATGCTGCCCCAGCACACACCCCATTGAGTTGTCCAGTACTGTCAAGTATAGTATTAGAGGTCTCCCTTCAACCGGTGGCATAAGAATGGGTGGTTCTTGGAGATACTCTTTGATCTTTTCGAAAGCAGCCTGACATTCATCGTTCCAACATACTACTTGATCCTTCTTCAGTAGCTTGAAGATTGGTTCACAGGTAGCAGTTAGATGTGAGATGAATCGGGCAATGTAGTTCAATCGTCCCAGAAAGCCTCTGACTTCTTTCTCTGTCTTAGGAGTTGGCATCTCTTGTATGGCTTTCACTTTGGCAGGGTCCACTTGAATGCCTTTGTCGCTTACGATGAAACCTAGCAATTTTCCAGATCTTACCCCAAAGGTGCACTTGTTTGGGTTCAACCTCAGCTTGTACAACTTCAGCCGGTCAAACAGCTTCCGCAGATGGTCAAGGTGTTCCTCCTCAGTTTGGGACCTTGCAATCATATCATCGACATACACTTCTATCTCGTGGTGGATCATATCATGAAATAAAGCAACCATGGCACGTTGGTAGGTTGCCCCAGCATTTTTCAATCCAAAAGGCATGACCTTGTAGCAAAAGGTGCCCCACTGAGTAACAAAAGTGGTCTTCTCCATATCTTCAGGAGCCATCTTGATCTGATTATAACCAGAGAAGCCGTCCATGAAGGAGAAAACTTTATGTTGAGCAGTATTGTCAACCAGAACATCGATATGAGGCAGAGGGAAATCATCCTTAGGGCTCGCCCTGTTCAAATCCCTGTAATCAACACACAATCGAACCTTACCATCCTTCTTTGGCACTGGAACCACGTTGGCAATCCACTGAGGGTAAGAAGTCACTGCTAGAAACCCGGTATCAAATTGTTTCATAACCTCAACTTTGATTTTCTCGGACATTTCTGGACGCATACGACGGACCTTTTGTTTTACTGGAGGGCAATCTTCCTTGGTAGGAAGGCGATGAACCACAATGTCGATATCCAACCCAGGCATGTCTTTGTAAGACCAGGAAAAGATTTCCATATAGTCATGCAACATCTGAATCAACCGTTGTTTCACACTGAACTCTATATTGGCACCAATATTGACTTCCTTTCTGTCTGTCTCAGTACCCAGATTTACCGTTTCCACTGGCTCTTCATGTGGTTGAATGGCCCTCTCTTCCTGGAGTAGCAGTCTTGCAAGTTCACCAGGAACTTCGCAATCATCTTCTCCTTCGTCTTCGGCTAAGTTGATCGGATTTTCGAAGTCATAACTGGCAGTAGCAGAGTCGTTACCAGTGAGATCCAGAGTGGATTAGAACCTGTATAAGTGAGTGTGTGTAAATATAGCTGTTTTGAAATATATAATAAAGAAAGAAAAGGAGCGCAAGATTTTGAAATGCAACAAAAAATGTTTTGATTAATGATATATGAAAATGACATACAAAAGCCCTCACAAATGAAGCCACGGTGCCCCGAGTAGGACACCGAGCCATAAAAGTTTCAACATATTGTTTGTTACAAATTGAAAACAAAAGAGTTCATTACTGAGTGACAAAAGTAATAGGTGTAAAGTCTTTGGTACTCCAGTTGCTTGGTCCACTGTCGGTTGTTGGGTAGATCCAGCTGTCGAATTCGGATTCCTCCACTTCGTCTTCAATAGCATTCACTCCTGGGTTGGTGATGAACACAGGAGGTCTTCCAATCCTTGCTTTGCGAACAGCCCTCTGAGCCTCTACAGTGAAGCCCAAACCAAACTTGTCGGTCTTCGGAGTAAAATCAGGGAGTCGGCCCCAATTTGCACACTCGCCCTTCTCAATCACAGCCCGGGCATCCTTTAAGGAAGCCATCTTCAAAGGAGGGTCTTCAATCACAGTTTCAGCTGATGCCAACGTCTGAGGCACCTCTTCAAAGTGTTGAAAGGGGGTTTCAATGAATTCCCCATCCATTTCTATGTATCGAAACGAGTTTAAGTGGCTGACCATATATTCTTCTTCCCCTTGCACTGTCACAATTTTCCCTCTGACCGGGTACTTAAGCTTTTGATGTAGTGTGGAGGTCACAACTCCAGCCTTATGGATCCATGGACGACCCAGCAAACAAGAATAGGACGGACGGATATCCATCACATAGAAAGTAGAATAAAAAACTTGAGAGCCAATCCGAATCAGAATGTCAACTTCACCATGTACCATCCTTTTCGAACCGTCAAAGGCTCGGACAACAATGTTACTAGGCTTGAGCTCCAAACCCTCACAATCTAACCTGTCTAGGGCCTTCTTGGGCAACACATTTAATGAAGAACCGGTGTCTACCAACACATGGGCAAGAGTGGTGCCCCTGCATTCAATGGAGACATGCAGGGCGTCGTTATGGTTCTTTCCCTTGGCGGTCAGATCGGCGTCAGAGAAGCCCAAACCATTATCAGCAGTCAAGTTGGCCACACAATCGGTAAATTGATCGACAGACGTTTCTTGTGGCACATGGGCCGTCTTTAGGAAGTAAATCAGGGCCTTGGCATGGGCCTCTAAACACAATAACAGTGATAGCATAGAAATCTTTGATGGGGTGTGTCCCAACTGCTCAACTACGTTGAAATCACTTTTCTTGATAATCTTGAGGATCTCCTCCATCTCTTGCTGGGAGGCTTCAACAGTGGTTGTCTTCGGTGCCTCCGTCAGGGCAGGCAAATCAGTAGCAATCCCTTTGCCCCGAGCATCAGAGGACTCGGCAGCAGGGGTAGAAACAGGAACTTGATTAGGAAGTGGAACATGCACACTTACAGGTGTGATGATAAGGGGTTTCTGAATAGCTGGTGGCGCAATATCTGGTGAAAACAGCCTACCACTGCGAGTAATTTTGGCAGGCCCGGTGATGTTACTAACACTGGCACTTGTATCAAACTCTTGTTTTACTCCAAGCACATAAACATCTGCCCCATAGTGCCATGGGACAGCTTTGTCGGATGTATAAGGGAGAGGTCCCGGAACAGTGATGATGATAGGAGCAATTTTCTGAGTGGACATGATTTTGACAGGCTTCTTTGAAGGAGCCTTGGGAGGTTTATTGAAAATAGTGACAATAGAAACTTCTTCGGCAGGGACAGCAGGAACAACAATCTTCTCGAACAAGATTTCTTTGCTATCCATCAGGCTTTGGATACCTGATTTCAGCAAAGGACAACCAAAAGGCAAAATAGCACATAGAAGGCAATCTTCACCACATCCCGGAAATAAACCGGCTAGCAATAGATTCCTTTTAACAGTCGATAACAGAGTAACAATCTCTTCCATGGAGGCTACATATCGGTCTTCTTCCACAACATTCACTCCATGCTGGGGCATGGGAGCAGTCACAACATTGGGCCTTTCGGGCGCCTCAAACTGTATTTCCTTAGCATCAATAAGGTCTTGAACCTTATTCCTCAGAGCCCAGCAATCGTCCGTAGTATGCCCGGGGCTATCAGAGTGATAAGCGCAACGGGCGTTGGGGTTGTACTTTGGAGAAGCTGTGTTCACCACCTTCGGAGCTTCCTTGACAGTTACCATATTGGTTGACAGTAGTTGCGGCAAAATCTGAGACAGGGTCATGCAAAGCCGAGTGTACTGCCTTTTGGGCCTCTCACCCCTTTGTTGATTATATTGCTGAGGAGCAACAACAGGCTTTGAAATTACCAATGCATTGACAGCTTGGCGGCGTTCCGGCTTAATTTGTCTTCTGGGACCATAAACATCACTGGCTTCCTTCTTGAAAGGCTTCTTCTCAGTACTCGCGGAGGCACCTTTCTGTATCTTCCCCGACTTGATACCAGCTTCTATCCTCTCACCAGTCAAGATCAAATCTGTAAATCCAACAGAAGAATTACCAATCAGATGATTGAAGAATGGACCAGACAGGGTCCCTAGGAACATGTCAACAAGTTCACGGTCAGTCAAAGGAGGCTGCACCCTGCCAGCCAGGTCTCTCCACTTTTGCGCATACTCCTTAAATCCTTCGTCCGTTCCCAGTGACATACCCTAAAGCTGGGTACGTGTAGGAGCGAGGTCAGAATTGTACTGATACTGTTTATAAAATGCGGTAGCCAAATCTTCCCAGTTTCGAATACTGGCTCCATCTAGCTGATAGAACCATTCGAGTTGAGACCCCGAAAGGTTATCCTGAAAGAAATGGATCCATAGGTTCTTGTCTGCGGTGTAAGGTTGGATCTTCCTTACATATGATCTGAGATGCAGCTTAGGACAGGAAGCCCCGTCGTACTTCGCAAAGGCAGGAGCCTTGAACTTGTGTGGGATCACCACCCCAGAAGACAAACCTAGATCTCCGAAATCCAACCGCGACACATTTTGAATCTCCATGGCACTTAAACGGTCCTCTAGTTGCTTGTATCTGTCTGCAGCAGGAGGGTACTGTTTGTCATTGTAATCCGTCTCGTTGTCGGAGACTGCAGGACTAGGAGCCCTTCACCCTTGGGGACTGTATTTCTCTGCAGAGGAAGTAGCCTGATCAGCCTCATTATGTAGTGTATTCCCAAACCTCCGTCCAGTGTTAAACAGCGCAGTCCTCTTCTTCTTCTTCTTCAAGAGCAGAGTCTTCAACTCTTGTTGACCTTGGGCTAAGCTCATGACCAGCTCTTGAAACTGGGCGTTCTGGGCCTGGAGGGCCTTGATAGCTTGTTCATTGGATGATTCAGGATTCATGATGACTGTTCAAATAAACAGCGAAGAAGATTAAGCAACCTGTAGAAAAAGGGTACCTGTTATGCATATGATGCAATGAGATGCGCATGATTTATGTTTTCAAAGACAAACGGGATTCAACTTTGTAGACAAAAAGAAACACACTTCATTAGATTCAAACTTTAAATTGTTCAACAACTTGCCTTTAGGCATTACAAAAAATGAAAATACTGAAAAGGAAATAAAAGCTGTAAAAGAAAAATCCTAAGCTCATCAGTGCTCCCATGGCCTCCTCTTCTCAGTACGGATATAGTCATTCAGGATCCGCTCTTCCTCCAATTGCTTAGTCAGCTTCTGGATCTTCTGTTCTTGTTCGTTGAACTTTTCCCGATTATAATCCCGTTCTTCCTGTAGCTGCGCCCAAGATCTCTTTAGTGTATCAACATCAGTGGGTATCTGAGGAGGGAGGACAGTTGGAGGAACCCCGTCTTCATCAGGAGATTCAAGAATGATAGGCCTGACAGCTTCGTATGGAATACCTAAATTCTGAGCACGAATGCGGACCCATCTGCAATAGGGTTCCAATGGTAGAGAAGTCTTCGATCCCAACTCATGTGGGTCAGCTTTGTGAATTATGTCCCAAGCCTTAATGAATCCATGGCGCAGTTTGTCACTGCCTACCTGAAATTCAAAACTGAAGTGAGGAACCAACATTTCATGAGGCCCTACTCTTCTGGCTCTTCCAAACTGACGGAGAGCTAAACATGGATTATAAGAGATTCCTCCCTGGGTACCGATCAATGGAACATTAGGATATTCTCCGCAACGATCAATAACAGCTACCTCATCCAAACCTCTGAGTGTCCAAATGATGTCATTATCAGTGAGTGACATTAATCTACGAGCCCAACCCCTTCCTTCTTCATTCTTCTGCACGAACTTAGGGAGGTGCGAAATAAACCACCTCACTAACAAAGGAGCACAACACCATGGAGTTCCCCGTCTTCGGGCAGTACGAGCATAGAGCTGTTGTAGGATATCACCCAAAAGAGTGGGTATAGGGTTCCGAGACATGAAGATCCTTATGGCATAGATATTGATAAAGGTATCAGGATTGGGAAACAATACCAGACCATAGATTAAAAGAGCCAGAATGTATTTGTACGCCTTGAAGTCTAAGTCATTCCAGAAACTATTAGCTTTGCCAACCAGAAACTTAACCAAAAAGCCCTTTACTCCACTTCTAGTTTCCCAGTTAGCCATTACCTCTTCTTTGGTCAAGGGAAAGACTGCAGCAATCTCTTCAGGCCTAAGAGTCTTCTCCCAACTAGTGAACGAAGTCTTCTCCAAAACAGGGATACCAAGCAAATCAGAGAATTCTTCCAGGGTAGGGACCAGCTGGAAGTCTTGAAAGGTGAAGCAATGATACAGGGGATCATAAAACTGGGTCAGGACACTTATCAGTTGTTGGTCCCACTTTGAAGTGACTAAACCAAGGAGAGAACCATGCCTCTTGATGAAGGAAGTAGTGTTTGGAATCCTATCAACCAATTCCTTGAGCAAAGTAGGTGGTTGAACAAAGTTGAGCCGGATAGTATTCCTACGCACGGGCATCATGATGTCCTACAAAACAGAGCAAAGATGAAACCCTTTTGTCTTTGAAATGGGTCAGTCCTTATGCAGGATGCATGAAATGGTATGATGCTATGATGAAGCACACCACAAGTATTTACAAAGGCAAGCATGATAAGGCACACAAGTCACAAGACAACCCTTAGGGTTTAGGCCAGCATGAAGTTTAGGTATTACCCTCTATTAGTTTCGTTGGTTAAAACCTGTCCTATCAAAAGTAACCGGGTTCTAGAGGATCTCAATATCATTGACTACCCTCAATCGGTCATAACTCCAGCATCGCAATCTTTTCTTGCGGCCAGAACCATCACGAGAGTTTAGCCTCAATGAGTGTAGCATACTGCTACTGTTCTATGGCCAAGTTGGGTCAATTTAGGGTTCTAAGGTCGGTTGGTGTTTAATGACTCCTTAGAAGACCCATATTCTCCTCGTTGCAACACAAGGGATATCGGTACAGACCAAGGTGTCACACCAACGTAGCCACTGCTTCACCCATGTCGGTCTACGCCGGACAGGTCCCTCACAGATTATGCTACCTAAAAGGGTATTCCCCAGATCCGGGTTAGGATCTATGAAACTCCGATGCAAAGCCCACAAACATAAAAGCAAACAAAGCAAACAATTTGAAAACAAGAGTGATCTAAGCCCTAAGGTTACTCCACTTTTATGAATTCCCCAGCAGAGTCGTCAGTTCTGTGATACGGTGGGAGAACTGACTTGAGGTTTTGCGTTTGTTTTTGTAAATGTTTCGGTTGAGCAAGAGTCGCCACCGACTTTTTATTTTATCCTAAGGAAAGGTTAAAAAGCACAGCAAAAACCTTTGAGATGTTTTCTTGGGTTCGAGGAGTAGATTATAGAAAGGGAAGGTATTAGAACCCTTTCTATCCATGGTTATCCATGGGCTCTTAGTTACTTGCTTAGATCAACTTGCCTTGATTTTCAATTGTTTGAAATGGTGCTTTGTGTGTGGGTTTGAAAATGTTTTTGAAAAGAGGCCAATGTGGTGGCAACCTTTTTAATGATCCATGTTGGGATGTATACAAAGGTGTATGTCTTTTGAAAAGTTTTCAATGTTTTTGAAAGTTGTTTTGAAAGTGTTGTGATGTGTGGTTTGAAAAATAGGCAAGTGTTTTTGTTTTGCAAGTTGGCAAGTAACTAAGAGTTTTGTCTACCCTAAATTCCTTAAAGATCTTTGCTATGTTTTAACCCTTTTAACAATTTTGTTCCACCATTGTATTTGGTGGATAATTTTGTGTTAGGATGTGAACCGGAAGGGCGCGGGTCATCGTTTAGATCATGATTGCAATGGTGCCAAGTATCTTTGGGCAATTTTTCCTTTAAGGGACTTGATCATTTTTAGGCAACTTTCGAAAGCCTCATCGAGGGACTATGATCATTTGAATTTGTTTTGTTTTGCCAAAGATACCTAACATGCAACATGGCCCATTATTTGAAGGCAACAAGTGGAGTAACCTAGGGGTGCAAGTGTGATTAGTGTTGTCCATTTTCATGCTTGTTTATCTTGGATTTAGGTCAAACTATTCGTTGTTTTTGATTTGCATACAGAACCCTAATTCTATCATGGCATATTTAGAAAGCTTTTAAATGCGGAATTTAAAGGTCCTAAATTATTACACAATAATCATGGGAATGGGGGTACAAATGTTAGAATGGGGATGAGACTTCGTAGGAGAATAGTGTCCAATATTTACAACCAAATCGAATTGCGCAAATGTAAATATAAAGATGTATAAGAATAAAGCAATATGTATGTGTAAATATTTTTGTGTAAGTGTATGTTTTATTTACAAATAAAATAAAATAAATAATTAAAAGGGTTAATTTTTGAATATTTTCATGTTTGGGGCAAAAAACCCTAATTTTGCTAAATAAAAGGTATTAATTATGCAATATTATATACAATATTTATTAATTATATAAAAAATAAATAAAAGAGAAGTATATTTGTTAAAAGGTATTTTTGATGTTAAATATTAATAAAAATAAAAATGTAGATTTTTTGTATTTTTATCCTAAATATCCTAACAAATATGTAAATATTTATATTATATGTTAAATATATTAAATATGTACAAAAATAAAATATTTAATATTTACAAAAAAAAAAGTATATATTTTTTATAAAATGTTTTCAAAAGATAAAATAAAATAAAATTAGAAAATAAGTGTATTTTGTATTGTTTTTAGTATTTTAAATAAAAAGTATTATGTATTTATTTTCATATTAAACCAAATGAAACCAAATAAATATCAAATAAAATGCAAAAAAACGTGAGAAAAATATTTTTAATATTTTTTGTGCTTTGACAAAAATAAATAAGTCTGAAACAAAAATCAAAAGTCAAAAATAATAAAAATAAAACACAATGGGCCAAGGGGGTGCATGTGAAATACAGTGGTGCAAAAAGGAAAAATATCTCAGGCCCAGCCCATAGAGGTTGTCTTCAACCTCCAGCAACAAAATGAAGGGGTGAAAAACACAAGAAGGGGGGGTTGAATTGTAAAACTGAAATCTAAAGCAATTGACAAGATATTTTTATCCTGGTTCGTTTGATCTCAAACTACTCCAGTCCACCCGTCAAGGTGATTTCGCCTCTCTCCAACGAGGTCTTAATTCACTATATTCAACTGAATATTACAGACTGCTTTAACAACTGCTAAAGCCTTCTTGATTCAAACCACAACCCGGTTTGTCAAGGCAACACTTTCTTACAAGGATATAAAACAATGTGTGTGGATGTTTTCTACAAAACTTTATCACAACTGTGATGTATACACAAAATGAAGCTTAGAAACTAGATTGCTAAACAGTAATGGAATATCAGAGTATGTGGTTTAGCAAAACTGGTAGAACGAAGATTATGGTTCAGCTTTGTGCGTGAAGAGATTTGGAGAGCATTAGCCATTATAATCTTCAAAGCCTTGTTTATATAGCACTTGAGAAGATGAACGTTGAATGCAATATTCTTGATTCAATGCTAATAACAAGCTTTCCTTTTTGAGCAGATCTTGTCTAGGATGAGGCCGTTGGAATTAATTAGCTTTTAATGCACAGTACCGTTGCTTCTTTAATGCACGTTCTGGCTTGGCTCATTCTGATTCTGCTTCGCTGCTGATGAACTATTGTGTTTCTGTATCAGAGTGTTTGAGCGCAGTCTTGTTCATCAGGCTTCAGCATGTACGTGAGTTGATCATCTGATCTTGACGTTCTGATGTAGCAACTTCTGATGCTGGTGTATGAAATCAAATTCTGATGCTGAATAAACGTGATCTTGCTTATGTCAATCAGAGTATCTGCAAGTCAGAACACAATAATTTTAGGCAGCAAATAGTTCAAACATGAAACATTTAAATACTATATCTTTTCACTTTGTTATCATCAAAACTTAAATATAGGGTAGTAGATTCAAACATTGTTCTAACAATCTCCCCCTTTTTGATGATGACAAAAACTAGATATTTTAAATGAAAATAACGTGAAAAGGTATCTGGAATATGTATCAGAATAAGAAGTAAAAGAATAAGGAGTAAGGAAATACTCCCCCTGAGTTTATTACTTCCCTTTGATTATACGTGTTCTTCAGGATCAGATCTTTTTCTTTCTTTGAACATCAGATTATCAGAGTCTTTGACTTATCAGAGAACAGAGCTTCAGAACTTTTCTTGTCAGAGCTTTGCTTTGGATCAGAGTATCAGGACGATCAGAACTTCATATTGATCAGAGCAACATTGATCAGAGCTTCTAGTCTTCAGAGTGTCCAGGAGCTTCCTTGTGCCTGTAGACTTCAAACAAAACAGAAAAAACATTTCAAGTAATAAAGTTAGAATGTTTGAGAATTTTTGTCTAGTTAGCCGTTATTGATTTAAATATCATTCTTGTTCTCCCCCTTTTTGTCAGCAATCAAAAAGTGTTGGTGATGTGCTAAAACAATTAAGATCAGAAAAACAAATTATATTGAGATAGTTCAGAATCAGAGCAAGAAAATATTACAAAACATAGTCAAAACAGTACATCAGAAAATGAAGAAAACATGAAAAAGGTCATGCATGAAAAAGATTTAAGGTTGAGGAGGCAAGCGTGTGAACAGGCGCTCCAGCATCGCTTGAATCTTTTCAGAAGTTTCATTTTGCTTATGAACCATGCTGACAACAGTGTCAATCTTGCTGTCCTGCACATCCATTCTTGCTTTTATCTTCTGATCGTTGTCATCCATCCGCTGCTGTAGACGCAAGTCATTCAGCCTTAATTCTTCCAGAGTCTGCCTGTCCAAGGCAGCTTGAGAAGCATCAGAAGGAGGAGGCTTCTCAGAACTTTCAGCGACATCCTCTGCTTGATTTTCTTCAGCCTGAATGGTCTTGTCTTCTTCTGATGGTTGCACCTTTGCAGCTTGCTGTTTCTCAGACCAAGATTCACTGTCCAGAGGGAGCACAACTTCCTGAGGCAGCTGACTTTCAACTTCCTTCAGCAGCTTGCTGAAGTTCTGTTGTGCCTGCTCATAGTTGATATCCTGCAACTTGAGGGCTTCAGCACGTACCCATAGTCTGAACTGTGACCAGAGCTGATCAGAAGCAGCTGGGTCAATCATCCCAGGACAGACTTGCTTCAAAGAAGCAATCAATTGCAGCACACCTGTTTCAAAATTCAAGATACCAGAGCCAACATCTGGTTGCTTTGGTTTTGGGATGGCAATTTTGTGTTTTAGATCAGCAAGACGTTCAAGACTTGTTAAGTCAATGAAAGTCCTGCTGGGGTTTTCAGAGGTTTGCTGAGAGGCTGTTTGTTTTGGAGGAGGGGTATCAGAGTCAGATATTTCGATTGGAGTGGGTGGTGTTTTGGGGGTCTTTGGAGGTGTTGATTCTTCTGAAGATGGTAACTGGGGCATGACAATAGTGGTTCCACATTGCAACTGCATTGCCAGCGGTGAAGGTTGAGGTGAGTGAGGGTCAGATTTATGAGGAGAAGGGGTTTCAGAATGGTGAAACTCTGTTTGTGGTGAAGGTGGATTTATTTCTGGTTGGGTAGAAGGAGGTGGAATCTCTGATTGCTCAGGGATCAGAGGTTCTTCTGAGAGTGGTTGTTGTTGTTGTGGTTCTGGTTGTGGAGGAGGAACATTTGGTGGTTCAGAGTTTGGTTTAGCAGAGGCATGTTCACGCTCAATATCAGCCAGCACTTGGTCAAGTGCTGTTGTTGTTGAAATTGTTGGTTGTTTGGGGAGTTTGGTTCTGGGTCTTCTGAGTTTTAATGCCTCAGAAGGGTCTTCTTCTTGTATGGTTTCATCAATGGTAGGGATTGGGATTGATATTCTGTGAGAGGTTTGAGGAGGTATAGATGTTGGAATAGTAGATGAAATTAAAACAGGGGCAGCAGATGAAATACCTCTTTTCTTTGGAGTCTGATGAGATGATCCTTCTGATGGCACTTTCCTCTTCTTTGTCTTCTTCAGAGTCACTTCAGGTTGGGGTTGACTCAGATCTTTAATATTTAGCTTTGAACCTGTATCTTCTGCCTTGTACGCATCTGGGTACCTGAGAAACATCTCTGGTTTGGATTCCATTTCAGAAAATACTGGAAAATCACTCAGAGGCACTCTTCTGCTGGAGATGTCAGCAGTGGAAGTAGCTCTGGGTTCCTTCTGAATATTCTCTATCAGCTTCATCTTTTTCAGGTTCTTTGCGTTCAGAGGTTTCCCAATTGTTGGTTCAATAGTGCTCAGCTCCTGAGCTTCTATCAGATGTTCAATCAGCCTATTCTCTGTCAGAATATCTTATATAAGCCTTCCAAACGGTATCCAGTCCCTCTTGGTCCTTTCTTCTTCCCTTGTTTCTTTCACACTGGTTTTGAGATGGTTGAACAAGAAGTGAGCCAGATTGATCTTAATCTTCTGATCAATAAAGTAGATCAGAAACTGCTGATCCACATTTATATAATCAGGAGAACTTGTTGGTTTCCTGTGGTTGAAGCACCCCAGAACAATCTTAGCCCATACTCTGCAGTGATCCTTCAGATCCTTAATCTTGCTGCTGGGCATCCCAAGAGTGAAAATCCTGTTAGCTACCACAGCTGTATCAGCACATCTTTCAGCCATGTCCATACAACGGACGCCACCACCACTTTGACCGATTAGCCTTGCAATGAGATCTTCAGAAATCACAATCTTCTTTCCCATGACAGAGGAGATAACTAGATGTTTTGAGACCTTAGCGTGAATCCAAAATTCCTTGACCAGCGCTGGGAATGTTGGTCCAACCAACCTATCGAAATACCTTTCCCACTTTTGAGCCCTAATTTCTTCAGTTAGGTCAAAACCATTTTCCTTCAAGCTTTCAAAGTCAATGATTAACTCAGAGAGCACTTCAAGGTTCTTCACCGGAGTGAGGAGAGTTCTGAGTGGCACTTGATATTGTTCAGAAGTTGCTTTCTTCTGATTGCCTGCAGAAATGCTGGAGGATGCCATTGTTCACACTAAAAAAGCTTTGAGAATGAATTGAGAAAAAAAAGGTTTGCAAGAGATGAACTCAGAAATATGCAGAAAATGCTTGAGTGTTAATGAGAAAGCGTAAGGAATAAGAATGAGAGATTAATGTGCTTAAATAGAGTTTTCAAAATTATTTTGAAAAGATAAACGTTTTTAAGAGAGAGAAAAATAATGATTGCCATTTAAAAAGCGTGATTACTTTTCATTAAATGCTTGCTGATTTTGGGGGATTTGAGAAAGATACTTAAAAACGGTTACCAGACATGTGTCTCAATGCACCCAATCAGCGCTTTTCCTTCTCAGAAGCGTGCACGCGTTCTGCTTCAGAGATATGCTGATGATTGGATGACACTTGTTTGATGTAGTGATCAGCACGTCTGCCTTTGAGATTAGACTCTCAGATCTTTAGACTTGCATCTGATACAATCTGCATGTTCTATTTTTCTGAAAGAAGATTGATCAGAAGTTCACAGTAAAATAATTAC
Source organism: Vicia faba (assembly GCA_948472305.1). Taxonomy (NCBI): domain Eukaryota; kingdom Viridiplantae; phylum Streptophyta; class Magnoliopsida; order Fabales; family Fabaceae; genus Vicia; species Vicia faba. The sequence goes on along the minus strand of OX451737.1, from coordinate 187,276,390 downwards.
ATTCTGAAAGTAAATATATGGAATTAAAACATTTTCACTCTGGGCACACTTTCATGCTGAGATGTTTCAGAATGAAATTAAACCTATCTTCTGAAAGGGGTTTAGTAAAGATATCAGCCCATTGATGGTCTGTATCTATAAATTTTAAGTTCAAAATACCTTTCTGAATATAGTCCCTAATGAAATGATGTTTTATTTCTATATGCTTAGCTCTAGAATGTAAAATAGGATTCTTACTTAAGCAAATAGCAGAAGTATTATCACAAAGTATAGGAATGTTACTCTCAAAAATCTGGAAGTCTTTAAGCTGACTTTTCATCCAGAGCATTTGTGTGCTACATCCTGCTACTGCTATGTACTCAGCTTCTGCTGTTGACAGAGCAATTGTTGATTGCCTTTTGCTGGACCAAGAGATCAGATTTTCTCCCAGAAATTGGCAGCTTCCAGAAGTACTTTTACGTTCCACTCTGTCTCCAGCAAAATCAGCATCACAGTAGCCTACTAAGCTGTAATCACTAGATTTTCTATAAAACAAACCCAGATTAGTAGTACCTTTCAGATACTTGAAAATTCGCTTAACAGCTGTTAAGTGAGATTCTCTAGGATCTGATTGGAATCTAGCACAGATACACACACTGAATAATATGTCAGGTCTTGAAGCAGTCAGATAGAGGAGAGAACCAATCATACCTCTGTAGACTTTCTGTTCTACACTTTTGCTTACCTCTTCTCTTTCCAGAATGCACGTGGGATGCATTGGAATCTTTGATGGCTTACATTCTAAGAGGTCAAATTTCTTCAGAAGATCTCTGATGTATTTGCTCTGATGAATGTAAGTTCCTTCTAGAGTTTGATTGATCTGAATTCCTAGAAAGAATTTCAGTTCCCCCATGAGGCTCATCTCAAATTCTGCCTGCATACACTTAGCAAATTTTCTTCCAAGAGAAGGATTAGTAGAACCAAAAATGATATCATCAACATAAATTTGACAGACTAAGATGTCACTCTTAACTGTTTTACAGAATAGAGTAGTGTCCACTTTCCCTCTGGTGAATTCATTTTCAAGCAGAAAGTTACTTAGCCTTTCATACCAAGCTCTGGGAGCTTGTTTCAGACCATACAGTGACTTCTTTAGTTTGAAAACATGTTCTGGATGTTTTGTATTTTCAAAACCTGGGGGTTGGTGAACATAAACTTCTTCTTCTATATAACCATTTAAGAATGCACTTTTGACATCCATCTGATACAGAGTGATGCCTCTATTAACAGCAAATGAAATTAAAAGTCTGATAGATTCTAACCTGGCGACTGGGGCAAAGGTTTCTGTATAGTCTATCCCCTCTTGCTGACTATAACCTTGTGCAACCAGTCGTGCCTTGTTTCTGATGACTTCACCTTGTTCATTTAGCTTGTTTCTGAACACCCATCTTGTTCCAATGACGTTGAATCCTTTTGGTCTGGGAACGAGATCCCATACGTCGTTTCTGGTGAATTGATTCAGCTCTTCTTGCATTGCCAGAATCCAGTCATTATCCAGAAGTGCTTCATCAATAGAAGAAGGTTCAATCAGAGATACAAGTCCCATAAGAGTTTCTTCAGAGTTTCTGAAGCTTGCTCTTGTTCTGATTGGATCTTCCTTTCTTCCTAGGATAGTCTCTTCTGGGTGATCCAAGCTGCTTCTGGGTAATCTCTTCTGAGGTTGATCAGCAGCTGTTGTAGGATTTCTAGCAGTGCTCCTTTCAGATGTTGAAGGAATGTTTGTGTTGAGAGCTTCTGATGACTTGTCTTCAGAACCTGCAAATTCAATTTCTATACCTGCAAAAATTTCATTCTGCTTTGACTTTTCAGAGTCAAGCTTATCATCAAAACGAACACTGATTGATTCTTCCACAATCTGTGTTTCTGTATTGTATACTCTGTACCCTCTTGAGTGTTCAGAGTATCCTAACATAATACACTTCTGTGCCTTAGAGTCAAACTTGTTCAAATAATTCTTTGTATTTAATATAAAGCAAGTACATCCAAATGGATGAAAATATGAAATGTTGGGCTTTCTGTTCTTCCACAATTCATATGGAGTCTTTTCCAGAATAGGTCTTATTGAGATTCTATTCTGAATGTAGCACGCTGTGTTTATTGCCTCTGCCCAGAAAGTCTTAGCAACGTTTGTCTCATTGATCATGGTTCTGGCCATTTCTTGCAATGTTCTGTTCTTTCGTTCTACAACTCCATTTTGTTGGGGAGTTCTAGGACAAGAGAAATCATGCAGAATGCCTCTGTCATTAAAGAATGACTCAAAATCTTTATTTTCAAATTCTCCACTATGATCACTTCTGACTTTAACGATTCTAAGATCTTTTTCATTCTGAACTTGGTTACAGAAGGTAACAAACACAGAATGTGACTCGTCCTTGTGTCTTAAGAACTTTACCCATGTCCATCTGCTATAGTCATCTACGATTACTAACCCATACTTCTTACCACTGACTGAAGCAGTTTTAACTGGTCCAAATAAGTCAATGTGCAGAAGTTCTAATGGCTTAGAGGTAGAAACAACATTTTTGGATTTAAAAGAAGGTTTTGCAAATTTGCCTTTCTGACATGCTTCACACAGAGCATCTGAATTGAACTTCAAATTAGGAAGTCCTCTGACCAAATTGAGTTTGTTAATCTGAGATATTCTTCTCATACTAACATGCCCCAATCTTCTGTGCCAGATCCACTGCTCGTTGTTAACAGACATAAGACATTTTACATTCTGACTCTTTAGTTCAGAAAGTTTGATTTTGTAAATGTTGTTTTTCCTCTTACCATTAAACAGGATAGTCCCATCTTTCTGACTAACAGCTTTACATGATTTTTGATTAAAGATTATATCATAACCGTTATCACTTAATTGACTTATGGATAACAGATTATGCATCAATCCATCTACTAGCAGAACATTATTAATAGAGGGAAGATTTCCATTACCTACAGTTCCAGAGCCAATTATCTTTCCCCTCTGATTGCCTCCAAAGCCAACGTGGCCTCCAGGCTTAAGTTCCAGGCTTTGGAACATATGCCTTCTTCCCGTCATGTGTCGTGAGCATCCAGAGTCCAGGTACCATGACTGGTGTTTCTGACTTGCTGCTAAAGATATCTGCAACATGTATTATTTTATCCTTAGGTACCCAGATTTTCTTGGGTCCTGATTTGTTAGTTTTACCAAAACTCTGGTTGAATTTTGGTTTCACAGATTGCTTACTGCTAGTGTATTTGATATCATGTGTGTGACCATACACAAAGTGTGAATTCAAAGGAGTGTGTTTAATGGTTAAGTCCATGACATTCTTTGGTGTAGGAACCTTACCTTGGTATCCTATTCCTTTCCTGCCGTTTCTGCTAACTCCATAGATCATTGAAGCCATTCTGCTTCTATCTATGCTTTTAGCTAGAAACTTCTGGAAATTGTGATCATACTCCTTGATGATCTCATCAGCGTTGCTGGGAGTTTCAGAAATTGGTTCCTTCTGAGAGTTTTGTAAAGTGTTTTCTAATTTTGAAATTTTATCTCTCAGCTCAGAATTTTCCAATTTGAGACTCTCAGACTTATTAGAGTCAGATTCAAGATTCCTTTTCAGGTCTCTGAATTTAGCTCTAATCTGCTGATAACGTTCCAGAATTTCATTAAGGCTTTCAGCAAGTTCAGCCTTTGTAAAGTTAACAGCGAAGTTAGGAAATACCTCTTCTGTGTCTGATTCTGAGTCTGATTCTGAAGCTTCACTATCTTCTGAAATGTTTGCCATGAGAGCTATGTTTGCCCTTTCATCATCTGATTCTGAGTCAGCTTCAGACGAGTCAGAGTCATCCCATGTAGCCATGAGACTTTTCTTCTTCTCTCTTCCAAACTTCTTTTTGGGCTTTTCCCTCTGAAGCTTTGGGCAGTCACTCTTGTAGTGTCCTTGCTCATTGCACTCGTAGCAGATGATGTCTTTGGTGTTTGGCTTCTTGCTACTGGAGGAGCCTTCAGATCTTCTGTATCCAGAGGAAGAATCTGTCCTTCTGTATCTGGAAGAAGACTCGTTCTGATCAGATCTTCTGGGATTCCTGAACTTCCTTTGTCTTTGCTTCCACAGTTGATTTACTCTTCTGGAGAGAAGGGAAAGTTCGTCTTCTTCTGATGAGGATCCATCAGATGTTTCTTCAACTGCCTGCAAAACTTTAGACTCAAATTTTCTGTTAGATTTTAATGCTAAAGGCTTACCTTGCTTCTGAGGCTCATCAGCTTCTAGCTCTATCTCATGACTTCTGAGGGAGCTTATAAGTTCCTCCAGAGTGATTTTGTTGAGATCTTTAGCTAGCTTCAGAGCAGTAACCATAGGCCTCCACTGCTTGGGTAAACTTCTGATTATTTTCTTGACATGGTCAGCAGTAGAGTATTCTTTGTCCAGAACTTTGAGACCAGCTACCAGAATCTGGAATCTAGAGAACATAGTTTCAATGGATTCAGATTCTTCCATTTTGAACGCCTCATACTTCTGAATGAGCGCCAGAGCTTTTGTTTCTTTGACTTGAACGTTGCCCTCATGCGTCATTCTGAGAGAATCAAAGATATTCTTTGCTGTGTCTCTGTTGGAGATCTTTTCATAGTCAGTATAGGAGATGGCACTGAGGAGGATGGTTCTGGCCTTGTGGTGATTCTTGAAGTCACGCTTTTGTTGATCAGTCATTGATTTTCTATCAATCTTCTGACCACTTGCATTCACAGGGTGCGTGTATCCATCTGTCACCATATCCCACAGATCAGCATCATGTGCTAGAAAGAAGCTTTCAATTCTGTCTTTCCAGTAATCAAAGTTTTCTCCATCAAAGACTGGAGGTTTGCCACTGAATCTGTCTCTGTCCTCATTGTTGTCATTGCTGATGTGAGAATTGTTTCCTGCCATTGTGTTTTTCTGACGCTGGATCTTGTACTGACACGGTTAAGTGTTTTAGCTTAGAACCAGGCACTCTGATGCCAATTGAAGGGGTGAAAAACACAAGAAGGGGGGGTTGAATTGTAAAACTGAAATCTAAAGCAATTGACAAGATATTTTTATCCTGGTTCGTTTGATCTCAAACTACTCCAGTCCACCCGTCAAGGTGATTTCGCCTCTCTCCAATGAGGTCTTAATTCACTATATTCAACTGAATATTACAGACTGCTTTAACAACTGCTAAAGCCTTCTTGATTCAAACCACAACCCGGTTTGTCAAGGCAACACTTTCTTACAAGGATATAAAACAATGTGTGTGGATGTTTTCTACAAAACTTTATCACAAATGTGATGTATACACAAAATGAAGCTTAGAAACTAGATTGCTAAACAGTAATGGAATATCAGAGTATGTGGTTTAGCAAAACTGGTAGAACGAAGATTATGGTTCAGCTTTGTGCGTGAAGAGATTTGGAGAGCATTAGCCATTATAATCTTCAAAGCCTTGTTTATATAGCACTTGAGAAGATGAACGTTGAATGCAATATTCTTGATTCAATGCTAATAACAAGCTTTCCTTTTTGAGCAGATCTTGTCTAGGATGAGGCCGTTGGAATTAATTAGCTTTCAATGCACAGTACCGTTGCTTCTTTAATGCACGTTCTGGCTTGGCTCATTCTGATTCTGCTTCGCTGCTGATGAACTATTGTGTTTCTGTATCAGAGTGTTTGAGCGCAGTCTTGTTCATCAGGCTTCAGCATGTACGTGAGTTGATCATCTGATCTTGACGTTCTGATGTAGCAACTTCTGATGCTGGTGTATGAAATCAAATTCTGATGCTGAATAAACGTGATCTTGCTTATGTCAATCAGAGTATCTGCAAGTCAGAACACAATAATTTTAGGCAGTAGATAGTTCAAACATGAAACATTTAAATACTATATCTTTTCACTTTGTTATCATCAAAACTTAAATATAGGGTAGTAGATTCAAACATTGTTCTAACACAAAAATGTCAAAAACGCGCGCCTTTCCCACCTTGTTCAAACATCCTGATTCCTGGACTTTAACACAAACTTATAACACAACAAATATCAAGCATCAAGCCACGAATCCATACATACCAATAACTTGATCAAACTCTCATAAATGAGAGAGAATTTCTTCTCCCCCAATTTCTGACCTAAGTTTTTGTCAATGTTCAGGTCTTAAATTCTCTCAGCATATGCAATATAAATGGAAAGTAAGGATATGAGTGGCTTCAGGGACATGAGTATGACATTTTTCATTCACAAACTTAAAGCTAACTCTTCCTAGATTGAGAGATAGAAGTCCATGAACTTACCTGTTCAGCTTGGATCGTATCTAGCAATGAAGGTACTTTCAGTGCAATGTGAGGACTTGTACAGCTTACTTGAAGGTCAGGGATGCTTCTCCAACCTTTAGCTTGCTTTGAAACCAAATGAATCAAGCTATGGAAGTCAACCTGCAAAACAGAAAAAGTGAAAATGGTGAAGTTGGTTAGAGGTGTTACAGGTCGTGTCCAATGCTTAGGATAGTTTGTATAGGTGGTATGGAGTGTGTATGAACTGGTTTTGGTCAAGGCGCACGAGTAGATTGAGTTGTGCCACTCAAACTGCAGGGATGCCCTGTTTTGTGCAGTTCAATGGTGTTTTTGTGAATGGGGAGGTATCAAGGGTTAAAGGCTCATGCTTTAGGTCTGTTAGGGAGTATGGAAAGTGTGGAGAAAGTTTGTCTTGGCTTCTGGTTGCAGCAATGTGAGATGTTGTAAGTTATGCCATGTTTCTTCTCATGTAAGCAAAAATTGTCAACTTGGTTTCTAGACTTATGCAGGCCCCCTAAACATGATGCCTCAATACCTCTTGATCAGTGTGTTATGCCCATGAATCATGTGTCCAAAGATATGGCCTTGTACTTCTTGATTTGCAAACTTGACATAAAGCCAAACTTTACAAAAATGGATAAAGTGCTTTTTCTAATTAAGGCTTAATTCTTCATACAATGACCAAATGCACAAAATAATGCCTTGGCACAATGGATTGGCATTTAATTATTGAGTAAGAAAGGGATTAGAGGCCTGTAACTAGCTTGCTCATGCTAATTTGAAAAATTGCAAAGTGTATGAACATGAAGATGGCTTATGAACAAAGTGACTTTTGCCTATATTGCCAAATTCGATTCTCCCTAACCACAAAGTTGTTTGATGAGTTCTTGGACATTTTGTAAAGCTTGTAATGTGTATTACAATCCATCTTTGTAATGCATTTTGAAATTCCAAGTGGAAGCATGTGAAAAGTGGCCATGAAGTTGGGCAAAAATCCTGCCTAGAATAGGTCAAAATTTTTCTAAGTTAATAATGTTTTGCACCCCTATTCCAAAAATCATAACTTGAGATACAAGCTTCTTTTGAGGAAACTTTGTGAATAAAAGTTGTAGATTTTGCAATGGACTACAACTTTCATGTTTTGAGTTTTCCTTGAATCCAAATGTATCTTGGTGAAAAAATGGGACAAAGTTAGGAAAAAATTAGGGATTTTCATAACTTAGAAAATTTCTAAGTTATGAAAATTCTTCATTTTAAACCCTAATTTGCAATTTTTGATTTCTTGATGAACAAGTTTCATAATTTTGACATGTCTTGATGGAAAATGAATCTTGACACTTGATTTTGACCAAAAAGTCAAAGTTTGACTTTTCAGTATACAGACAAATTTGGCTCAGTTGACTGGAAAATTCATTTGTCAATCTTGTGCATCTGGGATCTTTTGAACTTTTTGAACATGTCAAGACAATGCCATTGGGTCCTTGAGCCCATATGTGATCTTGGTTTGCCATTGGCTAGGTCAAACAGTCAAAAATTGCCTTTGTGCAGTCAAAACCCTAAAAATGACCATTTTGCCCTTTTGGTGATCTAATCAAATTTCTTGTGGAATTGTGATCCAAACTTGACCAAATGGTTCATATGAGTTCATGATGTTGATGTGGGTCAAAAATCATGAGTTTTGACTGTCAATTTCCCATAGTTGACTTTTCCCCAATACAGCTGATTTCTAGGTCAACTGTCCAATTGACTGGGCAAAGATTGGAATCAAGGCTTGAAACTTGGTATGGATAAACTTGGGAGTCCAATATGAAGCATGAAAGTCATCTTAGGCTTTTTAGGTCAAAACATCTTTGTGCAAACACAAACCCTAATTTGGGTCAACAGTGCAAGGAGAAGTCTTGAGCAGAGGAAACCCTAGCTGGATTTTGAGCTCCAAGGGTCTTGTGGTGAGAAAATGTTGAGGAAATGGGAGGGAAAATTTTGGGGTACAACACCAGGGTAGGTTCGGCTGAAGAATGCGACCAAGATACCTTCACTCCCCGTAGAGTAAGACCAGCAAGATTCAGCAAATACTCCATCCAAGCATAGTTGGTCTCCATCAGCCCTAAAAAGGCACAACATCTCCAGCAAGCCCGCAACACTCTCCCCAAGCAGAGTTAATATACTATCAGCCTTAAGGAAGTTGGGTATCCCCAGAAGATCTCAATATTCCCCAGCGGAGTATATAGATGTTCCTAAGCAAGCATCCCCGGCAGTCCTAATATAAGATTGTTCCCCGGCGGAATACAGACACCCCAGTGGAGCCACTTCCCCAGTACAGTCCAAAAGTTTCCCCAGGAGAGTTGAATAAATCTCCCCCGTAGATTCTGGAAGCTTATCCCCAGTAGATTCTGGAAGCTTATCCCCAGTAGATTCTGGAAGCTTATCCCCTGCAGAGTATGAAAGCATCTCCCCGGCTTTATTCAGAGGTTATTCCCCACCAGAGCTTATAACTGGGTTATCCTCAGCTAATTACCACAGAAAGATCGTCCCCGGCGAAGTTCTTCCTATCCCCCAACGGAGTTCATCAAATTCCCCAACATAACCTATCAACGGAATCCCCAGCGGAGTTATCTTCAAATTCTCAGCAAAGTATCTCTTCCCACAGAGTAATTCCCCGCAGAGTAATCTCTCCAACAAGTTTATTCCCCAACGGAGTCATCTTCTCCTACCGGTTTATTCTTGTAACCATCATCCCCAGCGGAAACGAAGAACTCTACTCTTCAGCATCAGCCCTGGATTTAACTTCCCGGCATTTGTCAAGGATTTATTTTCCTAGACGAAATACATTCATAAACATTTCACATTTTATACATCCTGCTTACATACATGATACGCATCATAACACACTATCTCATTTATTCTTAAGAACATCATGACATCATGCATTTCATGCATCATGACATTGCATATAACTAATGTTTTGCCTTTTCAGGAAAAGGTCAATCCAAAGATGATTACCATCAACCTTTGAAGTTCCAGATCAACACCTGTAACAGGCCAGGGCACGTCTGTAAGCAACCTTTTGAAGTTCCGGATTCGATTCCTGTATCTAGCCAGGGCATATATGTGAGCGAGTGATTGTAGATTCGATACCTGTATCCAGACAGGGCATGTCTGCATGAAGAGTTTAGAGATTCGATACCTGTATCCAGCCAGGGCATATTTGTAGACGACTAATTCCAGATTCGATTCCTGTATCTAGCCAGGGCATATCTGTGAGTGATTTGATTGTAGATTCGATACCTGTATCTAGCCAGGGTATATCTGCATGAAGAGTTTAGAGATTCGATACCTGTATCCAGCCAGGGCATATCTGTAGACGACTAATTCCAGATTCGATTCCTGTATCTATCCAGGGCATATCTGTGAGTGATTTGATTGTAGATTCGATACCTGTATCCAGCCAGGGCATATCTGCATGAAGAGTTTAGAGATTCGATACCTGTATCCAGCCAGGGCATATCTACATGAAGAGTTTAGAGATTCGATACCTGTATCCAGCCAGGGCATGTCTGCATGAAGAGTTTAGAGATTCGATACCTGTATCCAGCCAGGGCACGTCTGTAAGCAACCTTTTGAAGTTCCGGATTCGATTCCTGTATCTAGCCAGGGCATATCTGTGAGCGAGTGATTGTAGATTCGATACCTGTATCTAGCCAGGGCATATCTGCATGAAGAGTTTGAAGATCAACACCTGTAACAGGCCAGGAAATTATCTTTCTTTCTCAGGTACACAAGTTCTCACTAAGGAATCTCTTACGCGATCGACACTTCCAAATGGCATCTATAAGCCCATTCCCGACAAGGTTCTGTCACAGCTCCAGATGGAATCTATAAGCCCATCCTCCTATCCATCATATCTCCAAATGGCATCTGTAAGCCCATTCCCGACATCACATTGCTGATATTCTACTATGCGAGTGCAAATTTCTGGGCACTCTAGTGTTCAATCATCTTCCACCTTCGGATCACGAAAGGCACGCAAGCCAATCTACATCCTCAGGTCTAAGAAGATTGAACAGGGGAAACTGTTGTACCCCAAAATTTGCCCTCCAATATTCTTCAAAGTTTATTAAGAATCATCTTCAAATGGTTCAAGATTTCTCAAGGGATTGCACAGTCAAACATCCTCCTAAGCCAGCTGAAATTAGGGTTTTGGTTCTTGCAAGGAATTTATGGTTTACAATGGTTCAATCAAGTCCCATATACCTATATACATTGCCAAGCATCTACATGTCAAGTCTCAAGTCTCACAGCATCAAATTCCACAGTCAAAAGCCCTATTTGGTTCACAATCAACTGCAGGGGCAAAATGGTCATTTTACAGTCAAAAGTCAAATTTTTTGGTAAACATCTTATTTTGAAGCCACAATCATCATTTGATCAAGTCTTGATCATGATTCCACAAGCATGGCTCAAAAATCATCAAAGATGCAAAAGTTACTATTTTGGGACAGTAGAAAAGTCAACTGTAATTTGACCAAGGCATAACTTTTTCATGTTTCATCAGAAAAATCCCATCCAATGCTCATTTTTAAGAGGAGGACATTTACTACAACGAATCTTCACATTCCAAGTCCAAGAAATGCTCTCACAAAAAGTTATCAATTTCTACATTATAGGTCAATTTCAAAAGTCAATAAAAAGGCATTTTAAGTCAAAGACCATAACTTGAGATTGGTAAATCCAAATGACATGGGACCAAAGGCATTGGTTAGAGGACTTCAAGACCTTTACAAAATGCCCAAGAAAATGTTCATAGGATCAAAATTGAGCAAGATATGCATTGGAGAAGTTGGGAAATTTTTGGGAATTTACAAAAGTCAACTTTGCCTAAAACACCTTGTTTTTGCTAATGGGCCTCAAATTCCTTCTTGAATCTTTACCCAAAGCATATGCACGACCCATCAAGCCTATTTGAGTTTATTTTCTTATTTTTATTAATTATTTGGATTTTTAATTGATTATTAATTCATTTAATTGATTTAATTGTAGGAAAATACCAAGATATAGTTTTCAAATCTTTTTGTGATGCAAATAAACTCAACACATACTGAAGATTTCATGTATCAATCAAGGGGACCAAAATATCCAATTTTAGCAACTTTTGTCAATAAAAAATGTGCAAAAAGATTTGATTGAAATTAAATATTGAAATCATAAAGCCATGGATTTTTGGAGCAAGATTGTAACCTAAAACCATTATACTATATATGCAGAACCTAAACCTAATTCCATTCATGTGCAAGCTGCTGCAAAAAGCCATAAACCAATTCCAAAAAATCAAGAAAATGTTGAAAACTGAATTCAACCTTCCAGGCCAATTCAAAGCCTTTTCTTGATTCCAACACCTTGCTGGGACACTCAGGAACACATTGCAATCACAAACAAGCCTTAACACTCAAAGAATCACTCGCTTCAGTCATACGGTTTGCACACTTTTGCCATAATCGAAACTCCCAATTCATGAACATTTGATGTGATTTATGGCCTGTTTTATGTTGCTTGCATCCATACAAAGCTATTGGTATTGATTAATTGGATTATCATGCACTGAATTATGAATTGCCATTAACGATTTCTAGGTTTTTTGAGTTTCCAGATTAGGGCTTTTCAGCATAGGAAAAATCAAGCCTTCTAAGACCCATGGTTAAACTCGTTGGGACATGAGGGACACAATGGACATATCGCGCCATATTTATATAACCCAGAATCCTAATCGCTATTTTTCCTTTTTCAGTTTGTGGGGGTTAAAAACCCCCGCTATCTCTTTATATTTTTTTCAGGGCAATTGAAGAAGATGATGACGCGTAGGAATGCTATTGGGGGATTCAAAAACAGCGCGCGTTTTGGTTGTTCTTCAGAATATTATTTGTTTTTATATATTATAATTAATTTCCACTATAACAACAAAGACATGCGCTTGGCATAGTGGAGGATGACGTGGTTGGCAACCATTGGGACCTGGGTTCGATTCCCAGGTCCACCCAAATATTTGTTTCATATTTTGTTTAACCTGATTGCATGCAGCGCTTTCCAGTGACGTCCACAATACATATCCAGATCCCAGACGCCAAGTGTCTTCCCACTCAAAACCAATGGCCAAAGATGAAAGGCTATGGTGTTCTCTAGTCAATGAGCACGCACCTGATTCCAGAAGTCAACAAGGGCTTGATCATTATTGGGCCAATTTGCTTCTTCACACCTCCATTGGGTCCAGCATACCCCCCTGGTTAATTGCTTGTTTATTTTCTTTTAACTAATTATTTTAATAATTGTTCTTACTATTATTTAATTAATTAACAAATTAATATTTTTCATAATCAATTCAGAGAATAAAAAATGTAAATATTTTTATTAATTATTATTATTCTTATTTATTAACTTATTTTGTAAATAAATTCTAATTAATCAACTTAGTTTAATTTAGGTTTAATTTTAATCTTTTTCTCAATAAATAAAAATCATGTAGAATTAGGGTTTGACAATTTTCAATCATATTTTCTTGTTATTTTATTTTCATTAAAAAAAAACTTAAAAAGCACAAAGAAACATTTTTTCTTTTAATTAAATAATTAATTAGTAAATTAGGTTTAATAGTTAATTTAATTGCAAAAAAGGACAATTTCAATTCTTTTCTCAAAAAGGGTCAAAACCCTAAGGACGTCCCGATTCGATTCTTTCGCGCATTAATTCATATTTTTGATTATATTTATGTATCTGTTTCCAAGGATGTAATAGTTAATTAGGATTTACCGCTTTATTTACTTTCTCGCATTTATTTCCAAACGGGTTTTTGTTTTTGGCGATGTATAGACCCGCGCCTTGTAATAGTGTAGATTTACCTTTCCGCACTTTATTTTCCGCACTCTTAACTGTTAAATGCATGCAAGACTTGGATGAAAATTAAAAACAACTCGTAGATCACCATGATACATGTACAAGATAATATAACATGAAAACAACACACATGCACATGCAACTCCTAGGGTACGCCTCACTCGGTTGCCTCGAAGGTGGTCGTCAAGTATAGGGTGTTTTAGAGGTCGCCCTCCTGTCTAAGATCCAGTTGCCTCGAAACGGTTGCCTCGGATAAAAAGGATCTAGGATATTAGGGTTGCCGCTAAGGCGTCCTACTATTGCTTCGGTGACCACACATGTCCCTTATCATCGAATTGACCCGAATAACTCCAACAATGGTGCTACCTACCTCTCAATGGTGGGATAGCACTATCTAAAGGACTCTTACACAACCTAATTCCTTAGAGTAGGTAGATTTTCCTGGGTACTTGCTCTTTTCAAACGAACAAAATACTTTTCACACTTACACTTTCAAAAAGTTTTCAAACCAATTTTTCATACACTCTTGAGGACTGATACAAGAGTTACCTAGAAATATTTTCAAACGAAACTTTTTCAAAACCCACACACACTTGAAAAGCAAACAATTTTTGAAAACATAAGAGCAAGTACCTAAGAGCCCATGGATAAACATGGATAGAAAGGGTGCTAACACCTTCCCTTTCTATAAATCTACCTCCTGAACCGAGAAACATTCTCAAAGAAGGAATTTTGCTGTGCTTTTGTCCTTTCCATGTTGGAGGACATAAAAGACGGTGGCGACTCTTGCTTACCGCGACATTTCGCGAACCAGCTTAAAAAACAGTCAGTTCTATTTCCACCGATCACACATATGGTAGACATCAAGTTCCTGCGTGCATATGATTACCTGAAAGAAAATACTATAGAGAAAAATATGGGGACCTAGGATTCGAACCCAGATCCTGAGAGGAATTCCAATGCTATGCTTGCCACTACGCTGCTTGCCTTGTTTTGTTAATATAATACAAATCAGTAATAATATATAAAACAAAAATTAATGGACATAAAATATAAAAAAGCGCGCGCTCGTTTGAATGGACAAATGGAGGAGTGCCAACGCATCATCCCTGTCTTTGAATCGTGGCTAAAAGCAATAACACCTATACCTACAGACAAATGTCCGTCGCTACAGACAGGGGTTCCTCCTAAATCTCCTATAGGCCATGGAAATGCATTCTAAGACCATGGTTAGACTCGTCATCTTCTTCTGATCATAACCATAGCCATTACGAAGGTTAATTGTACATGAAAACAAAAGCCCTAAAAAACTCCAAGAAACCCTAACCATGGTGATTCACGATATAAGGCATATGAATGAAATTGGTTATTGCAAAAAGCTAGCAAATGATATGGTGATCCAGAATATGCAATTATTTTTATTATAGATGCAAGAATGAAGCTTTTCGAAATCAAGAAGATGGTGGTTCCGTGAGCGACTTACAGTGCACTGGGTGGCTTGAAAATGCGTGGTTTTGCTTGCTTTCGCTTGTGGAGATTTCCAGGAGACGATTGGGATAATTGCCAAGCCTTGAAACTGCCTCTAGGAGTGATTTTGAACTCACACTTTTTGCTTGATTTTTCAATTTTTGATCTTGCTCTATAACTGATCTCTAACCCTTATTTTGATATGCCCATGACCCTTATGTATTGCACAATGTATTGGGTTTACAAACTCAGTCCAAATCTCTCTCTTTCAATGCTTTGATATTTGATTTGATCCTCCTTTAAAGCTTTCCAAAATTGGCTTGATTTAAATCTTTTTGTGCACTCAAGCTTTGATACAAATTGGGAATGGTTCTAGCTGTCCAATGAAACCTGAAATCATCAAAAGATCTTTGGTTTTTTAATATTTTTGATTTTATTTGATTTAATTTTGATTTAAAATGAATTAATTCAAATAAAAACCATATTAAATAATATAAATATGATATGGACACATGGCCAAGGCTATAGTACGTGGGATATAATGCCAACTCAAAACAAGTGAAAAAGAATGGGCCCATTTGGCAAAATTTGATGTTTTGGGCATAATTGACTTTTGGCAATTTTGCAAAAAAGTCCAACTTCAACAATGCATAACTTCCTCAATTTTGACTCTTTGGAGGTGTTCTTGGACTTTTTATAAATCTTGAGATGTCCTATAATCATCCCTTTTGGTCTCATCTCAATTTGATATTCCATTCTCATGTATTAAGCTTTGACAAAAAAGTGTTTTTGTTGACTATTCAAAATGACCTATAATGTCTAAATTCATAACTTCTTATGAGTGCATATTTTGATCTTGGGAGATGAATATGGATTGTAGGGAATTGCATCATATTCAAAATGAGCTTTGTATGTGTCATTTCTCATAAAGTATGAGAAAGTTATGCTTGGTCAAAGTTAAGTTGACTTTTCCTACAAAACCCTAATTTAACAACTTTTGAATCTTGATGAATTATGAGCAATCCTTGATGAATCATGATCAACCCTTTATAAAATGATGAAATATACTTAAAAATGAGGATGTTGACAAAAAATATTGAAGTTTGACTGTATTTGGGTCACAGTTGACTTTTGCCCTAGCACAATCGACTTTTGGACTTTTGAGCAATTGACTGAGCAAATTTCCTCTGCAAGGCTTGAAACTTGACATGGATGATCTTGAGAACATATTAGGACATTGGTAAGCACTTGGGGTCACTTGGACTCAAGGATCTTAATGCAATATGAAACCCTAGTTTGGGGAAGACTGCCTTAGGAGAGAGCTTGTCTGGCCAACCCTTGGACTACCTTGAGCAACTTGGAAATCTTTCTTGACATGCTTTGAAAAATATGGGAGTGAAAATTTTGGGGTACAACAGCTGCCCCTGTTCAATCTTCTTAAACCCGAGGATGCATATTGGCTTTCATGCCTTTCGTAATCCAAAGGTGGAAGTGGATTGAACACTAGAGTGCCCAGAAATGTGCACTCGCTTGAAATGATAATTATCTTGTGATGTCGGGAATGGGCTTACAGATGCCATTTGGAGGAGTGTCGATCGCATAATAGATTCCTTAGCGATATCTTGTATACCTGTTGTTGAGGAATATTCCGCTGGGGAAGTCTGATCTTTCATGGAGAGAGAGAAATTTAGGAGCTTCGTCGTCCGTCATTCTGCTGGTGAGTCGTCTCTGTTGATATTTAGGAACTTCAATCGTCTGTACTCAACTGAGGGAACAACTTTTTCTGAGATTTAGGAGCTCGTCCGTAATTCAACTAAGAAAACATCTTTGCTGAGATTTAGGATCTAGTCCGTAATTCAACTTACTTTGTCGAGATTTAGGAGCTTGTCCATAATTCAACTGATTTTGTCGAGATTTAGGAACTCGTCCGTAATTCAACTGAGGTGTCGAGATTTAGGAACCTGTCCATAATTCAACTGAGGTGTCGAGATTTAGGAACCTGTCCGTAATTCAACTGAGGCGTCAAGATTTAGGAACTTGTCCGTAATTCAACTTCTTTGTTGAGATTTAGGAACCCGTCCGTAATTCAACTGATGAAATGTCTTTGTCGAGATTTAGGAACTTATCCGTAATTCAACTATTTTGCTGAGATTTAGAAGCTTATCCGTAATTCAACTGAGATAAAAGTTCTGTCGAGATTTAGAAAATTATCCGTAATTCAACAACTTCTCTGAGATTTAGGAACTCGTCTGTAATTCAACTGATGAAATATTTGTCGAGATTTAGGAACTCGTCCGTAATTCGACTGAGGAAATAATTTCGCTGAGATTTAGGAACATCGTCCATAATTCAACTAAGGAAACATCTCTGTTGAGATTTAGGAACTTGTCCGTAATTCAACTGCTTTGCTGAGATTTAGGAACTTGTCCGTAATTCAACTGAGATAACAACTCTGTTGAGATTTAGGAACTCGTCTGTAATTCAACATCTTCGTCGAGATTTAGGAACTTATTCGTAATTCAACTGCTTTGCTGAGATTTAGGAACCCGTCCGTAATTCAACTGATGAAATGTCTTTGTCAAGATTTAGGAACTCGTCTGTAATTCAACAACTTTGCTGAGATTTAGGAACTTCAATCGTCCGTACTCAACTGAGGTAAAAGCTTCATAGCTTGAGTTTTGTGAAAATCTTTCTTGAAAGGTAAAGGTTAGTTGTATGTAATGCATGATATGTATCAAGCAATGATGTTCTCAAAATAAATGAGATTATGTTGTATGATGCGTATGCATGTTATGATGTATGGAAATGTGATGTTTTTAGTTGGGGAAAATAAATCCCGGATCACTGCTGGAGAAAAGAATGGAATTCTTCGTTTCCGCTGGAGATCGTGGATGAAGATGTTTGTGAGAATAAACCTGCAAGAGAGAATAACTCTGCTGGGGAATAAAATGATGAGAGAATGACTCTATGGGGAAGAGGTGTTTTGTTGAGCATTCCGCTGATAGATTCAGCTGGGGATAAATTACCGTTGCTGGTGATTAGAACCTTGTTGGGGATTGAATTCCTGTTTCGTAAAAGGAAAGAACTCCGTTGGGGATGACTTTCCAGTTGCGACTTTACTAGGGATAGCCTTTTTAGACTTTACTGGGGATAATCTTTCAGAGTCTACTGGAGACAAAACTCCACTGGGGATATTTTTATACTCCGCTGGGGATGATAAGACTTTTCAGTGCTGATGGTAGATAAACTCTACTTGGGGAGAATATTACCAATTCGTTCACAGTTGCGAGTCTCAGCTGGGGAGAGCTGACACCACTGTCTTTCTCTTACTCTGCGGGAAGTGAATGTACTTTCAATCGTTTTCTCCAGCTAGGTCTATCCCTATACCTGGTGGACAGAGCAACTGTACGGTTTGGACATTTCTCGTTTTCCCCTGTTTCTGATTTTACAAGTAATCGTCTTTTGTTTCGCATATAAGTTTTTATGAGCAGCAATCAATGTCAAATGCATATATCAAAAATGAACATTGGACGTTCTTGCAAAACAAAACAGAAAAAGAAAAACAGTTTGGAATTTCTTTGTAAAAATGACTTGTATTAATTTTGAAGTTTAGCCTGTAAATAGGTGTTTTTGTACAAGAGGCTGACGTCCTAGTAAGAGAACACCGCCGAACAAATAGTATTTATACAATTTGTGAAAAAACAAAGAAAAACAGCTATGTGAATAATCCCACTGGGTTCGAACTCTGCTATTGCCTTTATGTCCTCGAGCATCTCATCACTTTGCTACTTGGTTGAAGGTAGATCAGATTGTGTGGTGTCGTCCGAGCTTGATAGTCGATACCTAAGTCTGGTTGCAAAATGATCCAATGAGACATAGTGTTATGCTTTGATCCCTAATTTTTTCCTAAACCGCCCTTTCGGGTTTTCAGTCCACCGGGATACCCTTTTTTGCCCAAGCCGCCTTTTCAGGTTTTCGACTTGCCGGGTGTACAAATTTTTTCCTTTTTCATCCCTTATTTTTGCCCAAACCCTTTTGGTTCACCGGGAAGCCCTTATTTTTGCCTAGGCCATTCAACCTAGCGGGTCTTTGATTCTGCATAGTATTTTTCACTATGTCTGCATTGACGGGGTGAGGAAGGTCGTCACCATCCATGGTAGTTAGAATCATAGTTCCTCCTAAGAAAATGTTCTTAACCACAAATGGCCCTTCGTAAGTAAGGGTCCATTTGTCCCTGGGATCACCTTGAGGTAAGATAATGCGCTTGGTCACCAGATCCCTAACTTGATACTCTTGTCATCTGACTTTCTTGTTAAATGCCTTAATCATCCGCTTTTGATACGTCTGACCATGACAAATAGCAGTAAGTCTCTTTTTGTCGATTAAATTCAGCTGATCAAGTCGGGTCTGAATCCAGTCATCTTCGCTCAAACCTGCATCCTTCATAATCCGAAGAGAGGGTATCTGAACTTCAATGGGCAAGACTGCCTCCATACCATAAACCAAGGAATAGGGTGTTACCCCTGTTGATGTCTGCGCTGAGGTACGGTACCCATGTAGAGCAAATGGTAACATCTCGTGCCAATCTTTGTACGTCACCGTCATCTTCTGCACAATCTTCTTAATGTTCTTATTAGCTGCTTCAACAGCCCCATTCATCTTCGACCGGTAAGGAGAAGAGTTGTGATGTTGTATCTTGAACTGTTTGCAGAGTTCGGTGATCATCTTATTATTGAGATTTGTACCATTGTCCATGATGATTCTCTCTGGTACACCATATCGACAGATCAAATTATACTGAATAAACCGTGCCACGACGTTCTTAGTTACAGTAGCAAATGAAGCTGCTTTAACCCACTTCATAAAGTAATCAATAGCTACCAGGATGAAACAATGCTCGTTGGATGACGTTGGTCTGATCTCGACGATCATATCGATGCCCCACATTGCAAAAGGCCAAGGAGCTATCAAGACGTTTAGAGGAACTGGAGGTATGTGCACCTTATCAGCATAGACTTGGCACTTATGACAGGTCCGAGAATGCTGATAACAGTCGGCTTCCATTGTGGACCAATAATATCCTGCCCGAAGGATTTTCTTTGCCATGGTGTGTCCACTGGAATGAGTTCTGAAAGTACCTTCATGTAACTCTACCATAATCCTTTCTGCTTCATTCTTATCCACACATCGCAGTAAGGTTGAATCATGGTTACGCTTGTAAAGAATGCCATTGTTGATGAAGAACTTCGCTACGAATCTCCTCAAAAACTTTTTATCATTAAAAGATGCACCCTCAGGGTATTCCTGAGCTTCAAGATACCTCTTTACCTCATGAAACTAGGGTTTATCAGTTGCCTCTCCAGTCTCAATATCACAGCAATGTGCGGGTTCGTCCAATCTCTCAATGGTAATCTGGGGAGCTTCATTGTCCCATCTGACTTTGAACATAGAAGACATCGTAGCTAGCGCGTCCGCCAACTGATTCTCCTCTCTAGGGAAGTTTTCAAAGGTTATCTCCTTGAAGTGTGGGAGCAATGTCAACACATACTCCTTGTAAGGAATAATATTTTGGTGTTTCGTATCCCACTCTCCTTTGATCTGACTGATCACGAGAGCAGAATCTACGAATACACTTAAGTGCTTAATCCTTAGGTCAATAGCTGCTCGAAGACCCATGATTCACGCTTCATACTCTGCCATGTTATTGGTGCAGTTGAAACATAGTCGGGCGGTGAACGAAATATGAGAGCCTTCAGGAGATATGATCATGGTGCTAATGTCATTACCCAAAGCGTTTGAAGCTCCATCAAAGTACATAGACCATTGGGATCCCTCCTCAGGTCCTTCATCCGGTCCAGGTATTTCACAGTCAGTTACTATCATGATGTTCTCATCCGGGAATTCAAAGTTCATAGACTGGTAATCGTCCATTGCCTGATGTGCCAAATGATCTGCCAACAAACTTCCCTTGATTGCTTTTTGAGTCGTGTACTGGATGTCATACTCAGTCAAGATCATCTTCCATCTTGCTATTCTTCTGGACAAGGCAGGCTTCTCGAAGATATACTTGATTGGATCCATCTTTGATATCAATAGAGTAGTGTGAGTCAGCATATACTATCTCAGCCGGAGAGCAGCCCATGCCAAAGCGCAACAAGTTTTCTCAAGCAATGAGTATCGGGTCTCGCAATCGGTAAACTTTTTGCTAAGGTAATAAATAGCATGCCCTTTTCGGCCAGACTCGTCATGCTGCCCCAGCACACACCCCATGGAATTGTCGAGTAATGTCAAGTATAAGATCAAAGGTCTCCCTTCAACTGGAGGCATCAGAGTAGGTGGCTCTTGGAGATATTCTTTGATCATTTCGAAAGCGGCCTGACATTCATCGTTCCATCTTACCACATGATCTTTCTTCAGTAACTTGAAGATTGGCTCACAAGTAGCAGTCAGGTGCGAGATGAATCGGGCAATATAGTTCAGACGTCCCAGAAAGCCTCTGACTTCTTTTTCTGTTCGGGGAGCTGGCATTTCCTGTATAGCTTTCATCTTTGCAGGATCCACTTGAATACCTTTATCACTTACGATGAAACCCAGCAGCTTACCAGATCTCACCCCGAAGGTGCACTTGTTCGGGTTTAACCTCAGCCTGTACAACTTCAATCTGTCAAATAGCTTATGAAGATGGTCAAGATGTTCTTCCTTAGTCTGGGATCTTGCAATCATGTCATCAACGTATACCTCAATGTCATGATGGATCATTTCGTGGAACAAAGCGACCATGGCGCACTGATACGTGGCCCCAGCATTCTTCAATCCGAAAGGCATGACTTTGTAGCAAAAGGAACCCCATTGAGTAACAAAGGTTGTCTTCTCCATGTCTTCGGGAGCCATTTTAATCTGATTATAACCGGAGAAACCATCCATCAAGGAGAAGACCTTATTCTATGCGGTGTTGTCAACCAGAATGTCGATATGAGGCAGAGGGAAATCATCCTTGGGGCTTTCCCTGTTCAGATCCCTGTAGTCAACACACATTCAGACCTTACCATCCTTCTTCGGCACCAGAACCACGTTGGCCACCCACTGCGGGTAAGAAGTAACTGCTAGAAAACCAGCGTTAAACTGCTTCATCACTTCAGCCTTGATTTTCTCAGACATCTCCGGGCGCATTCGACAGACTTTCTGTTTCACTGGAGGACAGTCTTCCTTGGTAGGCAAGCAGTGAACCACAATATCGGTATCCAACCCAGGCATATCTTCATAAGACCAGGCAAAGATCTCCACATAGTCACGCAACATCTGAATCAACCGTTGCTTAACACTTGACTCCAGATTTGCACCGATCTTGACCTCTTTCTTGTCTACCTCTGTACCCAGATTTACTGTTTCCACTGGCTCTTCATGCGGCTGAATGACCCTCTCTTCCTGAAGTAACAGTCTAGCAAGTTCACCAGGCACTTCGCAATCATCTTCACCTTCGTCCTCGGCTTGGTTGATCGGACTTTTGAAGTCATAACCGGTAGTAGCATAGTCGTTATCAGTGGGATCCAGAGTGGATGTAGACCTGTATATGTGAGTGTGTGTAAAATAGCTGTTTTGCAAGATAGAAAAAAGAAAAACAAGGAGCGCAAAATTTGAAATTCAAGAAAACGTCCAATGCTTTTATTAATGATATATGGAGATGACAAATATAAAGCCCTCACAAACAAAGCCACGGTGTCTCGGGTAAGGCACCGGGCTATAAAGTTTAAAAATTGTCTGTTACAAATTCAAAACAAAAGTCTCATTACTGGGTAATAAAAGAAATTGGCACGAAGTCCTTTGTTGTCCAATTGCTTAGTCCACCGTTGGTAGTCGGGTAGATCCAACTATCAAACTCAGATTCTTCATCATCAACTTCAATGGCATTCACTCCTGAATTGCTGATAAACAGGGGAGGTCCTCCGATCCGTGCATGCCGAATAGCCCTTTGAGCTTCTGCAGTGAAACCCAAACCAAACTTGTTAGTCTTATGTGCAAAGTCAGGGAGTTGGCCCCAATTTGCACACCCACCTTTCTCAATAACAGCCCGGGCATCCTTGAGGGAAGCCATCTTCATTGGAGGATCTTCAGCGACAATTTCAGTCGACACCAGTGTCTGGGGGAGTTCTTCAAAATGTTGACACGGGGTTTCAATGAACTCCCCGTCCATCTCCACATACCGAAAAGAGTTGAGGTGGCTCACCATGTACTCCTCTTCTCCTCGTACCGTAACAATTTCCCCTTCACTGGGTACTTTAGCATCTGGTGGAGCGTAGAAGTTACTGCCCCAGCTTTGTGGATCCACGGGCGACCCAGCAAATAAGAATAAGATGGCTGAATGTCTATCACATATAATGTAGACGCGAAAATCTGAGAACCAACCTTAACCGGAATATCCACTTCTCCATGTACCATCCTCTTGGACCCGTCAAAGGCCCTAACTACAATGTTACTCGGTTTCAGCATCAGCCCTTCACAGTCCAACCGGTCTAACGCCTTCTTGGGTAAAACATTCAACGAGGACCCAGTATCCACCAATACGTGAGCTAAGGTAGTGCCCCTGCATTCAATGGAGACATGCAGCGCGTCATTGTGATTCTTCCCCTTGGCGGTCAAATCTGCGTTGGAGAAACCCAACCCATTATTTGCTGTCAGACTAGCCACACAATCTTTAAACTGGTCAGCAGATCTTCGACGGGGTTTTCCCCAGCTGTTCGACTACATTGTAGTCGCTTTTCTTGATGATCTTCAAAATTTCCTCTATCTCCTGTCTAGAGGCTTCAACAGTAATCTTCCTCGGTGCCTCTGTCCGGGAAGGCTCACCGGTAATCCCTTTGCCCCGAGTATCGAATGACTCAGCGACAGGGGTAAGGATTGGAACTTGAGCAGGGACAGTAGAAAATGTACTGGCAGGTGTAATAACAACAGGCTTCTGAACAACTGGTGGAGAGATCTCAAGGGAGAAAAGTCTTCCGCTTCGGGTGACTTTACTAGATCCAACAATATTGTTGACATCAGTATCAGCCTCTTCACTCTTCAAGTCTTGTTTAACCCTGTGATAGTACACATCAGCCCCATAGTGCCATGGGACAACCTTATCCGACGTATAGGGGATAGGTCCAAGAACAGTAATGATCAATGGAGCAATTCTTGGAACATATCTAATTCTAACATGCATTGGAGAAAATGGTGACTATAGACACTTCTTCAATAGGAACTAAAGGAACAAAAGTCTTCTCAAACAGAATTTCTTTATTATCCATCAGGCGTTGGACACCTGACTTCAATAGATGGCAACCGGTAGGTAGGACGGAACACAGATGACAACCTTCGCCACAACCCGGAAATAAACCGGTTAACAGAAGGTTCTTCTTCACAGTCATCAATGGAGTAGCAATGTCTTTCACATAAGTCACAAACGAGTCATCATCTACAGCATTCACCCCATGCTTGGGCATAGGTGCGGTCATAACATTAGGCTTTTCTGGCACTTCAAACTCGATCTCCTTAGCATTAATTAGATCTTGTACTTTACTCTTCAAAGCCCAACAATTATTGGTATCATGCCCCGGGCTATCAGAGTGATAAGCACAACGGGCATTTGGATTGTACAGCGGTGATGTAGTATTGGGATTCTTCGGGGCCTCCCTCGGAATCACCAAGTTGGTCTTTAGCAACTGCGGCAGGATTTGAGCTAAAGTCATGTTGAGCCGAGTAAACTGTCTTTGAGGCCTCTATGCCCTTGGCTGAGTGTTGCATTGTGTGGTAACAGTTGGTCTTGAAATAACTACCGCATTAACTGCTTGGCGGCGTTCAGGTCGATTCTGGCTTTTGGAGCTGTAAACTGCGTTGGATTCCTTCTTAAAGGGCTTCTTCTTGGTACTTGACGAAGCACCTTTCTGTATCTTGCCGCTCTTAATACCGACTTCAACTCTTTCCCCAGTCATTATTAACTCAGTAAAACCCGACGATGAACTCCCGATCAGATGATTAAAATACGGACCAGACAAGGTCCCCAGAAACATATCCACTAACTCCCTATCAGCCAAATGGGGTTGTA
This sequence comes from Vicia faba, assembly GCA_948472305.1. Classification (NCBI taxonomy): domain Eukaryota; kingdom Viridiplantae; phylum Streptophyta; class Magnoliopsida; order Fabales; family Fabaceae; genus Vicia; species Vicia faba. The sequence goes on along the minus strand of OX451737.1, from coordinate 187,251,657 downwards.
CTCTTCCGGCAAGGTCCCTCCATTTCTGAGCGTAATCTTTAAAACCTTCGCTCGCATCCATAAACATACCCTGAAGTTGGGTACGCATGGGAACAAGGTCGGTATTATATTGGTACTGCTTGTAAAAAGCAGTAGCAAGGTCCTCCCAATTACGGACATTAGCTCCTTCTAGCTGATAGAACCATTCAAGTTGAGTCCCTGGAAGACTATCTTGAAAGAAATGGATCCAGAGGTTCTTATCAGCAGTATATGGCTGGATCTTTCTAACATACGAACGGAGGTGTAGCTTTGGGCAGGAGACCTCGTCGTATTTAGCAAAGACTGGCGCTTTGAACTTGTGGGGAATCACCACCTCGGATGCCAAACCTAACTCACCAAAGTCCAATCCAGGTATCTTTTGGATCTCCATCGCACTTAACCGGTCTTCAAGTTGTTTATACCTATCCTCAGCAGGAGGATATTGGTCTTCATCAAAGTCACTCTCATTGTCTGAAATAAAAGGGTTATGAGCCCTTCTTTCTTCTTGGTTCTCCCCCCCTCCAGATGAGTGGGATAGATCAACTTTGTCTCGCAATCTGTTTCCAAACCTGTGATCCATGTTCAGGAGGATTGTCGTCTTCTTCTTCTTCTTCTTCTTCTTCTTCTTCTTATCCTTCAAGATAAGAGTCTTCAGATCTTTCTGCCCCTTGGCCAGGTTCATGAACATTTCCTGGAACTGAGCGTTTTGAGCTTGAAGAGCCTTAATAGCTTGATCAGTTGATGTTTCAGCAGACATGATGTGCTGAAATAAATAGCGAAGAAGATGAGAAACCTGTAAGGGTACCTGTGATGAGGTGCATGGGAATGGAATGCATATGATATGATTTCAAAGACTTTAGGGATTCAAATTCGTAAACCAAAATGAAACACACTTTTATTAGATTAAAAACTTGAAACAATGTTTGCCAAATGCCTTTAAGGCGTTACAATAGGAATACTGAAAAGTAAATCAAAACTAAAAGCAATAAAAGACATCAGCGCTCCCATGGTCGCTTTCCGTTGGTGCTGACATAGTCGTTGAGGAACTTCTCATTCTCCAGCTGCCTTGTAAGCTTTAGTATCTTCCGCTCTTGTTCATGATACTTTTCTCTGTAAGTATCCCGCTCTTCTCTCAACTGCATCCAAGACCTCTTTAATGCCTCAATGTCAGTAGGCATGTATGGGTGGAGGATGGTAGGTGGAACCCCTTCTTCATCAGTACTGTGATACAGTGGGAAGAAATGACTGTTTTGGAATGTTGGTTTGCATTTTGCGTTTTGTTTTTGCAAAATGTCGCGGTAAGTAAGAGTCGCCACCGACTTTTATTTTATCCAACAAGGAAAGGAAAAAAGCACAAAAAAATTCCTTTTTTTGAGATATTTCTGAGTACGGGGGGTAGATTATAGAAAGGGAAGGTATTATCACCCTTTCTATCAGTGGTTATCCACGGGCTCTTAGGTACTTGCTCAATTGTTTTCAAAAATTGTTTTCTTTATGCTTGTGGGTTTGAAAAAGTTTTTGTTTGAAAGTTCAATTTAACTCTTGCTTCTATCCTCAAGAGTGTAATGAAATGTTTTGAAAACTTTGTTCGAAAAGTGTAAGTGTGAAGAGTTTTGTTTTGAAAGAGCAAGTATCTAAGAGTTAATCTACCTACTCGAAAAGAGGAATCGTTCTATGCTAATTTCCTTTAGACAATGCTATCCCACTATGAGTGAGTAGGTAGCACCGTCGTTGAAGTTTAAGGGTCAATTCGAATGAGGGACATACGGTCACTAAAGCAATGTTAGGACGCCTTAGCGGTAACCCTAATGTCTTAGATCATTTTTTTGAGGCAACAATATCCGAGGCAACCGTTTCGAGGCGACTATGATCTTTTAGACAAGAGGACGACTTCTAAAACAACCTATACTCAATGACCGTGTACGAAGGCAACCAAGTGGGGTGTATCCTAAGAGTGCGCATATGCAAGTGTGTCATTTTCGGTTATTTTTACCTTTGCACATGTTAAGGGTGATCTAATTTGATTTTAAGATTTAAACATTCAGTCTTGTCATGCAAACCCTATTATCAAACATCTAGCAGTTATAATTTGCGGAATAAAAAATGCGGAAGTTAAATTACAAGGCGTCGGGTATTTTCATCGCCAAAAGCAACCCTTGAAAAATAAAATAAAGCGATAAAATAACTAAATATCCTATTTAACTATTACAATCCGTAAGCAGATACATAATTGGATAAAAATAAATAAAGCGCGCGGGAAATTAAATCGAGTGCGAATTTTAGGGTTTTGACCCTTTTGAAAGAAAATTGTTTTTTTGGTTTTTGTTGTTTTTATTTTAAGAAAGAAATTAATCTTAAGTTAAATAAGTAAATTAATTAAATGAAAAATAAATTATTTTTGGATTTTTTGATTATTTTAGAAAGAAATTAAAAATAATTAAATTAGTGGTTAATACCTAATTAAATCTAATTAACTATTTATTTGAAAAATAGGTTAAAGTTTACCAGAATTAAAAACCTAATTAATTAATTAGTGTTTATTAATAAAAATAAATTCTAAAATTTTAATGGATAAAAATATTTTTTGATGATTTTTTGATAATTTTTTGATAAAAAGGAAAAAAAAGATTGGTTAGTAATTAATTAAAATTAAATAAAATAACTAAATTAAAAAGAAAATATAAAGACAAAGAGAGAATTGGGCCTGATTTTGGGTGGTGTGGAAAGCAATTCCTTGGCCCATTAGAAGCTGGCTCGTTTGACTTTTTGGATCTGGTACACATGCGTTGACTGACACCTTGGTGGACCTCCAATCACTGACTATCAGATCTGGCCAATTGGCCATCTGGCGCTTGGATTAGTGAGGGAGTATGGTGATCCCTTGGCATGCGCGCATACTGGATTAGCTGAAAACAAATAATATTGAGAAAGAGGGGGACCTGGGATTCGAACCCAGGTCCTGAAGGTAATATCAAATGCTTGCTTGCCACTATGCCATGCTTTTTTAGTTGTTAGTATAATAAAAAGAATTAATAATATAATAACAGCAAACACGTTAGTGGAATTTGGCGCAAAATTCAAACGAACCAACAAAAGGGTGACAACGCATCATCCTCTTCATCAAAACCCTGTAAATTTTACCAGCGGATTTTTATCCGCAGCTAAAACCATAGCTTTGTTCCAAAATCATCCTCAGGCCATGAAAATTATTTTCAAAGGCATGTTTATGTTCGTCTCGATCTCCTGGATGCAACCATATCCATCATGTAAACCAATTTTACTTGAAACGAAAAATCCCAAAACCACGAACCAAACCCTAGCAATGGTGGTTCTTCATACAAAGCATATAAATGAAATTGGCTACTACAAACAGTTTGCAAATGATGTGAGGGTTAAGGATATGCAATTATTTCATGAAAACAAGGTCTAATTTCAGAGGTACGAAATCAAGAATAGGGGTGATTCGCGTGAGACTTACAGTGCGTATGGAAGCTGGAAAACACCTGGTTGTGATTGGTTTAGCTTGTGAGAATGGCCAGGAAGCGATTGGGATGCGTCTCAGGCCTTGAAAATACCCCTAACCTGGATTTCGATCTCAAGCTTTTTTGTGATTTTTTTCACTTTTGTTCTGCCTCTACCAGTGTTCTCTAACCCTTATTTTCGTGCCTATAGCTTGCTTATGTAATGCACATTAGATTAGGGTAAAGAAATTGGTCCAAATCTTGCTTTATCAATGATTGCATATTTGATTTGATTCTTCATGAAAACCTTTCCAAATTTGATCCAAATCATATATTCTTGTAACCAATTCCTTTGATATGAATTCAATGGAAATAATAGCTATATTTGGAGCCTGAAATAGCCAAAAAATCATGTGTTATCAAAGCTTGAGATTTTATATGATTTTATTTGATTTAAAATGAATTAATTCAAATAAAAATCAAATTAAATAATAAAAATGTGATATGGACACATGGATGGAGCTAGGGCACGTGGGCAATGATGCAAACTCAAATCAAGTGAAAAAGAATGGGCCCATTTGGCAAAATTTGAAGTTTTTGGGATAGTTGACTTTTGGCAATTTTGCAAAAAAGTCCAACTTCAACAATGCATAACTTCTTCAATTTTGAACTTTTGGAGGTGTTCTTGGACTTTTTAGAAATCTTGAGATGTCCTCTAATCAACCCTTTTGGTCTCATTACATTTTGATGTTCCATGATTAAGTTATAAGCTTTGACAAAAAAGGTGTTTTTGTTGACTTTTTAAAATGACCTATAATGTCCAAATTCATAACTTCTTGTGAGTGCATATTTTGATCTTTGGGTATGAGGATGGATTGTAAGGAATTTAATTCTCTTCAAAATGAGATTTAGATGGGTCATTTCTCATAAATTATGAGAAAGTTATGCTTGGTCAAAGTTAAGTTGACTTTTCCTACAAAACCCTAATTTAGCAACTTTTGAATCTTGATGAATTTTGAGAAATCCTTGATGAATCATGATCAACCCTTGATCAAATGATTAAATATCCTTAAAATGAGAAATTTGACAAAAAATCTTGAAGTTTGATTGTATTTGGGTCACAGTTGACTTTTGCCCTAGCACAGTCGATTTTTGGACCTTTGAGCAATTGATTGAGCAAACTTCCTCTGCAAGGCTTGAAATTTGACATGGATGATCTTGAGAACATATTGGGACCTTGGGGAGAATTTGAGGTCATTTGGACTCAAGGATCTTGATGCAACACAAAACCCTAATTTGGGGTAGACTACCTTAGGAGAGAGCTTGTTTGGTCAATCCTTGAGCAACCTTGAGCAACTTGGAGATTTTTCTTGCAATGTTTTGAGAAATATGGGAGGGAAAATTTTTGGGTACAACATCTTCCCCTGTTCAATCTTCTTAAACCTGAGGATGTAGATTGGCTTTCATGGCTTTCGTGATCTGAAGGTGGGAGATGATTGAACACTAGAGTGCCCAGAAATTTGCAGTCGCATGAAGTGGTATCAGCCTTGTGATGTCGAGAATGGGCTTACAAATTCCATTTGGAGGAGTGTCGATCGCATAAGAGATTCCTTAGCGAGAGTTTGTATACCTGTTGTTGTAGAAGATTATGCTGGGGAAGTCTGATCTTTGTTTGGATTTAGGAACTTGCATGTACTTCAACTGAGAGAACATCTCTGCTGAGTTTTAAGGACTTGTCCATAATTCAACTGAGGGGGAAACATCTTCATCGAGATTTAAGAACTTTCCTGTAATTCAACTGAGAAAACTCTGCTGAGATTTAGGAACTCGTCTGTAATTCGACGGAGGAACTTTGTCGAGATTTAAGACCTTGCCTGTAATTCAACTAAGGATAATTCTGTTGAGATTTAAGAACTGGTCAGTAATTCGACTTTGGGAAACATCTTCTTCGAGATTTAAGAACTTGCCCGTAATTCAACTGAGAAAACTCTGCTGAGATTTAGGAACTCGTCTGTAATTCGACGGAGGAACTTTGCCGAGATTTAGGACCTTGCCTGTAATTCAACTGAGGATAATTCTGTTGAGATTTAAGAACTGGTCAATAATTAGACTTTAGGGAAACATCTTCATCGAGATTTAAAAACTCGCCCGTAATTCAACTGAGAAACTCTGCTGACATTTAGGAACTCGTCTGTAATTCGACGGAGGAAACTTGTCGAGATTTAGTACCTCGTTTGTAATTCAACTGAGTATAATTCAATTGAGATTTAAGAACTGGTCAGTAATTTGACTAAGATAAAGCTTCATAGCTTTGAATTTTATGAGAATTTTAACTGCATCTCTCCTGAAAAACAAAGGTTAGTCGTATGTGTTGCACCCCAAAATTTGCCCTCTCATGTTTTCCAAAGTCTTCCCCCTGCATGGTTGATCACAAACTCTTGCCTAAGGAAAAAGAAATTTTTTGAGTGGTGCTTTAAGACCTTTCGATTGGCATTATGGACAAGCACTTCGATTGGCATTCTGAAGGAGCATTTCGATTGGCATTCTGAAGGAGCACTTCGATTGGCATTCTGAAAGAGCACTTCGATTGGAATTCTGAAAGACCCTTCGATTGGTACTCTGAAGGAGCCTTTCGATTGGTATTATGAACAAGCACTTCGATTGGCATTATGTCAAGGCAACTTCGACAGGCATGTTAGCCATGTCCTTCGATTAGCATGAACAACACCTTTCGATTGGCCTGTTGACAAAGCCTTTCAATTGGAATTTTAATTAGTACCCTTCGATTGATCTTTGGACAAGGGCCATTCGAAGGAGGTCATCAAGAGGGCACTCAATTCAAAAGTGTCCAGGTTCATTCAAGAGACACGAATGCTTCAAAAAAGGAAAACTTTTAATGTGTCTGTTTCTTGTCTCATGGCATTTAATGGCCTGTTTAATGGCTGTCTCTTGCCATTACTGCACCCTCACACCCCTATAAATATAGAGGCCAGCATACATATCCAGGACACGAAAATTATACAAGGAAACACACAAAAACTCTGCAGGAAAATAGAACACACGAAAAAATACACAACAGGAGAACAAAAAAACATTGGAGAGGCGTTGCCCATACAATCCTTCAAAGGTTGTCAGAATTTTCCAAGCCAAAGCAGTCCTTCAGATCAAAGGTGCCCACGCCCAGAAGCCCTCAGATCAAAAGTGCCTACATTCAGGAAGTGCCCAGATCGAAGGTGCCTACATCCAGGAAGCGCCCAAATTAAAAGTTCAATCTGCTGGTATAACATTCCAGATCGAAGGAGACACCTTCTCTGGATTGAACCCATTAGCATACTGGATCGAAGGAGGCATCTCATTCCTAGATCGAAAGCCATGACCTCCATGATCAAAAGACAATCCCCTTCCCTGGATCGAAGGCTGTTCATGCCCACTTCCTGGCCCAATCGAAAGAGCCATGACTCTGCCCAATCAAAGCTTCCATTCCATCCCTGGGTCGAAACTCCTTTTTTTCCCTGGATCGAAGGATCCCCCCTTGTATTTTATTTTTGTTTTCATTGACATCTTTTTATCTTTTTTAATTAACATTAAAATCAAAAAACCACAAAAAAACATTAGGCTAGTTTTTCTATTAAAATTAACTTTGTCAATTAATTAATTAATTATCTTAACATTTTTTCCAAGACTAAAATTAAGTAGATTTAGATCATTTTCCTAAAATAAAATAAAACAACAAAAAGATTTTATTCTTAGAATTTTTAGAGGTTGTTTTCAATTTTCGTGCGCGTTTATTTTATTGTAACTGCTTACTGGGATGTAATAGCTTAAACTAAGACCTTTTTTTACTGCTTTTATTTCCCCAATTTTTTGGACATGTAAATAATCCCCCTCCCCGAAGCCTTGTAATAGCGTAGGATTTACAATTCCCGCACTTTAAATTCCTGTACATATATTAACTATTTAGATGTATGCTAACTAGGATTGCATGGCAAGATCTATCTTAATTTAAAATCAACCACAGCTCACCACAACATGTACAAAGATAATATAAACTGAAAAATAACACACTTGCACATGTCACTCCTAGGGTACACCTTACTTGGTTGCCTCGAACGTGGTCATTGAGTATAGGATGTTTTAGAGGTCGTCCTCCTGTCTAAAGATCAAAGTTGCCTCGAAACGGTCGCCTCGATAAAAATGATCTAAGACATTAGGGTTACCGCTAAAGCATCCTAACATTACTTTAGTGACCACACGTCCCATAAATCGAATTGACCCGAAAACTCCAACGACGATGCTACCTACTCCTCAATAGTGGGATAGCATTGTCTAAAGGACATTAGCACAATTTAATTCATTTTTGAGTAGGTAGAGGTTTTTAAGTACTTGCTCCCCTAAAAAACAAAACAAAACTTTTCGCACTTACACTTTTACAAACAAAGTTTTCAAAAACACTTCATTACACTCTTGAGGACAGAAACAAGAGTTATATCGAAGTTTCAAATAAAAAACTTTTCAAACCCACAAACACAAAGAAAAGCAAACTTTTGAAAACATAGTGAGCAAGTACCTAAGAGCCTGTGGATAACCATGGATAGAAAGGGTGCTAACACCTTCCATTTCTATAATCTACCTCCCGAACCCGAGAAACAATCTCGAAAAGGAATTTTTCTGTGCTTTTGTCCTTTCCTTGTTGGATAAAATAAAAGACGGTGGCGACTCTTGCTTATCGCGACATTTTGCGAAAACAAACGCAAAACGTGAACCAGCATTCCAAAACAGTCAGTTCTTATTCCCACCGATCACAGAACTGGCGACTCTGCTGGGGATTTTATAAGTGAGGTGTACCTTAGGATTAGATCACTTGTGTTTTCAATTGTATGCTTTGTATGCTTTAAATTTTGTGGGTTTGTATTGGAGTTCTATAGATCCTAACCCGGATCTGGGGTACCCTTTTTTAGGTAAGTAGCAATAAACTGTGAGGGATCTGTCCGGCGTAGACCGACACAGATGAAGCAGTAGCTACGTTGGTGTGACACCTTGGTCTGTACCGATATCCCTTGTGTTGGAACGAGGAGAATATGGGTCTTCTAAGGAGTCATTAAGCACCAACTGACCTTAGAACCTTAAATTGACCAACCTGGCCATAGAACAGTAGCAGTATGCTACGCTCATTGAGACTAAACTCTCGCGATGATTCCGGCCGCAAGAAAAGGTTGCTAAACTGGAATTATAACCGATTGAGGGTAGTCAGTGATATTGAGATCCGCTAGAACCCGGTTACTATTTTTTAGGACAAGTCTAAACCAACTAAACTGAAAGAGGGTAATGCCTAAACTCCATGTCAGCCTGAAATCTAAGGGCTCTTATGTGTGACTTGTGTGCCTTCAAACTTGAACTACTTGCACATACTTGTTATCTGACAACATGAGTTCCTTGCAGGTTTTGTTTACAGTCCTTATCCAATAATTTGGACTTATTGCAGGGCTACTTACATCACCTCACACTTGTGCTTAAACGCATAGCATACACATCATAACATCATGCCTTAACATTTCCTTAACCATTTCAAGGATCTCAAAGGCTTGTGATGCAGGTTATGGTAAATCAAATGGCTAGCAAAGGGCAAAGGGGATTTATTTTCCTCTAGCCAAAGTTGTCTAGAAATCCAAGCATGATAACTTGAGTCAGGGGCTATGACCCACTCGATATGGTGAGCTTGACTCTTGAAGAAGGACTCTCAGCAACATGAAATTCCTTTAATCAAGCTACCAGATTCAAATTCTAACCGTTTCTCGTTTACCCCACGAGATCCTTGAAAACATTGCATACATATATCATACATATCATTGCATAACAGGTCTTCCAGTACAGGTCTCTCATGTTCTCGTTGTTTATTTCAGCAATGGCCTTCCAACCAGACAACCAAGATCTTCATACTCAAGAGACTCAGTTCAGGGAAATCTTCCTAAACCTATCCAAGGGGCAGGAAGAATTGAGAACACTCCTCATGGGGAATTTGGTCAAGAAAAGTCCTAAAGACAATAAGGACGAACGGCTGAAACATCTGGAAGCTGAGGTAGATGCAATGAGAACCCAAATGCTAGGGCAGATGACTCTTATCCAAGGCTTAGCTCGGGAACAAGAAGAGTTGAGAACCATGATCAACCAGCTTCATCAATACAGATACAACAATATGAAGCAAACAGTCAAAGTCGGGGACCAAGTCATTGATCAGCCTCCAAGAAGGCAAGGGTTTGGTTTGGTAAAGAATGGACCTCTCCAAGTTTCTACTACCTCAAGGGTCCAACAACAACCTCACCAAAAACAACAGGTTGATCAGAGTAAGCCAAACACGCCCAGGAGGCAATTTACCATGCTCAACATGCCGTTGTCTCAAGCTTTACAACACCTATTAAGATTGAATCTGGTGACGTTAAGGGACCCTCCTAAGAATCCCAGCACAGCCTCCCCAAAGTACAATCCTGATGCAAGGTGTGCATATCACTCCAACAGCCCGGGGCATGATACTAACATATGTTGGGCGTTGAGAAACAAAATTCAAGACCTGATTGATGAAGGAGCATTGGAATTCACACAAGATGGTCAGGCTGAGTTCTTCTACCATCCCTCCAAAGTTCACCATTTGAAGTGACAAGTACTAAGATGAGAAGACTTTTGTTCATTTGAATTTTCAAGTTGTAATCTCTTTGTTACTCAAACAATTATCTATTAATGTCAAACTCTGTTTCATTAATGCATTGCATATGTTTATCTTGATTTGATCCAATCATTTTAATTACATTTAAACTATGCTTTTTTATGACATTCAACTCTTGCTAAAAGTTACAAGCCTTTAGAGGGAGGATGACGAAACAATGACATAATCTCATACAGTATGCTTTTGGACAGACCTTGCTGACGATGTACATGCATTTCTTTCAAATCCTAAACACTGGAGTTATAAGGAAGATAATACCTAGTCAACCCCTTCGAGCCAAAGAAGTAGGAGTTTTCTGTTTCAAACACAAATTGAAACCTTTAATTTAAACCTGGGGCAGGGTAGTCTCTCAGTTAATTCAAAAGATGCGCACTGAAGTCGCAAAACTCTCAGTTCATAATACAACGAACGACATCAAAAGCATTCCTATGGAATCAAAAGACAGTGGTGGTTCCTTATCTCATAGGTAGTCAATCTCTCAAAAGAGAAAAGCCCACTGAGCCAAAACCTATAAAGGAGGCTTAAGAAAGCTGGGGCATCCCGCTGACTGTAATCTCGAAAACAGGAACAGTCAAGCAAAAGTTAGGGATAACAAATCAAAAGAACGAGGTCGCTAAAAATCCTCAACAACATGAAAAATGTTGCAAAAATGACTGCCTTCCAACAAATACAACTTGTGTGAACCATCACCAAAACATCGTTCCAAATTCGAATAGAGTCCGACGCACAATTAACTGAGTTTAGGATTGAAGAACATCATGAAGAGCGGGTGGGTACAAATATACTTTGAGCCTTTATCCTTTGTTTCTTAAACCGTGAACCAAGCCACGTTACAACCCTTCAAAAGTCCTAACTGAAGCATGGGTTAGTTCGAAAGCATACTGTTACAAAAGGTATCTTGACTCCTGTAAGGCTTTGCCCTAAGTCTTGTGTTGAATTTGTCTTATAAAAAGTTTTCTGCTAAAAAACGCATTTTTCAAAACTTCGAGACAAGCATAAACTTTGCATTATTTGAATATCACTGTTTGCATTTGGCTATTTGTTTGACAGCGGAGAAATTCACACAACGAATATTCGATGAACGAAAGCCCTCTCAGTGAACAAAATCACTTCAAAAAGGATGACACTTCCATTGGCAAATCTCGTATCAACAAGGGGACTTGACATGTCACTATCCAGCACACCTGGGGCAGTTCAGTCAAGATTTCAAGAAATCTCTGAAGAAGTGCAGAGTAACCAGGGGCAAGTCTCCATCTCCGTCACTTAGGGCATTGAACATCAATCTCAGTGAAGGGTTACGTACAATCAAACATTTTTTCTGGTAATGTCACAAACACTTGCTACTAGGGGCAATGACAAATCTCCCCAAAATCCTTCTCATAGGATGACATCCCAGCAAGGGTTTAATCTCTGAAAACCTTTCCCCAGCTGGATCAACCTCAAGAATCCTCGAGGACTTCCCCCAACGAAGGTGTCACCTCTCTAGCAGACTGACGACAGGGTTTATTTCCCCAACAACACCAGGATTCCCCAGCTTGAGTTTGCCTCTCCGACTACTACAAATCAAAGGACCACAACTCCTCTTCCCCAATAGACTCTGGAAGCTTGTCCCCTACGAAGCTCAAATAAGTCTCCCCATCCAAATTCAAAGATTATCCTCACAAGAGTCTAGCTGGGTTATCCTCAGCAAATTGCAACTGAAAGATCATCCCCAGCAAAGTTCTTTCTATCCCCAGCGGAGTTCATCATCAAAATCCCCAACAAGTCACTGCGAAACCTGGACCTGACCAGATATCAGTTCAACTTCGACTCCCCAGTAGAGCAACGGACGACTAAGACTCCTAAACTCTTTTCCCAAGCAGAAATGAACATACTCCCCACAGAGTTTTCAATATCCCCCAGCGGAGTTCTCCTCAAACAACAAAGCAGGGATCCCCGGTGGAAACATCTTGAGCAAAGTCCAAGACAAAATTACACTTCAACAACATTCATAACATATGCATACAAAATACATATGACACAAATCTCATTTTATTTTGAGAACATCATTACACAATGCATACATCATGACAATGCATACATCATGACATTGCATACAACTAACTCTTTACCTTTTTAGGAAAGATCAATCAACAGGCAAAGATCATCATCTTCTGAGATTCCTTCTAGAGACAGTTCAGATGCGACCCAGATATGGCTGACATTCTGATACTTATTCCAGATTCCTTCTAGAGATAGTTCAGATGCGACCCAGATATGGCTGACATTCTGATACTTATTCCAGATCCCTTCTAGAGATATTTCAGATGCGATCCCGATATGGCTGACATTCTGATACTTATTCCAGATTCCTTCTAGAGATAGTTCAGATGTGACCCAGATATGGTTGACATTCTGATACTTATTCCAGATTCCTTCTAGAGATAGTTCAGATGCGATCCCGATATGGCTGACATTCTGATACTTATTCCAGATTCCTTCTAGAGATAGTTCAGATGCGACCCAGATATGGCTGACATTCTGATACTTATTCCAGATCCCTTCTAGAGATAGTTCAGATGCGATCCCGATATGGATGACATTCTGATACTTATTCCAGATTCCTTCTAGAGACAGTTCAGATGCGACCCAGATATGGCTGACATTCTGATACTTATTCCAGACTCCTTCTAGAGACAGTTCAGATGCGACCCAGATATGGCTGACATTCTGATACTTATTCCAGATTCCTTCTAGAGATAGTTCAGATGCGACCCAGATATGGCTGACATTCTGATACTTATTCCAGATCCCTTCTAGAGACAGTTCAGATGCGATCCAGATATGGCTGACATTCTGATACTTATTCCAGATTCATTCAAATTACAGTCCATATACGATCCAGATTCGGATGTCATTTTGTCACTCATTCAAATTACAGTCCAGATACGATCCAGATTCAGATGTCATTCTGTCACTCATTCAAATTACAGTCCAGATATGATCCAGATTCGGATGTCATTCTGTCACTCATTCAAATTATAGTCCAGATACGATCCAGATTCGAATGTCATTCTGTCACTCATTCAAATACATTTCAGATACGCTCCAGATGCAGACGCAATTCTGACAATCATCCAGACTCAACTCTATTCTCCAGCAGCTCTGGGATTTATTTTCCCAGCTAAAACATCACTTCCCTACGTCATAGTGTGGACGAGTACTATAACCTCAACGGTATACTCCATTGAGCACGAGTCAGTTCCTAGATCTTGATGTTCTCCTCCGTCATAGTGTGGACAAGTTCTATAACCTCAGCGGTATACTACGTTGAGCACGAGACAGTTCCTAGATCTTGATGAAGATGCTTCCCCCCCCAATTGAATTATGAACAGGTTCTTAAAACTCAGCTGAAGCATTCTATCAGTTGAAGTACACGCAGGTTCCTAAATCTCAACAAAGTTAGACTTCCCTAGTGGAATCTCCTACAACAACAGGTATGCAAGTTCTCGCTAAGGAATCTCTTATGCGATCGACACTCCTGCAGATGGCATCTATAAACCCATCCTCCTACCAACAATCTCCAGATGGCATCTATAAGCCCATCCTCCTACCAACAATCTCCAAATGGCATCTGTAAGCCCATTCCCAACATCACAATGCTGATACCACACCATGCGAGTGCAAATTTCTGGGCACTCTAGTATTTAATTATCTTCCACCTTCGGATCACGAAAGGCTAGAAAGCCAATCTATATCCTCAGGTTTAAGAAAATTGAACAGGGGCAACTGTTGCACCCCAAAATTTGCCCTCTCATGTTTTCCAAAGTCTTCCCCCTGCATGGTTGATCACAAACTCTTGCCTAAGGAAAAAGAAATTTTTTGAGTGGTGCTTTAAGACCTTTCGATTGGCATTATGGACAAGCACTTCGATTGGCATTCTGAAGGAGCATTTCGATTGGAATTCTAAAGGAGCACTTCGATTGGCATTCTGAAAGAGCACTTCGATTGGCATTCTAAAAGACCCTTCGATTGGTACTCTGAAGGAGCCTTTCGATTGGTATTATGAACAAGCACTTTGATTGGCATTATGTCAAGGCAGCTTCGACAGGCATGTTAGCCATGTCCTTCGATTAGCATGAATAGCACCTTTTGATTGGCCTGTTGACAAAGCCTTTCGATTGGAATTTTAATTAGTATCCTTCGATTGATCTTTGGACAAGGGCCATTCGAAGGAGTTCATTAAGAGGTCACTCAATTCAAAAGTGTCCAGGTTCATTCAAGAGACACAAATGCTTCAAAAAAGGAAAACTTTTAATGTGTCTGTTTCTTGTCTCATGGCATTTAATGGCCTGTTTAATGGTTGTTTCTTGCCATTACTACACCCTCACACCCCTATAAATACAGAGGCCAGCATACATATCCAGGACACGAAAATTATACAAGGAAACACACAAAAACTCTGCAGGAAAACAGAACACATGAAAAAATACACAACAGGAAAACAAAAAAACATTGGAGAGGCGCTGCCCATACAATCCTTCAAAGGTTGTCAGAATTTTCCAAGCCAAAGCAGTCCTTCAGATCAAAGGTGCCCACGCCCAGAAGCCCCCAGATCAAAAGTGCCTACATTCAGGAAGTGCCCAGATCGAAGGTGCCTACATCCAGGAAGCGTCCAAATTAAAATTCCAATTTGCTGGTATAACATTCCAGATCGAAGGAGACACCTTCTCTGGATCGAACCCATTAACATGCTGGATCGAAGGAGGCATCTCATTCCTGGATCGAAAGCCATGACCTCCATGATCAAAAGAAAATCCCCTTCCCTGGATCGAAGGCTATTCATGCCCACTTCCTGGCCCAATCAAAAGAGCCATGACTCTGCCCAATCGAAGCTTCCATTCCCTCCCTGGGTCAAAACTCCTTTTTTTCCCTGGATCGAAGGATCCCCCCTTGTATTTTATTTTTGTTTTCATTGACATCTTTTTATCTTTTTTAATTAACATTAAAATCAAAAAACCACAAAAAAACATTAGGCTAGTTTTTCTATTAAAATTAACTTTGTCAATTAATTAATTAATTATCTTAACATTTTTTCCAAAACTAAAATTAAGTAGATTTAGATCATTTTCCCAAAATAAAATAAAACAACAAAAAGATTTTATTCTTAGAATTTTTAGAGGTTGTTTTTAATTTTCGCGCGCGTTTATTTTATTGTAACTGCTTACTGGGATGTAATAACTTAAACTAAGACCTTTGTTTACTGCTTTTATTTCCCCAATTTTTTGGACATGTAAATAATCCCCCTCCCTGAAGCCTTGTAATAGCATAGGATTTACAATTCCCGCACTTTAAATTCTTGTACATATATTAACTGTTTAGATGTATGCTAACTAGGATTGCATGGCAAGATCTATCTTAATTTAAAATCAACCACGGCTCACCACAACATGTACAAAGATAATATAAACTGAAAAACAACAAACTTGCACATGCCACTCCTAGGGTACACCTTACTTGGTTGCCTCGAACATGGTCATTGAGTATAGGATATTTTAGAGGTCTTCCTCCTGTCTAAAGATCAAAGTTTCCTCGAAACGGTCGCCTCGATAAAAATGATCTAAGACATTAGGGTTACCGCTAAAGCATCCTAACATTGCTTTAGTGACCACACGTCCCATAAATCGAATTGACCCGAAAACTCCAACGACGATGCTACCTACTCCTCAATAGTGGGATAGCATTGTCTAAAGGACATTAGCACAATTTAATTCCTTTTTGAGTAGGTAGAGGTTCTTAAGTACTTGCTCCCCTAAAAAACAAAACAAAACTTTTCGCACTTACACTTTTACAAACAAAGTTTTCAAAAACACTTCATTACACTCTTGAGGACAGAAACAAGAGTTATATCGAAGTTTCAAATGAAAAACTTTTCAAACCCACAAACACAAAGAAAAGAAAACTTTTGAAAACATAGTGAGAAAGTACCTAAGAGCCCGTGGATAACCACGGATAGAAAGGGTGCTAACACCTTCCCTTTCTATAATCTACCTCCCAAACCCGAGAAACAATCTCGAAAAGGAATTTTTCTGTGCTTTTGTCCTTTCCTTGTTGGATAAAATAAAATACGGTGGCGACTCTTGCTTACCACGACATTTTGCGAAAACAAACGCAAAACGCGAACCAGCATTCCAAAACAGTTAGTTCTCATTCCCACCGATCACAGTATGTAATGCATGATATGTATCAGGCAATGATGTTCTCAAAATAAATGAGATTGTGTTGTATGATGCGTATATGCATGTGTCATAATGTATGGAAATGTAATGTTTTTAGTCGGGGAGAATAAATCCCCGATAGCTGCTGGAGAAAAGAGTTGAATTCTTTATTTCCGTTGGGTATGGCGAACGAAGATGATTGTGAGAATAAACTTGCAGGAGAGGATAACTCCGTTGGGGAATAAACTGACGAGGAGATTACTCTGTGGGGGAAGAGATGCTCTGCTGAGGATTCCATCGATAAATTCTGTTGGGGGATAAATTACCGTTGCTGGTGATACTGAATCTTGTTGGGGATTGAATTCCTGTTGTGAAAGGAATGAACTCCGCTGGGGATATTTTGTATTCTACCGGGGAATATTCTTATACTCCACTGGGGAATATTAAGACCTTTCAGTGCTGATGGTAGATAAACCCTGCTTGGGGAGAATATCACTGATCCATTCACAGTTGCGAGTCTCAGCAGGGGAGAGTTAACATTACTGTCTTTTCTTACTCTGCGGGGAGTGATTGTACCTTAGCCATATTCTTCAGCCGAATCTACCTTTGTACCTGGTGGATAGAGCAACTGTAAAGCTTGGACAAATCTTATTGCCCCTGTTTCTGATATTTCGAGTAATCGTCTTTTGTTTCGCATGTAAATATTTATGGGCAGTAATTAATGTCAAAAGCATATATCAAAAATGAAGATTGGACGTTCTTTGTAAAACAAAACAGAAAAAGGAAAAAATAGTTTGAAATTTCTCTGAAAGGGAATTGTATTGATTTTGAAGTTTGGCCTGTAAATAGGCGTTTTTTATACAAGAGGCTGACGTCCTAGTAGGAGAACACCGTTGTTGTACCCCAAAGTTTGTCCTCTCATGTTTCTCAAAACATTGAAAGAAAAATCTCCAAGTGGCTCAAGGTTGCTCAAGAGTTGGACAGACAAGCTATCTCCTAATGCAGTCAACCCCAAATTAGGGTTTTGTGTTGCATCAAGATCGTTGATTCCAAATGACCTCAAGTGCTCTCCAATGTCCTAATATGTTCTCAAGATCATCCATGTCAAATTTCAAGCCTTGCAGAGGAAGTTTGCTCAGTCAATTGCCAAAGGGTCCAAAAATCGACTATGCTAGGGCAAAAGTCAACTGTGACCTATAAACAGTCAAACTTCAAGATTTTTTGTCAACATTCTAATTTTTAAGGATATTTCATCATTTGATCAAGGGTTGATCATGATTCATCAAGGATTGCTCAAAATTCATCAATACTCAAAAGTTGCTAAATTAGGGTTTTGTAGGAAAAGTTAACTCAACTTTGACCAAGCATAACTTTCTCATACTTTATGATAAATGACCCATCCAAAGCTCATTTTGAAGAGGATGCAATTTCCTACAATCCATATTCATACCCCGAGATCAAAAAATGCACTCACAAGAAGTTATAAATTTGGACATTATAGGTCATTTTTGAAAGTCAACAACAACACCTTTTTTTTTCAAAGCTTATAACTTGAGCATGGAATATCAATATGAGATGAGACCAAAAGGGTTGGTTATAGGACATCTCAATATTTCTAAAAAGTCAAATAACACTTCCAAAAGTTCAAAATTGAAGAAGTTATGCATTGTTGAAGTTGGACTTTTTTGCAAAATTGCCAAAAGTCAACTATCCCCAAAACTTCAAATTTTGTCTAATGGGCCCATTCTTTTCCACTTGATTTGAGTTTGCATAATTGTCCACGCGCCCTAGCTTCAGCCATGTGTCCATATATCATTTTTATTATTTAATTTGATTTTTATTTGAATTTATTCATTTTAAATCAAATTAAATCATATAAAATCAAAAAAATTGATAACCAAAGATTTTTTATTGATTGTAGGCTTCAATGGACAGCTAGCATATCTCCAAACTCGTACCAAGGCAAATCATGTGCAAAAAGATTGAATCAAATCAAATTTGGCAAGTTTGTAAATGGGAATCAAATCATATTCATGTGCATTGATTTGGAGGGATTCAGTCCATGATTTCTACCCTAATACACTACACAATACATAAGCAAGGTAAATGATACGAAATAGGGGTTGGAAATTGCGGAGAGAGGCAGAACAAGATTTGAAAAATTCACAAAAAAACTTGAGATCAAAAACATAGCTAGAGGCATTTTCAGAAGCCAAGACCTGTCCCAATCGCTTCCTGGGCGTTCACTCAAGCCAAACCAATCCAAAGCAAGCTTGTTCAGACATCGAAACGCGCTGTAAGTGTCACGATAACCACTCCTGTTCTTGAAATCATAACTCATTATTCTGGCATCATTTGAACAAGCTAACTGCATATTTGTAATCCTCACAACATTTCCAAGCTATTTGCATCATTCAATTTCGTTTATATAACCTGTACTGCAATTCGCCATAGCTAGGTTTTCTTGGATATTTTTGGGGGTTTTCTTTTCAGGAACAATTGACCACCAAGAAGGGTATGGTTGTGATCGGGAGGGTGAGACGAACACAACCATGCCCTTGGAATTCATTTTTGTGGCCTGAGAACGATTTTTGAGATGAACAATGTTGTAGCTACGGACTTCTGTCCGTTGGTATAGGTCTGTGTACTTTTGGCCATGGACGACAGGTTGAAGATGATGCGTGGCGCCCCATCATTGGGCCATTCAAACCACGCGCGCGTTTTTTTTAATTTCTTGTAATAGTTTTTGTTTTTATATAATATATATTATTTCCATTATACTAACAAACAAACCATCACAGCGTAGTGGCAAGCAAGTACGTGTAAACTCCTTCAGGACCTGGGTTCGAATCCCAGGTCCCCCACTTTCTCAATGTTTTTATTCTTCAGGTGATTCAGTGCATACGCCTATCTACAACCTACCATGTGCCATCAATCATCCAATAGCCAGATGGCCAAAGGCCAAATCTGAAGGTCCAAAACTGAAGGTCCACCATAGGCAAGGTCCAAGCGTGCACACCAAATCCAAAAAGTCAACCAGGGCCAGCGCTTTTGGGCCTCCCAATTGCTAATCACACCACCTATTCAGGCCCATACTCCCCTATTCTCATTTATTTTATTTGTTTATTTAATTGTTTTATTATTTTCATTTGATTTACTAACCAATTAAAATTCAGTCTTTTATAAAATAAAATCACCAAAAAATATTTTTATTCAATTAAATTTTAACTTTTATTTTTTATTAATAAATACTAATTAATTAATTTAGGTTTTAATTCTAGAATAATTTTAACCTATTTTGCAAATAATTAAAATTAACTAGATTTAATTAGGTTCTAATTATTAATTCAATTAATTTTATTTCTTTCTTAAAATAACAAAAACCCAAAAGTAATTTATTTTTATTAATTTATTTAATTTAATTTAGTAATTAATTTAGGTTAATTTCTTTCTTAAAATAAAAAACAACAAAAAGATATTTTCTTTAACAAAAGGGGTCAAAACCCTAATCATGCGCTCGACTTAATTTCCCGCACGCGATTTACTTTCTTTTATCATATAATGTACTTGCTCCCGGATTGTAATCGTAAATAGGACTTTTATTTATTTTTATTGCTTTATTCTATTTTTCAAAGGGTTTGTCTTTGGCGATGTGAATACCCGACGCCTTGTAATTTAAATTCCACATTTTATTTCCGCAAATTATAACTGTTAGATGTTTGATAATAGGGTTGCATGACAAGACTAAATGTTTTAACCTAAAATCAACTTAAATCACCCTTAATATGTACAAAGATAAAAATAGTTGAAAACGACACACTCGCACATGCGCACTCTTAGGTAACACCCCACTTGGTTACCTTCGTACATGGTCATTAAGTATAGGTCACTTTAGAGGTCGCCCTCTTGTCTAAAAGATCATAGTCACCTCGAAATGGTTGCCTCGGATATTGTTGCCTCAAACAAATGATCTAAGACATTAGGGTTACCGCTAAGGCATCCTAACATTGCTTTGGTGACCGTAAGTCCCTAATTCGAATTGACCCTCAAACTCCAACGACGGTGCTACCTACATATCAATAGTAGGATAGCATTGTCTAAAGGAAATTAGCATAAAACAATTCCTTTTTCGAGTAGGTAGATGGTTCTTAAATACTTTCTCTTTCAAAAACAAAAACTTTTTCACACTTACACTTTTCGAACAAAGTTTTCAAAAACACTTCATACGCTCTTGAGGACAAAAGCAAGAGTTAAATCGAAGTTTCAAAACAAAAACTTTTTCAAACCCACAAGCACAAAGAAAACAATTTTGAAAACAATTGAGCAAGTACCTAAGAGCCCGTGGATAACCACGAATATAAAGGGTGCTAACACCTTCCCTTTCTATAATCTACCCCCCGAACCCGAGAAAAATCTCGAAAAAGGAATTTTTGTGTGCTTTTTTCCTTTCCTTGTTGGATAAAATAAAAGTCGGTGGAGACTCTTGCTTACCACGACATTTTGCAAAAATAAACGCAAAACGCAAACTAGCATTCCAAAAAACAGTCAGTTCTTCCCACCGTATCATAGAACTGGCGACTCTGCTGGGGACATTTTAATAAGTGGGTGTACCTTAGGAATAGTTCATCATAATATTTTCAATTGCTTGATTTGTATGCTTTATCTTTCTGGGTTTGAATCGGAGTTACTATAGATCCTAACCCAGATCTGGGGAACACCCTTTAGGTAAGTAGCAATAAACTGTGAGGGAACTGTACGGCATAGACCGATACGGTTGAAGCAGTAGCTACGTTGGTGTGGCACTTTAGTATGTACCGATATCCCTTGTGGCGCAACGAGGAGAATATGGGTCTGTTAAGGGGTCATTAAGCACCAACTGACCTTAGAACCTTTAAATTGACCAACTTGGCCATAGAACAGTAGCAGTATGCTACACTCATTGAGACTAAACTCTCGCGATGATTTCGGCCGCAAGAAAAGGTTGCTAAACTGGAATTATGACCGATCGAGGGTAGTCAGTGATATTGAGATCCTCTAGAACCCGATTACTATTTTTAGGACAGGTTTGAACCAACTAAACTGAAAGAGGGTAATACCTAGACTCCTTGCCAGCCTGAAATCTTAGGGCTCTCTGTGTGACTTGTGTGCCTTTACCATGTTTTCTATTTGTGGATACTTGTGGTGTGTTTTGTATCATGACATCATGACATTGCATGCATCTTGCATTGGACTAACCTATTTCAAAGACAGGAGGGATTCATCTTTGTTCTGTTTTGTAGGTCATGGCACCCATGCGTAGGAACACCATTCGGATCAACTTTGTCCATATGCCCACTCAGCTTAAGGAATTGGTTGCGAAGATTTCAGATACTACCTCCTTCATCAGAAGACATGGGCACCTTCTTAGTTTGGTCACCTCCAAGATGGATGAACAAATGATGAGTGTCTTAGTCCAGTTCTTTGATCAACTATACCATTGCTTTACTTTTCCAGACTACCAGTTGGTCCCTACCTTGGAAGAGTTCTCTGATCTACTTGGTATCTCCATTCTAGAGAAGACCCCGTTTACAGGTTGGGAGAAAGTCCTTAGGCCATAAGAGATTGCTTCAGCCCTCCATTTGACAAAGGCTGAAGTAATGACTAATTGGGAAACTAGAAGTGGAACAAAGGGCTTCTTGACTAAATTTTTGGTTGGTAAGGCTAATCAGTTCTGGGACAGCCTAGACTTCCAGGCATTTGAATACATTCTGGCTCTTCTCATATATGGTTTGGTGTTGTTTCCTAACTCGGATTCCTTCGTCGACGTGAATGCGGGGAAGATCTTCATATCCGGTAATCCTGTGCCCACTCTCTTGGGTGACATTCTTCATTCTCTTTATGCTCGTACTGCTCGGAGGCGGGGAACCCTTATGTGTTGTGCTCCATTGTTGGAGAGGTGGTTTATTTCTCACCTCCCCAAATCAGTTTTGAAAAACAAGGAAGGCATGGGCTGGGCCTATAGGATTATGTCTCTCTCTCATAATGACATCATTTGGACTATTAAGGGTATGGAAGACGTGGATATTATTGATCGCTGTGGGGAATACCCCAATGTTCCACTGATAGGAACCAATGGAGGGATCACTTATAATCCATGCTTGGCCTTACGTCAGTTTGGGTGAGCTAGAAGAGAAGGATCCATGAGGCTCTAATGCCTAGCATTGTCTTTGATTTCCAAGGGGATAGTGACGAACAACGCCGCAGATTCATAAGAGCTTGGGATAGAGTACACAGGTCTGATCCGCACGAGCTGAGTGCAAAGACTTCTCTTCCAATGGAGCCATATCTCTGATGGGTTCGAATCCAGGCCCAAAAGCTGGGAATGTCGTACGAAGCCGTCTTGCCTATAATTGTTGAAGTTGCTGATGAAGAAGGAGTTCCTACTGCCATCCTCCACCCTTACATGCCTACTGACATTGGGGCGTTAAAGAGGTCTTGGATGCAGCTGAGAGAAGAGCGGGATACTTATAGAGAAAAGTATCACGAGCAAAAGATTCAGAAGTTAACAAGGCAGCTGGAGAACGAGCGGATCCTCAATGACTATGTCCGCACCGACAAGAAACGACCATGGGAGCACTGATTGTCTTTTGATTATTTCTAGTTTTAATTTACTTTTCAGTTTTTATTTCTTGTAACGCCTTAAAGGCATCTGTTGAACAATTGATTTCAAAGTTTATCTAATAAAAGTGTGTTTAATTTTTTTGGCTTACGAATTTGAATCTCTCGACGTCTTTGAAAATCATATCATGCGTATATCATTCCCATGCACCTCATAACAGGTACCCTTACAGGTTTTCTCATCTTCTTCGTTGTTTATTTCAGCATCATGTCTTCTGAACCATCAACTGAACAAGCAATCAAGGCTCTGCAAGCTTAAAACGCCCAGTTCCAGGAATTGTTCATGAGTTTGGCTAAGGGTCAGCAAGATCTGAAGACCCTTATCCTGAAAGAGAAGAAGAAGAAGAAGAAGACGGTCCTATTTAATATGGGTCGCAGATTCGGAAACGATTTGCGAGAAGAGGTTGATTTGACCCACTCATCTGGAGGGGGAGATAATCAGGAAGAAAGGAGGGCTCCTAGCCCTGTGGTTTTAGACAACGAGACTGACTTCGACGAAGACTAGTATCCTCCGGCTGAGGATAGATATAAGCAACTGGAAGACCGGTTGAGCACGATGGAAGTTCAGAAAGTGCTTGGTATGGACTTTGGTGATTTAGGTCTGTCATCTAGGGTGGTGATTCCCCACAAGTTTAAAGCACCGATCTTTTCTAAATACGACGAGGGTTCTTGCCCTAAGCTGCACCTCCGTTTGTATGTTAGGAAGATTCAGCCTTACACCACTGACAAGAATCTCTGGATCCACTTCTTTCAATACAGTCTCTCAGGGACTTAACTTGAGTGGTTTTACCAGCTGGAAGGAGCCAATATCCATAATTGGGAAGATTTGGCTGCTGCTTTCTACAAGCAGTACCAATATAATTCCGACCTCACTCCCACGCGTACCCAACTTCAGGGTATGTCTATGGGTGCGGGCGAAGGTTTCAAAGGTTATGCTCAGAAGTGGAGGGACCTCGCTGGAAGAGTGCAACCACCTTTGGCTGACAGGGAGCTAGTGGATATGTTTCCGGGGACCTTGTCTGGTCCGTATTTCAACCATCTGATTGGAAGTTCATCGTCTGGGTTTACAGAGCTGATTATGACCGGGGAAAGAATTGAGGCCGATATCAAATTTGGTAAAATACATAAGGGTGCTTCGTCAGGCACCGAGAAGAAGCCTTTTAAGAAAGAGTCCAGTGCTGTTTACAGTTCAAAAAGCCATAATAGACCTGAATGCCGCCAAGCTATTAATGCGGTTGTTATTTCAAGACCTGTTGTTGCACCTCAGCGCAACAATCAGCCAAGGGCCGAGAGGCTGCAACGACAATTCACTCAGCTCAACATGACTTTATCTCAGATTTTGCCACAATTATTGAAAACCAACTTGGTGATTCCGAAGGAGGCCCCGAAGACTCCCAACACTACATCACCCATGTACGATCCGAATGCCCGCTGTGCTTTTCACTCTAATAGCCCGGGGCATGATACAGAGAACTGCTGGATCTTGAAGAACAAAGTACAAGACTTGATTGATACGAAAGAGATTGAATTCGAAGCACTTGAAAGACCTAATGTTGTGACATCTCCTATGCCCAAGCATGGAGTTAATGCTATAGATGAAGAGTCGTTTGTGGTTTCTGTGAAAGACATTGTTACTCCCTTAATGACTGTAAAGAAGAACCTTCTGTTAGCCGGTTTATTTCCAGGCTGTGAAGAAGGTTGTCGTATGTGTTATGTCCTACATACCGGTTTCCATCTTTTGAAGTCAAGTGTCCAACGCCTGATGGATAATAAAGAAATTCTGTTTGAGAAGACTTTTGTTCCTTTGGTTCCTACTGAAGAAGTTGCTATAACCACCACTTTCGACAATTCTTCCAAGGCTTCCACGAGAAAGCCTGTTAGAATTACATCTGTTCCAAGAATCGCACCATTGATCATCACTGTTCCTGGGCCTATCCCATATACATCCAATAAAGCTTTCCCTTGGCATTACGGGGTTGACGTGTTTTATCACGGAGTTAAACAAGATTTGGATGCTGATACTGACATCAGCAACATTGTTGGATCTAGTAAAGTCACCCGCAGCGGAAGGCTTTTCTCCCCTGAGATCTCTCCACCAACTGTCTGAAAGCCTATTGTTATTACACCTGCCAGTGTACCTGCTACTGTCCCTGTTCAAGTTCCAATTCTTACCCCTGTTGCCGAGTTAGCTGACACTCGGGGTAAAGGGACCACCGGTGAGCCTGCCCAGACGGAGGCACCGAAGACGATTACTGTTGAAGCCTCTAGACAAGAGATGGAGGAAATTCTGAAGATCATCAAAAAGAGCGACTATAATGTAGTCGAGCAGCTGGGGCAAACCCCGTCCAAAATCTCTATGTTATCTCTGTTGCTATGCTCAGAAGCCCATGCCAAGGCTCTGATTTCTTTCCTGAAGACTACACACGTACCGCAAGAAACATCAGCTGATCAGTTTAAGGATTATGTGGCTAGTCTGACTGCTGATAATGGGTTGGGTTTCTCTGACGCCGACTTGACTTCTAAGGGGAAGAATCACAATAACGCCCTGCATGTCTCCATTGAATGCAGGGGCACTACTCTAGCTCACGTATTGGTAGATACTGGATCTTCGTTGAATGTGTTACCCAAGAATGCACTAGACCGGTTAGACTGTGAAGGGTTAGAGCTGAAGCCAAGTAACATTGTAGTCAGGGCTTTTGATGGGTCCAAGGTACACGGAGAAGTGGATATTCCGATTAAGGTTGGTTCTCAGGTTTTCATATCTATATTCTATGTGATGGACATTCGGCCATCTTATTCTTGTCTACTGGGTCGCTCGTGGATCCACAAAGCTGGGGCAGTAACCTCAACGCTCCACCAAAAGCTAAAGTACCCGGTGAAAGGGAAGATTATGACAATACAAGGAGAGAAGGAGTACATGGTGATCCACCTTAACTCTTTTCGATATGTAGAGATGGACGGGGAGTTCATTGAGACCCCATTTTAGCATTTTGAAGAGGTTCCCCAGACGCTGGCATCAACTGAAACTATTGTTGAAGATCCTCCAATGAAGATGGCTTCCTTCAAGGATGCCCGGGCTGTTGTCGAGAAAGGTGGGTGTGCAAAATGGGGCCAACTCCCTAATTTTACACATAAGACTAACAAGTTTGGTTTTGGTTTCACTGCAGAAGCTCAAAGGGCTGTTCGGAGTGCACGGATCGGAAGACCTCCCCTGTTTATTAGCAATTCAGGAGTAAATGCCATTGAAGATGATGTTGAAGAGCTTGAGTTCGACAGTTGGATCTATCCTACTATTGATGGTGGACTGAGCAATTGGACAGCAAAGGACTTCATCCTGATTTCTTTTGTTACCCAGTAATGAGCTTTTGTTTTGAATTTGTAATAGACAATGTTTTTAAACTTTACGGCCCGGTGTCTTACCCGAGGCACCGTGGCTTCATTTGTGAGGGCTTTATGTGTGTCATCTACATATATCATTAATAAAAGCATTGGACATTTTTGCATTTCAAATTTTGTGCTCCTTGTTTTTCTTTGATTATATATTGCAAAACAGCTATTTTACACACACTCACATATACAGGTCTACATCCATTCTGGATCTCACTGGTAACGACTCTGCTACTGCCAGTTATGACTTCGAAAGTCTGATTAACTTAGCCGAAGACGAAGGTGAAGATGATTGCGAAGTGCCTTGTGAACTTGCTAGACTGCTACTCCAGGAAGATAGGGCTATTCAACCGCACGAAGAGCCAGTGGAATCAGTAAATCTGGGTACAAAAATAGACAAGAAAGAGGTTCGGTGCGAATCTGGAAGCTAGTGTTAAGCAAAGGTTGATTCAGATGCTGCGTGACTATGTTGAGATCTTTGCCTGGTCTTATAAGGATATGCTTGGGTTGGATAACGATATTGTGGTTCACCGCCTGCCTACCAAGGAAGACTGTCCTCCAGTAAAATAGAAAGTTCGCCGAATGCGCCCGGAGATATCTGAGAAAATCAAAGTTGAAGTTATGAAACAGTTTGATGCCGGTTTTCTAGCAGTTACTTCTTACCCACAGTGGGTGGCCAACGTGGTTCCTGTGCCGAAGAAGGATGGTAAAGTTCGAATGTGTGTCGACTATAGGGATCTGAACAGGGCAAGTCCCAAGGATGATTTCCCTCTTGCCTCATATCGACGTTCTAGTTGACAACACTGCTCAGCATAAGGTATTCTCCTTTATGGATGGTTTCTCTGGTTATAATTAGATTAAAATGGCTCCCGAAGACATGGAGAAGACAACCTTTGTTACTCAATGGGGTACCTTTTGCTACAAGGTCATGCCTTTTGGATTGAAAAATGTTGGGGCAACATATCAACGCGCCATGGTTGCCTTGTTCTACGACATGATCCATCATGAGATTGAGGTATACGTTGACGACATGATTGCAAGATCCCAGACTGAAGAAGAGCATCTGGACCATCTTCAGAAGTTATTTGACAGGTTGAAGTTGTACAAGCTGAGGTTAAACCCGAACAAGTGCACCTTCGAGGTGAGATATGGTAAGGTGTTGGGTTTCGTTGTAAGCGATAAAGCTATTCAAATGGATCCTGCAAAGGTGAAGGCTATACAGGAAATGCCAGCTCCCCGAACAGAAAAAGAAGTCAGAGGCTTTCTGGGACGTTTGAACTATATTTCCCGATTCATCTCGCACCTGACTGCTACTTATGAGCCAATCTTCAAGCTACTGAAGAAAGATCAAGTGGTAAGATGGAACGATGAATGTCAGGACGCTTTTGAAAGAATCAAAGAGTATCTCCAAGAGCCACCCATTCAGATGCCTCCAGTTGAAGGCAGACCCCTGATCTTATACTTGACAGTACTCGACAACTCAATGGGGTGTGTGCTGGGTCAGCATGACGAGTCTGGCCGAAAAGAGCATGCTATTTATTACCTTAGCCAAAAGTTTACCGAATGTGAGACCCGATACTCACTACTCGAGAAAACTTGTTGCGCTTTGGCATGGGCTGCTCGCCGGCTGAGACAGTATATGCTGACTCACACTACTCTATTGATGTCAAAGATGGATCCAATCAAGTATATTTTCGAGAAGCCTACCCTGTCCGAACGAATAGCAAGATGGCAGATGATCTTGACTGAGTATGACATCCAGTATACGACCCAAAAGGAAATTAAGGGAAGTGTATTGGCAGATCATCTGGCACATCAGGCAGTGGACGATTACCAGTCTATGAACTTTGAATTTCCATATGAGAATATCATGATAGTGACTGACTGCGAAGAACCTAGACCGGATGAAGGACCTGAGGAAGGATCCCGATGGTCTATGTACTTTGATAGAGCTTCAAACGCTTTGGGCAATGGCATTGGCGCCGTGATCATATCTCCTAAAGACTCTCATACTCCGTTTACCGCCCGACTATGTTTAAACTGCACCAACAATATGGCGGAGTATGAAGCGTGCATCATGGGTCTTCGAGCTACTATTGACCTAAGGATTAAGTTTCTAAGTGTTTTCGGAGATTCCGCTCTCGTGATCAGTCAGATCAAAGGCGAGTGGGATACGAAACACCCAAATCTTATTCCTTACAAGGAGTATGTATTGACGTTGCTTCCACACTTCGAGGAGATAACCTTTGAACACTTCCCTAGAGAGGAGAATCAGTTGGCGGACGCGCTAGCTACAATGTCTTCTATGTTCAAAGTCAATTGGGACAACGAGGCTCCCCGGATTATCATTGAAAGGTTGGACGAACCTGTACATTGTTGCAACATTGAGACTGAAGAGGTAACAGAAAAACCCTGGTTTCATGAGGTGAAGAGGTATCTTGAGGCTCAGGAGTACCCTGAGGGTGCATCTGTTAATGACAAGAAGTTTCTAAGGAGGTTCACGGCGAAGTTCTTCATCAACAATGGTATTCTTTACAAGCGTAATCACGATGCAACCTTACTGCGATGTATGGGTAAGAACGAGGCAGAAAGGATCATGGCGGAGTTACATGAAGGTACTTTCGGAACTCATTCCAATGGACACACCATGGCGAAGAAAATCCTACGGGCAGGATATTATTGGTCCACTATGGAAGCCGACTGCTATCAGCATTCTCGGACCTGTCACAAATGCCAAGTCTATGCTGATAAGGTGTACATACCTCCAGTTCCTTTGAACGTCTTGATGGCACCTTGGCCTTTTGCAATGTGGGGCATCAATATGATCGGCGAGATCAGACCTACAGCGTCCAACGGGCATCGCTTCATCCTGGTGGCTATTGATTACTTTACGAAGTGGGTTGAAGCAGCTTCCTTTGCTACTGTAACCAAGAACGTCGTGGCACGTTTCATTCGGCACAATCTGATCTGTCGATACGGTGTACCAGAGAGGATCATTACAAACAATGGTACAAATCTCAACAATAAAATGATCACTGAGCTCTGCAAACAGTTCAAGATACAGCATCATAACTCTTCCCCTTATCAGCCGAAGATGAATAGGGCTGTAGAAGCGGCTAATAAGAACATTAAGAAGATTGTGCAGAAGATGACGGTGACATACAAAGACTGGCATGAAATGTTACCGTTCTCTCTTCATGGGTACCGTACCTCAGCACGGACGTCAACAGGGGCAACCCCCTATTCCTTGGTTTATGGCATGAAGGACGTCTTGCCCATTGAAGTTCAGATACCCTCTCTTCGGATTATGAAGGATGTAGGTTTGAGCGAAGATGACTGGATCCAGACCCGGCTTGATCAGGTGAACTTAATCAACGAGAAGAGACTCACTGCTATTTGTCATGGTCAGACGTGTCAAAAACGGATGATCAAGGCATTTCACAAGAAAGTTAGACGACAAGAGTATCAAGTTGGGGACCTGGTTATCAAGCACATCATACTGCCACAAGGTGATCCCAGAGGCAAATGGACCCCTACCTACGAAGGGCCATTTGTGGTTAAGAACATTTTCTCAGGAGGAGCCATGATTCTAACCACCATGGATGGTGACGACCTTCCTCACCCCGTCAATCCAGACATAGTGAAAAGATACTACGCATAATCAAAGACCCGCTAGGTTGACTGGCCTAGGCAAAAATAAGGGCTTCCCGGTGAACCAAAAGGGTTCGGGCAAAAATAAGGGATAAAAATGAAAAAAATTGTACACCCGACAAGTCGAAAACCTGAAAAGGAGGCTTGGGCAAAAAAGGGTATCCCGGTGGACTGAAAACCCGAAAGGGCGGTCCAGGAAAAAATTAGGGATCAAAAGCGTAACACTATGTCTCATTGGATCACCTTGCATCCAGACTTCGGTATCGACTATCAAACTCGGACGACACTAATCAATCTGACCTACCTTCAACCAAGTAGCAAAGTGATGAGATGCTCAAGGACATAAAGGCAATAGCAGAGTTGGAACCCAGTGGGATTATTCACATAGCTGTTTTGTTTGGTTTTTCACAAATGTATAAACTATCTGTTCGGTAGCGTTCTCTTACTAGGACGTCAGTCTCTTGTACAAAAACGCCTAGTTACAGGCCAAACTTCAAAATTAATACAATTCATTTTCAAAGAAATTTCAAACTGTTTTTCCTTTTTCTGTTTTGTTTTGCAAAGAACGTCCAATGTTCATTTTTGATATATGCACTTGACATTAATTGCTGCTCATAAATATTTACATGCGAAACAAAAGACGATTACTGGTAATATCAGAAACAGGGGAAAACGAGAAATGTCCAAACTGTACGGTTGCTCTATCCACTGGGTACAAATGTAGATTTAGCTGAAGAATATGGCTAAGGAGCTTTCACT
This sequence comes from Vicia faba, assembly GCA_948472305.1. NCBI lineage: Eukaryota > Viridiplantae > Streptophyta > Magnoliopsida > Fabales > Fabaceae > Vicia > Vicia faba. Next base: position 187,220,809 of record OX451737.1, on the reverse strand, counting down.
CCCCGCAGAGTAAGAAAAGACAATAATGTCAACTCTCCCCAGCTGAGACTTGCAACTGTAAATGAATCGGTAATATTCTCCCCAAGCAGATTTTATTTACCATCAGCACTGAAAGGTCTTAATATTCCCCAGCGGAGTATAAGAATATTCCCCGGCAGAATACAAAATATCCCCAGTGGAGTTTGAAAATTTTCCCAGCGCAGTCTGAAAAGCTTCCCCAGTAGACTTTGGAAGATTGTCCCCAGCAAGTTCAAAGGATTATCCCCATAAGAATCTAAAAGGTTATCCCCAGTGAAGTCGCAACTGAAAGATCATCCCCAGTGGAGTTCTTTACTTTCACAAAAAAGAAATTCAATCCCCAACAGGATTCAGTATCACCAGCTACGGTAATTCATCTCAGCAGAATTTATCGGTGGAATCCTCAGCAGAACCTCTCTTCCCCACAGAGTAATCTCCTCATCAGTTTATTCCCCAATAGAGTTATCCTCTCCTGCAGGTTTATTCTTGCAATCATCTTCATTCGCTATCCCCAGTGGAAATGAAGAAGTCAACTCTTTTCTCCAGCCGCTATCCGGGATTTATTTTCCCCAGCTAAAACATTACATTTCCATACATCATGATACATGCATATACGCATCATACAACACAATCTCATTTATTTTGAGAACATCATTGCTTGATATATATCATGCATTGCATACGACTGACCTTTACCTTTCAGGAAGGATGCAGTTAAGTTCTCATCCCAGTCGAAGTACTGACCGATTCTTAAATCTCAACTGAATTATTCTCGGTTGAATTACAGATAAGGTTCTAAATCTCGACAATTTTTCTCCATCGAAATGTGGACGAGTTCTTAAATCTCAACAGAATTATCCTCCGTTGAAGTACAGACAGTTCCTAGATCTTAATGAAGATGTTTCCCTCAGTCGAAGTACTGACCGGTTCTTAAATCTCAACTGAATTAGTCTCGGTTGAATTACAGATAAGGTTCTAAATCTCGACAATTTTCCTCCGTCGAAGTGTGGACAAGTTCTTAAATCTCAACAGAATTATCCTCGGTTGAATTACAGACAGTTCCTAGATCTCGATGAAGATGTTTCACCCAGTCGAAATACTGATCGGTTCTTAAATCTCAACTGAATTATTCTCGGTTGAATTACAGATAAGGTTCTAAATCTCGGCAATTTTTCTCCGTCGAAAGTGTGGACGAGTTCTTAAATCTCAACAGAATTATCCTCCGTTGAAGTACAGACAGTTCTTAGATCTTGATGAAGATGTTTCCCTCAGTCGAAGTACTGACCAGTTCTTAAATCTCAACTGAATTAGTCTCGGTTGAATTACAGATAAGGTTCTAAATCTCGACAATTTTCCTCCGTCGAAGTGTGGACAAGTTCTTAAATCTCAATAGAATTATCCTCCCTTGAAGTATAGACAGTTCCTAGATCTCGATGAAGATGTTTCACCCAGTAGAAGTACTGATCGGTTCTTAAATCTCAACTGAATTAGTCTCGGTTGAATTACAGATAAGGTTCTAAATCTCGGCAATTTTTCTCCGTCGAAGTGTGGACGAGTTCTTAAATCTCAACAGAATTATCCTCAGTTAAAGTACAGACAGTTCCTAGATCTTGATGAAGATGTTTCCCTCAGTCGAAGTACTGGCCGGTTCTTAAATCTCAACTGAATTACCCTCGGTTGAATTGCAGATAAGGTTCTAAATCTCGGTAATTTTCCTCCGTCGAAGTACTGACCGGTTCTTAAATCTCAACTGAATCATCCTCAGTTGAATTACAGATAAGGTTTTAAATCTCGATAGAGTTCCCCCAGTTGAATTACGGACAAGTTCTTAAAACTCAGCAGAGATGCTCTCTCAGTTGAAGTATAGGCAAGATCCTAAGTCTCAACAAAGATCAGACTTCCCCAAGCAGAATCTTCCATAATAACAGGTATGTGAGCTCTCGCTAAGGAATCTCTTATGTGATCGACGTTCATGCAGATGGCATCATTAAGCCCATCCTCCCTCCAGCAATCTCCAAATGGCATCTGTAAGCCCATTCCCGACATCACAAGGCTGATACCACTTCATGCGAGTGCAAATTTCTGGGCACTCTAGTGTTCAATCATCTTCCACCTTTGGATCACGAAAGGCACGAAAGCCAATCTACATCCTCAGGTTTAAGAAGATTGAACAGGGGCAGCTGTTGTACCCCAAAATTTGCCCTCTCATGTTTCTCAAAACATTGCAAGAAAAATCTCCAAGTGGCTCAATGTTGCTCAAGAGTTGGACAAACAAGCTATCTCCTAAGGCAGTCAACCCCAAATTAGGGTTTTGTGTTGCATCAAGATATTTGAGTCCAAATGACCTCAAGTTCTCCCCAATGTACTAATATGTTCTCAAGATCACCCATGTCAAAATTCAAGCCTTGCAGAGGAAGTTTGCTCAGTCAATTGCTCAAGGGTCCAAAAATCGACTGTGCTAGGGAAAAAGTCAACGGTGACCTATAAACAGTCAAACTTCAAGATTTTTTGTCAACATTCTCATTTTGAAGGATATTTCATCATTTTATCAAGGGTTGATCATGATTCATCAAGGATTGCTCAAAATTCATCAAGACTCAAAGATTGCTAAATTAGGGTTTTGTAGGAAAAGTCAACTCAACTTTTACCAAGCATAACTTTCTCATACTTTATGAGAAATGACCCATCCAAAGCTCATTTTTAAGAGGATGAAAATTCCTACAATCCATATTCATACTCCCAAGATCAAAAAATGCACTCACAAGAATTTATAAATTTGGACATTATAGGTCATTTTTGAAAGTCAACAAAAACACCTTTTTTTTCAAAGCTTATAACTTGAGCATCGAATATCAAAATGAGATGATACCAAAAGGGATGGTTATAGGACATCTCAAGCTTTCTAAAAAGTAAAAGAACACTTCCAAAAGTTCAAAATTGAAGAAGTTATGCATTGTTGAAGTTGGACTTTTTTGCAAAATTGCCAAAAGTCAACTATCCCCAAAACTTCAAACTTTTTCAAATGGGCCCATTCTTTTCCACTTGATTTGAGTTTGCATCATTTTACACGTGCCCTAGCTTCATCCATGTGTCCATATATCATTTTTATTATTTAATTTGATTTTTATTTGAATTTATTCATTTTAAATCAAATTAAATCATATAAAATCAAAAAAATTGACAACCAAAGATTTTTTATTGATTGTAGGCTTCAATGGACAGCTAGCATATCTCCAAACTCGTACCAAGGCAAATCATGTGCAAAAAGATTGAATCAAATCAAATTTGGCAAGTTTGTAAATGGGAATCAAATCATATTCATGTGCATTGATTTGGAGGGATTCAGTCCATGATTTCTACCCTAATACACTACACAATACATATGCAAGGCAAAGGATACGAAATAGGGGTTGGAAGTTGCAGAGAGAGGCAGAACAAGATTTGAAAAATTCACAAAAAAACTTGAGATCGAAAACATAGATAGAGGCATTTTCAGAAGCCAAGACCTGTCCCAATCGCTTCCTGGGCATTCACTCAAGCCAAACCAATCCAAAGCAAGCTTGTTCAGACATCCAAACGCGCTGTAAGTGTCACGATAACCACTCATGTTCTTGAAATTGTAACTTATTATTCTGGCATCATTTGAACAAACTAACTGCATATTTGCAATCCTCACAAAATTTCCAAGCTATTTGCATCATTCAATTTCGTTTATATAACCTGTACTACAATTCGCCATAGCTAGGTTTTCTTGGATATTTTTGGGGGTTTTCTTTTCAAGAACAATTGACCACTAAGAAGGGTATGGTTGTGATCGGGAGGGTGAGACGAACACAACCATGCCCTTGGAATTCATTTTTGTGGCCTGAGAAGGAATTTTGAGATGAACAATGTTATAGCTACGGACTTCTGTCCGTTGGTATAAGTCTATGTACTTTTGGCCATGGACGACAAGTTGAAGATGATGCGTGGCGCCCCATCATTGGGCCATTCAAACCACGCGCGCGTTTTTTTAATTTCTGGCAATAGTTTTTATTTTTATATAATATATATAATTTCCATTATACTAACAAACAAACCATCACAGCGTAGTGGCAAGCATGTACGTGTAAACTCCTTCAGGACCTGGGTTCGAATCCCAGGTCCCCCACTTTCTCAATGTTTTTATTCTTCAGGTGATTCAGTGCATATGCCTATCTACAACCTACCATGCGCCATCAATCATCCAATAGCCAGATGGCCAAAGGGCAAATCTGAAGGTCCAAAACTGAAGGTCCACCATAGGCAAGGTCCAAGCGTGCACACCAGATCCAAAAAGTCAACCAGGGCCAGCGCTTTTGGGCCTCCCAATTGCTAATCACACCACCTATTCAGGCCCATACTCCTCTATTCTCATTTATTTTATTTGTTTATTTAATTGTTTTATTATTTTCATTTGATTTACTCACCAATTAAAATTCAGTCTTTTATAAAATAAAATCACCAAAAAATATTTTTATTCAATTAAATTTTAACTTTTATCTTTTATTAATAAATACTAATTAATTAATTTAGGTTTTAATTCTAGAATAATTTTAACCTATTTTGCAAATAATTAAAATTAACTAGATTTAATTAGGTTCTAATTATTAATTCAATTAATTTTATTTCTTTCTTAAAATAACAAAAACCCAAAAATAATTTATTTTTATTAATTGATTAATTTAATTTAATTTAGTAATTAATTTAGGTTAATTTCTTTCTTAAAATAAAAAACAACAAAAAGATATTTTCTTTAACAAAAGGGGTCAAAACCCTAATCATGCGCTCGACTTAATTTCCCGCACGCGATTTACTTTCTTTTATCATATAATGTACTCGCTCCTGGATTGTAATCGTAAATAGGACTTTTATTTATTTTTATTGCTTTATTCTATTTTTTCAAAGGGTTTATCTTTGGCGATGTAAATACCCGACGCCTTGTAATTTAAATTCCGCATTTTATTTCCGCAAATTATAACTGTTAGATGTTTGATAACAGGGTTGCATGACAAGACTGGATGTTTTAACATAAAATCAACTTAGATCACCCTTAATATGTACAAAGATAAAAATAACTGAAAACGACACACTCGCACATGCGCACTCTTAGGGTACGCCCCACTTGGTTGCCTTTTGTGATCGGTGGAAATAGAACTGACTGTTTTGAAATGCTGGTTCGCGAAATGTCGCGGTAAGCAAGAGTCGCCACCGTCTTTTATGTTCTCCAACAAGGAAAGGACAAAAGCACAACAAAATTCCTTTTCGAGATGTTTCTCGGTTCGGGAGCTAGATTATAGAAAGGGAAGGTGTTAGCACCCTTTCTATCTGTGGTTATCCACGGGCTCTTAGGTACTTGCTCACTATGTTTTCAAAAAAAATGTTTGCTTTTCTTGTGTTTGTGGGTTTTGAAAAAGTTTCGTTTGAAAACTTCTAGGTAACTCTTGTATCAGTCCTCAAGAGTGTATGAAGTATTTGTTTGAAAACTTTTGAAAGTGTAAGTGCGAAAAGTTGTTTTGTTTTTGAAAGAGCAAGTACCCAGGAGAAATCTACCTACTCTAAAGAAATTAAGCTGTGTAAATGTCCTTTAGACAGTACTATCCCATTATTGAGAAGTAGGTAGCACCGTCGTTGGAGTTATTCGGGTCAATTCGATTATAGGGACATGTGTGGTCACCAAAGTAATAGTAGGATGCCTTAGCGGTAACCCTAATGTCCTAGATCCTTTTTATTCGAGGCAACTGTTTCGAGGCAACTGGATCTTTAGACAGGAGGGCGACCTCTAAAACTTCCTATACTTAATAACCACGTCGAGGCAACCAAGCGAGGCGTACCCTAAGAGTGGCATGTGCACGTGTGTCAGGTTTCAATTTATATTATCTTTGCACATATATTATGGTGAGCTACGAGTTAATTTTATTTTTCAAGCAAGTCTTGCATGCATAATTAACAGTTAATAAGTGTGCAGAAAATAAATTGCGGAAAATGAATCTACGTTATTACAAGGCATCGGGTATTTACATCGCCAAAAACATAACCCTTGAAAATAAATTGCAGAAAGTAAAGAAATAGATAAAAGGGTCCTAATTATCTATTACATTCTCGGAGCAGATACATAAATATGATCAAAAAAATAATAATGCGCGAAAGGAATTGCATCGGGGACGTCCTTAGGGTTTTGACCCTTTTTGTGAAAGAATGAGATTTTAGTCCTTTTTGCATTTAATTTAATTAAACCTAATTTACTAATTAATTAAATGATTACAAGAAAAAAGTATTTTTTAGTTTTTTAATGTTTTAATGAAAATAAAAATAAAAAAAATTAAAAGTTGTCAAGAAAAACCCTAATTCTAGATTGATTTTATATTTATTATGAGAAAAGATTTAAATTTAACCTAATTTAAAAGACTAAATCAATTTGGTTAGTATTTATTTACAAAAATAATAAACTAAGGTGAAATTAATTAATAATAATAATAATAAAAATATTAGTTTTCTGAATTTTATTAGGAAAATAACTAATTTGTTAATTATGTACTAATAATAATAATAATTAAAGTAGAATAATTAGTGAAAGAAATAAAAAATATAAAGAAAGAAAGAAAAAGAACCCGGGGGTGTTGGCCCATTAGGGAGGTTTGTTCTGGAATCTGAAGCCCATTTATTTCTCAAGCATGTTTGACTTTGAGATTCCCCATGCGCATGGTTGACTGGGAGCATGGTGGTCACTCATTCTTTGTCATCAGATCTATGCTTAAGGGCACATGGCGCATGGGATGTGAGAGAATATGGTGGACATCATTTATGAAGCCTGCATACAATCACGTTATGAAAAATATTATAAGCTTTTGGGTGGACCTGGGAATCGAACCCAGGTCCCAATGATCATATGCCAGCACACTAACCACTGGACCACCTGCACGCGTTTGTAAGTATAATACTAAGCAATTAATATATTTACAAACCAAGCGATATGCTGTAAAAGACAACAACAAGCGCCTTTTTTTGAATTAGCTAATCACGTGATAACACGTATTCGTCTTCTTCATGATGCCTGCAAAAAAACAAATGGATAGCGGGGGTTTTAACCCCCACAATTTAACATGAGGAATACTAGCGAATAGGTCCTTGATGCACATAAATATTTCGCGATGGTCCAGCTACATTCGTCTGAATCTCCTGAATTCAACCATGGGCATTAGAGGTGTTAATTTTTCCTGGGCTGTAATGCCCCAAATTCAAAGCTTGGAAACCCAAGAATTCATTAATGGCGTTTCACGATTCTTTGCATCATAGTCCAATTAACCTGTACCATTAGCTTCCTATGGACTCAAACAATGCAAAACGAACAATAAATCGTGTTAATGATGCATGAAATAAGCAATTCGATTTTCAAAATAATCAGCAAACCGTGAAGCTGTTCTTGGTGATTTCTTGAGATTAAACGCTTGGTTTTGGTTCCTACACCTTCCTGGGGACCCCTGCAATATGTTAGAATTAATAAAAAGCTCTCTGAATTAGTCTGGAACTAGGAAAACAGTTTTCAAGTTTCTTTGATTTTTTTCAATATGCTTATGGCTTTTCTGCAGCAATTTTCACGTCCATGGCATTAGGTTTAGGTTGTGTACTTATAGTAGAATGAAATTAGGTTAAATATTGGCCAAGAAATCCATGGAATTATGGTTTCAATATTTGATTTGCAATCACATCTTTTTGGATCTTTTTGATTGAAGAAACTTTCCAAACTTGGATATTTTTGTCACCTTGATGTGCACACGAATTTGCCAGCTCTTGTAGATCATATTTGCTTCATGAAAAGATTGAAAAACCATATCTTGATATTTTCCTACAATTTAAATTAATTAAACGAATTAAAATTAATTAAAAATCCAATTAATTAATAAAAAATAAGAAAGTAAATTCAAATAGGCTTGATGGGTCGTGCATAAGCCTTGGATAAAGTTTCAAGAAGAAATTTGAGGCCCATTATCAAAAACAACGTGTTTTGAGCAAAGTTGACTTTTGCAAATTCACAAAAATTTCCCAACTTCTCCAATGCATATCTTGCTCAATTTTGATCCTATGAACATGTTCTTGGACATTTTGGAAAGGTCTTGAAGTCCTATAACCAATGCTTTTGGTCCCATGTCATTTGGATTTACCAATCTCAAGTTATGGTCTTTGACTTAAAGGGCCTTTTTGTTGACTTTTGAAATTGACCTATAATGTAGAAATTGATAACTTTTTATGAGAGCATTTCTTGGACTTGGAATGTGAAGATGAATTGTAGGAAATGTCCTCCCCTTCAAAATGAGCATTGGATGGGATTTTTCTGATGAACCATGAAAAAGTTATGCCCTGGTCAAGATACAGTTGACTTTTCTGCTGTCCAAAAATAGTAACTTTTTGCATCTTGATGATTTTTGAGCCATGCTTATGGAATCATGATCAAGACTTGATTAAATAATGATTGTGGACTAAAAATAAGATGTTGACCAAAAATTCTGACTTTTGACTGCAAAATGACCATTTTGCCCCTGCATTTGACTGTAGAGCAAATAGGGCTTTTGACTGTGGAATTTGGCACTGTGAGCCTTGAGACTTGACATGTAGATGCTTGAGGATGTATGTAGGCCTATGATACTTGATTGAGCCATTGAAAACCTCAATTTAATTGGAAGAAACAAAACCCTAATTTCAGCTGGCTTAGGAGGTGGTTTGACTGTACAATCTCTTGAGAAATCTTGAACCATTTAAAGATGATTCTTGACAAACTTTAAAGAATATGGGAGGGAAATTTTGGGGTACAACAGTTGCCCCTGTTCAATCTTCTTAAACCGGAGGATAGAGATTGGCTTGCATGCCTTTCGTGATCCGAAGGTGGAAGATGATTGAACACTAAAGTGCCCAAAAATTCGCACTCGCATAGTGGAGTATCAGCAATGTGATGTCGGGAATGGGCTTACAGATGCCATTTGGAGATGTAATGGATAGTGGTGGAGATGGGCTTAAAGATGCCATCTGGAGATTGTTTGATCGCGTAAGAGATTCCTTAGCGAGAACTTGCGTACCTGAGAAAGAAAGATAATTTCCTTGCCTGTTACAGGTGTTGATCTTCAAACTCTTCATGTAGATAACTTTCCTGGATAGATACAGGTATCGAATCTACAATCAATCGCTCACAGATATGCCCTGGCTAGATACAGGTATCGAATCTGGAACTTTAAAAGGCTGGTCGAGATAGCTTTCCTGGCTGGATACATGTGTAGACCTCTGACCTGAGAATGAAAGATAATTTCCTGGCTTGTTACAGGTGTTGATCTTCAAAACTCTTCATGCAGATGCTTTCCTGGCTAGATACAGGCATAGATCCACAATCAATCGCTCACAGATATGCCCTGGCTAGATACAGGTATCGAATCTGGAACTTAAAAAGGTGGATGGGTTGTCTCTACTGACAGATTATCTCAGAAAAATCCTTAGGAATCGATTTAACTGAACCAGGGGAGGTTTTGTATTCTTTGACAAGTTGTCTCTTTTAACGGGTTGTCTTCATGGACGGGTTGTCTTTATTGACGAGTTGTCTTTATTGACGGGTTGTCTACATTGACAGGATGTCTTCAGTGACAGGTTGTCTTTATTGACGGGTTGTCTTTATTGACGGGTTGTCTACATTGACGGGATGTCTTCAGTGACAGGTTGTCTTTAACGACGGGTTGTATTTATTGACGGGTTGTCTACATTGACGGGATATCTTCAGTGACAGGATGTCTTCAATGACAGGTTGTCTTTAACGACGGGTTGTCTTTATTGATGGGTTGTCTACATTGACGGGATGTCTTCAGTGACAGGATGTCTTCAGTGACAGGTTGTCTTTAACGACGGGTTGTCTTTATTGACGGGTTGTCTACATTGACGGGATGTCTTCAGTGACAGGATGTCTTCAGTGACAGGTTGTCTTTAACGACGGGTTGTCTTCAACGACGGGTTGTCTTTATTGACGAGTTGTCTTTATTGACGGGTTTAGCGTCAGAAAAATCTTTAGGAATTGATTTAACTGGATTTGTCTTCTTCGACTGGATTTGTCTTCTTTGACTGGATTTGAGACTTTGACGGCATCTTTCCTGAAAGATAAAGGTCAATCATATGCAATGCATGATATGGATCAAGCAATGATGTTCTCATCATAAATGAGGTTGTATGATATGATTGCGTATGTGCATGTATCATGATGTATGAAAAGGTGATGTTTATGAACAAATCTTCGTCTGGGAAAATAAATCCCGGATAGCTGCTGAAGAATGACGTTGAATTCTTCGTTTCCGCTGAGGATGATGAACGAAGGTGATTGAAGGAATAAACCGGTAGGAGAAGATGACTCCGTTGGGGAATGAACCTGATGGAGAGATTACTCTGCGGGGAATTACTCTGTGGGGAAGAGATACTTTGTTGAGAATTTAACGATGACTCCGCTAGGGACTCCGTTAATAAGTTCTGTTAGGGGATTTTGATGACCTCCGCTGGGGATAGGAAGAACTTCGCTGAGGACGATCTTTCCGTTGCAATTTGCTGAGGATAACCCAGTTAGACTTTGGTGGGGAATAACCTTCTGAATATGGCCGGGGAGAGATATTTTTGCACTCTGCAGGAGACAAGCTTCCAGGATCTACTGGGTAAGATGATTCGACTCTCCTGGGGAAACTTTTTGGACTGTACTGGGGAAATGGCTCCACTGGGATGTCTGGTATTCTGCCGGGGAACAATCTTATATTAAGACTGCCGGGGATGCTTGCTGAGGAATATCTGTACACTCTGCTGGAGAATATTGAGATCTTATGGGGATATCCAACTTCCTTAGGGCTGACAGTAGCCTAACTCTGCTTGGGGGAGAGTATTGTTGACTTGCTGGAGATACCATGCCTTTTTAGGGCTGATGGGAGACCAACTCTGCTTGGGGAAGAGTATTGTTGAATCTTGTCTTACTCTGCGGGGAGTGAAGGTATCCTGGTTATATTCTTCAGCTGAATATACCCTGTACCTGGAGGACAGAGCATGTTGTGCAGTTCAGACAATTCTTATTGCCCCAGCTTCTATGGGAGAAGGTACCTGTGGAGGTCTCGGTAACTGCCGATTGACAAATCTTCTTCTGGTAGGCAAGTGACGAGATACCGGGACATAGTCGTACGCTGTGATCCCTAACTTTTGCCTGGACCGCCCTTTCGGGTTTTCAGTCCATCGAGATACCCTTTTTTACCCAAGCCGCCTTTTCAGGTTTTCGACTTGTCGGGTGTACAGATTTTTTTCATTTTCATCCCTTATTTTTGCCCGAACCCTTTTGGTTCGCCGGGAAGCCCTTGTTTTTGCCTAGGCCAATCGACCTAGCGGGTCTTTGATTATGCGTAGTATCTTTTAGACTATGCCCATGCTCTCAGGATGTAGGGAGTTGCCACTGTCAGTAGTATTGTGTTGCCATACTACCAGAAGATGTTTGATCGTACCAGATTTGTCGCTGGAATTCATGCCCAATGCCCCAGGTGACTCATGCGGAGATTTTCCCCTGGCTATTTGGCATTTTGAGAGATTCCTTGAATCTTGACTTGACTTCCCCAGATAATGGAAATTGATCATGTCTGCCCCTTGGTTGGAAGTGTTTTTCCACTTGAGATGACCCTTGAGAAGGTTTTTGTTCACTAGATATTCGTCGTGCAAATTTCTCTGCTGTTCGAACAAATAGTCATATGCAAACAATATTATTTCAAGAATGCAAAGCTTATGTCTGTCTTGAAATTTTTGAAAATGCAGTTTTCAATAAAACAAATGAATTTTTGTAAAACGTGATGTCAACTCAGTATTTTACAGCAAGCCTTAAGGAGTCATGATACCTTTTGTAACAGTATGCTTTCGAACTAACTCATGCTTCAGCTAGGACTTTTAAGGGTTGTAACGTGGCATGGTTCACGGTTTAAGAAACAAAGGATAAAAGCTCAAATTTTATTTGTACCCACCCGCTCTTCGTGATGTTCTTCAATCCTAAACTCAGCTAATCGTGCATTAGACCTTGTTTGAGTCTTTGCTCTGATATTCCAGTGATGGTTCAGATACTGACAATTTAGTTTGAATAGGCAGTCATTTCTTTTTTGTTGAGGGTTTGTAGGACCTTTTCTTTTTGATTTTATTATCTCTGTCTTTTGCCTGAACTGTTTCTTTTGTGATTACAGTCAGCGGGATGCCCCAGTTTTTGTAAGTCTCCTTCATAGGTTTTGACTTATTGGGCTTTTGTTTCTGAGAGATAATGACTGCCTGTCTTTATGATTATTTGGAACCATCACTGTCTTTTTTTTTGGAAGGAATCCTTTGATGCCATTCATTGTGCACCTGGATCAACTGAGAAAACTACCCTGCCCCAGGTTATAATTAAGGGTTTTAATTTTTGCGAAAGGAAAAAAAAAACTCCAACTTCTTCGGCTCAAAGGGGTTGACTAGGGATTATCTTCCTTATTACTCCACTGTTTAGGATTTGAAACATTGCCTGTACCTCATCAGCGGGGTCCGTTCAAAAGCATACTGTAAAGATCGTGGTATCGTTTTCGTCATCCTCCCTCAAGAGGCTTAGAATTTTCAATCGAGAGTTGAACATCACAAAAAATGAAAGCAGTTTGAATATAGTGAATACGAATGGATTGATCCAAAAAAGACTTATGCGATGCATTAATGAAACAACAACGCTTGACATGAATAAATGTTTGAACAATCAAAGAAAAATACAACTTGAACATTCGAATGAACAAAAGTTTTTTCAATCCTAGCCATGTTTTGGCAAGAGAGCAGTGATCACATTGGGAGTCTCGGGCGCTTCGAACTCGACCTCCTTTGCATCGATTAGGTCCTGAACCTTGTTCCTCAAAGTCCAACAATCATCTGTAGCATGCCCTGGGCTGTCAGAGTGATAAGCGCAGCGGGCGTTGGGGTTATACCTTGAAGGTGTCTTGTTGGGATTCTTAGGAGGGTCCCTTAGAGTTACGAAATTGGTCTTCAGCAACTGTGGCAATATCTGGGACAAGGTCATGCTGAGGGGAGTGAATTGCCTTCTAGGTCTCTCTTCCCTTTGTTGGTTGCGATGTTGAGGAGCACTGGACGGTTTTGAAATAACTACCGCGTTGACATCTTGGTGGTGTTCGGACCTATTCTGTCTTCTTGAACCATAGACAGCACTGGATTCTTTCTTGAATAGTTTTTTCTCAGTGTTCGAGGAGTCACCCTTCTATATTTTCCCAGACTTGATACCAGCTTCAATCCTCTCACCAGTTAAGATCAGATCTGTAAACCCAGCAGAAGAATTACCAATCAGATGGTTGAAGAACGAACCAGACAGGGTCCCCAAGAACATATCAACGAGCTCACGGTCAGTCAAAGGTGGTTGCACCCTGCCAGCCAGGTCTCTCCATTTTTGAGCATACTCCTTGAATCCTTCACTCGTCCCTAGTGACATACCCTGGAGTTGGGTACGCATAGGAGAAAGGTCGAAATTATACTGATACTACTTGTAGAACGCAGTAGCCAAGTCCTCCCAGTTACGAATGTTGGATCCATCCAGCTGATAGAACCATTCGAGTTGAGTCCCTGAAAGACTATCCTGGAAGAAATGGATCCATAAATTCTTGTCAGCAGTGTAAGGTTGGATCTTCCTTACATATGATCTGAGATGCAGCTTAGGACAGGAAGCCCCGTCGTACTTTGCAAAAGCAGGTGCCTTGAACTTGTGAGGGATCACCACCCCAGAAGATAAGCCTAGGTCTCCAAAGTCCAACCCGGGCACATGTTGGATCTCCATAGCACTTAAGCGGTCCTCTAGCTGTTTGTACCTATCCTCGGCAGGAGGATACTGTTCATCATTATAATCTGTCTCGTTGTCGGAGACCACGGGACTAGGAACCATTCTCTCTTGGGGACTGTCTTTCCCTACAGAGGAAGTAGCCAGATCAGCCTCATTTTGGAGTCCATTCCCAAATCTCCGTCCAGTGTTGAACAAGACAGTCATCTTCTTCTTCTTCTTCTTCAAAAGCAGAGTCTTCAACTCCTGCTGACCCTAGGCTAGGCTCATAACCATATCTTAGAACTGGGCATTCTGGGCCTGGAGGGCTTTGATAGCTTGTTCATTAGTAGGTTCAGAAGTCATGATGATTGCTGAAATAAATAGCGAAGAAGATAAGCGACCTGTAAAAAAGGGTACCTGTAATGCAATGATATGTATGGTATATGTATGCAATGTTTTCAAGGATCTCGCGGGGTAAACAAGAAAATTGTTAGAATTTGAATTTTGTAGCTTGATTGAAGGAACTTCATGTTGTTGAGAGTCCTTCTTCAAGAGTCAAAGCTCACCATATCGAGTGGGTCATAGCCCCTGACTCAAGTTATCGTGTATTGATCTCCAAACAACCTTGGCTAGAGGAAAATAAATCCCCTTTGCCCCTTGCTAGACAATTGGTTCATCATGACGTGCATCATAAACCTTTGAGATCCTTGAAATGGTTAAGGAAATGCTATGGTATGATGTTATGATGCGTATGATGTTATGTACGTGGATGCAAAGGTGTGAGGTGTAAGTAAGCCCTGTAATAAGTCCAGATTAAGGACCGTAAACAAAACCTGCAAGGAACTCACGTGTCAGATAACAAGAATGTGCAAGTAGTTCAAGTTTTAAGGCACATAAGTCATACAAGACAGCCCTTAGAGTTTAGGCCAGCATGAAGTTTAGGTACTACCCTCTTGAAGTTAGTTGGCTCAAACCTGTCCTATGAATAGTAACCGGGTTCTAAGGAGCTCAATATCATTGGGTTGTTTTCTATGTTCATTGTTTTGATTTAGCCACTTAACTGGCGACCAAAATATTCCAAGAAAACAACCCTCAATGAGTGTAGTATCGAGTATCTACCAACTTCGGACTGCACCAAAGTCGGTCATCTCACTACCCCTAAAGAGGCCAGGATGGTCAAGTAAGGTTCTTAAGGTCAGTTGATGCTTCACGACACCACGCGGCGGCCCCGTACTCTCCTTGACTTGACTCAAGGGTTACCGGTACTCACCAAAGTGCCACATCAATGTAGCAACTGCTTCAACCATGTCGGTATACCCCACACAGTTCCCTCACAGTTTGTTGCTACTTCTAAAAGGTATCCCCTAGATCCGGGTTAGGATCTATAGAACTCCAATGCAAGCCCACAATATTAAAGCAAACAAAGCATACAATTGAAAACAAGAGTGGTCTAATCCTAAGGTACACCTCACTTATAAAGTATTCCCCAGCAGAGTCGCCAGTTCTGTGATCAGTGGAAATAGAACTGACTGTTTTGAAATGCTGGTTCGCGAAATGTCGCGGTAAGCAAGAGTCGCCACCGTCTTTTATGTTCTCCAACAAGGAAAGGACAAAAGCACAGCAAAATTCCTTTTCGATATGTTTCTCGGTTCGGGAGGTAGATTATGTTAGAACAAAGTTTGAATCTACTACCCTAAGTTTAAGTTTTGATGATAACAAAATGAAAAGATATATTAATTATGTGATTCATGTAAGAACTATTTGCTACCTAAAATATTACCTTCTATTTTGCAGAAACTCTGATAGGTATCAGCAAGAGTACATCATAATCAGCATCAAAATATTGGTTATCAACATCAGCATCAGAAGATGCTATATTAGAATACCAGAATCAGAAGAACAACTCACGCTTATGCTGAAGCTTGATGAACAGAACTGCGCTCAACACTCTGATTAAAGACAACATCAGTTCATCAGCACTTAAGCAGAGTCAGAATGATCCCAAGCCAGGACACGCTTTAAGTAGCAACGGTATTGTGCATTCAAGGCGAATTATTACCAACGGCATCATTCCAGACAAGATCTGCTTAATAAGGAAAGTTTGTCATTGGCATTGAATCAAGATTATTGCTCCAACGTTCAACAATTTCAGTGCTATATAAACAAGATAATGAAGATTGAATTGGCTAATGCTCTACATCATATTACACGCCTAAAAGCTATTCATCATCTTCTCATTTCTCAGTTTGCTAAAAGCTCCACATTTCATTACTCAATTATCTTTAGCAATCTAGTTTCAATAAGCTTAAGTTGTGTAATATCACAGTTGTGATAAACAGTTTTGTAGAAAACATTCACACACCTAGATTTCTCTTCTTTGTAAGAAAGTGTTTCCTTGACAAACCGGATTGTGGTTTGCATCAAGAAGGCTTTAGCAGTTGTTAAAGCAGTTTGTAATATTCAGTTGAATATAGTGGATTAAGACCTCGTTGGAGAGAGGCGAAATCACCTTGACGGGTGGACTGGAGTAGTTTGAGATCAAACGAACCAGGATAAAAATATCGTGTTCATTGCATTGATTTTCAGTTTTACAATTCAACCCCCCTTCTTGTGTTTTTCACTTCTTCAGATTATAGAAAGGGAAGGTGTTAGCACCCTTTCTATCCGTAGTTATCCACGGGCTCTTAGGTACTTGCTCACTATGTTTTCAAAAAAAAAGTTTGCTTTTCTTGTGTTTGTGGGTTTTGAAAAAGTTTCGTTTGAAAACTTCTAGGTAACTCTTGTATCAGTCCTCAAGAGTGTATGAAGTATTTGTTTGAAAACTTTTGAAAGTGTAAATGCGAAAAGTTGTTTTGTTTTTGAAAGAGCAAGTACCCAGGAGAAATCTACCTACTCTAAAGAAATTAAGCTGTGTAAATGTCCTTTAGACAGTATTATCCCACTAATGAGAAGTAGGTAGCATCGTCGTTGGAGTTATTCGGGTCAATTCGATTATAGGGACATGTGTGGTCACCAAAGAAATAGTAGGACGCCTTAGCGGTAACCCTAATGTCCTAGATCCTTTTTATCCGAGGCAACCGTTTCGAGGCAACTGGATCTTTAGACCGGAGGGCGACCTCTAAAACTTCCTATACTTAATGACCACGTCGAGGCAACCAAGCGAGGCGTACCCTAAGAGTGGCATGTGCACGTGTGTCAGGTTTCAATTTATATTATCTTTGCACATATATTATGGTGAGCTACGAGTTGATTTTATTTTTCAAGCAAGTCTTGCATGCATAATTAACAGTTAATAAGTGTGCGGAAAATAAATTGCAGAAAATGAATCTACGCTATTACAAGGCGTCGGGTATTTACATCGCCAAAAACATAACCCTTGAAAATAAATTGCGGAAAGTAAAGAAAGCGATAAAAGGGTCCTAATTATCTATTACATTCTCGGAGCAGATACATAAATATGATCAAAAAAATTATAATGCGCGAAAGGAATTGCATCGGGGACGTCCTTAGGGTTTTGACCCTTTTTGTGAAAGAATGAGATTTTAGTCCTTTTTGCATTTAATTAAATTAAACCTAATTTACTAATTAATTAAATGATTACAAGAAAAAAGTATTTTTTTAGTTTTTTAATGTTTTAATGAAAATAAAAATAAAAGAAATTAAAAGTTGTCAAGAAAAACCCTAATTCTAGATTGATTTTATATTTATTATGAAAAAAGATTTAAAGTTAACCTAATTTAAAAGACTAAATCAATTTGGTTAGTATTTATTTACAAAAATAATAAACTAAGGTGAAATTAATAAATAATAATAATAATAAAAATATTAGTTTTCTGAATTTTATTAGGAAAATAACTAATTTGTTAATTATGTACTAATAATAATAATAATTAAAGTAGAATAATTAGTGAAAGAAATAAAAAATATAAAGAAAGAAAGAAAAAGAACCCAGGGGGTGTTGGCCCATTAGGGAGGTTTGTTCTTGAATCTGAAGCCCATTTGTTTCTCAAGCATGTTTGACTTTGAGATTCCCCATGCGCATGGTTGACTGGGAGCATGGTGGTCACTCATCCTTTGTCATCAGATCTATGCTTAAGGGCACATGGCGCCTGGGATGTGAGAGAATATGTTGGACATCATTTATGAAGCCTGCATACAATCACGTTATGAAAAATATTATAAGCTTTTGGATGGACCTGGGAATCGAACCCAGGTCCCAATGATCATATGCCAGCACACTAACCACTGGACCACCTGCACGCGTTTGTAAGTATAATACTAAGCAATTAATATATTTACAAACCAAGAGATATGCTGTAAAAGACAACAACAAGCGCCTTTTTTTGAATTAGCTAATCACGTGATAACACGTATTCGTCTTCTTCCTAATGCCTGTAAAAAAATGGATAGCGGGGGTTTTTAACCCCCACAATTTAACATGAGGAATAATAGCGAATAGGTCCCTGATGCACATAAATATTTCGCGATGGTCCAGCTACATTCGTCTGAATCTCCTGAATTCAACCATGGGCATTAGAGGTGTTAATTTTTCCTGGGCTGTAAAGCCCCAAATTCAAAGCTTGGAAACCCTAGAATTCATCAATGGCGTTTCACGATTCTTTGCATCATAATCCAATTAACCTGTACCATTAGCTTCCTATCGACTCAAACAATGCAAAACGAACAATAAATCGTGTTAATGATGCATGAAATAAGCAATTCGATTTTCAAAATAATCAGCAAACTGTGAAGCTGTTCTTGGTGATTTCTTGAGATTAAACACTTGGTTTTGGTTCCTACACCTTCCTGGGGACCCCTGCAATGTGTTAGAATTAATAAAAAGCTCTGAATTAGCCTGGAACTAGGAAAACAGTTTTCAAGTTTCTTTGATTTTTTTCAATATGCTTATGGCTTTTCAGCAGCAATTTTCACGTCCATGGCATTAGGTTTAGGTTGTGTACTTATAGTAGAATGGAATTAGGTTAAATCTTGGCCAAGAAATCCATGGAATTATGGTTTCAATATTTGATTTGCAATCACATCTTTTTGGATCTTTGTGATTGAAGAAACTTGCCAAACTTGGATATTTTTGTCCCCTTGATGTGCACACGAATTTTCCAGCTCTTGTAGATCATATTTGCTTCATGAAAAGATTGAAAAACCATATCTTGATATTTTCCTACAATTTAAATTAATTAAATGAATTAAAATTAATTAAAAATCCAATTAATTAATAAAAAATAAGAAAATAAATTCAAATAGGCTTTATGGGTCGTTCATAAGCCTTGGATAAAGTTTCAAGAAGAAATTTGAGGCCCATTAGCAAAAACAAAGTGTTTTGATCAAAGTTGACTTTTGCAAATTCACAAACATTTCCCAACTTCTCCAATGCATATCTTGCTCAATTTTGATCCTATGAACATGTTCTTGGACATTTTGGTAAGGTATTGAAGTCCTCTAACCAATGCTATTGGTCCCATGTCATTTGGACTTACCAATCTCAAGTTATGGTCTTTGACTTAAAGTGCCTTTTTGTTGACTTTTGAAATTGACCTATAATGTAGAAATTGATAACTTTTTATGAGAGCATTTCTTGGACTTGGAATGTGAAGATGAATTGTAGGAAATGTCCTCCCCTTCAAAATGAGAATTGGATGGGATTTTTCTGTTAAACCATAAAAAAGTTATGCCCTGGTCAAGATACAGTTGACTTTTCTACTGTCCAAAAATAGTAACTTTTTGCATCTTGATGATTTTTGAGCCATGCTTGTGGAATCATGATCAAGACTTGATTAAATAATGATTGTGGACTAAAAATAAGATGTTGACCAAAAATTCTGACTTTTGACTGCAAAATGACCATTTTGCCCCTGCAGTTGACTGTAGAGCAAATAGGGCTTTTGACTGTGGAATTTGGCACTGTGAGCCTTGAGACTTGACATGTAGATGCTTGAGGATGTATGTAGGACTATGATACTTGATTGAGCCATTGAAAACCTCAATTTCCTTGGAAGAAACAAAACCCTAATTTCAGCTGGTTTAGGAGGTGGTTTGACTGTACAATCTCTTGAGAAATCTTGAACCATTTAAAGATGATTCTTGACAAACTTTGAAGAATATGGGAGGGAAAATTTTGGGGTACAACACCTTTGTACACGGTCATTAAGTATAGGTCACTTTAGAGGTTGCCCTCTTATCTAAAAGATCATAGTCTCCTCGAAATGGTTGCCTCAGATATTGTTGTCTCAAACAAATGATCTAACACATTAGGGTTACCGCTAAGGCATCCTAACATTGCTTTGGTGACTGTAAGTCCCTAATTCGAATTGACCCTTAAACTCGAACGACGGTGCTACCTACACATCAATAGTAGGATAACATTGTTTAAAGGAAATTAGCATAAAACGATTCCTTTTTCGAGTAGGTAGATGGTTCTTAAATACTTGCTCTTTCAAAAGTAAAAACTTTTTCACACTTACACTTTTCGAACAAAGTTTTCAAAAACACTTCATACGCTCTTGAGGACAGAAGCAAGAGTTAAATCTAAGTTTCAAAACAAAAACTTTTTCAAACCCACAAGCACAAAGAAAACAATTTTGAAAACAATTGAGCAAGTACCTAAGAGCCCGTGGATACCCATGGATAGAAAGGGTGCTAACACCTTCCCTTTCTATAATCTACCCCCCGAACCCGAGAAAAATCTCGAAAAAGGAATTTTTCTGTGCTTTTTTCCTTTCCTTGTTGGATAAAATAAAAGTCGGTGGCGACTCTTGCTTACCGCGACATTTTGCGAAAATAAACGCAAAACACAAACCAGCATTCCAAAAAACAGTCAGTTCTTCCCACCGTATCACAGCCGCCGAACAAAAGAGTTTATACATTTTGTGAAAAACTAAACAAAACAGCTATGTGAATAATCCCACTGGGTTTCAAATCTGCTATTGCCCTTATGTCCTCGAGCATCTCATCACTTTGCTACTTGGTTGAAGGTAAATTAGATTGATTAGTGACGTCCGAGCTTGATAGTCGATACCGAAGTCTGGTTGCAAGGTGATCCAATGAGACATAGTGTTACGCTTTGATCCCTAATTTTTGCCTGGACCGCCCTTTCGGGTTTTCAGTCCACCGGGATACCCTTTTTTGCCCAAGCCGCCTTTTCAGGTTTTCGACTTGCCGGGTGTACAGATTTGTCATTTTCATCCCTTATTTTTGCCCGAACCCTTTTGGTTCGCCGGGAAGCCCTTATTTTTGCCTAGGCCAGTCGACATAGCGGGTTTTTGATTATGCATAGTATTTTTTTACTATGTCTACATTGACGGGGTGAGGAAGGTCGTCACTATCCATGGTGGTTAGAATCATAGCTCCTCTTGAGAAAATGTTCTTAACCACAAATGGCCCTTCGTAAGTAGGGGTCCATTTGCCCCTGGGATCACCTTGTGTTAAGATAATGCGCTTGATCACCATATCCTTAACTTGATACTCTTGTCGTCTGACTTTCTTGTTAAATGCCTTGATCATCCGCTTTTGATATGTCTGACCATGACAAATAGCAGTAAGTCTTTTTTCGTCGATTAAGTTCAGTTGATCAAGCCGGGTCTAAATCCAGTCATCTTCGCTCAAACCTGCATCCTTCAAAATCCGAAGAGAGGGTATCTGAACTTCAATGGGCAATACGGCCTCCATGCCATATACCAAGGAATAGGATGTTGCCCCTGTTGACGTCCGCGCTGAGGTACGATACCCATGAAGAGCGAATGGTAACATCTCGTGCCAATCTTTATATGTCACCGTCATCTTCTGCACAATCTTCTTAATATTCTTATTAGCCGCTTCTACAACCCCATTCATCTTTGACCGGTAGGGAGAAGAGTTGTGATGATGTATCTTGAACTGTTTGCAGAGCTCGGTGATCATCTTATTGTTGAGATTTGTTCCATTGTCTGTTATGATCCTCTCTGGTACACCGTATCAACATATTAGATTGTGCCGAATGAACCGTGCCACGACGTTCTTGGTCACTGTAGCAAAGGAAGCTGCTTCAACCCACTTTGTAAAGTAATCAATCGCTACGAGGATGAAACGATGCCCGTTGGATGCTATAGGTCTGATCTCACCAATCATGCCAATGCCCCACATTGCGAAAGGCCAATGTGTCGTCAAGACATTCAGAGGTACTGGAGGTATGTGCACCTTATCAGCATAGACTTGGCACTTGTGACAGGTCCGAGAATGCTGATAACAGTCGGCTTCCATTGTGGACCAATAGTATCCTGCCTGAAGGATTTTCTTTCCATGGTGTGTCCACTGAAATGAGTTCCGAAAGTACCTTCATGTAAATCCACCATGATCCTTTCTGCCTCGTTCTTATCTACACATCACAATAAGGTTGAATCATGGTTACGCTTGTAAAGGATACCATTGCTGATGAAGAACTTCGATGCGAACCTCCTCAGAAACTTCTTATCATTAACAGATGCACCCTCGGGGTACTCCTGAGCTTCAAGATACCTCTTCACCTCATGAAACCAGGGTTTATCTGCTACCTCTTCAGTCTCAATGTCACAGTAATGTGCAGGTTCGTCCAACCTCTCTATGGTAATCCGGGGAGCTTTGTTATCCCAATTGACTTTGAACATAGAAGACATCGTAGCCAGCGTGTCCGCAAACTGATTCTCCGGTCTAGGGAAGTGTTCAAAGGTTATCTCCTCGAAGTGAAGAAGCAACGTCAACACATACTCCTTGTAAGGAATAAGATTTAGGTGTTTCATATCCCACTCGCCTTTGATCTGGCTGATCACGAGAGCGGAATCTCCGAAAACACTCAAGAACTTAATCCTTAGGTCAATAGCTGCTCGAAGACCCATGATGCACGCTTCATACTCTGCCGTGTTATTAGTGCAGTTGAAACATAGTCGGGCGGTGAACGGAGTATGAGAGCCTTTAAGAGATATGATCATGGTGCCAATGCCATTACCTAAAGCATTTGAAGCTCCATCAAAGTACATAAACCATCGGGATCCCTCCTCAGGTCCTTCATCCGGTCCAGGTGTTTCACAGTCAGTTACCAACATGATGTTCTCATCTGGGAATTCAAAGTTCATATACTGGTAATCATTCATTTCCTGATGTGCCAAATGCTCTGCCAACACACTTCCCTTGATTGCCTTTTGGGTCGTGTACTGGATGTCATACTCAGTCAAGATCATCTGCCATCTTACTATTCTTCCGGACAAGGCAGGCTTCTCAAAGATATACTTGATTGGATCCATCTTTGATATCAATAGAGTAGCGTGAGTCAGCATATACTGTCTCAGCCGGCGAGCAGCCCATGCCAAAGCGCAGCAAGTTTTCTCGAGCAACGAGTATCGGGTCTCGTAGTCGGTAAACTTTTTGCTAAGGTAATAAATAGCATGCTCTTTTCGGCCAGACTCATCATGCTGCCCAAGCACGCACCCCATTGAATTGTCAAGTACTGTCAAGTATAAGATCAAAGGTCTCCCTTCAACTGGAGGCATCAAATTGGGTGGCTCTTGGAGATATTCTTTGATCCTTTTGAAAGCGGCCTGACATTCATCATTCCATCTGACCAATTGATCTTTCTTCCGTAACTTAAAGATTGGCTCACAAGTAGAAGTCAGGTGTGAGATGAATTGGGCAATATAGTTCAAACGTCCCAGAAAACCTATGACTTCTTTTTCTGTTCGGGGAGCTGGCATTTCCTGTATAGCCTTCACCTTTGCAGGATCTACTTGAATACCTTTATCGCTTACGACGAAACCCAGCAGCTTACCAGACCTCACCCCAAAGGTCCACTTGTTCGGGTTTAACCTCAGCTTGTATAACTTCAACTTGTCAAATAGTTTCTGAAGATGGTCTAGGTGTTCTTCCTCAGTCTGGGACCTTGCAATCATATCGTCAACGTATACCTCAATCTCGTGATGGATCATGTCATGGAATAAAGCGACCATGGCATGCTGATACATTTCCCCAACATTCTTTAATCCAAAAGGCATGACTTTGTAGCAAAAGGTACCCCATTGAGTAAAAAAAGTTGTCTTCTCCATGTCTTTGGGAGCCATCTTAATCTGATTGTAACCGGAGAAACCATCCATAAAGGAGAAGACCTTATGTTGTGCGGTGTTGTCAACCAGAACGTCGATATGAGGCAGAGGGAAATCATCCTTGGGGCTCGCCCTGTTCATATCCCTATAGTCAACACACATTCGAACTTTACCATCCTTCTTCGGCACAGGAACCACGTTGGCAACCCACTGCGGGTAAGAAGTAACTGCTAGAAAACCGGCGTCAAACTATTTCATCACTTAAGCCTTGATTTTCTCAAACATCTCTGGGCGCATTCGGCGAACCTTCTGTTTCACTGGAGGACAGTCTTCCTTGGTAGGAAATCGGTGAACCACGATATCGGTATCCAACCTAGTCATATCTTCATAAGACCAGGAAAAGATCTCAACATAGTCGCGCAACATCTGAATCAACCGTTGCTTGACACTAGTTTCCAGATTTGCACCGATCTTGACATCTTTCTTGTCTATCTTTGTACCCAAATTCACTGTTTCCATTGGCTCTTCATGCGGCTGTATAGCCCTCTCTTCCTGAAGTAACAGTCTAGCAAGTTCACCAGGAAATTCGCAATCATCTTCACCTTCGTCTTCGGCTAAGTTGATCGGAATTTTGAAGTCATAACCGGCAGTAGGAGAGTCGTTATCAATGGGATCCATAGTGGATGTGGACCTGTATATGTGAGTGTGTGTAAAATAGTTGTTTTGCAATATATAAAAAGAAAAACAAGGAGCGCAAAATTTGTAATGCAAGAAAATGTCCAATGCTTTTATTAATGATATATGGAGATGACAAATATCAAGCCCTCACAAACAAAACCACAGTTCCTTGGGTAAGACACCGGGCCATAAAGTTTAAAAATTGTCTGTTACAAATTTAAAACAAAAGTCTCATTACTGGGTAATAAAAGAAATTGGGACGAAGTCCTTTGCTGTCCAATTGCTTAGCCCACCATCAGCAGTAGGGTATATCCAGCTGTCAATATCAAACTCTTCTTCATCATCCCCAATAGCATTCACTCCTGCATCATGTTTCGGCATAGGAGCCGTTATGACATTAGGCTTTCCCGGTGCTTCGAACTCAATCTCCTTAGCGTCAATCAGATCCTGTACTTTATTCTTCAGGACCCAGCAGTCATTCGTATCATGCCCCAGGCTATCGGAGTGAAAAGCACAACGGGCATTCGGATTGTACAGCGGTGATATGGTGTTAGGATTCTTTGGGGCTTCCTTCGGAATCACCAAGTTGGTCTTTAGCAACTGTGGCAGAATCTGAGACAGGGTCATATGGAGCTGAGTGAATTGTCTTCGCGGCCTCTTGGCCCTTGGCTGATTATTGCGCTGAGGAGCAATAACAGGTCTTGATATCACCACCGCATTAACTGCTTGGCGGCGCTCATACCTGTTATGGCTCTTTGCGCTGTAAACTGCGCTTGACTCCTTCTTAAAAGGCTTCTTCTTGGTGCCTGGTGATGCACTCTTCTGTATTTTACCGCTCTTGATACCGGCTTCAACTCTTTCCCCAGTTATTATTAACTCAGTAAAACCTGACGATGAACTTCCAATCAGATGGTTGAAATACAGACCAGACAAGGTCCCCAGAAACATATCCACTAACTCTCTGTCAGCTAAAGGGGGTTGTACTCTTCCCGTAAGGTCCCTCCATTTCTGAGCGTAGTCTTTGAAACCTTCGCTCGCACCCATAGACATACCCTGAAGCTGAGCACGCGTGGGAGAAAGGTCGGCATTGTATTGGTACTGCTTGTATAAAGCAGCGCAAGGTCTTCCCAGTTATGGATGCTAGCTCCTTCCAGCTGGTAAAACCATTCAAGTTGAGTCCCTGAAAGACTATCTTGAAAGAAGTGGATCCAGAGGTTCCTGTCAGCGGTGTATGGCTGGATCTTTCTAACATACGAGCGAAGGTGTAGCTTTGGGCAGGAGACCCTGTCGTATTTAGCAAATATTGGTGCTTTGAACTTGTGCAGAATCACCACCCCAGATGACAAACCCAAATCTCCAAAGTCCAGGCCAGGGACTTTCTGGATCTCCATCGCACTTAACCGGTCTTCAAGCTGTTTATACCTATCCTCAGCCGGAGGATACTGGTCTTCGTCAAAGTCAATCTCGTTGTCAGAAACCACAGGGCTAGGAGCCCTCCTTTCTTCTTAGTTTTCTCCCCCTCCAGATGAGTGAGTCAAATCAACCTCTTCTCGTAAATCGTTTCCGAATCTGCGACCCATATTCAGTAGGACCGTCTTCTTCTTCTTCTTCTTCTTATCCTTCAAGATAAGAGTGTTCAGATCTTGCTGACCCTTAGCCAAGTTCATGAAAATTTCTTGGAATTGAGCGTTTTGAGCTTGCAGAGCCTTGATAGCTTGATCAGTTGATGTTTCAGCAGACATGATGTGCTGAAATAAACAGCGAAGAAGATGAGAAACCTGTAAGGGTACCTGTGATGAGGTGCATGGAATGAAATGCGTATGATATGATTTCAAAGACGTCGAGAGATTCAAATTCGTAAACCAAAATGAAACACACTTTTATTAGATAAACTTGAAACAATGTTTGACAAATGCCTTTAAGGCGTTACAAGAAAGAAAAACTGAAAAGTAAATCAAAACTAGAAATAATCAAAAGACATCAGCGCTCCCATGGTCGTTTCCCTTTGGTGCTGACATAGTCGTTGAGGATCTGCTCATTCTCCAATTGCCTTGTCAACTTCAGGATCTTCCGCTCTTGTTCGTGATACTTTTCTCTGTAAGTATCTCATTCCTCTCTTAGCTGCATCCAAGATCTCTTTAATGCCCCAATGTCGGTAGGCATGTATGGATGGAGGATGGTAGGAGGGACCCCTTCTTCATCAGCAACCTCAACAATCACAGGCAGGACAGCTTCGTACGACATTCCCAGCTTTTGGGCACATATTCGAACCCATCAGAGATACGGTTCCATCGGAAGAGAGGTCTTCATCCCTAACTCGTGCGAATCAGACCTGTGTACCCTATCCCAAGCTCGTATGAACCTGCGGCGATGCTCGTCACTATCCCCTTGGAAGTCAAAGAAAATACTTGGCATTA
Source organism: Vicia faba (assembly GCA_948472305.1). Lineage (NCBI taxonomy): Eukaryota > Viridiplantae > Streptophyta > Magnoliopsida > Fabales > Fabaceae > Vicia > Vicia faba. The sequence goes on along the minus strand of OX451737.1, from coordinate 187,193,804 downwards.
GTAAATCATGAGGTCCGTCCCTCCTAGCTCGCCCAAACTGACGTAAGGCCAAACACGGATTATAAGTGATCCCTCCATTGATTCATAGCAGTGGAACATTGGGGTATTCCCCATAGTGATCAATAATAGCCACGTCTTCCATGCCTTTGATAGTCCAAATGATGTCATTATGAGAGAGAGACATAATCCTTAGGCCCAACCCATGCCTTCCTTGTTCTTCAAAACTGATTTGGGGAGGTGAGAAATAAACCACCTTGCCAGCAATGGTGCACAACACATAAGGGTTCCCTGTTTTCGAGCAGTACGGGCATAAAGAGAGTGCAAAATATCACCCAAGAGAGTGGGTACAAGATTACCGGACATGAAAATATTCACCGCATTCACGTCCACAAAAGAATCTAAGTTGGGAAACTGAACCAGACCATAAATAAGAAGAGCCAGGATGTCCTCGAACGCCTGAAAGTCTAAATTGTCCCAAAACTGATTAGCCTTACCAACCAAAAACTTAGTCAAGAAGCCTTTTGTCCCACTACGAGTTTCCCAATTAGACATTACCTCAGCCTTTGTCAGATGGAGGGCTGAAGCAATTTCTTTCGGCCTAAGGATTTTCTCCCAACCTGTGAACGGGGTCTGCTCTAAGACAGAAATACCAAGAAAATCAGAGAACTCTTCCAAGGTGGGGACCAACTGATAGTCCATAAAAGTAAAGCAATGGTACAGTAGATCAAATAACTGGACTAAGACACTCATCATCTATTCATCCATCTTGGAGGTGATCAAACCAAGGAGGTGCCCATGTCTTCTGATAAAGGAGGAAGTATCTGGAATCTTTGCAACTAATTCCTTAAGTTGAGTGGGAATCTGGACAAAGTTGATCCGAATAGTGTTTCTACGCATGGGTGCCATGACCTACAAAATAGAACAAAGATGAATCCCCTCTGTCTTTGAAATGGGTTAGTCCAATGCAAGATGCATGCAATGTCATGATGCATGATGTCATGATAGAAAACACACCACAAGTATCCACAAATAGCAAACATGGTAAGGGAAAACAAGTCACACAGACATCCCTTAGATTTCAGGCTGGCAAGGAGTCTAGGTACTACCCTCTTTCAGTTTAGTTGGTTCAAACCTGTCCTAGAAATAGTAACCGGGTTCTAGAGGATCTCAATATCACTGACCATGCTCGATCGGTCATAATTCCAGTTTGGCAACCTTTTCTTATGGCCGGAATCATCGCGAGAGTTTGGTCTCAATGAGTGTAGCATACTGCTATTGTTCTATGGCCAAGTTGGTCAATTATAGGTGCTAAGGTCAATTGGTGCTTAATGACCCCTTAGAATACCCATATTCTCCTCGTTGCGCCACAAGGGATATCGGTACAAACTAAAGTGCCACACCAACGTAGCTACTGCTTTAACTGTATCGGTCTACTCCGTACAGTTCCCTCACAATTTATTGCTACTTACCTAAAGGGTATCCCCCAGATCCGGGTTGGGATCTATAGTAACTCTAATTCAACCCACAAAGATAAAGAATACAAGTCAAGCAATGAAAACATTATGAACTATTCCTAAGGTACACCCCACTTATAAGCTCCCCAGCAGAGTCTCCAGTTCTGTGATACAGTGGGAAGAATTGACTGTTTTGGAATGCTGGTTTGTGTTTTGCGTTTTGTTTTCGCAAAATGTCACGGTAAGCAAGAGTCGCCACCGACTTTTATTTTATCCAACAAGGAAAGGAAAAAAGCATAGAAAAATTCCTTTTTTCCAGATATTTCTGAGTACGGGGGAGGGGGGGGGGGGGGAGGGGTAGATTATAGAAAGGAAAGGTATTAGCACCCTTTCTATCTGTGGTTATCCACGGGCTCTTAGGTACTTGCTCAATTGTTTTCAAAAATTGTTTTCTTTGTGCTTGTGGGTTTGAAAAAGTTTTTGTTTGAAACTTCGATTTAACTCTTGCTTCTGTCCTCAAGAGTGTAATGAAGTGTTTTGAAAACTTTGTTCGAAAAGTGTAAGTGTGAAGAGTTTTGTTTTGAAAGAGCAAGTATCTAAGAGTTAATCTACCTACTCGAAAAGAGGAATCGTTCTACGCTAATTTCCTTTAGACAATGCTATCCCACTATGAGTGAGTAGGTAGCACTGTCGTTGGATTTTAAGGGTCAATTCGAATGAGGGACATACGATCACTAAAGCAATGTTAGGACGCCTTAGCGGTAACCCTAATGTCTTAGATCATTTGTTTGAGGCAACAATATCCGAGGCAACCGTTTCGAGACGACTATGACCTTTTAGACAAGAGGACGACTTCTAAAACGACTTATACTCAATGACCGTGTACGAAGGAAACCAAGTGGGGTGTACCCTAAGAGTGCGCATGTGCAAGTGTGTCGTTTTCGGTTATTTTTATCTTTGCACATGTTAAGGGTGATCTAATTTGATTTTAAGATTTAAACATTCAGTCTTGTCATGCAAACCCTATTATCAAACATCTAGCAGTTATAATTTGCGAAATAAAAAATGCGGAAATTAAATTACAAGGCATCGGGTATTTACATCGCCAAAAGCAACCCTTGAAAAATAAAATAAAGCGATAAAATAACTAAATGTCCTATTTAACTATTACAATCCGTAAGCAGATACATAATTGGATAAAAATAAATAAAGCGCGCGGGAAATTAAATTGAGTGCGAATTTTAGGGTTTTGACCCTTTTGAAAGAAAATTGTTTTTTTGGTTTTTGTTGTTTTTATTTGAAGAAAGAAATTAATCCTAAGTTAAATAAGTAAATTAATTAAATGAAAAATAAATTATTTTTGGAGTTTTTGATTATTTAAGAAAGAAATTAAAAATAATTAAATTAGTGGTTAATACCTAATTAAATCTAATTAACTATTTATTTGCAAAATAGGTTAAAGTTTACCAGAATTAAAAACCTAATTAATTAATTAGTGTTTATTAATAAAAATGAATTCTAAAATTTTATTGGATAAAAATATTTTTTGATGATTTTTTGATAATTTTTTTATAAAAAGGAAAAAAAATGATTGGTTAGTAATTAATTGAAATTAAATAAACTAACTAAATTAAAAAGAAAATATAAAGACAAAGAGAGAATTGGGCCTGATTTTGGGTGGTGTGGAAAGCAATTCCTTGGCCCATTAGAAGCTGGCTCGTTTAACATTTTGGATTTGGTACACACGCGTTGACTGGCACCTTGGTGGACCTCCAATCACTGACCATCAAATTTGGCCATTGGCCATCTAGCACTTGGATTAGTGAGGGAGTATGGTGATCACTTGGCATGCGCGCATACTGGATTAGCTGAAAACAAATAATATTGAGAAAGAGGGGGACCTGGGATTAGAACCCAGGTCCTGAAGGTATATCAAATGCTTGCTTGCCACTACGCCATGCTGTTTTAGTTGTTAGTATAATACAAAGAATTAATAATATAATAAAAGCAAACACGTTAGTGGAATTTGGCGCGGAATTCAAACGAACCAACAGAAGGGTGACAACGTATCATCCTCTTCATCAAAACCCTGTAAATTTTACCTGCGGATTTTTATCCGCAGCTAAAACCATAGCTTCGTTCCAAAATCGTCCTCAAGCCATGAAAATGATTTTCAAAGGCATGGTTATTCGTCTCGATCTCTTGGATGCAACCATATCCATCATGTAAACCAATTTTACCTGAAACGAAAAATCCCAAAACCACGAACCAAACCCTAGAAATGGTGGTTCTTCATACAGAGCATATAAATGAAATTGGCTATTACAAACAGTTTGCAAATGATGTAAGGGTTAAGGATATGCAATTATTTCATGAAAACAAGGTTTAATTTCAGAGATACGAAATCAAGAACAGGGGTGATTCGTGTGAGACTTACAGTGCATATGGAAGCTGGAAAACCCCTGGTTGTGATTGGTTTAGCTTGTGAGAGAGAATGTCCAGGAAGCGATTGGGATGCGTCTCAGGCCTTGAAAATGCCCCTAACCTGGATTTCGATCTCAAGCTTTTTTGTGATTTTTTTCACTTTTGTTCTGCCTCTACTAGTGTTCTCCAACCCTTATTTTCATGCCTATAGCTTGCTTATGTAATACACATTGGATTAGGGTAAAGAAATTGGTCAAAATCTTGCTCTATCAATGATTGCATATTTGATTTGATTCTTCATGAAAACCTTTCCAAATTTGATCCAAATCATATATTCTTGTAACTAATGCCTTTGATACGAATTCAATTGAAATAATAGCTATATTTGGAGCCTAAAATAGCCAAAAAATCATGTGTTATCAATGCTTGAGATTTTATATATTTTATTTGATTTAAAATGAATTAATTCAAATAAAAATCAAATTAAATAATAAAATTGTGATATGGACACATGGCTGGAGCTAGGGCACGTGGGAAATGATGCAAACTCAAATCAAGTGAAAAAGAATGGGCCCATTTGGCAAAATTTGTGGTTTTGGGGATAGTTGACTTTTGGCAATTTTGCAAAAAAGTCCAACTTCAACAATGCATAACTTCTTCAATTTTGAACTTTTGTAGGTGTTCTTAGACTTTTTAGAAATCTTGAGATGTCCTCTAATCAACCCTTTTGGTATCACGTCATTTTGATGTTCCATGTTCAAGTTATAAGCTTTTACAAAAAATGTGTTTTTGTTGACTTTTCAAAATGACCTATAATGTCCAAATTCATAACTTCTTGTGAGTACATATTTTGATCTTGGGGTATGAAGATGGATTGTAGGTAATTGCATCCTCTTCAAAATGTGCTTTGGATGGGTTATTTCTCATAAAGTATGAGAAAGTTATGCTTGGTCAAAGTTGAGTTGACTTTTTCTACAAAACCCTAATTTAGCAGCTTTTGAATCTTGATGAATTTTGAGCAATCCTTGATGAATCATGATCAACCCTTTATCAAATGATGAAATATCCTTCAAAATGAGAATGTTGACAAAAAATCTTGAAGTTTGACTGTATTTGGGTCACAGTTGACTTTTGCCCTAGCACAATCGATTTTTGGACCTTTGAGCAATTGACTGAGCAAACTTCCTCTGCAAGGCTTGAAATTTGACATGGATGATCTTTAGAACATATTAGGACCTTGGGGAGAATTTGAGGTCATTTGGACTCAAGAATATTGATGCAACACAAAACCCTAATTTGGGGTAGACTGCCTTAGGAGAGAGCTTGTCTGGTCAATCCTTGAGCAACCTTGAGCAACTTGGAGATTTTTCTTGCAATGTTTTGAGAAATATGGGTGGGCAAATTTTGGGGTACAACAAGTACCCTCAACAATTACCGGTAAGACAGCTTCGTACAGCATTCCCAGCTTTTGGGCACGGGTTCAAACCCACCGGAGATATGGTTCCATCGAAAGAGAGGTCTTCATTCCTAGCTCATGTGGATCAGACCTGTTAACCCTATTCCAAGCTCATATGAATCTGTGGCGATGTCCCTCACTATCCCCTTGGAAGTCAAAGACAATACTCGGAATCAGCAACTCATGAGGACCGTCCTTTCTAGCTCGCCCAAACTATCGTAAGGCTAGACAAGGATTATAGGTGATCCCTCCCCTAATTCCAAGTAAAGGAACATTGGGGTATTCTCCGCACCTGTCAATAACAGCTACTTCTTCCATGTCTTTGGTGATCCAGATGATGTCCGTGTGAGCAAGGGACATAATTCTGTAGGCCCATCCCACACCTTCCTTGTTCTTCAAAACAGATTTGGGGAGGTGAGAAATAAACCACCTCGCCAGCAATGGTGCACAACACATAAGGGTTCCCCGTTTCTGAGCAGTACGGGCATAAAGAGCATGTAGAATATCCCCTAAGAGAGTGGGCACTGGATTGGGGATATTTGCACAAAATAAAACCCTAAAATACTATTACAACCATATTGAATATTTGCAAATTAAATAAATAAACAAATATTAAAAATGCAATAAAATGTAAATATGCAAAAAATGTTTTGTACTTGTTTTATATATGAGAGAATAAAATTATTTAAGTCTTAAAAATAAGAAAAAATAATATTATTATTTTCGAAAGGGATAAAACCCTAGTTTTTGATTAAAAGAAATATATATTCTATATTTATTTTATTTTGTCTATTTTTTATACAAGAAATAATAAATAAGATTTTTTACAAATATTAAAAATTAAAATATATGTGGAAATAATATTTTATGTGTATGAATAATAAAAATAAAAAATGTATGATATTTATAAATGTGTTTACTATTTATTTTAAGAAAATAGATACTATTTATTCTAAATAATCAATATTTTATGCAAAAAATAAGATAAAAAAATAAAATAAAAATGCAAAAAATGAAGAAAATATTTTTCATGATTTTTTTTATGTTCAGAAAAAATATTAAAAACAAATAAACATGAAAATATAAGAAAATATAAAGAAAATACAAAAATAAGTCAGGGGGTGTGGATATCAAGCCAGGGTGTGTGGAAAGTAGAACAAACAGGCCCAAGGCGCGCCAGGCCCAGGACTTCATCCATGTCCTCCAGCCTCTCCCAAACGCGCGCGTTTTTGCTTCAAACTTGTATCTTGCTCTAGTTTATATAAAATCAAAAACTCATAACACAAAAAATGTAGCTTATGATCTCACGATTCCAGTGATATAAAATTCATGACCTAACTCTAAAAGACCAGGGAGAGTTTCAGTGGCCCTAATTGCTGACCTAATTTGTTCAGCATGTTCAACAATCAAATACTCTTAGCTCAGTTAATATGAATGGAAAGTATGCATATGTACAGCTTCACCATGTTGAGGACTACATCTTTGCTTCACAAATCAAAGCTTGAGGATTCCTAAATAGAGAGATAGAGTTTTGAAAAATACCTTGTTCAGTTGAGTTTGGATATGGCAATGTGGGGACATTGAGTGAGGCCTGAAGATCGTGTGAGCTTCCTTGAAGTTCCCTCAAGCTTTTCCAATGCTCAACTTGCCTTGAGGATGCTTGAAACTCCCTGTAGAAGTCAAGCTGCAACCTTCCAAAGTGAGAATGGTGATGTCTGAAATAGGGCTTACAGAACCAGGACAAGGACTTGGATAGTTTGGATGTGATGTAGGGAAGATGTTTGAAGTGTTACAAAGCAAAACGCACGAGCAAATTTAAAGTTGGCAAGTGTTTTGTAGAAGCTGCCCTGTTTTGGGCAGAAATGTGGTTTTTCTGTTTGGGAGAGTTTTGAACGTTGTGTATTCGTGTTTTCTGCTTGAGACAAGTTTGTGAAGTTGTTTAGATTGATGCCAAGCCTTCCCTTTAACATATGTGCAAGTTATGATCCATTTTTCCTCTTTTCTTGCTTTTGAAGAAAGGTTGAAGTGACTATGCCAAAGTGTTGTACTTGCTAGTTCTAGGGCTGATGAGAGTTGGTAAACATTGCCTGGTATTTGTGGATATTGCTTGCAACAAAAGATCAGGTCCATGGCTCAAGAATTGTAAATTTGGAAAAGCTTGCTTTATCAAAATGACATTGTGAACTTTTGGCCATTTATGGAATTATTCTTTGTGCAATGCCTCAAAAGCCAAAACAAAGCCATTATCCATTGAATTAGCATTTTATTATGGAGTGTAGAAGGGATTTAGTACCTGTAATGCAAGGTACAAGCATGCTAGGATCTGATTTGCAACTTGATGCATTGTAAAAATGGCTTGAACAAAAGGGACAAAATGCCATTTTCTCCTCTTCGATTCTCCCTAACCACAAATGATCTTGGAGAGTTCTTGGACATTTTGGAAATCTTGTAACATGCTCTACAATCCATCTTTGAAATGCAACTTGAGATACCTCTTGGAACTAGGTGAAAAGTTGCCATGAAGTTAGGTCAAAAACCTGCCTAAACTAGGGCAAAATTTCACTAAGTTATTTAGTTCACAGACCCCTATTCACAAATTCATAACTTTAGATACAAGCATATTTTGTGAAAACTTTGTGAAGAAAAGTTGTAGATTTCATGGAGTACTACAACTTTCATGTTGGAAGTTTTCTTTGAATCCAATTGCATCATGGTGAAAAGGTTATGCAAAGTTAGGTTTCTTGGTCAACAAGTTTCACATTTTTACATATCTTGATGAATTATGACCCTTGGCACTTGATTTTGACTAAAAAGTCAAATTTTGACTTTTTAGTGCATAATTGACTTTTGATCAGTTGACTGCAAACTTCATCTGTCAATCCTATGCATTTGAGATCTTTTGAACTATGTGATTAGGTCAAGATGATTATATTGAGTCCTTGAAATCATGCTTGAACCCAATTGGTCATTGGCTAGGTTAAAAATCAGAAATTTCCCTTTCTCAGTCAAAACCCTAATTTTGACCATTTTGCCCTTTTGATGATTTGATCAAATTTTTTGAGGAGTTGTGATCCAAACTTGATTAAATGGTACATAGGAGTCTAAAATGTTGTTGTGGATAAAAAATTATGAAGTTTGACTGTAAATTGGCCATGGTTGACTTTTCCCCAAATACAGTTGATTTTTAGGTCAACTGTCCAATTGACAGGGCAAAAATGTGATTCAAGGCTTGAAACTTGTCATGAGCAATCTTAGGGGTCCAAGATGGTGTATGAAAGTCACATGAAGCATTGATGGTCCAAAAATCCTTGTGAAAACTCAAACCCTAATTTCAGGTCATCAGTTCAAGATGAGGTCTTGAGCTGAGCAAACCCTAATCTTGTCTTGAGTCCAAGAAGTCTGGTGAGGAAAATCTTGATAAATGAGAGGGAAAATTTTGGGGTACAACAAATACCCCTGTTCAATCTTCTTGAACCTGAAGATTTAGATTGGCGAGTTTTCCGTTCGTGACTCGAAGGTAAAAGATGATTGGACACTAGAGTGTCCGTAAATTTGCACTCGACAAAATGTAGTTGAGGGAATGGGCTTAAAGATGCCATTTGGAGATGTGATGGAATCTTGTTGGAGATGGGCTTAAAGATTCCATCCAAGAATTTTTGCTGAGTTGTAAGTTGTAGGTCAAAAGAATAAGTATCAGAATGGTGTTCGTGTCTGGAACGTATCTGAGCCGTATCTTGAACTGAATCTGAATGAGTAATAGAATGGCTTCCGTGTCTGGAGCGTATCTAAACTGTATCTGAATAGTTGATTTCTGAATAAGGGCCAGAATGGCATCCATGTCTGGAGCATATCTAAGCTGGGGAAAATCAGAATAAGTGACAGAATGGCAACCGTGTCTGGAGCGTATCCGTACTGTATCTGAAGTTTGAATCTGAATGAGTAATAGAATAGCATCCGTGTCTAGAGTGTATCTACACTGTATCTGAGATCTGAGTCTGAAAGAGTAACAAAGTGACTTCTGTGTCTGGAGTGTATCCGTATTGTATCTGATAGTTGAAATCTGAATAAGTATCAGGATGGCATCCGTATCTGGAGCGTATCTGAATTGTATCTGAATAAGTGACAGAATGACTTACGTGGCTGGAGTGTATCTGTATTGTATCATGATTGTATACCATTAATGGTATCTTGTTAATCTTATCCTGAAAAGGGTAAAACGTTAGTTGAAACACAAAGTTATGTTGCATGAAATGTATGATGCAATATATGTGTTTTATCCATGTTTATGATATATGGATGTAATGTATGCGCATGTAAGCTGATTTGTTATATTGCTGAGGAAAATAAATCCTTGACAGCTAGGGATAATAAAACTCTTGACTACTGCCGAGAAAAATAAATCCTTGACTGTTGAGGATAAGAAATCCTTGGCGGCTGTTGGGGATTAAAAATCCTTGACAACTTCTGTGGGAATGTAAGGACCCTTCATGTCTTGAAGTTAGAGTATTGGCAAAAATTCTGTTGTGAGAGTAATACCAAACTGCTTGAGAAATCTGCTTGGGGAATCCAGAGAACTTTGATGACTTCTACCGGGGGTTACACAATGGGAATCTTTGTCCTGCTGGGAATAGGGGAAACTCTGATGACTTCTACGGGGAATGAGAGTCTTCATTCTTGTTGAGGAGCAATAAAAAACTTTGGTGACTTCACTGGGGAATTAAGAATGAGAATCTTCATTTTGTTGAAAAATAAAAACTCTACGGGGAAGAAGGCTTACTGCTGGGGAGTAAGTTCAGGAGTTTGGGTTGTCGGCCACTCTACTGGGGAATTATCCTAGGTTGGAGAGAGACAAAAGTTAACTGTTATCCGGTCGATTTCCAGGCTTCAAGATAACTTGCTGGGGAATTTGAAGAAACTGAATTGTTTCCTCCGGGGATTGGTAGTAAGAAGGTTTGGCTCGACTGGGGAAGAAGGTTTCAGCTCCGCTGGGTATCTGTAATTCAAGGTTTTTGCTCCGCTGGGGATTGGGAGTTTGAAGTTTTGGCTCCGCTGAGGATTGGGAGTTTGAAGTTTCGGCTCTGATGGGAATTAAGGGTTTGAAAAAATTTTAGTTCCGCTGGGGATCTAAATGATGTACCGTAGGGATTGCTCATGGAATAGCCTAAAGACGTTTTCCTATCTTTCAATCTGTCAGTAATTGTTCTTTTTCATCCTGTTTATTTGTAAACAGTAATTATGTTCAAATGCATATGTTCACTAATGAATCATTGGACGTTTTTGCAAATAAAACACAAGTGTAAAAAAGGAAAATACAAATAGTTTTTTTGCACTTTAAAGAGGTATCTTTGTATTTACTTTGAATAAGTATTTTGTACAAAGGAGACAGACATCCTAGTAAGAGGATGGTGTCATAAAAATGAGAAAAATTTATACAAAGAAATATAGCTATGTGTAAAAAATCCCATGGGGTTCCCATTCCGCTATAGCCTCCGCAACTCTGAATATCTTGTCCATTCGTTGCTTCGTCCGAAGATGATTGGATTGATCAGAAGCTCCAGGTTTGTTAGTGAAGAGATTTTCCTTAACATGATCCGACGAGACATAGTCATACGCTTTAATTCCCTAACTTTTTCCTGGACCGCCCTTTCGGGTTTTCAGTCCACCAGGAAACCCTTTTTTGCCCAAGTCGCCCTTTCGGGTTTTCAACTTGCCGGGTGTACCGATTTTTTTTATTTATCCTTAATTTTTGCCTGAACCGCCCTTTCGGGTTTTCGATTCACCGAGATGCCCTTTTTTTTGCCTAGGTGTGTCAACCTAGTGGGTCATTTATGCGTAGTATCTTTTGACTATGTCTGCATTCACAGGGTGCAGCAGATCGTCGCCATCCGTGGTGGTTAAAATCATTGCCCCACCAGAAAAGATGTTCTTGATTACAAATGGTCCTTCGTAGGTAGGAGTCCATTTTCCCCTGGGATCACTTTGTGGCAAGATAATACGCTTGATCACTAGATCTCCAACTTGATATACTTGGCATCTGACTTTCTTGTTGAAAGCCTTGATCATCCGCTTTTGATACGTCTGACCATGGCAAACAGCAATAAGTCTCTTCTCGTCAATTAAATTCAATTGATCAAGTCGGGCCTGGATCCAATCGTCTTCACTCAAACCAGCATCCTTCATGATTCTTAAGGAGGGAATCTGAACCTCGATAGGTAAAACAGCTTCCATGCCATATACCAAGGAATAGGGTGTTGCCTTAGTTGATGTGCGTGCCGTGGTACGATACCCATGGAGAGCGAACGGTAACATTTCATGCCAGTGCTTGTAGGTGACTATCATCTTTTGTATGATCTTTTTGATATTTTTGTTAGCAGCTTCAACAGCACCATTCATCTTTGGCCGATAGGGAGATGAGTTGTGATGTTGAATCTTGAACTGCTCACACAGGGCGGTGATCATAGTATTGTTAAGGTTTGTACTGTTATCAGTGATAATCCTTTCTGGGATACCGTACCGGCAAATAAGGTTCTGCTTGATGAAGCGGGTAACAACATTCTTAGTAACGGATGCGAAGGAAGCTGCTTCGACCCACTTGGTGAAGTAGTCAATGGCCACCAAAATAAAGCGGTGTCCATTAGATGTTGTAGGCTTGATCTCTCCAATCATGTCGATTCCCCACATAGAGAAGGGCCAAGGAGCTGTTAAGACATTTAGAGGAACCGGGGGCACGTGTACCTTATCCGCATAGATTTGACATTTATGGCATGTTCAGGAGTGTTGATAGCAGTCAGCTTCTATAGTAGACCAGTAATAGCCTGCCCGTAGAATCTTCTTAGCCATCGTATGCCCGCTAGAGTGAGTGCCAAATTTACCTTCATGCAATTCAGCCATGTTCTTTTCAGCTTCAATCTTGTCCACACAACAGAGCAGAATAGAATCATGATTGTGCTTGTACAAGATGTCATTGCTCAGGAAAAACTTAGCCGAGAATCTCCTTAAGAACTTTTTGTCGTTGACTGAAGCTCCTTTAGGGTATTATTGAGCCTCGAGATACCTTTTGACTTCATGAAACCATGGTTGGTCCACTACTTCTTCAATATTAATCTCGTGACAATGTGCAGGTTCGTCCATCCGTTCAATGGTGATTTGGGTAGCCTCATTATCCCATTTAAGTTTAAACATGGATGACATTGTAGCTAGAGCATCTGCTAGCTGATTTTCTTCTCGCGGGAAGTGCTCGAAGGTAATTTGCTCGAAATGTGGTAACAATGTCAAGACATGTTCTTTGTAAGGGATGAGGTTTGGATGCTAAATGTCCCACTCTCCTTTGGTCTGACTGATGACCAAAGCTGAGTCCCCAAACACAGTCAAAGATTTGATTCCTAAGTCTATGGCAACCTTGAGTCCAAATATGCAAGCTTCATACTCTGCCATGTTGTTCGTACAGTTGAAGCAAAGTTTGGCGGTGAAAGGAGTATGGCATCCTTCTGGAGATATAAGCACAGCACCGATACCGTTACCAAGCGCATTGGAGGCCCCATCAAAGTACAGGGTCCATCAGGATCCTTGTTCAGGTCCTTCATGGATTGGTAATCTTCTACAACTTGATGAGCTAGATGATCGGCTATCACACTCCCCTTTATAGCTTTTTGGGTTGTGTACTGTATATTGTATTCCGTTAGGATCATCTGCCATCTGGCTATCCTTCCGGACAAAGCAAACTTCTCAAAGATGTACTTTATCGGATCCATCTTAGATATCAGCAAAGTGGTATGAGTCAACATGTACTGCCTTATCCGGCGAGCAGCCCATACCAAAGCGCAACAAGTTTTCTCGAGCAGTGAATATCTGGTTTCACAGTCGGTAAACTTTTTGCTAAGGTAATAAATAGCATGCTCTTTTCGGCCAGACTCGTCATGCTGCCCCAGTACGCACCCCGTTGAATTCTCTAAGACAATCAAATACATGATTAGGGTCTTCCCTTGACGGGTGGCATCAACATAGGAGGTTCTAGAAAATACTCCTTGATTTTATCGAAAGCAACTTGACAGTCATCATTCCATTTAACTACCTAATCTTTCTTCAACAACTTGAAGATTGGTTCACAAGTAGATGTTAGGTGAGAAATGAACCTAGCAATGTATTTTAAGCGTCCCAAGAAACCTCTGACCTCCTTCTCAGTGCGAGGAGCAGGCATTTCTTGTATAGCTTTGATTTTGGCAGGATCAACCTCGATGCCTTTGTTGCTGACAATGAAACCTAAGAGCTTACCGGACCGGACCCCAAGTATGCACTTGTTTGGATTCAATCTGAGCTTGTACTCCTTCAAGCTGACAAACAGCTTTTGCAAGTGATCAAGGTGTTCTTCTTCAGTTTGTGATCGGGCTATCATGTCATCTACGTAGACCTCTATCTCATGATGTATCATATCATGAAACAAAGCTACCATGGCGCGTTGGTAGGTTTCCCCGGCATTCTTCAGTCCGAATGGCATCACTTTGTAGCAGAACATACCCCACTGTGTAACAAAAGTAGTTTTTTCCATGTCCTCAGGTGCCATTTTGATCTGGTTATAGCCTGAGAATCCGTCCATGAAAGAAAATACTTTATGCTGAGCTATGTTGTCAACCAGGATGTCAATGTGCGGAAGCGGAAAGTCATCTTTAGGGCTGGCCCTGTTTAAATCTCTATAATCCACGCACATTTTCACTTTGTCGTCCTTTTTAGGTACTGGCACAATGTTAGCAACCCATTATGGATAGGAAGTAACAACAAGAAATCCAACATTGAATTGCTTCATAACTTCTGCTTTGATCTTCTCTGACATATTTGATCTCATGCAGAGGACCTTTTGTTTCACTGGTGGACAGTCTTCTCTGGTTGGTAGACGATGTACCACAATGTCTGTATCGAGTCCCGGCATGTCTTCGTATGACCAGGAAAAGATCTCAACATACTCATGAAACAGCTGAATTAGGCGCTCCTTGACACTCGGCTCTAGATTGGCACCTACTCTGATTTCCTTTTTGTCTTCTTCAGTTCCCAAGTTAATTGTGTCCAACAACTCCTCATGAGGCTGAATTGCTCTTTCCTCTTGCTGTAGTAATCTGGCCAATTCCCCTGGCACCTCACAATCTTCCTCACCTTCGTATTCGGCTTGGTAGATCAGATCTTCAGAGTCACTGAAGGCTATAAAAGTATCGTTACCCATGGATTCCGGAATGGAAGGGTACCTGCATTTGTGAGTGTGGGTGTGTGTAAGGGCATAGCCATCTTAAAACAACAAAATGTAAAAGAAAGACAATGAGCACAAAAGGTTTATATATGAGAAGCGTCCATGATTCATTAAAATGACATATGAAAATGAAATAAGAACCCTTACAAATGGACCTATGTGCATCGGGTAAGACACAAGGTTGAAAAAGTACGAATTGTTTGTGAATTATTACAGATCCAACAGAAATGGAAAAGATAAATTAATGCGGTATGAAAGTAATCAGAACAAAGTATTTTGCTTCCCAGTTGCACAGTCCTTCGCCAACAGTAGGAAAAATCCAGTCTTCCAAGCTGTCATCTTCTTCACTGTCCTCTAGCGCATTAATCCCTTGGTGGCTGATCTTCACAGGTGGCCCTCCGGCACGGGAGCGGCGCACAGCCTTCTAAGCAGTCGAAGTAAATCCCAGGCCAAATTTGTCTGATTTGAAAGGAAAGTCGGGAAGCTTCCCCCAGATAGTGGATCTGCCTTCTTCCACTACTTCCCTTGCATCCTTTAGAGAAGACATCCGAGGTACAGGTCTTGTGATCACAGGGGCTGAGGATACTGCTTTGGTCGCTGCTATTTCCTGAGAGACTTCTTCAAAATGTTGGAAAGGGGTTTCAATGAATTCGCCATCCAATTCTACATATCGAAAAGAATTCAGATGACTAATCATGTATTCCTCTTCACCATGGACAATTATGATTTTCCCTTGGATAGGGTACTTCAGCATCTGATGCAAAGTGGAGGTGACCGCACCGGCGTTGTGAATCCAGGGACGTCCCAACAGGCAAGAGTAAGAAGGACAGATGTTCATCACGTAGAATGTTGAATTGAACGTCTGGGTACCCACTTTGATCGGGATGTCCACCTCTCCATGGACCATCCTTTTAGAGCCGTCAAATGCTCTCACAATCATATTGCTGGGTTTCAGGGTTAGGCCTTCACAATCCAACCTATCCAAGTATTTATTTGGCAAGACGTTCAGAGATGATCATGTATCAACCAAGACATGAGCCAGTGTGGTTCCCCTACACTCCACCGAGACATGTAGTGCATCGTTATGTTTTCTCCCTTTGGATGTCAAGTCAGCATTGGAGAAACCCAGGCCATTGTCAGCTGTTAAACTGGCTACACACTCTTGGAATTGATCAGCCGAAGTCTCTTGCGGCACATGAGTTGTCTTCAAAAACTTGACCAAAGCTTTAGCATGTGCCTCCGAGCATAGCAGCAATGCTAACATAGAGATTTTGGAGGGGATCTGCCCCAGTTGCTCCACCATATCATAATCACTCTTCTTAATGATCCTTAGGATTTCTTCCATCTCCCTCTTGGATGTCTCAGGAATAACTAGTGACTGAACCTTCGTCAGGACAGGCTCCTCTTGAACGTTCTTTCCTTTATTCTCAGCAGCGGAAGTGGGGATAGGAATTTCATTGTCAATGTTGGCGGGTACACTTGCAGGTGTAATCACTGGTACAACTGTAATCTTCGGAACGGCCACGGGTCCAGAGACTGCCTTTGGAGGTGCAATCTCTGGAGAGAAAATTCTTCCACTACGAGTAATTTTGCTTGTTCCAGCAATGTTACTGATGTCGGAATTGTCCTCCTCGAAGCTTTCTTCATCGGCAGTCTGTTCAATTTGTTTGACACCATGATAGTAGATTTCTCCACCATAGTTTTATGGTACCATTTTATATGATTTGTATGGGGCGGGCCCGGGCATTGTTATCTTCAACAGAGTAGTCATAGGAGCGGATGTAATCCTAACGGGTTTTTTAGGAACCCTGGAAGGATTGGCGTATATGGTTATTATTGAAACTTCTGGAACTGGAATGGGTGAAATAGGAGCTTTCTCAAACAAAATTTCCTGGTTATCAATCAATTGTTGGATACCTTTCTTCAGCAGAGGACAGTCAAATGATGAGGACAGGAAAGTATGGCAATCTTGGTCACAACCTGGGAACACCCTAGCTTTCAACAAATTCAACTTGATGGTTAGGAGAGGAGTTAACAGTTTATCCACAGTAGAAACAAACAGATCTTCTTCCACAACATTGGCATTGTGTCCATGCCTAGGCATTGGAGCGGAGATAACATTTGGTTTTTCAGGAGCTTCAAATTCAAATTCCTTTGTGTTAATCAGATCTTGAATCTTGTTCTTCAGAGCCCAACAGTTGTTGGTGTCGTGCCCTGGACTTTCTGAATGATAGGCGCATCTGGCGTTCGGATGGTAATGTGGAGATGCAGTATTGAGATTTTTATGGGCCTCTTTTAGCATGGCCAAATTCAACTTCAAGAGATGTGGTAGGACTTGAGCAGGAGTCATGTTTATCTTGGTGAATTGCCTTACAGGCCTTTCTACCCTTTGCTGGTTATTTCTCGGCTGATCATTTCTCGATTGGTTGTTTCTTGGTTGGTCTAATGCAGACTTTTGAATCATAACAGCCCCCACTGTTGGTCGTCGTTCGGTTCTTCCCTGATTCCTCTGGTCATAGACAGCAGACACTTCCTTCTTTCCAATGAAGGACTTTTTTACAGCAGCAGAGGTAGACGCGTCTTTCTGAATTTTCCCTCTTCTAATACCGGCTTCCACCCTTTTGCCAGTTAAAATCAATTTAGTGAAACCTGCAGAGGAGCTTCCAATCAGGTGATTAAAGAAAGGACCTGACAGAGTCCCCATGAACATGTCCACTAGCTCCCTTTCAGATAATGGTGGTTGCACCCTTTCGACCAGATCCCTCCACTTTTGGGTGTAGTCTTTGAAGCCCTCATTGGTAGCCATAGCCATACTCTACAACTGGGTACGGGTTGGTGCCAAGTCGGTGTTGTATTCATACTGTTTATAGAAAGCTTCCGCCAAGTCTTCCCAATTATGAACATCAGACCTCTCCAACTGGTAGAACCAATCAAGCTGCGTTCCTGATAGACTGTCCTGGAAAAAGTGGACCCATAAATCTTTGTCGGAAGAATGTGGTTGAATCTTTCTGACATAGGATCTGAGGTGCATCTTTGGACAAGACACCCCATCATGCTTAGCAAATAGTGGCACTTTAAACTTATGAGGGATTACAATTCCAAAAACCAACCCTAACTCCTCAAAATCCAGCCCCGATACTCTTTGCACTTCCATAGCAGCTAGACGTTCTTCTAGGTTTTTGTATTTGTCATCGGCCAGAGGGTATTGCTGTTCAGAGTAGTCCTCATCCTCTTCTTCTTCTGCTTCAGAATCAGATGGAACTGCAGTTCCTTTTCCTTTTCCTTCCCCCTCTTCAGATGTTGATGGGAATTCCAAGGTCTGTCTGGCTTGTCCTTCAAACCTTCTGCCCATTATAACCACACTGGCTCGCTTCTTCTTATTTTTCTCTTTCTCTTTCTCTATCAGAGTCTTAAGCTCCTCCTTCCTCTTGGCCAAGTTCAGAAGTAGTTGTTAAAATTGTGAATTCTGAGCTTGCAAATCTTTGATCGTTTGTTCAATATCCATCTTGCTGAAATAAACAGCAGAGAGATGAGGAAACTTGGTGTGAAGACCTGTTTATACATATGATGAATGATATGTATTCATGTAATGCTTTCAAGGATTCAAGAATTCAAATTTGTTTCAAACAAAAAAGAAACACACGTCATATTAATAAGATAGAATTGTTAGTACATCAATACCCCTTGGGCAAAATAATACAAAAATTCTAAGGTAAAAAGATGTTGCGCATCCTCTTTGGTGCAATGTAGGTGTTGAGAGTCTGCTCTTCGTGAAGTAGCCGAGTGAGTTCCAAAACCTTCTTCTCGCTTGCGTAGAATTGGGCTTCGAAAGTGTCACGCTCTCCCTTGAGCTGTATCCAACTCCTTTGTAGATCTTTGAGTGATGTTGGCATGTCAGGATGTAGGAGGGTGTATGGAACATCTCCTTCTATAACAGGCCCTATAATCACTGGGAGAATGGAGGGGTAAGGCATCATAAGACTTTGGGCGCGGGTTCGTACCCACTTGAGGTAAGGCTCAAGAGGGATGGAATTTTTGTATCCCAAGGTCTTACTGTTTACCTTGTTAGGCATCCTCCAAGCTCGGATGAACCTTTGTCGGAGTCCTTGATTGTCGTTGTCGAAGTCGAAAACCAATCCTTGAATCAGCATGTCATGTGGGCCATCCCTTCGGGCATAACCAAACTGTCTCAGAGCCAAGCAAGGGTTGTAAGTGATGCCTCCCCTAATGCCAAGTAGAGGGACATTAGGGAATTCCCCACAACGGTCGACGATAATAACATTATCTTTGGATCGAGAACACCAATGAATATCTGAATGTGTAAGTGTCATCAACCTTTGTGACCACCTCAAACCTTGCTCATTCTTCAGGACTGATTGGGGAAGATGAGAAATAAACCATCTTTCCAGTAGAGGAGTGAAACACATGAGAACACCTATTTTCCTCATTGTTCGAGTGTGAAAAGAGAGTAGGATATCCCCAAGTAATATAGGCACTGGGTTGCGAGCCATGAAGATTTTGACAGCACTCACATCTATGAGTTGGTCAGGGTTAGGGAACAAGACCATCCCATAGATGAGAAGTGCTACAATCTCCTCAAAAGCTTGTAAGTCCAAGGAGTTCCAGCAGCTTTGGGCCTTCTCAAACAAGAACTTTGCCAAGAAGCCTTTGACACCACTTCTAGTTTCCCAATGTGTTGTGACATCAGATGAGTGCAAGTGCAGGGCTTGAGCAATCTCTTCTGGATTTGGATCTCTTTCCGTACCGTTGAAGGGTAGTTGATTGAGAATAGGAATCCTCAAGATTTAGGAAAATTCCTCTAAAGTAGGCACAAGCTGGCAGTCAGGAAATGTGAAGCAGTGATGCAAAGGGTCAAAGAACTGGAAAAGAACTTTCATCATGTCTTTCTCTGTGTTGGAAGTGACTAAGTTGAGAAGACGAACATGCCTCTCGGTGAATGGAGAATTCTTAGGAATCCTTGAAGCTAGCTCCTTGAGTTGTGGAGAAATTCTTACAAGGTTGACTTGGATTGTTTTCCTGCGAAGTGAATCCATAACCTACAAAATAGGAACAAAGATGAATTTCCAAAATCCTTGAAATGGTTAGTGGATGCATATGATGCTTCATGATGTCCATGATGTTATGCACAAGTATATATGTACAAGCAAATCACACAAGTTCCTAGTTTAGGCTTGCATGGGGTTTCATAGGTAAGTACCCTCTTGAAGTTTAGTTGGCTCAACCTGTCCTAGTAACTAGTAATCGAGTTCTAAGGAGCTCAATATCACTGGATTGTTTCCTTGTTCATTGTTTCAATTCAGCCTCTTTACTGGCGACTGAAATATTCCAAGGAACCAACCTTCAATGAGTGTAGTATCGAGTATCTACCAACTTCGGACTGCACCAAAGTCGGTCATCTCACTACATCCTAAAAGGCCAAGTTGGTCAAGTAAAGGTTCTAAAAGTTCGTTAGTGCTTCATGACATCACTTAGCGGCCCTGTATTCTCTTTGAAGGCTACCGGTACCCACAAATATGTCACACTAACATAGATATTGCTTAGACCGTGTCGGTATACCCCGCACAGTTTCCACAATGTATTGCTATTTACCTATGAATGTTTCTCAAATCCGGGTAGAGGATTTAAACCCAAACAATAGAACCAAAGTGTAAAGCAAACAAGTCAAGCAAGATAATCATGTAAAGGTGATCTAAAACCCTAAGGTAACCCCACTTTTATATTTTCCCCAGCAGAGTCGCCAGTTCTGTGATACGGTGGGAGAACTGACTTGAGGTTTTGCATTTGTGTTCGCAAATGTTTCGGTTTAGCAAGAGTTGCCACCGACTTTTATTTTATCCAAAAGGAAAGGTAAAAAAGCACAGGAAAGACCTTTGAGATTTTTTCTTGAGTTCGGGGGGTAGATTATGAAAAGGGAAGGTGCTAACACCCTTTTCATCCATGGTTTTCCATGGGCTCTTAGTTACTTGTTTAGATCACTTGCTTTGCTTTTGCAATTGTTTGAAATGGTGCTTTGTGTGTTTTTGAAAGTATTTTGAAAAGAGCCCATCGTTTTGGCAATCTTTGTAATGATTCTCGTTCGTAAGAATGTATACAAAGATGTTTGTCTTTTGAAAAATGTTTCAATGTTTTGAAAGTTGTTTAGAAATGTTTTGAAAGTTGTTTAGAAATGTTTTGAAAATGTGTATGTTTGTTTGAAAATAGCAAGAATTATTTTGAAGTTGATCAAGTAACTAGAAGCATCTACCTACTCAAAAGTCTTTCCTATACATTTTTATTCCTTTGACATTGTTGATTTACCATTGCTTTGGTAAACAACCCTATCTTTGGAAGTTAAACGGGACGGGCGTGGGTCATCGTAAGACCATGATAGCAATATTGCCAAGTATCTTTAGCAAGTTTTGAGGGACCAGATCATTTTGTTTTAGGCAACCTTTTGATAGCGTTATTAAGGGACTATGATCTTTTTGTTTTGTTTTATTTTGCCAAGATACTTTGCATGCATACCATGGCCATTTTGTAAGGCAACCAAGTGGGTGAAACCCTAGGGGTGCTTGTATGCAATGTGTTGTCATTTACATGCATTTGTTTGTCTTGGATTAGGTCATGCTATTTGTTTGATTTTTTTGTCTTATCATACAAACCCTAATTTTACTAAACATGTATATAATGCGATAAATTACGTAAAATAAATCTAAGCTATTACAATAATTATTATGGGAGGGGGGATACAAGTTTTTGAATGGGGATATTTGCACAAAATAAAATCCTAAAATACTATTACAATCATATTGAATATTTGCAAATTAAATAAATAAACAAATATTAAAAATGCAATAAAATGTAAATATGCAAAAAATGTTTTGTAATTGTTTTATATATGAGAGAATAAAATTATTTAAGTCCTAAAAATAAGAAAAAATAATATTATTATTTTTGAAAGGGATAAAACCCTAGTTTTTGATTAAAAGAAATATATATTCTATATTTATTTTATTTTGTCTATTTTTTATACAAGAAATAATAAATAAGATTATTTACAAATATTAAAAATTAAAATATATGTGGAAATAATATTTTATGTGTATGAATAATAAAAATAAAAATGTATGATATTTTTAAATGTGTTTACTATTTATTTTAAGAAAATAGATACTATTTATTCTAAATAATCAATATTTTATGAAAAAAATAAGATAAAACATAAAATAAAAATGCAAAAAATGAAGAAAATATTTTTCATGATTTTTTTAATGTTCAGAAAAAATATTAAAAACAAATAAACATGAAAATATAAGAAAATATAAAGAAAATACAAAAATAAGTCAGGGGGTGTGGATATCAAGTTAGGGGGGTGTGGAAAGTAGAACAAACAGGCACAAGGCGCGCCAGGCCCAGGACTTCATCCCTGTCCTCCAACCTCTCCCAAACGCGCGCGTTTTTGCTTCAAACCTATATCTTGCTCTAGCTTGTATAAAATCAAAAACTCACAACACAAAAAATGTAGCTTATAATCTCACGATTCCAGTGATATAAAATTCATGACCTAACTCTAAAAGACCAGGGAGAATTTCAGTGGCCCTAATTCCTGACCTAATTTTTTCAGCATGTTCAACAATCAAATACTCTTAGCTCAGTTAATATAAATGGAAAGTATGCATATGTACAGCTTCACCATGTTGAGGACTACATCTTTGCTTCACAAATCAAAGCTTGAGGATTCCTAAATAGTGATATAGAGTTTTAAAAAATACCTTGTTCAGTTGAGTTTGGATATGGCAATGTGGGGACTTTGAGTGAGGCCTGAAGATCGTGTGAGCTTCCTTGAAGTTCCCTCAAGCTTTTCCAATGCTCAGCTTGCCTGGAGGATGCTTGAAACTCCCTGTAGAAGTCAAGTTGCAACCTTCCAAAGTGAGAATGGTGATGTCTGAAATAGGGCTTACAGAACCAGGACAAGGACTTGGATAGTTTGGATGTGATGTAAGGAAGATGTTTGAAGTGTTACAAAGCAAAACGCACGAGCAAATTTTAAGTTGGCAAGTGTTTTGCAGAAGCTGCCCTGTTTTGGGCAGAAATGTGGTTTTTCTGTTTGGGAGAGTTTTTAATATTGTGTATTCGTGTTTTCTGCTTGAGACAAGTTTGTGAAGTTGTTTAGAATGATGCCAAGCCTTCCCTTTAACAGATGTGCAAGTTCTGATCCCTTTTGCCTATTTTCTTGCTTTTGAAGAAAGGTTGAAGTGACTATGCCAAAGTGATGTACTTGCTAGTTCTAGGGCTGATGAGAGTTGGTAAACATTGCCTGATATTTGTGGATATTGCTTGCAACAAAAGATCAGGTCCATGGCTCAAGAATTGTAAAGTTGGAAAAGCTTGCTTTATCAAAATGGCATTGTGAACTTTTGGCTATTTATGGAATTATTCTTTGTGCAATGCCTCAAAAGCCAAAACAAAGCCATTATCCATTGAGTTAGAATTTAATTATGGAGTGTAGAAGGGATTTAGGACCTGTAATGCAAGGTACAAGCATGCTAGGATCTGATTTGCAACTTGATGCATTGTAAAAATGGCTTGAACAAAAATGACAAAATGCCATTTTCTCCTCTACGATTCTCCCTAACCACAAATGATCTTGGAGAGTTCCTTGACATTTTGGAAAGCTTGTAACATGCTCTACAATCCATCTTTGAAATTCAAATTGAGATAACTTTTGGAAATAGGTGAAAAGTTGCCATGAAGTTAGGTCAAAAACCTGCCTAAACTAGGGCAAAATTTCACTAAGTTATTTAGTTCATGGACCCCTATTCATAAATTCATAACTTGAGATCTAAGCATCTTTTTGGAAAACTTTGTGAATAAAAGTTTTATATTTAATGGAGGACTACAACTTTCATGTTGGAAGTTTTCTTTGAATCCAATTACATCATGGTGAAAAAGTTGTGCAAAGTTAGGAAAAAATAAGAAATTTTTCATACTTAGAAAAATTCTAAGTTATGAAAATTTTCAAATTAAAACCCTAATTTGCAATTTTAGGTTTCTTGGTCAACAAGTTTCACATTTTGACATATCTTGATGAATTATGACCCTTGGCACTTGATTTTGACTAAAAAGTCAAAGTTTGACTTTTCAGTGCACAATTGACTTTTGATCAGTTGACTGCAAACTTCATCTATCAATCATATGCATTTGAGATCTTTTGAACTATGTGATTAGGTCAAGATGATGATATTGAGTCCTTGAAATCATGCTTGAACCCAATTGGTCATTGGTTAGGTTAAAATCAGAAATTGCCCTTTCTCAATCAAAACCCTAATTTTGACCATTTTGCCCTTTTGATGATTTGATCAAATTTTTTGAGGAGTTGTGATCCAAACTTGATCAAATGGTACATAGGAGTCTAAAATGTTGTTGTGGATCAAAAATTATGAAGTTTGATTGTAAATTGGCCATGGTTGACTTTTTCCCCAATACAGCTGATTTTTAGGTCAACTGTCCAATTGATTGGGCAAAAATATGATTCAAGGCTTGAAACTTGTCATGGGCAATCTTAGGGGTCCAAGATGGTGTATGAAAGTCACATGAAGCATTGATGGTCCAAAAATCCTTGTGAAAACTCAAACCCTAATTTCAGGTCATCAGTGCAAGATGAGGTCTTGAGCTGAGCAAACCCTAATCTTGTCTTGAGTCAAAGAAGTCTGGTGAGGAAAATCTTGATAAATGAGAGGGAAAATTTTGGGGTACAACACATATATCAAGTCATTGAACACACATCTTTGATCTTGTTGCCAAAATTAGACTTGATAATCTTCATTGCTGAAAAAGCTCTTTCAACGGATGATGCCGACACCGACAATATCAAAGCCAATTCAATGAGTTTGTAGACCAATGGAAATACCAAATGTTTCTCCATTTGAACCATCTTCATAAACAAACTTTGAACATCTTCCCAAGAAGTAAAGGAAACATGCATTTTCACTTAATATACATAAGTCTCAAGTTGCTCTCTTATTGTTCCATGGTCATCATCAGAAAAGTTTGCTTGATAAATATTAGCAAGACGAGCATGCTTATCAACATCAAACTTGGAAAAAGATTTCTTGGGATCAAGATATGAGAAGCAATCCAGCATAATGTTACTTCCTTCATTAAATTGGTGATCCATCTCTACACATATTTTGTCAATAGCAACATAAAAAATCTTTGCACGACAATGGTGAAGATTAGTGACAGTCCTCCCTTCTCTTCTTGAACGATCCCGAACCAGTATTTCTTCATCCATATTTGGCACTAGGATACATTGAGCAACATAAAATTCTTGGACATCAATAAATAAATCATCCCAACCACTCTCTCTCAATGTAGCCAACCGAGCTTTAACATCATCAACTAATTCCATAACAAGCACAATATTAAGATCTTTTGTTTGCAAGATTTTTGAAAGTTCACTTGTGATACTAAACAACTTTAACATAAGCTTAAAAATGAAAGCAAATTTGAATCTCTCCATTTTACTATCAAACCTTCCGCTTGAGATTGTCCACGTCCATCTTCATCAATAATACTAAGCCCCTCTAACATGAAGGACCACATCTGATCCAAACGAATCAAGGTAGTATAATGTGAACCTCATCTAGTATCCCTGGGTCTAGAGAGACTAAATGATTGGTGCAAGCCCTTTCTTTGAGATATCTCACCACTCTCAAGTCTATTTAAAATATCTTGATGTTGTGCCTCCGTCAAAGCATCCATTCTCTTGCAAGATGAACTTGTTGTGGTTACAATCAAGGAGATATACTCAAAGAAATCATGAATAGATTAATAACTACTAGCAACAGACACAACCACCAATTGCAAACGATGAGCATAGCAATGGACATAGAAAGCATACGGGTTTTCATCTAGAATCTTTCTTTGCAAACCATTAAATTCACCTCTCATATTTGGAGCCCCATTATATCCTTTCCCTTGTATCCTTGAAATATATAAGGTGTGACGATCAAGAATACTATAAAGAGCATCCTTTAGTACCTTAGATGTAGTATATTTGACATGATGTAGAGAAATAATCGTTCGACAACATTCCCTTTGTCGTTCAAGAACCTAGAAATATAAATAAAAAGTCAAATGTATTCATCTAAATTTGAACAAAATTTACAAGTTTAAGTTGATAATTGTAGTAGTATAAATTGGAAAATACAACTACTAACCTCAACATCACCGTCATTTTCTCTTTGACAGAAATATCACGTGACTCATCCATAAGCACAGAGAATTGTCTATCACCAAGCTCTTCCATAATCACTTTGGTAACTTCATGTGCATAACACGTTGCAAGCTCCTTTTGAATGTCACCGGAAGTCCTTGAGCAATTTTTTGGACCACGGTCAAAAGCATCTCTCACTTTTTCATCATTAGATTTTACCCAACAATCTCTCTCAAATTTCCCTTGTTTAGATAAGTAGAGATTTTATCATGGCCACAGAAAGCAATGCCTTTTGCTATGAGATATTTAGTACAATCTAAAGAACAAGTCAAACGAATCTTATACAATTCTTCTGATTCCCTATTTGCTCTAGCAAAGATACTTGTCACATTTTGTCTTTGATTATTATAATTGTCATAGTGCTTCATACATGAGTTGTGCTTACTATCATGACTACCAATATGATCTTTAAAGCCTTTAGATGCATGCTTCAAAATTTTAAATATGTGTTTGTTGAAGACTTCATAACCAAAGTGTTCGGTCCTCTCGGGAGGCTTAAACAAAAAGCAATAGAAACAATAAGTTGCATCCTCCGACTCACTGTATTCATTCCATGTATAATTCTTATATCATGCTATACAAAATGCTCTTGAAAAGACTTCGCAAATTGAGTACGAGGAAATCTTACTAAATCTGGTTGCGTTGGACCCTTCAATATATATGTCATCCTCACTTGGTCTTGAATATCCGGAGCATACTTATGAATTTGTTTCCTACATCCTGTATCACATACAATCTATCACATACAATCTCATTTGGATTAAACTCATTGGCCACATTAGACGATGTTTCTTCTACTTCGACTTTCGGTTGCACAATATTATATTCTCAATACTTATTCTAAAAACCAAAAACCTCCTCATCTCTAAAATTTAATGATCCAAAAAAAATATCATCATATTATTAGATAAACATGTATATACCTATATTCAACTAAATTTAAAAATACTCACCTATTAATCAATTTTGTAATTTAATATATAAATGTGAAATATTTAATTTGACACTCATATCATAACAACAAAATATAAAATAAATTAAGATTTACTAATAAAACAATATTTGATATACAATGCCTAAAATTACAATGTCTAAAATTTAATTTACAATTTAAAATACAATGCCTAAAATTTCATTTGTAATTTAAAATATAGGTTAATAATACTATGACATGGGATAATAGAATATAATGTTATAAAAAAAGAATAATAAGAATATAATTAGCATTTATTCTGAAATGTACTCTTATCTTATATACTATTATTTTTGCTAAACTTGTAGTTTGGACTGGACATGAGATAAGATATGTTTCATGATTTGCTACATTATCTTTTTGGTACTAGACTATTAGTAGTAGTTTGCTTCTACAGAGGGAGATTATCATATCAGAACCGCCCCAGCAAAGCAATCTTAAGGATACTTTTTTTACAATATTCAAATAAAATAAATATAGAACCTCCTAACAATAAACAAAACATAAAATAAATTAAAACATTATAAGCTATGAAGACAGTAAGCAAAACATAGTATTTACATGTTCTCACGATGACGGCGGCAACAGGGAGAGGATGGAGGAGATATGAAGAGTTTTTTTTTTTTTTTTTTTATAAATCTGAACGATGATTATCTTGTTTTATTTTAAGAGAGTTTTTTATTTATTCTGATTTATAAATAATTAATTGGGTTTAGTCTGGACCATTTGTTATTTATCTGTTTTATTTTTCACATTTTATTTTTATTAATTTTGTTCACGGTTTTGTCTAAAAATTAACTATTAAATTGAGATAAATACAAAGAAAATAAAGATTGAATCCGGACACGTAGAATCGCCCCCTGACAGTGCACATTGATTATTTTATCAATAGTCCAACTCTGATGCCCGACTTGCAGGTCACAAGGATTTTTAGTATGTATAAGTTCCACTAATAATTGTTCTTGAGTTTTTAAAAATATATCCATGAACCTTTTACTACAATTAGAGATTTTATACAACTTGATCTACAAACTGAATAGAGATTTTAGCAAGTTGAACTTTATTAAACAAAGGTTTTAATAAAGTTAAGAATATTTTCAACTTTGTTTGGACATATCCAAATCAAACAAAGGTTTTAATTTGATAACTCAAGACAAGACGGTGTAAGCTTTCACCGTTCATCTCTTTTTTGACTTTTAAGTTTTAAGATCTCTTACTTGACTCATCATTAATTTAACACTTCATCTAAAACTTTATTCTTTTAACTGGCGAGGTTTGATGTGTGTGTGCACATGTACATGGGTGCATGGATGTGTGTGTGAGTGTGTGCGTGGGTGTGAGAATTGCTTTAATAATTCAAAAATCATTCTTATACGTTTACATTTAACTGATAACTCAGACACAAGACGATACAAGTTTTCACACTTCCTCTCTTTTAGACTTTCAAGCTTCAAGATCTCTTGCTTGCCTCATTATTAACTTAACTTTTCATGTAAGACTTTATTCTTTTAACAAATGAGGTTTGATGTGTGTGTACATACGGACATGCGCGTGGGTGTGTGTATGTGTGCGTGCACATGTAGGTGGATGCTTGTGTGTGTGAGAATTGTCTTAGAATTTTAAAAATTACTTTTATATCTTTACATTTAACTGATAACTCATACACAAAATTGCCTTAGTTATACTATTTTTTAAGGCAATTTTTTTTCTCACCCTTGTATGTTCTCCCAAATCCCTGACGAAAAGTAAAAAATGCTCCATATTTTCAGAGATGCATCTCCAGACGCACCATTTTCATATAAAATAAGCGCAAATTTTTGAACTCTCCTCACTATGCCAAAATTTAATTCGAATATGCATCTCTAAATTGGTTTTAGCGTTTGTTGTACCCCAAAATTTGACCTCTCACTTATCAAGATTTTTCTCACAAGATCTCTTTGACTCAAGACTGGATTAGAGTTTGACCAGCTCAAGACACCTCTTCATGCACTGATGACCAAAATTAGGGTTTGAGTTTGCACAAGGATTTTTGGACTATCAATGCTTCATATGACTTTCAAGGATCATTATGGACCCCCAAGATTATTCATGTCAAGTTTCAAGTCTTGAATCACATTTTTTATCAGTCAATTGGACAGTTGACCTAAAAATCAACTGTATTGGAGAAAAAGTCAACCATGGCCAATTTAGAGTCACACTTCATAATTTTTGATCCACACCAACATTTTAAACCCATATGTATCATTTGATCAATTTTGGATCACAATTCCTCAAGAAATTTGATCAAATCATCAAAAGGGCAAAATGGTCAAAATTAGGGTTTTGACTAAGAAAGGGCAATTTCTGATTTTTGACCTAGCAAATGATCAATTAGTTTGAAGCATGATTTCAAGAGTTCAATTGCATCATCTTGACCTAATGACATGGTTCAAAACATTGCAAATCCATTGGATTGACAGATGAAATTTCCAGTCAACTAATCAAAAGTCAACTGTATACTGAAAAGTCAAACTTTGACTTTTTGGTCAAAATCAAGTGCCAAAGATCATAATTTATCAAAACATGTCAAAATGTGAAACTTGTTCATCAAGATATCAAGGACTTAAGATTTGGTTTTGAAAAGTTGGAAAATTTTAACTTAGAAAATTTTCTAAGTATAGAAAATTTCTTATATTTTCTCAACTTTGAGCCAAATTATCACCATGATGCAAGATGATTCAAAGGAAACTTCCAACATGAAAGTTGTATATGTCCATGAAATCTACAACTTTGATTCACACAATTTCTCCTAAAGATGCTTGGATCTCAAGATATAATTTTGTGAATACATGCTCATGAACTAAAATAACTTAGTGAAATTTTGCCCTAGTTAGGCAGGTTTTTGACCTAACTTCATGCCAATTTTTCACATAGTTCCAAGGGGAATCTTTGAAATCAATTTAAATATGAGTTTTAAAGCACATTTCAAGATTTCCAAAATGTCCAAGAACTCCTTGATATCATTCTTGATTAGGGAGAATCGAAGAGATGAAGTTGGCAATTTCTCACTTTGATTTCAAGCCATTTCATGATTGTTGTACCCCAAAATTTGCCCTCCCATATTCTTCAAGATTTGCAAAGAGCATGCTTCAAAATCTCCCAAGGGTTGCACAGTCCAATTGCCTCCTAACAGTCAAATTAGGGTTTTGGTTCTGGCAAAGAAATTGAAGTTTCCAAGGGTCCAAACAAGTCCCACATGCCTATAAACATTGTCAAGCATCCTTATGCCAAGTTTCAAGACTTACAGCACAAAATTGCACAGTCAAAAACCCTAATTGCTCAACAGTCAACTGCAGGGGCAAAATGGTCATTTGACAGTCAAAAGTCAAAATTTTTGGTCAACATCTTATTTTGAAGCCACAAACATCATTTGATCAATTCTTGATCATGATTCTCAAGGCATGGCTCAAAAAGTCTCAAGATGCAAAAGTTTCTATTTTTGGACAGTTGAAAAAGTCAACTGCAAATTGACCAAGGCATAACTTCCACATGGTTTATCAGAAAAATTCCATCCAAAACTCATTTTGAAGAGAATGACATTTCCTACAACTCATCTTCACACTTCAAGTCCAAGAAATGCTCTCACCAAAAATTATCAATCTCAACATTATAGGTCATTTTCAAAAGTCAACAAAAAGGCACTTTAAGTCAAAGACCATAACTTGAGATTGGTAAATCAAAATGACATGGGACCAAAGGCATTGGTTAGAGGACTTCAAGACCTTTCCAAAATGTACAAGAACATGATCAAAGCTTAAGAATTGAGCAAGATATGCCTTGTGGAAGTTGGGGAATTTTTGGGAATTTTGAAAAGTCAACTTTGCTTCAAATGCCTCAAAATTGCTAATGGGCCACAATTTCTTCCAAGAATCATCACCCAAAAGCTATGCACGACCCATTGACTTTAAAGGGAGTTATTTTATCATTTTTGATTAATTATTTGAATTATTATTATTATTAGTTCATTTAATTAAAATAAAATATGACAAAAATAGCAAATCATGTTTTCCAAACTTTTTTATGTAGCATATGCACTCTTTATTCACTCAAGATTTCGTGCACATCCAAAAGGGAAAGAATCTCCCATGATTGGCAATGTTTTGATGGAAAAAAGATTGAAAAAGATGCTTGGAAATCAAATATTGAAAGGCATTAAAACATGGATCATGGGCTTTGTTTTTGACCTAAAATCATTCCTCATATATGCACAAACAGAACCCTAAAGCAAGAAAAAAAAAGCTGCGCCCAAACTGATATAACAAATTTGCATTTTTTACAAAAAAACTTCAAAACTGATTTCATAGCTAGTGTGTGATTCAAGGTCTCAAAACCATTCCAAAGGCTTGCTGAGACAACCAGGAAGCTATTCCAATTGAAATCAAATCTCCACGCACAAGGAATTGGTATAGCCATGCTATACTTTTTCACAAAAAATCCATAATCGTGTTTCCATTTATATGCATCATTTGTGATTTTTAACCATTGGTTTACACTAACATGGACATTCTGAATCTATTGGTGCTATTTAATTGAATTACCATTACCTGTATGCAAAGTTACCATGAGAGCTTTTTAGGGTTTCAGAGACTTTGAAAGAGGGTTTCGTTCCTCTGGAAAAATTGGGCCATAAGACCAGCACCATTGGACTCGTGACCTTCATACGAACACAATCATCACCTCGCGCCTTTTTTATATATGCCCAAGAGCTAATCGCTATTATTCACTGTACTATTTAGTGGGGGTTTAAAACCCCCGCTACTTGTTTGATACTTTTGCAGAAAGAAGAAGACGATGCTACCGTGTCATCATGGGATTGGGGTATTTGAATCTGGCGCGTTTTTATTGTTTTGTACCATTGGCTTTCATTTTCCTATTATAATGTTTATGTCCCATTATACTAACAAACATGCATGTTGGCTCAGATGGTTAGTGCGCTTGGCTTGCAGGGACTGGGACCTAGGTTCGATTCCCAGGTCCCCTACTATGTTTCATAATTTTTTCCATAACGTACTTCCATGCAGTACATGCCCTAGGGCCTACCATGCAGCTTCACATCTTTGTTTGCCACGCGCCCAACAACTCCAATCCAAAGGCCAGGATGAACAGTCCACCATGGACACCAGTCAACCGCTTCCCACTCAATCAGAGAAGTCAACCAGGCCTTGCATTTCAATGGGCCTAACTGCTACAAATTAACCCCCATAATTGGGCCAGAAACCCCCCTGTTTGTATTTTCTTTCCCTTTCTTTTTATTCTCTTTTATTTATTTTAATTTATCTTGATTATTTTAATTAATTCTCATAATACAAAAACATAAAAAATCAGAAAAGTCAAAAAGTAAAATATGTTTATTTAATTTTTTTATTCATAAATAGTTTTTGTAAATAAATTTAATAATCCATTTAAGTTAATTTAGGCTTTTTAACTTTAACATTTTTTTTCTTAAATAAACTATAAAAAAAAAAACATAAAAATTAGGTTTTAGCAGTGTTATTTTTTTTTCTTAATAAAAAATCTTTTTTATTTCTTATCATTATTAATTATTAATTATCTTGTAAATACTTGTAATTAATTAATTAGGGTTAAATTAGGTTAAACTTAAACAATTTTCTTTAATAATTAAAACCAATTTAGAATTATGGTTTTATTTAGTTTTTAATTTTAATTAATTTTCTTTATTTGTCATAAATACAAAAACATCAAAAAAATAAATTCTTTTCTCATTAAATCATTAATTAACCTTTAATTTTAATTTAATTTCTTTAAAGGGTCCAACGCCCTCGCACCTTCGATTATAATTCCTTTTCGCGCGTTTGATTTTATTTTTCTTTTTTAATCTTATGTAATTGCCCCAAAGCCTTGTAATAGATAATTAGGACATTTACTTTCCGTACTTTTATTCAAATCGGGTCTTTGTTTAATTTGGTGATGTATAGACCCGCGCCTTGTAATAGCGTAGGACTTTTATTTTCCGCACTTTAAATTCCGCACCTTTAAACTGTTAATCACATGAAAGAATGTATGCTCAAATAAAATCAAAGCGTAGAACACCCAATGCATGATCAAGATAAAATATAACTGAAAATGACACACAATTCATACACCACTCTTAGGGTACGCCTCACTGTTGCCTTGCCCCTCGAAACGTGGTCGTCGAGTAGAGGACGTTTTAGTAAGTCCTCATGTCCATGAACATGGCATGGGGGTGGCTTCTAAGGTGTCCTACCATTGCTCTGGTGACCACACTGTCCCTAAACTCGAATTGACCCGAACACCTCCAACGGGGGTGCTACCTACCTCTCAACGGTGGGATGGCACTACCTCAAGGACACTTACACAGCCTAATTCCTTAGGGTAGGTAGATGACTCGTAGATACTTGTTGTAATTCAAAAAACAAATCAAAAACTTCTTTTCACACCGACACTTTGCAAAAAGCTTTCAAAAACAACTTTGCAAACACTCTTGAGGACTGATACAAGATTCGAACTGAAATTTTAAACGAAACTTTTTCAAACCCACTCACCTTCAAAAGCAAACAAACATTTTGAAAACACAATGAGCAAGTATCTAAGAGCCCATGGATAACCATGGATAGAAAGGGTGCTGACACCTTCCCTTTCTATAAATCTACCTCCCGAACCGAGAGCAATCTCATAAGGAATTTTTCTGTGCTTTTGTCCTTTCCATATTGGAGAAAATAAAAGACGGTGGCGACTCTTGCTTCTGCGACATTTCGCGAACCAGCGTTAAACAGTCAGTTCTAGATCCACCGATCACAAAACTGGCGACTCTGCTGGGGAATCTTATAAAGTGAGGTGTACCTTATGATAGTTCATAACTGTGTTTTCAATTGTTTTGACTTGTTTGCTTTAAATTGTAGGTTGCATCGGAGTTACATAGATCCTAACCCAGATCTGGGGATACCCTGTTTAGGTAGCATAAGCTGTGAGGGACCTGTCCGGCATAGACCGACATGGGTGAAGCAGTGGCTATGTTGGTGTGGCGCCTTGGTCTGTACCGATATCCCTTGTGTTGCAACGAGGAGAATATGGGTCTTCTGAGGAGTCATTAAGCACCAACAGACCTTAGAACCTTAAATGACACAACTTGGCCAATAGAACAGTAGCAGTATGCTACGCCCATTGAGGCTAAACTCTCGTGATGGTTCTGGCCGCAAGAAAAGATTGTGATGCTGGAGTTATGACCGATTGAGGGTAGTCAGTGATATTGGGATCCTCTAAGAACCCGGTTACTTTTGATAGGACATGTATGAACCAACAAACTGAAAGAGGGTAATACCTAGACCTCATGCTGGCCTAAACTTTAAGGGCTTGTCTTGTGTGACTTGTGTGCCTTATCATGTTTGCCTTTGTAAATATTTGTGGTGTGCTTTATCATAACATCATAACATCATGAGCATTGCATGCATCCTGCATAAGGACTGACCATTTCAAAGACAAGAGGGTTTCACCTTTGCTCTGTTTTGTAGGACATCATGATGCCTATGCGAAGGAATACTATCCGGTTCAACTTTGTTCACCCACCTGAGTTACTTGAAGAATTGGTTAGCAGAATTCCAAACACCACTTCCTTCATCCAGAGGCATGGTTCTCTTCTCAGTTTAGTCACTGCAAAGCGGGATCAACAGTTGATGAGTGTCCTGACCCAGTTCTATGACCCTCTGTACCAGTGCTTCACCTTTCAAGACTTCCAGCTGGTCCCTACCCTGGAAGAGTTCTCTGATTTGTTTGGTATCCCTATTTTGGATCAGACTCCTTACACTGGTTGGGAAAAGACCCTCAGGCTTGAGGAGGTTGCTGCATCTCTTCCTTTGACCCATCAAGAAGTAATGGACAACTGGGTGACTAGAAGCGGAGTTAAGGGTTTCTTGGCCAAGTTTCTGATTGGTAAAGCTAACGGTTTCTGGAATGACTTGGACTTTAGGGCATATGAAGACATATTGGCTCTCTTAATCTATGGGCTAGTCTTGTTTCCTAATCCTGACAACTTCATCAATGTCACTGCCATAAGGATCTTCATGTCTCAGAATCCTGTGCCAACTCTCTTGGGTGACATCCTGCAATAACTTTATGCTCGTACTGCCCGAAGACGAGGAACTCTGTGGTGTTGCATCCCTTTGTTGGTGAGGTGGTTTATTTCGCACCTCCCTAAGTTCGTACTGAAGAACCAAGAAGGAAGAGGTTGGGCTCATAGGTTAATATCTCTCACTGATAAAGACATCATTTGGACTTTCAGAGGTTTGGATGAGATAGCTGTTATTGATCGTTGCGGAGAATACCCTAATGTTTCTTTGATTGGTAATCAAGGAGGAATCTCTTACAATCCATGTCTAGCGCTCCGTCAGTTTGGAAGGGCCAGAAGAGAAGGGCCTCATGAGATGTTGGTGCCTCACATCAGTTTTGAGTTTCAGGTGGATAGTGACGAGCTGCGTCGTAGGTTCATCA
This sequence comes from Vicia faba, assembly GCA_948472305.1. Classification (NCBI taxonomy): domain Eukaryota; kingdom Viridiplantae; phylum Streptophyta; class Magnoliopsida; order Fabales; family Fabaceae; genus Vicia; species Vicia faba. The sequence goes on along the minus strand of OX451737.1, from coordinate 187,158,479 downwards.
AGGCTTGGGACAGAGTTCATAAAGCTGACCCACAAGAGTTGGGGCCAAAAACTTCTCTACCTATGGAAGCCTACTACAAATGGGTTCGCATCCGTGCTCAGAAGTTAGGTATGCCATACGAAGCTGTCAGACCTATCATTCTTGAGTATCCTGACAAAGATGGGGTTCCCCCAACTGTTCTCCCTCCTCAGATACCTACTGATTATGAGACATTAAAGAGGTCTTGGGCGCAACTGCGAGATGAACGGGATTCTTATCGGGAAAAGTTCAACGAGCAGGAATTAAAGATCCAGAAGCTGACAAAGCAGTTGGAGAATGGGCGAGCTCTGAATGACTATATCCGTACTGAGAAGAGGAGACCCTGGGATCAATGATGAACTTTGGATGTTCTTTTACAGTTTTATTTCCCTTTTCAGTATTTCCATTTTATGTAACGCCTAAGGGCAACCTGTTGAACAATTTAAATTTCAAAGTTGAATCTAATGAAGTGTGTTCCTTTTTGTTTACAAAGTTGATTCCCGATTGTCTTTGAAAACATAAATCATACGCATTCCATTCATCATGTGCATAGTAGGTACTATTCTTTTCAGGTTGCTTACTGTTCTTCGCTGTTTATTTCAGCATCATGAACCCTGAATCATTAACCGAGATGTCTATCAAGGCCCTTCAGGCGCAGAACGCACAATTTCAAGAGTTGATCATGGGTTTGGCTCAAGGCCAAGAAGAGCTGAAGGCTTTGCTCCTGAAGAAGGAGAAGAAGAAGAAGAGAACTGTTCTTTTCAACTCGGGCCGGAGGTTTGGTAACACTCTGCAGAATGAGGAAGCTGGTTCTTCTGTAGGCAACGACAGTCCCCAGGGGGGAAAGGCTCCAAGTCCGGTGGTCTCTGACAACGAGACTGACTTTAATGAGGAACAATATCCTCCAGCTGAAGACCGGTATAAGCAGTTAGAAGACCGTCTGAACGCCATGGAGATCCAACAAGTGCCTGGTTTGGATTTCGGAGACTTGGGTTTGTCTACTGGTGTGATTATCCCTCACAAGTTTAAAGCACCATCTTTCACCAAGTATGACGGGGCGTCTTTCCCTAAGCTACACCTCAGATCTTACGTGCGGAAGATCCAGCCGTACACAGTGGATAAGAACTTGTGGATCCACTTCTTCCAGGAGAGTCTTTCAGGGACTCGTCTCGAATGGTTCTATCAGCTGGATGGAACCAAGGTTCATAACTGGGAGGAGTTGGCTACTGCTTTTTACAAGTAGTATCAATATAATGCCGACCTTGCTCCTACACGTACCCAACTCCAGGGTATGTCGCTAGGATCAAGCGAAGGTTTTAAAGAGTATGCGTAGAAGTGGAGGGATCTGGCTGGTATGGTGCAGCCTCCGTTAACAGACCGTGAATTGGTGGATATGTTCTTGGGGACCCTATCTGGGCCATTTTTCAATCATCTTATCGGTAATTCATCTGCAGGATTCACTGACCTCATTCTGACTGGGGAAAGGATAGAGGCTGGAATGAAGTCCGGTAAAATTCAGAAGGGTGCATCTTCAAGTTCTGAGAAGAAGCCTTTTAAGAAGGAGGCCAGTGCTGTGTATGGGCCTAGAAGACAAGATAAACCAGAACGCCGCCAATCTGTCAACGCGGTGGTGATTGCTAAACCTGCTGCCGCTCCTCGGCAAACCAATCAACAAAGGGCTTAAAGACCCAGAAGAGAGTTTACCCGGCTGAGTATGACCTTATCACAAATCTTGCCGCAGTTGTTATCCACCAACTTAGTGACTATCAGGGAGGCCCAGAAGGTTGTGTATACTGCCTCTCCGAAGTATAATCCAAATGCCCGCTGTGCTTATCACTCTGATAGCCCGGGGCATTCTACTGATGATTGCTGGGCCTTGAGGAACAAGGTTCAGGACCTTATTGATGCCAAGGAGGTACAATTTGAGGCACCTGAGAAGCCTAATGTAGTGACAGCTCCCCTGCCTGCTCATGGAGTGAATGCTATCAGGGATGATGACAAGGTGGAAGAATATGAGTTTGACAGCTGGATTTATCCGACGGCCGACAGTGGACCTAGCAATTGGACTGCAAAGGCCAACCTGCCTGTTACTTTCGTTACGCAGTAATGAATTCCTTTGTTTTTGTTATTTGTAATAAACAATGAATTAAAACTCTATGGCCCGACGTCTTACCCGGGGCACCGTGGCTTCATTTGTGAGGGCATATTAATTGTCATTTCATATATCATGAATAAAGACCTTGGACGTTTTCTCTCACTTCAAATCTTATGCTCCTTTTCTTTCTTTCCTTTCTTTATATATTGCAAAACAGCTGTATTTACACACACTCACTCATACAGGTTTCAATCCACTCTGGATCTCACTGGTAACGACTCTGCTACTGCCGGTTATGACTTCGAAAATCCGATCAACTTAGCCGAAGACGAAGGTGAAGATGATTGCGAAGTGCCTGGCGAGCTTGCAAGACTGTTACTCCAGGAAGAGAGGGCAATTCAACCACATGAAGAGCCAGTGGAAACAATAAATCTGGGTACTGAGACAAATAGGAAGGAAGTCAAGATTGGTGCCAACCTAGAGCTCAGTGTGAAGCAATGGTTGACTCAGATGTTACACGATTATGTGGAGATCTTCGCCTGTTCCTACGAAGACATGCCTGGGTTGGATACCGACATTGTGGTCCATCATTTGCCTACCAAGGAAGACTACCCTCCGGTTAAGCAAAAGGTCCACCGTATGCGTCCAGAGATGTCTGAGAAGATCAAAGCTGAGGTTAGGAAGCAATTCGATGCCGAGTTTCTTGCAGTGACTTCTTACCCTCAGTGGGTTGCTAATGTGGTGCCGGTACCAAAGAAAGATGGTAAGGTCAGAATGTGTGTTGACTATAGGGATCTGAACAGGGCCAGCCCCAAGGATGACTTTCCCCTACCTCACATTGATGTTCTGGTTGACAATACTGCTCAGCACAAGGTGTTCTCTTTCATGGATGGCTTTTCAGGTTATAATCAGATCAAGATGGCTCCTGAAGATATGGAAAAGACTACCTTTGTTACTCAGTGGGGCACCTTCTGCTACAAGGTCATGCCATTCGGGTTGAAAAATGCTGGGGCAACCTACCAACGTGCCATGGTTGCTTTATTTCATGACATGATCCATCATGAGATAGAGGTGTATGTCGATGATATGATTGCAAGGTCCCAAACTGAGGAGGAACACCTTGACCATCTACAGAAGCTATTTGACCGTCTGAAACTGTACAAGCTGAGGTTGAACCCGAACAAGTGCACCTTCAGGGTTAGATCTGGAAAGTTGCTAGGCTTCGTTGTAAGTGATAAGGGTATTCAAGTGGACCCTGCCAAGGTTAAAGCCATTCAAGAGATGCCAGTTCCTAAGATAGAAAAAGAGGTCAGAGGCTTTCTAGGACGCCTGAATTACATTGCTCGATTCATCTCACACTTAACTGCTACCTGTGAGCCAATCTTCAAGCTGCTGAAGAAAGATCAGGTAGTACGTTGGAACGATGAATGTCAGGCCGCTTTTGACAGAATCAAGGAGTATCTCCAAGAACCACCCATTCTTATGCCACCGGATGAAGGGAGACCTCTGATACTATACCTAACAGTACTTGATAACTCAATGGGGTGTGTGCTGGGGCAGCATGACGAGTCTGGCCGAAAAGAGCATGCCATTTATTACCTTAGCAAAAAGTTTACCGACTGTGAGACCCGATACTCACTGCTCGAGAAAACTTGCTGCGCTTTGGTATGGGCTGCTCGCCGGCTGAGACAGTATATGCTGACTCACACTACCTTGTTGATTTCAAAAATGGATCCAATAAAGTACATATTTGAAAAGCCTGCTGTGTCTGAGAGAATAGCAAGATGGAAAATGATCTTGACAGAATACGACATACAATACACGACTCAGAAAGCCATCAAAGGAAGTGTATTGGCAGACCACTTGGCACATCAGGCAGTAGACGACTACCAGTCAATGAACTTCGAGTTTCCAGACGAGAGTATCATGATAGTGACTGATTGTGAAGTACCTGGACCGGATGAAGGACCTGAGGAAGGATACCGATGGTCTATGCACTTTGATGGAGCCTCCAACGCTTTGGGTAATGGTATCGGCGCTGTGATCATATCCCCTCAATGCACTCATACTCCACTCACTGCCCGGCTATGTTTCAACTGCACCAACAACATGGCGGAATATGAGGCATGCATCATGGGTCTCCAAGCTGCGATTGACTTAAGGATCAAGTTTCTGAGTGTCTTCGGAGATTCCGCTCTCGTGATCAATCAGATCAAAGGCGAGTGGGATACGAAACATCCGAATCTTATTCCTTACAAGGAGTGTGTGTTGACATTGATCCCCCATTTCACAGAGATAACCTTTGAACATTTCCCAAGAGAGGAGAATCAGTTGGCGGACGCGTTAGCTACGATGTCTTCCATGTTCAAAGTCAAATGGGACAATGAGGCTCCTCGGATCATCATCTGGAAACTGGACGAACCGGCATACTGTTGTGATCTTGAGGCTGAGGTAGTGACTGAGAAACCTTGGTACCATGAGGTAAAAAGATACTTGGAAGTTCAGGAATACCCTGAAGGTGCCCCTGTCAATGATAAGAAGTTTCTGAGAAGGTTCGCAGCGAAGTTCTTCCTTAGGAACGACATCCTGTACAAGCGAAACCATGATTCGACCTTACTGCGTTGTGTGGATAAGACAGAAGCAGAAAGGATCATGGCGGAGCTACATGAAGGTACCTTCGGAACACATTCCAGTGGGCACACTATGGCAAAGAAAATCCTTCGGGCAGGGTATTTCTGGTCCACCATGGAAGCCGACTGTTACCAACACTCTCGGACATGCCATAAATGCCAGATTTATGCAGATAAGGTGCATGTTCCTCCAGTTCCTCTGAACGTCCTGACTGCACCATGGCCTTTTGCAATGTGGGGCATAGATATGATCGGCGAGATTAAACCTACGGCATCCAACGGGCATCGCTTCATCCTAGTAGCGATCGATTACTTTACAAAGTGGGTTGAAGCAGCTTCCTACGCTACAGTAACCAAGAACGTTGTGGCACGGTTCATTCGGCACAATCTGATCTGTCGATACGACATCCCTGAAAGGATCATTACAGACAACGGTACCAATCTCAATAACAAAATGATCACTGAGCTCTGCGAGCAATTTAAGATACAGCACCACAACTCTTCTCCTTACCGGCCGAAGATGAATGGGGATGTAGAAGCAGCGAATAAGAATATCAAGAAAATTGTGCAGAAGATGACGGTGACTTATAAAGATTGGCACGAGATGTTACCGTTTGCTCTACATGGGTACCGTACCTCAGCAAGGACGTCAACCGGGGCAACTCCCTTCTCCTTGGTCTACGGTATGGAGGCAGTCTTACCGATCGAAGTACAGATACCCTCTCTCCGGATAATGAAGGATGCAGATCTGAGCGAAGATGATTGGATCCAGACACGACTTGATCAGCTAAACCTTATTGATGAAAAGAGACTTACTGCTATATGTCATGGTCAAACGTACCAAAAACGGATGATCAGGGCATTTAACAAAAAGGTCAGACCACAAGAATATCAAGTTGGGGATCTGGTAATCAAGCGCATCATCCTTCCTCAGAGTGATCCAAGGGGCAAATGGACCCCTACGTATGAAGGGCCATTTGTGGTTAAACATGTGTTCTCAGGAGGAGCCATGATCTTAACCACCATGGATGGTGACGACCTTCCTCACCCCGCCAATGCAGACATAGTAAAAAGATACTACGCATGAAAAAAGACCCGCTAGGTTGACATACCTAGGCAAAAATTAGGGCTTCCCGGCGAACCAAAAGGGTTCGGGCAAAATGAAGGGATGAAATGAAAAAAATCTGTACACCCGGCAAGTCGAAAACCTGAAAAGGCGGCTTGGGTAAAAATGGGTATCCCGGTGGACTGAAAACCCGAAAGGGCGGTCCAGGCAAAAGTTAGGGATAAAGCGTAATACTATGTCTCATTGGATCACTTTGCATCCAGAATCCGGTATCAACTGCCAAGTTCAGACGACATCGATCAATCAGCTTCATCTTTAGCTAGGTCATCAAGTGATGAGACGCTCGAAGATATAAAGGCGATAGCAGAGTTGGAACCCAGTGGGATTATTCTTTTCACACAACTGTTTTGTTTTCCCTTTGTACAAATTGTATAAGCTCTTTTGTTCGGCGACATTCTCTTACTAGGATGTCAGCCTCTTGTACATAAACGCCTATTTTCAGGCAAATTCGAAAATCAATATAAATTCACTTTTCAACTAAAATTGCCAATTGTTTTTTCTTTTTCTGTTTTGTTTTGCGAAGAACGTCCAAGGTTCAATTTGTGATATATGCATTTGACAAATAATTGCTAACTCATGAATGTTTGCATACGAAACAAAGGATTAATTACAGGTAACATTAGAAGCAGGGGAAATAATGAGTTGTCTAAGCGATCTAATTGTTCTGTCCACCAAAGTACCAAGGTAAGTTCAGCTGAAGAACATAACCAGTATGTCTTAATTCCCCGGAGAGTGAGTCAGCAAGTCCATGCACTCTCCCCAAGCAAAGCTATATTATCAGCCTTAAGGAAGATTAGTATCCCCCGCAGATCTCAACATTCCCCAACACAATATACGAATATTCTTAACAAGCATCCCCGGCAGTCTTGGTCTAAGACTGTTCCCCGACGGTATACCAGGCATTCAGTGGAGTCACGCCCAGTACATCTCAAAATTTCCCCAGGAGAGTCCAGTATAGTTCAAGATTTCCCCAGGAAAGTTTGAATCCATCTCCTCAGCAGGAAGCTTATCCCTAGTAGATTCTGGAAGCTTATCCCCTACAGAGCACGAACGCGTCCCCCGGCTTTATTCAAAGGTTATTTCCCTACCGGGATATTACTGGGTTATCCTCAGCAAAAAGCCACGAAAAGGTCGTCATCGGCGAAGTCTTCTTATCCCCAGCGGAGTCTATTAACACTTCCAACAGAACAACGGTATCCCCAGCGGAGTTACCATCAATATCTCAACAGAATACCTCTCTTCCCACAGAGTACTGTTCCCCAACAAGACCGCTAGAGTGGTTATTCCCCGCAGAGTAATCTCTTCATCAAGTTTCGTCCCCAACGGAGTCGTCTTCCCCTACCGGTTCATTCTTGCAATCTTCATCCCCAGCGGAAACGAAGAACTCTCTTCAACCATCAGCCCAGGATTCAACTTCCCGACACCCGTCAAGGATTTACTTTCCTAGACGAAAACATACATTCATAAACATCGCATTTCCATACATTATAGCATGCGTATACGCATCATGAACATACAATCTCATTTATGTTGAGAACATCATTGCTTGATCCATATCATGCATTGCATATGACTGACCTTTACCTTTCAGGAAAGATCCAGTCAAGTTCTCAGCTATGTCCAAGACCTTCTCTGGTTCAGATAAATCGACCCTAAGATTTTTCTGATTCTTATCCAGTTGAAGTTATTCCAAGACTTTAGTCTGGTTCAGTCAGATCGACCCTAAGATCTCCCTGATTCTTATCCAGTCAAAGCCAATCCAAGACTTTCGTCTGGTTCAGTTAAATCGACCCTAAGATTTTTCTGATTCTTATCCAATTGAAGTTATTTCAAGACCTTGCCTGGTTCAGTTAAATCAACTCCTAAAGATTTTGCTGATGCCGATCCAGTCAAAGGCCTTCTCTGGTTCAGTCAGATCGACCCTAAGATCTCCCTGATTCTTATCCAGTTGAAGATTCCAAGACCTTGCCTGGTTCAGTTAAACCGACTCCTAAAGATTTTTCTGATGCCGATCCAGTCAAAGGCCTTCTCTGGTTCAGTCAGATCAACCCTAAGATCTCCCTGATTCTTATCCAGTTGAAGATTCCAAGACCTTGCCTGGTTCAGTTAAATCGACTCCTAAAGATTTTTCTGATGCCGATCCAGTCAAAGGCCTTCTCTGGTTCAGTCAGATCGACCCTAAGATCTCCCTGATTCTTATCCAGTTGAAGATTCCAAGACCTTGCCTGGTTCAGTTAAATCGACTCCTAAAGATTTTTCTGATGTCGATCCAGTCAAAGGCCTTCTCTGGTTCAGTCAGATCGACCCTAAGATCTCCCTGATTCTTATCCAGTTGAAGTTATTTCAAGACCTTTCCTGGTTCAGTTAAATCGACTACTAAAGATTTTTCTGATGCCGACCCAGTCAAAGGCCTTCTTTGGTCCAGTTAAATCGATTCCTAAAGATTTTCCTGATGAAGACTCGGTAGAAGACATCCAAGATTCTCTCACCGTTATTGTTGAGGTAGTAATCGCCCAAGGTTCTCTCATCGTTACTGTTGAGGTAATAATCGCCCCAGATTCTCTCATCGTTACTGTTGAGGTAGTAATCACCCCAGGTTCTCTCATCGTTACTGTTGAGGTAGTAATCGCCCCAGATTCTCTCATTGTTACTGTTGAGGTAGTAATCGCCCAAGGTTCTCTCATCGTTACTGTTGAGGTAGTAATCGTCCAAGGTTCTCTCACCGTCCCGTTGAGGTAGTAACCATCCCTAATTCATTCATCACCTTTTGAAGCTCCAGACTCGATTCCTGTATCTCGCCAGGGCACGTCTGAAGAAGTTAAAGATTCGATTCCTGTAACCAACCAGGGAGCGTATACACAAAGAGTTTGAAAACCAACTCCTGTAACAGGTCAGGTAATCATCTTTCTTTTTTCAGGTACGCAAGTTCTCGCTAAGGAAACTCTTACGCGATCGACACCCAGATGGCATCTATAAGCCCATCCACCTATTCATCACCCCTCAACATGGCATATGTAAGCCCATCTTCCTATCCATCAATCTCCAAATGGCATCTGTAAGCCCATTCCCACCATCACACTGCTAACATGTGAGCGCAAATTTCTGGGCACTCTAGTGTTCAATCATCTTCCACCTTCGGATTACGAAAGGCACGTCAGCCAATCTACATCCTCAGGTCTAAGAAGATTGAACAGGGGCAACTGTTGTACCCCAAAATTTGCCCTCCCATATTCTTCAAGATTTGCAAAGAGCATGCTTCAAAATCTCCCAAGGGTTGCACAGTCCAATTGCCTCCTAACAGTCAAATTAGGGTTTTGGTTCTGGAAAAGAAATTGAAGTTTCCAAGGGTCCAAACAAGTCCCACATGCCTATAAACATTGTCAAGCATCCTTATGCCAAGTTTCAAGACTTACAGCACAAAATTGCACAATCAAAAACCCTAATTGCTCAACAGTCAACTGCAGGGGAAAAATGGTCATTTGACAGTCAAAAGTCAAAATTTTTGGTCAACATATTATTTTGAAGCCACAAACATCATTTGATCAATTCTTGATCATGATTCTCAAGGCATGGCTCAAAAAGTCTCAAGATGCAAAAGTTTCTATTTTTGGACAGTTGAAAAAGTCAACTGCAAATTGACCAAGACATAACTTCCACATGGTTTATCAGAAAAATTCCATCCAAAGCTCATTTTGAAGAGAATGACATTTCCTACAACTCATCTTCACACTTCAAGTCCAAGAAATGCTCTCACGAAAAATTATCAATCTCAATATTATAGGTCATTTTCAAAAGTCAACAAAAAGGCACTTTAAGTCAAAGACCATAACTTGATATTGGTAAATTAAAATGATATGGGACCAAAGGCATTGGTTATAGGACTTCAAGACCTTTCCAAAATGTCCAAGAACATGATCAAAGCTTAAATATTGAGCAAGATATGCCTTGTGGAAGTTGGGAAATTTTTGGGAATTTTGAAAAGTCAACTTTGCTTCAAATGCCTCAAAATTGCTAATGGGCCACAATTTCTTCCAAGAATCATCACCCAAAAGCTATGCACGACCCATTGACTTTAAAGGGAGTTATTTTATCATTTTTGATTAATTATTTGAATTATTATTATTATTAGTTCATTTAATTAAAATAAAATATGACAAAAATAGCAAATCATGTTTTCCAAACTTTTTTATGCAGCATATGCACTCTTTATTCACTCAAGATTTCGTGCACATCCAAAAGGGAAAGAATCTCCCATGATTGGCAATGTTTTGATGGAAAAAAGATTGAAAAAGATGCTTGGAAATCAAATATTGAAAGGCATTAAAACATGGATCATGGGCTTTGTTTTTGACCTAAAATCATTCCTCATATATGCACAAACAGAACCCTAAAGCAAGAAAAAAAAAAGCTGCGCCCAAACTGATAGAACAAATTTGCATTTTTTACAAAAAAACTTCAAAACTGATTTCATAGCTATAGTGTGATTCAAGGTCTCAAAACCATTCCAAAGGCTTGCTGAGACAACCAGGAAGCTATTCCAATTGAAATCAAATCTCCACGCACAAGGAATTGGTATAGCCATGCTGTACTTTTTCACAAAAAATCCATAATCGTGTTTCCATTTATATGCATCATTTGTGATTTTTAACCATTGGTTTACACTAACATGGACATTCTGAATCTATTGGTGCTATTTAATTGAATTACCATTACCTGTATGCAAAGTTACCATGAGAGCTTTTTAGGGTTTCAGAGACTTTGAAAGAGGGTTTCGTTCCTCTGGAAAAATTGGGCCATAAGACCAGCACCATTGGACTCGTGACCTTCATACGAACACAATCATCACCTCGCGCCTTTTTTATATATGCCCAAGAGCTAATCGCTATTATTCACTGTACTATTTAGTGGGGGTTTAAAACCCCCGCTACTTGTTTGATACTTTTGCAGAAAGAAGAAGACGATGCTACCGTGTCATCATGGGATTGGGGTATTTGAATCTGGCGCGTTTTTATTGTTTTGTACCATTGGCTTTCATTTTCCTATTATAATGTTTATGTCCCATTATACTAACAAACATGCATGTTAGCTTGGTCCCCTACTATGTTTCATAATTTTTTCCATAACGTACTTCCATGCAGTACATGCCCCAGGGCCTACCATGCAACTTCACATCTTTGCTTGCCACGCGCCCAACAACTCCAATCCAAAGGCCAGGATGAACAGTCCACCATGGACACAGTCAACCGCTTCCCACTCAATCAGAGAAGTCAACCAGGCCTTGCATTTCAATGGGCCTAACTACTACAAATTAACCCCCATAATTGGGCCAGAAACCCCCATGTTTGTATTTTCTTTCCCTTTCTTTTTATTCTCTTTTAGTTATTTTAATTTATCTTGATTATTTTAATTAATTCTCATAATACAAAAACATAAAAAAAATCAGAAAAGTCAAAAAGTAAAATATGTTTATTTAATTTTTTAATTCATAAATAGTTTTTGTAAATAAATTTAATAATCCATTTAAGTTAATTTAGGCTTTTTAACTTTAACATTTTTTTTTCTTAAATAAACTAAAAAAAAAACATAAAAATTAGGTTTTAGAAGTGTTATTCTTTTTTCTTAATAAAAAATCTTTTTTATTTCTTATCATTATTAATTATTAATTATCTTGTAAATACTTGTAATTAATTAATTAGGGTTAAATTAGGTTAAACTTAAACAATTTTCTTTAATAATTAAAAACAATTTAGAATTAGGGTTTTATTTAGTTTTTAATTTTAATTAATTTTCTTTATTTGTCATAAATACAAAAACATCAAAAAAATAAATTCTTTTCTCATTAAATCATTAATTAACCTTTAATTTTAATTTAATTTCTTTAAAGGGTCCAACGCCCTCGCACCTTCGATTATAATTCCTTTTCGCGCGTTTGCTTTTATTTTTCTTTTTTAATCTTATGTAATTGCCCTAAAGCCTTGTAATAGATAATTAGGACATTTACTTTCCTTACTTTTATTCAAATCGGGTCTTTGTTTAATTTGGCGATGTATAGACCCGCGCCTTGTAATAGCGTAGGACTTTTATTTTCCGCACTTTAAATTCCGCACCTTTAAACTGTTAATCACATGAAAGAATGTATGCTCAAATAAAATCAAAGCGTAGAACACCCAATGCATGATCAAGATAAAATATAACTTAAAATGACACACAATTCATACACCACTCTTAGGGTACGCCTCACTGTTGCCTTGCCCCTCGAAACGTGGTCGTCGAGTAGAGGACGTTTTAGTAAGTCCTCATGTCCATGAACATGGCATGGGGGTAGCTTCTAAGGTGTCCTACCATTGCTCTGGTGACCACACTGTCCCTAAACTCGAATTGACCCGAACACCTCCAACGGGGGTGCTACCTACCTCTCAACGGTGGGATGGCACTACCTCAAGGACACTTACACAGCCTAATTCCTTAGGGTAGGTAGATGACTCGTAGATACTTGCTGTAATTCAAAAAACAAATCAAAAACTTCTTTTCACACCGACACTTTGCAAAAAGCTTTCAAAAACAACTTTTCAAACACTCTTGAGGACTGATACAAGATTCAAACTAGAATTTTAAACGAAACTTTTTCAAACCCACTCACCTTGAAAAGCAAACAAACATTTTGAAAACACAATGAGCAAGTATCTAAGAGCCCATGGATAACCATGGATAGAAAGGGTGCTGACACCTTCCCTTTCTATAAATCTACCTCCCGAACCGAGAGCAATCTCATAAGGAATTTTTCTGTGCTTTTGTCCTTTCCATATTGGAGAAAATAAAAGACGGTGGCGACTCTTGCTTCCGCGACATTTCGCGAACCAGCGTTAAACAGTCAGTTCCAGATCCACCGATCACAATGATGAACCAAAATTCAAATTCAAGCCTAGGCTGCATAATCTTTGCTTTGCAGGCCTCAAACTTGTTTCTAACTCCATAATTAAATGTTTACACAGCTTATAGAGCTTTAATACAAGCATTAGAGCCTTTTTCCAAGCTACAATTCCATTAATGGCACAAAGGTGCCATTTCCATTTTGATAAAGCACAACTTTTGCAATTGTCAACTCCTTTAGTTTTGCACTTGTTCTTTCTGCACACACAAGCCCTATAAACCAAAAGCAATGTGTCTAAAACCTCTACCAACTCAGACCAGGCTTGTACAAACACTTAGGGACTTGTCTCCTCACTTTTCTTCAAAAGCAAGTTATAGAGCCAAAAGGCTATAACTCAGAAATCTTGAGGAAGCTTGATGTCTAATGTTGTACCCCAAAATTTGCCCTCCCATATTCTTCAAAATTTGCCAAGTCAAAGCTTCAAAATCTCCCCAAGGGTTGCACAGTTCAAGGGCCTCCTAACAGTCAAAAACTAGGGTTTTGGTTCTGATAAAGAAAATGAAGTTTCCAAGGGTCCAATCAAGTCCCACATGCCTACAAACAAGGTCAAGCATCCTCATACCAAGTTTCAAGACTTACAGCTCAAAATTGCACAGTCAAAAACCCTAATTGCACTACAGTCAACTGTAGGGGCAAAATGGTCATTTGACAGTCAAAAGTTCAAATTTTTGGTCAACATCTCATTTCGAAGCCACAAACATCATTTGATCAATGCTTGATCATGATTTTCAAAGCTTGGCTCAAAAAGTCTCAAGATGCAAAAGTTTCCATATTTGGACAGTTGAAAAAGTCAACTGTAACTTGACCAAGGCATAACTTCCACATGGTTTATCAGAAAAATTCCATCCAAAGCTCATTTTGAAGAGAAAGACATTGCCTACAACTACTCTTCATACTTAAAGTCCAAGAAATTCTCTCACAAAAAGTTATCAATTTCAACATTATAGGTCATTTTCAAAAGTCAACAAAAAGGGACTTTAAGTCAAAGGCGATAACTTGAGATTGGTAAATCAAAATGACATGGGACCAAAGACATTGGTTAGAGGACTCAAAGACCTTTCCAAAATGTCCAAGAACATGAGCAAAGCTTAAAAATTGAGCAAGATATGCCTTGTGGAAGTTGGGAAAGTTTTGGACATTTTGAAAAGTCAACATTGCTTCAAAAGTCTTAAAATTGCTAATGGGCCTCTTTTTCTTCAAAAATTCATCATCCAAAACATGTGAACGACCATTTGGCCCAAAGGGAAGTTTTTCATCATTTTTATTTTATTTATTTGAATTTTTAATTGCTAGAAATTCATTTAATTAATTAAAATATATGAAAAATACCAAACCTAAGTTTTTAAATCTTTTTATGCATGAAATACACTCAATATTTCGTGCATGATCAGATATAGAAAGAATCATGGTAATTGGACATGATTGGAACCAAAATAGCATGAAAAAGATTGAAAAATTATATGCCATGAAAATCAAATATCTCTTCATCAATGCAAAGGTTCTTTGGATCAATTTCTCAACCCTAATCGTTCACACATATATACCAATGCAAACCCTAGTGTCCATAACCACAAAGCTGCGCAAGAACACCATAACAAAGTTTGCATTTTTTCAAGAAAACTCAAATACTGAAAACCATCTTCCAGTGCGATTAAAGGCCAAATAACCATTCCATTACCTTCCCGAGACTTCAAGGAAGGTTTTCAGATCAAAACCATCCATCCTAACGCAGAGAAACGGTAGAACGATCGTGCCCTGTACAAGATTTTTTTCATATGCTTGCATCATGATTCATGCGTTTTTAGTACTTTTTAATGTTTGATTTACGTTCCTTGATTGATTCTAAAGCTAACTGTATTGTTTAATTAAGTTTTCATCACCCATACGCGAAACTACCATGGACGATTATTAGGGTTCTTCAAATTTCAAATTGGGTACTTTCACCTACTGTAAAATTGAGACACCTCAATGCCATGGTTGAAATCAGGGAGCTTGGACGATTTGAGAACAACCATCGCGCCTAATTTATGTGGCCATATGGCCTATTCGCTATTATTAAAAAGTGCATATTTTGGGGGGGTTTAAAACCCCCGCTAAGTCTTTTATGTTTCAGGTAAAACACGAACGAGGAAGAAGAAGACTAGGTGGCGAGGCATAAGTGGTTCGTTTGAATTTTCGCGCTAAAGTTCCACTAACCATTGTTTTATCTTATATTATTTGTTTCCTATTATATAACCAAAACGCGTAGTTGGAGCAGTTGGCAAAGCATAGTATTGGTAAGCAACAGGACCTGGGTTCGATCCCAGGTCCCCCTCCCTTTCCATATTATTTTGCTAATCATGCTTATGTGCAATTCGCTTCTAGAGTTCCACCATACTCTCCACATCCAGGCCTTCCATGTGCTTGCTGAGATCAATCAAAGGGCCATAGTTGGAAGAACATCATGGACGTTAGTCAACACACATGCATGCCAGCATAAAAGTCAATAAGGCCAAGGCTTAATGGGCCATAATTGCTAGGACTTTACCTCCAATTGGGGACAGAACCCCCCAAGGTATTGTATTTCTTTTCTTTTCTTTATTTTATTTGTTTCAATTATTTCTTTTTTAATTAATTCCTTTAATTTAATTTATTTTCATAAAACATAAAAACTAATATAAAAATCAGAAAAGACAAAAAATTTAAATATATTTTATTTAACTAATATTTTTGTAAATAAAATCTTGTATCAATTAATTAGTTTTTATTCTAGGGTTAATTTTAAAATCTTTTCTTAATAAACTTAAAAAACTTGTAGAATTAGGTTTTAATTATTTTAATTACTTTTTCTTTTATTTTATCATCTCTAATAATTAATTATTTACTATTATTTTTATAAATCAAATTGCATTAATTAATTAGGTTTAATTTTAGGTAATTTTAACATGTTTTTCTTAATAAATAAAAAAAACTAGAATTAGGGTTAATTTCTCAATTTCATTTAATTCTCACATAAAAAAACCATAAATACAAAAAACCTCCAAAAATAATTTCTTTTTTCATTTCAATTTCATTAATTTAATAATACAATTTAATTTCATTAAAAAGGGTCCAACGCCCTCGCTTTCAATTTTAATTCAATTCGCGCATTTTTATTTTATTTCTTTTAAATACTGATGTAATTCTCCCAAGGCCATGTAAATTAAATATTTATCTTTCGCTTCTTTATTTTCTGTCAAATCGGGTCCTGGATTTTAATTTGGCGACGTGGACCCGCGCCTCTGTAATAGTTTAGGATCTTTACATTTCTCGCAACTTTTTAACTGTTAATAATGGCATGCAAGAATGAATGACAAAATAAAAACAAACGCGTAGATCACCCACGACATGACAAGACAAAAATAAATGAATCTGACACACAAATCACACACCACCCCTAGGGTACGCCTCACTGTTGCCTTGCCTCGAAAGGTGATCGTCGAGTAGAGGATGTCTTAGTAAGTCCTCATGATCCGGGAACCTGGCATGAGGGTAGCTTCTAAGGTGTCTTCCCATTGCTCTGGTGATCACCATGTCCCGAACCTCGAATTGACCCGAATACCTCCAACGGTGGTGCTACCTACCTCTCAATGGTGGGGATGGCACTACTTTAAAGGACATTTACACAGACGAATTCCTTAGGGTAGGTAGACGACTCTAGATACTTGCTCTAAATTCAAAACAAATTCAAAAAATACTTTTCACACCGACACCTTTTCAAAAAAGCTTTCGAAAGCAATTTTTCAAACACTCTTGAGGACCGATACAAGAGTCGAACTGGAATTTTCAAAGAAACTTTTTTAAAACCCACAGTTGAAAAGCAAACAAACCATTTTTGAAAACATAAGTGAGCAAGTATCTAAGAGCCCATGGATAACCATGGATAGAAAGGGTGCTAACACCTTCCCTTTCTATAATCTACCTCCCGAACCGAGAGCAATCTCTATAAGGAATTTTTCTGTGCTTTTGTCCTTTCCATTTGGAGAAAATAAAAGACGGTGGCGACTTTTGCTTCCGCGACATTTCGCGAACCAGCGTTAAACAGTCAGTTCCAGATCCACCGATCACAAAACTGGCGACTCTGCTGAGGACTTAAACTTAAAGTGAGGTGTACCTTAGGGTTAGTTCATAACTGTGTTTTCAATTGTATTGCTTTGCTTGCTTTATTATTGTGGGACTGTCTTGGGAGATCCTAACCCGGATCTGGGGATACCTTCTTAGAAAGTAGCAACAAGGCTGTGAGGGAACTGTGCGGGGTATACCGACATGGTTGAAGCAGTCTGCTACGTTGATGTGGCACTTTGGTGTGTACCGGTAACCCTTGAGTTCAGTCAAGGAGAGTACGGGGCCTCCGCGTGGTGTCGTGAAGCATCAACAGACCTTAGGAACCTTAATTGAACTATCTTGGCCTCTTTAGGGTAGTGAGATAACTGACTTTGGTGCAGTCCGAGGTTGGTTGATACTCGATACTACACTCAATTGAGGGTTGCTTTCCTGGAATATTTCGGTCGCCAGTTCAGTGGCTAAATCAAAATGATGAACAATGAAAGCAATCCCATGATATTGGGACCCTTAGAACCCGGTTACTTCTAATAGGACAGGTTGAGCCCACCAACTTCAAGAGGGTAATACCCAGACCCCATGCTGGCCTTAAACCCTAAGGGCTTGTCTTGTGTGCCTTGTGTGCCTTACATGTTTGTCTTTGTAAATATATGTGGTTTGTTTAATCATAGCATCATGACATCATCCAGCATCATATGCATTGACTAACCATTTCAGGGGTTCGAATCTTCATCTTTGTTCTTGTTTTGTAGGACATGGAAACGGTTCGTAGAAAGACAATTCAAATCAGCCTTGTAAGGATCCCTCCTCAGCTTAAGGAGCTTATATCCAGGATTCCCGAGAGATCTTCATTCAGTGAGAGACATGGAAGACTCATCAGCTTGGTCAATACCAACATTGAGGAAGATATGATCAAGGTCCTGTTCCAATTCTTTGACCCTATGCATCACTATTTCACCTTCTTGGACTATCAGCTGGTACCTACATTGGAGGAGTTCTCCCGGCTCCTGAAGATCCCTATCCTTGATCAACTACCCTACAACGGTACGGAAAAGGAACCCAAGCTTGAAGAGATTGCTAAAGCCTTGCACCTACAGTCATCTGACCTCAAGGGACATTGGGAAGTTAGAAGTGGTATCAAAGGATTCTTAGCCAGGTTTCTGTTTGAAAAGGCCCATGAATGTTGGAACTCCCTTGACTTACAAGATTTTGAAGAAGTTGTGGCCCTCCTTGTCTATGGTTTGGTGTTGTTCCCTAACCCAAATCAGCTTATAGATATCAGTGTTGTCCAGATCTTCATGTCCAGGAATCCTATACCTACGTTACTGGGGGACATCCTTCACTCATGTTACACTCGAACCATGAGAAAAAGAGGTGTCCTTATGTGCTGCACTCCTCTCCTGGGAAGGTGGTTTATTTTGCACCTTCCACAATCAGTTTTGAAGAACGAGCGGGGTTTGAGGTGGTCACAACGGTTGATGACTCTTACACATGCAGACATACATTGGTGCCCTCGGTCTAGAGAGGATGTCACTATCATTGATCGTTGCGGGGAGTACCCTAATGTTCCTTTACTTGGAATCAGAGGAGGTATCACTTACAACCCATGCCTGGCTTGGAGACAGTTTGGTTATGCTCGGAGGGATGGCCCTCATGACATGTTAATTCCTGACATAGTTTTTGACTTCGACAACGATGCACAAGGACTTCGCCAGAGATTTATTAGAGCTTGGAGGATACCCAGTAGGATAGACAGCAAGACACTGGGGCACAGGAATTCCATCCCATTGGAACCTTATCTCAAGTGGGTACGCGCCCGCTCCCAGAAGTTAGTAATGCCTTATCCTCACATGCTCCCTGTGATCAAAGAGCCAGTCTTGGAAGGAGAAGTGTCCTACACCATTCAGCACCCTGATATGCCCACATCCTGGGAAGAGATGCAGAAGAGCTGGATCCAGCTTAAGGAAGAACGAAATTCTCTTGAGACCAGTCTGCATGCTAGTGAAAAGAAGGTCTTGGAGCTCACCCGCCTATTGCATGAGGAGAGGAATCTCAACACCTACATAGCTCCAAAGAGGATGCGTAGTGTCTTTTGGGATTGATTTGTTTTGTAAATATGTGCCCATGAGGCTTTGATATACTGAACAATTATTTCCTTAATGATAACGTGTGTTCCTTTTTGTCTACAACAAATTTGAACTTTCGAACCCTTGAATGCATTGCATAAACACATATCATTCATCATGTGCATAGCAGGTTTTCTCCTTTTCAGGTTACTTACCGTTCTTCGCTGTTTATTTCAGCATCATGAATCCTGACTCATCATCAACTGAGATGTCCATCAAGGCTCTTCAGGCGTAGAATGTGAAATTTCAGGAACTAATCATGGGTTTGGCTCAGGGCCAAGAAGAGCTGAAGGCTCTGCTCCTGAAGAAGGAGAAGAAGAAGAAGAGGAGAACTGTTCTTTTTAACTCGGGCCGAAGGTTTGGAAACACTCTGCAGAATGAAGAGGCTGGTTCTTCTATAGGCAAGGGTACCCCCCAAGGGAAAAAAGGTCCTAGTCCGGTAGTCTCCGACAACGAGACTGATTTTGATGAGGAACATTATCCTCCTGCAGAAGACAGATACAAGCAGTTGGAGGACAGGTTGAATGCCATGGAGATCCAACAGGTGCCCGGGCTGGATTTCGGAGACTTGGGTTTGTCTACTGGTGTGATCATTCCCCATAAGTTCAAAGCATCATCCTTTACCAAATATGACGGGGCATCTTGTCCCAAGCTACATCTCAGATCCTACGTACGGAAGATTCAACCGTACTCAGTGGACAAAAACTTGTGGATCCACTTCTTCCAGGAGATTCTTTCAGGGACTCATCTCGAATGGTTCTATCAGCTGGATGGGACCAAGGTTCGTAACTGGGAGGAGTTGGCTACTGCTTTCCATAAGCAGTATCAATATAATGCCGACCTTGCCCCTACACGTACCTAACTCCAGGGTATGTCGCTAGGGTCAAGTGAAGGTTTTAAAGAGTACGCTCAGAAGTGGAGGGATCTGGCTGGCAGAGTACAGCCTCCGTTGACTGACCGGGAATTGGTAGACATGTTCTTGGGGACCCTATCTGGGCCATTTTTCAACCATCTTATCGGGAATTCGTCTGCAGGGTTTACTGATCTTATTCTGACTGGAGAGAGAATTGAGGCTGGGTTGAAGTCCGGTAAAATTCAGAAGGGCGCATCCTCAAGCTCTGAGAAGAAGCCCTTCAAAAAGGAGGCCAGTGCGGTATACGGCTCTAGAAGACAAGAGAAACCTGAGCGCCGCCAATCAGTCAATGCGGTGATGATTGCCAAGCCTGCTGCCGCTCCTCGGCAAACCAATCCACCAAGGGCTGAAAGACCCCAGAGAGAGTTTACCCGTTTGAGCATGACTTTGTCGCAGATCTTGCCACAGTTGCTGTCCACCAACTTAGTGACTATCAGGGAGGCCCCGAAGGTCGTGAATACTGCCTCTCCGAAATACAATCCAAATGCCCGTTGTGCTTATCACTCCGATAGCCCGGGGCATTCCACTGATGACTGTTGGGCATTAAGGAACAAGCTGCAGGACCTTATTGATGCGAAGGAGGTACAATTTGAGGCATCTGAGAAGCCTAATGTAGTGACAGCTCCCCTGCCTGCTCATGGAGTGAATGCTATTGGGGACGAAGATGAGGTGGATGAAGCTGAGTTTGATAGCTGGATTTACCCGGCTACCGATAGTGGACCTAGCAATTGGAGTGCAAAGGACAATCTACCTGTTTCCCTTGTTACTGAGTAATGAATTCCTATGTTTTTGGCATTTGTAATAAACAATTAAAACTCTATGGCCCGGTGTCTTACCCGGGGCACCGTGGCTTCATTTGTGAGGGCATATAAATTGTCATTTCATATATCATGAATAAAGATCTTGGACGTTTTCTCGCATTTCAAATTTTATGCTCCCTTTCTTTCTTTCCTTTCATTATATCGCAAAACAGCTATATTTACACACACTCACTCATACAGGTTTCAATCCACTCTGGATCTCACTGGTAACGACTCTGCTACTGCCAGTTATGACTTCGAAAATCCGATCAACTTAGCCGAAGACGAAGGTGAAGATGATTGCGAAGTGCCTGGCGAACTTGCAAGGCTGTTACTCCAGGAAGAGAGGGCAATTCAACCACATGAGGAGCCAGTGGAGACAATAAATCTGGGTACTGAGGCAGATAGAAAGGAGGTAAAGATTGGTGCCAACCTAGAGCTCAGCGTGAAGCAACGGTTGACTAAGATGCTACATGATTATATGGAGATCTTTGCCTGGTCCTACGAAGACATGCCCGGGTTGGATACCGATATTGTAGTCCATCACTTGCCTACCAAGGAAGATTGCCCTCCGGTTAAGCAAAAGGTCCACCGTATGCGTCCAGAGATGTCTAAGAAGATCAAAGCCGAGGTTATGAAACAGTTTGATGCTGGGTTCCTCGCAGTGACTTCTTACCCCCAGTGGGTTGCTAACGTGGTGCCGGTACCTAAGAAAGATGGGAAGGTCAGAATGTGTGTCGATTACAGAGATCTGAACAGGGACAGCCCCAAAGATGACTTCCCCTACCTCACATTGATGTCCTTGTTGACAATACAGCTCAGCATAAGGTGTTCTCTTTCATGGATGGTTTTTCAGGTTACAATCAGATCAAGATGGCTCCTGAAGACATGGAAAAAACTACCTTTGTTACTCAGTGGGGCACCTTCTGTTACAAGGTCATGCCTTTTGGACTAAAGAACGCTGGGGCAACCTACCAACGTGCCATGGTTGCTTTATTTCATGACATGATCCATCATGAGATAGAAGTGTATGTTGACGACATGATCGCAAGGTCCCAGACTGAGGAAGAACACCTTGATCATCTGCAGAAGTTGTTTGACCGGTTGAAATTGTACAAGCTGAGGTTGAACCTGAACAAGTGCACCTTCGGGGTAAGATCTGGGAAGTTGGTAGGCTTCGTTGTAAGTGATAAGGGAATTCAAGTGGACCCTGCCAATGTTAAAGCTATTCAAGAGATGCCAGTTCCTAGGACGGAGAAAGAGGTCAGAGGCTTTTTAGGACGCCTGAATTACATTGCTCGATTCATCTCGCACCTGACTGCTACCTGTGAGCCAATCTTCAAGCTGCTGAAGAAAGATCAGGTAGTACGTTGGAACGATGAATGTCAGGCTGCTTTTGACAGAATCAAGGAGTATCTCCAAGAACCACCCATCCTTATGCCACCGGTTGAAGGGAGACCTCTGATACTGTACCTGTCAGTGCTTGACAACTCAATGGGGTGTGTGCTGGGGCAGCATGACGAGTCTGGCCGAAAAGAGCATGCCATTTATTACCTTAGCAAAAAGTTTACCGACTGTGAGACCCGATACTCACTGCTCGAGAAAACTTGCTACGCTTTGGTATGGGCTGCTCGCCGGCTGAGACAGTATATGCTGACTCACACTACCTTGTTGATCTCAAAGATGGATCCTATAAAGTACATATTTGAAAAGCCTGCTCTGTCTGGGAGAATAGCAAGATGGAAGATGATCTTAACAGAATACGACATTCAGTACACGACCCAGAAAGCCATCAAGGGAAGTGTATTGGCAGACCACTTGGCACATCAGGCAGTAGACGACTATCAGTCAATGAACTTCGAGTTTCCAGACGAGAGCATCATGATTGTGACTGATTGTGAAGTACCTGGACCGGATGAAGGACCTGAGGAAGGATCCCGATGGTCTATGCACTTTGATGGAGCCTCCAATGCCTTGGGTAACGGCATCGGTGCTGTGATCATATCTCCACAAGGCACTCATACTCCACTCACTGCCCGACTATGTTTCAACTGTACCAACAACATGGCGGAGTATGAGGCGCGCATCATAGGTCTTCAAGCTGCGATCGACCTAAGGATCAAGTTTCTGAGTGTCTTCGGAGATTCCGCTCTTGTGATCAATCAGATCAAAGGAGAGTGGGATACGAAACATCCGAATCTTATTCCTTACAGAGAATGTGTGTTGACCTTGATCCCCCACTTCACAGAGATAACCTTTAAACACTTCCCAAGAGAGGAGAATCAGTTGGCGGACGCGTTAGCTACGATGTCTTCTATGTTCAAGGTCAAATGGGACAATGAGGCTCGCCGGATCATCATCTGGAAACTGGACGAACCGGCATACTGTTGTGATCTTGAGACTGAATTGATGACTGAGAAGCCTTGGTACCATGAGGTGAAGAGATATTTGGAAGCTCAGGAATACCCTGAAGGTGCATCTGTCAACGACAAGAAGTTTCTGAGAAGGTTCGCAGCGAAGTTCTTCCTTAGCAACGACATCTTGTACAAGCGAAACCATGATTCGACCTTACCGCGTTGTGTGGATAAGACAGAAGCAGAAAGGATCATGGAAGAGCTACACGAAGGGACCTTCGGAACACATTCCAGTGGACACACTATGGCGAAGAAAATCCTTCGGGCAGGGTATTTCTGGTCCACAATGGAAGCCGACTGCTACCAACACTCTCGGACATGCCATAAATGCCAGATATATGCAGACAAGGTGCATGTTCCTCCGGTTCCTCTAAATGTTCTGACTGCGCCTTGGCCGTTTGCAATGTGGGGCATAGACATGATCGGTGAGATTAAACCTACGGCATCCAACGGGCATCGCTTCATCCTAGTGGCGATTTATTACTTCACGAAGTGGGTCAAAGCAGCTTCCTATGCTACGGTAACCAAGACGGTTGTGGCACAGTTCATTCGGCATAATCTGATGTGTCGATACGGCGTCCCAGAAAGGATCATTACAAATAACGGTACCAATCTCAATAACAAGATGATCACTGAGCTCTGCGAGCAGTTCAAGATACAGCACCACAACTCTTCTCCTTACAGACCGAAGATGAATGGGGCTGTAGAAGCAGCAAATAAAAATATTAAGAAAATCGTGCAGAAGATGACAGTGACTTATAAAGATTGGCACGAGATGTTACCGTTCGCTCTACATGGGTACCGTACCTCAGCCAGGACGTCAACCGGGGCAACTCCTTTCTCCTTGGTCTACGGCATGGAGGTAGTCTTACCGATCGAAGTGCAAATACCCTCTCTCTGGATAATGAAGGATGCAGATCTGAACGAAGATGATTGGATCCAGACACGACTTGATCAACTAAACCTTATTGATGAAAAGAGACTTGCTGCTATCTGTCATGGTCAGACGTATCAGAAACGGATGATCAGGGCATTTAACAAAAAGGTCAGACCACAAGAATATCAAGTTGGGGATCTGGTAATCAAGCAAATCATCCTTCCTCAGAGTGATCCAAGGGGAAAATGGACCCCTACGTACAAAGGGCCATTTGTGGTTAAGCATGTGTTCTCAGGAGGAGCCATGATTTTAACCAACATGGATGGTGACGACCTTCCTCACCCCGCCAATGCAGACATAGTAAAAAGATACTACGCATGAAAAAAGACCCGCTAGGCTGACATGCCTAGGCAAAAATTAGGGCTTCCCGGAGAACCAAAAGGGTTCGGGCAAAATGAAGGGATGAAATGAAAAAATCTGTACACCCGGCAAGTCGAAAACCTGAAAAGGCGGCTTGGGCAAAAATGGGTATCCCGATGGACTGAAAACCCGAAAGGGCGGTCCAGGCAAAAGTTAGGGATAAAGCGTAATACTATGTCTCATTGGATCACTTTGCATCCAGAATCCGGTATCTACATCAAGGTCAGACGGCATCAATCAGTCAACTTCATCTTCAACTAAGGTCATCAAGTGATGAGACGTCGGAGATATAAGGGCAATAGCAGAGTTGAAACCCAGTGGGATCATTCATTTCACACAGCTGTTTTATTTTCTCTTGTACAAATTGTATAAACTCTTTTGTTCGGCGGTGTTCTCTTACTAGGACGTCAAGCCTCTTGTACATAAAACGCCTATTTACAGGAAAATTCAAAATCAATATAAAAATCACTTTTTCAGTTAAAATTGCCAATTGTTTTTTCCTTTTCTGTTTTGTTTTGCGAAGAACGTCCAAGGTTCAATTTGTGATATATGCATTGACAATAATTTGCTAACTCATGAATATTTGCATACGAAACAAAGGATTAATTACAGGTAACATTAGAAACAGGGGCAATAAAGAGTTGTCTAAGCAATCTAATTGTTCTACCCTCCAAGGTATCAAGGTAGGTTCAGCTGAAGAACATAACCAGATATCTTAATTCCCCAGAGAGTGAGCCAGCAAGCAGTGTACTCTCCTCGAGCCAAGCTATATTATCAACCTTAAGGAAGTTGAGTATCCTCCAGCAGATCTCAATATTCCCCAGCAGTATATATGCATTCTTAACAAGCATCCCCGGCAGTCTTGGTCTAAAGATTGTTCCCCGACGGTACATCAAGCATTCAGTGGAGTCACTTCCCCGATACAGCTCAAAACTTCCCCAGGAGAGTCCAATCCAGTTTCCCCAGGAAAGTTGGAATTCATCTCCCCAAGCAGTAAGCTTATCCCCAGTAGATTCTGGAAGCTTATCCTCGCAGAGCACGAACGCGTCCCCCGACTTTATTCAAAGAGTTATTTCCCTACCAGGATATAACTGGGTTATCCCCAGCCAAAAGCCACGGAAAGACCGTCCTCGGCAAAGTCTTCTTGTCCCCAGTGAAGTCTATTAACACTTCCAACACAACAAGGGTATCCCCAGCAAGTTATTATCAACAACTCAACAAAGTACCTCTCTCCCCACAGAGTATTTCTTCCCAGCAAGATCGTTAGGGTATTTTTCTCCCCGCAGAGTGATCCATTCGCCAAGTTTATTCCCCAACGGAGTTATCTTCTCCTACCGGTATTCTTGCAATTATCGTCCCCAGCGGAAGCAAAATCTATCCTCCAACATCAGCCCAGGAGTGACTTCCCGGCACCCGTCAAGGATTTACTTTCCTAGACATTCATAAACATCACATTCTCATACATTATAGCATGCATATACGCATCATATCTTATAAATCTCATTTATGTTGAGAACATCATTGCTTGATCCATATCATGCATTGCATATGACTAACTTTTACCTTTCAGGAAAGAGTCAGTTAAGTTCTCAGCTATGTTCAAGACCTAGACCGTTTCAGTTAAGTCGACCCTAAGACTTTTCTGTTTCTTATCCAGGCCAAGGCCTTCTCTGGTTAAGTTAGATCGACCCTAAGATCTCCCTGTTTCTTATCCAGTTGAAGATTTCAAGACCTAGACCGGTTCAGTTAAATCGACCCTAAGATTTTTCTGTTTCTTATCCAGTCAAAGGCCTTCTCTAGTCCAGCTAAATCGACCCCTAACAGATTTTCCTGATAAAGACTCAGTAGAAGATATCCAAGATTCTCTCAATGATTACTGTTGAGATTGAAGTCGCCCAAGATTCTCTCAATGATTACTGTTGAGGTTGAAGTCGCCCAAGATTATCTCAATGATTACTGTTGAGGTTGAAGTTGCCCAAGATTCTCTCAATGATTACTGTTGAGGTTGAAGTCGCCCAAGATTCTCTCAATGATTACTGTTGAGGTTGAAGTCGCCCAAGATTCTCTCAATGATTACTATTGAGGTTGAAGTCGCCCAAGATTCTCTCAATGATTACTGTTGAGGTAGAAGTCACCCAAGTTTCTCTCGATGATTACTGTTGAGGTTGAAGTCGCTTATGGTTCTCTCCCCTTTATTGCGGAGGTAGTAAGCGTCCCCAGATTCGCTCAGCGTTACTGTTGAGGTTGAAGTCGCCCAAGATTCTCTCAGCGTTCCTGTTGAGGTAGTAATCATCCAAGGTTCTCTCAGCGTTCCTGTTGAGGTAGTAACCATCCCTGGTTCATTATCACTTTTTGAAGACCCAGATCCAGCTCCTGTAACCAGTCAGGATACATCTATACAAAGAATCTGAAGACCAACTCCTGTAACAAGTCAGGTAATCCTTTTCTTTTGCAGGTACGCAAGTTCTCGCTAAGGAATCTCTTACGCGATCAACACCCATATGGCATCTATAAGCCCATCCACCTATCCATCATCTCTCAGCATGGCATCTATAAGTCCATCATCCTATTCATCAATCTCCAAATGGCATCTATAAGCCCATTCCCACCATCATACCACTATGTGAGCGCAAATTTCTGGGCACTCTAGTGTTCAATCATCTTCCACCTTCGGATTACGAAAGGCACGTCAGCCAATCTGCATCCTCAGGTCTAAGAAGATTGAACAGGGGCAACTGTTGTACCCCAAAATTTGCCCTCCCATATTCTTCAAAATTTGCCAAGTCAAAGCTTCAAAATCTCCCCAAGGGTTGCACAGTTCAAGGGCCTCCTAACAGTCAAAAACTAGGGTTTTGGTTCTGCTAAAGAAAATGAAGTTTCCAAGGGTCCAATCAAGTCCCACATGCCTACAAACAAGGTCAAGCATCCTCATACCAAGTTTCAAGACTTACAGCTCAAAATTGCACAGTCAAAAACCCTAATTGCACTACAGTCAACTGTAGGGGCAAAATGGTCATTTGACAGTCAAAAGTTCAAATTTTTGGTCAACATCTCATTTCGAAGCCACAAACATCATTTGATCAATGCTTGATCATGATTTTCAAAGCTTGGCTCAAAAAGTCTCAAGATGCAAAAGTTTCCATATTTGGATAGTTGAAAAAGTCAACTGTAACTTGACCAAGGCATAACTTCCACATGGTTTATCAGAAAAATTCCATCCAAAGCTCATTTTGAAGAGAAAGACATTTCCTACAACTCCTCTTCATACTTCAAGTCCAATAAATGCTCTCACAAAAAGTTATCAATTTCAACATTATAGGTCATTTTCAAAAGTCAACAAAAAGGGACTTTAAGTCAAAGGCGATAACTTGAGATTGGTAAATCAAAATGACATGGGACCAAAGACATTGGTTAGAGGACTCAAAGACCTTTCCAAAATGTCCAAGAACATGAGCAAAGCTTAAAAATTGAGCAAGATATGCCTTGTGGAAGTTGGGAAAGTTTTGGACATTTTGAAAAGTCAACATTGCTTCAAAAGTCTTAAAATTGCTAATGGGCCTCTTTTTCTTCAAAAATTCATCATCCAAAACATGTGAACGACCATTTGGCCCAAAGGGAAGTTTTTCATCATTTTTATTTTATTTATTTGAATTTTTAATTGCTAGAAATTCATTTAATTAATTAAAATATATGAAAAATACCAAACCTAAGTTTTTAAATCTTTTTATGCATGAAATACACTCAATATTTCGTGCATGATCAGATATAGAAAGAATCATGGTAATTGGACATGATTGGAACCAAAATAGCATGAAAAAGATTGAAAAATTATATGCCATGAAAATCAAATATCTCTTCATCAATGCAAAGGTTCTTTGGATCAATTTCTCAACCCTAATCGTTCACACATATATACCAATGCAAACCCTAGTGTCCATAACCACAAAGCTGCGCAAGAACACCATAACAAAGTTTGCATTTTTTCAAGAAAACTCAAATACTGAAAACCATCTTCCAGTGCGATTAAAGGCCAAATAACCATTCCATTACCTTCCCGAGACTTCAAGGAAGGTTTTCAGATCAAAACCATCCATCCTAACGCAGAGAAACGGTAGAACGATCGTGCCCTGTACAAGATTTTTTTCATATGCTTGCATCATGATTCATGCGTTTTTAGTACTTTTTAATGTTTGATTTACGTTCCTTGATTGATTCTAAAGCTAACTGTATTGTTTAATTAAGTTTTCATCACCCATACGCGAAACTACCATGGACGATTATTAGGGTTCTTCAAATTTCAAATTGGGTACTTTCACCTACTGTAAAATTGAGACACCTCAATGCCATGGTTGAAATCAGGGAGCTTGGACGATTTGAGAACAACCATCGCGCCTAATTTATGTGGCCATATGGCCTATTCGCTATTATTAAAAAGTGCATATTTTGGGGGGGTTTAAAACCCCCGCTAAGTCTTTTATGTTTCAGGTAAAACACGAACGAGGAAGAAGAAGACTAGGTGGCGAGGCATAAGTGGTTCGTTTGAATTTTCGCGCTAAAGTTCCACTAACCATTGTTTTATCTTATATTATTTGTTTCCTATTATATAACCAAAACGCGTAGTTGGAGCAGTTGGCAAAGCATAGTATTGGTAAGCAACAGGACCTGGGTTCGATCCCAGGTCCCCCTCCCTTTCCATATTATTTTGCTAATCATGCTTATGTGCAATTCGCTTCTAGAGTTCCACCATACTCTCCACATCCAGGCCTTCCATGTGCTTGCTGAGATCAATCAAAGGGCCATAGTTGGAAGAACATCATGGACGTTAGTCAACACACATGCATGCCAGCATAAAAGTCAATAAGGCCAAGGCTTAATGGGCCATAATTGCTAGGACTTTACCTCCAATTGGGGACAGAACCCCCCAAGGTATTGTATTTCTTTTCTTTTCTTTATTTTATTTGTTTCAATTATTTCTTTTTTAATTAATTCCTTTAATTTAATTTATTTTCATAAAACATAAAAACTAATATAAAAATCAGAAAAGACAAAAAATTTAAATATATTTTATTTAACTAATATTTTTGTAAATAAAATCTTGTATCAATTAATTAGTTTTTATTCTAGGGTTAATTTTAAAATCTTTTCTTAATAAACTTAAAAAACTTGTAGAATTAGGTTTTAATTATTTTAATTACTTTTTCTTTTATTTTATCATCTCTAATAATTAATTATTTACTATTATTTTTATAAATCAAGTTGCATTAATTAATTAGGTTTAATTTTAGGTAATTTTAACATGTTTTTCTTAATAAATAAAAAAAACTAGAATTAGGGTTAATTTCTCAATTTCATTTAATTCTCACATAAAAAAACCATAAATACAAAAAACCTCCAAAAATAATTTCTTTTTTCATTTCAATTTCATTAATTTAATAATATAATTTAATTTCATTAAAAAGGGTCCAACGCCCTCGCTTTCAATTTTAATTCAATTCGCGCATTTTTATTTTATTTCTTTTAAATACTGATGTAATTCTCCCAAGGCCATGTAAATTAAATATTTATCTTTCGCTTATTTATTTTCTGTCAAATCAGGTCCTGGATTTTAATTTGGCGATGTGGACCCGCGCCTCTGTAATAGTTTAGGATCTTTACATTTCTCGCAACTTTTTAACTGTTAATAATGGCATGCAAGAATGAATGACAAAATAAAAACAAACGCGTAGATCACCCACGACATGACAAGACAAAAATAAATGAATCTGACACACAAATCACACACCACCCCTAGGGTACGCCTCACTGTTGCCTTGCCTCGAAAGGTGATCGTCGAGTAGAGAATGTCTTAGTAAGTCCTCATGATCCGGGAACCTGGCATGAGGGTAGCTTCTAAGGTGTCTTCCCATTGCTCTGGTGATCACCATGTCCCGAACCTCGAATTGACCCGAATACCTCCAACGGTGGTGCTACCTACCTCTCAATGGTGGGGATGGCACTACTTTAAAGGACATTTACACAGACGAATTCCTTAGGGTAGGTAGACGACTCTAGATACTTGCTCTAAATTCAAAACAAATTCAAAAAATACTTTTCACACGACACCTTTTCAAAAAAGCTTTCGAAAGCAATTTTTCAAACACTCTTGAGGACCGATACAAGAGTCGAACTGGAATTTTCAAAGAAACTTTTTTAAAACCCACAGTTGAAAAGCAAACAAACCATTTTTGAAAACATAAGTGAGCAAGTATCTAAGAGCCCATGGATAACCATGGATAGAAAGGGTGCTAACACCTTCCCTTTCTATAATCTACCTCCCGAACCGAGAGCAATCTCTATAAGGAATTTTTCTGTGCTTTTGTCCTTTCCATTTGGAGAAAATAAAAGACGGTGGCGACTCTTGCTTCCGCGACATTTCGCGAACCAGCGTTAAACAGTCAGTTCCAGATCCACCGATCACATCTAACCTTTTCCATACTTATACACAAATGTTTTACAACCTAACACACGATTGAAAAAGCTCAGAAACTCTCCCAAACACTTTATCACTAAAAATCTGCCATAACTTGCAGTTTTGCACCTTACATAGCAATCTCAAAAACCACTCGTGCGTTTTGAATTTTAACCATCTAAACACTTAATATAGATAATCTCTAAGTGTTTCGGACCTTGGTTCCCTCACTGTAACTCCTCCTTATTCATCTGCCATTTTTACATTTCAAGCTTGCAGGTTGACTTGAGTAGGGAGATTCAGGGACTTTCAAGACAAGGTAAGGATTGGAATACACTCAGGGAGGTCCAGGCAAGCTAAACAGATTCTCAGGCCTTCTCAAAACTTGCTCAAACTCCATTCACGATCTCAACTGAAAGAGGTAAAAACTCAAACTTATATCTCTTTATACAAGCATCCTTTGGTCTTGATTTGTGAAAACAAAATATAGATATCATTGCACTAAAGCCAACCATGTTCATAGATTTCATTTATATTCATTATGTATAGAGAATTTTGGATTTGAATTTTCTGTAAAAATTAGGTTTTAAATTAGGGCAAGCAAAATTAACTTTGATCTTTGATCTTTGACTTTTAGTTTACATAAGATATATGGTTGAACTCGTGAGAAGAAACACTGTAATTTTCATGTTTGGACTTTCCATTTTCATGGAGAAATGAGAGAGATACAGGTGGTCCGGCCATGGCTCAAGGTTGAAGATGAAGTTGCCTTCAGGGGGCGTTTTATAATATATATTTATACCTTTGTTTATATGAACGGATGTACAACCACCCCAGTGGTAAGACAGTGCGCAAAAATGCCATAGGTCATGGGTTCGAGCCTTGGCGCTACCTTTTGCAATTTTCCATATTTTTCCACCTTTTTTTTTGTTTTGCAGCGTGGGCTTCAGACTTTGGGCCTTGTGTTTTTTTGCTAACCTCCTGCCTCCTCTTTGCTTGCAGCACCCCTGGCCCAAATATTTTCATTTACTTATTTTGTTTTTGTTTTATTTTACCAAATATATTTTTCTTAATATTAAAAATCACAAAAAATATAAAAATGATAGATTTTATTTTGACTTATCTTATTTCATTTTTCTCAATAAAAAAATATTTTCTTTAGTTATATATATTATCTATTTTTCTTAAATAACTTGGTAAATTAATTTAGAACTAGTTTTAATATTTATTTTTCTTCATATTTATTAAACATATTACTTTAATACAAAAAGACCAAAATACCTCATAAATACCACATATTATTTTTCAAGACAAAAAATGCAAAAATACTTACTTTTTCTCAAAGAAATTTATTCCCTTTTAATAAAATAGAATTAGGGTTTAATCAAAATCCTTTCTAAAAATAATTTCCTTTCCTAATTAATTTAAGTTTAATCTTGATTTATTTATTAGGTTTAGGTTAAAACTTTTTTTCACATAAAAAACCAAACAAAATCTTCTTTGCATTCATACATCTTTGCATATTTAATTTATCTTGTATATTATTTATTCCAATATTTGTACAAATTCAATTTGGTTGTAATAGATTAATTAGGTTTATATTATTGCAATCCACATTCATAAATTGTATACCCCCCTCCCACAAATGTTGTAATAGTGTAGTAATCTTTAAATTTCACAATTTATCGCTTTTATATAACATGCTAGTAATTAGGGTTTGTATGGCAAGATAAAATCAACCAAATAGAAAACCCTAATCCAAGACAAAATCAAGCATGAAAATGACATACTTGCACACAAAACACCCGTAGGATTATCCCACTTGGTTGCCTTACAGAAATGGTTATATTACGCATGTAAAGTGTCTTAGCAAAAACAAATAAATACAAGATCATAGACCCTCGATGACGCTATTCAAAGTTGCCTTACAAAAATGATCTTAGTCGCTAAAAAATACTAAGATGCTTTACAACATTGCTAATCATGGTTATACGATGACCCACGACCGTCCCGTTTACATCCAAAGGTAGGGCTGCTTACCAAATCAATGGTAAGACAACAATATCAAAGGAAAAGAAAATGGACAAGAAAGACATTTGAGTAGGTAGATTACTTTTAATTACTTGCTCCATTTCAAACAAATATCCTTGCTATTTTCAAAACAAACACACACA
Organism: Vicia faba; assembly: GCA_948472305.1. NCBI lineage: Eukaryota > Viridiplantae > Streptophyta > Magnoliopsida > Fabales > Fabaceae > Vicia > Vicia faba. The sequence continues at coordinate 187,125,427 of OX451737.1, read as the reverse complement.
CATTTCCCAAACATCTTACAAACATTGAAAACATTTTCAAAAAAAGACAAACATCTTTGTATACATTCTTACGAACGAGAATCATTACAAAGATTGCCTAAACAATGGCCTCTTTACAAAATACTTTAAAAAATCACACAAAGCATAATTTCAAACAAAAGTAAGTGATCTAGCAAGTAACTAAGATCCCATGGAAAACCATGGATGAAAAGGGTGCTAATACCTTCCCTTTTCATAATCTACCCCCCGAACTCAAGAAACAATCTCAAAGGTCTTTCTTGTGCTTTTTACCTTTCCTTTTGGATAAAAGAAAAGTCAGTGGCGACTCTTGCTAACCGCAACATTTGCGATAAAACACAAAACCTTCAAGCCAGTTCTCCCACCGTATCACAGAACTGACGACTCTGCTGGGGAATATTCTAAAAGTGGGGTTACCTTAGGGCTAGGCCACATTTACTTGTTTACATTGTTTGACTTATTTTCTTTACATTATGGTTCTTTGTTTGGGTTTGAATCCTCTACCCAGATTTGGGATACATTATAGGTAAGTAGCAATACATTATGGAAACTGTGTGGGGTATACCGACATGGTCTAAGCAATAGCTACGTTAGTGCGACATATTTGTGGATACCGGTAGCCTTTGTGTTAATCAAGGAGAATACGGGGCCGCTGAGTGATGTCATGAAGCACTAATGAACTTCTAGACCTTTACTTGACCAACTTGGCCTTTAGGATGTAGTGAGATGATCGGCTTTGGTGCAGTCCGAAGTTGGTAGATACTCGATACTACACTCATTGAGGTTTGGTTTCTTGGGATATTTCGGTCGCCATTAAAGAGTTTTGAGCTGAAACAATGACCAAGGAAACAATCCAGTGATATTGAGCTCCTTAGAACCCGGTTACTTTTACTAGGACAGGTTTGAGCCAACTAAACTTCAAGAGGGTACTTACCTATAAAACTTTATGCAAGCCTAAACCTAGGACTTGTTTTGCTTTGCTTGTATATGCATACTTGTACATAACATCATGGACATCATGAACATCATATACATCCACTAACCATTTCAAGGATTTTGGGATTCATCTTTGTTCTTGTTTTGTAGGAAATGGATTCACTTTGCAGGAAAACTATTCAAGTCAACCTTGTGAGAATTCCTCCACAACTTAAGGAGCTAGATTCAAAGATTCCTAAGAACTCTCCATTCACCGAAAGACATGGTCGTCTACTTAACTTGGTCACCTTCAACACAGATGAGGATATGATGAAGGTGCTCTTTCAGTTCTTTGATCCTTTGCACCATTGCTTCACATTCCCCGACTATCAACTTGTGCCTACTTTGGAAGAATTCTCTCAACTCTTGAGGATTCCCATTCTCAATAAACTACCTTTCAACGGTACAGAAAGAGATCCACAGCCAGAAGAGATTTCTCAAGCTTTACACTTGCACTCATCTGATGTCATAACTCATTGGGAAACAAGGAGTGGTGTCAAAGGTTTCTTAGCAAAGTTTCTGTTTAAGAAAGCCCAAAGTTGTTGGAATTCCTTAGACTTGCAAGCTTTTGAGGAAATTGTGGCTCTCCTAATCTATGGGATGGTTTTGTTTCCAAACCCTAACCAACTCATAGATGTGAACACCGTCAAAATCTTCATATCACGCAACCCAGTACCTACATTGCTAGGGGATATCCTACACTCTTTTCACACTCGCACGATGAGGAAAAAAGGTGTCCTTATGTGTTGCACTCCTTTCTTGGCAAGATGGTTTATTTCTCATCTTCCCCAATCAGTCTTAAAGAATGAGTAAGGTTCAAGATGGTCACAAAGGTTGATGACGCTCAAACATTCAGACATTCATTAGTGCTCCCGATCCAAAGAGAATGTTATCATCGTTGACCATTATGGAGAATTTCCTAATGTCCCTTTACTTGGCATTAGGGGAGGAGTCACCTAAAACCCATGCTTAGCCTTAAGGCAGTTTGGTTATGCCCGAAGGGATGGCCCGCACGAGATGCTGATTCAAGGTTTGGTATTCGACTACGACAACGATAATCAAGGTCTTCGCCAGAGATTTATCCGAGCTTGGAGGATGCTAAACAAGGTGGATAGCAAGACTTTGGGGCACAAGAATTCCATCCCCCTTGAGCCTTACCTCAAATGGGTACGAACTCGCGCTCAGAATCTTATGATGCCTTACCCCTCCATTCTCCCAGTAATCATTGAGCCTGTCAAGGAAGGAGATGTTCCATACACTATCCTACATCCTGACATGCCCACATCTCTTGAAGACCTCCAAAGGGATTGGATACAACTCAAAGGAGAGCGATATACTTTTGAAACCCAATTCTATGCAAGCGAGAAGAAGGTTTTGGAGCTCACTAGGCTACTTCATGAGGAGCAGACTCTGAATGCCTACATTGCACCAAAGAGGATGCACACTACTTTTATATCTTAGAGTTTTGTATTATTTTGCCCAAGGGGCCTTGATGTACTCAAACTTTATCTTATTAATATAACGTGTGTTTCCTTTTTGTCTAAAACAAATTTGAATATTTGAAATCCTTGAAAACATTGTATATGCATCTACCATTCATCATAACATAAACAGGTCTTTTGCAACAAGTCTCCTCATCTCTCTACTGTTTATTTCAGTAAGATGGATCTCGAGAAAACAGTGAAAGATCTCCAAGCTCATAATACGCAGTTTCAATAGTTGCTCATGACCCTAGCCAAGGGGCAAGAAGAGTTGAAGACTCTGCTGGCTGAAGAGAGGAAGAAGAAAATAAAGAAGGTAACCGGAGTCTTAAACATGGGAAGAGGATTTCATGGGCAGACTAGAAGGACTTTGAACTTTGCAACAACATCCGGTGAAGGAGAAGGGAAAGGCAAGGAAATAGTTGTCCCGTAAGAATCAGAAGAAGAGGAAGAGGAAGAAGAAGACTACTTTGAGGAACAGTACCCTCCAGCTGATGATAAGTATAAACATCTTGAAGAACGGTTGAGCGCGATGGAAATCCAAAAGGTGCCAGGTTTGGACTTTGAGGAATTGGGACTAGTGTCAGGGATTGTGATTCCTCCGAAATTCAAAGTGCCTATATTTTCCAAATATGATGGAGTGTCATGCCCTAAAATGCATCTTCGATCATATGTGAGGAAAATTCAACCCCATACCGCTGATAAAGACTTATGGGTGCACTTTTTCCAAGACAGTCTGTCTGGAACACAACTCGACTGGTTTTACCAACTAGAAAGGGCCAATGTTTACAATTGGGAAGACCTTGCTGCAACTTTATACAAGCAATATCAATAAAATGCCGATTTGGCGCCTACCCGTACTCAACTCCAGAGTATGGCCATGGCTTCCAATGAAGGTTTCAAGGATTACGCACAAAAATGGAGAGATTTGGATGGAAGAGTTCAACCCCCTCTGTCTAAAAGGGATTTGGTAGACATGTTCTTAGGCACCTTACTTGGTCCCTTTTTCAACCATTTAATCAGAAGTTCATCTGCAGGCTTTACGGAGCTAATATTGACCAGAGAGAGGGTAGAAGCTGGCATAAAAAGTGGAAAGATTCATAAGGATTCATCTTCTTATACAACTGTAAGGAAACCTTTCATCAGGAAGAAAGAGATAACTGTTGTATATCCGCAAAGAAACCAAGATAGAGCCGAACGCCAACCAATGGTGGGGGCCGTTATGATTCCTAAGCCTACGTCTGATCAACAAAGAAGTAATCAACCAAGGGTAGAAAGGCCAGTCAAGCAGTTTACCAGAATCAACATGACTCCGTCTCAAGTGTTACCTCATCTACTAAGATCTAATTTGGTAACCTTGAAAGAAGCTACGAAAAACCCCAATACAACATCCCCTCATTATCATCCCAATGCCTGTTGCACGTATCACTCTGAAAGTCCTGGTCATGATACTAATAACTGTTGGGCCTTGAAGAACAAAATACAAGACCTCATTGAAGCAAAAGAAATTGAGTTTGATGCGCCCGAGAAGCCAAATGTCATTTCTGCTCCTATGCCCAGACATGGCCAGAATACCAATGCCATTGAAGAAGATTTGTTTGTTACCATAATTGATGAACTTATGACCCCACTTTCGACTATTAAGATAAACTTGTTGAAAGCCGATGTGTTCCCGGGCTGTAATGAAGTTTGCCATCTCTGCTTATCCTTATCAATTGGTTGGCTGTCCTTTGTTGAAGGCAGGCATTCAGTGCCTGATATATAACAAAGATATTTTGTTTGAAAAGACAACTATTTCACCTATTCCTGTTGAAGATGTTTCTATCATTACCATTTCCGCCAATTCTTCTAGGGTCTCTGTGATACGGTGGCAGAACCGACTGTTAAATACTGGTTTGTGTTTTTCGTTCGCAAAATGTCGTGGTAAGCAAGAGTCGCCACTGACTTTTATTTCATCCAATTGGAAAGGAAAAAAGTACCAAAAAAAAAATCCTTTTTCGAGTTTTTGAGTACGGGGGGTAGATTATAGAAAGGGAAGGTATTAGCACCCTTTCTATCCGTGGTTTTCCACGGGCTCTTAGGTACTTGCTCATCATTTTCAAAATTGCTTGTGTGTGTTTGATTTGAAAAAGGTTTTTGACTTTGATTTAACTCTTGCTTCTGTCTTCAAGAGTGTTACGAAGTGTTTTTGAAAGCTTTGTTTGAAAAGAGTGTAAGTGTGGAAAATTTGATTTTGAGCAAGTACCTACTAGCATCTACCTACTCGAGAAAAGATCATTTCTGTTTTTGTTTCCTTTAGACAACGTTATCCCACTATTAGTGAGTAGGTAGCAACGTCGTTGGAATTCATAAGGGTCAATTCGAAAGGGACGTAATGGTCATTGAAGGTAACATGTAAGGATGCCTTAGCATTATGAAGGGATTGTCATCATATATTCATAGGCAACATCGAGGGACAAGATCATTTTTCGTAGGCAACTCGAGGGACAGTAAGGGACTATGATCTTTATGATGACTTTTAGATTGAGGGTCTTTTGCTAAGGGTATCCATACGTTCGAGGGACATGACCATTGTTTTCCGAGGCAACCAAGTGAGGAGTACCCTAGGAGTGAATATGTGCATATGATTTGTTTCAGTTATTTAATCTTTGCACATTAGGTGATCTACCATTTTAATTTTCCAGACATTCTTGTCATACAATCCTATTAGCCATACATCTAGACAGTTTATAGTTTGCGAAAATAAAATGCGGAAAGTTTAAAGTCCTAGCTATTACAAGGCTTTTGTAGATACATAATTATTTTGGACTGAAAATAAAAATGTGAAATTCAAAATCCTAATTACTATTACATTCCGGAAGCAATTACATAATTTTTAAAAAAATGCGAGAAAAGATAAATCTACGCTATTACATTGATAATGCGACCTATATAATTTTCCTAGAAATTAAAATGTAAAAGAATAAATAAAAATAAATTAAGGAAAAATTAAAACCTAAAATTCTAAGTTAATGTTTTTGGTGTTTTTTTTGTAGAAAATAATTTTAAGTTAATTAAAAAACCTAATTCTAACTAATTTTAATTAAAAAAGTTAATTAACTTAATTTATTAATAAATGAAAAAAAAACCAAAAATTCAGTTACTAACTAAAACAAAAACCTAATCCTAATTTGTTTGAATTAAAAAAAAGGTTAGTTTTGAAAAAAAGGAGAAAGAATTAAGTTTGCCAAAAAATAGATAGGGGAAGAAACATCAATGAAAATAGGGTTAGAAAATAAAAATAATCCAAATGTCACGGGTGGTTGTTGAACCACAAATTAATTTAAAGCCTAAAATTAAATTAAAAAAGACCTAAAATTAATTATTCGAGTTTATTATAAAAAATCAAAGGTTTGTCAAAAATGTTAAGTTTTATGGAAAAAAAATTTTAAACAGAAAGAATAAAAATATGTAAAAGGATAAATAGAAAGGAAGAAAATCAAAACCAATAGGGGTGGTTGTTGAATCCACGCTCTTAACCTTCTTAGGATGTCTGCCTTGTCATGCATTGGTATCATGTGTTGGCTGTTCTGTTTTGGCCATTTGTGTTTTGGCCTCAACGTTCTGTATGAAGAAAATAAAAACCAATAGGGGTGGTTGTTGAACTGACGCCCTTAACCTTCTCAGGATGTCTGCCTCGCCATGTATTGGTGTCATGTGTTGGCTGTTCTGTTTTGGCCATTTGTGTTTTGGCCTCAACGTTCTGTAATGAACCTGCATGGGATCCTGTCTAAATCTACAGTGTTGAATCTCATGAACACATTAAATAAATTACTATATATCATGAAATACAAATAAAGCCAATATATGAAAAAAAAACTTTAACGTTAAAACCGATATGGCATGTATGAATGATTATACCCTTTTGATCATGGAGATCAAACCAGCCTTACCCTTAATGGAGAAGTAGTGAGATGTGGGTTTGTAACAGGGATGACTTGTTTGTAGTGAGATGGAGGTTTGTAATGAGGATTTCAAGGTTTTAGGATTCTTGAAAGAATTTGATATTCTGACAGCGTTGTGGCAAGGGTTTTTTTTTGTCTTTTTTTTCTTCTTCTTTATGTAAAAAGAATGAGATTATATAATGGAAATTAGAGAGAAAAAAATGGGCTTTGAATGTGCAATTGGGTCTCCAATGTTCACTTAAGTCCGTCACGTTCTAGGAAAAATCTCAGGGGCTTAAGTGCAATTTTTGAAGTTGAAATGTGAAAACAAAAATATAGCCGACATCGAGAACTAACTCCTGTTCGAAAATGGGCTCAATCGGATAAATGGTGAATTAGTTATGAATTTTTGAAGTTTCAGCTCAGACAAACTTATTTTGGGCTCCAGTGTCGACTCTGACACGTTCTTCAATAAAAACTGGTATTGATCGGAGCATAATTCGGTCTCTTCTTTTGAAGAAAATTTGTAGATCTCTGAGTCAGTGACCTTGTGTAAAATGATGCGCCCGATCCGATAAAAATTGACCGAGTTATGAATTTTCGAAGTTTCGGCCCAGATGAAGTAATATTCAGCATTCAGGATTTTTGGCGCGTCACACGCACTCTGAGCAAAAAATGAAGGCCTTTTGGATACCGTTCGAACTCAATACCTCCTGTGAAAACTTAGCCAACTCAATTTGTGAAATTTTGGCGCCGGAACCAGCTCGATACGATGAAAATCGACCAAGTTATGATTTTCTGAACATGACACAAATAAACTTCTGTCACAAATTTTCTGTACGAAAATACTTGATAAATCCGCATTTTTGAAGACCTTCTGATTGAAATTGGCTTCCATCCGTGAGAGATGAAAACATAGATGACGTCAATACGGAATTTTGGCCACTAGAACGGGTTCAAAACGAGCCACGATCTTCAATTTATGAATTTTTTAGCGCGTAAAAATTGCACTTTCAGCACACTTTTTTACCATATTTCTTCGAGAAAACTCACACATTCGGAGACCTTATTTAAAGAATTGACTCTTAATCCGAACCTGAATTTGAGAATACGTTATCAGAGATATCTTGGCGAAAGAACACCTGAATATGACGCGCCGGGTTGCACTTGTGAATCTTTGAACCCCAAATCGTTGCAAAACAGCGAACCAATCTTCAGCACAGAAAATACTCTGAGAATATCCATTGACGAAATAAACGTCACTTGTAACCTGAAGAAGCTTGATAAATATACCTTTATTCCATAACCATAAAACCAATAATATGTGTGTATGAAAAGAGGGAAAAGTTTGGGGTACAACAGCTGCCCTTGTTCAATCTTCTTAAACCTGAAGATTTAGATTGGCTCGTCTGCCTTTCGTGATCTAAAGGTGGAAGATGATTGAACACTAGAGTGCCCAGAAATTTGCACTCGTCTGTAATGATGCCTGGCTATGTAGGTAGTATCTGGAATGGGCTTACAGATGTCATTTGGAGGAGATGACGGGAGGTCACTGAAGATGGGCTTAAAGATGCCATCTAGAGGATGTTGATTTCCCGAGATATTCCTTTGATGAGAATTCCTGTTCCTATCGTTGAGGAGGAATCTGCTGAGGATTGTTGGTCTCTGTCTTGGGAGAAATAGAAATTTAGGAGCTTCAGTTATCCGTTAATCTACTGGGGAATTAACTCCGGCTTGAGGAAACGGAAGTGAACTGCGTATCTAGTCGTGTATAGGTTGCATCGCGACCTACTAGGGAAAGGTGAAACAAATCGTGTTTGATAGGTCCGGGTCTTACAGTGTTGTGGACTGCTGTCTGGAGATAAGAGAAAAGAAACCTGGATGGTAAGGTTATGAGAAGGAACCTGGATAGTAGGGCTTATGGGAAGGAACCTGGGTAAGGTTGCTTCGTGGGGAGTTCGGATAAAACTGCATCTGAACCGAGAAGGAACCTGGGTAAGGTTGCTTTGTGAGGAGTTTGGGTAAAACTGCATCTGAACCGAGAAGGAACCTGGGTAAGGTTGCTTTGTGAGGAGTTTGGGTAAAATTGCATCTGAACCGAGAAGGAACCTGGGTAAGGTTGCTTTACGAGGAGTTTGGGTAAAACTGCATCTGAACCGAGAAGGAACCTGGGTAAGGTTGCTTCAGGATGAGTTTGGGTGAAACTACATCGGGAAATTGTAAGGAGAAACCTGGGTAAGGTTGCTTCAGGATGAGTCTGGGTGAAACTACATTGGGAAATTGTAAGGAGGAACCTGGGTAAGGTTGCTTCAGGATGAGTCTGGGTGAAACTATATCGGGACCGAGAAGGAACCTGGGTAAGGTTGCTTCGGGATAAGTCTGTGTAAAACTTCAGGAGGAACCTGGGTAAGGTTACTTCGGGATAAGTTTGTGTAAAACTTCAGGAGGAACCTGGGTAAGGTTACTTTGTGATAAGTTCGTGTAAAACTTCAGAATGAACCGGGGTAAGGTTACTTTGAGATAAGTTTGTGTAAAACTTCAGGAGGAACCTGGGTAAGGTTACTTCGGGATAAGTTTGTGTAAAACTTCAGGAGGAACCTGGGTAAGGTCACCTTGTGATAAGTTCGTGTAAAACTTCAAGAGGAACCTGGGTAAGGTTACTTTGGTATGAGTTCATGTAAAACTTCAGGAGGAACCTGGGTAAGGCCACCTTGTGATAAGTTCGTGTAAAACTTCAAGAGGAACCTGGGTAAGGTTACCTTGTGATAAGTTCGTGTAAAACTTCATTCAGAAATATATGAGAAAGGACCCGTGTAAGATTTTTCAGGATAAACCCGTGTGAAGCTACATTTAGGAGAAACCCGCGTAAGATTGCTTCGTGACGAACCCGTGTAAAGATGCATTTGATCGTGCAGATAATTACTCTGTTTAGTTTCCGGAGTTAATCTTGAACTTGCTGGAAGTTGTTGATGATAACCATTTTTCCTGAAAAGGTACATGATTAATCGTATATGATGCATGACATGCATTGTATGATGATGTCCTCAAAATAAATGAGATTATGTTGTATGCAATATGTATGCACACGTCATGATATATGAACATGAAATGCTATTGTTGCACGTTCGAGTTTGGGAAAATAAATCCCTGACTGTTGTTGGAGAATAAAGAGTTTCGCTCGCTGGGGATAACAACCGAAGATGATTTGAGAATAACTTGGTCGGAGAATAATTCCGATGGAGAATAAACTGGCAAGAAAAAAATGACTATGTGGGGAAGAGATACTCTGTCAGAAGATCCGCTGATTTGGAACAATAACCTCGGTTGGGGATGAATTACCGTTGTTGGCGATGATGAACTCTGTCAGGGATAAAATTTCTGTCTGTGGAAGAAATAAACTCCACTGGGGATGGTCTTCCATTGTTGGTGAAAGATGAACTCTGCTTGGGGAGAATTAACACCACTGCTTTTGGATATTTCTTACTCTGCAGGGAGTGTAGATGTTACTGGGACGCGTGCTGAGGATATGACAATGACTTTGCATCAAGACTTTTCTGCCCTTGTACCTGCTGGAGAAAGTGCATGTGGAGGCCTTGTGGATTGAGTGTCATCCCAACTTATGAGGTGCTTGGTAAATACTGATCGGAATGATAAGTCTTCTACTAATAGTAAAGTGACAAGATAACAAGACACAGTCGTACGCTTTAATCCCTAACTTTTGCCTGGACTGTCTTTTCAGATTTTCAGTCCACCGGGATACCCTTTTTTGCCCAAGCCGCCTTCTCAGGTTTTCGACTTGTCGGGTGTACAAATCTTTTTTGTTTTTATCCCTAATTTTTGCCCGAACCTTTTGGTTCGCCGGGACACCCTTGTTTTGCCTAGGTGCGTCAACCTAGCGGGTCTTTATTTATGCGTAGTATTTTCTGACTCTGTCCATGTTCACCGGGTACGGAGAATTGTCACTGTCCATAGTAGTAAGTGTTGCCACACTACCAGAAGATGTTTGTTTGATCCTCCAGAATTCATTGCTGGAATTCATGCCCAATGCCCCAAGTGATTCAGATGGAGATCTCCCCCTGGCTATCTGGCCTCTTTGAGATATTCCTTGAATCTTGACTTGACTGCCCCAGATGATGGATAATGATCATGTCGTGCCCCTTGGTTGGAAGTGTTTTTCCACTTGAGGTGATCCTTTTTATTGAGAAGGTTTTTGTTCACTAGATATTCGTCACGCGAATTTCTCTACTGTTGAACAAATAGTCATATGCAAACAATGTTATTTTAAGAATACAAAGCTTATGTCTGTCTTGAAGTTTTGAAAATGCAGTTTTTTTTTAGAATAAATAGAATTTTGCAAAGATGTGATATCAACTCGAGATTTATAGCAAGTCCTACAAGAGTCAGGATACCTTTTGTAACATTATGCTTTCGAACTAACCCATGCTTCAGCTAGGACTTTTAAGGGTTATAACGTGGCCTGGTTCACGGTTTAAGAAATAAAGGATAAAGGCTCAAATTTTATCTGTACCCACCCGTTCTTCATGATGTTCTTCGATCCTAAACTCAGCTAATTATGCATTTAGAACCCCAGTTGAGTTCTGGAATATTGTCCTTGATGTTCCGGTGATGGTTCGGATACTGACAGTTTATTTTGAATAGGCAGTCATTTCTTTTTGTTGAGGGTTTGTAGGACCTCTTTCTTTTTTATTTTATTATCCCTGTCTTTTGCCTGAACTGTTTCTTTTTGTGATTACAGTCAGTGGGATGCCCCAGTGTTTTTTCTCAAGTCTCCTTCATAGGTTTTGACTTAATGGGCTTTTATTTCGAGAGATATGACTGCCTGCTTGGATGATTATGCGGAACCATCATTGTCTTTTGTTTTGGAAGGACGTCTTTGATGCCATTCATTGTGTACGAAGCGGCAGATCGTGACTGAATACGCCTCTGAATTAACTGATAAAACTACCCTGCCCTAGGTTATAATTAAGGGTTTTAATATGTGTGAAAATAAAAACTCCTACTTCTTTGGCTCAAAGGGGTTGACTAGGGATTATCTTCCTTATAACTCCACTGTTTAGGATTTGAAACAACGCTTGTACATCGTCAGCGGGGTCCATTCAAAAGCATACTGTAGAGATCATGGTATCATTTTCGTCATCCTTCCTCTAAAGGCTTACGTTTTTTAGTCGAGAGTTGAATATCACGAAAAGGAAATATAAATAAATTTAAGCATAATGTAAAAAAATTAATTCAAGACAGACACGTGTAATGCATTAATGAAATAAAAAAGTTTGACATGACTAAATGTTTGAACAATCAAAAGAAAATTACAAATTGAAAATTCTAATGAACAAAAAGTCTTCTTCTGAGAACTTGTCACTTCAGAAGTGTTGTACCTCAAAATTTGCCCTCCCATTTCTTCAACATTTTCTCATCCCAAGACCCTTGAAGCTCAAGATCAAGTTAGGGTTTACTCTGCTCAAGGCCCCTCCTTGCACTGTTGACCCAAATTATGGTTTGAGTTTGCACAAAGATGTTTTGACCTAAAATGCCCAAAGTGACTTTCATGCTTCATGTTGAACTCACAAGTTTATCCATACCAAGTTTCAAGCCTTGATTCCAATCTTTGCCCAGTCAATTGGACAGTTGACCTAGAAATCAGCTGTATTGGAGAAAAAGTCAACTGTGGTCAATTGACAGTCAAACCTCATGATTTTTGACCCACATCAACATTATGAACTCATATTGACCATTTTATCAAGTTTGGATCACAAATCCACAAGAAATTTGATCAGATCACCAAAAGGGCAAAATGGTCATTTTTAGGGTTTTGACTGCACAAAGGCAATTTTTGACTGTTTGACCTAGCCAATGGCAAACCAAGCTCACATATGGAATCATGGACTCAATGACATTGTTTTGACATGTTCAACAAATTCAAAAGATCCCAAATGCACAAGATTGACAGATGGATTTTCCAGTCAACTGAGCCAAATTTGACTGTATACTGAAAAGTCAAACTTTGACTTTTTGGTCAAAATCAAGTGTCAAGATTCATTTTTCATCAAGACATGTCAAATTATGAAACTTGTTCATCAAGAAACCCAAAAATTACAAATTAGGGTTTAAAATGAAGAATTTTCATAACTTAGAAATTTTCTAAGTTATGAAAATTCCTAATTTTTCCCTAACTTTGTCCCATTTTTTCATCAAGATGCATTTGGATTCAAACAAAACTCAAAACATGAAAGTTGTAGTCCATTTCAAAATCTACAACTTTTATTCACAAAGTTTCCTCAAAAGAAGCTTGTAGCTTAAGTTATGATTTTTGGAATAGGGGTGCAAAACATTCTTAACTTAGAAATTTTTTGACCTATTTTAGGCAGGATTTTTGCCTAACTTCATGGCCACTTTTCACATGCTTCCACTTGGAATTTAAACTTACATTACAAAGATGGATTGTATTACACATTCCAAGCTTTCCAAATTGTCCAAGAACTTATCAAACACCCTTGTGGTTAGGGAGAATCGAATTTGTCAATATGGGCAAAAGTCACTTTGTTCATGGCCATTTTCATGTTCATAACTTAGGCATTTTTGAACTCAGCTTGCACAACTAGATTACAGGCCTTTTATCTCATCCACACTCAATAATTTAATTCCAATCCATTTTGTTCTAGCATTATCTTGCTCATTTGGTCATTACATGGAAAATCAAGCCATATTTGGAAAAAGCAAGTTATCCATTCTTGTAAAGCACAACTTTATGTCAAACACAAATCAAAGAAGTACAAAGCATATCTTCTAGGCACAAGATGATGGACTAATCCCAATGACCAAGGAGAGATTATGCAGCATGCTTGAGGGGCCTGTGGTAGCCTATATTGAAACTTGACAACTTTTGCTTACATAGGAAGAAACTTTGCATATTGAATCACATCTCTCATTGCTGCAACAACTAGTCAAAGCAAACTTCTTGAACACTTTCCAAACATCAAACCTGACCTGAAACACGAGCCAACCACCTTCAATACCTCCCCAAACATCAAAACACCATCCTCTTGCAAAAACAGGGCACCTGCTGCAGATTGAGGTCCACAACTCAATCCACTCGTGCACTTTGGCTAATAACCTTGCAAACACATTCCATACCATCCCTTGAAACTGTTCCAAGCCCTAAACACCAGCTGTAACACTCCTAACCCCATCTGCCATTTTCATTTTTCAGTTTTGCAGGTGAACTTCCACAGCTCGTTTCAGTCAGTTTCAAAGCAAGCTAGAGGTTGGAGAAGCATCCCTGAACTTCAAGCAAGTTGTACAAGTCCTCACATTGCATTGAAAGTACCTCCATTGTCATACACGAATCAAGCTGAACAGGTAAAAATATGGACTTCTATCTCTCAATCTAGGAAGAGTTAGGCTTAGGTTTATGAATGAAACATGTCCTACTCATGGCCCTGAAGCTACCCATATCCTCACTTTCCATTTATTTTGTGTATGCTGAGAGAATTTAAGACATGAACATTGAAAAAAACTTAGGTTAAAAATTGGGGGAGAGGAAATTCTCTCTCATTTCTGAGAGTTAGAACAACTTTTTTATATGTATGGATTCGTGATTTAATGCTCTACATAGTTTATGTTGTGAGTTTTGGCTGAAAATCAAAGAATCAGGAGTTGTTGTTGAAGCAAGGAAGCGCGCGAATTTTCAAACAAAACTGGCTGGAGGTTGAAGAAGATAGACTTGGCCTGGGCCTGAGTTTTGTTTTTTTGTTTACACCCCTATTTTCCACATACACCCCCTTGGCCCATTGTGTTTTATTTTTATTATTTTTGATTTTTTTCTTTTTGTTTCTGACTTGTTTATTTTTTGTCAAAATATAAAAAATACTAAAAATATTTTTCAACCATTTTTGCATTTTATTTGGATTTTATTTGTTTTATTTTGAACTTGACATAAATAAAACATAATACCTTTTTATTTCAAAATACAAAAATAATACAAATACATTTTTATTTTCTGATTTTATTTTATTTTATCTTTTGAAAACATTTTCTAAAAAATATACTTTTTTTGTAAAAAATAAATATTTTATTTTTGTACATATTTAATATATTTAGTAAATAATATAAATACTTATCTATCTTTTATTAAATATTTAGGATAAATATAAAAATAATACATTTTCATTTTTATTAATAATTAACCTCAAAAATACCTTTTTTACAATATGCTTCCTTTTTATTTATTTTTTTTGTATATAATTAATAAATATTGCATATAATAAATAATAAATACCTTTTATTTTCAAGATTAGGGTTTTGCCCTAAAACCATGGAAAAATGTCAAAAATTATCCTTTTTATTTTTGTTTATTTGTCACATGAAAAACACTTTTACATACATATAAAAATCATTTTTTGCATCTTGCATATTTTATTTTATTTTATTTTATTATTGTACAATTAAATACCTTGTAAACTCCATTTGGATTGTAATAGTTTAAATTTAAATTTCTTGCTAAATATCCCCATTTGAACATTTGTACCCCCCCATCCTATAATTGTGTTGTAATAATTTAGGACTTTAAATTATGCATTTAAAAGCTTTCTAAATATGCCATGATAGACTTAGGGTTTGTATGCAAAAATCAACCAAACAAATAGCTTGACCTAATTCCAAGATAAAAGCATGAAAATGAACAACACCAATCACACTTGCACACCTAGGGTTACTCCACTTGTTGCCTTCAATAATGGGCCATATTGCATGTTGAGTGTTTTTGGCAAAACAAAACAATATCAAATGATCATAGTCCCTCGATGACGCTTTCGAAAGTTGCCTAAAAATGATCAAGTCCCTTAAAGGAAAAATTGCCAAAGACATTTGGCACCATTGCAATCATGGTCTAAACGATGACCCGCGCCCGTCCCGTTCACATCCTAACACAAGATTGTCCACCAAATACAATGGTGGAACAAAATTGTTAAAAGGGTTAAAACATAGAGAAAACCTTTGAGTAAATTTAGGGGTAGACAACTCTTGGTTACTTGCCAACTTGCAAAACAAAAACACTTGCCTATCTTTTCAAAACCAACTTCCACAACACTTTCAAAACAACTTTCAAAAAACATTGAAAACTTTTTCAAAAGACAAGTACACCTTTGTATACATCCAAACATGGGTCATTACAAAGGTTGCCACCACATTGGCCTCTTTTCAAAACATTTTCAAACCCACACACAAAGCACCATTTCAAACAATTGAAAGCACCATTCCAAACAATTAAAAATGAAAGGCAAGTGATCTAAGCAAGTAACTAAGAGCCCATGGATAACCATGGATATAAAGGGTGCTAATACCTTCCCTTCCTATAATCTACTCCCCGAACCCAAGAAAACATCTCAAAGGTTTTTGCTGTGCTTTTTAACCTTTCCTTAGGATAAAATAAAAAGTCGGTGGCGACTCTTGCTCAACCGAAACATTTGCGAAAATAAACGCAAAACCTCAAGTCAGTTCTCCCACCGTATCACAGAACTGGCGACTCTGCTGGGGAAAACTTTAAAGTGGAGTAACCTTAGGGCCTAGATCACCCTCTTGCATGACTATTTGTTTGCTTTGATTGCTTTATATCTTGGCTCTCTTGTTTGGGTTTGCAATCCTACACCCGAATTTGGGGAAAAATTCATAGATAGCAATACGTTGTGGAAACTGTGCGGGGTATACCGACACAGTTGAAGCAATAGCTATATTAGTGCGAGATATTTGTGAGTACCGGTAACCCTTGAGTTCAATCAAGGAGAGTACGGGGCCGCTGAGTGATGTCACTAAGCACTAATGACCTAGAACCTTACTTGACCATCTTGGACTTTCATTAGGGGTAGTGAGATGACCGGCTTTGGTGCAGTCCGAAGTTGGTAGATACTCGATACTACACTCATTAAGGGTTGTTTTCTTGGAATATTTTGGTCGCTAGTTAAGTGGCTAAACCAAAACAATGAACATGGAAAACAATCCAATGATATTGAGCTCCTTAGAACCCAGTTACTATTTATAGGACAGGTTTTTAAGCCAACTACACTCAAGAGGGTACTTACCTATGAAACCTCATGCAAGCCTGAAACTAGGGTTTTGTGTGAATTGCTTGTACATATGTTTGTGCATGCATCATGAACATCATAAAGCATCATATGCATTCACTAACCACTTCAAGGGTTTAGATCTTCATCTTTGTTCTTGTTTTGTAGGTCATGGAAATTCTTCGCAGGAAAACTATCCAAGTCAACCTTGTGAGAATCCCTCCTCAACTCAAAGAGCTCACATCCAGAATTCCGGAAAGCTCTCCCTTCAGTGAAAGACATGGTAGACTGCTCAGCCTAGTCAACACTAGCATTGAAGAGGACATGGTAAAGGTGTTGTTCAAGTTCTTTAAACCCCTTCACCACTGTTTCACTTTCCCCGACTATCAATTGGTGCCCACTTTGGAGGAATTTTCTCAACTCTTGAGAATTCCTATTCTTAATCAACTACCCTACAACGGTACGGAAAAAGAACCAAAGCCTGAAGATGTTGCTCAAGCCCTACACTTGCAACCATCTGACATCAAGGGGCATTGGGAAACCAGAAGCGGTGTCAAAGGCTTCTTGGCAAAATTCTTGTTTGAGAAGGCACAAGAGTGTTGGAATTCATTGGATCTACAAGCCTTTGAAGAAATTGTGGCACTCCTCATTTATGGGTTGGTCTTGTTCCCAAATCCTGACCAGCTTGTAGATGTCAACACCGTCAAAATCTTCTTATCTAGGAATCCAATACCAACGTTGCTTGGGGACATTCTTCACTCATTTTACACACGAACAATGAGAAAGAGGGGTGTTCTCATGTGCTGTACTCCTCTCCTTGCAAGGTGGTTTATTTCGCACCTTCCACAATATGTCTTGAAGAATGACAAAGTCTTAAGGTGGTCACAACGGTTGATGACCCTCACTCACTCTGATGTACATTGGTGTTCTCGGTCCAGAGAAAATGTCATCATCGTCGATCATTGTGGAGAGTTCCCTAATGTTCCATTGCTTGGCATTAGAGGAGGCATTACCTACAACCCTTGTCTAGCTTTGAGACAATTTGGTTATGCACAGAGGGATGGCCCTCACGACATGTTGATTCCTGACCTAGTTTTTGACTTCGACAACGATGCGCAAGGACTTCGCCAAAGATTCATCAGAGCTTGGAGGATGCCTAACAAGGTAGACAGCAAGACACTGGGGCACAAGAACTCCATCCCTCTTGAGCCTTATCTCAAGTGGGTACGAACCCGAGCCCAGAGTCTAATGATGCCTTACCCTCATGTTCTCCCTGTGATTAAAGAGCTCGTTAAGGAAGGAGAGGTTCCCTACACCGTCCTATATCCTGACATGCCTACATCGTGGGAGGAGATGCAGAAGAGTTGGATCCAACTCAAGGAGGAACGGAACACTTTTGAAGCCAGCTTCTACGCCAGTGAGAAGAGGGTTTTGGAGCTTACCCGCCGACTCCATGAGGAAGAGACCCTCAACACCTACATCGCACCAAAGAGGATGCGCAACGTCTTTTTACCTTGAGAAGTTTTTTGTAATATTTGGCCCATGGGGCATTTATGTACTGACAAATTTCTTCTTATTAATATGACGTGCGTTCTTTTTGTTTGCAACAACTTTGAATTTGCTAAATCCTTGAATGCATTGCATACATAAGCATATCATTTATCATGCGCATAAGCAGGTCTCCACACCAGGTTTCCTTATCTTTCTGCTGTTTATTTCAGTAAGATGGATCTCGAACAGACGGTCAAGGACTTGCAGTCTCAGAACTCACAGTTTCAACATCTCCTGATGACCTTGGCTAAGGGTCAGGAGGATCTAAAAGCCCTGCTTGGGAACAAAGAGCAAGTGAAAAAGAAGAAGAAAAGAATCGGGGTGGCTACCCTAGGAAGAAGGTTTGAGGGTGAAGCCAGAAGAGTTCTTGAATTTCCCCCTACTTCTGAAGAGGGAACCAGTAAAGGCAAAGGGGTTGCGGTACCTTCTGAATCCGAAGTGGAAGAAGAGGAGGATGAAGAAGACGAAGACTACTCTGAGCAACAATACCCACCCGCCGATGACAAGTATAAGGGCTTGGAAGACAGGTTGGCAGCTATGGAGCTGCAGAGAGTTCCCGGCTTAGATTTCGAAGATTTGGGATTAGTTGCTGGAATTGTGATCCCCCCGAAGTTCAAAGTGCCAGTTTTTGCAAGATATGACGGGCTATCCTGCCCGAAGATGCATCTCAGATCATATGTAAGGAAGATCCAACCTTACACTGCAGACAAGAACCTATGGATCCATTTCTTTCAGGATAACCTTTCAGGGGCTCAACTCGAGTGGTTCTATCAGCTGGATGGAGCCAGTATCCGAAACTGGGAGGACTTGGCTACTGCATTTTATAAACAGTATCAGTACAATTCTGACCTCGCTCCCACGCGTACCCAACTTCAAGGTATGTCACTGGGAACGGGCGAAGGATTCAAGGAGTATGCGCAAAAGTGGAGAGACCTGGCTGGTAGGGTGCAGCCACCTTTGACTGACCGTGAACTTGTTGACATGTTCCTAGGGACCCTGTCTGGTCCATTCTTCAACCACCTGATTGGTAATTCTTCTGCTGGGTTCACAGACCTGATCTTAACTGGTGAGAGGATAGAAGCTGGTATCAAGTCGGGGAAGATATAGAAAGGCGCCTCCGCGAGTACTGAAAAGAAGCCCTTCAAGAAGGAAGCCAGTGCTGTTTATGGTCCCAGAAGACAAAATAAGCTGGAACGCCGCCAAGCTGTCAATGCATTGGTAATTTCAAAGCCTGCTGCTGCTCCTCAGCAGTATAACCAACCAAGGGGTGAGAGACCCAAAAGGCAGTACACTCGACTCAGCATGACCCTGTCTCAGATTTTTCCGCAACTACTGTCAACCAATCTGGTAACTGTCAAAGAAGCTCCGAAGGTGGTGAACACAGCTTCTCCAAAGTACAACCCCAACGCCCGTTACACTTATCACTCTGATAGCCCGGGGCATACTACAGACGATTGCTGGGCTCTGAGGAATAAGGTTCAGGACCTTATTGATGCTAAAGAAATACAGTTTGAGGCGCCCGAAAGGCCTAATGTTGTGACTGTTCCCATACCCCAGCATGGAGTGAATGCTGTGGAAGAAGACCGGTATGTAGCCTCCGTGGAAGAGATTGTTACTCCGTTATTGACCGTCAAAAGGAACCTGTTGCTAGCCGGTTTATTTCCGAGATGTAGTAAAGGTTGTCGTCTATGTGCTATTTCACCTGTTGGTTGTCCTTTGTTGAAATCAGGTATCCAAAGCCTGATGGATAGCAAAGAAATCTTGTTCGAGAAGATTGTTGTTCCTGCTGTCCCTGCTGAAGAAGTGTCTATTATTACTATTTTCAACAACCCTCCTAAGGCTCTCTCAAAGAAGCCTGTCAAAACCATGTCCACTCAGAAGATTGCTCCTATCATCATCATTGTTCCTGGGCCTCTCCCTTATACGTCCGACAAAGCTGTCCCATGGCACTATGGGGCAGATGTTTACGTGCTTGGAGTTAAGCAAGAGTTTGATACTAGTATCGACGTCAGTAACATCACCGGGCCTGCCAAAGTTACTCGCAGTGGTAGGCTGTTCTCACCAGATATTGCGCCACCAGCTATTCAGAAACCTCTTGTCATCACACCTGCAAGTGTGCCTGCTTCCCTCCCTGATCAAGTTTCTGTTTCTACCCCTGCTGCCGAGTCATCTGACGCTCGGGGCAAAGGGATTGCTACTGATTTGCCTGCCCTGACGGAGGCACCAAAGACAACCACTGTTGAAGCCTCCCAGCAAGAGATGGAAGAGATTCTCAAGATCATTAAGAAAAGTGATTTCAACGTAGTTGAGCAGTTGGGACACACCCCCTCTAAGATTTCTATGCTATCACTGTTGTTGTGTTCAGAGGCCCATGCCAAGGCCCTGATTTCCTTCCTGAAGACGGCCCATGTGCCACAAGAAACGTCTGCTGATCAATTTACTGATTGTGTGGCCAGCTTGACTGCTGATAATGGTTTGGGCTTCTCTGACGCCGATTTGACTGCCAAAGGAAAGAACCATAATGACGCCCTGCATGTCTCCATTGAATGCAGGGGCACTACTCTTACCCATGTGTTGGTAGACACCGGTTCTTCATTGAACGTATTACCCAAGAAGGCCCTAGACAGGTTGGATTGTGAGGGTTTGGAGCTCAAGCCTAGTAACATTGTTGTCCGAGCCTTCGACGGTTCGAAAAGGATGGTACATGGTGAAGTTGACATTCCAATCAGGGTTGGCTCTCAAGTTTTGATTCTACTTTCTATGTGATGGATATCCGACCATCCTATTCATGTTTGCTGGGTCGTCCATGGATCCACAAGGCTGGAGTTGTGACCTCCACACTACATCAGAAGCTTAAGTACCCGGTTAGGGGGAAGATCGTGACAGTTCAGGGGGAGGAAGAATATATGGTCAGCCACCTCAATTTGTTCCGGTACATAGAAATGGATGGGGAATTCATTGAGACTCCATTCCAGCACTTTGAAGAGGTGCCTCAGACACTGGCATCAGCTGAAACTGTGATTGAAGACCCTCCTTTGAAGATGGCTTCCTTAAGGGATACTCGGGCTGTTATTGAGAGGGGTGAGTGCGCAAACTAGGGCTGACTTCCTGATTTCACTCCAAAGACTGACAAATTTGGCTTGGGCTTCACTGCAGAGGCTCAGAGGGTTGTTCGTAAGGCAAGAATTGGAAAACCTCCTGTGTTCATCACCAACCCGGGAGTAAATGCTATTGAAGACGACGTGGAGGAATCTGAATTCGACAGTTGGATCTACCCAACAACCGATGGTGGACCAAGCAACTGGACTGCCAAAGACTTCACACCTATTACTTTTGTCACTCAGTAATGAACTCTTTTGTTTTGAATTTGTAACAAACAATATGTTGAAACTTTTATGGCTCAGTGTCTTACCCGGGGCACCGTGGCTTCATTTGTGAGGGCTTTTGTGTGTCATTTTCATATATCATCAATAAAAACATTGGACGTTTGTTGCATTTCAAAATATTGCGCTCCTTTTCTTTCTTTATTATATATTGCAAAACAGCTATATTTACACACACTCACTTATACAGGTTCCAATCCACTCTGGATCTCACTGGTAACGACTCTGCTACTGCCAGTTATGACTTCGAAAATCCGATCAACTTAGCCGAAGACGAAGGTGAAGATGATTGCGAAGTGCCTGGCGAACTTGCAAGACTGCTACTCCAGGAAGAGAGGGCCATTCAGCCACATGAAGAGCCAGTGGAAATGGTAAATCTGGGTACTGAGACAGACAGAAAGGAAGTCAAGATTGGTGCCAATCTAGAGCTCAGTGTGAAACAACGGTTGATTCAAATGCTGCATGACTATGTGGAAATCTTTGCCTGGTCTTACGAAGACATGCCTGGGTTGGATACCGACATTGTGGTTCATCACCTGCCTACCAAGGAAGAGTGCCCTCCGGTAAAACAGAAGGTCCGCCGTATGCGTCCAAAAATGTCCGAGAAAATCAAAGCTGAGGTTATGAAACAATTTGATGTCGGGTTTCTAGCAGTGACTTCTTACCCTCAATGGGTTACCAACGTGGTTCCAGTGCCGAAGAAGGATGGTAAGGTCTGAATGTGTGTTGATTACAGGGATTTGAACAGGGCGAGCCCTAAGGATGATTTCCCTCTGCCTCATATCAACATTCTGGTTGATAACACTGCCCAGCATAAAGTATTCTCCTTCATGGACGGCTTCTCCGGTTATAATCAGATCAAGATGGCTCCTGAAGACATGGAGAAGACCACTTTTGTTACTCAGTGGGGCACCTTTTGCTACAAGGTCATGCCTTTTGGGTTGAAAAATGATGGGGCAACCTACCAACGTGCCATGGTTGCTTTATTTCATGATATGATCCATCACGAGATAGAAGTGTACGTCGACGATATGATTGCAAGGTCCCAAACTGAGGAGGAACACCTTGACCATCTACGGAAGCTGTTTGACCGTCTGAAGTTGTACAACCTGAGGTTGAACTCAAACAAGTGCACCTTTGGGGTGAGATCTGAAAAATTACTAGGCTTCATCGTAAGCGACAAAGGCATTCAAGTGGACCCTGCCAAAGTGAAAGCCATACAAGAGATGCCAACTCCCAAGACATAGAAAGAAGTCATAGGCTTTCTAGGACGGTTGAACTACATTGCCCGATTCATCTCGCATCTAACTGCTACCTGTGAACCAATCTTCAAGCTGCTGAAGAAAGATCAAGTAGTACGTTGGAACGATGAATGTCAGGCCGCTTTCGAAAGAATCAAAGAGTATCTCCAAGAACCATCCATTCTTATGCCGCCGGTTGAGGGGAGACCTTTAATCTTATACTTGACAGTACTGGACAACTCAATGGGGTGTGTGCTGGGGCAGCATGACGAGTCTGGCCGAAAAGAACACGCCATTTATTACCTTAGAAAAAAGTTTACCGACTGTGAGACCCGATACTCACTGCTCGAGAAAACTTGTTGTGCTTTGGTATGGGCTGCTCGCCGGTTGAGACAGTACATGTTGACTCACACTACTTTGTTGATTTCAAAAATGGATCCAATCAAGTACATATTCGAAAAGCCCGCCTTATCCAGAAGAATAGCAAGATGGCAAATGATATTGACGGAATATGACATCCAATACACGACTCAAAAAGCAATCAAGGGAAGTGTATTGGCAGACCATTTGGCACACCAGGCAGTGGACAATTACCAGTCGATGAACTTTGAATTTCCAGACGAGGATATCATGGTAGTGACTGATTGTGAAGTACCTGGACCGGATGAAGGACCTGAGGAAGGATCCCGATGGTCTATGCACTTTGACGGAGCCTCGAACGCTCTGGGTAATGGAATCGGCGTTGTGATCATATCCCCTAAAGGCACTCATACTCCACTCACCGCCCGGTTATGTTTCAACTGCACCAACAACATGGCGGAGTATGAGGCATGTATCATGGGTCTACAAGCTGCAATTGATTTAAAGATCAAGTTTCTGAGTGTCTTCGGAGATTCCGCTCTCGTGATCAATCAGATCAAAGGCGAGTGGGATACGAAACACCCAAATCTTATTCCTTACAAGGAGTATGTGCTGACGTTGCTTCCCCACTTCGAGGAGATAACTTTTGAACACTTCCCAAGAGAAGAGAATCAGCTAGCGGACGCGTTGGCTACGATGTCTTCTATGTTCAAAGTCAAATGGGACAATGAGGCTCCCCGGATCATTATCTGGAAGTTGGATGAACCTGCACCTTGCTGCGATCTCGAAACCAAAGAGGTAACAGAAAAAACCCTGGTATCATGAAGTGAAGAGGTACCTTGAAGCTCAAGAATACCCCGAAGGTGCATCTGTTAATGACAAGAAGTTCCTGAGAAGGTTTGCGGCAAAGTTATTCCTCAGCAATGGCATTCTCTACAAGCGAAACCGTGATTCAACCTTACTGCGTTGTGTGGATAAGACTGAAGCAGAAAGGATCATGGCAGAGCTACATGAAGGTACTTTCGGAACACATTCTAGTGGACATACCATGGCAAAGAAAATCCTCCGGGCAGGATATTTCTGGTCCACAATGGAAGCCGACTGTTATCAGCATTCTCGAACTTGTCATAAATGCCAGATCTATGCTGATAAGGTGCACATTCCTCCGGTTCCTCTGAACGTCTTGACAGCACCTTGGCCTTTTGCAATGTGGGGCATTGATATGATCGGCGAAATCAGACCTACGGCATCCAACGGGCATCGATTTATCTTGGTAGCGATTGATTACTTTACAAAATGGGTTGAAGCATCTTCCTACGCTACCGTAACCAAGAGCGTTGTGGCACGGTTCATTCGGCACAACCTGATCTGTCAATACGGTGTACCTGAGAGGATCATTACGGACAATGGTACCAATCTTAACAACAAGATGATCACTGAGCTCTGCGAGCAATTCAAGATACAGCACCACAACTCTTCTCCCTACCGACCGAAGATGAATGGGGCTGTAGAAGCAGCGAATAAGAACATCAAGAAGATTGTGCAGAAGATGACAGTGACCTACAAAGATTGGCACGAAATGTTACCGTTTGCTCTTCATGGATACCGTACCTCAGCACAGACGTCAACAGGGGCAACTCCCTTTTCCTTGGTCTATGGCATGGAGGCAGTCTTTCCTATTGAAGTCCAGATACCCTCTCTCCGAATAATGAAGGATGCAGGTTTGAGCGAAGATGACTGGATCTAGACTCGGCTTTATCAATTAAACCTAATTGACGAAAAGAGACTCACCGCTATTTGTCATGGTCAGACGTACCAAAAACGGATGATCAGAGCATTTAACAAGAAGGTCAGACGACAAGAGTATCAAGTCGGATATCTGGTAATCAAGCGCATCATTCTTCCTCAAAGTGATCCCAGGGGCAAATGGACCCCCACGTACGAAGGGCCATTTGTGGTTAAGCATATCTTCTCAGGAGGAGCTATGATTCTTACCACCATGGATGGTGACGACCTTCCTCACCCCGCCAATGCAGACATAGTAAAAAGATACTACGCATGATAAAAGACCCGCTAGGTTGACACACCTAGGAAAAAATAAGGGCTTCCCGGCGAACCAAAAGGGTTCGGGCAAAAATAAGGGACGAAATATAAAAAAATCTGTACACCCGGCAAGTCGAAAACCTGAAAAGGCGGCTTGGGCAAAAATGGGTATCCCGGTGGACTGAAAACCCGAAAGGGCGGTCCAGGCAAAAGTTAGGGATAAAGCGTAATACTATGTCTCATTGGATCACCTTGTATCCAGAATTCGGCATCAACTATCGGGCTCAGATGACTCCAATCAATCAGCTTCATCTTCAACTAAACAGCAAAGTGATGAGACGCTTGAAGACATAAAGGCGATAGCAGAGTTGGAACCCAGTGGGATTAGTATTTTCACATAGCTGTTTTGTTTCTTTTTCATAAAATTGTATAAACTCTATTTTGCTCAGTGGCGTTTCTCTTACTAGGACGTCAGCCTCCTGTACACAAAACGCCTATTTACAGGAAAATTTCAAAATCAATACAAGTTTAATTTTTCAGACAAATTACCTTTCGTTTTTCCCTTTTTTCTGTTTTGTTTTGCAAAGAACGTCCAATGTTCATTTTTGATATATGCATCTGACACTAATTGCTAATCATAAATATTTGCATGCGAAACAAAGGATTAATTACAGATGACATCAGAAACAGGGGCAATTTAGAATTGTCTAAGCGATCTAGTTGCTCTGTCCACCGAGGTACCAAGGTAAGTTCAGCTGAAGAATTTGACCAAAATACCTTCACTCCCCACAGAATAAGACAAGATTCAGCAATACTCTCCCCATGCAGAGTTGGTCTCCCATCATCCCTGAAAAGGCGCAGTATCTCCAGCAAGTCAGCGATACTCTCCCCAAGCAGAGTTAGTCTACTGTCAGCCTTAAGAAGTTGGGTATCCCCAGAAGATCTCAACATTCCACAGTGGAGTATAGACATTCCTCAGCAAGCATCCCCGGCAGTCTTAATATAAGATTGTTCCCCGGCGGAATAAAGACACCCCAGTGGAGCCATTCCCCAGTACAATCCAAGGTTTCCCCAGGAAAGTGGAATCATCCTCCCCAGTAGATTCTGGAAGCTTGTCCCCTGCAGAGTACGAACGCATCTCCCCGGATTCATTCAAAGGTTATTTCCCACCAGGGCTTATAACTGGGTTATCCTCAGCTAATTACCACAGAAAGATCGTCCTCGGCGAAGTTCTTCCTATCCCCAGCGGAGTTCATCAAATTCCCCAACATAACTTATCAACGGAATCCCCAGCAGAACTCTCATCAGAACCTCAGCGAAGTATATCTTCCCACAGAGTAATTCCCCGTAGAGTAATCTCTCCAACAAATTTATTCCCCAACGGAGTCATCTTCTCCTACTGGTTTATTCTTGCAACCATCATCCCCAGCGGAAGCGAAGAACTCTACTCTTCAACATCTGCCCAGGATTCAACAAGTTCCCGACAGTCGTCAAGGATTTATTTTCCTAAACGAAAATACATTCATAAACATTTCACATTTCATACATCCTGCTTACATACATGATAAAGTGCATACAACACTATCTCATTTTGAGCATCATGACATCATGCATTTCATACATCATGACATTGCATACAACTAATGTTTTGCCTTTTCAGGAAAAGGTCAATCCAAAGATGATTACTATCAACTATCACAATTCCAAATTCGATTCCTGTATCTAGCCAGGGCATATCTGTGAGTGATTGATTGTAGATTCGATACCTGTATCTAGCCAGGGTATATCTGCATGAAGATTTTGAAGAACAACCCCTGTAACAGGCCAGGAAATTATCTTTCATTCTCAGGTCAGAGGTTTACACCTGTATCCAGCCAGGAAAGCTATCTCTACCAACCTTTTGAAAATTCCAGATTCGATACCTGTATCCAGCCAGGGCACATCTGTAGACGACCAACTCCAGATTCGATTCCTGTATCCATCCAGGGCATATCTGTGAGGATTTGATTGTGGATTCGATACCTGTATCCAGCCAGGGTATGTCTGCATGAAGAGTTTAGAGATTCGATACCTGTATCCAGCCAGGGCACGTCTGTAAGCAATCTTTTGAAGTTCCATATTCGATTCCTGTATCTAGCCAGGGCATATATGTGAGCAATTAATTGTAGATTCGATACCTGTATCTAGCCAGGGCATATCTGCATGAAGAGTTTGAAGATCAACACCTGTAACAGGCCAGGAAACCATCTTCCTTTCTCAAAATACGCAAGTTCTCGCTAAGGAATCTCTTACGCAATCAAAACTTCCAAATGGCATCTATAAGCCTATTCCCGACATCACGTTGCTGATACTCCACTATGCGAGTGCAAATTTCAGGGCACTCTAGTGTCCAATCTCCTTTTGCCCTCGAGTCGCGAAAGGCAAACTTGCCAATCTAACTCTTCAGGTCTAAGAAGATTGAACAAGCGCAACTGTTGTACCCCAAAATTTGCCCTCCCATTTCTTCAACATTTTCTCATCCCAAGACCCTTGGAGCTCAAGATCAAGTTAGGGTTTACTCTGCTCAAGGCCCCTCCTTGCACTGTTGACCCAAATTAGGGTTTGAGTTTGCACAAAGATGTTTTGACCTAAAATGCCCAAAGTGACTTTCATGCTTCATGTTGGACTCACAAGTTTATCCATACCAAGTTTCAAGCCTTGATTCCAATCTTTGCCCAGTCAATTGGACAGTTGACCTAAAAATCAGCTGTATTGGGGAAAAAGTCAACTGTGGTCAATTGACAGTCAAACCTCATGATTTTTGACCCACATCAACATTATGAACTCATATGGACCATTTTATCAAGTTTGGATCACAAATCCACAAGAAATTTAATCAGATGACCAAAAGGGCAAAATGGTCATTTTTAGGGTTTTGACTGCACAAAGGCAATTTTTGACTGTTTGACCTAGCCAATGGCAAACCAAGCTCACATATGGACTCAAGGACTCAATGACATTGTTTTGACATGTTCAACAAATTCAAAAGATCCCAAATGCACAAGATTGACAGATGAATTTTCCAGTCAACTGAGCCAAATTTGACTGTATACTGAAAAGTCAAACTTTGACTTTTTGGTCAAAATCAAGTGTCAAGATTCATTTTTCATCAAGACATGTCAAATTATGAAACTTGTTCATCAAGAAACCCAAAAATTACAAATTAGGGTTTAAAATGAAGAATTTTCATAACTTAGAAATTTTCTAAGTTATGAAAATTCCTAATTTTTCCCTAACTTTGTCCCATTTTTTCATCAAGATGCATTTGGATTCTGTTGTACCCCAAAATTTGCTCTCCCATATTCTTCAAGAAATTGCCAAGCCAAGCTGCAAAATTCCCCAAGGGTTGCACAGTCAAAGATCTCCTATACAGTCAAAATTAGGGTTTGTGTTCTGGTCAAGAAAATGAAGTTTTCAAAGGTCCAATCAAGTCTCACAAGCCTACAAATATGGTCAAGCATCCTCATATCAAGTTTCAAGACTTTCAGCACAAAATTGCACAGTCAAAAACCCTAATTGCACTACAGTCAACTGTAGGGGCAAAATGGTCATTTGACAGTCAAAAGTTCAAATTTTTGGTCAACATATCATTTTGAAGCCACAAACATCATTTGATCAATGCTTGATCATGATTCTCAAAACTTGGCTCAAAAATCATCAAGATGCAAAAATTTCTATTTTTGGACAGCTGAAAAAGTCAACTGAAATTGACCAGGGCATAACTTTCACATGGATTATCAGAAAAATTCCATCCAAAGCTCATTTTGAAGATAAAGACATTTACTACAACTCATCTTCATACTTCAAGTCCAAGAAATGCTCTCACAAAAAGTTATCAATTTCAACATTATAGGTCATTTTCAAAAGTCAACAAAAAGGGACTTTAAGTCAAAGGCCATAACTTGAGATTGGTAAATCAAAATGACATGGGACCAAAGACATTGTTTAGAGGACTTCAAGGCCTTTCTAAAATGTCCAAAAACATGAGCAAAGCTTAAAAATTGAGCAAGTTATGCATTGGAGAAGTTGGGAAATTTTTGTGAAATGGCCAAAATCATTTATCCTTGAAATCTCATTTTTGACAAAAGGGGCCCACTTTTTCCACTTGAATTAACTTGGCCATGCTTCCCACGTGTCCCACCTTTTATTTCAGATTTTTTTATTAATTTTTTCATTTTTATTGATTTTATTGGATTTAATTAATTTTAAATCTTTTAAAATCAAAAGAAATTCAAAAATTAATTTAAAAGGGAATATTTGGCCTTAACTAGCCTTGAAACATCATTATGTGCCTACCAAAATTCGTGCAAGGGAGTAAACAAGGCAAGAATTCAAAAATGAGTCAAAAAAGGAAGTTTTGTTATGGAGGTTTATGGAGGATTTTGGACTTGAATGCTATACATTAAGAGACCATAATTCCTTTTGATTGACATTACCTAATGCCTATACAAGGGATCAAAAACGAAATTGAGAGGAGGCTGCACCAGAACACAAGAAAATCACAACCTAAAAAGTCCCCAAAAACAAAAAAACACATTTGAACTTTTCAAGAAAAAAAAGCAAAACTGTAAACCTACTTGCAGCACGTTTTAAGCCTCTATTCCAATCAAAAACACATTCCTTGCATTGCCAGGAATCTCCAGCAATCAAAATCAAGCCCAAACGCGCAAAGAAGCATCCCCACGACACCCCACGGTTTGTCCAAAATTTGAAAATCAAAACTCCATTTCCATGCCTTTTTAATTCATTTTAAATATTGCTATGCATTGCTGATGTTATTACCAAGCTTCCTGTATGCTTTAATTTGACTGTAAGGCCACAAAATGCAAATCACCATGGGAGACATCTAGGTTTTCCGAAGCTTTCAATTTGGGGTTTCTCACATACGCAAAAGTTGGAACCTCAAACTGCCATGGTTGAATTGAGGAAGATGAGACGAATCCAATGGACCCCTCGCGCCTAATTTATGTCTAACGAGGAGCTAATCGCTTTTATTTGCAGGCTTGTGTTTTGGGGGGGTTTAAAACCCCCGCTACATGTTTGTTATTTTGCAGAAAAGGTAGAAGACGATGGCGTGGCAACCGGGCATTAGACCATTCAAAATTCCGCGCGCGTTTTT
This sequence comes from Vicia faba, assembly GCA_948472305.1. Classification (NCBI taxonomy): domain Eukaryota; kingdom Viridiplantae; phylum Streptophyta; class Magnoliopsida; order Fabales; family Fabaceae; genus Vicia; species Vicia faba. Next base: position 187,095,218 of record OX451737.1, on the reverse strand, counting down.
TTTTAATTCCCAGGATTTATTTGCTTATCAATATAATATTAAGTGTTTATTGTTATGTCAATTGAAACAGCTGGCTCAGATGGCAACGCGTTAGTGGATATTCCCAGAAGGCACGAGTTCGAGTCCTGGTTCAGGCATTTTTTTTCACCTTTTCCATAATTAACATGTTTCCTTTGTTTTTCACCCTTTTTTATATTTTTAATCCTAATTTAATTTATATTCAAATAATTTTCTCATGCATTTAAAAACTCACAAAAAATATTTTCCTTTTTGCATTTTAATCAGAAAAATGTTTATTTAATTTTTGACATTAAAAATAATATTTTTGCATGCATATTTAATTAATTGTTAGATAATCATTAATTTGACTTTTATTTGCTTTTAGTTATCAAAATTGATCCAAAAAAACACCAAAAAATAATTACTCTATCATTAAATTAATTTAACTAACATTTTCATAAAAAACCCAAAAAAAAGAATATAATTAACACTTTTATTATTATTATCTTTATTTTGTAAATAAACCATAATTGAATTAGTTTTTTAATTAGGTCATTTTAACATTCTTTTTAATAATTAAAATAAATTTAGACTTAGGCTTTTCTTTTGACATTTTAATTTCTTTTTCTATTTTATTTCATAAAAAAACATAAAAAAACAAAAACATCAAAAAAATAAAAAATAAAATAACTTCTTTTCTTTAATCATTAATTAATTTAATAATTTCAATTCAATTCCTTAAAGGGTCCAACGCCCTCGCACTCGATTCTTATTTCTTTTCGCACATTTATTTTTATTTCTTTTGTAGATATAATGTATTTGCCCCAAAGCCTTGTAATAGATAATTAGGATATTTACCTTCCGCATTTTACTTATTCAAATCGGGTCTTTATTTAATTTGGCGATGTAGACCCGCGCCTTGTAATAGCGTAGGACTTTTATTTTCCGCACTTTAAATTCCCGCACCTTTAACTGTTAAACAATAACATGAAAGAATGAATGCCCAAAAATAAAATCGAAACGTACATCACCAATGCATGACAAGACAAACAATAAACTGAAAATGACACACAATTCACACACCACCCCTAGGGTACGCCTCACTGTTGCCTTACCTTGAAAGGTGGTCATCAAGTACAGGACGTCTTAGTAAGTCCTTATGTTCCATTGATCTAGTTGCCTCGAATAAGTTGCCCCGGAACGGTTTCCTCGGAATAAAAAGATCAATGGCATAAGGGTAACTTCTAAGGTATCCTATTGTTGCTCTGGTGATCACCCTGTTGCCTTGCCCCTCGAAACGTGGTCGTTGAGTACAGGACGTCTTAGTAAGTCCTTATGTTCCATTGATCCAGTTGCCTCGAATAAGTTGCCTCGGAACGGTCGCCTCGGAATAAAAAGATCAATGGCATAAGGGTAGCTTCTAAGGTATCTTATTATTGCTCAGTGTCCACATTGTACCTAACCCTCGAATTGACCCGAACACCTCCAACGGTGGTGCTACCTATCTCTCAATGGTGGGATAGCACTACCTAAAGGACAATTACACAGCTTAATTCCTTAGGGTAGGTAGATGACTCGTGGGTACTTGCTCTATTCAAAAACAAATCAAAACTCTTTTCACACCGACACTTTCAAAAAGCTTTCAAAACAATTTTTCAAACACTCTTGAGGACTGATACAAGAGTCATTCTGAAATTTTTAAACGAAACTTTTTCAAACCCAATCGCACTTTGAAAAGCAAACAAACCATTTTTGAAAACACAATGAGCAAGTATCTAAGAGCCCATGGATAACCATGGATAGAAAGGGTGCTAACACCTTCCCTTTCTATAATCTACCTCCCGAACCGAGAGCAATCTCTATAAGGAATTTTTCTGTGCTTTTGTCCTTTCCATTTGGAGAAAATAAAATACGGTGGCGACTCTTGCTTACCGCGACATTTCGCGAAACCAGCTTTAAAACAGTCAGTTCCAGATCCACCGATCACAGAACTGGCGACTCTGCTGGGGAGAACTATAAAGTGAGGTGTACCTTAGGACTAAGATCACTGTGTTTTCAATTGCTTTGATTTGTTTGCTTTAAATTGTGGGACTGTCTTGGGAGTTCTATAGATCCTAACCCGGATCTGGGGATACCTTCTTAGAAAGTAGCAACAAGGCTGTGAGGGAACTGTGCGGGGTATACCGACATGGTTGAAGCAGTCTGCTACGTTGATGTGGCACTTTGGTGTGTACCAGTAACCCTTGAGTCAATCAAGGAGAGTACGGGGCCTCCGTGTGGTGTCGTGAAGCATCAACAGACCTTAGGAACCTTAATTGAACCATCTTGGCCTCTTTAGGGTAGTGAGATGACTACTTTGGTGTACTCCGAAGTCGGTTGATACTCGATACTACACTCAATTGAGGGTTGTTTTCTTGGGATATTTTGATCGCCAGTCAGTGGCTAAATCGAAACGATGAACAATGAAAGCAATCCAATGATATTGAGATCCTTAGAACCCGGTTACTTTGATAGGACAGGTTTGAGCCCACCAACTTCAAGAGGGTAATACCTAGACCCCATGCTGGCCTAAACTCTAAGGGTTTCTCTTGTGTGACTTGTGTGCCTTCGTACTTGAACTACTTGCGTGCTTATTATCTGACCCTTGAATTTCTTGCAGGTTTTGTTTACAGTCCTTAATTGGGACTCATAACAAAGTTTACTGAGTTTCTTGCAGGTTTTGGTTTGCAGTCCTTAATTGGGACTCATAACAGGGTTACTTACATTACCCCCATGCATAGCATGACATCATACCATTGCATACATCCTGCAAAAGGACTAACCCATTTCAAGGATCTCAAGGGTCTGTGATGCAGGTCATGATGAATCAAACATCTAGCAAGGGGCAAAGAGGATTTATTTTCCTCTAGCCAAGGTTGTCAGAGGCTATGACCCACTTGATATGGTGAGCTTTGACTCTTGAAGAAGGTTCCCTTAACCAAGGTTGTTTGGAAATCAAAACCAGACATGATGACTAAAGTCAGAGGCTATGACCCACTGGATATGGTGAGCCTTTGACCCTTGGAAGAAAGATTCCCAACAAACATGAAGCTCTTTCAATCAAGCTACCGGATCCAAATGCTAACAAAATTTCCTGTTTATCCCGCGAGAACATTGCATGCATATCATACACATCATTGCATAACAGGTACCCTTGTTACAGGCTACTTACCCTCTTCGCTGTTTATTTCAGCAATGGCTTTCCAATCAAACACCCAGGAGTTCCCTACTCAAGAGACTCAGTTCAGGGAGATCTTCCTAAGCCTATCCAAGGGGCAGGAAGAGTTGAGAACGCTCCTCATGGGGAATTTGGTCAAGAACAGTCCAGAAGACGGTAAAGATGAACGGCTGAAACATATGCAAGCTGAGATAGACATAATGAGGACTCAGATGCTGGGGCAAATGGCCCTTATCCAAGGCTTAGCTCGGGAACAAGAAGAGTTGAGAACTGTGATCAACCAGCTTCAGCAAGACAGTATGAAGCAAGTAGCCAAGGCTGGAGACCAAACTGGTAATCAGCCTCCAAGAAGTCAAAGGCTTGGTTCAATGAATAGGCCTCTCCAAGCTGCTACTACTTCACAGCTCCAACCACAACCTCGCCCAGAGCAACGGGTTGATCAGAGCAAGCCCAGAAGGCAATTCACCCAGCTCAACACGTCGCTGTCCCAAGCTTTGCAACACCTGTTGAAGTTGAATCTGGTGACGTTGATAGGACCTCACCCTAATCCTAAGACTTCTTCACCCAACTATAATCCTGGGGCCAGGTGCGCATACCATTCTAACAGCCCGGGGCATGATACTGATGACTGTTGGAAGTTGAGGTACAAAATCCAAAGCCTGATTGATGAAGGAGCTGTGGAATTCACCCCAGATGGTCAGGTCGAGTTCTTCTACTATCCCTGCGAGGTTCACCATTTGAAGTAACAAGCCCTGAGACTAGAAGACTTGTGTTTATTAGAATTTTCAAGTTTTAATTTTCTTTTGATTGTTCAAACACTTATTCATGTTAAACATTGTTATTTCATTAATGCATTACACATGTCTGTTTTGAAGTAATTATTTCGTATTCACTATATGCAAACTGTTTTCATTTTTCTGTGATAATCAATTCTCGGTTAATAATTCTAAGCCTCTTGAGGGAGGATGACGAAAACGATACCACGATTTTTACAGTATGCTTTTGAATAGACCCCGCTGATGAGGTACAGGCATTGTTTCAATTCCTAAACACTGGAGTTATAAGGAAGATAATCCCTCGTCAACCCCTCTGAGCCAAAGAAGTAGGAGTTTTTCTTTTCGAAATTTAAAACCCTTAATCATAACCTGGGGCAGGGTAGTTTCTCAGTTGATCCAAGTGCATAACGAATGGCACCAAAGAGGTCCTTACAAAACAAAAGACAGTGATGGTTCCGAACAATCATACAAATAGGCAGTCATTATATCTCAAAAAAATAAAAACCCATTAAGTCAAAACCTATGAAGGAGACTTACAAAACTGGGGCATCCCGCTGACTGTAATCACAAAAGAAACAGTTCAGGCAAAAAAAATAGGGATAATAAAATCAAAAAAAAGAGGTCACACAAACCCTCAACAAAAAGAAATGACTGCCCATTCAGAATAAATCATCATTATCTGAACCATCATTGGTATATCAAAGCAAAGACTCAAACAAGGTCTAACGCACGATCAGCTGAGTTTAGGTTTGAAGAACATCACGAAGAGCGGGTGGGTACAAATAAATTTGATCCTTTATCCTTTGTTTCTTGAACCGTGAACCAAGCCACGTTATGACCCTTAAAAGTCCTAGCTGAAGCATGGGTTAGTTCGAAAGCATAATGTTACGAAAGGTATCCTGACTCCTTAAAGCTTACGGTAAATACGGAGTTGACATCACGTTTTACAAACATTCATTTGTTTTATGAAAGAGAATGCATTTTCAAAATCTTCAAAACAGACATAAGCTTTGCATTTTTAACATAACTTTGTTTGCATATGACTTTTTGTTTGAACAGCATAGAAGTTCGCACGACGAATGCCTAATGAACAGAAGTACCTCCAATCAAGGGGCACAACATGATCATGGTCCAATCATCTGGGGCAGTCCAATCAAGATTCGGAGAATCTCTCAAAGGCCAAATAGCCTGGGGAAAATCTCCGCCTAAGTCACTTGGGGAATTTCAACAACGAATCTTGCGCGATCAGACATCTTCTGGTAACATGGCAACATAAACAGCCAGGGGCACCTCCCTGCATTCTAAGAACATGGACATAGTCGAAAGAATACTACGCATAATCAAAGACCCGCTAGGTTGACATACCTAGGCAAAAATTAGGGCTTCCCGGCGAACCAAAAGGGTTCGGGCAAAAATAAGGGATGAAATGAAAAAATCTGTACACCCGGCGAGTCGAAAACCTGAAAAGGTGGCTTGGGCAAAAATGGGTATCCCGATGGACTGAAAACCCGAAAGGGCGGTCCAGGAAAAAGTTAGGGATCAAAGCGTACGACTATGTCCTATCATCTTGTCACCTGCCTACCAGAAGAAGATTGGTCAAATCGGCAGTCCTCAAGCACCTCCACAAGTCTTCCCCTCCCGCCTCAGAAACAGGGGCAATGATAGGTTGTCTAAGCAATCTAATGGTTCTGTCCTCCAAGGTATCAAGGTAGGTTCAGCTGAAGAACACAACCAGGTATTTTAATTCCCCAGAGAGTGAGCCAGCAAGAAGTATACTCTCCTCAAGCAAAGCAGTTATCAACCTTAAGGAAGTTGGGTATCCTCCCGCAGATCTCGACCTTCCCCAGCAGCACACATTCTTGACAAACATCCCCGGCAGTCTTGGTCTAAAGATTGTTCCCCGGCGGCGGACCAACATTCAAAGGAATTGCTTCCCCAACATAGTACCTCTCTCCCCACAGAGTATTGTTCCCCAGCCAGATCGCCAGATTAATTTTCTCCCCGCAGAGTAATCTCTCCAACAAGTTTATTCCCCCAACGGAGTCATCTTCTCCTACCGGTTTATTCTTGCAACCATCACTCTCCAGTGGAAACAAAGAATGCTATTCATATCAGCCCAGGATTTGACTTCCCGGCATCCGTCTAGGATTTATTTTCCTAAGACAAAAACATACATTCATAAACAACACATCTTCATACATTATAGCATGCATATACGCATCATGAACGTACAATCTCATTCATTCTGAGAACATCTCGCATGTCATATATCACGACATCGCATACAACTAACGTTTTGTCTTTTCAGGACAAAAGTTAATACAAGGATAATTGCTATCAACTGTCGTGATTCCAGATCCGATTCCTGTATCTTGCCAGGGAGTATCTGTTGACGACTACAGTACCAGACTCGATTCCTGTATCTTGACAGGGCACGTCTAAAGAGTTCGAAGATCCGATTCCTGTATCTTGCCAGGGAGTATCTGTTGACGACTACAGTACCAGACTCGATTCCTGTATCTTGACAGGGCACGTCTGAAGAGTTCGAAGATCTGATTCCTGTATCTTGCCAGGGAGTATCTGTTGACGACTACAGTACCAGACTCGATTCCTGTATCTTGACAGGGCACGTCTGAAGAGTTCGAAGATCCGATTCCTGTATCTTGCCAGGGAGTATCTGTTGACGACTACAGTACCAGACTCGATTCCTGTATCTAGACAGGGCACGTCTGAAGAGTTCGAGGATCCGATACCTGAATCTTGCCAGGGAGTATCTGTTGACGACTACAGTGCCAGACTCGATTCCTGTATCTAGATAGGGCACGTCTGAAGAGTTCGAGGATCCGATACCTGAATCTTGCCAGGGAGTATCTGTTGACGACTACAGTGCCAGACTCGATTCCTGTATCTAGACAGGGCACGTCTGAAGAGTTCGAGGATCCGATACCTGAATCTTGCCAGGGAGTATCTGTTGACGACTACAGTGCCAGACTCGATTCCTGTATCTAGACAGGGCACGTCTGAAGAGTTCGAGGATCCGATACCTGAATCTTGCCAGGGAGTATCTGTTGACGACTACAATACCAGACTCGATTCCTGTATCTAGACAGGGCACATCTGAAGAGTTCGAAGATCCGATTCCTGAATCTTGCCAGGGAGTATCTGTTGACGACTACAGTACCAGACTCGATTCCTGTATCTAGACAGGGCACGTCTGAAGAGTTCGAAGATCCGATTCCTGAATCTTGCCAGGGAGTATCTGTTGACGACTACAGTGCCAGACTCGATTCCTGTATCTAGACAGGGCACGTCTGAAGAGTTCGAAGATCCGATTCCTGAATCTTGCCAAGGAGTATCTGTTGACGACTACAGTACCAGACTCGATTCCTGTATCTAGACAGGGCACGTCTGAAGAGTTCGAGGATCCGATACCTGAATCTTGCCAGGGAGTATCTGTTGACGACTATAGTACCAGACTCGATTCCTGTATCTCGCTAGGGCACGTCTTAAGAATTCAAAGATCCAACTCCTGTAACCAGTCAGGACACATCTATACCAAGCATCTGAAAATCAGCTCCTGCAATGTGTCAGGTACTCATTTTTTTCTTTTGCAGGCATGCAGGTTCTCGATAAAGAATATCTTACGCGATCAACATCCAGATGGCATCTATAAGCCCATCATCCTATTCGTCAACCTCTAAATGGCATCTGTAAGCCCATTTCCATCATCACATTGCTGCTATGAGAGCGCAAATTTCTGGGCACTCTAGTGTTCAATCATCTTCTACCCTCGGATTACGAAAGGCACGTCAGCCAATCTACATCCTCAGGTCTAAGAAGATTGAACAGGGGCAACTGTTGTACCCCAAAATTTGCCCTCCCATATTCTTCAAGAAATTTCCAAGCCAAGCTGCAAAATTCCCCAAGGGTTGCACAGTCAAAGATCTCCTATACAGTCAAAATTAGGGTTTGTGTTCTGGTCAAGAAAATGAAGTTTTCAAAGGTCCAATCAAGTCTCACAAGCCTACAAATATGGTCAAGCATCCTCATATCAAGTTTCAAGACTTTCAGCATAAAATTGCACAGTCAAAAACCCTAATTGCACTACAGTCAACTGTAGGGGCAAAATGGTCATTTGACAGTCAAAAGTTCAAATTTTTTGTCAACATATCATTTTGAAGCCACAAACATCATTTGATCAATGTTTGATCATGATTCTCAAAACTTGGCTCAAAAATCATCAAGATGCAAAAATTTCTATTTTTGGACAGCTGAAAAAGTCAACTGAAATTGACCAGGGCATAACTTTCACATGGATTATCAGAAAAATTCCATCCAAAGCTCATTTTGAAGAGAAAGACATTTCCTACAACTCATCTTCATACTTCAAGTCCAAGAAATGCTCTCACAAAAAGTTATCAATTTCAACATTATAGGTCATTTTCAAAAGTCAACAAAAAGGGACTTTAAGTCAAAGGCCATAACTTGAGATTGGTAAATCAAAATGACATGGGAACAAAGAAATTGTTTAGAGGACTTCAAGGCCTTTCTAAAATGTCCAAAAACATGAGCAAAGCTTAAAAATTGAGCAAGTTATGCATTGGAGAAGTTGGGAAATATTTGTGAAATGGCCAAAATCATTTATCCTTGAAATCTCATTTTTGACAAAAGGGGCCCACTTTTTCCACTTGAATTAACTTGGCCATGCTTCCCACGTGTCCCACCTTTTATTTCAGATTTTTTTATTAATTTTTTCATTTTTATTGATTTTATTGGATTTAATTAATTTTAAATCTTTTAAAATCAAAAGAAATTCAAAAATTAATTTAAAAGGGAATATTTGGCCTTAACTAGCCTTGAAACATCATTATGTGCCTACCAAAATTCGTGCAAGGGAGTAAACAAGGCAAGAATTCAAAAATGAGTCAAAAAAGGAAGTTTTGTTATGGAGGTTTATGGAGGATTTTGGACTTGAATGCTATACATTAAGAGACCATAATTCCTTTTGATTGACATTACCTAATGCCTATACAAGGGATCAAAAACGAAATTGAGAGGAGGCTGCACCAGAACACAAGAAAATCACAACCTAAAAAGTCCCCAAAAACAAAAAAACACATTTGAACTTTTCAAGAAAAAAAAGCAAAACTGTAAACCTACTTGCAGCACGTTTTAAGCCTCTATTCCAATCAAAAACACATTCCTTGCATTGCCAGGAATCTCCAGCAATCAAAATCAAGCCCAAACGCGCAAAGAAGCATCCCCACGACACCCCACGGTTTGTCCAAAATTTGAAAATCAAAACTCCATTTCCATGCCTTTTTAATTCATTTTAAATATTGCTATGCATTGCTGATGTTATTACCAAGCTTCCTGTATGCTTTAATTTGACTGTAAGGCCACAAAATGCAAATCACCATGGGAGACATCTAGGTTTTCCGAAGCTTTCAATTTGGGGTTTCTCACATACGCAAAAATTGGAACCTCAAACTGCCATGGTTGAATTGAGGAAGATGAGACGAATCCAATGGACCCCTCGCGCCTAATTTATGTCTAACGAGGAGCTAATCGCTTTTATTTGCAGGCTTGTGTTTTGGGGGGGTTTAAAACCCCCGCTACATGTTTGTTATTTTGCAGAAAAGGTAGAAGACGATGGCGTGGCAACCGGGCATTAGACCATTCAAAATTCCGCGCGCGTTTTTTTTTAATTCCCAGGATTTATTTGCTTATCAATATAATATTAAGTGTTTATTGTTATGTCAATTGAAACAGCTGGCTCAGATGGCAACGCGTTAGTGGATATTCCCAGAAGGCACGAGTTCGAGTCCTGGTTCAGGCATTTTTTTTCACCTTTTCCATAATTAACATGTTTCCTTTGTTTTTCACCCTTTTTTATATTTTTAATCCTAATTTAATTTATATTCAAATAATTTTCTCATGCATTTAAAAACTCACAAAAAATATTTTCCTTTTTGCATTTTAATCAGAAAAATGTTTATTTAATTTTTGACATTAAAAATAATATTTTTGCATGCATATTTAATTAATTGTTAGATAATCATTAATTTGACTTTTATTTGCTTTTAGTTATCAAAATTGATCCAAAAAAACACCAAAAAATAATTACTCTATCATTAAATTAATTTAACTAACATTTTCATAAAAAACCCAAAAAAAAGAATATAATTAACACTTTTATTATTATTATCTTTATTTTGTAAATAAACCATAATTGAATTAGTTTTTTAATTAGGTCATTTTAACATTCTTTTTAATAATTAAAATAAATTTAGACTTAGGCTTTTCTTTTGACATTTTAATTTCTTTTTCTATTTTATTTCATAAAAAAACATAAAAAAACAAAAACATAAAAAAAATAAAAAATAAAATAACTTCTTTTCTTTAATCATTAATTAATTTAATAATTTCAATTCAATTCCTTAAAGGGTCCAACGCCCTCGCACTCGATTCTTATTTCTTTTCGCACATTTATTTTTATTTCTTTTGTAGATATAATGTATTTGCCCCAAAGCCTTGTAATAGATAATTAGGATATTTACCTTCCGCATTTTACTTATTCAAATCGGGTCTTTATTTAATTTGGCGATGTAGACCCGCGCCTTGTAATAGCGTAGGACTTTTATTTTCCGCACTTTAAATTCCCGCACCTTTAACTGTTAAACAATAACATGAAAGAATGAATGCCCAAAAATAAAATCGAAACGTAGATCACCAATGCATGACAAGACAAACAATAAACTGAAAATGACACACAATTCACACACCACCCCTAGGGTACGCCTCACTGTTGCCTTACCTCGAAAGGTGGTCATCAAGTACAGGACGTCTTAGTAAGTCCTTATGTTCCATTGATCTAGTTGCCTCGAATAAGTTGCCCCGGAACGGTTGCCTCGGAATAAAAAGATCAATGGCATAAGGGTAGCTTCTAAGGTATCCTATTGTTGCTCTGGTGATCACCCTGTTGCCTTGCCCCTCGAAACGTGGTCGTTGAGTACAGGACGTCTTAGTAAGTCCTTATATTCCATTGATCCAGTTGCCTCGAATAAGTTGCCTCGGAACGGTCGCCTCGGAATAAAAAGATCAATGGTATAAGGGTAGCTTCTAAGGTATCTTATTATTGCTCAGTGTCCACACTGTCCCTAACCCTCGAATTGACCCGAACACCTCCAACGGTGGTGCTACCTATCTCCCAATGGTGGGATAACACTACCTAAAGGACAATTACACAGCTTAATTCCTTAGGGTAGGTAGATGACTCGTGGGTACTTGCTCTATTCAAAAACAAATCAAAACTCTTTTCACACCGACACTTTCAAAAAGCTTTCAAAACAATTTTTCAAACACTCTTGAGGACTGATACAAGAGTCATTCTGAAATTTTTAAACGAAACTTTTTCAAACCCAATCGCACTTTGAAAAGCAAACAAACCATTTTTGAAAACACAATGAGCAAGTATCTAAGAGCCCATGGATAACCATGGATAGAAAGGGTGCTAACACCTTCCCTTTCTATAATCTACCTCCCGAACCGAGAGCAATCTCTATAAGGAATTTTTCTGTGCTTTTGTCCTTTCCATTTGGAGAAAATAAAATACGGTGGCGACTCTTGCTTACCGCGACATTTCGCGAAACCAGCTTTAAAACAGTCAGTTCCAGATCCACCGATCACAGATTCAAACAAAACTCAAAACATGAAAGTTGTAGTCCATTGCAAAATATACAACTTTGATTCACAAAGTTTCCTCAAAATAAGCTTGTATCTCAAGTTATGATTTTTGGAATAGGGGTGCAAAACATTCTTAACTTAGAAATTTTTTGACCTATTTTAGGCAGGATTTTTGCCTAACTTCATGGCCACTTTTCACATGCTTCCACTTGGAATTTCAACTTGCATTAAAAAGATGGATTATAGTACACATTCCAAGCTTTCCAAATTGTCCAAGAACTTCTCAAACAGCCTTGTGGTTAGGGAGAATCGAATTTGTCAATATGGGCAAAAGTCACTGTTCATGGCCATTTTCATGTTCATAACTTAGGCATTTTTGAACTCAGCTTGCACAACTAGATTACAGGCCTTTTATCTCATCCACACTCAATAATTTAATGCCAATCCATTGTGTTATAGCATTATCTTGCTCATTTGGTCATTACATGGAAAATCAAGCCATATTTGGAAAAAGCAAGTTATCCATTCTTGTAAAGCACAACTTTATGTCAAACACAAATCAAAGAAGTACAAAGCATATCTTCTAGGCACAAGATTATGGACTAATCCCAATGATCAAGGAGAGATTATGCTGCATGCTTGAGGGGCCTGTGGTAGCCTATTGAATCACATCTCTCATTGCTGCAACAACTAGCCAAAGCAAACTTCTTGAACACTTTCCAAACATCAAACCTGACCTGAAACACGAGCCAACCACCTTCAATACCTCCCCAAACATCAAAACACCATCCTCTTGCAAAAACAGGGCACCTGCTGCAGATTGAGGTCCACAACTCAATCCACTCGTGCACTTTGGCTAATAACCTTGCAAACACATTCCATACCATCACTTGAAACTGTTCCAAGCCCTAAACACCAGCTGTAACACTCCTAACCCCATCTGCCATTTTCATTTTTCAGTTTTGCAGGTGAACTTCCACAGCTCGTTTCAGTCAGTTTCAAAGCAAGCTAGAGGTTGGAGAAGCATCCCTGAACTTCAAGCAAGTTGTACAAGTCCTCACATTGCATTGAAAGTACCTCCATTGTCATACACGAATCAAGCTGAACAGGTAAAAATATGGACTTCTATCTCTCAATCTAGGAAGAGTTAGGCTTAGGTTTATGAATGAAACATGTCCTACTCATGGCCCTGAAACTACCCATATCCTCACTTTCCATTTATTTTGTGTATGTTGAGAGAATTTAAGACATGAACATTGAAAAAAACTTAGGTTAAAAATTGGGGGAGAGGAAATTCTCTCTCATTTCTGAGAGTTAGAACAACTTTTTTATATGTATGGATTCGTGATTTAATGCTCTACATAGTTTATGTTGTGAGTTTTGGCTAAAAATCAAAGAATCAGGAGTTGTTGTTGAAGCAAGGAAGCGCGCGAATTTTCAAACAAAACTGGCTGGAGGTTGAAGAAGATAGACTTGGGCTGGGCCTGAGTTTTGTTTTCCTGTTTACACCCCTATTTTCCACATACACCCCCTTGGCCCATTGTGTTTTATTTTTATCGTTTTTGATTTTTTTTCTTTTTGTTTCCTACTTATTTATTTTTTGTCAAAATATAAAAAATACTAAAAATATTTTTCAACCATTTTTGCATTTTATTTGGATTTTATTTGTTTTATTTTGAACTTGTACATAAATAAAACATAATACCTTTTTATTTCAAAATACAAAAATAATACAAATACATTTTTATTTTCTGATTTTATTTTATTTTATCTTTTGAAAACATTTTCTAAAAAATATACTTTTTTTGTAAAAAATAAATATTTTATTTTTGTACATATTTAATATATTTAGTAAATAATATAAATACTTATCTATCTTTTATTAAATATTTAGGATAAATATAAAAATAATACATTTTCATTTTTATTAATAATTAACCTCAAAAATACCTTTTTTACAATATGCTTCCTTTTTATTTATTTATTTTTTGTATATAATTAATAAATATTGCATATAATAAATAATAAATACCTTTTATTTACAAGATTAGGGTTTTTCCCTAAAACCATGGAAAAATATCAAAAATTATCCTTTTTATTTTTGTTTATTTGTCACATGAAAAACACTTTTACATACATATAAAAATCATTTTTTGCATCTTGCATATTTTATTTTATTTTATTTTATTATTGTACAATTAAATACCTTGTAAACTCCATTTGGATTGTAATAGTTTAGATTTAAATTTCTTGCTAAATATCCCCATTTGAACATTTGTACCCCCCATCTCATAATTGTGTTGTAATAATTTAGGACTTTAAATTATGCATTTAAAAGCTTTCTAAATATGCCATGATAGGCTTAGGGTTTGTATGCAAAAATCAACCAAACAAATAGCTTGACCTAATTCCAAGATAAAAGCATGAAAATGAACAACACCAATCACACTTGCACCCCTAGGGTTACTCCACTTGTTGCCTTCAATAATGGGCCATATTGTATGTTGAGTGTTTTTGGCAAAACAAAACAATATCAAATGATCATAGTCCCTCGATGACGCTTTCGAAAGTTGCCTAAAAATGATCAAGTCCCTTAAAGGAAAAATTGCCAAAGACATTTGGCACCATTGCAATCATGGTCTAAACGATGACCCGGGCCCGTCCCGTTCACATCCTAACACAAGATTGTCCACCAAATACAATGGTGGAACAAAATTGTTAAAAGGGTTAAAACATAGAGAAAACCTTTGAGTAAATTTAGGGGTAGACAACTCTTGGTTACTTGCCAACTTGCAAAACAAAAACACTTGCCTATCTTTTCAAAACCACCTTCCACAACACTTTCAAAACAACTTTCAAAAAACATTGAAAACTTTTTCAAAAGACAAGTACACCTTTGTATACATCTAAACATGGGTCATTACAAAGGTTGCCACCACATTGGCCTCTTTTCAAAACATTTTCAAACCCACACACAAAGCACCATTTCAAACAATTGAAAGCACCATTTCAAACAATTGAAAATGCAAGGCAAGTGATCTAAGCAAGTAACTAAGAGCCCATGGATAACCATGGATAGAAAGGGTGATAATACCTTCCCTTCCTATAATCTACTCCCCGAACCCAAGAAAACATCTCAAAGGTTTTTGCTGTGCTTTTTAACCTTTCCTTAGGATAAAATAAAAAGTCGGTGGCGACTCTTGCTCAACAGAAACATTTGCGAAAATAAACGCAAAACCTCAAGTCAGTTCTCCCACCGTATCACAAGATGGTATGTGTGATACGGTGGGAGAACTGACTAGATGTTTTGCGTTTCGTTCGCACTTGTGCGGTTAGCAAGAGTCGCCACCGACTTTTCTTTTATCCAAAAGGAAAGGTAAAAAAGCACAGGAAAGACCTTTCGAGAATTTTCCCGGGTTTGGGGGGTAGATTATGAAAAGTGAAGGTATTAGCACCCTTTTCATCCATGGTTTTCCATGGGCTCCTAGTTACTCGTTTAGATCACTTGCTTTTTTTTGATTGTGTGCTTGTGGTGTGGGCTTTGAAAGTATTTTTGGAAAATCTCTTTGTAATGGTTCTCGTCTCTATAAGAACGTATACAAAGTTTTGTTTTGAAAAATGGTTCAAAGATGTGTTTGTGAATCGTGTTTTGAAAAGTGTTTTGAAAAGAGGTTTTGCAATGGTTCTCGTCTCTATAAGAACATATACAAAATGTTTTAACTTTTTGAAATTGTTTTGAAATGGAGGTGTAGGTGTCAAAGCTTTTGTCGTGAGCAAGCGAGTAACTAAGAGCGAATCTATCTACTCGAAAGGTCTTAAGTTATTCTTATCTTCTTCCTTTTTATGGTGCTATCTTACCATTGATTTGGTAAGAAGCCCCACCATTGGATGTGAACAGACAGGCGCGGGTCAATTTTACAATCATTGAAGGAAACTTGTGAGACGCTTTAGCAATTTTGTAAGGGACGCGATCGTTTTAATCGAAGGCAACATCGAGGGTCATCGAGGGTCTACGATCTTTGTTTATTGAAGTATCATTGCTAAAGTGTCTCATATTCGAGGGACATGATTGTATTTCCGAGGCAACGAGCGAGGTTACCCTAGAGGTGCGCATGTGAAAAGTGTGTTGGTTTCAAGTTATTTATTCTTTGATTAGGCCATCTAGCGATTGATTTTTGAATCTTGCCATACATGCCTAATTACTATACAGTATATGGAAAACAGTAAATTGTGGGAATTGAAATTCTACGCTATTAAAAAAGTATTCGGGAATAGGGGTACAATTGTTACAAATGGGGATGAATCAAATGAAAATAGCAATTTCCAAATATCAAACAATACAACCAAATCGAATTGTTGTGCGATATAATATAAAGTTATGACAATTTATGAAAATAAAAAATCAATAAAGTATGAAATGCAATGTATTTACTTGAAAAAATAAAACCTATTCTAAAAAAGAAATTGATTTGAATTATAATCTTTATTAATATTTTTTGTGTATTTTATTAATTATGTAAACAAACTTAAAGAAAGAAAATAAGCTAAGTTAATTCTTTTTTTTTTGATGTTTTGTTAAATGTAAGAAAATTAATAAAATAAGTTTATGTAAAAAAAATAAATGATAGAAATTAAACACTAAAATCCTAACTTAATTTAATAAAAATGTTTTAAATTTTATTTAGCATTTTTTCAAAACAAAAATAAAAACAAACTAAAGAAGAGGAAAATATGGGCTTAGGAGACTTAGGGGTGTTAGGCCCAAAGAATAATAGATTTTGTTGTAGCTTAAAACAGGCATAAAGGGGGTGAAATAACCAGCGTGTGGGATTTTAAGGGTTTGGACAACAAACAGGCCCAATGTCTAAAACTGTCTAATTTTCTGATTAGGGT
Organism: Vicia faba; assembly: GCA_948472305.1. Classification (NCBI taxonomy): domain Eukaryota; kingdom Viridiplantae; phylum Streptophyta; class Magnoliopsida; order Fabales; family Fabaceae; genus Vicia; species Vicia faba. The sequence goes on along the minus strand of OX451737.1, from coordinate 187,078,646 downwards.
AAGCTTAAACAAATTTAGGGTTTGACCCCTCTTGCTCACAGCGGCGCTCTCTCATCGTCTCTTGCGCTTCTCTCTTCCAAATTGTTCATCTTTCTCACTAAACGCCCTTATTCCTCTTCCTAATTTCGTGAGTGAAATGACCTTTGGCCTCTTGGTCTCACTCTAATTTTCCCCTTTTCTGAAAACCCTAAGTTCGGATTTATGCCTAAGGTGCTCGATTATAGCTTATCTAATCTTCCCTCCCCAACTTTCCGTTATCGGAGCGCCACTCAATCTCGTCTCCTAACCATGCTCTAATGATTTCTTTCGTGAAAAGGTGATGTTCTGTTTTTGGTAAACTTGAACGATTTTTTGTTGTTGTTTTATCTTGTTCATGTTTTTTTTCTGTTAACCTACTGTATTGTCCATTGCAATGTAGGAAATGTTATGAGGAAGGAGAAGGATCCATACCTGTTTGGAAATTTCTGTGAAATGAAAAGGAAAGGTGAGCTTGAGAGTAGCGCTCCCTGGTAGCGGAATTGGCGAGGAGGAAGAGATGATAACGAAAGCCTTGCTTTTCTGGTAACTTCTTTCTGTCCTTTAAGCTTTGAATGATGATGATGATGTACTTCCGTTTTTTTTTATTTTTTGTAAGTTTGTTGGATGTTGTTTTGATGCTTTGACAGTTTTGGGATTTAGTTTTGTGATGATGGTTTCGAAAGTTTTGGAAGTTTTGTGATTCGAGGCTTTGGAAAATCTTGACAGCTTGTTTTCCTTTGGTTTTGGTTTCAATGTTTGGTATTGTTATAGGTTTTGGACTTTTTTGTTTTTTTAGGTTTTTTGTGTTAACAGATTGTAGGTTAGGTTGATGGTTTGAAATGGTTTTACAGTTTGGGATTTCAATGTTTGACAGTATTTTTGAAGGTTGTGTTTTTGAGGTTTGAAAACTTGGCCAGTTTGCTTACAGTTTTTGGAGATTTGAATATTTGGGACTTTTTGGTTTGAACTTGTTTGACAGGTTTGAATATTGGTTATTCTGGCTTTTTGAGTTTGATATGTTGGACATATTTGAGGAGTTTTTTGGCTTTGACAGGTTTAGTTTGAACTGTTTGACATTTTGGGATTTTTTTGTGGTTTGAACTTGTTGGACAGGTTGGTATTTTTTGTTTGTATGCTTACAATTTAACAGGTTTGCTTTGGTTTTAGGTTTAAGGATGGATGCTGGGAGTTTGATGGTTTGAGGCCATTTGGTTTTGAACTGTTTGACAGTTTGATGGTTTGAGGCTTAGACAGTTTTTTGAAAACTTAAAGTTTTTGAGGTTTTTGAAACTGTGTTTGATAATTTTCTGCCTATCTCCCCTTTGCTTTAGCCTTGTCCACTGTTATATTAGTTGCTTTGGTTTGACAGCTTATTCAAAATGGTGGGAAAACCACCAAATTTTGAATACTTTGGCATGTTCTTCTTATGCTCTTTTCCTTGCAGTTTTTGTTTTCTAGCAATTCTTATGCAATTGTGGCAATCAAGGCAGTAGGGTTGTGCATCCCTAGGTGACTTCTTTCCTCTCTCTCTCTCTCTCAATGACCTTAAGAGTCAATTGCTCTTTCACCTTTTTTCTGAAAAGTTTGCAAATAACTTGGAAAATGATGATTATGGCTTATTGAACAAGCTTCTTGCTTGTTGACTTAGTTTACCATACTGATATACTTCTTTGCTTCCTGCTTTCTACTACTATGTTTCTTTGTTGCTTCGTTTGCATTTTGTTTTAGCCATGTTGCTGTTTGTTGCACTCGGTTTGGAACATTTGTTTTGGCCATGCTGTTGTTTGTTGCATTCAGTTTGGAATATTTGTTTTGGCCATGCTGCTATTTGTTGCATTTCTTTTGTTTGGATAGTTTGCTTACATTTCCTATTTCTTCTTTTTGTGAACTAAGAGGAATAATTCTCTTGTGATTTGCAAATAGAGAAAAATAAAAAAAATGTGATGAAATAAAAAATAGCCTTCTGATTCCAAATTGCAAACTTTAATGATGAACACTTTTTCTTTCTTTTTAAAATTCTTGCTTATGCCCAAATAGTTTTTGTACTAACTATTTTTCTGTCTTTCATTTTCATGTGAGCACAACTGGATGGTGGCCAAGCAGGGGAAGCAAGAGACTCTGTGGCAAGCATGGAAGCAATGGAAGCTCAGTCAACCTTAGGCATAGATTCATTTTATTTGTAATTTAGAGAGAAACATTCAATCAATTGTACTAATTTATTTTTCAAATACGATAAGTTGTAAAACCTAAAGTATTTAAATAATAAATTGTTTTGTAACAACTTTTGAAATAAATGGATAAAGTCTTATGAGATATTCTGATGTCCATTAAAATCCTTTACTGTCAATAACTCATAATTTTCTCTTCGCATCTTAACTAAATCTTAAAGATTCCCAATCAAGATAATTGAAACAAAATGTTCCTATCTGATAACTTAAACTCCAAGTAATCCAATAATTTTGTAATCTTGCAACTGCATTCCAATCAAAACACGCACTGTTTATTCCAATTCCTAAACAAGCAAATGTTTTTAGAAGACGCAAATCATCTGGTTAACCTTGAAAACAAACACTGTTTTTTCAGTAATCTTGAGAAAGCATGAAAACATGTGAAAGCCAATTGGATCTTTGAGAATTTATTTCTTTTGAGAATTGCAAGAAAAACCCTAATTGCTGGTTTACTGCCACAGGAGAAAGTCTGTCTGATCGATTCCTAAGCCAACTTGGACATTTGAGAAACCACGTGGTTGTGTTCTTTATGAAAAATGAGAGGGCAAATTTTGGGGTACAACAGCTGCCCCTGTTCAATCTTCTTGAACCTGAAGAGTTAGATCGGCGAGTTTTGTCGTTCGTGACTCGAAGGTAAAAGATGATTGGACACTAGAGTGCCCATAAATTTGCGCTCGACAAAAGTGTAATTGAGGGAATAGGCTTAAAGATGCCATTTGGAGAGATGTTAGAATCTTGTTCGAGATGGGCTTGCAGATGCCATCCAAGAATGTTTGGTTGTAAATCGACAGAATAAGCATCAAAATGGTGTTCGTATTTGGAACGTATCTGAAATGTATTTGTCCTTGAATCTGAATAAGTGATAGAATGACTTCCGTGTCTGGAGCATATCTGAACTGTATTTGAACTGTATCTTGAAATTAAGTCTGAATGAGCGACAGAATGGCTTCCGTGTCTGGAGCGTATCTGGAGTGTATCGGTACTTGGAATCTGAATGAGTGACAGAATGACTTCCGTGTCTGGAGTATATCTGGACTGTATCTTGAAATTAAGTCTGAATGAGCGACAAAATGGCTTTCGTGTCTGGAGCGTATCTGGACTGTATCGGTACTTGGAATCTAAATGAGTGACAGAATGACTTCCGTGTCTGGAGCGTATCTGTACTGTATCTAAAATCTTTGAGTATTTGTTAAAGATAGCTGTTAATCTTATCCTGAAAAGGGTAAAATGTTAGCCGAAACAAAAAGTTATGTTGCATGAAATGTATGATGCAATAAATGTGTTTTATCCATGTTTATGATATATGAATGTAATGTATGTGCATGTAAGCTGATTTGCTGTATCGCTGAGGAAAATAAATCCTTGACTGTTGCCGGGGAAAATAAATCCTTGACTGCTGAGGACTCCGTTGTGAGAGTAATGCCAAATACTTCTTGAGGAATCTGCTTAGGGAATCCAGAGAAATTTAATGACTTTTACTGGGGATTGTTAACGGGAGTCTTTGTTCTGTCGAGAAGCAATAAAAACTCTGTGGGGAAAAGTTTATCCTGTAGTGAGAACTCTGGCGACTTCACTGGGGAAAAGCTTAATTCTGCTGGGGAGTTCAGGAGTTTGGGTTGTATGCCAATCTACTGGAGAGTTGCCCTAGGTTGGGGAGAAACTGAAGTTGACCGTTATCTGGTTGATTTTCAGGCTTCAATACAACTTGCTGGGGAAACCTAGAGAAACTGGATGATTTCGCTGTGGGTTGATAGTTTGAAGTTTCGGCTTCGCTGGGGATTGGTAGTCAGTAGTCTCAGCTCCGCTGGGGACCTGTACTTCAAAGTTTTGGATCCGCTGGGGATCTTAATGATGTTTTGTAGAGATTGCTCATGGAATATCCTAAAGATGTTTTCCTAATCTTTCTACCTGTCAGTAATTACCCTTTTTCATCCTGTTTATTTGTAAACAGTAATTATGTTCAAATGCATATGTTCATTAATGAATCATTAGACGTTTTTACAAATAAAACACAAGTGTAAAGAAAAAGGTAAATAGTTTTATGTACTTTGAAAGAGATATCTTTGTATTTACTTTGAATAAGTGTTTTGTACAAAGGAGACAGACATCCTAGTAAGAGGATGGTGTCATAAAAAATGAGAAAAATTTATACAAAGAAAGATGGCTAAGTGTAAAAATCCCATGGGGTTCCCATTCTTCTATAGCCTTCGTATCTCTGAATATCTTGTTCGTATGTTTCTTCATCCGACGATGATTCGATTGATTAGAAGCTCCAGGTTTGTCTTTGAAGAGATTGTCCTTAAAGTGATCCGACGAGACATAGTCATACGCTTTAATTCCCTAACTTTTTCCTGGACCGCCCTTTTGGGTTTTCAGTCCACCGGGAAACCCTTTTTTGCCCAAGTCGCCCTTTCAGGTTTTCAACTTGCCGGGTGTATACATTTTTTGTTTCATCCCTAATTTTTGTCTGAACCGCCCTTTCGGGTTTTTGATTCACCGGGATGCCCTTGTTTTTCCTAGGTGTATCAACCTAGTGGGTCTTTTATGTGTAGTATCTTTTGACTATGTCTGCATTCGCAGGGTGTGGCATATCGTCGCCGTCCATGGTGGTTAAAATTATTGCCTCACCAGAAAAGATGTTCTTGGTCACAAATGGTCCTTCATAGGTAGGAGTCCATTTGCCATTGGGATCACTTTATGGCAGCATGATGCATTTGATCACAAGATCTCCAACTTGATACACTTGGCGTCTGACTTTCTTGTTGAAAGCTTTGATCATCCGTTTTTGATACGTCTGACCATGGCAAACAGCAGTAAGTCTCATCTCGTCAATTAAGTTCAACTGATCAATTCGGGTTTGGATCCAATCGTCTTCACTCAAACCAGCATCTTTCATGATTCTCAAGGATAGAATCTGAACCTCGATAGGTAAAACAGCTTCCATGCCATATACCAAGGAATAGGGTGTTTCCCCAGTTGAAGTGCGAGCCGTTGTAGGGTACCCGTGGAGAGCAAACGGTAGCATCTCATGCCAGTCCTTGTAGGTGACTGACATCTTATGTATGATCTTCTTGATATTTTTGTTCACAGCTTCGACTGCACCATTCATCTTTGGCCGATAGGGGGGTGAACTGTGATGTTGAATTTTGAACTGTTCGCACAGGGAGGTGATCATAGTATTGTTAAGATTTGTACTGTTGTCAGTTATGATCCTTTCGGGATACCGTACCAACAGATAAGGTTCTGCTTGATGAAGCAGGCAACAACATTCTTTGTAACGGATGCGAAGGAAGCTGCTTCGACCCACTTTGTGAAGTAATCAATGGCCACCAGAATGAAGCGGTGTCCATTGGATGTTGTAGGCTTGATCTCTCCAATCATGTCGATTCCCCACATAGCGAAGGGCCAAGGAGCTGTTAAGACATTTAGAGGAACCTGGGGCACGTGCACCTAGTCTGCATAGATTTGACATTTATGACAAGTTCGGGAGTGTTGATAGTAGTCTACTTCCATGGTAGACCAGTAGTAGCTTGCCCTTAGAATCTTCTTAGCCATCGTATGCCCGCTAGAGTGAGTGCCAAATGTACCTTCATGCACTTCGGCCATGATCTTTTCAGCTTTAGCTTTGTCCATACAATGGAGCAGAATGCAATCATAATTGCGCTTGTATAGGATACCATTGCTCAGGAAGAACTTAGCTGAGAATCTCCTTAAGAACTTTTTGTCATTGACTGAAGCTCCTTCAGGATATTCTTGAGCCTCGAGATACCTTTTGACTTCGTGAAACCAAGGTCGGTCCACTACTTCTTCGGTATTAATCTCGTGACAGTGTGCAGGTTCGTCCATCCGTTCAATGGTGATCTGGGGAGCCTCGTTGTCCCAATTAAGTTTAAACATGGATGACATTGTAGCTAGAGCATCTGCTAGCTGATTTTCTTCTCGCGGGAAGTGCTCGAAGGTAATCTGCTCGAAATGTGATAACAACATCAAGACATGTTCTTTGTAAGGGATGAGGTTTAGATGCTTAGTGTCCCACTCTCCTTTGATTTGACTAATAACCAAAGCTAAGTCCCCAAATACAATCAAAGATTTGATTCCCAAGTCTATGGCAGCCTTGAGTCCAAAGATGCATGCTTCATACTCTGCCATGTTGTTCGTACAATTGAAGCAAAGTCTGGCGGTGAAAGGAGTATGGCATCCTTCTAGGGATATGAGTACCGCGCCGATACCATTGTCAAGCGCATTGGAAGCACCATCAAAGTACAGGGTCCATTGGGATCCTTGTTCAGATCCGTCATATGGTCTGATATCTTCAATATTGTCCAATGTCACGATGTCTTCGTCAGGGAAGTCAAACTTCATGGATTGGTAATCTTCGACAGCTTGATGAGCCAGATGGTCAGCTAGAACACTCCCCTTTATAGTTTTTTGGGTTGTGTACTGTATGTCATATTCTGTGAGGATCATTTGCCATCTAGCTATTCTTCCATACAAAACAGGCTTCTCAAAGATGTACTTGATCGAATACATCTTAAATATCAACAAAGTGGTATGATTCAACATGTACTGTGTGATACGGTGGGAGAACTGACTTGAGGTTTTGCGTTTGTTTTCGCAAATGTTTCGGTTGAGCAAGAGTCGCCACCGACTTTTTATTTTATCCTAAGGAAAGGTTAAAAAGCACAGCAAAAACCTTTGAGATGTTTTCTTGGGTTCGGGGAGTAGATTATAGAAAGGGAAGGTATTAGCATCCTTTCTATCCATGGTTATCCATGGGCTCTTAGTTACTTGCTTAGATCAACTTGCCTTAATTTTCAATTGTTTGAAATGGTGCTTTGTGTGTGTGGGTTTGAAAATGTTTTGAAAAGAAGCCAATGTGGTGGCAACCTTTGTAATGATCCATGTTGGGATGTATACAAAGGTGTATGTCTTTTGAAAAGGTTTTCAATGTTTTTGAAAGTTGTTTTGAAAGTGTAGTGATGTGTGGTTTGAAAAAAATAGGCAAGTGTTTTTGCAAGTTTGATTCAAGTAACTAAGAGTTTATCTACTCCTAAATTTCTCAAAGATTTCTCCTATGTTTTTAACCCTTTTAACAATTTTGTTCCACCATTGTATTTGGTGGACAATCTTGTGTTAGGATGTGAAAGGGACGGGCGCGGGTCATCGTTTAGACCATAATTGCAATGGTGCCAAGTATCTTTGGAAAATTTTTCCTTTGAGGGACTTGATCATTTTTTAGCCAACTTTCGAAAGCGTCATCGAGGGACTATGATCATTTGAATTGTTTTGTTTTGCCCAAAGAGACCTAACATGCAATATGGCCCATTATTGAAGGCAACAAGTGGAATACCCTAGGGGTGCAAGTGTGATTGGTGTTGTCCATTTTCATGCTTGTTTATCTTGAATTTAGGTCAAACTATTTTTGGTTAATTGATTTGCATACAAACCCTAATTTTAACATGGCATAATTAGAAAGCTTTAAAGTGCGAAAAATAAAGTTCCTAAGTTATTACAACACAATATATGGGAAGGGGGGTACAAATGTTTAAATGGGGGTATTTTAACAAGAATTAAAACCCTAGACTATTACATCAAACTTGGAATTTTGCAAGGGTATTTATTTACACAATATTCAAATAAAAATAAGATAAATATGCAAAATACAAAAAAAAAGGTTTTTCACATGTATGTAAAAAGTATTTATCATGTATCAAATAAGCAAAAATAAAATCAATTAATTTTTGGTATTTTTATGTATTTAGGGCAAAAACCCTAATTTTTACAAATAAAAGTATTTATTGTATGATATATGCAATATTTATTAATTATTTACAAAAAATAAATAAAAGAAGGTATTTTATATAAAAATTATTTTTGAGGTCAAAATATTAATAAAAACAAAAATGTATTAATTCTTTGTATTTTTCTAAATATATTAATAAATATGTATAAGTATTTACTTTATTTATTAAATATGTATTATATGTACAAAAATAAAATGTTTAATATTATAGAAAAAATATATTTTTATTATAAGAGGTTTTCAAGAGATAACATAAAAATAAAAATAAAAAAAGAAATAAAGTATGTTTGTCTTACTTTTGTATTTTTAAATAAAGGTATATTTATTTATTTATCTACAAAACTTAACTAAAGTCAAATAAATATCAAAATAAATGCAAAAAATATGGAAAAATGTTTTTAATGTTTTTTATGATTTAAATAAAAATATGGAAACAAAACCAAAAAGAGAAAATGGAAAATAACAAGTAAATTTCAAAATGGGCCAGAGGGGTGCATGTGCAATACAATGGTGTGAAAAGAAAAGATAAATCTCAGGCCCAGCCCAAGACCCTGTCTTCTTCAACCTCCAGCATCTTTGTTCAACAAAAACACGCGTTTGCTATCTCCAGATTCCCTGATTTTTAGCACAAACTCACAACACAAGAAATGTAGAGCATCAAACCACGATTCTGGACATATAAAGAACTCATCCTAACTCTCAGAAATGAGAGAGAATTTCTTCTCCCCCAATTCCTGACCTAGTTTTTATTCAATGTTCAGACTTAAAATTCTCTAGGCACACATAACATAAATGAAAACTAATGATATGGGCAGATTCAGGGCCATGAATGTGACATAATTTCTTCACAAATCTAAACCTAACAATGCCTGGATAGAGAGATACGAGTTCATGAACTTACCTGTTCAGCTTGAATCGTATCTGGCAATGGAGGTGCTTTCAGTGCAAGGTAAGGATTGGTACAGCTTGCTTGATGTCCCAGGATTCTATTCCAACCTTTAGTTTGCTTTGAAACCAAGTGAATCGTATTATGGCACTCCAACTGCAAAACAGAAAATATGAAAATGGTGATGTGGGTTAGGAGTGTTACAGGTCGTGTTTAGGGCTTGGAACAGTTTCAAGGGATGATGTGGGATGTGTTTGAACAAGTCTTAGCAAGAATGCACGAGTGGAATAAACTATAGAAGTCCAACTGCAGCTTATGCCCTGTTTTTGCAATTTTATGGTGATTCTGTGTTTATGAAGGCAATGGAGATGGTTGGCTCGTGTTTCAGGTCAGGGTTAGTGTTTGGAAAGTGTTCACAATCTTTGCTTAAGCTCTTGTTGACAGGAAATGAGAGTTGAGAGTTGTTATGCAAGGTTACTTCAACTTTAAGCAAGAAAATCAACTTGGTGTTTCTAGCTTGTACAGGCCCCCAATCTATGCTGCATACATTAGTCTTGGTTAGAGTGATTTGTGTACAAAATACCAGCTCAAAAGATTGTGCCTATGCTTCTTGGATTTGCATTTGACATAAAGTTCAACTTTTCTAAAATGGATAATTTGCTTTTTCTACTTATGGCTTAATTTTGCATACAATGCTTTAACACATAAAATAAGGTCTTGGCACAATGGGTTAGCATTAAATTATTGAGTGCAAATGGGATATAGGACCTGTAATCAAGGAATGCAAGCTGAGTTCAAAATGGCACAAGTGTATGAACATGTAAATTGGCCATAAACAAAGTGAGTTTTTCCCAACTTGCCAAATTCGATTCTCCCTAACCATGAGGTTGTTTGATGAGTTCTTGGACATTTTGGAAAGCTTGGAATGTGTACTACAATCCATCTTTGTAATGCAAATTGAAATTCCAAGTGGAAGCATGTGAAAAGTTGCCATGAAGTTAGGCAAAAATCCTGCCTAAAATAGGTCAAATTTCTCTAAGTTAAGAATGGTTTGGTACCCTTGTTCCAAAAATTGTAACTTGAGCTACAAGCTTCTTTTGAGAAAACTTTGTGAATCAAAGTTGTAGATTTTGAAATGGACTACAACTTTCATGTTTTGACTTTTCCTTGAATCCAAATGCATCTTGATGAGAAAGTGGGACAAAGTTAGGAAAAAATTAGGGTTTTTCATAACTTCGAAAAATTCTAAGTTATGAAAAATCTTCATTTCAAACCCTAATTTGTGATTTTTGATTTCTTGATGAAAAAGTTTCATGATTTGGCATGTTTTGATGAAAAATGAATCTTGACACTTGATTTTGACCAAAAAGTCAAAGTTTGACTTTTCAGTATACAGTCAAAAATTGATCAATTGACTGGAAAATTCAACTGTCAATCTTGTGCATTTGGGATCTTTTGAACTTGTTGAGTATGTCAAGACAATTCCATGGGGTCCTTGAGTCCATATGTGAGCTTGGTTTGCCATTGGCTAGGTCAAACAGTCAAAAATTGCCTTTGTGCAGTCAAAACCCTAAAAATGACCATTTTGCCCTTTTGGTGATCTGATCAAATTTCTTGTGGAATTGTGATCCAAACTTGATCAAATGGTCCATATGAGTTCATAATGTTGATGTGGGTCAATTTACATGAGGTTTGACTGTCAATTGGCCACAGTTGACTTTTTCCCCAATACAGTTGATTTCTAGGTCAACTGTCCAATTGACTGGGCAAAGGTTGGAATCAAGGCTTGAAACTTGGTATGGATAAACTTGGGAGTCCAACATGAAGCATGAAAGTCTTCTTAGGCATTTTAGGTCAAAATATCTTTGTGCAAACACAAACCCTATTTTGGGTCAACAGTGCTAGGAGAAGTCTTGCAGAGGAAACTCTAACTGGATCTTGAGCTCCAAGAGTCTTGTGATGAGAAAATGTTGAGAAAATGGGAGGGCAAATTTTGGGGTACAACAGTTTCCCCTGTTCAATCTTCTTGAACCTGAAGAGTTAGATTGGCAAGTTTGCCTTTCGTGACTCGAGGGTAAAAGGAGATTGGACACTAGAGTGCCCGGAAATTTGCACTCGCATGTTGGAGTATCAACAAATGTGATGTCGGGAATGGGCTTATAGATGCCATTTGGAGAGATGGTGGATAGGGAGATAGGCTTATAGATGCCATATGAAGGCGTGACAGAACCTTGTCGGGAATGGGCTTATAGATGCCATTTGGAAGTGTTGATCACATAAGAGATTTCTTAGCGATAACTTGCGCACTTTGAGAAAGACAGATGTTTTCCTGGCTTGTTACAGGTGTTGATCTTCAATCTCTTCATGCAGACATGCCCTGGCTAGATACAGGTGTCGAGTCTACAATCGGTTGCTCACAGATGTGCCCTGGCTGGATATAGGTATCGAATCTGGAATTAGTCGTCAACAGATATGCCCTGGCTGGATACAGGAATCGAATCTGGTATTAGTCGTCAACAGATATGCCCTGGCTGGATACAGGAATCGAATCTTCAAACTCTTCAAATGTGCCTTGGCTGGATACAGGAATCGAATCTGGAATTAGTCGTCAACAGATATGCCCTGGCTGGATACAGGAATCGAATCTTCAAACTCCTAAGATGTGCCCTGGCTGGATACAGGAATTGAATCTGGAATTAGTCGTCAACAGATATGCCCTGGCTGGATACATGAATCGAATCTTCAAACTCTTCAGATGTGCCCTGGCTAGATACAGGAATCGAATCTGGAATTAGTCGTCAACAGATATGCCCTGGCTGGATACAGGAATCGAATCTTCAAACTCTTCAGATGTGCCCTGGCTGGATACAGGAATCGAATCTGGAAACTGATCACTCACAGATGTGCCCTGGCTAGATACAGGAATCAAATCTAGAATTGTGACAGTTGAAGGTAGTTGTCTTTTGGGTTGTCTTTTTCCCTGAAAAGGCAAAACATCAGTTGTATGCAATGTCATGATGTATGAAATGCATGATGTCATGATGTTCAAAATGAGATAGTGTTGTATGCACTTTATCATGTATGTAAGCAAGATGTATGAAATGTGAAATGTTTATGAATGTATTTTCGTCTAGGAAAATAAATCCTTGACGATCGGCTGGGGAATTAAATCCTGGGCTGACGTTGAAGAGTAGAGTTCTTCGTTTCCGCTAGGGATGATGGTTGCGAGAGTACACCGGTAGGAGAAGATAACTCTGTTGGGGAATAAACTTGTTGGAGAGATTACTCTGAGGGGAATTGCTCTGTGGGAAGAGATACTTCGCTGAAGTTTTGATAAGAGCTCCACTGAGGATTTCAATGATGGACTCCGTTGGGGATAACCATGATAAACTCCGCTGGGGATTGTGTTGATAAGTTATGTTGGGGAACTTTGATGGACTCCGCTGGGGATTGGAAGAACTTCGTCGAGGGCGATCTTCCGTGGTAATTAGCTGAGGATAACCCAATTATAAGCCCTTGTGAGGAATAACTTTGAATAAAGCCCGGGAGAGACGTCCGTATTTTACAGGGGATAAGCTTCCAGAATCTACTGGGGATAAGCTTCAAGACCTGCTGGGGATATGGATTCCAAATTTCCTGGGGAAACTTTCAGACTGTACTGGAAAATGGTTCCACTGGAGTGTCTGTATTCCGTCGGGGAACAATCTTAGATCAAGACTGTCGGGGATGCTTGCTGATGAATGCCTATACTCCGCTGGGGAATGTTGATATCTTCTGGGGATACCCAACTTCCTTTAGGCTGGCCGTAGACTAACTCTGCTGGAGGAGAGTATTGCTGACTTGCTAGGGGAACAGAGTGCCTATTGTAGGGCTGATGATAGACTAACTCTTCCTGGGGAGAGTATTGCTGAATCCTTTCCTACTCTGTGGGGGAGTTGAGGTAACTTGGTCACATTCTTCAGTTGAACCTACCTTGGTACCTTGGCGAATAGAGCAACTAGACTGCCTGGCCAATTCTACATTGCCCCTGTTTCTGATGTCATCTGTAATCAGTCTTTTGTTTCGTATGCAAGTATTTATGAATTAACAATTTAATGTCAAATGCATATATCAAAAATGAACATTGGACGTTCTTCGCAAGACAAAACAGAAAAAGGAAAAAACAATTGGCAATTTGTTTGGAAAAGTGAACTTGTATTAATTTTGAAATTTGCCTGTAAATAGGCGTTTTTTGTACAAGAGGTTGATGTCCTAGTAAGAGAACACCGCCAAATAACATAAAGTTTATACAATTTTGAAAAGGAAACAAAACAGCTATGTGAACAATATTCCCACTGGGTTCCAACTCTGCTATTGCCTTTATGTCTTCAAGCGTCTCATCACTTTGCTGCTTAGTTGAAGATGAAGCTGATTGATCTATGCCGAAGTCTGAGCCTGATAGTTGATGTCGAATTCTGGATGCAAGGTGATCCAATGAGACATAGTGTTACGCTTTATCCCTAACTTTTGCCTGGACCGCCCTTTCGGGTTTTCAGTCCACCGGGATACTCATTTTTGCCCAAGCCGCCTTTTCAGGTTTTCGACTTGCCGGGTGTACAAATTCTTTTCATTTCATCCCTTATTTTTGCCCGAACCCTTTTGGTTCGCCGGGAAGCCTTTATTTTTGCCTAGGTATGTCAACCTAGCGGGTCTTTTATTTATGCGTAGTATCTTTTTACTATGTCTGCATTGGCGGGGTGAGGAAGGTCGTCACCATCCATGGTGGTTAGAATCATGGCTCCTCCTGAGAACACATGTTTAACCACAAATGGCCCTTCGTACGTAGGGATCTATTTTCCCCTGGGATCACTTTGAGGAAGGATGATGCGTTTGATTACCAGGTCCCCAACTTGATACTCTTGTGGTCTGACTTTCTTGTTAAATGCCCTGATCATCCGTTTTTGGTATGTCTGACCATGGCAAATAGCAGTGAGTCTCTTTTCGTCAATTAGGTTTAATTGATCAAGTCGTTTCTAGATCCAGTCATCTTCACTCAAGTCTGCATCCTTCATTATCCGGAGAGAGGGTATCTGGACTTCAATTGGCAAGACTGCCTCTATGCCATAAACCAAGGAAAAGGGTGTTGCCCCGGTTGACGTCTGTGCTGAGGTACGGTATCCATGAAGAGCAAATGGTAACATTTCGTGCCAATCTTTGTAGGTCACTGTCATCTTCTGCGCGATTTTCTTGATGTTTTTATTTGCCGCTTCGACAGCTCCATTCATCTTCGGCCGGTAAGGAGAAGAGTTGTGGTGTTGTATCTTGAATTGCTCGCAGAGCTCAGCGATCATCTTGTTGTTAAGATTGGTACCATTGTCTGTAATGATTCTTTCCGGGACGCTGTACCGATAGATCAGGTTATGCCGAATGAAACGTGCCACTATGCTCTTGGTTACGGTTGCGTAGGAGGCTGCTTCCACCCACTTCGTGAAGTAATCAATCGCTACCAAGATGAAGCGATGCCCGTTGGATGCCGTTGGTCGGATCTCGCCGATCATGTCAATGCCCCACATTGCAAAAGGCCAAGGTGCCGTCAGGACGTTCAGAGGAACCAGAGGGATGTGCACCTTATCAGCATAGATCTGGCATTTATGACATGTCCGAGAATGTTGGTAACAGTCGGCTTCCATTGTGGACCAGAAATATCCTGCCCGAAGGATTTTCTTTGCCATGGTGTGTCCGCTGGAATGTGTTCCGAATGTACCTTCATGTAGTTCTACCATGATCTTCTCTGCTTCAGTCTTATCCACACAACGCAGTAAAGTTGAATCATGGTTTTGTTTGTAGAGAATTCCGTTGCTGAGGAAGAATTTTGCCGCAAACCTTCTCAGGAACTTCTTGTCATTGACTGATGCGCCTTCGGGGTATTCTTGAGCTTCCAAATATCTCTTCACCTCATGATACCAGGGTTTTTCGGTTACCTCTTCGGCCTCAAGATCGCAGCAGTATGCAGGTTCGTCCAACTTCCAGATAATGATCCGGGGAGCCTCGTTGTCCCATTTGACTTTGAACATTGAAGACATCGTAGCTAGTGCGTCCGCTAACTGATTCTCCTCTCTTGGGAAGTGTTCAAAAGTTATCTCTTCAAAGTGGGGAAGCAAAGTCAACACATACTCCTTGTAAGGAATAAGATTCGGGTGTTTCGTATCCCACTCGCCTTTGATCTGATTGATCACGAGAGCGGAATCTCCGAAGACACTCAGAAACTTGATCCTTAAGTCAATTGCAGCTCGAAGACCCATAATACATGCCTCATATTCTGCCATGTTGTTGGTGCAGTTGAAACACAGTCGGGCGGTGAGTGGAGTATGAGTGCCTTTGGGGGATATGATCACAGCGCCGATGCTGTTACCCAAAGCGTTCGAGGCTCCGTCAAAACGCATAGACCAACGGGATCCTTCCTCAGGTCCTTCATCCGGTCCAGGTACTTCACAATCAGTTACTACCATGATATCTTCGTCTGGAAACTCAAAGTTCAATGATTGGTAATCGTCCACAGGTTGGTGTGCCAAATGGTCTGCCAATACACTTTCCTTGATTGCTTTTTGAGTTGTGTACTGGATATCATATTTGTGATTGGTGGATCTGGAACTGACTGTTTAACGCTGGTTCGCGAAATGTCGCGGAAGCAAGAGTCGCCACCGTCTTTTATTTTCTCCAACATGGACAGGACAAAAGCACAGCAAAATTCCTTATGAGATAGTTTCTCGGTTCGTGAGGTAAATTTATAGAAAGGGAAGGTGTTAGCACCCTTTCTATCCGTGGTTATCCACGGGCTCTTAGATACTTGCTCTTATGTTTTCAAAATGTTTGCTTTTCAAAATGTGAGTGGGTTTGAAAAAGTTTCGTTTAAAGATTTCTGAATAACTCTTGTATCTGTCCTCAAGAGTGTTTGAAAAATTGTTTTGAAAGCTTTTTGAAAGTGTCGGTGTGAAAAGATTTTTGTTTGTTTTTGAAAAGAGCAAGTATCCATGAGTCATCTACCTACCCTAAGGAATTAGGCTGTGTAAATGTCCTTAAGGTAGTGTCATCCCACCATTGAGAGGTAGGTAGCACCACCGTTGGAAGTGTTTGGGTCAATTCATTATCGGGACAGTGTGGTCACCAGAGTAACAGTAGGACACCTTAGAAGCTACCCTTATGCTATTGATCCTTTTTAATTCCGAGGCAACCATTTCGAGGCAACTGGATCATGTCATGGACATAAGGACTTACTAAAACGTCATATACTCGACGACCACGTTTTGAGGGCAAGGCAACAGTGAGGCGTACCCTAAGAGTGGTGTGTGAATCTGTGTGTTATTTCAGTTATGTTTTATCTTGTACATGTATCATGGTGATCTACGCTTGTTTTTAATTTAGGCCATACATTCTTTCATGCAATTATAATTTAAAAGTGCGGAAATTTAAATGCGAAATGTAAAATCCTACGCTATTACAAGGCGCGGGTCTATACATCGCCAAAATACAAAGACCCGTTTTTTGATAAAGATGCGGAAAGTAAAGACGGAAAGATAAACCTAATTACTATTACATCTGAGAAACAGTTACATAATGATCGAAAGAAATAATGCGTGAAAAGAATTAAAATTAGGACGTCCGAGGGTTTTGACCCTTTGCATGAAATTAAATTAAATTAAAGTCCAATTAATTATTTAATTAAAGAAAAGAAAGTGTTTTAGTGTTTTTTTGTATTTATGAAAAATAAAGAAAAAGAATTAAAAGGAAACCCTAAATCTAGATTATTTTAATTATTAATAAAAATATTAAAGTTAACCTAATTTACTAGTTAATTAATTTATTTACATGTTTATTTACAAAATTAATGATAATTAATAATAATGATAAATAATGATGATTAATAATTTATTTAAGAAAAAGATGAAAATGTCAAAAAAAACCTAATTCTAGATACTTTTTACTTATTAAGAAAAAGATTAAAGTTTAAAAACCTAAATTAAACTAAGTTAATTGTTAGAGTTTATTTACAAAATAAATTAATAGTAAAATAATAATAATTAAATATATTTTAGTTTCTGATTTTTTATCTTATGAAAATTAATTTATGAAATTAAAGAAAACAATTGAAAACGATTAAAAGAATAAAAAGGAAAATCAAATAAAAAAATAAAAATGTGCAAACCATGGGGGGTATTCAGACCCAAAGGGAGGTTTTTTGTGAGAAATCTGACCCATTAGACAAAAAGCCTTGTTTGACTTTTTGGCATCACGTGCGTGTTCATTGACTCCTGAGTACCGTGGTCTGCATTCTTTGGCCATTGGATTGGGTTTCATGGCCATTTGTGTTCTGACTGTTGGCCATTTGTGTTCTGGCCTCAACGTTCCTTAATCTTCTCAGGATGTCTGTCTCGTCATGCATAAGTTGTTCTTTTGGCCATTTGGCTTTTGGCTTTTGGCCTCAACGTTCCTTAATGAACCTGCATGGGATCTTGTCTAAATCTGCAGTGTTGAATCTCATGAACACATTAAATAAAATCATAAAATGCAAATAAAGCCAATATATGAAGAAATTTAATGTTTAGGCACAATATGGCATGTATGAATGATTATACCTTTTTGATCATGGAGATCAAATCAATCTTACCCTCACTGGAAAATTAGTGACATGAATGCTTTTATGCCTTTTGGATCATGGAGATCAAGCCAGCCTTACCCTTACTGAAGAAGTAGTGAGGTGTTGGTTTGTAACTGTGATGGCTTGTTTGTAGTGAGAGAGAGATTTGTAATAAGTAGTGAGGTGTCGTCGTTATAGACACCCGTCGTCATAGACACTCGTCGTCATAGACACTCGTCGTTATAGACACTCGTCGTTATAGACACTCGTCGTTATAGACACCCGTCGTTATAGACACCCGTCGTTATAGACACCCGTCGTTATAGACACTCGTCGTTATAGACACTCGTCGTTATAGACACTCGTCGTTATAGACACTCGTCGTTATAGACACTCATCGTTATAGACACTCGTCGTTATAGACACTCGTCGTCATAGACACTCGTCGTCATAGACACTCGTTGTTATAGACACTCGTCATTATAGACACTCGTTGTTATAGACACCCGTCGATAAAGACCACCCGTCCATGGAAATAACCTGTCAGTAGAGACAACTCACCAACCTTTCTGAACATGACGCAAATAAACTTCTGTCACAAATTTTCTGTACGAAAATACTTGATAAATCCACTTTTTTGAAGACCTTCTGATCGAAATTGGCTTCCAGCTGTGAGAGATGAAAACGTAGATAATGTCAAGACGGAATTTTGGCCACCGGAACGGGTTCAAAACGAGCCACGATCTTCAAGTTATGAATTTTTTAGCGCGTAAAAACTACACTTTCAGCACACTTTTTCACCATATTTCTTCAAGAAAACTTACACATTCGGATACCTTCTTTAAAGAATTATCTCTTGAGCCGAACCTGAATTTGAGAATACGTTATCAAAGATATCTTGGGGAAAGAACACCTGAATATGACGCGCCGGGTTGGACTTGTGAATTTTTCTTGAGATGTTTTGAGAAATATGGGAGGGCAAATTTTGGGGTACAACAGTTGCCCCTGTTCAATCTTCTTAAACCTGAGGATATAGATTGGCTTTCGGGCCTTTCGTGATCCAAAGGTGGAAGATAATTGAACACTAGAGTGCCCATAAATTTGCACTCGCATAGTGGAGTATCAGCAATGTGATGTCAGGAATGGGCTTACAGATGCCATTTGGAAAGATGATGGATAGGAGGATGGGCTTATAGATGCCATCTGGAGTTGTGACAGAGCCTTGTCGGGAATGGGCTTATAGATGCCATTTAGAGACTGTTGGTATGTGGATGGGCTTATAGATGCCATCTAGGTGTCGATCGCGTAAGTGATTCCTTAGCGAGAACTTGCGTACTTGAGAAAAGAAAATAATTACCTGGCCTGTTATAGGAGTTGATCTTCAAACTCTTTGTGTAGATGTGCCTTGGCTGGTTACATGAACCGGATATTTAAACTCTTCAGATGTGCCCTGGCAAGATACAGGAATCGAGTCCGGAGAATATAGTCGTCAACAGATACACCCTGGCGAGATACAGGAATCGGATCTTCGAACTCTTCAGACGTGCCCTGACAAGATACAGGAATCGAGTCTGGTAATGTTAGTCGTCAACAGATACACCCTGGCAAGATACAGGAATCGAATCTTCGAACTCTTCAGACGTGCCCTGGCAAGATACAGGAATCGAGTCTGGTAATGTTAGGTTGGTGAGTTATCTCTATTGACAGGTTATCCTAATGGACGAGTGGTCTTTAACGACGAGTGTCTATAACGACGAGTGTCTATAACGACGAGTGTCTATAATGACGAGTGTCTATAACGACGAGTGTCTATAACGACGAGTGTCTATAACGACGAGTGTCTATAACGACGAGTGTCTATAACGACGAGTGTCTATAACGATGAGTGTCTATAACGACGAGTGTCTATAACGACGAGTGTCTATAACGACGAGTGTCTATGACGACGGGTGTCTATGACGACGGGTGTCTATAACGACGGGTGTCTATAACGACGGGTGTCTATAACGACGGGTGTCTATAACGACGGGTGTCTATAACGACGGGTGTCTATAACGACGGGTGTCTATAACGACGAGTGTCTATAACGACGAGTGTCTATAACGACGAGTGTCTATAACGACGAGTGTCTATAACGACGAGTGTCTATAACGACGAGTGTCTATAACGACGAGTTGTATCAGAGAAATCTTTAGGCGTTGATTTAACTGGATTTGTATTCTTTGACTGGGTTGGTCTCTTTTGACTGTATTCGTCTACATAGCTGATCATTTAACTGTATCCTTCCTGAAAGGTAAAGGTCAGTCATATGCAATGCATGATATGAATCAAGCAACGATGTTCTCAACACATGAGATTGTATGATATGATGCGTATATGCATGTATCATGATGTATAACAATGTGATGTTATGAATGTATCTTCGTCTGGGAAAATATATCCTTGACGGATGCCGGGAAGTCAAATCCTGGGCTGATGTTGAAGAGTGAGATTCTTCGTTTCTGTTGGGGATGATGATTGCAAGAATACCGGTAGGAGAAGATGACTCCGTTGGGGAATAAACTTGGCGAATAGATTACTCTGTGGGAAAAGAGAGGTACTTTGCTGAGGTTGATGAGGATAACTCCGCTGGGGATTTCGTTGTTGTGCTCTGTTGGAAATGAAGGTATCTTGGTCGCATTCTTCAGCTGAACTTACCTTGGAACTTCGGTGGACAGGGCAACCAGATCATTTAGACAACTCATTATTGCCCCAGTTTCTGTTGGAGAAGAAGGTACCTGTGAAGGTGTTTGATGACTGCCAATTGACAAATCTTCTTCTGGTAGGCAAGTGACGAGATGACAGGACATAGTCGTACGCTTTGATCCCTAACTTTTTCCTGGACCGCCCTTTCGGGTTTTCAGTCCACCGGGATACCCATTTTTGCCCAAGCCGCCTTTTCAGGTTTTCGACTTGCCGGGTATACAGATTTTTTTCATTTCATCCCTCATTTTTGCCCGAACCCTTTTGGTTCACCGGGAAGCCCTTATTTTTGCCTAGGTGTGTCAACCTAGCGGGTCTTTGATTATGCGCAGTATTTGTTTCGACTATGTCCATGCTCTCAGGATGTAGGGAGGTGCCCCTGTTGTAGCGTTGTGTCGCCATACCAGAAGATCTTCGTTTGATCGTCCAATGCCCCAAGTGATCCAGATGGAGGTTTGCCCCTGGCTGTTTGGCATCGTTGAGAGATTCTCTGGATCTTGACTGGACTGCCCCAGATGATGGACAATGATCAGGCCATGCCCCTTGATTGGGGGTGCTTTTGTTCATTAGGAAATCGTTGTGCGAATTTCTATGCTGTTCAAACAAAAAGTCATATGCAAATAAAGTTATGTTAAAAATGCAAAGCTTATGTCTGTCTTGAAGTTTTTGAAAAATGCATTTTTCAGTAAAACCAGCAAATTTTGTAAAATGAGATGTCAACTCAATATTTTATAGCAAGCCTTAAGGAGTCAGGATACCTTTGGTAACAGTATGCTTTCGAACTAACCCATGCTTCAGCTAGGACTTTTAAGGGTTGTAGCGTGGCCTGGTTCACAGTTTAAGAAACAAAGGATAAAGGCTCAAATTATTTGTACCCACCCGCTCTTCGTGATGTTCTTCAAACCTAAACTCAGTTGATCGTGCGTTAGACCTTGTTTGAGTCTTTGCTCTGAAATTCCAGTGATGGTTCGGATGTTGAACGTTTATTTGAATAGGCAATCATTTTTGTTTGGTTTAGGGTTTGTAAGACCTCTTTCTTTTTCTTTCATTATCCCTGTTTTTTGCCTGAACTATTTCTTTTTGGAATTACAGTCAGCGGGATGCCCCAGTTTTGTAAGTCTCCTTCATAGGTTTTGACTTAATGGGTTTTTATTTTGAGAAGTAATGACTTCCTGTCTGTATGATTGTTCGGAACCATCACTGTCTTTCGTTTTGTAAGGACCTCTTTGGTGCCATTCGTTATGCACTTGGATCAACTGAGAGACTACCCTGCCCCAGGTTATGATTAAGAGTTTTAAATTTCGAAAAGAAAAACTCCTACTTCTTTGGCTCAGAGGGGTTGACGAGGGATTATCTTCCTTATAACTCCAGTGTTTAGGAATTGAAACAATGTTTGTACCTCATCAGCGGGGTCTGTTCAAAAGCATACTGTAAAGATCGTGGTATCGTTTTCGTCATCCTCCCTCAAGAGGCTTAGAATTTTCAATCAAGAGTTGATCATCACAAAAATATGAAAACAGTTTGCATATAGTGAATACGAAATAATTACTTCAAAACAGACATGTGTAATGCATTAATGAAATAACCAAGTTTGACATGAAATAAAATGTTTGAACAATCAAAGAAAATTACAATCTGAACATTCAAATGAACAAAAGTTTCCAATCCTAGCCATGTTTTGACAAGGGAGCAGTGGTCACATTCGGAGTCTCTGGAGAGTCGAACTGGACTTCCTTCGCGTCGATCAGATCCTGAACCTTGTTTCTCAAAGTCCAACAATCATCTGTAGCATGCCTCGGGCTGTCAGAATGATAAGCGCAACGAACGTTGGGGTTATACCTTGAAGGCGTCCTGTTGGGATTCTTTGGAGGGTCCATGAGAGTTACCAACTTGGTTTCCAGCAACTGTGGCAATATATGTGACAAGGTCATGCCGAGGGGAGTGAATTGCCTTTTGGGTCTCTCTTCCCTTTGCTGATTGTGACGCTGAGGAGCGCCGGTCGGTTTTGCAATAACCACCGCGTTGACATCTTGGCGGTGTTCGGACCTATTCTGCCCTTTTGAGCCATAGACAGCACTAGATTCTCTCTTGGATGGTTTCTTCTCAGTGTTCGAGGAGTCACCATTCTATATTTTCCCCGACTTGATGCCAGCTTCTATTCTTTCCCCGGTCAAGATCAGATCTGTAAACCCAGCAGCAGAATTCCCAATCAGGTGGTTGAAGAATGGACTAGACAGGGTCCCCAAGAACATGTCGACGAGCTCGCGGTCAGTCAGAGGTGGTTGTACCCTTCCAGCAAGGTCCCTCCATTTTTGAGCATATTCTTTGAAACCTTCACCTGCACCCATAGACATTCCCTGAAGCTGAGTGCGCGTGGGAGCAAGGTCGGCATTGTACTGGTACTGCTTATAGAATGCAGTGGCCAAATCCTCCCAGCTGCGGATGTTAGCTCCATTCAGTTGATAGAACCGGTCGAGTTGGGTTCCAGACAGACTATCCTGAAAGAAGTGAATCCATAAATTCTTGTCAGCCGTGTAGGGCTGGATCCTCCTTATGTATGACCTGAGATGCAGCTTAGGACAGGAAGCCCTGTCATATTTTGCAAAAGCATGTGCTTTGAATTTATATGGGATTACCACCCCAGAAGACAGACCTAGATCTTCGAAGTCCAGGCCGGGCACTTTTTGTATCTCCATGGCACTTAGCCGGTCTTCCAACTGTTTATACCTGTCCTCAACTGGAGGGTACTGCTCATCATTGAAATATGTCTCGTTGTCGGAGACCACTGGACTAGGAACCTCTCTCCCTTGGGGACTGTCTTTCCCAATAGATGGGGTAGTCAGCTCAGCTTCATTTTGTGATCCATTCCCAGATTTACGTCTAGGGCTGAACAGCATAGTCCTCTTCTTCTTCTTCTTCATAAGCAGAGTCTTCAATTCCTGTTGACCCTGGGCTAGGTTCATAACCAACTCCTGGAACTAGCCATTCTGGGCCTGGAGGGCCTTGATGGCTTGCTCAGTAGATGATTCAGGATTCATGACGATCGGCTGAAATAAACAGCGAAGAAGGTAAGCAACCTGTAAAAGGGATACCTGTAATGCAATGATATGTATGTATGCATGCAATGTTTTCAAGGATCTCGCGGGGTAAACAAGAAAATTGTTAGAGTTGGGATCCGATAGCTTGATTGAAGGAACTGCATGTTGTTGAGAGTCCTTCTTCAAGGGTCAAGGCTCACCATATCGAGTGGGTCATAGCCCGTGACAACCTTGGCTAGAGGAAAATAAATCCCCTTTGCCCCTTGCCAGACATGTTGGTTCATCATGACCTGCATCACAAGCCCTAGAGATCCTTGAAATGGGTTAGTCCTTATACGGGATGCATGTAATGGTATGATGTTATGCTATGCATGGGGTAATGTAGGTAAACCCTGTTATGAGTCCCAATTAAGGACTATAAACAAAACCTGCAAGAAACTCAAGTGTCAGATAACAAGCATACAAGTAGTCAAGTATGAAAGCACACAAGTCACACCACAGCCCTTAGAGTTTAGGCCAGCATGGGGTCTGGGTATTACCCTCTTGAAGTTGGTGGGCTCAAACCTGTCCTATCAAAGTAACCGGGTTCTAAGGGTCCCAATATCATTGGATTGCTTTCATTGTTCATCGTTTCGATTTAGCCACTGAACTGGCGACCGAAATATTCCAAGAAAACAACCCTCAATTGAGTGTAGTATCGAGTATCAACCAACCTCGGACTGCACCAAAGTCAGTTATCTCACTACCCTAAAGAGGCCAAGATGGTTCAATTAAGGTTCCTAAGGTCAGTTGATGCTTCACGACACCACGCGGCGGCCCCGTACTCTCCTTGACTGAACTCAAGGGTTACCGGTACACACCAAAGTGCCACATCAACGTAGCAGACTGCTTCAACCATGTCGGTATACCCCACATAGTTCCCTCACAGCCTTGTTGCTACTTTCTAAGAAGGTATCCCCCAGATCCGGGTTAGGATCTATAGAACTCCCGAGACAATACCCACAATAATAAAGCAAGCAGTTCAGACAATGGAAAACACAAGTGATCTTAGTCCTAAGGTACACCTCACTTTATAAATATCCCCAGCAGAGTCGCCAGTTCTGTGATCGGTGGATCTGGAACTGACTGTTTAACGCTGGTTCGCGAAATGTCGCGGAAGCAAGAGTCGCCACCGTCTTTTATTTTCTCCAACATGGACAGGACAAAAGCACAGCAAAATTCCTTATGAGATAGTTTCTGGGTTCGGGAGGTAAATTTATAGAAAGGGAAGGTGTTAGCACCCTTTCTATCCGTGGTTATCCACGGGCTCTTAGATACTTGCTCTTATGTTTTCAAAATGTTTGCTTTTCAAAATGTGAGTGGGTTTGAAAAAGTTTCGTTTAAAGATTTCTGAATAACTTTGTATCTGTCCTCAAGAGTGTTTGAAAAATTGTTTTGAAAGCTTTTTGAAAGTGTCGGTGTGAAAAGATTTTTGTTTGTTTTTGAAAAGAGCAAGTATCCATGAGTCATCTACCTACCCTAAGGAATTAGGCTGTGTAAATGTCCTTAAGTAGTGCCATCCCATCATTGAGAGGTAGGTAGCACCACCGTTGGAGGTGTTCGGGTCAATTCGTTATCGGGACAGTGTGGTCACCAGAGCAACAGTAGGACACCTTAGAAGCTACCCTTATGCCATTGATCCTTTTTAATTCTGAGGCAACTGTTTCGAGGCAACTGGATCATGTCATGGACATAAGGACTTACTAAAACGTCCTATACTCGACGACCACGTTTCGAAGGCAAGGCAACAGTGAGGCGTACCCTAAGAGTGGTGTGTGAATCTGTGTGTTATTTCAGTTATGTTTTATCTTGTACATGTATCATGGTGATCTACGCTTGTTTTTAATTTAGGCCATACATTCTTTCATGCAATTATAATTTAAAAGTGCGGAAATTTAAATGCGGAAAGTAAAATCCTACGCTATTACAAGGCGCGGGACTATACATCGCCAAAATACAAAGACCCGTTTTTTGATAAAGATGCGGAAAGTAAAGACGGAAAGATAAACCTAATTATTATTACATCTGAGAAACAGTTACATAATGATCGAAAGAAATAATGCGTGAAAAGAATTAAAATTAGGACGTCTGAGGGTTTTGACCCTTTGCATGAAATTGAATTAAATTAAAGTCCAATTAATTATTTAATTAAAGAAAAGAAAGTGTTTTAGTGTTTTTTTGTATTTATGAAAAATAAAGAAAAAGAATTAAAAGGAAACCCTAAATCTAGATTATTTTAATTATTAATAAAAATATTAAAGTTAACCTAATTTACTAGTTAATTAATTTATTTACATGTTTATTTACAAAATTAATGATAATTAATAATAATGATAAATAATGATGATTAATAATTTATTTAAGAAAAAGATGAAAATGTCAAAAAAAACCTAATTCTAGATACTTTTTACTTATTAAGAAAAAGATTAAAGTTTAAAAACCTAAATTAAACTAAGTTAATTGTTAGAGTTTACTTACAAAATAAATTAATAGTGAAATAATAATAATTAAATATATTTTAGTTTCTGATTTTTTATCTTATGAAAATTAATTTATGAAATTAAAGAAAACAATTGAAAACAATTAAAAGAATAAAAAGGAAAATCAAATAAAAAAAATAAAAATGTGCAAACCATGGGGGGTATTCAGACCCAAAGGGAGGTTTTTTGTGAGAAATCTGGCCCATTAGACAAAAAGTCTTGTTTGACTTTCTGGCATCACGTGCGTGTTCATTGACTCCTGAGTACCGTGGTCTGCATTCTTTGGCCATTGGATTGGGTTTCATGGCCATTTGTGTTCTGGCTGTTGGCCATTTGTGTTCTGGCCTCAACGTTCCTTAATCTTCTCAGGATGTCTGTCTCGTCATGCATAAGTTGTTCTTTTGTCCATTTGGCTTTTGGCTTTTGGCCTCAACGTTCCTTAATGAACCTGCATGGGATCTTGTCTAAATCTGCAGTGTTGAATCTCATGAACACATTAAATAAAATCATAAAATGCAAATAAAGCCAATATATGAAGAAATTTAATGTTTAGGCACAATATGGCATGTATGAATGATTATACCTTTTTGATCATGGAGATCAAATCAATCTTACCCTCACTGGAAAATTAGTGACATGAATGCTTTTATGCCTTTTGGATCATGGAGATCAAGCCAGCCTTACCCTTACTGAAGAAGTAGTGAGGTGTTGGTTTGTAACTGTGATGGCTTGTTTGTAGTGAGAGAGAGAGATTTGTAATAAGTAGTGAGGTGTCGTCGTTATAGACACCCGTCGTCATAGACACTCGTCGTCATAGACACTCGTCGTTATAGACACTCGTCGTTATAGACACTCGTCGTTATAGACACTCGTCGTTATAGACACCCGTCGTTATAGACACCCGTCGTTATAGACACTCGTCGTTATAGACACTCGTCGTTATAGACACTCGTCGTTATAGACACTCGTCGTTATAGACACTCATCGTTATAGACACTCATCGTGATAGACACTCGTCGTCATAGACACTCGTCGTCATAGACACTCGTCGTTATAGACACTCGTCGTTATAGACACTCGTTGTTATAGACACCCGTCGATAAAGACCACCCGTCCATGGAAATAACCTGTCAGTAGAGACAACTCACCAACCTTTCTGAACATGACGCAAATAAACTTCTGTCACAAATTTTCTGTACGAAAATACTTGATAAATCCACTTTTTTGAAGACCTTCTGATCGAAATTGGCTTCCAGCTGTGAGAGATGAAAACGTAGACCTTCTTTAAAGAATTGACTCTTGAGCCGAATCTGAATTTGAGAATACGTTATCAGAGATATCTTGGCGAAAGAATACCTGAATATGACGCGCCGGGTTGGACTTGTGAATTTTTCTTGAAATATTTTGAGAAATATGGGAGGGCAAATTTTAGGGTACAACAATATTCTGTTAAGATCATTTGCCATCTTGCTATTCTTCCAGACAGAGCAGGCTTTTCGAATATGTATTTGATCGGATCCATTTTTGAAATCAACAGAGTAGTGTGAGTCAGCATGTACTGTCTCAGCCGGCGAGCAGCCCATACCAGAGCGCAGCAAGTTTTCTCGAGCAGTGAGTACCGAGTCTCACAGTCGGTAAACTTTTTGCTCAGGTAATAAATAGCGTGCTCTTTTCGGCCAGACTCGTCATGCTGCCCCAGCACACACCCCATTGAGTTGTCAAGTACTGTCAAGTATAGTATTAGAGGTCTCCCTTCCACTGGTGGCATAAGAATGGATGGTTCTTGGAGATACTCCTTTATCTTTTCGAAAGCGGCCTGACATTCATCGTTCCAACGTACTACTTGATCTTTCTTTAGCAATTTGAAGATTAGCTCACAGGTAGCAGTTAGATGTGAGATGAATCGGGCAATGTAATTCAGTCGTCCTAGAAAGCCTCTGACCTCTTTCTCTGTCTTGGGAGTCGGCATCTCTTGTATGGCTTTCACCTTGGCAGGGTCCACTTGAATACCTTTATCGCTTACAATGAAACCTAGCAATTTTCCAGATCTTACCCCAAAGGTGCATTTGTTTGGGTTCAACCTCAGCCTGTACAACTTCAGTCGGTCAATCAGCTTCCGCAGATGGTCAAGGTGTTCCTCCTCAGTTTGGGACCTTGCAATCATATCATCGACGTATACTTCAATCTCATGGTGGATCATGTCATGAAATAAAGCAACCATGGCATGTTGGTAGGTTGCCCCAGCATTTTTCAACCCGAATGGCATGACCTTGTAGCAGAAGGTGCCCCACTGAGTAACAAAGGTAGTCTTTTCCATATCTTCAGGAGCCATCTTGATCTGATTATATCCTGAAAAACCATCCATGAAGGTGTTGGCTGAAGATTTTGATAATGTTATTAGAAGCCAAATGAATTAAACGTTTCGATCGAAATGAGGTAAAGCGTCATGTTTCGAAGTAGCAGAAGCAGTGTTTCGAATAAGCATGTCAAAGCTTGGAGCTTCGAGTGGCAATTATGGGAACATATCTAAAGAAGTCTCGAAATAACAACAAGGCTGTGTCTGGGAAGTGCGTTCGAAACGGAGAAGTACCAAAGCATTTGAAATTCAAATGGAAGCGGGACATTCGAAGTTTGAAAGTTATGTGCTGGAGCATTTGGGGACACGTGGAAAGAAGAAAGAGGCATTGTTCTGCATGTTCTGAACGTGGCATAATCCTATAGCAAGACCGTTGTGGTCGAATTAGTATAAATAGAAGTCTTAGTATTAGGATTTCGTGTGTCATATCTATTGTACTAAATACTCAATAACATTCAAACTACCACATGGCAAGGGAAACGAATGCAAGAGAAATGTACGTATGATAGCACCATGTATTTCTGATTTAATGAAAACCTTTTACCATTTCCAGCACTTTCCTTTATCTTTTTGTCAAATAACATTTACAAGTTTTCTCATTTACAGTCTTTTCACTTCGAAATCTCTTCTTCAAAGTTTTACATTTTAATGCTTTCTTCACATTTCAAGCACTTTACATCTTAGAAAACTGTCATATTTTCCATACCTTTACCTTCAAGTCTTATCCTTCGAACGCATATTTTTACTTAAAGTCATTTACAGATTTCTTGCATTAAACGCTTTCTTCATATTTCAAACCTTTTACGTTCCAGAAATCCTTTACATTAACTGTTTTATAATTCGAAACCATTTACTTGACTTTTATGCAATTTTACATGTCATTACAATTAACATTTATTCATGCAACTTAGTTTCGTACACGCACATTTTGATTACATCTTTAGACTTTTTGAGAGAGAAATCGAAATAAGCCAAACGCATATACAACACTCAAATATCAACCATGAATATCTGTTCGATCGTGAGAGTAACCTTAATGTCCAAGGAATCCTAGGATCAATCTAGTCGATCCTGTGAGTTACCAGAGGAATTGAATAACAGTCAGAAAGATTATTCGATAGTTTGGAAGACTAGCGGTTGTTTACCAGAAATCACTGGAAACAAATTGGCACACCCGGTGGGACCAATAATTGGATATTAGAAATAAAGATTGTTGAGACATAACCATTATAAAAACGTTGGAACCTAAGAAGTTTGCTGTTTTATGAACCTGAGAAGTGGTAAAATAACCAACAGCAACCAACCTTCATCCAGAAGAAAACGTTTGGACAAAATGTCTAATTCTGACAATCAACAAGGGGAACAAAATGGCCCACATACAACAGGCACTAATGCGTCCACTTCGATCGGAACATCTAATGTAATCCCTTCGAATGCACAGTCTGTTGCATCTTCAACCAGTAACATAGCCACCAATGGAGTAAGTGGCATATCAACTAATAGTTCGATCTTAGGAAATACTGGAACCATTGGTTACCCTGGGGGATTCGTTCCACCATCAGGGACACAATCCCATTTCTCCACTCCATTAACTAGACCACCCGGTTTCGATGGGAATAGAACCAGAAATTCCTCTTATGGAATGCCAACATCTTTTATGGCAGGTTTACACAATTCCACATCGAATTCATCCCCACAACTAGGGTCTGGGTCTGGGGCGAATCAGTTTATGACAAATAACCAAGGGTCAGTGGGTTATAGCATAATGCCTATCTTAACCACAGACAACCAGTTGGCTTTTAGGCAATTGATGGATGACAGTAACCATAATATGATAGGGGTGTTAGCACAAACCATGCAGGAGATATTTGCCCCAATAGTGCAAAATGTGACTGTGACAAACAGAGAAAACACTGACAATATGAGTCGAATAGCAGATTTCTTTGCTCCCCCAGAAAGGCGTAGGTAGAATCAGGCGGGATTTCGAGCAAACATGCCTGTTATAGAACAAATTGCTAACAACCCAATTTATAGACCACCCAGAGAAGAAGTTAACTTAGGGGCCAGGGCACCAAGGTTAGAAGCCCTAATAATCCCCGGCCCACAAAGAGAAATTATGGAACCAGGGGCAAGGGTCGAAAGGCTAGAAGCCCCAGAGTTTCGAGAAGAACAACCTAGGGGAGTTGTCTTGGTTGGTCGAAATCAAGATACCGATGCTGTCGTTCATAGAATTCGAAACGATGACATCTTGGCAGAAAACAACCTAACCACCATGATAGAGAGAGTCATGGCCCAAAATGGCCTCAACACAGGAATGAGAAGGACAAATTATGCTTCTCCTATATTGGGTTGCATAATGCATACTGATTTACCAAGGGGATATAAAGTCCCTAAATTTACAAAGTTCGCTGGGGATACCAATGAGTCAATAGTCGAACACATAGCGAGATATCTAACCGAAGCGGGAGATATAGCCAATAATGAAGATCTCAGGATCAAATACTTCCCAAGTTCCTTGACTAAAAACGCCTTCACATGGTTTACCACTTTGCCTCCTGGGTCCATTGACACTTGGGCTCTCTTAGAGAGATTATTCCATGAACAATTTTACATGGGACAGTCGAAAATAAGTTTGAAGAAATTGGCCAGTGTTAAGAGAAAGTTCACCGAACCCATAGATGATTAGCTGAATAGATTTAGGCTTTTGAAATCCAGATGTTACACAGTAGTGCCTGAACATGAGTTAGTCGAAATGGCCGCTGGTGGCTTGGATTATTCTATTCGAAAGAAACTAGACACTCAATATTTGAGGGATATGGCTCAGTTAGCCGATAGGGTTCGACAGGTCGAAAGACTAAAGGCCGAAAAAGCCAGAGTCTTTAAGAATAGCAAGAAAGAAAGGATCTCCTATGTTGGGACTGAGGAAGCAGAAGAATATCCTGAATTCGAATTCGAAGAGGTCGAAATCGACCTCGCTGAATTAAAACAGGCCCCGCCTTATTCCTGCAAATTGTTAGTTCCCACAAAAGGGAAAGACATTGTTGAAAATGAGAAAAGTGACAAATTTCCAAAGAAGGTTTATACCTTCGATGTCACTAAATGTGACGAGATTTTTGACTTACTTGTCAAAGATGGCCAACTAATTGTGCCATCAAATGTCAAAATACCTCCTTTGGATCAGAGAAAGAAGAGAGGATTTTGCAAATATCATAGTTTCCTAGGCCACAAAACCTCACAATGTTTTCTTTTCAAGGACCTAATTCAAAACGCGATCAAAGATGGTAGACTAAAGTTTGCTGATAAGGTGAAGATGAAAGTGGACGAAGATCCCTTGGACGTCGCAGACACCAACTACTCCGAGCCTGCATGCATTGGAGAGGTCAACATGGTGGAAACTGATCAAAGCGACGCCCTAACAGGAGAGAAGGGTACCGAAGCTGAAAACTGGGTGATGGTCGAAGTCAATAAGGAGGTCACTGAAGACATCCAGAATACGCCAGAGACTTCGATTGCCGCACCTGTAGCTGTTGCAAGAGAAACCCAGGCTACTGAAGGCCAGGGAAATCAAAACCAAGAACTAACACAAGTCACTGAAGGCTTGAGGCTGGAATTGGAGAAAGTCCAAATCACGCAACCAATTTCCCCTCAGAAGGAAATATGGGACACTCTAGGGGAACCCAGTGGAAAATTTGACTATTTGGTCAAATATTCTGCCCCAGAGAGTTCGAAGGTTCAGATTAAGGATATAAAGCCCACAGGATGGGGCGATGATGAAGCTAAGGGGGAAGATGTTGAAATAAATATGGTGGATATGGAAAGACCTCGCTCTGAGATGGAGGAAGTAGAAAAATACTTAGAAAAAGAAAAGTATAGAATGGGGGATAATCACACTGGAGATGCTAGTCTCAAGGATTATCTCATGACATGCCACAAAGGAGATTCAGGCATGATATTGTGCCCTAGGTGCAGCATCCTCTGCAATCAAAGAATCGCTGCGAATTTCGAAAGGGTACAGAGGACTCGAACTGGCAACAATTGGCGCCAGGATAACCGGCTTTTTAGGTGTTATCCCAAGGCTGGAGAAAGTTTGCTGGAATTTGTGTTTCGCTGCTACAAAGGGGAAACCAAGTGCTTGATTTGCCCAAGGTGTTCTGCTGTGTATGACCAAAGCATGGCCAGGGCCTTCGAAACGATTCCCTTCGCCCCTTGCTGGAACCATCAAGAAACTGTCCAGATGGGCCCACGTTTCGACAGCAGACACAAACAGCGAAGGCCTGATAGCCCTCACCCCAAGGCTGCTCGAAGAGTGACTTTCAAACTCCCTGCTGAAGTGCCAACCGATAGATGGTTACAGGTCAGAAATGACAAAGGCAAAGATAGATGGAGAAACGCTGAACGAAATGCATGTCATGTTGTGACATACAGGAGGCAATTCAACACAGCAAAAAGGGAGGAGGTGAGATTAGAAAATTACAAAGGAAGGAACCCCATGTCAAGATCCCAGTGGCGCAGACAGCAAAGGATTCGAAAGGCTGAGAGAGAAGCTGTGGCAAACAAAGGGGTTACTTCAACAAAAAACCAAGGTGAATCTAGCACCAACAAACCAAAAAATCAAACTGAAGACAAACCTCCAGTCAATAGGAGACTCTTCTCTGAAGTACAACGCGATGAACCAAAGGAATACACTCCAGGCCCGGAAGAGGACGAAGATATGATAACAGATAACTTTGAATCGGAGGGGGAGTCTTCATTTAACCTGAACTGTAACGTGGTGTCTGTGCTTCCCTGCGAATTTGGGCAGGAAACTGAAATCGATGAATATGAGGAGGAAGACACCACAAATTTGATGAAACATAGGCCTGTGTGCTACTATGTGATGGACAATGGGGCTGTTGAGGAATAAAATGCATTCTTCGAACATCCAGAACCTGCAATGAAGAACCATCTCAAGCCACTTTTTATTCGGGCGAAAGTTGGTGTCCATGGTGTGAACAAAGTTCTAGTGGATGGGGGTGCTGCAGTCAATTTGATACCCCATTTCATTCTAAAAAGGTTAGAGATCCGCGAAGGAGACATCAAGCCCCATAATATGGTTCTGTCCAATTATGAGGGAAAAGTGGGAAAAACACTGGGAGTGGTCCAGTTGGAATTGACAATAGGCTCAAGTTGTAGGCCCACCATGTTTATGGTGATCGAAGCCAAGGCCAACTATAACTTACTGCTGGGAAGGGAGTGGATCCATGGCGTGGGGGCAGTTCCTTCGTCAATGCATCAGCGACTAGTTCTGTGGAGAGATGATGGAATCGTGGAAAACATCGAAGCAGACCAGAGTTACTTTATGTCAACTGTCAATTTAGTTGACAAGAGGGATTATGATAAAAATCTGGCAAAGATTGCTCCGTGTGTTCCAAATGATGAGATTAATGAAACTAGAAACGCCCACTACTACATGACCCTTCGCCATGATGGCCTTTACTGGGATAGAACAATAATCAGTGAAGAAGAGGGAGTCGAAAGCACTATACAAAAACGGCCAGCAGGCTGGGACTTCGACAACCTTATCCATGACTGAGTCTACCTTTTTCGAAAGGATTTCGGCCTATATGGCTGAGAACGAATCAAAAGCGGCCTTAGAGGCTGAAATAAATAAATCAACTATAAAGATGAACGAAGTAAGTGGGGATGGTTCGAAATGCTCACCCTTCGAAGAGTTTGAGATGGATCAAAGGTTGGATGCCATCTATGATAAAGAACCCTTAGGCTTCGAAAGGGACCCCATAAACTCAGGTGCCAAAATGTTGGCACAAGATCCACTCGAAGAAGTCAACTTAGGGGATGAAAAAACGAAAAGAGTAACCTACATAAGTGCTAAACTTAGCCCAGGCCTCAAGAAGGAAGTGATCGAAGTCCTCAAGGAAAACAAAGATTGCTTCGCATGGGATTATGACGAGATGCCTGGTTTAAAGAGGGAGTTGGTCGAACACATACTGCCAATCAAAGATGGCAAGAGGCCCATCAAACAAACTCCCAGAAGATTCGCACCAGCGGTTCTCACAAAAATTAAAGCTGAGATCGAAAGGTTGCTGCGTTGCAAATTCATCAGAACAACAAAGTACGTCGAATGGTTAGCAAACATAGTACCTGTTATTAAGAAAAATGGTTCTTTAAGAATTTGCATAGATTTTAGGGATTTAAACACTGCAACCCCTAAAGATGAATATTCCATGCATGTGGCAGAAATGCTAGTAGATTCTGCTGCAGGGTTCGAATACTTGAGTATGTTAGATGGATACTCTGGGTATAACCAGATTTTCATTGCTGAAGAAGATGTTGCAAAGACAGCATTTCGTTGCCCAGGAGCCTTAGGCACCTACAAATGGGTGGTGATGCCTTTTGGTTTAAAGAACGCTGGGGCAACTTATCAAAGGGAAATGAATTCAATTTTTCATGATTTCATTGAAACCTTCATGCAGGTGTATATTGATGATATAGTCATCAAATCTATATCTGCAGAAACACATTTGCATCATTTAAGCCAATCATTCGAGCGAATGAGAAAACATGGCTTAAAGATGAATCCCCTTAAATATGCATTTTTTATGCAGGCTGGAGATTTTCTTGGTTTTGTGGTTCACGAGAAAGGAATTAAAATCAACCAGAACAAAACCAAAGCCATAATGGAGACGAAAGCACCTACGTCAAAAAGGGATGTGCAATCTCTGCTAGGGAAAATTAACTTCCTCAGAAGATTCACTTCGAACCTAAGTGGAAGAACCCAAGCTTTCTCTCCGTTACTTCGTCTAAAGCAAGGCCAAGCCTTCGAATGGAACGAAGCTCACCAGGAGGCATTTGACAGGATAAAAGAATACCTTTCTCAGCCTCCTACTTTGTCTCCACCTTCATGGGGGAAGCCCATGAGATTGTACATATCTGCCTCTGAAGTTAGTATAGGTAGTATGCTAGCACAAGAAGATAGCAATGGCATCGAAAGAGCCATATACTATTTAAGTAGAGTGCTAAATGATGCAGAGACGAGATATAGCAATTTAGAAAAGCTATGTATCTGCTTGTATTTCTCTTGTATGAAACTCAAGTATTATATAAAACCTGTTTATGTTTATGTTTCATCTCATTTCGATGTCATTAAACACATGCTTTCAAAACCAATAATGCATAGCAGAGTTGGCAAGTGGGCTTTAGCCTTAACAGAATATTCTTTGACTTTCATGCCTTTAAAAGCTATGAAAGGTCAAGTGATTCCTGACTTCATTGTGGACCATTCTTTGGTTGAGCAGACTGTCATGAGTTACGTCGAAATGCAACCATGGAAATTGTACTTTGATGGTTCAACCCACAGGAATGGAAGTGGTGTTGGAGTCCTTCTGATTTCTCCTGAAGGAATTCCAACAAAATTCAAGTATAAATTAGATGGTCCTCGTTGTTCGAACAACGAAGCTGAGTATGAAGCGCTCATTGTTGGACTTGAAGCTTTGTTGGAATTGGGGGCAACCAGAGTCGAAATTAAAGGAGACTCTGAATTAGTGGTCAAACAAATCACAAAGGAATACAAGTGCATAAAGGAAAATTTAATGGTATACTTCGTCATAGTCAATAGGCTATTGAGGAAATTTGAATACATGGATATTCAACACATACCAAGAATAGAGAACCAAGAAGCAAATGACTTAGCGCAGTTGGCTTCGGGTTATAAAGTGTCTACCAAGAACTTCAAGGATTTGGTTGAATTAAGGGGAAGAGTTATGGCTACTAGATTCACACCATCGGATCTGGAAAGTATGAAATTGGGATATGCTGAGAAACAGGGATTCGAAATATTAGCCATAAATACTTTGTCAGA
Organism: Vicia faba; assembly: GCA_948472305.1. Classification (NCBI taxonomy): domain Eukaryota; kingdom Viridiplantae; phylum Streptophyta; class Magnoliopsida; order Fabales; family Fabaceae; genus Vicia; species Vicia faba. The sequence goes on along the minus strand of OX451737.1, from coordinate 187,042,584 downwards.
TGCAGATTGGCGAAGTCCACTGAAGAGTTATTTAGCAGACCCAACTCTAAATGTGGATAGAAAGACAAAATATAGAGCATTGTCATATCTCCTCATGGGGAACGAATTGTTTAAAAAGACCCAAGAGGGTGTATTATTGAAATGCCTAGGAGAAAGTGAGGCATATTTAGCATTGTCTGAAGTCCATAATGGGGCATGTGGGGCACATTAAGCAGGCCATAAAATGAAATGGCTGTTATTTCGATACGGCTTGTATTGGCCTAGCATGCTCAAAGATTGCATAGAATTTGCTAAAGGATGTGAGGAAAATGATGATGAATGAATTAGTTGAGTTGGACGAAATTAGATTACATGCATTGGAAATTTTGATGAGACAAAAAGAAAGAGTGGCCAGAACATACAATAAAAGGGTGAAGAAAAAAGTATTCATTATTAATGACTTGGTTTGGAGAGTCATATTGCCTATGGACAAGAAGAATAAAGCGTTAGGTAAATGGTCACCTCATTGGGAAGGACCTTTTCGAATATTAAAAGTATTCTCAAACAATGCATACGAAATCGAAGAACTCGTGGATGATAAACGTATCCTAAAGGTTAATGGGAAATATTTAAAGAAATATAAGCCACGCCTGCAGAAGATTCGAATAGTAACAACGTAACCAAGATGTTATAAAAGGCCAAGATGGCAAGATAAAATGCCAAAATGGCGTTGTTCGAATATTACATATTAGAAACCAAAATTGTAGTCAAATAAACATCAAAATCTAGAAATAAGAGTTATTTTTCAATCGATTAAAAGTGCTTCGAAATGATTCAAGTTTCTGCTGAGCGAACCGCCTGGCTCCTTCCAAGGTTGCCACTTCTCCTTTAAGTTGTTCTGCAGTCTCCATTTCCGCAAGCCCCTGGTTGAGAAGCTCTTCGAATTGGTTACCAGCAGTATTGGTTTCGAAGGCTATTTGTTGTTCTTTAGCCTCCTTAACCTTCTGTTGAAGTTCCAGAATCTGCCTTTCCCAAAGAAGTATGGACTCAGCTCGAGCCTCATAATCAGTTTTCGCCTGCTTCAGATGCATAGCTTGATCCTCATCTTCTTGAGAGAGTTTCAAAGCTTGTTCATAAGCAGCATCCATGGAAATGCGTTTCTCTTGAACCTTCTTGGCAGCAGATTCGTCTTGGAGAAGGTAACCAGTTACGTTGTCCAGCAAAGCCTGAAGATCGAACAACAGAGTACTAACTGGCAAGGAGCAGGTAGAAAGATTGACCTTTGTGAGAAGCTCCTTCATAGTATAGCAAGCAGTACTATCTTGCTTAAGCACTTAGAATATATCCACATTGAGAATGGTTTTCCTAATTTTATTAAGAAGAACAATTCTTTCATCTGTGGGAAGAGGATAGCTGGTCGAACTTGTGCCAGCCCTAGCAAGTGGGACGTCCCTCTGAGCCAACTTTGCCTTCATGTACCCAATAGGGTCATTTCGTCTCAGAAGTGCCAGTTCCTCGTCAGTCATTCGAGACAAAGAGGATTGAGGGAGTTCCACACGTAGGGGAGCCACGTCCATTTCAACCTCTATGGGTTCGTTGGTTGCATTACCATCCCCTTCATTCGTTTCGTGCTCTTGGTCTTCTTCATCCTCATCCAAGTCCACCACTTCGATACCATCCCTTTCACTGCTATTTGCGTTGGACTCCGTCCCAGCAGTCGAACCGTCATTGGCATTCTCCTCCTCAAATTCTTCGTCTGCGGATTCTTCGGCTCTTTGCCCAAAATCAGCTTTCTCTTCTTCAGTTTGAGTGTCCTTTGGGTCCTCTTGAAGAGTTTCAAGAGGGGACTTTTGAAGAGAAGCCCTTTGCAAATCCTCTGCAGATGTTTGAAGTGGTGTTTCATTTATCTCTTTCAGAGGAATGGAGGTACCTTGATCATCCTGCTGTTCAGAAGTTCCAGCCAGAACCGCCATATTGGAGGAACCTTTATTTTGAACCAGGTTGCTGGAATCTCCTTGAGGAGAGGAGTTGAGCGGAGCAGCAGCTCTGGATGGTGAGTTCGAAGTAGTGGAAGCTGGATTCAAGATGTTCTGCAAGGAACAACAGAATGTTAAAAAAACATTCACCAAGGTAATAAGAAGTTATTATTGTCAAAAATTTAAAGGTTCAATTTACCTGTGGACTCTCGGAGGAGAGGTTACTAGCTATACGTTCCAACATTGTGTTGGAGGTCGAAGGTGGATTTTTGGATTTGGGTGAGGGAGCAGCATCCCTGGAATCAAGTCCAGAGACACTAGTTGGAACGGTACTTTTCGAAATATCTTTCTTTGGCTTCTTCTTCGAAGCAGTGTTTAAGTTTCCTCCAGCCTTGGGATCTTCCCCAATGGTGCTTGATTTCCGCTTCTTGGGAGTAGTAGGAGGAAGCTTGTTGGTCTGAAAGTATTTTAAACGAAGAGTCAAATGCATTAAATGTTACGATGATTCGAAAGTCACATCAAAATCTTGTGTAGATGTTTAAAATAGGTATTTCTCAGAGGAATCGAAATACATATTTTAAAGGGGCAATTTGTTGGCTGAAGATTTTGATAATGTTATTAGAAGCCAAATGAATTAAACGTTTCGATCGAAATGAGGTAAAGCGTCATGTTTCGAAGTAGCAGAAGCAGTGTTTCGAATAAGCATGTCAAAGCTTGGAGCTTCGAGTGGCAATTATGGGAACATATCTAAAGAAGTCTCGAAATAACAACAAGGCTGTGTCTGGGAAGTGCGTTCGAAACAGAGAAGTACCAAAGCATTTGAAATTCAAATGGAAGCGGGAAATTCGAAGTTTGAAAGTTATGTGCTGGAGCATTTGGGGACACGTGGAAAGAAGAAAGAGGCATTGTTCTGCATGTTCTGAACGTGGCATAATCCTATAGCAAGACCGTTGTGGTCGAATTAGTATAAATAGAAGTCTTAGTATTAGGATTTCGTGTGTCATATCTATTGTACTAAATACTCAGTAACATTCAAACTACCACATGGCAAGGGAAACGAATGCAAGAGAAATGTACGTATGATAGCACCATGTATTTCTGATTTAATGAAAACCTTTTAACATTTCCAGCACTTTCCTTTATCTTTTTGTCAAATAACATTTACAAGTTTTCTCATTTACAGTCTTTTCACTTCGAAATCTCTTCTTCAAAGTTTTACATTTTAATGCTTTCTTCACATTTCAAGCACTTTACATCTCAGAAAACTGTCATATTTTCCATACCTTTACCTTCAAGTCTTATCCTTCGAACGCATATTTTTACTTAAAGTCATTTACAGATTTCTTGCATTAAACGCTTTCTTCATATTTCAAACCTTTTACGTTCCAGAAATCCTTTACATTAACTGTTTTATAATTCGAAACCATTTACTTGACTTTTATGCAATTTTACATGTCTTTACAATTAACATTTATTCATGCAACTTAGTTTCGTACACACACATTTTGATTACATCTTTAGACTTTTTGAGAGAGAAATCGAAATAAGCCAAACGCATATACAACACTCAAATATCAACCATGAATATCTGTTCGATCGTGAGAGTAACCTTAATGTCCAAGGAATCCTAGGATCAATCTAGTCGATCCTGTGAGTTACCAGAGGAATTGAATAACAGTCAGAAAGATTATTCGATAGTTTGGAATACTAGCGGTTGTTTACCAGAAATCACTGGAAACAGAAGGAGAACACCTTGTGTTGAGCAGTATTGTCAACAAGAACGTCAATGTGAGGCAGAGGGAAATCGTCCTTAGGGCTGGCCCTGTTCAAATCCCTGTAGTCAACACACATTCTGACTTTACCATCTTTCTTTGGCACTGGAACCACGTTGGCCACCCACTGAGGATAAGAAGTCACTGCTAGAAACCCGGCATCAAATTGTTTCATAACCTCAGCTTTGATTTTCTCGGACATCTCTGGGCGCATGCAGCGGACCTTTTGTTTTACCGGAGGGCAATCTTCCTTGGTAGGCAGGTGATGCACCACAATGTCCGCATCCAAACCAGGCATGTCTTTGTAAGACCAAGCAAAGATTTCCATGTAATCATGCAACATCTGGATCAATCGTTGCTTCACGTTGAGCTCTAGATTGGCACCAATCTTAACTTCTTTTCTATCTGTATCAGTACCCAGGTTTATCGTTTCCACTGGCTCTTCATGCGGCTGAATGGCCCTCTCTTCCTGGAGTAGCAGTCTTGCGAGTTCACCAGGCACTTCGCAATCATCTTCACCTTCGTCTTCGGCCAAGTTGATCGGATTTTCGAAGTCATAACTGGCAGTAGCAGAGCCGTTACCAGTGAGATCCAGAGTGGATTGGAACCTGTATAAGTGAGTGTGTGTAAATATAGTTGTTTTGCAATATATAACAAAGAAAGGAAAAGAGCACAAGATTTGAAATGCAACAATGTCCAATGTTTTGATTAATGATATATGGAAATGTCATACAAAAAGCCCTCACAAATGGAGCCACGGTGCCCCGGGTAGGACACCGAGCCAATAAAAGTTTCAACATATTGTTTGTTACAAATTGAAAACAAAAGAGTTCATTACTGCGTGACAAATGTAATAGGTGTAAAATCTTTTGCCGTCCAGTTTCTTGGTCCGTTGTTGGTTGTTGGATAGATCCAACTGTCAAATTCTGCTTCCTCTACGTCCTCCTCGATAGCATTCACTCTTGGGTTGGTGATGAACACCGGAGGCTTTCTGATCCTTTCTTTGCGAACAGCCCTCTGAGCCTCTGCAGTGAAGCCCAGCCCAAACTTGTCGGTTTTTTGAGTGAAGTCAGGAAGTTGACCCCAGTTTGCGCACTTGCCTTTCTCAATCACAGCCCGGGCATCCTTCAAGGAAGCCATCTTCAAGGGAAAGTCTTCTTCAATCACTGTCTCAGCCGACACCAATGTTGGAGGTACCTCCTCAAAATGTTGAAAGGGGGTTTCAATAAACTCCCCGTCCATCTCGATATACCGGAATGAATTCAGGTGACTAACCATGTATTCCTCCTCTCCTTGCACAGTAACAATCTTCCCTCTGACAGGGTATTTGAGCTTCTGGTGTAGAGTGGATGTTACGGCCCCAACCTTGTGAATCCAAGGTCGACCCAGCAAACAGGAATAAGACGGACGAATATCCATCACGTAGAACGTTGAGTCAAAGACTTGGGAACCCACACGAATAGGAATGTCTACCTCACCGTGCACCATCCTCTTAGAACCGTCGAAGGCTCTAACAATGATGTTACTAGGTTTCAATTCTAGGCCCTCGCAATCCAACCGATCTAAGGCCTTCTTGGGCAATACATTCAGGGAAGAACCGGTGTCCACCAACACGTGTGCAAGAGTAGTGCCCCTGCATTCTATAGAGACATGCATGGCATCATTGTGGTTCTTTCCCTTGGCGGTAAGGTCAGCATCCGAGAAACCCAAACCATTGTCAGCTGTCAAATTGGCCACACAGTCAGTGAACTGATCTGCAGATGTCTCTTGCGGCACATGGGCCGTTTTCAGAAATGAAATCAGGGCCTTGGCGTGGGCTTCTGAGCATAGCAGCAATGATAGCATAGAGATCTTGGAGGGGGTATGCCCCAGCTGTTCAACGACATTGAAGTCACTCTTTTTAATGATTTTAAGGATTTCCTCCATCTCTTGCTAGGAGGCTTCAACAACGGTCTTTTTTAGTGCCTCCGTCTGGGCAGGAAAATCGGTGGTAACTCCTTTGCCCCGAGCATCAGAGGACTCGGCGGCAGTAGTAGACACAGGAACTTGATTTGAAACATGCACACTTGTGGGTGTGATGATAAGAGGTTTTCGGATAACTGGTGGTGCAATGTCAGGCGAGAAGAGCCTGCCACTGCGAGTAATCTTGGCGGGACCAGTGATGTTACTGATACTGGTACCGGTGTTGAACTCCTGCTTCACTCCAAGCACATACACATCTGCCCCATAGTGCCATGGGACAGCCTTGTCAGATTCATAGGGGAGGGGCCCCGGAACAGTAATGGTAATGGGTGCAACAGACATAATTTTGACTGGCTTCCTCGGGGGAGCCTTGGTAGGATTATTGAAAATTGTGACGACAGATACTTCTTCAGCGGAAACAAATGGAACAACGGTTTTCTTGAACAGAATCTCTTTGCTATCCATCAGGCTTTGGATGCCTGACTTCAGCAGCGGACAACCGGTAGGGGTAACATCACACAGGAGGCAACCCTTGCTACAACCCGGAAATAAACCGGCTAGCAGTAGGTTCCTCTTAACAGTCAATAGAGGGGTAGCAACATCATTCACCGAAACAGCATACAAATCTTCCTCGACGGCATTTACTCTATGCTGGGGCATAGGAGCAGTTACAACATTTGGCCTCTCAGGCGCCTCAAACTGAATTTCCTTCGCATCAATAAGGTCTTGAACCTTATTTCTCAGGGCCCAGCAATCATCAGTAGTATGCCTGGGGCTATCAGAGTGATAAGCACAACGGGCATTTGGGTTATACTTAGGAGATGCAGTATTCACGACCTTCGGAGCTTCTCTGGTGATCACCAAGTTGGTTGATAGCAGTTGCAGTAAGATTTGTGACAAGGTCATACTCAGCCGAGTGTATTGCCTTTTGGGCCTCTCACCCCTTTGTTGATTGTACTGCTGAGGAGCAGCAACAGGTTTTGAAATTACCAAGGCATTCACGGCTTGGCGGCGTTTTGGCTTGACTTGTCTTCTAGGACCATAGACGACACTAGCTTCCTTCTTGAAAGGCTTCTTCTTAGTACTTACGGAGGCACCTTTTTGTATCTTTCCTGACCTGATGCCAGCTTCTATCCTTTCACCCGTCAGGATCAAATCTGTAAACCCAGCGGAGGAATTACCAACCAGATGATTGAAGAATGGACCAGACAAGGTCCCTAGAAACATGTCAACCAGTTCACGGTCAGTCAAAGGAGGCTGCACCCTACCAGCCAAATCTCTCCATTTTTGCGCATATTCTTTGAATCCTTCGCCCGTTCCTAGTGACATACCCTGAAGTTGGGTACGCGTAGGAGCGAGGTCAGAATTGTATTGATATTGTCTATAAAATGCGGTAGCCAAATCCTCCCAATGTCGGATACTGGTTCCATCTAGCTGATAGAACCACTCAAGTTGTGACCCCGAAAGGCTATCTTGGAAGAAATGGATCCAAAGGTTTTTGTCTGCCGTGTAAGGTTGGATCTTCCTTACGTACGATCTGAGATGCAGCTTTGGACAGGAAGCCCCGTCGTATTTTGCAAAGGCAGGCGCCTTGAACTTGTGTGGGATTACCACCCCAGAAGATAGACCTAAATCTCCGAAATCCAGCCCCGGCACATTTTGAATCTCCATGGAACTCAAGCGGTCCTCTAATTGCTTGTATCTGTCAGCAGCAGGAGGGTATTGTTCGTCATTGTAATCCGTCTCGTTGTCAGAGACTGCAGGACTAGGAGCCCCTCCCCCTTGGGGACTGTCTTTCTCTGCAGAGGAAGTAGTTGGATCAGCCTCGTTATGGAGTGTGTTCCCAAACCTGCGTCCAGTATTGAACAACGCAGTCCTCTTCTTCTTCTTCTTCTTTAAGAGCAGAGCCTTCAACTCTTGTTGTCCTTGGGCCAGGCTCATGACCATCTCTTGAAATTGGGCATTCTGGGCCTGGAGGGCCTTGATTGCTTATTCACTGGATGATTCAAGATTCATGATGACTGTTCAAAATAAACAGCGAAGAAGATTAAGCAACCTGTAGAAAAAGGGGTACCTGTTATGCACATGATGCATGAGATGCTATATATGCAATGCATTCAAGGATTTTAGAAATTCATAATTGTTGCAGACAAAAAGAACGCACGTCATATTAATAAGAAGAAATTTGTTAGTACATAAGTGCCCCATGGGCCAAATATTACAAAAACAACTTCTCAAGGTAAAAAGATGTTGCGCATCCTCTTTGGCGTAATGTAGGTGTTGAGGGCCTCTTGCTCATGGAGTCGGCGGGTGAGCTCTAGAACCTTCTTCTCGCTGGCGTAGAAGCTGGCTTCAAAAGTGTTTCGTTCCTCCTTGAGTTGGATCCAACTCTTCTGCATCTCCTCCCACGATGTAGGCATGTCAGGATGTAGGATGGTGTAGGGAACCTCTCCTTCCTTAACGGGCTCTTTAATCACAGGGAGAACATGAGGATAAGGCATCATTAGACTCTGGGCTCGGGCTCGTACACACTTGAGATAAGGCTCAAGAGGGATGGAGTTCTTGTGCCCCAGTGTCTTGCTATCAACCTTGTTGGGCATCCCCCAAGCTCTGATGAATCTTTGGCGAAGTCCTTGTGCATCGTTGTCGAAGTCTAAAACTAGGTCAGGAATCAACATGTCGTGAGGGCCATCTCTTCGTGCGTATCCAAATTGCCTCAAAGCTAGACAAGGGTTGTAGGTAATGCCCCCTCTAATGCCAAGTAATGGAACATTAGGGAACTCTCCACAACGATCGACGATGATGACATTTTCTCTGGACCAAGAACACCAATGTACATCAGAGTGAGTAAGAGTCATCAACCATTGGGACCACCTTGAGCCTTGGTCATTCTTCAAGACAGATTGTGGAAGGTGCGAAATAAACCACCTTGCAAGGAGAGGAGTACAGCACATGAGAACACCCCTCTTTCTCATTGTTCGTGTGTAAAATGAGTGAAGGATGTCCCCAAGCAATGTTGGTATTGGATTTCTGGACAAGAAGAGTTTGACGGCGTTGACCTCTACAAGCTGGTCAGGATTTGGGAACAAGACCAACCCATAGATAAGGAGTGCCACAATTTCTTCAAAGGCTTGTAGGTCCAATGAATTCCAACATTCTTGTGCCTTCTCAAACAAGAATTTTGCTAAGAAACCTTTGACGCCACTTCTAGTTTCCCAATGCCCCTTGATGTCAGAAGGTTGTAGATGTAATGCTCGAGCAACATCTTCCGGCTTTGGTTCCTTTTCCGTACCGTTGAAAGGTAGTTGATTAAGGATAGGAATTCTCAGGAGTTGAGAAAACTCCTCCAAAGTGGGCACCAACTGGTAGTCGGGGAAAGTGAAACAGTGATGAAGAGGGTCAAAGAACTGGAATAGCACTTTCATCATGTCCTCTTCAATGTTGGTGTTGACTAAGCTGAGCAGTCTACCATGTCTTTCACTGAAGGGAGAGCTTTCCGGAATTCTTGATGTGAGCTCCTTGAGTTGAGGAGGGATTCTCACAAGATTGACTTGGATGGTTTTTCTGCGAGGAATCTCCATAACCTACAAAACAAGAACAAAGATGAAGATCTAAACCCTTGAAGTGGTTAGTAAATGCATATGATGCTTTATGATGTTTTATGATGTATGCACAAACATATGTACAAGCAATTCACACCAAACCCTAGTTTCAGGCTTGCATGGGGTTTCATAGGTAAGTACCCTCTTGAGTGTAGTTGGCTTAAAAACCTGTCCTATAAATAGTAACCGGGTTCTAAGGAGCTCAATATCACTGGATTGTTTTCATTGTTCATTGTTTTGGTTTAGCCACTTAACTAGCGACCAAAATATTCCAAGAAAATAACCCTCAATGAGTGTAGTATCGAGTATCTACCAACTTCGGATTGCACCAAAGTCGGTTATCTCACTACCCCTAATGAAAGGCCAAGATGGTCAAGTAAGGTTCTAGGTCATTAGTGCTTAGTAACATCACTCAGCGGCCCCGTACTCTCCTTGATTGAACTCAAGGGTTACCGGTACTCACAAATATGTCACACTAATATAGCTATTGCTTCGACCGTGTCGGTATACCCCGCACAGTTTCCACAATGTATTGCTATCTATGAATGTTTCCCAAAATCCGGGTGTAGGATTGTAAACCCAAACAAGAGAGCCAAGATATAAAGCAATCAAAACAAACAATTAGTCATGCAAGAGGGTGATCTAAGCCCTAAGGTTACTTCACTTAAAAAAATTCCCCAGCAGTGTCGCCAGTTCTGTGATACGGTGGGAGAACTGACTTGAGGTTTTGTGTTTGTTTTCGTAAATGTTTCGGTTGAGCAAGAGTCGCCACCGACTTTTTATTTTATCCTAAGGAAAGGTTAAAAAGCACAGCAAAAACCTTTGAGATGTTTTCTTGGGTTCGGGGAGTAGATTATAGAAAGGGAAGGTATTAGCACCCTTTCTATCCATGGTTATCCATGGGCTCTTAGTTACTTGCTTAGATCAACTTGCCTTAATTTTCAATTGTTTGAAATGGTGCTTTGTGTGTGTGGGTTTGAAAATGTTTTGAAAAGAAGCCAATGTGGTGGCAACCTTTGTAATGATCCATGTTGGGATGTATACAAAGGTGTATGTCTTTTGAAAAGGTTTTCAATGTTTTTGAAAGTTGTTTTGAAAGTGTAGTGATGTGTGGTTTGAAAAAAATAGGCAAGTGTTTTTGCAAGTTTGATTCAAGTAACTAAGAGTTTATCTACTCCTAAATTTCTCAAAGATTTCTCCTATGTTTTTAACCCTTTTAACAATTTTGATCCACCATTGTATTTGGTGGACAATCTTATGTTAGGATGTGAAAGGGACGGGCGCGGGTCATCGTTTAGACCATAATTGCAATGGTGCCAAGTATCTTTGGGCAATTTTTCCTTTGAGGGACTTGATCATTTTTTAGGCAACTTTCGAAAGCGTCATCGAGGGACTATGATCATTTGAATTGTTTTGTTTTGCCCAAAGAGACCTAACATGCAATATGGCCCATTATTGAAGGCAACAAGTGGAATACCCTAGGGGTGCAAGTGTGATTGGTGTTGTCCATTTTCATGCTTGTTTATCTTGAATTTAGGTCAAACTATTTTTGGTTAATTGATTTGCATACAAACCCTAATTTTAACATGGCATAATTAGAAAGCTTTAAAGTGCAAAAAATAAAGTTCCTAAGTTATTACAACACAATATATGGGAAGGGGGTACAAATGTTCAAATGGGGGTATTTTAACAAGAATTAAAACCCTAGACTATTACATCAAACTTGGAATTTTGCAAGGGTATTTATTTACACAATATTCAAATAAAAATAAGATAAATATGCAAAATAAAAAAAAAGGTTTTTCACATGTATGTAAAAAGTATTTATCATGTATCAAATAAGCAAAAATAAAATCAATTAATTTTTGGTATTTTTATGTATTTAGGGCAAAAACCCTAATTTTTACAAATAAAAGTATTTATTGTATGATATATGCAATATTTATTAATTATTTACAAAAAATAAATAAAAGAAGGTATTTTATATAAAAAGTATTTTTGAGGTCAAAATATTAATAAAAACAAAAATGTATTAATTCTTTGTATTTTTCTAAATATATTAATAAATATGTATAAGTATTTACTTTATTTATTAAATATGTATTATATGTACAAAAATAAAATGTTTAATATTATAGAAAAAATATATTTTTATTATAAGAGGTTTTCAAGAGATAACATAAAAATAAAAATAAAAAAAGAAATAAAGTATGTTTGTCTTACTTTTGTATTTTTAAATAAAGGTATATTTATTTATTTATCTACAAAACTTAACTAAAGTCAAATAAATATCAAAATAAATGCAAAAAATATGGAAAAAAATGTTTTTAATGTTTTTTATGATTTAAATAAAAATATGGAAACAAAATCAAAAAGAGAAAATGGAAAATAACAAGTAAATTTCAAAATGGGCCAGGGGGGTGCATGTGCAATACAGTGGTGTGAAAAGAAAAGATAAATCTCAGGCCCAGCCCAAGACCCTGTCTTCTTCAACCTCCAGCATCTCTGTTCAACAAAAACACGCGTTTGCTATCTCCAGATTCCCTGATTTTTAGCACAAACTCACAACACAAGAAATGTAGAGCATCAAACCACAATTCTGGACATATAAAGAACTCATCCTAACTCTCAGAAATGAGAGAGAATTTCTTCTCCCCCAATTCCTGACCTAGTTTTTATTCAATGTTCAGACTTAAAATTCTCTAGGCACACATAACATAAATGAAAACTAATGATATGGGCAGATTCAGGGCCATGAATGTTACATAATTTCTTCACAAATCTAAACCTAACAATGCCTGGATAGAGAGATACGAGTTCATGAACTTACCTGTTCAGCTTGAATCATATCTGGCAATGGAGGTGCTTTAAGTGGAAGGTAAGGATTGGTACAGCTTGCTTGATGTCCCAGGATGCTATTCCAACCTTTAGTTTGCTTTGAAACCAAGTGAATTGTGTTATGGCACTCCAACTGCAAAACAGAAAATATGAAAATGGTGATGTGGGTTAGGAGTGTTACAGGTCGTGTTTAGGGCTTGGAACAGTTTCAAGGGATGATGTGGGATGTGTTTGAACAAGTCTTAGTAAGAATGCACGAGTGGAATGAACTATAGAAGTCCAACTGCAGCTTATGCCTTGTTTTTGCAGTTTTATGGTGATTCTGTGTTTGTGAAGGAAATGGAGATGGTTGGCTCGTGTTTCAGGTCAGGGTTGGTGTTTGGAAAGTGTTCACAATCTTTTCTTAAGCTCTTGTTGACAGGAAATGAGAGTTGGGAGTTATTATGCAAGGTTACTTCAACTTTAAGCAAGAAAATCAACTTGGTGTTTCTAGCTTGTACAGGCCCCCAATCTATGTTGCATACATTAGTCTTGGTTAGAGTGATTTGTGTACAAAATACCAGCTCAAAAGATTGTGCCTATGCTTCTTGGATTTTCATTTGACATAAAGTTCAACTTTTCTAAAATGGATAATTTGCTTTTTCTACTTATGGCTTAATTTTGCATACAATGCTTGAACACATAAAATAAGGTCTTGGCACAATGGGTTAGCATTAAATTATTGAGTGCAAATGGGATATAGGACCTGTAATCAAGGAATGCAAGCTGAGTTCAAAATGACACAAGTGTATGAACATGTAAATTGGCCATAAACAAAGTGAGTTTTTCCCAACTTGCCAAATTCGATTCTCCCTAACCATGAGGCTGTTTGATGAGTTCTTGGACATTTTGGAAAGCTTGGAATGTGTACTACAATCCATCTTTGTAATTAAAATTGAAATTCCAAGTGGAAGCATGTGAAAAGTTGCCATGAAGTTAGGCAAAAATCCTGCCTAAAATAGGTCAAATTTCTCTAAGTTAAGAATGGTTTGGTACCCTTGTTCCAAAAATTGTAACTTGAGCTACAAGCTTCTTTTGAGAAAACTTTGTGAATCAAAGTTGTAGATTTTGCAATGGACTACAACTTTCATGTTTTGACTTTTCCTTGAATCCAAATGAATCTTGATGAGAAAGTGGGACAAAGTTAGGAAAAAATTAGGGTTTTTCATAACTTAGAAAAATTCTAAGTTATGAAAAATCTTCATTTCAAACCCTAATTTGTGATTTTTGATTTCTTGATGAAAAAGTTTCATGATTTGGCATGTTTTGATGAAAAATGAATCTTGACACTTGATTTTGACCAAAAAGTCAAAGTTTGACTTTTCAGTATACAGTCAAAAATTGATCAATTGACTGGAAAATTCAACTGTCAATCTTGTGCATTTGGGATCTTTTGAACTTGTTGAGTATGTCAAGACAATTCCATGGGGTCCTTGAGTCCATATGTGAGCTTGGTTTGCCATTGGCTAGGTCAAACAGTCAAAAATTGCCTTTGTGCAGTCAAAACCCTAAAAATGACCATTTTGCCCTTTTGGTGATCTGATCAAATTTCTTGTGGAATTGTGATCCAAACTTGATCAAATGGTCCATATGAGTTCATAATGTTGATGTGGGTCAATTTCCATGAGGTTTGACTGTCAATTGGCCACAATTGACTTTTTCCCCAATACAGCTGATTTCTAGGTCAACTGTCCAATTGACTGGGCAAAGGTTTGAATCAAGGCTTGAAACTTGGTATGGATAAACTTGGGAGTCCAAAATGAAGCATGAAAGTATTCTTAGGCATTTTAGGTCAAAATATCTTTGTGCAAACACAAACCCTAATTTGGGTCAACAGTGCTAGGAGAAGTCTTGCAGAGGAAACTCTAACTGGATCTTGAGCTCCAAGAGTCTTGTGATGAGAAAATGTTGAGAAAATGGGAGGGCAAATTTTGGGGTACAACATACTGCCTTAGCCGGCGAGCAGCCCATACCAAAGTGCAGCAGGTATTCTCGAGTAGTGAATATCTTGTTTCACAGTCGGTAAACGTTTTGCTAAGGTAATAAATGGCATGCTCTTTTTGGCCAGACTCATCATGCTGCCCCAGTACGCACCCCATTGAACTATCTAGGATGGTCAGATACATGTTTAGCGGCCTTCCTTCGACGCGTGGCATCAAGATAGGAGGTTCTAGCAAATACACCTTGATTTTATCGAAAGCAATTTGACAGTCACCATTCCATTTAACTACCTGATTTGTCTTCAACAGCTTGAAGATTGGCTCACAAGTAGATGTTAGGTGAGAAATGAACCTAACAATGTAGTTTAGGCGTCCCAAGAAACCTCTGACCTCCTTCTCAGTGTGAGGAGCAGGCATTTCTTGTATAGCTTTAACTTTGGCAGGATCAACCTCGATGCCTTTGTTACTAACAATGAAACCCAAGATTTTAACGGATCAGACTCCGAATGTGCACTTGTTCGGGTTCAATCTTAGCTTGTACTCCTTCAACCTGACAAACAACTTTTGCAAGTGGTCGAGGTGTTCTTCTTCCATTTGTGAACGGGCTATCATGTCATCTACGTAGAACTCTACCTCATGATGTATCATATCATGAAACAAAGCTACCATGGCGCGTTGATAGGTTTCCCTGGCATTCTTCAGTCCGAGTGGCATCACTTTGTAGCAGAACGTACCCTACTGTGTAACAAAAGTAGTTTTCTCCATGTCTTCAGGTGCCATTTTGATCTGGTTGTAACCTGAGAATCCGTCCATGAAAGAAAACACTTTGTGTTGAGCTGTGTTATCAACCAGGATGTCAATGTGCGGCAGTGGAAAGTCATCTTTAGGGCTGGCCCTGTTTAAGTCTCTATAATCCACGCACATTCTCACTTTGCCATCCTTTTTAGGCACGGGCACAATGTTAGCAACCCATTGAGGATAGGAAGTAACAACCAGAAATCTAGCATTGAATTGCTTCATAACTTCTGCTTTGATCTTTTCTGACATGTCAGGTCTCATGCGGCAGACCTTTTGTTTCACTGGTGGACAGTCTTCTCTTGTGGGTAGACGGTGTACCACGATGTCTGTATCAAGTCCCGACATGTCTTCGTATGACCAGGCAAAGATCTCAACATACTCATGCAACAAATGAACTAGGCACTGCTTGACACTCGGCTCTAGATTAGCACCCACTCTGATTTCCTTTTTGTCATCCTTAGTTCCCAAGTTGATTGTATCCAACTGCTCTTCATGAGGCATAATAGCCCTTTCCTCTTGTTGTAATAATATGGCCAATTCCCCTGGCACCTCACAATCTTCCTCACCATCGTATTCGGCTTGGTAGACCAGATCTTCAGAGTCACTGAAGGTTATAGCAGTATCGTTACCCATGGGATCCGGAATGGAAGAGTACCTGCATTTGTGAGTGTGGGTGTGTGTAAGGGTATAGCCACCTTTAAACAAATAAAATGTAAAAGAAAGACAATGAACACAAAAGTTTGTATGAAAAACGTCCATGATTCATTAAATGGCATATGAAGATGAAAAATAAGAACCCTTACAAATGGACCTTTGTGCCTCGGGTAAGACACAAGGTTAAAAAAGTACGAATTGTTTGAGAATTATTACAGATCCAACAGAAATGGAAAAGATAAATTACTGCGGTATGAAAGTAATCGGAATAAAGTCTTTTGCTTCCCAGTTGCACAGTCCTCCGCCAACGGTAGGGAATATCCAGTCTTCCAGACTGCCTTCTTCTTCACTGTCCTCTGGAGCATTAATCCCTTGATGACTGATCTTCATAGGTGGCCCTCCGGAACGGGCGTGGCGCACGGCCTTCTGAGCAGTTGAGGTGAACCCCAAGCAAAACTTATCTGATTTGAAAGGAAAGTCTGGAAGCTGCCCCCAGATCGTGGATCCTCCCTCTTCAACCATTGCCTTTTCATCTTTGAGAGATGACATCCAAGGCAGAGGTCTGGTGATCGTGGGTACAGAGGATATTGTCTTGGTTTCCTCTATTTTCTGAGCTACCTCTTCAAAATGCTGGAAAGGAGTTTCAATAAATTCACCATCAAATTCTATGTAACGGAACGAGTTCAGATGACTGATCATGTATTCCTCTTTGCCATGAAAAGTTATGATTTTCCCCTGGACAGGGTACTTGAGCATTTGATGCAGAGTAGAAGTGACAGCTCTAGCATGGTGAATCCAAGGTCTTCCCAACAGGCAAGAATAAGAAGGACGAATGTCCATCACATAGAATATGGAGTCGAAGGTTTCAGTTCCCACCTTAATCGGGATGTCCACTTCCCCGTGGACCATCCTTTTAGAACCATCAAAGGCCCTGACAATTATATTGTTGGGTTACAGGGTTAAGCCTTCACAGTCCAGTCTATCCAAGGCTTTCTTCGGCAAGATGTTTAAAGACGAACCAGTGTCTACCAGTACGTGTGTTAGGGTTATCCCTATGCATTCCACCTAGACATACAAAGCGTCATTATGCTTTCTCCCTTTCGAAGTTAAATCTGCATCGGAGAATCCTAGACCATTGTCAGCTGTTAAACTAGCCACACATTCCTGGAACTGATCAGCGGAGGTTTCTTGTGGCACGTAGGCCGTCTTCAAAAATCTTATCAGAGCCTTAGCATGAGCTTCTAAACAAAGCAACAGGGCCAACATGGAGATCTTTGAGGGGGTTTGCCCCAGTTGTTCCACTACATCATAATCGCTTTTCTTGATTATTTTCTAAATTTCCTCCATTTCTTTTTGAGAGGTTTCAGGGATGATCAATGGCTGAGCCCTCGTCCTGACGGGCTCTTCTTGGATCCCTTTCCCTCGAACATCAGTAGCAGCAGAGGGGATAACCACGGGGGTTGTGACTTCTTCTATGATTGGTGTTCTTGCAGATATGTTTACCGGTGTAGAAATAACCTTAGGAGCAGCTGAGGGTCCAAGAATTTCCTTTGGAGGGGAAATCTATAGAGAAAAGATTCTTCCACTGCGGGTAACTTTGCTTGTTCTGGCAATGTTACTGATATCAGAATTATCTTCTTCAGAACTGTCTTCCTCGGAAATTTGTTCAATCTGTTTAACACCATGGTAGTATATTTCTCCACCATAGTTCCATGGTATTGATTTGTCAGATTTGTACGGGACTGGCCCGGGCATGGTTATCTTCAAAGGTGCAGTCTTCTGAGCGGGTGTAATCCTAACAGGTCTTTTAGGGACCTTGGAAGGATTGACGGATATGGTTATTTTGAAACATCATTAACAAGAGTTGGTAAAACAGGAGTCTTCTCAAATAGGATTTCTTGGTTATCAATTAGGCATTGGATGCCTATCTTCAGCAATGGACAGTGGGTTAATAAGGATGAACAAAGGTGACAATCTTCTTCACAACCTGGGAAAACCCCAGCCTTCAACAAATTTAACTTGATTATAGGGAGTGGAATTATCAAATCATCTACAGTAGCAACAAACAGATCCTCCTCAACAGCATGGGCGTTGTGGCCGTGCCTTGGCATCGGAGCAGAGATAACATTGGGTTTTTCAGGTGCGTCAAATTCAACTTCTTTAGCATCTATCAAATCCTGAATTTTATTCTTCAGGGCCCAATAATTGTCAATGTCGTGCCCCGGACTCTCCGAATGGTAAGCGCACTTGGCGTTCAGATGGTAGTATGGAGAAGCAACGTTAGGGTTTTTAGGGGCCTCTTTCAGCATGGCAAGGTTCAACTTCAGAAGATGGGGTAGGACTTAAGAAGGAGTCATGTTTATCTTGGTGAATTGACTTACAGGTCTTTCCACCCTTTGCCGATTGTTTCTAGACTGATCATTCCTCGACTGATTGTTTCTGGGCTGATATGATGCAGACTTCTGAATCATAACGGCCCCTACCGCTGGTCGGCGCTCAACTCTTCCTTGACCCCTCTGAGAGTAGACAGCTGGCACTTTCTTCTTTCCCGTGAAAGGTTTTCTGATGGCAGCAGAAGCAGATGCATCTTTTTGAATTTTCCCGCTTTTAATACCGGCCTCCACTCTTTCTCCGGTTAGAATCAAATCAGTGAACCCAGCGGACGAACTTCCAATCAGGTGATTAAAGAAAGGACTTGACAGGGTACCCAGGAACATGTCTACTAGCTCTCTTTCTGACAATGGTGGTTGCACCCTTCCAGCTAAGTCCCTCCACTTTTGGGCGTAGTCTTTGAAGCCTTCATTGGTAACCATAGCCATACTCTGTAGCTGAGTACGGGTTGGCACCAAGTCAGCGTTGTATTGATACTATCTATAGAAGGAAGCTGCCAAGTCTTCCCAATTATGGACGTCTGCTCTCTCCAACTGGTAGAACCAATCCAGCTGTGTCCCCGATAAACTGTCCTGGAAAAAGTGGACCCACAAATCTTTGCCAGCAGAATGCGGTTGAATTTTCCTGACATAAGATCGTAGGTGCATCTTTGGGCAAGACACCCCGTCATACTTAACAAACAGTGGCACTTTAAATTTAGGAGGGATTACAATTCCAGAAACCAACCCTAGCTCCTCAAAATCCAGCCCCGGTACTCTTTGCACTTACATAGCAGCTAGACGTTCTTCCAAGTTTTTGTATTTGTCATCGACCGGAGGGTATTGCTGTTCAGCTTGGTCCTCTTCTTCTTCTTCTTCTGCTGCTGCTTTAGAATCAGAAGGCACTGCAGTCTCATTACCTTTTCCTTCCCCTTTCTCAGAGGTTGATGGAAAATCCAAGGCCCTTCTGGCTTGTCTTTCAAACCTTCTGCCCATGGTAGCCACGCCAACTCGCTTCTTCTTCTTCTTCTCTTTCTCCTTCTCTAGCAGAGTCTTGAGCTCCTCCTGCCCCTTAGCCAAGGTCAAGAGTAGCTGCTGAAATTATGCATTCTGAGCTTGCAAGTCTTTAACCGTTTGTTTAAGATCCATGTTGCTGAAATAAACAGTAGAGGGATGAGGAAACTTCTTGCAAAGACCTGCTTATGCATATGATGAATGATATGTATTCATGTAATTCTTTCAAGGATTCAGAAATTCAAATTTGTTTTTAACAAAAAAGAAACACATGTCATATTAATAAGATAGAATTTGTTAGTACATCAATGCCCCTTGGGCAAAATAATACAAAATTCTAAGGTAAAAAGACGTTGCGCATCCTCTTTGGCGTATTGTAGGTGTTGAGAGTCTGCTCTTCGTGAAGTAACCGAGTGAGTTCTAAAACCTTATTCTCGCTTGCGTAGAATTGGGCTTCAAAAGTATCACGTTCTCCCTTGAGCTGTATCCAACTCCTTTGTAGATCTTCGAGTGATGTTGGCATGTCAGGATGTAGGAGGGTGTATGGAACCCCTCCTTCCTTAACTGGCTCTATAATCACTGGGAGAATGGAGGGGTAGGGCATCATAAGACTTTGGGCGTGGGTTTGTACCCACTTGAGGTAAGGCTCAAGAGGGATGGAATTCTTGTGTCCCAAGGTCTCACTGTCTACCTTATTGGGCATCCTCCAAGCTCGGATGAACCTTTGTCGAAGTCCTTGATTGTCGTTGTCGAAGTCAAAAATCAAGCCTTGAATCAGCATGTCATGTGGGCCATCCCTTCGAGCATATCCAAATTGTCTTAGAGCCAAACAGGGGTTGTATGTGATGCCTCCCCTAATGCCAAGTAGAGGGACATTAGGGAATTCCCCACAATGATCGATGATGATAACATTCTCTCTGGATCGAGAACACCAATGAATATCTGAATGTGTAAGAGTCATCAATCGTTGTGACCACCTCAAACCTTGCTCATTCTTCAAGACTGATTGGGGAAGATGAGAAATAAACCATCTTTCCAGAAGAGGAGTGCAAGACATTAGAACACCTCTTTTCCTCATTGTTCGAGTGTGAAAATAGTGTAAGATATCTCCAAGTAATGTAGGTACTGGGTTCCGAGACATGAAAATCTTGATAGCACTTACATCTATGAGCTGGTCAGGGTTTGGGAACAAGACCATCCCATAGATGAGAAGAGCTACAGTCTCCTCAAAAGCTTGTAAGTCCAAGGAATTCCAGCAGCTTTGGGCCTTCTCAAATAAGAACTTTGCCAAGAAGCCTTTGACACCACTTCTAGTTTCCCAATGACCTGTGACATCTGATGGTTGCAAGTACAGGGCTTGAGCAACATCTTCTGGCTTTGGATCTCTTTCCGTACCGTTGAAGGGTAGTTGATTGAGAATAGGAATCCTCAAGAGTTGAGAAAATTCCTCCAAAGTAGGCACCAGCTGGTAGTCAGGAAATGTGAAGCAGTGGTGCAAAGGGTCAAAGAACTGGAAGAGAACTTTCATCATGTCTTCCTCTGTGTTGGAAGTGACTAAGTTGAGAAGACGACCATGCCTCTCGGTGAATAGGGAGTTCTCAAGAATCCTGGAAGCAAGCTCCTTGAGTTGTGGAGGAATTCTCACAAGGTTGACCTGGATAGTTTTTCTGCGAAGTGAATCCATAACCTACAAAACAGGAACAAAGATGAACTCCCAAAAATCTTTGAAACGGTTAGTGGATGCATATGATGCTTCATGATGTCCATGATGTTATGCACAAGTATGTATGTACAAGCAAATCACACAAGTTCCTAGTTTAGGCTTGTATGGGGTTTCATAGGTAAGTACCCTCTTGAAGTTTAGTTGGCTCAACCTGTCCTAGAAATAGTAATCGGGTTCTAAGGAGCTCAATATCACTGGATTGTTTCCTCGTTCATTGTTTCAATTCAGCCTCTTACCGGCGACCGAAATATTCCAAGGAAACAACCCTTAATGAGTGTAGTATCGAGTATCTACCAACTTCAGACTGCACCAAAGTTGGTCATCTCACTACATCCTAAAAGGCCAAGTTGGTCAAGTAAAAGTTTTAAAAGTCCGTTAGTGCTTCTTGACATCACTCAGCGGCCCCGTACTCTCTTTGATTGACTCAAAGGCTACCGGTACCCACAAATATGTCACACTAACATAGATATTGCTTAGACCGTGTCGGTATACCCTGTGTCGGTTCCCAACTTATGAGGTGCTTGGTAACTACCGATCGGAATTGGTGGTAAAGTGACAAGATAACAGGACATAGTCGTACGCTTTAATCCCAAAATTTTTCCTGGACTGTCTTTTCAGATTTTCAGTCCACCGGGATACTCTTTTTTGCCCAAGCCGCCTTCTCAGGTTTTCGACTTGCCGAGTGTACAAATCTTTTTTGTTTTTATCCCTAATTTTTACCCGAACCTTTTGGTTCGCCGGGACGCCCTTGTTTTGTCTATGTGCGTCAACCTAGCGGGTCTTTATTCATGCGTAATATTTTATGACTCTGTCCATGTTCACCGGGTACGGAGAATTGTCACTGTCCATAGTAGTAAGTGTTGCCACACTACCATAAGTTGTTTGTTTGATCCTCCAGGATTCGTTGCTGGAATTCATGCCCAATGCTCCAAGTGATTCAGATGGAGATCTTCCCCTGGCTATCTGGCCTCTTTAAGAGATTCCTTGAATCTTGACTTGACTGCCCCAGATGATGGATAATGATCATGTTGTGCCCCTTGGTTGGAAGTGTTTTTCCACTTGAGGTGATCCTTTTTATTGAGAAGGTTTTTGTTCACTAGATATTCGTCATGTGAATTTCTCTACTGTTAAACAAATAGTCATATGCAAACAATGTTATTTTAAGAATAAAAAGCTTATGTCTGTCTTGAAGTTTTGAAAATGCATTTTTTTTATAGAAAAAATAGAATTTTGCAAAGAAGTGATATCAACTCAGGATTTATAGCAAGTCCTACAGGAGTCAGGATACCTTTTGTAACAGTATGCTTTCGAACTAACCCATGCTTCAGCTAGGACTTTTAAGGGTTATAACGTGGCCTGGTTCACGGTTTAAGAAACAAAGGATAAAGGCTCAAATTTTATTTGTACCCACCTGTTCTTCGTGATGTTCTTCGATCCTAAACTCAGCTAATTGTGCATTTAGAACCCCCGTTGAGTTCTG
The DNA here is from genome assembly GCA_948472305.1 of Vicia faba. Classification (NCBI taxonomy): domain Eukaryota; kingdom Viridiplantae; phylum Streptophyta; class Magnoliopsida; order Fabales; family Fabaceae; genus Vicia; species Vicia faba. The sequence continues at coordinate 187,020,438 of OX451737.1, read as the reverse complement.
GAATATTGTCCTTGATGTTCCGGTGATGGTTCGGATACTAACAGTTTATTTTGAATAGGCAGTCATTTCTTTTTGTTGATGGTTTGTAGGACCTCTTTCTTTTTTATTTTATTATCCCTGTCTTTTGCCTGAACTGTTTCTTTTTGTGATTACAGTCAGCGGGATGCCCCAGTGTTTTTTCTCAAGTCTCCTTCATAGGTTTTGACTTAATGGGCTTTTATTTCGAGAGATAATGACTGCCTGCTTGGATGATTATGAGGAACCATCACCGTCTTTTGTTTTGGAAGGACGTCTTTGATAAAATTCATTGTGTACGAAGCGGCAGATCGTGACTGAATGCGCCTCTGAATTAACTGATAAAACTACCCTGCCCTAGGTTACAATTAAGGGTTTTAATATGTGTGAAAAGAAAAACTCCTACTTCTTTGGCTCAAAGGGATTGACTAGGTATTATCTTCCTTATAACTCCACTGTTTAGGATTTGAAACAACGCCTGTACATCGTCAGCGGGGTCCGTTCAAAAGCATACTGTAGAGATCGTGGTATCGTTTTCGTCATCCTCCCTCTAAAGGCTTACGTTTTTTTAGTCGTGAGTTGAATATCACGAAAAGGAAATATAAAGCAATTTAAGCATAATGAAAAAAAATTAATTCAAGACAGACATGTGTAATGCATTAATGAAATAAAAAAGTTTGACATGACTAAATGTTTGAACAATCAAAAGAAAATTACAAATTGAAAATTCTAATGAACAAAAAGTCTTCTTGTGAGAACTTGTCACTTCAGATGGTATGTTAGATATGGTAGGATAACTGACTAGATGTTTTGCGTTTCGTTTGCACTTGTGCGGTTAGCAAGAGTCGCCACTGACTTTTCTTTTATCCAAAAGGAAAGGTTAAAAAGCACAGGAAAGACCTTTCGAGAATTTTCTCGGGTTCGGGGGGTAGATTATGAAAAGGGAAGGTATTATCACCCCTTTCATCCATGGTTTTCCATGGGCTCTTAGTTACTCGTTTAGATCACTTGCTTTTGTTTGATTGTGTGCTTGTGGTGTGGGGTTTGAAAGTATTTTTGGAAAATCTCTTTGTAATAGTTCCCGTCTTTATAAGAACGTATACAAAGTTTTGTTTCGAAAAATGGTTCAAAGATGTGTTTGTGAATCGTGTTTTGAAAAGTGTTTTGAAAAGTGTTTTGAAAAGAGGTTTTGCAATGGTTCTCGTCTCTATAAGAACGTATACAAAACGTTTTAACTTTTTGAAATTGTTTTGAAATGGAGGTGTAGGTGTAAAAGTTTTTGTCGTGAGCAAGCGAGTAACTAAGAGCGAATCTATCTACTCGAAAGGTCTTAAGTTGTTCTTTTCTTCTTCCTTTTAATGGTGTTATCTTACCATTGATTTGGTAAGAAGCCCCACCATTGGATGTGAAGAGACAGGCGCAGGTCAATTTTACAATCATTGATGGCAACTTGTGAGACGCTTTAGCAATTTTGTAAGGGACGCGATCGTTTTAATCGAAGGCAACATCGAGGGTCATCGAGGGTCTACGATATTTGTTTATCGAAGGGTCATTGCTAAAGTGTCTCATATTCGAGGGACATGATTGTATTTCCGAGGCAACGAGCGAGGTTACCCTAGAGGTGCGCGCGTGAAAAGTGTGTTGGTTTCAAGTTATTTATTCTTTGATTAGGTCATCTAGCGATTGATTTTTGAATCTTGCCATACATGCCTAATTACTATACAGTATATGGAAAACAGTAAATTGCGGGAATTGAAATTCTACGCTATTACAAAAGTATTCGAGAATGGGGGTACAATTGTTACAAATGGGGATGAATCAAATGAAAATAGCAATGTCCAAATATCAAACAATACAACCAAATCGAATTGTTGTGCGATTTAATATAAAGCTATGATAATTTATGAAAATAAAAAATCAATAAAGTATGAAATGCAATGTATTTACTTGAAAAAATAAAACCTATTCTAAAAAAGAAATTGATTTGAATTATAATCTTTATTAATATTTTTTGTGTATTTTATTAATTATGTAAACAAACTTAAAGAAATAAAATAAGCTAAGTTAATTCTTTTTTTTATGTTTTGTTAAATGTAAGAAAATTAATAAAATAAGTTTATGTAAAAAAAATAAATGATAGAAATTAAACACTAAAATCCTAACTTAATTTAATAAAAATGTTTTAAATTTTATTTAGCATTTTTTTCAAAACAAAAATAAAAACAAACTAAAGAAGAGGAAAATATAGGCTTAGGAGACTTAGGGGTGTTAGGCCCAAAGAATAATAGATTTTGTTGTAGCTTAAAACAGGCATAAGGGGGGTGAAATAACCAGCGTGTGGGCTTTTAAGGGTTTGAACAACAAACAGGCCCAATGTCTAAAACTGTCTAATTTTCTGATTAGGGTAAGCTTAAACGAATTTAGGGTTTGACCCCTCTTGCTCACAGCGGCGCTCTCTCATCGTCTCTTGTGCTTCTCTCTTCCAAATTGTTCATCTTTCTCACTAAACGTCCCTATTCCTCTTTCTAATTTCGTGAGTGAAACGACCTTTGGCCTCTTGGTCTCACTCTGATTTGCCCCTTTTCTGAAAACCCTAAGTTCGGATTTATGCCTAAGGTGCTCGATTATAGCTTATCTGATCTTCCCTCCCCAACTTTCCGTTACCGGAGCGCCACTCAATCTCGTCTCCTAACCATGCTCTAATGATTTCTTTCGTGAAAAGGTGATGTTCTGTTTTTGTTAAACTTGAACGATTTTTTGTTGTTGTTTTATCTTGTTCATGTTTTTTTTCTGTTAACCTACTGTATTGTCCATTGCGATGTAGGAAATGTTATGAGGAAGGAGAAGGATCCATACCAGTTTGGAAATTTCTGTAAAATGAAAAGGAAAGGTGAGCTTGAGAGTAGTGCTCCCTGGTAGCGGAATTGGCGAGGAGGAAGAGATGATGACGAAAGCCTTGCTTTTCTGGTAACTTCTTTCTGTCCTTTGAGCTTTGAATGATGATGATGTTATACTTCCGTTTTTTTTTTTTGTAAGTTTGCTGGATGTTATTTTGATACTTTGACAGTTCTGGGATTTGGTTTTGTGATGATGGTTTCGACAGTTTTGTAAGTTTTATAATTCGAGGCTTTGGAAAATCTTGACAGTTTGTTTTCCTTTGGTTTTGGTTTCAATGTTTGGTATTGTTACAGGTTTTGGACTTTTTGGTTTTTTGAGGTTTTTTGTGTTAACAGATTACAGGTTAGGTTGATGGTTTGAAATGGTTTTATAGTTTGGGATTTGAATGTTTGACAATATTTTTTAAGGTTGTGTTTTTGAGGTTTGAAAACTTGGCCAGTTTGCTTACAATTTTTGGAGATTTGAATATTTGGGACTTTTTGGTTTGAACTTGTTTGACAGGTTTGAATATTGGTTATTCTGGCTTTTTGAGTTTGATATGTTGGACATATTTGAGGAGTTTTTTGGCTTTGACAGTGTTGTACCCCAAAATTTGCCCTCCCATATTTCTCAAAACATCTCAAGAAAAATTCACAAGTCCAACCCGGCGCGTCATATTCAGGTGTTCTTTCCCCAAGATATTTCTGATAACGTATTCTCAAATTCAGGTTTGGCTCAAGAGATAATTCTTTAAAGAAGGTATCCGAATGTGTAAGTTTTCTTGAAGAAATATGGTGAAAAAGTGTGCTGAAAGTGCAGTTTTTACGCGCTAAAAAATTCATAACTTGAAGATCGTGGCTCGTTTTGAACCCGTTCCGGTGGCCAAAATTCCGTCTTGACATTATCTACGTTTTCATCCCTCACAGCTGGAAGCCAATTTCGATCAGAAGGTCTTCAAAAAAGTGGATTTATCAAGTATTTTCGTACAGAAAATTTGTGACAGAAGTTTATTTGCGTCATGTTCAGAAAATCATAACTTGGTCGATTTTCATCGTATCGAGCTGGTTCTGGCGCCAAAATTTCACAAATTGAGTTGGCTACATTTTCACAGAAGGTATTGAGTTCAAACGGTATTCAAAATGCCTTCGTTTTTTGCTCAGAGTGCGTGATACGCTGAAAATCCTGAATCCTGAATATTATTTCATCTGGGCCGAAACTTCGAAAATTCATAACTCGGTCAATTTTTATCGGACTGGGCTCATATTTTTACACAAGGTCCCTGACTCATAGATCTACAACTTTGCTTCAAAAGTCGAGACCAGATTATGCTCCGATCAATACCAGTTTTTTATTGAAGAACGTGTCAGAGTCGACACTGGAGCCCAAAATAAGTTTGTCTGAGCTGAAACTTCAAAAATTCATAACTAATTCACCGTTATTCCGATTGAGCCGATTTTCGGACAAGAGTTAGTTATCGATGTCGGCTACATTTTGTTTTCATATTTCAACTTCAAAAATTGCACTTAAGTCCCTGCGATTTAGCCTGGAAAGTGACGAACTCAAGTGAACATTGGAGGCCCAATTGCACATTCAAAGCCCATTTTCTTTACCCTAATTTCCATTATATAATCACCTTCTTTTCACACAAACAAGGGAGGAGAAAAAATAGAGAAAAAACCTTGCCACAACACTGTTAGAATATCAAATTCTTTCAAGAACCCTAAAACCTTGAAATCCTTATTACAAATCCCTCTCTCACTACAAACAAGCCATCACAGTTACAAACCAACACCTCACTACTTCATCAGTAAGGATAAGGCTGACTTGATCTCCATGATCCAAAGGGCATAAAAGCATTCAGGTCACTAATTTTCCAGTAAGGGTAAGATTGATTTGATCTCTATGATCAAAAGGGTATAATCATTCATACATGCCATATTGTGCCTAAACATTAAATTTCTTCATATATCGACTTTATTTGCATTTTATGATTTTATTTAATGTGTTCATGAGATTCAACACTGCAGATTTAGACAGGATCCCATGCAGGTTCATTAAGGAACGTTGAGGCCAAAAGCCAAAAGCCAAATGGCCAAAAGCCAAAAGCCAAAAGCCAAAAGCCAAATGGCCAAAAGAACAACTTATGCATGACACCAATACATGGCGAGACAGACATCCTGAGAAGATTAAGGAACGTTGAGACCAGAACACAAATGGCCAACAGCCAGAACACAAATGGTCATGAAACCCAATCCAATGGCCAAAGAATGTAGACCGTTCAAAAAAACCTCCACTTGGGCCTGAAACCCCCCTATGGTTTGCATCCTTTTTAATTTTATTTTCTTTTCTTTTCTAATTCTTTTTTAATTGTTTTAATTGTTTTTTTAACCATAAAATGATTTTCTATAATAAAAACAGAAAAATCAAAAATACAAATATCTTTAATTATTATTAATTTCATCACTAACCTATTTTTTGTAAATAAACTCTAAACTTAGTTTAATTTAGGTTTTTAAACTTTAATCTTTTCCTTAATAAGTAAAAAGTATCTAGAATTAGGTTTTTTTGACATTTTCATCTTTTTCTTAAATAAATTATTAATCATCATTATTTATCATTATTATTAATTATCATTAATTTTGTAAATAAACATGTAAATAAATTAATTAACTAATAAATTAGGTTAACTTTAATATTTTCATTCATAATTAAAATAATCTAGATTTAGGGTTTCCTTTTAATTCTTTTTCTTTATTTTTCATAAATACAAAAAACACTAAAACACTTTCTTTTCTTTAATTAAATAATTAATTGGACTTTAATTTAATTTAATTTCATGCAAAGGGTCAAAACCCTCGGACGTCCTAATTTTAATTCTTTTCACGCATTATTTCTTTCGATCATTATGTAACTGTTTCTAAGATGTAATAGTAATTAGGTTTATCTTTCCGTCTTTACTTTCCGCATCTTTATCAAAAAACGGATCTTTGTATTTTGGCGATGTATAGACCCGCGCCTTGTAATAGCGTAGGATTTTACTTTCCACATTTAAATTTCCGCACTTTTAAATTATAATTGCATGAAAGAATGTATGGCCTAAATTAAAAACAAGCGTAGATCACCATGATACATGTACAAGATAAAACATAACTGAAATAACACACAGATTCACACACCACTCTTAGGGTACGCCTCACTGTTGCCTTGCCCTCGAAACGTGGTCGTCGAGTATAGGACGTTTTAGTAAGTCCTTATGTCCGTTGATCCATATGCCTCAAAACAAGTTGCCTCGGAAAAGTTGCCTCGAATTAAAAAGGATCAATGGCATAAGAGTAGCTTCTAAGGTGTCCTACTGTTGCTCTGGTGACCACACTGTCCCTACAAACGAATTGACCCGAACACCTCCAACGGTGGTGCTCCCTATCTCTCAATGGTGGGATGGCACTACCTTAAGGACATCTACACAGCCTAATTCCTTAGGGTATGTAGATGACTCATAGATACTTGCTCTATTTCAAAAAAACAAATCAAAAACTCTTTTCACACTCACACTTTTCAAAAAGCTTTCAAAACAATTTTTCAAACACTCTTGAGGACTGATACAAGAGTCATTCAGAAATCTTTCAATGAAACTTTTTCAAACCCACTCACAATTGAAAAGCAAACAAACATTTTGAAAACACAATGAGCAAGTATCTAAGAGCCCATGGATAACCATAGATAGAAAGGATGCTAACACCTTCCCTTTCTATAAATCTACCTCCCGAACCGAGAAACTATCTCATAAGGAATTTTGCTGTGCTTTTGTCCTGTCCATGTTGGAGAAAATAAAAGACGGTGGCGACTCTTGCTTCCGCGACATTTCGCGAACCAGCGTTAAACAGTCAGTTCCAGATCCACCAATCACAGAACTGGCGACTCTGCTGGGGATATTTATAAAGTGAGGTGTACCTTAGGACTAAGATCACTTGTGTTTTCCATTGTCTGAACTGCTTGCTTTATTATTGTGGGTATTGTCTCGGGAGTTCTATAGATCCTAACCCGGATCTGGGGGATACCTTCTTAGAAAGTAGCAACAAGGCTGTGAGGGAACTGTGCGGGGTATACCGACATGGTTGAAGCAGTCTGCTACGTTGATGTGGCACTTTGGTGTGTACCGGTAACCCTTGAGTCCAGTCAAGGAGAGTACGGGGCCGCCGCGTGGTGTCGTGAAGCATCAATTGACCTTAGGAACCTTAATTGAACCATCTTGGCCTCTTTAGGGTAGTGAGATAACTGACTTTGGTGCAGTCCGAGGTTGGTTGATACTCGATACTACACTCAATTGAGGGTTGTTTTCTTAGAATATTCCGGTCGTCAGTTCAGTGGCTAAATCGAAACGATGAACAATGAAAGCAATCCAGTGATATTGGGACCCTTAGAACCCGGTTACTTCTAATAGGACAGGTTGAACCCACCAACTTCAAGAGGGTAATACCCAGATCCCATGCTGGCCTAAACTCTAAGGGTTGTGGTGTGACTTGTGTGCTTTCATACTTGACTACTTGTATGCTTGTTATCTGACACTTGAGTTTCTTGCAGGTTTTGTTTATAGTCCTTAATTGGGACTCATAACAGGGTTTACCTACATTACCCCATGCATAGCATAACATCATACCATTGCATGTATCCCGCATAAGGACTAACCCATTTCAAGGATCTCAAGGGCTTGTGATGCAGGTCATGATGAACCAACATGTCTGGCAAGGGGCAAAGGGGATTTATTTTCCTCTAGCCAAGGTTGTTAGGGACTATGACCCACTGGATATGGTGAGCCTTTGACCCTTGAAGAAGGACTCTCTACAACACGAAGTTACTTCAATCAAGATACCAGATTCTAATTTTAACAAATTTTCTTGTTTACCCCGCGAGATCCTTGAAAACATCGCACGCATACATACACATCATTGCATAACAGGTACCCTTTTTTCTACATGTTGCTTACCTTCTTTGCTGTTTATTTCAGCGGTCTCATCATGAATCCGGAAACATCTACTGAGCAATCCATCAAGGCTCTCCAGGCTCAGAACGCCCAGTTCCAAGAGTTGATCATGAGTTTGGCCCAGGGGCAACAAGATCTGAAGACCCTGCTTTTGAAGAAGAAGAAGAAGAGGACGGTGTTGTTCAACCCTAGACGCAAATCTGGGAATGGATCACAAAACGAAGCTGAGCAGACTACCCCATCTGTTGGGAAAGACAGTCCCCAAGAAAGGGAGGTTCCTAGTCCAGTGGTCTCCGACAACGAGACCGATTACAATGATGAACAGCACCCTCCAGCTGAGGATAGGTACAAACAATTGGAAGACCAGCTAAGTGCCATGGAGATACAAAAAGTGCCCGGCCTGGACTTCGAAGATCTAGGTTTGTCTTCTGGGGTAGTGATCCCGCACAAATTCAAGGCACCTGCTTTTGCAAAATATGACGGGGCTTCCTATCCTAAGCTGCATCTCAGGTCTTATACAAGGAGGATCCAGCCCTACACGGCTGACAAGAATTTGTGGATTCACTTCTTTCAGGATAGTCTGTTGGGAACTCAACTCGACTGGTTCTATCAACTGAATGGAGCCAACATCCGCAGCTGGGAGGACTTGGCCACTGCATTTTATAAGCAGTATCAATATAATGCCGACCTCGCTCCTACGCGTACCCAACTCCAGGGTATGTCACTGGGGACGGGTGAAGGTTTTAAGGAGTACGCCCAAAAATGGAGAGACCTTGCTGGAAGGGTACAACCACCTCTAACTGACCGGGAGCTCGTTGACATGTTCTTGGGGACTTTGTCTGGTCCATTCTACAACCATCTGATTGGGAATTCTTCTGCTGGGTTCACAGATCTTATCTTGACTGGGGAGAGAATTGAAGCTGGTATCAAGTCGGGGAAGATTCAAGAAACCACACCTGCTGATGCTCAGAAAAATCCCCACAGTGGGAAGAAGCAGTCCAATGCTATACATGGTAAAAAGGGTCGTCATGATGTAGGGGCAATCCAGATCTCTGATCCCACGCCCGTTCAACCAAGAAAGAGAAATAGGCGTAGGATAAAGTATCAAGATAGGAAGTATACTGACATCAACATGTCTTTGTCTCAGGCATTACAGCAATTGCTGAAGGCAAAACTGATCACACTAAAGGATCCTCCTCAAAATCCTGATACTTCCTCTTCCAAGTACAACCCGGGTGTGAGATGTGCCTACCATTCTGACAGTCCTGGACATGACACCGATGACTGTTGGACCTTGAAGAACAAGATCCAGGATTTGATTGACGCCAAGGAGGTCAAGTTTGAACACTGATCCTGCACCAAATCATCGAGAATGTCTTTTGTTCATTCGAATGTTCAAGTTGTATTTTTCTTTGATTCTTCAAACATTTTATTCATGTCAAACTTTGTTATTTCATTAATGCATTACACGTGTCTGTTTTAAAGTAATTATGTTTACTATGCTTAAAACTGTTTTCATATTTTTGTGATGTTCAACGCTCGGTTAACAATTCTAAGCCTCTTGAGGGAGGATGACGAAAACGATACCACGATTTTTACAGTATGCTTTTGAACAGACCCCGCTGATGAGGTACAGGCATTGTTTCAATTCCTAAACACTGGAGTAATAAGGAGGATAATCCCTCGTCAACCCCTTTGAGCCAAAGAAGTAGGAGTTTTTCTTTTCAAAAATTAAAACCCTTAATCATAACCTGGGGCAGGGTAGTTCTCTCAGTTGATCCAGGTGCACAGCGAATAGCACCAAAGAAGTCCTTACAAAGCAAAAGACATGGATGGTTCCAAATAATCATAAAGACAGGAAGTCATTACTTCTCAAAATAAAAGCCCAATAAGTCAAAACCTATGAAGGAGACTTACAAAACTGGGGCATCCCGCTGACTGTAATTCCAAAAGAAACAGTTCAGGCAAAAAATAGGGATAATGAAATCAAAAAGAAAGAGGTCCAACAAATCCTCAACAAAAGGAAAGGACTGCCTATTCAAATGAATTGTCAACATCCAAACCATCATTGGAATATCAGGACAAAGACCCAAACAAGGTCAAACGCACGATCAGCTGAGTTTAGGTTTGAATAACATCACGAAGAGCGGTTGGGTACAAATAATTTGAGCCTTTATCCTTTGTTTCTTAAACCGTGAACCAGGCCACGCTACAACCTTTAAAAGTCCTAGCTGAAGCATGGGTTAGTTCGAAAGCATACTGTTACGAAAGGTATCCTGACTCCTTAAGGCTTGCGGTAAAATAACGAGTTGACATCACAGTTTACAAAAAAAAAAAAAAACTCACTTGCTTTTATTGAAAAATGCATTTTCAAAAATTTCAAGACAGACATAAGCTTAGCATTCTTAAGATAACATTGTTTGCATATGATTATTTGTTTGAACAGCAGAGAACTTTGCGCAAAGAATATCCGATGAACGAAGGTCCTCTCAACAAAAGAGTCACCTGCGGTGGAAGAAACACTTCCAATCAAGGGGCATGGCATGATCAGTGGCCATCATCTGGGGCAGTCCAGTCAAGATTCGGAGAATTTCTCAAAAGGCCAACCAGCTTGGGACAAATCTCCATCTGGATCACCTGGGGCATTCCGACAACGAATCTTGCCTGATCAGACATCTTCTAGCGGTACGGCAACGCAATACTACTGACAGTGACAACTCCTTGCTCTCTGAGAGCATGGATATAGTCGAAAAAATATTACGCAAAATCAAAGACCCGCTAGGTTGACACACCTAGGCAAAAATAAGGGCTTCCCGACGAACCAAAAGGGTTCGGGCAAAAATGAGGGATGAAATGAAAAAAATCTGTATACCCGGCAAGTCGAAAACCTGAAAGGTGGCTTGGGCAAAAATGGGTATCCCGGTGGACTGAAAACCCAAAAGGGAGGTCCAGGCAAAATTTAGGGATCAAAGCGTACGACTATGTCCTGTCATCTCGTCACTTGCCTACCAGAAGAAGATTTGTCAATTGGCAGTCATCAAACACCTTCACAGGTACCTTCTTCTCCAACAAAAACTGGGGCAATAATGAGTTGTCTAAATGATCCGGTTGCCCTGTCCACCGAAGTGTCAAGGTAAGTTCAGCTGAAGAATGCGACCAAGATACCTTCATTTCCAACAGAGCACAACAACGAAATCCCCAGTGGAGTTATCCTCATCAACCTCAGCAAAGTACCTCTCTTTTCCCACAGAGTAATCTATTCGCCAAGTTTATTCCCCAACGGAGTCATCTTCTCCTACCGGTATTCTTGCAATCATCATCCCCAACGGAAACGAAGAATCTCACTCTTCAACATCAGCCCAGGATTTGACTTCCCGGCATCCGTCAAGGATCTATTTTCCCAGACGAAGATACATTCATAACATCACATTGTTATACATCATGATACATGCATATACGCATCATATCATACAATCTCATGTGTTGAGAACATCGTTGCTTGATTTATATCATGCATTGCATATGACTGACCTTTACCTTTCAGGAAGGATACAGTTAAATGATCAACTATGTAGACGAATACTGTCAAAAGAGACCAACCCAGTCAAAGAATACAAATCCAGTTAAATCAATGCCTAAATATTTCTCTGATACAACTCGTCGTTATAGACACTCGTCGTTATAGACACTCGTCATTATAGACACTCGTCGTTATAGACACTCGTCGTTATAGACACTCGTCGTTATAGACACCCGTCGTTATAGACACCCGTCGTTATAGACACCCGTCGTTATAGACACCCGTCGTTATAGACACCCGTCGTTATAGACACCCGTCGTTATAGACACCCGTCGTCATAGACACGCATCGTTATAGACACTCGTCGTTATAGACACTCGTCGTTATAGACACTCGTCGTTATAGACACTCGTCGTTATAGACACTCGTCGTTATAGACACTCGTCGTTATAGACACTCGTCGTTATAGACACTCGTCATTAAAGACCACTCGTCCATGAGGATAACCTGTCAGTAGAGACAACTCACCAACCTAACATTACCAGACTCGATTCCTGTATCTTTCCAGGGCACGTCTAAAGAGTTCGAAGATTCGATTCCTGTATCTTTCCAGGGTGTATCTGTTGACGACTAACATTACCCGACTCGATTCCTGTATCTTGCCAGGGCACGTCTGAAGAGTTCGAAGATCCAATTCCTGTATCTCGCCAGGGTGTATCTGTTGACGACTATATTCTCCGGACTTGATTCCTGTATCATGCCAGGGCACATCAAAAGAGTTTAAATATCCGGTTCCTGTAACCAGCCAGGGCACATCTACACAAAGAGTTTGAAGATCAACTCCTGTAACAGGCCAGGTAATTATTTTCTTTTCTCAGGTACGCAAGTTCTCGCTAAGGAATCACTTACGCGATCGACACCTAGATGGCATCTATAAGCCCATCCACATACCAACAGTCTCCAAATGGCATCTATAAGCCCATTCCTGACAAGGCTCTGTCACAACTCCAGATGGCATCTATAAGCCCATCCTCCTATCCATCATCTTTCCAAATGGCATCTGTAAGCCCATTCCTGACATCACATTGCTGATACTCCACTATGCGAGTGCAAATTTATGGGCACTCTAGTGTTCAATCATCTTCCACCTTTGGATCACGAAAGGCCCGAAAGTCAATCTATATCCTTAGGTTTAAGAAGATTGAACATGGACAACTGTTGTACCCCAAAATTTGTCCTCCCATATTTCTTAAAACATCTCAAGAAAAATTCACAAGTCCAACCCGGCGCGTCATATTCAGGTGTTCTTTCCCCAAGATATCTCTGATAACGTATTCTCAAATTCAGGTTCGGCTCAAGAGATAATTCTTTAAATAAGGTATCCGAATGTGTAAGTTTTCTTGAAGAAATATGGTGAAAAAGTGTGCTGAAAGTGTAGTTTTTACGCGCTAAAAAATTCATAACTTGAAGATCGTGGCTCGTTTTGAACCCGTTCCGGTGGCCAAAATTCCGTCTTGACATTATCTACGTTTTCATCTCTCACAGCTGGAAGCCAATTTCAATCAGAAGGTCTTAAAAAAAGTGGATTTATCAAGTATTTTCGTACAGAAAATTTGTGATAGAAGTTTATTTGCGTCATGTTCAGAAAATCATAACTTGGTCGATTTTCATCGTATCGAGCTGGTTCCGGCGCCAAAATTTCACAATTTGAGTTGGCTACATTTTCACAGAAGGTATTGAGTTCAAACGGTATTCAAAAGGCCTTCGTGTTTTGCTCAGAGTGCGTGACACGCTGAAAATCCTGAATGCTAAATATTATTTCATCTGGGCCGAAACTTCGAAAATTCATAACTCGGTCAATTTTTATCGGATTGGGCTCATAATTTTACACAAGGTCCCTGACTCATAGATCTACAACTTAGCTTCAAAAGTTGATACCGGATTATGCTCCGATCAATACCAGTTTTTTATTGAAGAACGTGTCAGAGTCGACACTGGAGCCCAAAATAAATTTGTCTGAGCTGAAACTTCAAAAATTCATAACTAATTCACCGTTTATCCGATTGAGCCGCTTTTCGGACAGGAGTTAGTTATCGATGTCGGCTACATTTTGTTTTCATATTTCAACTTCAAAAATTGCACTTAAGTCCCTGCGATTTAGCCTGGAAAGTGACGAACTCAAGTGAACATTGGAGGTCCAATTGCACATTCAAAGCCCATTTTCTTTACCCTAATTTCCATTATATAATCACCTTCTTTTCACACAAACAAGGGAGGAGAAAAAAGAGAGAAAAAACCTTGCCACAACACTGTTAGAATATCAAATTCTTTCAAGAACCCTAAAACCTTGAAATCCTTATTACAAATCCCTCTCTCACTACAAACAAGCCATCACAGTTACAAACCAACACCTTACTACTTCTTCAGTAAGGATAAGGCTGGCTTGATCTCCATGATCCAAAGGGCATAAAAGCATTCAGGTCACTAATTTTCCAGTAAGGGTAAGATTGATTTGATCTCTATGATCAAAAGGGTATAATCATTCATACATGCCATATTGTGCCTAAATATTAAATTTCTTCATATATCGACTTTATTTGCATTTTATGATTTTATTTAATGTGTTCATGAGATTCAACACTGCAGATTTAGATAGGATCCCATGCAGGTTCATTAAGTAACGTTGAGGCCAAAAGCCAAAAGCCAAATGGCCAAAAGCCAAAAGCCAAAAGCCAAAAGCCAAATGGCCAAAAGAACAACTTATGCATGACACCAATACATGGCGAGACAGACATCCTGAGAAGATTAAGGAACGTTGAGACCAGAACACAAATGGCCAACAGCCAGAACACAAATGGTCATGAAACCCAATCCAATGGCCAAAGAATGTAGACCGTTCAAAAAAACCTCCCCTTGGACCTGAAACCCCCCTATGGTTTGCATCCTTTTTAATTTTATTTTCTTTTCTTTTCTAATTCTTTTTTAATTGTTTTAATTGTTTTTTTTACCATAAAATAATTTTCTATAATAAAAACAGAAAAATCAAAAATACAAATATCTTTAATTATTATTAATTTCATCACTAACCTATTTTTTGTAAATAAACTCTAAACTTAGTTTAATTTAGGTTTTTAAACTTTAATCTTTTCCTTAATAAGTAAAAAGTATCTAGAATTAGGTTTTTTTGACATTTTCATCTTTTTCTTAAATAAATTATTAATCATCATTATTTATCATTATTATTAATTATCATTAATTTTGTAAATAAACATGTAAATAAATTAATTAACTAGTAAATTAGGTTAACTTTAATATTTTCATTCATAATTAAAATAATCTAGATTTAGGGTTTCCTTTTAATTCTTTTTATTTATTTTTCATAAATACAAAAAACACTAAAACACTTTCTTTTCTTTAATTAAATAATTAATTGGACTTTAATTTAATTTAATTTCATGCAAAGGGTCAAAACCCTCGGACGTCCTAATTTTAATTCTTTTCACGCATTATTTCTTTCGATCATTATGTGACTGTTTCTCAGATGTAATAGTAATTAGGTTTATCTTTCCGTCTTTACTTTCCGCATCTTTATTAAAAAACGGGTCTTTGTATTTTGGCGATGTATAGACCCGCGTCTTGTAATAGCGTAGGATTTTACTTTCCGCATTTAAATTTCCGCACTTTTAAATTATAATTGCATGAAAGAATGTATGGCCTACATTAAAAACAAGTGTAGATCACCATGATACATGTACAAGATAAAACATAACTGAAATAACACACAGATTCACACACCACTCTTAGGGTACGCCTCACTGTTGCCTTGCCCTCGAAACGTAGTCGTCGAGTATAAGACGTTTTAGTAAGTCCTTATGTCCGTTGATCCATATGCCTCAAAACAAGTTGCCTCGGAAAAGTTGCCTCGAATTAAAAAGGATCAATGACATAAGGGTAGCTTCTAAGGTGTCCTACTGTTGCTCTGGTGACCACATTGTCCCTACAAACGAATTGACTCGAACACCTCCAACGGTGGTGCTCCCTATCTCTCAATGGTGGGATGGCACTACCTTAAGGACATCTACACAGCCTAATTCCTTAGGGTAGGTAGATGACTCATAGATACTTGCTCTATTTCAAAAAAACAAATCAAAAACTCTTTTCACACTGACACTTTTCAAAAAGCTTTCAAAACAATTTTTCAAACACTCTTGAGGACTGATACAAGAGTCATTCAGAAATCTTTCAATGAAACTTTTTCAAACCCACTCACAATTGAAAAGCAAACAAACATTTTGAAAACACAATGAGCAAGTATCTAAGAGCCCATGGATAACCATGGATAGAAAGGATGCTAACACCTTCCCTTTCTATAAATCTACCTCCTGAACCGAGAAACTATCTCATAAGGAATTTTGCTGTGCTTTTGTCCTGTCCATGTTGGAGAAAATAAAAGACGGTGGCGACTCTTGCTTCCGCGATATTTCGCGAACCAGCGTTAAACAGTCAGTTCCAGATCCACCGATCACAGACAGGTTTAGTTTGAACTGTTTGACATTTTGGGATTTTTTGTGGTTTGAACTTGTTGGACATGTTGGGATTTTTTGTTTGTATGCTTACAGTTTAACAGGTTTGCTTTGGTTTTAGGTTTGAGGATGGATGTTGGGAGTTTGATGGTTTGAGGTCATTTGGTTTTGAACTGTTTGACAGTTTGATGGTTTGAGGCTTAGACAGTTTTTTGAAAACTTAAAGTTTTTGAGGTTTTTGAAACTGTGTTTGATAATTTTCTGCCTATCTCCCCTTTGCTTTAGCCTTGTCCACTGTTATATTAGTTGCTTTGGTTTGACAGCTTATTCAAAATGGTGGGAAAACCACCAAATTTTGAATACTTTGGCATGTTCTTCTTATGCTCTTTTCCTTGCAGTTTTTGTTTTCTAGCAATTCTTATGCAATTGTGGAAATCAAGGAAGCAGGATTGTGCATCCCTAGGTGACTTCTTTCCTCTCTCTCTCTCTCTCAATGACCTTAAGAGTCAATTTCTCTTTCACCTTTTTTCTGAAAATTTTTCAAATAACTTGGAAAATGATGATTATGGCTTATTGAACAAGCTTCTTGCTTGTTGACTTAGTTTACCATACTGATATACTTCTTTGCTGCCTGTTTTCTACTGTTATGTTTCTTTGTTGCTTCGTTTGCATTTTGTTTTGGCCATGTTGCTGTTTGTTGCACTCAGTTTGGAACATTTGTTTTGGCCATGTTGTTGTTTGTTGCATTCAGTTTGGAATATTTGTTTTGGCCATGCTGCTATTTGTTGCATTTCTTTTGTTTGGATAGTTTGCTTACATTTCCTATTTCTTATTTTTGTGAACCAAGAGGAATAATTCTCTTGTGATTTTCAAATATAGAAAAATAAAAAAATGTGATGAAATAAAAAATAGCCTTCTTATTCCAAATTGCAAACTTTAATGATGAACACTTTTTGTTTCTTTTGAAAATTCTTGCTTATGCCCAAATAGTTTTTGTACTAACTATTTTTCTGTCTTTCATTTTCATGTGAGCACAACTGGATGGTGGCCAAGCAGGGGAAGCAAGAGACTCTGTGGCAAGCATGGAAGCAATGGAAGCTCAGTCAACCTTAGGCATAGATTCATTTTATTTGTAATTTAGAGAGAAACATTCAATCAATTGTACTAATTTATTTTTCAAATACGGTAAGTTGTAAAACCTAAAGTATTTAAATAATAAATTGTTTTGTAACAACTTTTGAAATAAATGGATAAAGTCTTATGAGATATTCTGATGTCCATTAAAATCCTTTACTGTCAATAACTCGCAATTTTCTCTTCGCATCTTAACTAAATCTTAAAGATTCCCAATCAAGATAATTGAAACAAAATGTTCCTATATGATAACTTAAACTCCAAGTAATCCAATAATTTTGTAATCTTGCAACTGCATTCCAATCAAAACACGCACTGTCTATTCTAATTCCTAAACAAGCAAATGTTTTTAGAAGACGCAAATCATCTGGTTAACCTTGAAAACAAACACTGTTTTTTCAGTAATCTTGAGAAAGCATGAAAACATGTGAAAGCCAATTGGATCTTTGAGAATTTATTTCTTTTGAGAATTGCAAGAAAACCCCTAATTGCTGGTTTACTGCCACAGGAGAAAGTTTGTCTGATCGATTCCTGAGCCAACTTGAACATCTGAGAAACCCTAGAGTTGTGTTCTTTATGAAAAATGAGAGGGCAAATTTTGGGGTACAACAGTATGCCTTGGAGGGATGGAAGAAGAACTCAACCTGACTGTCTTGTGTGAATTCCAATGCTCCTTCATCAATCAGGTCTTGAATTTTGTTTCTCAACGCCCAACAATTATTGGTGTCATGTTCAGGGTTGTTGGAATGGTATGCACACCTAGCATCAGGATTGTACCTTGGGGAGGCTATGTTGGGTTTCTGAGGAGAGTCCCTTAATATAACCAACTTCGCCTTCAACAGGCGTTGCAATGCTTGATCCAATGACATGTTGATTTCGGTGAAGCGCCTTTCAGATGTATTCTTCTTATGCCGATTTCCCCGTTGTCGTTGGAGAGGTTGTGGTTGGGCTTGTGATGTAGTAGTAATCATGAAAGGTTTGTTCCCAACCTCTTCTCTCACCGGGGGCTGATTAATGCCTTGATCCACAATCTTAACTGTTTGTTTCATGGATCTGCATTCATCTTGGTGAAGCTTATTGAGGAAGGCTCTTAGCCTTTCTTGTCCTTGAGCTAAGTTTTGGATAAGAGCCATCTGCCCCAGGATCTGGATTCTCATTGCTTCTACCTCAGCTTGCAATTGTTCCAGTTGTTCATCCTTGTTGTTTTCTGGACGTTCCTTGGTCAGATTCCCGGCGAAGAGTGTTTTCAGGTCTTCTTGCCCTTTGGATAGATTCAGGAGAAATTCCTTGAACTGGGCATCTTGAGCTTGGAGATCTCTGTTGTCTTGTTGGAGAGCCATTACTGAAATAAACAGCGAGAACATGAGAGACCTGCTTTGAAACCTGCTTATGCAATGATATGTATGCAATGTTTTCAAGGATCTCGCGGGGTAAACAAGAAACTATTAGAATTTGATTACAGCTTGATTGAAGAAATTTCGTGTCGTTGAGAGTCCTTCTTCCAGAGTCAAGCTCACCATATCGAGTGGGTCATAGCCCCTGACTCAAGATCCTTTGACAACATTGGCTAGAGGAAAATAAATCCCCTTGCTAGATGTCTGGTTCGCCATGACCTACATCACAGACTCTTGAGATCCTTGAAATGGTTAGTATGATATGCCATTTTATGTTATGATGCATGCTGTCATGATAAAAACACACCACAGGTATCACAGATAGCAAACATGGTAAGGGCAAACAAGTCACACAATAGCCCTTAAGTTTAGGCTTGCATGGAGTCTAGGCACTACCCTCTTTAATTTTAGTTGGTTCAACCTGTCCTAATAATAGTAACCGGGTTCTAGAGGTTCTCAATATCATTGACCATCCTCCATCGGTCATAGTTTCAGCTCACGCAATATTTTCTTGCAGCCGGAACTATCTCGAGAGTATGGTCTCAATGAGTGTAGCATCTCACTACTTCCTATGGCCAAGTTGGTCAATTATAGGTTCTAAGGTCAGTTGATGCTTAATGACCCATATAGCAGCCCCATATTATCCTTGTTGCTCCACAAGGGTTATCGGTACCAACTAATGTGCCACATCAACATAGCTACTGCTTCAACTGTATCGGTCTACGCCGTACAGATCCCTCACAGTCTATTACTACTTACCTAAAAGGTATCCCCCAGATCCGGGTTAGGATCTATAGTAACTCCAATACAAAGCTCATAAAAATAAAGCAATCAAATCAAACAATAGAAAAAAAATATGATGAACTAATGCTAAGGTACACCCCACTTATTAATTCCTTAGCAGAGTCGCCAGTTCTGTGATACGGTGGCAGAACCGACTGTTAAATACTAGTTTGCCTTTTTTGTTCGCAAAATGTCGCGGTAAGCAAGAGTCGTCACCAACTTTTATTTCATCCAATTGGAAAGAAAAAGAGTACAAAAAAAATCCTTTTTCGAGTTTCTGAGTACGGGGGGTTAGATTATAGAAAGGGAATGTATTAGCACCCTTTCTATCCGTGGTTTTCTACGGGCTCTTAGGTACTTGCTCATCATTTTCAAAATTGCTTGTGTGTGTTTGATTTGAAAAAGGTTTTTGACTTCGATTTAACTCTTGCTTCTGTCTTCAAGAGTGTTACGAAGTGTTTTTGAAAGCTTTGTTTGAAAAGAGTGTAAGTGTGGAAATTTTGGTTTTAAGCAAGTACCTACTAGCATCTACCTACTCGAGAAAAGATCGTTTATGTTCTTGTTTCCTTTAGACAGCGCTATCCCACTATTAGTGAGTAGGTAGCACCGTCGTTGGAATTTGTAAGGGTCAATTCGAAAGGGACATAATGGTCTTTGAAGGCAACATGTAAGGATACCTTAGCATTACGAATGGACTGTCATCATATATTCGTAGGCAACATCGAGGGACAAGATCATTTTTCGTAGGTAACTCGAGGGACAGTAAGGGACTATGATCTTTATGATGACTTTTAGATTGAGGGTCTTTTGCTAAGGGTATCCCTATGTTCGAGGGACGTGACTATTGTTTTCTGAGGCAACCAAGTGAGGAGTACCCTAGGAGTGAATATGTGCATATGATTTGTTTCAGTTATTTAATCTTTGCACATTAGGTGATCTACCGTTTTAATTTTCCATACATCCTTGCCATACAATCCTATTAGCCATACATCTAGACAGTTTATAGTTTGCGAAAATAAAATGCAGAAAGTTTAAAGTCCTAGCTATTACAAGGCTTTTACAGATACATAATTATTTTGGACTGAAAATAAAAATGCGGAATTTAAAATCCTAATTACTATTACATCTTGGAAGCAATTACATAATTTAAAAAAAAATGCGAGAAAAGATAAATCTACGCTATTACATTGATAATGCGACCTATACAATTTTCCTAGAAATTAAAATGTAAAAGAATAAATAAAAATAAATTAAGGAAAAATTAAAACCTAAAATTCTAAGTTAATGTTTTTGGTGTTTTTTTTGTAG
Organism: Vicia faba; assembly: GCA_948472305.1. Lineage (NCBI taxonomy): Eukaryota > Viridiplantae > Streptophyta > Magnoliopsida > Fabales > Fabaceae > Vicia > Vicia faba. The sequence continues at coordinate 186,999,903 of OX451737.1, read as the reverse complement.
AAAATAATTTTAAGTTAATTAAAAAATCTAATTCTAACTAATTTTAATATAAAAAGTTATTTAACTTAATTTATTAATAAATGAAAAAAAAGTCAAAAATTCAGTTACTAACTAAAACAAAAACCTAATCCTAATTTGTTTGAATTAAAAAAAAAGGTTAGTTTTGAAAAAAAGGAGAAAGAATTAAGTTTGCCAAAAAATAGATAGGGGAAGAAACATCAATGAAAATAGGGTTAGAAAATAAAAATAATCCAAATGTCAGGGGTGGTTGTTGAACCACAAACTAATTTAAAGCCTAAAATTATATTCGAGTTTATTATAAAAAATCAAAGGTTTGTGAAAAATGTTAAGTTTTATGAAAAAAAAATTTAAACAGAAATAATAAAAATAGGTAAAAGGATAAATAGAAAGGAAGAAAATCAAAACCAATAGGGGTGGTTGTTGAACCCACGCCCTTAACCTTCTTAGGATGTCTGACTTGTCATGCATTGGTATCATGTGTTGGCTGTTCTATTTTGGCCATTTGTGTTTTGGCCTCAACGTTCTGTAGGAAGAAAATCAAAATCAATAGGGGTGGTTGTTGAACCCACGCCCTTAACCTTCTCAGGATGTCTGTCTCGCCATGTATTGGTGTCATGTGTTGGCTGTTCTGTTTTGGCCATTTGTGTTTTGGCCTCAACGTTCTGTAATGAACCTGTATGGGATCCTGTCTAAATCTGCAGTGTTGAATCTCATGAACATATTAAATAAATTACTATATATCATGAAATACAAATAAAGCCAATATATGAAAAAAAATTAACGTTAAAACCGATATGGCATGTATGAATGATTATACCCTTTTGATCATGGAGATCAAACCAGTCTTACCCTTACTGGAGAAGTAGTGAGATGTGGGTTTATAACAGGGATGACTTGTTTGTAGTGAGATGGAGGTTTGTAATAAGGATTTCAAGGTTTTAGGGTTCTTGAAAGAATTTGATATTCTTACAGCGTTGTGGAAAGGGTTTTTTTTTGTCTCTTTTTTTTCTTCTTTGTGTAAAAAGAATGAGATTATATAATGGAAATTAGAGAGAGAAAAATGGGCTTTGAATGTGCAATTGCGCCTCCAATGTTCACTTGAGTCCGTCACGTTCTAGGCAAAATCGTAGGGGCTTAAGTGAAATTTTTGAAGTTGAAATGTGAAAACAAAATGTATCCGACATCGAGAACTAACTCCTGTGAGAAAATGGGCTCAATCGGATAAGCGGTGAATTAGTTATGAATTTTTGAAGTTTCAGCTCACACAAACTTATTTTGGGCTCCAGTGTCGACTCTGACACGTTCCTCAATAAAAAACTGGTATTGATCGGAGCATAATTCGGTCTCGACTTTTGAAACAAAGTTGTAGATATCTGAGTCAGTGACCTTGTGTAAAATGATGGGCCCGATCAGATAAAAATTGACCGAGTTATGAATTTTCGAAGTTTCAGCCCAGATGAAATAATATTCAGCATTCAGGATTTTCGGCGCGTCACGCGCACTATGAGCAAAAAATGAAGGCCTTTTGGATATCGTTCGAACTCAATACCTCCTGTGAAAACTTAGTCAACTCAATTTGTGAAATTTTGGCGCCGGAACCAGCTCGATACGATGAAAATCGACCAAGTTATGATTTTCTGAACATGACGCAAATAAACTTCTGTCACAAATTTTCTGTACGAAAATACTTGATAAATCCGCATTTTTGAAGACATTCTGATTGAAATTGGCTTCCATCCGTGAGAGATGAAAACATAGATGATATCAATACGGAATTTTAGCCACTGGAACGGGTTCAAAACGAGCCACGATCTTCAAGTTATGCATTTTTTAGCGCGTAAAAACTACACTTTCAGCACACTTTTTCACCATAGTATGACGCGTCGGGTTGGACTTGTGAATCTTTGAATCCCGAATTGTTGCAAAACGGCGAATCGATCTTCAGCACGGAAAATACTCTGAGAATATCCATTGACGAAATAAACGTCATTTGTAACCTGAAGAAGCTTGATAAGTATACCTTTATTCCATAACCATAAAACCAATAATATGCGTGTATGAAAAGAGGGCAAATTTTGGGGTACAACAGTCTCCAGCAAAAGACCCGTTAGAATTACATTGGTTCCGAAAGCAGCTCCTTTAATAATTACAATGTCGGGGCCAGTCCCATATGAATCAGACAAGACCGTGTCGTAGAATTACGAAGGGGACATTTACTACCATGGCGTCAAGCAAGACTGGTCGGCCTTCGAAGAGATAAATTCTGAAGAAGAAGACTCTGACATCAGTAATATTGACGGAACTAGTAAAATTACCCGAAACGGTAGGATCTTTTCTCCAGAAATTGCTCCCCCAAAAGCAGTTTCTGGACCTGTGATCATACCTGTGGCTGCTCTAAAGGTTACTTTCGTACCCATAATCATCTCTGCAAGTGCTCCTATTGACGAAGACGTTACAACCCCTGTTATCATTCCTACCAACACTGCTACTGTTGAAACTCGAGGAAAAAGTATTTTGTTTGAGCCTGTCCAGACGAAGGCCCAATCATTAACTATCCCCGAGACATCCAAGAAAGAAATGGAGGAGATCCTAAAAATTATAAAGAGGAGTGACTACGATGTAGTTGAACAATTGGGGAAAACTCCCTCTAAGATCTCCATGCTGGCATTATTACTATTTTCCGAGGCGCATGCAAAAGCCTTGGTGAAGTTCTTAAAAACATCCCATGTACTGCAAGAGACATCTGTTGATCAATTTCAAGACTGCGTGGCCAGCCTAACTGCGGATAATGGTTTAGGTTTTTCATATGCGGATCTGACGCCGAGGGGAAGAAAGCATAATGAGGCGTTTCATGTCTCAGTGGAATGTAGGGGCACCACTTTGGCACATGTTTTGGTGGATACTGGCTCATCTCTGAATGTATTGCCCAAAAAAGCTCTTGACAGACTTGACTGTGAGGGTTTAACTTTGAAGCCAAGCAACATAGTGGTAAGGGCTTTTGACGGCTCGAAAAGGATGGTACATGGGGAGGTGGACATTCTCATAAAGGTTGGAACCCAAACATTCAATTCAACATTTTATGTGATAGACATCCGCCCTTCATATTCCCGCTTGCTAGACTGACCATGGATCCACAATGCTGGCGCTATTACCTCTACACTGCACCAAATACTGAAGTATCCGGTTCAAGGGAAGATTATCACCGTACATGGGGAGGAAGAATACATGATCATCCATCTCAATTCCTTCAGATACATGGAATTGGACAGCAAATTTATTGAAACTCCGTTTCAACACTTTGAACAGGTCCCCCAAGAGGTGTCGGTGACTAAGGCTGCTCCCAAGATTACAAGGCCTCCACTCCGGATGTCATCTCTAAAGGAAGCCAAAGTAGTGGTGGAAGAAGGTGGATGCACTATCTGGGGACAACTCCCAGATATCCCGTATAAATTTGACAAGTTTGGCTTAGGTTTCACGTCAAGTGCTCAAAAGGTTGTACGTTGTGCCCGTGCTGGAGGGCCACCCTTGAAGATCAGCAACCGTGAGGTCAATGCGGTAGAAGATGGTGAAGATGGTTGCAACCTAGAGGAATGGATCTTTCCGACTGTCAATGGAGGGCTCAGCAATTGGGAGGCTAGAGACTTCATCCCAATCACTTTCATCCCTCAGTAATTTATCTTTACATTTTGTTGGATATGTAATATTCAAAACAATTCGCACTCTTAAAACCTTGTGTCTTACCCGAGGCACAATGGTCCATTTGTAAGGGTTATTATCTCATTTTTCATATGACATCAATGAATCATGGATGTTTTCACATTCAAACTTTTGTGCTCATAGTTTTTCTTTTACATTTTACTTTCTTTCAAAGATAGTTATACCCTTACACACACCCACACTCACAATGCAGGTATACATCCATTCTGGATGCCATGGGTAACGATACTGCTATGGCCTTTTGTGACTCTGAGAATCTGATCTACCAAGCCAAAGACGAAGGTGAGGAAGATTGTGAAGTACCAGGGGAACTTGCCAGATTGCTACAACAAGAAGAGAGAACCATTCAACCTCACGAGGAACCCATGGATACAACCAACCTAGGTACCAACGAGGACAAAAAGGAGGTCAAGGTAGGTGCCAATCTGGAACCCAGTATCAAGAAGCGTTTGACTCAGTTGTTGCACGATTATGTCGAAGTCTTTTCCTGGTCATATGAAAACATGCCAGGACTTGATAAAGATATTGTGGTACATCGTTTGCCTACAAGAGAGGATTATGCGCCAGTAAAGCAAAAGGTTCGTCGCATGAGGCCTGATATGTCAGAAAAGATTAAAGCAGAAGTCATGAAGCAATTCAACTCTGGATTCTTGGCTGTCACCTCTTACCCCCAATGGGTTGCCAATGTTGTTCCCGTACCCAAAAAGGACGGAAAAGTGCGAATGTGTGTGGACTACCGAGATTTGAATAGGGAAAGCCCTAAGTATGACTTTCCACTCCCACACATTGATATCCTAGTGGACAATACGGCACAACACAAAGTGTTTTCCTTCATGGACGGATTCTCAGGTTACAACCAAATCAAAATGGCACCTGAGGACATGGAGAAAACAACATTTATCACACAGTGGGGGATATTATGCTACAAGGTAATGCCATTCAGACTGAAGAATGCTGGGGAAACCTATCAGCGTGCCATGGTAGCTTTATTTCACGACATGATACATCATGAAATAGAAGTCTACGTGGACAACATGATAGCCAGATCGCAAACAGAAGAAGAGCATCTTGATCACTTACAAAAGTTGTTTGAGAGACTGAAGAAGTACAAGATGAGGTTGAATCCAAACAAATGCACATTTGGGGTACAGTCTGGTAAACTCCTAGGCTTTATCGTCAGCAACAAAGGTATTGAAGTAGATCCCTCCAAGGTAAAAGCAATACAAGTGATGCTTGCTCCTCGTACTGAGAAGGAAGTCAAGGGGTTCTTGGGACGTTTGAACTATATTGCCAAATTCATTTCTCACCTGACAGCTACTTGCGAGCCAATCTTCAAGCTCTTGAAGAAAGATCAAGTAGTCAAATGGAATGATGAGTGCCAAGTTGCTTTTGACAAAATCAAAGAATACTTACAAGAGCCTCATGTATTGATGCCACCAGTCGAGGGAAGACTGTTGATTATGTATCTGATTGTTTTAGAAAACTCAATGGGGTGTGTATTGGGGCAGCATGACGAGTCTGGCCGAAAAGAGCATGCTATTTACTACCTGAGCAAAAAGTTTACCGACTGTGAAACTAGATATTCACTGCTCGAGAAAACTTGCTGCACTCTGGCATGGGCTGCTCGTCGGCTAAGACAGTATATGCTGGCTCATACTACCTTATTGATATCTAAGATGGATCTGATAAAATACATCTTCGAGAAGCCTGCTCTTTCTAGGAGAATAGCGAGATGGCAGATGATCCTGACAGAATATGACATACAGTATACTACCCAGAAAGCTATAAAGGGAAGTGTACTAGCTGATCACCTTGCTCACCAAGCTGTAGAAGATTACCAGTCCATGAAGTTTGAATTCCCAGATGAAGACATCATGACATTAGACAACTGTGAAGAATTCAGGACATATGACGGACCTGAACAAGGATCCCGATGGACCCTATTCTTTGATGGAGCATCCAATGCATTTGGAAATGGTATCGGTGATGTACTCATATCTCCGGAAGGGTGTCATACTCCCTTTACTGCCAGACTTTGCTTCAATTGTACAAACAACATGGTGGAATACGAAGCGTGCATCTTTGGTCTCAGATCTGCCATAGACTTGGGGATTAAATCATTGGATGTATTCGGAGACTCGGCCTTGGTCATCAGTCAGATCAAAGGGGAATGGGACACCAAACACCCTAACCTTATCCCTTACAAAGAACATGTTTTGACCTTGCTACCACACTTTGAGAAGATTACCTTCGAGCATTTCCCGCGAGAAGAAAATCAGCTAGCATACGCTCTAGCCACAATGTCATCTATGTTTAAACTTAAATGGGATAACGAGGCTCCCTAGATCACCATCGAACAAATGGATGAACCAGCACACTGTCACGAGATTAATACTGAAGAAGTAGTGGACCAGCCTTGGTTTCACGAAGTCAAGAGGTATCTCGAGGCTCAAGAATATCCAGAAGGAGATTCAATCAATGATAAGAAGTTCTTAAGGAGATTTTCTGCTAAGTTCTTCCTTAGTAATGACATCCTGTACAAACGCAATCATGACTCTGTGTTACTTCGGTGCGTAGATAAGGTTGAAGCTGAAAGGATCATGGCTGAATTGCATGAAGGCACTTTTGGTACCCATTCCAGCAGGCATACGATGGCAAAGAAAATCCTACGGGCAGGCTATTATTGGTCTACCATGGAAGCAGATTGCTATCAACACTCTCGAACCTACCATAAATGCTAGATTTATGCAGATAAGGTGCACGTACCTCCAGTTCCTATGAATGTCTAGACGGCTCCTTGGTTCTTTGCTATGTGGGGAATAGATATGATTGGGGAAATCAAACCGACAGCCTCCAATGGACACCGCTTCATCCTAGTGGCCATTGACTATTTTACAAAGTGGGTGGAGGCAGCTTCCTTCGCTTCCGTCACCAAGAACGTTGTTATCCGCTTCATCAAGGAAAATCTCATTTTCCGGTACGGTATCCCCGAAAGGATCTTCACTGACAATGGTAAGAATCTCAACAACACTATAATCAACGCCTTATGTGAGCAATTCAAGATTCAACATCACAATTCTATCGGTCGAAGATGAATGGTGTTGTAGAAGCTGTAAATAAAAACATTAAAAATATCGTACAGAAAATGACAGTCACATACAAAGACTGGAATGAGATGTTACCATTCGCTCTCCACGTATATCGTACCATGGCTCTCACATCAACCAGAGAAACACCCTATTCTTTGGTATATGGCATGGAAGTTGTCTTGCCTATTGAGGTTCAGATCCCCTCTCTGAGGATTATGAAGGATGCAGGTTTGAACGAAGACGACTGGATCCAGACTCGACTTGATCAACTGAACTTGATTGATGAGAAGAGACTTACTGTTATTTTCCATGGTCAAATGTATCAAAAACGGATGATCAAGGCTTTCAACAAGAAGGTCAGACGCCAAGTGTATCAAGTTGGAGATCTAGTGATCAAACGCATCATCTTGCCACAAGGTGATCCCAGGGGAAAATGGACTCCTACCTATGAAGGACCATTTGTGATCAAAAACATATTCTCCGGTGGGGCAATGATCTTGACCACCATGGATGGAGACGACCTGTCACACCCTGCAAACGCAGACATAGTCAAAAGATGCTACGCATAAGAGACTCGCTAGGTTGACATACCTAGGAAAAACAAGGGCATCCCGGCGAACGAAAAAGGTTCGGGCAAAAATTAGGGATAAAACAAAAAAAATTTGTACACCCGGCAAGTTGAAAACCCGAAAGGGAAACTTGGGCAAAAAAGGGTTTCCCGATGGACTGAAAACCCGAAAGGGCGGTCCAGGCAAAGGTTAGGGAATTAAAGCGTATGACTATGTCTCGTCGGATAACTTTATGGACAAACTTTGGCTTCCACTGACAAACTCAGAGTTTCTGATCAATTCAATCAGCTTCGGACAAGGAAACAAATAGACAAGACGCTCGGAGATACGAAGGCTATAGCAAAATGGAAACCCCATGGGATTGTCACACATAGCTATCTTTTCTTTGTATCAAAATTTTCTTCTTTATAACATCATTCTCTTACTAGAATGTTTGTCTCCTTGTACTAAAATACTTACTCAAAATAAATACAGAAATATTCCTTTGAAAGTACAAAAACTATTTGTCTTTTCTTTACACTTGTGTTTTGTTTACAAAAACGTCCAATGATTCATTGTTGAGCATATGCATTTGAACATAATTACTGTTTACAAATAAACGAAATGAAAAGAGACAATTACTGATAGATTTAAAGGATAGGAAAATATCTCTAAGCTATTCCATAAGTAAACCCCTACAGTACGTCATTTAAATCCCCAGCGGAGCAAAGTTTCAAATTGTGAATCCCCAGTAGAAGTCGCCAAACTTCTCAGGATTCCCCAGTAGGATTTTACAAGCAGTACATAACATTTCCCTTACAACAGAGTTTATTTCTCTCGGCAAACATTCATCAATACATCGGCTTCAAGACATGAAGGCTTACATATCCTCAACAGTCAGAGATTTATTTTCCCCAATCCAACAGCAGTGCAGCAGATTAGCTCACATACACATACATCGCAATCATATATCATAAAAATTGATAAGCACAAATGCATACAACATAATCCCATTATGAATACATTTCATGTATCATGACTTGGCACTTTAGCTAACATTTTTCCTTTTCAGGATAAGATTAACAGTTATCATTAACAATGTTCAGAGTTTCAGATACAGTTCAGATATGCCCCAGACACGGATGCCATTCTGATACTCATTTAGGCTCAACTTTCAAGATACAGTTCAGATATGCTCCAGACGCGGATGTCGTCCTGATACTCATTCAATATTCAAAAACTGATACAGTTCAGATACGCTCCAGACACGGATGTCATCCTGATACTCATTCAGATTCAAATTTCAAATACAATATAGATACGCTCCAAACACGGATGCCATTATGATGTTCATTCAAACAAGGTTTTCAGATACAGTTCAGATACGCTCCAGACACGGATGCCCTTCTGATACTCATTCAGATTCATACTTCAGATACAGTACAGATACACTCCAGACACAAATGCCATCCTGATACTCATTCAGATTCAACTCTCAGATACAGTTCAAATACGCTCCAGACACGGATGCCATCCTGATACTCATTCAGATTCAAGTTCAGATACAGTTCAGATATGCTCCAGACACGGATTCCATCCTGATGCTCATTCAGATTCAAACTTCAGATACAGTTCAGATACGCTCCAGACACGGACGCCATTCTGATACTCATTCTTTTAGCTTACAAATTACAATTCAACAATCACTCTAGGATGGCATCTTTTAAGCCCATCTCCCACAACTTTCTATCACCTCTCAAAATGGCATATGTAAGCCCATTACTTCTATCATCACATCATCGAGTGCAAATTTATGGGCACTCTAGTGTCCAATCATCTTCCATCTTCGAGTCACGAATGGCAAGACTCGCCAGTCTAACTCTTCAGGTTTAAGAAGATTGAACAGGGGCAGTTGTTGTACCCCAAAATTTTCCCTCTCACTTATCAAGATTTTTCTCACAAGATCTATTTGACTCAAGATTGGATTAGGGTTTGACCAGCTCAAGACACCTCTTCATGCACTGATGACCAAAATTAAGGTTTGAGTTTGCACAAGGATTTTTGGACTATAAATGCTTCATATGAATTTCAAGGATCATTATGGACCCCCAAGATTATTCATGTCAAGTTTCAAGTCTTGAATCACTTTTTTGATCAGTCAATTGGACAGTTGACCTAAAAATCAATTGTATTGGGGGAAAAGTCAACCATGGCCAATTTAGAGTCAAACTTCATAATTTTTTATCCACACCAACATTTTAAACCCATACATATCATTTTATCAAGTTTGGACCATAATTCCTCAAGAAATTTGATCAAATCATCAAAAGGGCAAAATGGTCAAAATTAGGGTTTTGCCTGAGAAAGGGCAACTTCTGATTTTTGACCTAGCAAATGATCAATTGGTTTGAAGCCTGATTTCAAGAGTTCAATTGCATCATCTTTACCTAATGACATGGTTCAAAACATTGCAAATCCATTGGATTGACAAATGATATTTTCAGTCAACTAATCAAAAGTCAATTGTATACTGAAAAGTCAAACTTTGACTTTTTGGTCAAAATCAAGTGCCAAAGATCATAATTCATCAAAACATGTCAAAATATGAAACTTGTTCATCAAGATATCAAGGACTTAAGATTTGGTTTTGAAAAGTTGGAAAATTTTAACTTGGAAAGTTTTCTAAGTATAGAAAATTTCTTTTTTTTTCTCAAATTTGAGCCAAATTATCACCATGATGCAAGATGATTCAAAGGAAACTTCCAACATGAAAGTTGTAGATCTACATGATATCTACAATTTTTCTTCACACAATTTCTCCTAAAGATTCTTGGATCTCGAGATATAATTTTTCAAATACATGCTCATGAACTAAGATAACTTAGTGAAATTTTGCCCTAGTTAGGCAGGTTTTTGACATAACTTCATGCCAATTTTTCACATAGTTCCAAGGGGAATCTTTGAAATCAATTCAAAGATGAGTTGTAGAGAACATTGAAAGCTTTCCATATTGTCCAAGAAATCTTTGAGATCATTATTGAGTAGGGAGAATCGAAGAGATGAAGTTGGCAATTTCTCACTTTGATTTCAAGCCATTTCATGATGAACCAAAATTCAAATTCAAGCCTAGGCTGCATAATCTTTGCTTTTCAGGCCTCAAACTTGTTTCTCACTCCATAATTAAATGTTTACACAGCTTATAGAGCTTTAATCCAAGCATTAGAGCCTTTGTCCAAGCTACAATTCCATTTATGGCACAAAGGTGCCATTTCCATTTTGATAAAGCACAACTTTTGCAATTGTCAACTCCTTGAGCTTTGCACTTGTTCTTTCTGCACACACAAGCCCTATAAACCAAAAGCAATGTGTCTAAAACCTCTACCAACTTAGATCAGGCTTGTACAAACACTTAGGGACTTGTCTCCTCGCTTTTCTTCAAAAGCAAGTTATAGAGCCAAAAGGTTATAACTCAGAAATCTTGAGGAAGCTTGATGTATAACCTTTTCCATACTTATACACAAATGTATTGCAACCTAACACATGATTGAAAAAGCTCAGAAACTCTCCCAAACACTCTATCACTAAAAATCTGCCATAACTTGCAGTTTTGCACCTTACATAACAATCTCAAAAACCACTCGTGCGTTTTGAATTTTAACCATCTAAACACTTAATATAGATCATCTCTAAGTGTTCCAGACCTTGGTTCCCTCACTGTAACTCCTCCTTCTTCATCTTCCTTTTTTACATTTCAAGCTTGCAGGTTGACTTGAGTAGGGAGATTCAGGGACTTTCAAGACAAGATAAGGATTGGAATACACTCAGGGAGGTCCAGGCAAGCTAAACAGATCCTCAGGCCTTCTCAAAACTTTCTCAAACTCCATTCACGATCTCAACTGAAAGAGGTAAAAACTCAAACTTCTATCTCTTCATACAAGCAGACTTTGGTCTTGATTTGTGAAAACAAAATGTAGATATCCTTGTACTAAAGCCAACCATGTTCATAGATTTCATTTATATTCATCGTGTATAGAGAATTTTGGATTTGAATTTTCTGTAAAAATTAGGTTTTAAATTAGGGCAAGCAAAATTAACTTTGATATTTGAATTTTATTTTACATAAGATATATGGTTGAACTCGTGAGAAGAAACACTGTAATTTTCATGTTTGGACTTTCCATTTTCATGGAGAAATAAGAGAGATACAGGTGGTCCGGCCATGGCTCAAGGTTGAAGATGAAGTTGCCTTCAGGGGGGCGTTTTATAATATATATTTATGCCTTTGTTTATATGAACGGATGTACAGCCACCCAAGTGGTAAGACAGCACGCAAAAATGCCATAGGTCATGGGTTCAAGCCTTGGCGCTGCCTTTTGCAATTTTCCATATTTTTCCACCTTTTTTTTTTGTTTTGCAGCGTGGGCTTCAGACTTTGGGTCTTGTGTTTTTTTGCTAACCTCCTGCCTCCTCTTTGCTTACAGCACCCCTGGCCCAAATATTTTCATTTACTTATTTTATTTTTGTTTTATTTTACCAAATATATTTTTCTTAATATTAAAAATCACAAAAAATATAAAAATGATAGATTTTATTTTGACTTATCTTATTTCATTTTTCTCAATAAAAAATATTTTCTTTAGTTATATATATTATCTATTTTTCTTAAATAACTTGGTAAATTAATTTAGAACTAGTTTTAATATTTATTTTTCTTCATATTTATTACACATATTACTTTAATACAAAAAGACCAAAATACCTCATAAATACCACATATTATTTTTCAAGACAAAAAATGCAAAAATACTTACTTTTTCTCAAAGAAATTTATTCTCTTTTAATAAAATAAAATTAGGGTTTAATCAAAATCCTTCCTAAAAATAATTTCCTTTCCTAATTAATTTAAGTTTAATCTTGATTTATTTATTAGGTTTAGGTTAAAACTTTTTTTCACATAAAAAACCAAACAAAATCTTCTTTCCATTCATACATCTTTGCATATTTAATTTATCTTGTATATTATTTATTCCAATATTTGTACAAATTCAATTTGGTTGTAATAGGTTAATTAGGTTTATATTATTGCAATCCCCATTCATAAATTGTATACCCCCCCTCCCACAAATATTGTAATAGTGTAGTAATCTTTAAATTTCGCAATTTATCGCTTTTATATAACATGCTAGTAATTAGGGTTTGTATGGAAAGATAAAATCAACCAAATAGAAAACCCTAATCCAAGACAAAATCAATCATGAAAATGACATACTTGCACACAAAACACCCCTAGGGTTATCCCACTTGGTTGCCTTACAAAAATGGCCATATTACGCATGTAAAGTGTCTTAGCAAAAACAAACAAATACAATATCATAGACCCTCAATGACGCTATTCAAAGTTGCCTTACAAAAATAATCTTAGTCCCTAAAAAATTTTAAGATACTTTACTACATTGCTAATCATGGTTATACGATGACCCACGCCCGTCCCGTTTACATCCAAAGGTATGGTTGCTTACCAAATCAATGGTAAGACAACATTATCAAAGGAAAAGAAAATGGACAAGAAAGAGATTTGAGTAGGTAGATTACTTTTAGTTACTTGCTCCATTTCAAACAAATATCCTTGCTATTTTCAAAACAAACACACACACATTTCCCAAACATCTTACAAACATTGAAAACATTTTCAAAAAAAGACAAACATCTTTGTATTCATTCTTACGAACGAGAATCATTACAAAGATTGCCTAAACAATGGCCTCGTTACAAAATACTTTCAAAAACCACACAAAGCACAATTTCAAACAAAAGCATGTGATCTAGCAAGTAACTAAGAGCCCATAGAAAACCATGGATGAAAAGGGTGCCAATACCTTCCCTTTTTAAATCTACCCCCCGAACTCAAGAAACAATCTTAAAGGTCTTTCCTGTGCTTTTTACCTTTCCTTTTAGATAAAAGAAAAGTCGGTGGCGACTCTTTCTAACCGCAACATTTGCGATAAAACGCAAAACCTTCAAGTCAGTTCTCCCACCGTATCACAGCGTTCGTTCACAAATGCATCTCCGAATTAACTCTTGTTTTCAAATTTAGGAAAATTTTTGATGATGCATCTCCGAACGTTTTCAATGTATATATAACGCTCACCAGGCCATCCCTTTCCTCCTTCATTTTCCGAATCTTTTTCTTACCTCATTGGAGCTTGTGAGCAACAGTCTGTAAGTCTATTTTTCAAGTAACAAAAGTACCTCTACTTCAATCTTTTAAATCCAAACTCACTCTACATACTATATTCAACATTGTTCATCATCATCAACACTAGCCTCCTGGAGAATGAGTAGGCCATGCCATGTCATTGATGTGTTGTCGATCTCTCAGAATATTATGCGGATTACGAGAGAGGGCATAGAGTTCGGGATGTTTGAGAGAGGTGATGATGATGCGGTTGTCCAAACACGTTCTATTATTACTGAGGCACATAATGCCTTAGGTTATTGGTGGCAGAGTAGGTTCCATGGGGTTAGGATTAGACATACACGGTAGGTTATGCTTTTGTTTGTATTTTCGGATATCTTACTAGTATTTTTCATACTTTAACAACTATGTTTGTAATATTTTGAGATATTTTTTAATTAATGCATTACCTTATTTTGAGATGTTAATGTTTGAATCAATTTATGGATTATGGTATTGTAAGTCAGATTAAAATGACTTCGAATTAAAAAAAATACAAACTTAGACAATTTTTCTGTTTATGATGCATGTAGGAAAGTTTTCAGATATGTATCTCTGAAATAAGAGTTTTCGAAGATGCATCTCCTAATTCACCTCAAAAATATTCGAAGATGCATCTCCGAATTCACCTCAAAAATATTCGAAGATGCAACTCCGAAACAAATTTTGGCAAAAATGATTCATTGTCCGTTCAGAGATGCATCTCCGAAAATTTCTGAGAGTATTTTTGAGTTAAGAGGTGTGAGACACACCATAAAGATGGAAAAAATTATCATTTTTAAAAGACAATGGGAATTATCTATAAAGCATTGTACTTAGATTTTGTCACTAATGAGCATCTTAAAAATAAAAACACCAAAACATCTATAATATAGACGCTTAAAATGCATAGCTCTCATCCATTTCCTTTTTTGTAGCTGACCCACCCTTTCTCTTTCCTTCATCCATTCCTTATCCAAACGCTATTGTAGCAATGTAGATCTACACGGTGGTGGTGTGACGCTTCTCAGACCGCTTCACCCTTCACCCCCTCAGGGTTGGTGTGTCGTTGGCGTTGCGCATGGTCTCGTTTTCACTGATCTTCGATTTGTTCCTTTTATCAGATGGTTGATTATGTTATTTTTAAAACTCTGGGAAAAATTCTCTTCACAAAGTTCTTCACCGGTGTTATTGTGGTTTTCCGGTGTATCTATTTGCTTTACATTAGACTATTTACTGGTTTTTTCCAGTTTGTTTTCTTTTACATACCACTTTGGTTTTTTTGTTGTACTACACTTTTAGGGATGATACATGGTTCTTAGGTCAGGTTTTAGAGTAATTAACATACCATCCCCTAAATTAAACATGCCATCTGTGATACGGTGGCAGAACCGACTGTTTTGGAAATGCTGGTTTGTGCTTTGCGTTTGTGTTTGCAAAATGTCGCGGTAAGCAAGAGTCGCCACCGACTTTTATTTTATCCAACTGGAAGGAAAAAAGCACAGAAAAATTCCTTTTTCGAGATTTTGAGTACGGGGGGTAGATTATAGAAAGGAAAGGTGTTAGCACCCTTTCCATCTGTGGTTTTCCACGGGCTCTTAGGTACTTCCTTATCTTTTAAAATTTCTTGTGTGTGCTTGCTTTGAAAAGTTTTTGTTTTACTTCGTTTTAAACCTTGCTTCTGTCTTCGAGAGTGTTACGAAGTGTTTTTGAAAACTTTGTTTGTAAAAAAGTGTTTGGTGTGAAAAGTTTGATTTTGAGCAAGTACCTACTAGCATCTACCTACTCGAAAAAGAATTGTTTTTGTTCTTGTTTCCTTTAGACAATGCTACCCTATTATTGAGAACTAGGAAACACCGTCGTTTGAGTTGTAAGGGTCAATTCAAAAGGGACGTACGATCACTAAAGCAATGTTAGAACGTCTTAGTAATAACCCTAGTGTCTTAAGATCATATTCGAGGCAACATTTCCGAGGCAACATTTCCGAATAGGACATTTGATCTTTGTTTAGATAGAAGGGCGACCACTAAAACACTCTATACTTAATGATCGTTTACCGAAGGCAACCGAAGTGAGAGTATACCCTAGGAGTGCGCACGTACGAGTGATTTGATTTCAGTTATTATCTTTGCACATTAGGGTTTTCTAGCCATTTTAAATTAACATGCAATCTTGTCATACAATCCTATTAACATACATCTAAAAGTTAATATTTGCGAGAATTAAAATGCGAGAAAATAAAAACCTACATTATTACAAGGGTTCAGGGGAGGGATTACATAGCCAAAAAAACCCGTAAAACGACAAATAAAAGAGAATCCTAATTAAACTATTACATATTGTAAGCAGTTACATTAATATCGCAAAAATAATAAAACATGTGCGATGAATTGAATGAAAAGGAATTAGGGTTTTGACCCCATCTAAACCTAATTGAAACTTTAAAGGGAAAAATCATTTTTTGTTGTTTTTGATTGTTTTGAGAAAATAAGATTTAATTTAATAAATAAAACCTAATTACTAATTAATTTTATATTAAGAAGAAAAAATTAATTCAACCTATTTTTGTATTTTTGTGTTATTGAGAAAAGAAATAAAAATTAAATCACATGTTAACCCTAATTTTTTCTAATTGATTTTAATTACAAAAAGGTTAGAATTACCCTAAATTAAAATTTAAACTAATATTAAATTGAATTTGATAAAATAAAATAAGCCTAATTCTAAATTTGTGAAATTGATTTTATGATTTTTTATGAAAAATAGAAATTAATTGTGTTAGAAACAATTTAAACAAATGAAATTAAATAAAAGAAAAATTAGAAAAGAAATAGAATGGGCCTGGTGGTTGAATAGCAAAGGAGAGGGTGTTGATGGCAATTGCTTGGCCCAATAATTCCTGGCCTGTTTGACTTTTCCAGATTCTGTATGTCAACTTGACTCAAGCGCATGGTGGACCCTCGCGTTGGAAGCCTTGGATCTGGCATGCTGATGGCTTGGACGCCCAGATTTGGAGAGTGCATGATGGACTTCATGAGGTATCAACACACCTGAATATGCAAGGAAAAATAATATGAAACATTGTTGGGACATGGGGATCGAACCCAGGTCCTTGGGCAATATCACCCTGCATGCTTACCATCTGAGTTGGCCACGTTAATTGTACATATGATAATAAACAAATGTTATAGGGTAAAAACAAAATAACAATTATCAAACGCGTGAAATTTGAATGGGCGAGTCAGGGAGTGCCACATTATCCTTCTTCTTACTCCCACCGTTGCTAAAAGTTTCTTAACTTTTACCTACGGTCACCTGGGTGTAGGTATAACCCTGTGCCTTTCCAAAATCCTATACAAGCATGATAAATGCAAAATAATGGTACCAATCAACTTGTTGCAACCTCAGGAGCATCATGGTACCACTATCCATGGCCAATTGTCGTTGTACAGAAAAACCCTAAAAACGAAACAAGAACCCTAACTATGGCATCTTGATGTATAGTCAGCAAAAACGAAATTAAATGTAACCATTAGTTTGCAAATGACTCAAGGATTAAGAATATATCAATGAATCATGCTAAATATGCCAGAATTATTGAATTCGATTTCAAGAAAATGTGAAAACCGTGGGGTACTTACAGTGCAATTCTGGATGTTAGAAAGCTTGCTAGTGGATGAATCTTGATCCTTGGATGTCCAGCAATTGATTGGAATGATTAGAATGCTTTGAATTGACCTGAAACATGGAAATCAGTTTGCCACTTTTCTTGAATTTTTTGAAACTTGCCTTCTCTTTTACACGCCTCCAATCTCCTTGATTTTGATCTGCCAATGTTCCTTATGTACCCTAGAACGAATTAGGGTTACAAACTTATATCAAATCTTTTCCAATTATGATCATTGATTCATGATTTGATCCTTTGTGCAAATCTTTCCAAATCAAGCAAAATGCAATCTTTTGTATCCATATGATCCTTGCAGATTTGATTCCATCTCCAACTGTATAATAGACCTAAACATGCACAAAATCTCAAGCTTTGATTAGTTTTTGATATTTTCATGATTTTATTTTGATTTTATTTGATTTAATTGAAATAAAATCAAAATAAATGACAAAAATAAAAGAATGAAAAATGGAAGGGATCATGGGTCATTTTACAAACTCAGTGTAAGCATAAAAATTTGGGCCCATTTAGCAAAAAATGCAATTTTGGCCACATTTGACTTTTGGCAATTTTGCAAAAAAGGTCAACTTTGCCAATGCATAACTCCCTCAATTTTGACCCTATAGAGGTTTTCTTGGACTTTTTAGAAAGCTTAGGATGTCCTCTAAGCAACCCTTTTGTTCTCATCTCAATTGAGTCTTCCATGTTCATGTATTAAGCTTTGACCCAAAAGGTGTTTTTGTTGACTTTTCAAAATGACCTATAATGTCCAAATTCATATCTTCTTGTGAGTGCATATTTTGAACTTGGGAGATGAATATGGATTGTAGGTAATTTCATCCTATTTAAAATTAGATTTGGATGTGTCATTTTTGATAAAGTATGAGAAAGTTATGCTTGGTCAAAGTTGAGTTGACTTTTCCTACAAAACCCTAATTTAGCAACTTTTGGGGTTTTGATGAATTGTGAGCAATCCTTGAGGAATCATGATCAACCCTTGATCAAATGATGAATAATACTTCAAAATTAGGATGTTGACCAAAAATATTGAAGTTTGACTATATGTGGACCACAATTGACTTTTGCCCTAGCATAGTCGATTTTAGGCCTTTGAGCAATTGACTGAGCAAACTTCCTCTACAAGGATTGAAACTTGACATGGATGATCTTGAGAAAATATTAGGAAAATTTGGAGCATTTGGGATCCTTTGGACTCAAACATATTGATGCAAAGTGAAACCCTAATTCGAGGTAAACTGCCTTAGGAGAAAGTTTGTTTGGTCAACCCTTGGACTTCCTTTGGCAATTTGAGGACCTCAGTTGAAATGTATTGAGAAATATGGGAGGGAAAATTTTGGGGTACAACAGCTGCCCCTGTTCAATCTTCCTACACTTGAGGATGTAGATTGGCTTATCTGCCTTTCGTGATCCGAAGGTGGAAGATAATTGAACACTAGAGTGCTCAGAAATTTGCACTTGCATCAAGGGGCACTGGTCTTGCAATGTCGGGAATGGGCTTATAGATGCCATTTGGAGGTTGATGTCATAAGATGGGCTTAAAGATTCCATCAGAAGTCAATGACGGAAGATGGGCTTAAAGATGCCATCAGAAGAAGTGTCGATCGCATAAGAGATTCCTTTGTGAAAACCCATACACCCGTTGTTAAGGAGGACTACGTCGGGGAATGCTGGTCTGTGTCTTGGGAAAAGTAGAATTTTAAGAGCTTCAGTTGTCTGTTACTCTACTGGGGAATCATATCTTAGTCGAGGAGGTGAAAATGCATTGTTATCTGGTCGTGCTCCAGGTTTCACAGTGATTTGCTGAGAAAAATAAGACTGACTGCTATCTGGTCGTGCTCCAGGCTTCACAGCGAATTATTGGGGGATGAGATTAAACTTGTTATCTAGTCGTTCTCCAGGCTTTGCACTTTCTCAATTCTTATCTGGTCGTGCTCCAGGCTTCAGAAGAAATCAAGTGGTTATCCGGTCGCATCCGGGCTTCTAATTTGAATTTATGGCATACTAATATCCGGTCAATTTCTGGGCTTCTTAGTAATTGGCCGAGTAAACTGCTATTTGGTCGAATTCCAAGCTTTTCAGTACCTTTTTACTGTTATTTGGTCGTGTCCCAGGCTTCAATGTCTTTGGCCGCTATCTGGTCGTGATCCAGGCTTCACGGTGTCTTGTACCATTATCTGGTCGATTCCAGGCTTCATGGTATCTTGTATTGCTATCTGGTTGATTTCCAGGCTTCACAATAACTTGCTGAGGGTTAAGCTATTTTCTGGTTGATTCTCGGGCTTCATAGCTTGTATTTATGATATACCACTATATGGTCGATTCCAGGCTTCATAGTATTTTGGAGAGATCAAGATACTATCTGGTCGATTTTTGGGCTTCATAACTTGAATTTAAGAGATACCACTATCTGGTCGATTCCAGGCTTCGTAGTATTTTGGAGAGATCAAGATACTATTCGGTCGATTTCCGGGCTTCATAACTTGAATTTAAGAGATACCACTATCTGGTCTATTCCAGGTTTCGTAGTATTTTGGAGAGATCAAGATATTATCCGGTTGATTTCCGGGCTTCATAACTTGAATTTAAGAGATACCATTATCTGGTCGATTCCAGGCTTCGTAGTATTTTGGAGAGATCAAGATACTATCTGGTCGATTTTCGGGCTTCATAACTTAAATTTAAGAGATACCATTATCTGGTCGATTCCAGGCTTCGTAGTATTTTGGAGAGATCAAGATACTATCTGGTTGATTTTCGGGCTTCATAACTTGAACTGGAATAGAAATCTTAGTATCGATTTGACTGAACTAGAGAAAACTTGTGAGAATTTGATTGTGTCTTTCCCTGAAAGGTAAAGAGTTAGTCGTATGTAATGTCATGATGTATGAAATGTATTGAGTAATGATGTTCTCAAAATAAATGAGATTGCGCTGTATGATGCATATGCGTATGCCATGATGTATGGATATGCAACGTTCTTGTGATACTCTCTAGCTGGGGAAAATAAATCATGCGGCTGGAGAGTATAAGGAATTGAGTTCTTTGTTTCCGCTAGGGATAGTGACCGAAGATGATTAACTGGAGACTTGCGTCTGTTCTGCTCGAGAACAAATCGCCGGGAGAGACTCTGTTTGAGAATAACCTTATGGGAAGATGACTCTGTGGGGAAGAGAGATACTCTGTTGGACGATCTGCTGATTTGGGGAAATAACTCCGCTGGGGATGAATTACCGTTGCTGGTGATAGGTAAACTTTGCTTGGGGAGAAATTTGCTGACTTATTCGTGATTGTGAACCTCGACTGGGGAGAGCTAACACCATTGTCTTTGGATACTTCCTACTCTGTGGGGAGTGTATGTACCTTTAGTTGTATTCTCAAGCTGGCTCTTTCCCTGTACCTGGTGGGTAGAGCAACTGTAAGGTTTGGACATTTCTTGTTTGCCCCTGTTCCTGGAATTATGAGTAATTGTCTTTTGTTTCTTATGTAAATACTTATGAGCAACAATTATTTTCAAATGCATATATCAAAAATGAATCATTGGACGTTCTTGCAAAAAAAAACAGAAAAAGAAAAGACAAGTTTGAAATTTCTTGTGAAAATGAATTGTATTAATTTTGAAGTTGGCCTGTGTTGCACCCCAAAATTTGCCCTCCCATATTCTTCAAGAAATTGCCAAGTCAAGCTTCAAAATCTCCCCAAGGGTTGCACAGTCAAGGGCCTCCTAAACAGTCAAAATTAGGGTTTTGGTTCTGATCAAGAAAATGAAGTTTCCAAGGGTCCAATCAAGTCTCACATGCCTACAAATATGGTCAAGTATCCTCATATCAAGTTTCAAGGCTTCCAGCACAAAATTGCACAGTCAAAAACCCTAGTTGCACTACAGTCAACTATAGGGGCAAAATGGTCATTTGACAGTCAAAAGTTCAAATTTTTGGTCAACATCTCATTTTGAGGCCACAAACATCATTTGATCAATGCTTTATCATGATTCTCAAAGCTTGGCTCAAAAATCATCAAGATGCAAAAGTTTCCTTATTTGGACAGTTGAAAAAGTCAACTATAAATTGACCAGGGCATAACTTTCACATGGATTATCAGAAAAATTCCATCCAAAGCTCATTTTGAAGAGAAAGACATTTCCTACAACTCCTCTTCATACTTCAAGTCCAAATTATTCTCTCACAAAAAGTTATCAATTTCAACATTATAGGTCATTTTCAAAAGTCAACAAAAATGGACTTTAAGTCAAAGGCCATAACTTGAGATTGGTAAATCAAAATTACATGGGACCAAAGGAATTGGTTATAGGACTCAAAGACCTTTCCAAAATGTCCAAGAACATGAGCAAAGCTTAAAAATTGAGCAAGTTATGCCTTGTGGAAGTTGGGAAATTTTTGGATATTTTGAAAAGTCAACATTGATTCAAATGACCTAAAATTGCTAATGGGCCTCTTTTTCTTCCACTATTCATCATCCAAGGCATGTGCACGACCATTTGGCCCAAAGGGAAGTTTTTATCATTTTTTATTTATTTATTTGGATTTTTATTATTAATAATTCATTTAAATTAAAATAAATACATGAAAAATACTAAACCTAGGTTTTAAATCTTTTTATGCATATTATATACTCAATATTTCGTGCATAGCTAGATTTGGAAAGAATTGAAGAGAATTGGCCATGATTTGTACAAAATAGCATGAAAAAAGATTGAAAAAGATCTTGAAAAATCAAATCTTAAAAACCATGAATGCAAAGGATTTTGATCAAGTTTTTTTACCCTAATCATTCACAGGTACATATATATGTCAAACCTAATCCTAAAAACCACTCAGCTGCGCAAGAACCTGAAGATCAAACTCACACTTTTTGCCTAAAAACTTCAAAACTGAAAACAAGGTTAGAGGTTGATTCAAGGCACAAGAGTTGTTCAAACACCTTCCTTGAGGATCATAGAACGTTTTCCAATCAAAATCAATCATCCCAACACCCAGAATTGGTATACAGAAGTCAAGCTTTCTTCACTTTTTTTCATAATCGTGTTTCCATATTTAGGCATTTACATAGCATTTTGTTTGTGTATTCATACTGATTGATGTGTTATGAAGCTAACCACATAACTTGATTGAAATTTTGGGCATCGTACGCGAATCTACCATTGTTGTTTTTTAGGGTTCTTCAACCTTCAAATTGGGGGTTTTTGAATACAGCAAAATTAAGACTTCTCAATACCATGATTAAAACCAGGACACTTAGACGAATCAGTTGACATGGTCGCGCCTAATTTATACTCCACAATGGCCTATTCGCTATTTTTCCAAAGATGGTGTTTGGGAACGGTTCAAAACCGTTGCCCATTGTTTTTATATTTCAGGAACGAGGAAGAAGAAGACCCGGTGGCCAGCAATGATTGGTTCTTTTGAATTCAGCGCGCTCTTTTTTCATATTTTTAGGCCACTAACCAATTTTCGTTTTTGTTATTTATTCATTATTATATGTATAACATGCGTTGATGGCTCAGATGGTGGAAAGAGGCGTTGGTAAGCTTTGGGACCTGGGTTCGATTCCCAGGTCCCCTATCCTTTCAATATTATTTTGCCTTATATCTTCCTATGCAGCGCGTTACTTGATGATCACCATATGTCTAAAATCTCAGCCTGCCACGCGCTCAATAACATCCCTCCAAGGGCCCAGATCTGATGAGCTCAGTGCACACTAGTCAACAGAGCTACATGCTGGCACAAAAGTCAACCAGGCCAAAGAGTAATTGGGCCCAGATTGCTAAAGAAAAACCTCCCAATTTAGGGGCAGACCCCCCTGAGGTTTGCAATATTTTTCTATTTTTTATTCTTTTTTATTTTCAATTATTATTCTTTTATTAATTCTTGTAATTTAATTATTTTTCATAAAATCACAAAATAATAAAAAAATCAGAAAAGACAAAAAAATAATAAATATTTTTATTTTTGTAAATAAATAATTTTAATTGATTAGTTTTAATTTAGGAGAAAACCTTAATATTTTCTTAATTAATTTAAAAGTGGTAGAACTAGGGTTTAATCAATTTTTTCCTTTTTTTTCTTTTCTTTCAAAATAACTAAATATTTCCTATTATTTATTTTTTTGTAATTAAATTGCATGTAAAATAATTAGGGTTAATTTTAGATTAAACTTTAATATGTTTTCATAATAAAATAAAAATTGTAGAATTAGGGTTAGCATGTTATTTCAATTAATTATTTTTTATTAAAACCAAAAAATACCAAAAACAATTTATTTTCTTTTTTTAATTAATTAATTCCATCATTTAATTTAATTTTGCAAAAAGGGTCCAACGCCCTCGTTTTAATTCTTATTTAATTCGCGTGTTTATTTCTTTTTCGTTTAATATTTATGTATCTCTCCCAAGGCCTTGTAAATTAATTTCTCGCACTTTACTCTTCTTTAATTCTTTATTTTTCTGTCAAATCGGGTTCAAGAAATTTTGGCGATGTGGACCCGCGCCTTTTGTAATAGCTTAGAACTTTTACTTTTCGCAACTTTTAACTGTTAATCAAGGCATGCAAGAATGAATGGACAAAAATAAAAACAAACGCTAGATCACCAATGACATGACACAAGACAAAAATAAATGAATCTGACACACAAATCACACACCACCCCTAGGGTACGCCTCACTGTTGCCTTGCCTCGAAAGGTGATCGTCGAGTAGAGGATGTCTTAGTAAGTCCTCATGATCCGGGAACCTGGCATGAGGGTAGCTTCTAAGGTATCTTCCCATTGCTCCGGTGATCACCATGTCCCGAACCTCGAATTGACCCGAACACCTCCAACGGTGGTGCTACCTACCTCTCAATGGTGGGATGGCACTACTTTAAAGGACATCTACACAGACGAATTCCTTAGGGTAGGTAGACGACTCTAGATACTTGCTCTAATTTCAAAACAAATTCAAAAAATACTTTTCACACCGACACCTTTTCAAAAAGCTTTCGAAAGCAATTTTTCAAACACTCTTGAGGACCGATACAAGAGTCGAACTGGAATTTTCAAAGAAACTTTTTAAAACCCACAGTTGAAAAGCAAACAAACCATTTTTGAAAACACAGTGAGCAAGTATCTAAGAGCCCATGGATAACCATGGATAGAAAGGGTGCTAACACCTTCCCTTTCTATAATCTACCTCCCGAACCGAGAGCAATCTCTTTAAGGAATTTTTCTGTGCTTTTGTCCTTTCCATTTGGAGAAAATAAAAGACGGTGGCGACTCTTGCTTCCGCGACATTTCGCGAACCAGCGTTAAACAGTCAGTTCCAGATCCACCGATCACAAAACTGGCGACTCTGCTGGGGACTTAAACTTAAAGTGAGGTGTACCTTAGGATTAGTTCATAACTGTGTTTTCAATTGTATTGACTTGTCTGCTTTAAATTTGTGGGTTGCATGGGAGTTACATAGATCCTAACCCGGATCTGGGGATACCCTGTTTAGGTAGCATAAGCTGTGAGGGACCTGTCCGGCGTAGACCGACACGGGTGAAACAGTGGCTACGTTGGTGTGGCACCTTGGTCTGTACCGATATCCCTTGTGTTGCAACGAGGAGAATATGGGTCTTCTGAGGAGTCATTAAGCACCAACAACCTTAGAACCTTAAATGACACAACTTGGCCATTAGAACAATAGCAGTATGCTACGCCCATTGAGGCTAAACTCTCGTGATGGTTCTGGCCGCAAGAAAAGATTGCGATGCTAGAGTTATGACCGATTGAGGGTAGTCAATGATATTGGGATCCTCTAAGAACCCGGTTACTTTGATAGGACAGGTATGAACCCACCAACTTCAAGAGGGTAATACCCAGACCTCATGCTGGCCTTAAACTCTAAGGGCTTCTCTTGTGTGACTTGCGTGCCTTCGTACTTGACTACTTGCATGCTTGTTATCTATCTGACACATGAACTACTTGCAGGTTTTGTTTATAGTCCTTAATTGGGACTCGTAACAGGGTTTACTAAGTCTCTTGCAGGTTTTGTTTATAGTCCTTAATTGGGACTCATAACAGGGTGTACTAACTACTTGCAGGTTCTGTTTATAGTCCTTAATTGGGACTCATGACAGGTTTTACTTGAGTTTCTTGCAGGTTTTGGTTTGCAGTCCTTAATTGGGACTCATAACAGGGTTACTTACATTACCCCCATGCATAGCATAACATCATACCATTGCATACATCCTGCATAAGGACTAACCCATTTCAAGGATCTCAAGGGTCTGTGATGCAGGTCATGATGAATCAAACATCTAGCAAGGGGCAAAGAGGATTTATTTTCCTCTAGCCAAAGTTGTCAGAGGCTATGACCCACTTGATATGGTGAGCTTTGACTCCTGAAGAAGGTTCCCCCAGCCAAGGTTGTTTGGAAAGCAAAATAAGGTTGATGACTTGAGTCAGGGGCTATGACCCACTTGATATGGTGAGCCTTTGACCCTTGGAAGAAAAGCTCTCAACAAATATGAAGTTCTTTCGATCAAGCTACCGGATCCAAATGCTAACAAATTTTCTGGTTTACCCCGCGAGGTCCTTGAAAACATTACATGCATGACATGCTCATCATTGCATAACAGGTATCCTTGTTGCAGGTCACTTACCTTTCTCGCTGTTTATTTCAGCAATGGCTTGCCCACAAGATAACCAGGACTTTCTTGCTCAAGAGACTCGGTTCGGGGAAATCCTCCTGAATCTATCCAAGGGGCAGGAGGAGCTAAGAACACTTCTCATGGAGACCTTTGTCAGGAACGGTGCTGAGGATGAAAAGCTGGAACACCTACAAGCTGAGGTGGATGCATTGAGGGTCCAGATGATGGGGCAGGTGACTGCCATTCAAGGGTTAGCTCAAAGACAAGATGAGCTCTGGTTTCTCGTCAACCAATTGCTTCAGGGTAATCAACTGCTTCAGGGTAACCAACTGGGGCAAAAGCCTAAGGGTAAAAAGCTAGTCATCGTTCAACCACCTTTGAGACAAGGAGGTAAGGGAAGAGCTCCTCAAATGGCTCCAGTGTCACAAATTCAACATCGCAACCAACAAAAGAGCGAGAGAAGGCAGTTCACTCGGCTCAGCATGACCTTATCCCAGATATTGCCACAGTTGCTGGAGACCAAGCTGGTAACTCTAAAAGAAGCTCCGAAGAACCAAAATACAACATCACCGAAGTATAACCCCAACGCCCGTTGCGCTTATCACTCTGACAGCCCGGGGCATACTACAGATGATTGTTGGAGCTTGAAAAATAAGATCCAAGACATGATCGATGCTGGAGAGATTCAGTTTAAAGTACCCAAGACTCCCCACGTGATCACTGCTCCCTTGCCAAAACATGGCTAGGATTGAGAAAGTTTTGTTCATTCGAATGTTCACGTTGCAATTCTCTTTTGTTCAAACATTTACTCATGTTAAACATTGTTATTTCTTTAATGCATCGCATATGTCTGTTTCGAAACAATATATTCGTATTCACTAAATGCATATTATTTTCATATTTTTTCTGATGATCAACTCTTAATTAATAATTCCACGCCTCTTGAGGGAGGATGACGAAAACGATACCATAATCTACAGTATGCTTTTGAACAGACCCCGCTGATGAGGTACAGGCATTGTTTCAATTCCTAAACACTGGAGTTATAAGGAAGATAATCCCTCGTCAACCCCTCTGAGCCAAAGAAGTAGGAGTTTTTCTTTTCGAAATTTAAAACCCTTAATCATAACCTGGGGCAGGGTAGTCTCTCAGTTGATCCAAGTGCATAACGAATGGCACCAAAGAGGTCCTTACAAAACGAAAGACAATGATGGTTCCGAACAATCAACAAGGATAGGCAGTCATTATATCTCTCAAAATAAAAAAGCCCATTAAGTCAAAACCCATGAAGGAGACTTACAAAACTGGGGGCATCCCGCTGACTGTAATTCCAAAAAAGGAAACAGTTCAGGCAAAAAAGAAAGGGATAACAAAAATCAAGAAAGAGGTCTTACAAACCCTCAACAAGGAAATGATTGCCTATTCAGAATAAGTTATCAACATCCGAATCATCACCGGAAAGTCAGAGCAAAGACTCAAACAAGGTCTAACGTATGATCAACTGAGTTTAGGTTTGGAGAACATCACGAAGAGCGGGTGGGTACAAACAAGATTTGAGCCTTTATCCTTTGTTTCTTGAACCATGAACCAGGCCACGTTATAACCCTTAAAAGTCCTAGCTGAAGCATGGGTTAGTTCGAAAGCATACTGTTACGAAAGGTATCCTGACTCCTTAAGGCCTACGGTAAATACGGAGTTGACATCACGTTTTACAAACATTCCCTTGTTTTATGAAAAGAATGCATTTTCAAAATCTTCAAGACAGACATAAGCTTTGCATTTTTAACATAACCTTGTTTGCATATGACTTTTTGTTTGAACAACAGAGAAATTCGCACGATGAATACCTAGTGAACAAAAGCACTTCCAATCAAGGGGCACAACATGATCATGGTCCAATCATCTGGGGCAATCCAATCAAGATTCGGAGAATCTCTCAAAGGCCAAGTAGTCTGGGGCAAATCTCCACCTGAGTCACTTTGGGCACTCCAGCAACGAATCTTGCCTGATCAAACACCTTCTGGTGGCGTGGCAAAATACTTCCAACAGGGGCAACTCCTTACATTCCCTGAACGTGGACATAGTCGAAAAAATACTACGCATAATCAAAGACCCGCTAGGTTGACATACCTAGGCAAAAATTAGGGTTTCCCGGCGAACCAAAAGGGTTCGGGCAAAATGAAGGGATGAAATGAAAAATCTGTACACCGGGCAAGTCGAAAACCTGAAAAGGCAGCTTGGGCAAAAATGGGTATCCCGGTGGACTGAAAACCCGAAAGGCGGTCCAGGCAAAAGTTAGGGATCAAAGCGTACGACTATGTCCTGTCATCTTGTCACCTGCCTACCTGAAGAAGGTTTGACCCTCAACAATTATCAGCATCCCACAGGTGCCTCCCCCATAGAAACAGGGGCAATAATGAGTTGTCTAAGTAATCTGATTGTTCGGTCCTCCAAGGTACCAAGGTAGGTTCAGCTAAAGAACATAACCAAATGTCCTAATTCCCCAGAGAGTAAGTCAGCAAGTCAGTACACTCTTCTCCAAGCAAAGTTATCAAATCTTAAGGGAGTTGAGTATCCTCTCGTAGATCTCAACATTCCCCAGCAGCATATATTCTTAACAAGCATCCCCGGCAGTCTTGGCCTAAAGATTGTTCCCCGGCGGTATACCAACATTCAAAGGAATCACTTCCCCCGCTGTTCAAAACTTCCCCAAGAGAGTCCAATCAAGTTCCCCAGGAAATTTGGAATTCATCTCCCCAAGCAGTAAGCTTATCCCCAGTGGATTCTGGAAGCTTATCCTCGCAGAGCACGAACTCGTCGCCCGGCTTTATTCAAAGAGTTATTTCCTTACCAGGATATAACTGGGTTATCCTCAGCCAAAAGCCACAGAGAGATCGACCTCGGCAAAGTCTTCTTATCCCCAGCGAAGTCTATTAACACTTCCAACTCCACAAGGGTATCCCCAGCAAGTCTTCATCAACTCAACAAAGTATCTCTATCCCCACAGAGTATTGCTTCCCAGCAAGATCGCTAGAGTACTTTTCTTCCCTGCAGAGTAATTCATCCGCCAAGTTTATTCCCCAACGGAGTCATCTTCTCCTGCCGGTATTCTTGCAACTATCATCCCCAGCGGAAGCAATAAATCAATACTTCAACATCAGCCCAGGAGTAACTTCCCGGCACCCGTCAAGGATTTACTTTCCTAGACGAAAACATACATAAACATCACATACATCATCATAGCTTGCATAAATGCATCATATCTTACAAATCTCATTTATGTTGAGAACATCATTGCTTGAGCCACATCATACATTGCATATGACTGACCTTTACCTTTCAGGAAAGATTCAGTTAAATTCTCAATCATATTTCAAGACCTAGACCGGTTCAATTAATCGACTCCAAAGATCTCTTATCCAGTCCAAGGCCTTCTCTAGTCCAGCTAAATCGACCCTAAACAGATTTTTCTGATGAAGACTCAGTAGAAGCCATCCAAGGTTTTTCTCAATGATTGCTTTTGAGATTATAATTTCCTATGGTTCTCTCCCCAATGCTGCGGAGACGATAATTCCATTCTAGGTTTTTCTCAATGATTGCTTTTGAGATTATAATTTCCTATGGTTCTCTCCCCAATGCTGCGGAGACGATAATTCCATCCCAGGTTTTTCTCAATGATTGCTTTTGAGATTATAATTTCCTATGGTTCTCTCCCCAATGCTGCGGAGACGATAATTCCTGAAGTGGTGAAAAACACAAGAAGGGGGGTTGAATTGTAAAACTGAAATCTAAAGCAATTGACAAGATATTTTTATCCTGGTTCGTTTGATCTCAAACTACTCCAGTCCACCCGTCAAGGTGATTTCGCCTCTCTCCAACGAGGTCTTAATCCACTATATTCAACTGAATATTACAGACTGCTTTAACAACTGCTAAAGCCTTCTTGATTCAAACCACAACCCGGTTTGTCAAGGCAACACTTTCTTACAAAGAGATAAAACTATGTGTGTGGATGTTTTCTACAAAACTGTATCACAACTGTGATGTATACACAAATTGAAGCTTAGAACTAGATTGCTAAACAGTAATGGAATATCAGAGTATATGGTTTAGCAAAGCTGGTAGAACGAAGATTATGGTTCAGCTTTTGTGCGTGTAGAGATTTGGAGAGCATTAACCATTTCAATCTTCAAAGCCTTGTTTATATAGCACTTGAGATGATGAACGTTGGATGCAATATTCTTGATTCAATGCTAATAACAAGCTTTCCTTTTTGAGCAGATCTTGTCTGGAATGAGGCCGTTGGAATTAATTAGCTTTCAATGCACAGTACCGTTGCTTACTTAACGCAAGTTCTGGCTTGGCTCATTCTGATTCTGCTTCGCTGCTGATGAACTATTGTGTTTCTGTATTAGAGTGTTTGAGCGCAGTCTTGTTCATCAGGCTTCAGCATGTACGTGAGTTGATCATCTGATCTTGACGTTCTGATGTAACAACTTCTGATACTGGTGTATGAAATCAAATTCTGATGCTGAATAGATGTGATCTTGCTTATTTCAATCAGCGTATCTGCAAGTCAGAACATAATAATTTTAGGCAGCAGATAGTTCAAACATGTAACATATAAATACTATATCTTTTCACTTTGTTATCATCAAAACTTAAATATAGGGTAGTAGATTCAAACATTGTTCTAACAATCTCCCCCTTTTTGATGATGACAAAAACTAGATATTTTAAATTAAAATAACGTGAAAAGGTATCTGGAATATGTATCAGAATAAGAAGTAAAAGAATAAGGAGTAAGGAAATACTCCCCCTGAGTTTATTACTTCCCTTTGATTATACGTGTTCTTCAAGATCAGATCTTTTTCTTTCTTTGAACATCAGATTATCAGAGTCTTTGACTTATCAGAGAGCAGAGCTTCAGAGCTTTTCTTGTCAGAGCTTTGCTTTGGATCAGAGTATTAGGACGATCAGAACTTCATATTGATCAGAGCAACATTGATCAGAGCTTCTAGTCTTCAGAGTGTCCAGGAGCTTCCTTGTGCCTGTGGACTTCAAACAAAACAGAAAAAACATTTCAAGTAATAAAGTTAGAATGTTTGAGAATTTCTGTCTAGTTAGCCGTTATTGATTTAAATATCATTCTTGTTCTCCCCCTTTTTGTCAGCAATCAAAAAGTGTTGGTGATGTGCTAAACAATTAAGATCAGAAAAACTAATCATATTAATATAGTTCAGAATCAGAGCAAGAAAATATTACAAAACATAATCAAAACAGTACATCAGAAAATCAGGGAAAACATGAAAAAGGTCATGCATGAAAGAAAAGATTTAAGGTTGAGGAGGCAAGCGTGTGAACAGGCGTTCCAGCATCGCTTGAATCTTTTCAGAAGTCTCATTTTGCTTATGAACCATGCTGACAACAGTGTCAATCTTGTTGTCCTGCACATCCATTCTCTCTTTCATCTTCTGATCGTTTTCATCCATCCACTGCTGCAGACGCATGTCATTCAGCCTTAGTTCTTCCAGAGTCTGCCTGTCCAAGGCAGCTTAAGAAGCATCAGAAGGAGGAGGCTTCTCAGAACTTTCAGCAACATCTTCTGCTTGATTTTCTTCAGCCTGAATGGTCTTGTCTTCTTCTGATGGTTGCACCTTTGCAGCTTGCTGTTTCTCAGACCAAGGTTCACTGTCCAGAGGGAGCACGTCCTCTTTCAGAAGCATACTTCCAACTTCATTCAGAAGCTTGCTGAAATTATGTTGTGCCTGCTCATAGTTGATATCCTGCAACTTGAGGGCTTCAGCACGTACCCAAAATCTGAACTGTGACCAGAGCTGATCAGAAGCAGCTGGGTCAATCATCCCAGGACAGACTTGCTTCAAGGAAGCAATCCATTGCAGCACACCTGTTTCAAAATTCAAAATACCAGAGCCAACATCTGGTTGCTTTGGTTTTGGGATGGCAATTTTGTGTTTTAGATCAGCAAGACGGTCAAGACTGGTTAAGTCAATGAAAGTCCTGCTGGGGTTTTCAGAGGTTTTCTGAGAGGCTGTTTGTTTTGGAGGAGGGGTGTCAGAGTCAGATATTTCGATTGGAGTGGGTGGTGTTTTGGGAGTTTTTGGTGGTGTCGATTCTGATGAGGATGGTAACTGGGGCATGAAAACAGTGGTTCCACATGGCAACTGAATTGCCAGCAGTGATGGTTGAGGTGAGTGAGGGTCAGATTGATGAGGAGAAGGGGTTTCAGAGTGGTGAAACTCTGTTTGAGGTGAAGGTGGATTAATTTCTGGTTGGGGAGAGGGAGGTGGAATCTCTGATTGTTCAGGGATCAGAGGTTCTTCTGAGAGTGGTTGTTGTTGTGGTTCTGGTTCTGGTTGTTGTTGTTGTTCTGGTTGTGGAGGAGGAACATTTTGTGGTTCAGAGTTTGGTTGAGCAGAGGCATGTTGACGCTCAATATCAGCCAGCACTTGGTCAAGTGCTGTTGTTGTTGAAATTGTTGGTTGTTTGGGTTGTTTGGTTCTAGGTCTTCTGAGTTTTAATGCCTCAGAAGGGTCTTCTTCTTGTATGGTTTCATCAATGGTAGGGATGGGAATTGATATTCTGTGAGAGGTTTGAGGAGGGATAGATGCTGGAATAGTAAAAGATTTTGAAATAGGGGCAGCAGATGAAATACCTCTTTTCTTTGGAGTCTGCTGAGATGATCCTTCTGATGGCGCTTTCCTCTTCTTTGTCTTCTTCAAGGTCACTTCTGGTTGGGGTTGATGCAGATCTCTGATATTCAGCTTTGGATCTGTATCATCTGCCTTGTACGCATCTGGGTACCTGAGAAACATCTCTGGTTTGGATTCCATTTCAGAAAATACCGGAAAATCACTCAGAGGCACTCTTCTGCTGGAGATATCAGCAGTGGAAGTAGCTCTGGGTTCCTTCTGAATATTCTCTATCAGCTTCATCTTTTTCAGATTCTTTGCGTTCAGAGGTTTCCCAATTGTTGGTTCAATAGTGCTCAGCTCCTGAGCTTCTATCAGATGTTCAATCAGCCTATTCTCTGTCAGAATATCTGATATAAGCCTTCCAAACGGTATCCAGTCCCTCTTGGTTCTTTCTTCTTCCCTTGTTTCTTTCACACTGGTTTTGAGATGGTTGAACAGGAAGTGAGCCAGATTGATCTTTATCTTCTGATCAATAAAGTAGATCAGAAACTGCTGATCCACATTTATATAATCAGGAGAACTTGTTGGTTTCCTGTGGTTGAAGCACCCCAGAACAAACTTAGCCCATACTCTGCAATGATCCTTCAGATCCTTAATCTTGCTGCTGGGCATCCCAAGAGTGAAAATCCTGTTAGCTACCACACCTGTATCAGCACATCTTTCAGCCATGTCCACACAACGGACGCCACCACCACTTTGACCGATTAGCCTTGCAATGAGATCTTCAGAAATCACAATCTTCTTCCCCATGACAGAGGAGATGACTAGATGTTTTGAAACCTTGGCGTGAATCCAAAATTCCTTGACCAGCGCTGGGAATGTTGGTCCAACCAACCTATCGAAATACCTTTCCCACTTTTGAGCCCTAATTTCTTCAGTTAGGTCAAAACCATTCTCCTTCAAGCTTTCAAAGTCAATGATTAACTCAGAGAGCACTTCAAGGTTCTTTACCGGAGTGAGGAGAGTTCTGAGCGGCACTTGATATTGCTCAGAAGTTGCTTTCTTCTGATTACCTGCAGAAACGCTGCTGGAGGATGCCATTGTTCACACTAAAAAGGGTTTTGAGAGTGAAATGAGGAAAAAGGTTTGCAAGAGATGAACTCAGAAATATGCAGAAAATGCTTGAGTGATGGTGAGAAAGCGTAAAGAATAAATGAGAGATTAATGTGCTTAAATAGAGTTTTCAAAATTATTTTGAAAAGATAAACGTTTTTAAGAGAGAGAAAAATCATGATTGCTATTTAAAAGCATGATTACTTTTTCATTAAATGCTTGCTGATTTTGGGGGATTTGAGAAAGATACTTAAAAACGGTTACCAGACATGTGTCTCAATGCACCCAATCAGCGCTTTGCCTTCTCAGAAGCGTGCACGCGTTCTGCTTCAGAGATATGCTGATGATTGGATGACACTTGTTTGATGTAGTGATCAGCACGTCTGTCTTTGAGATTAGACTCTCAGATCTTTAGACTTGCATCTGATACAATCTGCATGTTCTATCTTTCTGAAAGGAGATTGATCAGAAGTTCACAGTAAAATAATTACATTCTGAAAGTAAATATATGGAATTAAAACATTTTCACTCTGGGCATACTTTCATGCTGAGATGTTTCAGAATGAAATTAAACCTATCTTCTGAAAGGGGTTTAGTAAAGATATCAGCCCATTGATGGTCTGTATCTATAAATTTTAAGTTCAAAATACCTTTCTGAATATAGTCCCTAATGAAGTGATGTTTTATTTCTATATGCTTAGCCCTAGAATGTAAAATAGGATTTTTACTTAAGCAAATAGCAGAAGTATTATCACAAAGTATAGGAATGTTACTCTCAAAAATCTGGAAGTCTTCAAGCTGACTTTTCATCCAGAGCATTTGTGTGCTACATCCTGCTGCTGCTATGTACTCAGCTTCTGCTGTTGACAGAGCAATTGTTGATTGCCTTTTGCTGGACCAAGAGATCAGATTTTCTCCCAGAAACTGGCAGCTTCCAGAAGTACTTTTACGTTCCACTCTGTCTCCAGCAAAATCAGCATCACAGTAGCCTACTAAGCTGTAATCACTAGATTTTCTATAAAACAAACCCAGATTAGTAGTACCTTTCAGATACTTGAAAATTCGCTTAACAGCTGTTAAGTGAGATTCTCTAGGATCTGATTGGAATCTAGCACAGATACAAACACTGAATAGTATGTCAGGTCTTGAAGCAGACAGATAGAGGAGAGAACCAATCATACCTTTGTAGACTTTCTGTTCTACACTTTTGCTTACCTCTTCTCTTTCCAGAATGCACGTGGGATGCATTGGAATCTTTGATGGCTTACATTCTGAGAGGTCAAATTTCTTCAGAAGATCTCTGATGTATTTGCTCTGATGAATGTAAGTTCCTTCTAGAGTTTGATTGATCTGAATTCCTAGAAAGAATTTCAGTTCCCCCATGAGGCTCATCTCAAATTCTGTCTGCATACACTTAGCAAATTTTCTTCCAAGAGAAGGATTAGTAGAACCAAAAATGATATCATCAACATAAATTTGACAGACTAAGATGTCACTCTTAACTGTTTTACAGAATAGAGTAGTGTCCACTTTCCCTCTGGTGAATTCATTTTCAAGCAGAAAGTTACTTAGCCTTTCATACCAAGCTCTGGGAGCTTGTTTCAGACCATACAGTGACTTCTTTAGTTTGAAAACATGTTCTGGATGTTTTGTATTTTCAAAACCTGGGGGTTGGTGAACATAAACTTCTTCTTCTATATAACCATTTAAGAATGCACTTTTGACATCCATCTGATACAGAGTGATGCCTCTATTAACAGCAAATGAAATTAAAAGTCTGATAGATTCTAACCTGGCGACTGGGGCAAAGGTTTCTGTATAGTCTATCCCCTCTTGCTGACTATAACCTTGTGCAACCAGTCGTGCCTTGTTTCTGATGACTTCACCTTGTTCATTTAGCTTGTTTCTGAACACCCATCTGGTTCCAATGACGTTGAATCCTTTTGGTCTGGGAACGAGATCCCATACGTCGTTTCTGGTGAATTGATTCAGCTCTTCTTGCATTGCCAGAATCCAGTCATTATCCAGAAGTGCTTCATCAATAGAAGAAGGTTCAATCAGAGACACCAGTCCCATAAGAGTTTCTGAAGCTTGCTCTTGTTCTGATTGGATCTTCCTTTCTTCCTAGGATAGTCTCTTCTGGGTGATCCAAGCTGCTTCTGGGCAATCTCTTCTAAGGTTGATCAGCAGCTGTTGTAGGATTTCTAGCAGTGCTCCTTTCAGACGTTGAAGGACTGTCTGTGTTGAGAGCTTCTGATGACTTGTCTTTAGAACCTGCAAATTCAATTTCTATACCTGCAAAGACTTCATTCTGCTTTGACTTTTCAGAGTCAAGCTTGTCATCAAAACGAACACTGATTGATTCTTCCACAATCTGTGTTTCTGTATTGTATACTCTGTACCCTCTTGAGCGTTCAGAGTATCCTAACATAATACACTTTTGTGCCTTAGAGTCAAACTTGTTCAAATAATTCTTTGTATTTAATATAAAGCAAGTACATCCAAATGGATGAAAATATGAAATGTTGGGCTTTCTGTTCTTCCACGATTCATATGGAGTCTTTTCCAGAATAGGTCTTATTGATATTCTATTCTGAATGTAGCACGCTGTGTTTATTGCCTCTGCCCAGAAAGTCTTAGCAACGTTTGTCTCATTGATCATGGTTCTGGCCATTTCTTGCAATGTTCTGTTCTTTCGTTCTACAACTCCATTTTGTTGGGGAGTTCTAGGACAAGAGAAATCATGCAGAATGCCTCTGTCATTAAAGAATGACTCAAAATCTTTATTTTCAAATTCTCCACCATGATCACTTCTGACTTTAACGATTCTAAGATCCTTTTCATTCTGAACTTGGTTACAGAAGGTAACAAACACAGAGTGTGACTCGTCCTTGTGTCTTAAGAACTTTACCCATGTCCATCTGCTATAGTCATCTACGATTACTAACCCATACTTCTTACCACTGACTGAAGCAGTTTTAACTGGTCCAAATAAGTCAATGTGCAGAAGTTCTAATGGCTTAGAGGTAGAAACAACATTTTTGGATTTAAAAGAAGGTTTTGCAAATTTGCCTTTCTGACATGCTTCACACAGAGCATCTGAATTGAACTTCAAATTAGGAAGTCCTCTGACCAGATTGAGTTTGTTAATCTGAGATATTCTTCTCATACTAACATGCCCCAATCTTCTGTGCCAGATCCACTGCTCGTTGTTAACAGACAGAAGACATTTTACATTCTGACTCTTTAGTTCAGAAAGTTTGATTTTGTAAATGTTGTTTTTCCTCTTTCCATTAAACAGGATAGTCCCATCTTTCTGACTAACAGCTTTACATGATTTTTGATTAAAGATTATATCATAACCGTTATCACTTAATTGACTTATGGATAACAGATTATGCATCAATCCATCTACTAGCAGAACATTATTAATAGAGGGAAGATTTCCATTACCTACAGTTCCAGAGCCAATTATCTTTCCCCTCTGATTGCCTCCAAAGCCAACGTGGCCTCCAGGCTTAAGTTCCAGGCTTTGGAACATATGCCTTCTTCCCGTCATGTGTCGTGAGCAGCCAGAGTCCAGGTACCATGACTGGTGTTTCTGACTTGCTGCTAAAGATATCTGCAACATGTATTATTTTATCCTTAGGTACCCAGATTTTCTTGGGTCCTGACTTGTTAGTTTTACCAAAACTCTGGTTGAATTTTGGTTTCACAGAGTGCTTACTGCTAGTATATTTGATATCATGTGTGTGACCATACACAAAGTGTGAATTTAAAGGAGTGCGTTTAATGGTTAAGTCCATGACATTCTTTGGTGTAGGAACCTTACCTTGGTATCCTATTCCTTTCCTGCCGTTTCTGCTAACTCCATAGATCATTGAAGCCATTCTGCTTTTATCTATGCTTTTAGCTAGGAACTTCTGGAAACTGTGATCATACTCCTTGATGATCTCATCAGCGTTGCTGGGAGTTTCAGAAATTGGTTCCTTCTGAGAGTTTTGTAAAGTGTTTTCTAATTTTGAAATCTTATCTCTCAGCTCAGAATTTTCCAATTTGAGACTCTCAGACTTATTAGAGTCAGATTCAAGATTCCTTTTCAGGTCTCTGAATTTAGCTCTAATCTGCTGATAACGTTCCAGAATCTCATTAAGGCTTTCAGCAAGTTCAGCCTTTGTAAAGTTAACAGCGAAGTTAGGAAATACCTCTTCTGTGTCTGATTCTGAGTCTGATTCAGAAGCTTCACTATCTTCTGAAATGTTTGCCATGAGAGCTATGTTTGCCCTTTCATCATTTGATTCTGAGTCAGCTTCAGACGAGTCAGAGTCATCCCATGTAGCCATGAGACTTTTCTTCTTCTCTCTTCCAAACTTCTTTTTGGGCTTTTCCCTCTGAAGCTTTGGGCAGTCACTCTTGTAGTGTCCTTGCTCATTGCACTCATAGCAGATGATGTCTTTGGTGTTTGGCTTCTTGCTACTGGAGGAGCCTTCAGATCTTCTGTATCCAGAGGAAGAATCTGTCCTTCTGTATCTGGAAGAAGACTCGTTCTGATCAGATCTTCTGGGATTCCTGAACTTCCTTTGTCTTTGCTTCCACAGTTGATTCACTCTTCTGGAGAGAAGGGAAAGTTCGTCTTCTTCTGATGATGATCCATCAGATGTTTCTTCAACTGCCTGCAAAACTTTAGACTCAAATTTTCTGTTAGATTTTAATGCTAAAGGCTTACCTTGCTTCTGAGGCTCATCAGCTTCTAGCTCTATCTCATGACTTCTGAGGGAGCTGATAAGTTCCTGCAGAGTGATTTTGTTGAGATCTTTAGCTAGCTTCAGAGCAGTAACCATAGGCCTCCACTGCTTGGGTAAACTTCTGATGATTTTCTTGACATGGTCAGCAGTAGAGTATCCTTTGTCCAGAACTTTGAGACCAGCTACCAGAATCTGGAATCTAGAGAACATAGTTTCAATGGATTCAGATTCTTCCATTTTGAACGCCTCATACTTCTGAATGAGCGCCAGAGCTTTTGTCTCTTTGACCTGAACGTTGCCCTCATGCGTCATTCTGAGAGAATCAAAGATGTTCTTTGCTGTGTCTCTGTTGGAGATCTTTTCATACTCAGTATAGGAAATGGCACTGAGGAGGATGGTTCTGGCCTTGTGGTGATTCTTGAAGTCACGCTTTTGTTGATCAGACATTGATTTTCTATCAATCTTCTGACCACTTGCATTCACAGGGTGCGTGTATCCATCTGTCACCATATCCCACAGATCAGCATCATGTGCCAAAAAGAAGCTTTCAATTCTGTCTTTCCAGTAATCAAAGTTTTCTCCATCAAAGACTGGAGGTTTGCCACTGAATCTGTCTCTGTCCTCATTGTTGTCATTGCTGATGTGAGAATTGTTTCCTGCCATTGTGTTTTTCTGACGCTGGATCTTGTACTGACATGGTTAAGTGTTTTAGCTCAGAACCAGGCGCTCTGATGCCAATTGAAGTGGTAAAAAACACAAGAAGGGGGGGTTGAATTGTAAAACTGAAATCTAAAGCAATTGACAAGATATTTTTATCCTGGTTCGTTTGATCTCAAACTACTCCAGTCCACCCGTCAAGGTGATTTCGCCTCTCTCCAACGAGGTCTTAATCCACTATATTCAACTGAATATTACAGACTGCTTTAACAACTGCTAAAGCCTTCTTGATTCAAACCACAACCCGGTTTGTCAAGGCAACACTTTCTTACAAAGAGATAAAACTATGTGTGTGGATGTTTTCTACAAAACTGTATCACAACTGTGATGTATACACAAATTGAAGCTTAGAACTAGATTGTTAAACAGTAATGGAATATCAGAGTATATGGTTTAGCAAAGCTGGTAGAACGAAGATTATGGTTCAGCTTTTGTGCGTGTAGAGATTTGGAGAGCATTAACCATTTCAATCTTCAAAGCCTTGTTTATATAGCACTTGAGATGAT
This sequence comes from Vicia faba, assembly GCA_948472305.1. Lineage (NCBI taxonomy): Eukaryota > Viridiplantae > Streptophyta > Magnoliopsida > Fabales > Fabaceae > Vicia > Vicia faba. The sequence goes on along the minus strand of OX451737.1, from coordinate 186,960,262 downwards.
GAACGTTGGATGCAATATTCTTGATTCAATGCTAATAACAAGCTTTCCTTTTTGAGCAGATCTTGTCTGGAATGAGGCCGTTGGAATTAATTAGCTTTCAATGCACAGTACTGTTGCTTACTTAACGCAAGTTCTGGCTTGGCTCATTCTGATTCTGCTTCGCTGCTGATGAACTATTGTGTTTCTGTATCAGAGTGTTTGAGCGCAGTCTTGTTCATCAGGCTTCAGCATGTACGTGAGTTGATCATCTGATCTTGACGTTCTGATGTAACAACTTCTGATGCTGGTGTATGAAGTCAAATTCTGATGCTGAATAGATGTGATCTTGCTTATTTCAATCAGCGTATCTGCAAGTCAGAACATAATAATTTTAGGCAGCAGATAGTTCAAACATGAAACATATAAATACTATATCTTTTCACTTTGTTATCATCAAAACTTAAATATAGGGTAGTAGATTCAAACATTGTTCTAACAATTCCATCCCAGGTTTTTCTCAATGATTGCTTTTGAGATTATAATTTCCTATGGTTCTCTCCCCAATGCTGCGGAGACGATAATTCCATTCCAGGTTTTTCTCAATGATTGCTTTTGAGATTATAATTTCCTATGGTTCTCTCCCCAATGCTGCGGAGACGATAATTCCATTCCAGGTTTTTCTCAATGATTGCTTTTGAGATTATAATTTCCTATGGTTCTCTCCCCAATGCTGCGGAGACGATAATTCCATTCTAGGTTTTTCTCAATGTTTGCTTTTGAGATTATAATTTCCTATGGTTCTCTCCCCAATGCTGCGGAGACGATAATTCCATCCCAGGTTTTTCTCAATGATTGCTTTTGAGATTATAATTTCCTATGGTTCTCTCCCCAATGCTGCGGAGACGATAATTCCATTCCAGGTTTTTCTCAATGATTGCTTTTGAGATTATAATTTCCTATGGTTCTCTCCCCAATGCTGCGGAGACGATAATTCCATTCCAGGTTTTTCTCAATGATTGCTTTTGAGATTATAATTTCCTATGGTTCTCTCCCCAATGCTGCAGAGACGATAATTCCATTCCAGGTTTTTCTCAATGTTTGCTTTTGAGATTATAATTTCCTATGGTTCTCTCCCCAATGTTGCGGAGACGATAATTCCATTCCAGGTTTTTCTCAATGATTGCTTTTGAGATTATAATTTCCTATGGTTCTCTCCCCAATGCTGCGGAGACGATAATTCCATTCCAGGTTTTTCTCAATGTTTGCTATTGAGATTGTAATTGCCTATGGTTCTCTCCCCGATCCTGCGGAGACGATAATTCCATTCCAGGTTTTTCTCAATGATTGCTATTGAGATTGTAATTTCCTATGGTTCTCTCCCCGATGCTGCGGAGATGATAATTCCATTCCAGGTTTTTCTCAATGATTGCTATTGAGATTATAATTTCCTATGGTTCTCTCCCCAATGCTGCGGAGACGATAATTCCATTCCAGGTTTTTCTCAATGATTGCTTTTGAGATTATAATTTCCTATGGTTCTCTCCCCAATGTTGCGGAGACGATAATTCCATTCCAGGTTTTTCTCAATGATTGCTTTTGAGATTATAATTTCCTATGGTTCTCTCCCCAATGCTGCGGAGACGATAATTCCATTCCAGGTTTTTCTCAATGATTGCTATTGAGATTATAATTTCCTATGGTTCTCTCCCCAATGCTGCGGAGACGATAATTCCATTCCAGGTTTTTCTCAATGATTGCTTTTGAGGTTATAATTTCCTATGGTTCTCTCCCCAATGCTGCGGAGACGATAATTCCATTCCAGGTTTTTCTCAAAGATTGCTTTTGAGATTATAATTGCCTATGGTTCTCTCCCCGATCCTGCGGAGACAATAATTCCATTCCAGGTTTTTCCCAATGTTTGCTATTGAGATTATAATTGCCTATGGTTCTCTCCCCAATGTTGCGGAGATGATAATTCCCACCAAGATTTCGCTCAATGATTGCTGTTGAAGTGAAGTTATCCAAGATTCTCTCAACAATTGCTGTTGAAGTTGAAGTCGCCCAAGGTTCCCTCACCGTTCCTGCTGAGGTAGTAACCACCCATGGTTCATTCATCACCTTTTGAAGCTCCAAATTCATCTCCTGTAACCAGTCAGGACACATCTATACCAAGCATCTGAAGACCAGCTCCTGCAACATGTCAGGTACTCATTTTTCTTTTGCAGGTACGCAAGTTCTCGCTAAGGAATCTCTTATGCGATCAACATCCAGATGGCATCTATAAGCCCGTCCACCTTTCATCACCTCTTAGCATGGCATCTATAAGCCCATCATCCTATCCATCAATCTCTAAATGGCATCTATAAGCCCATTCCACCATCACACTGCCTCTATGTGAGCGCAAATTTCTAGGCACTCTAGTGTTCAATCATCTTCTACCCTCGGATTACGAAAGGCACGTCAGCCAATCTGCATCCTCAGGTCTAAGAAGATTGAACAGGGGCAACTGTTGCACCCCAAAATTTTCCCTCCCATATTCTTCAAGAAATTGCCATGTCAAGCTTTAAAATCTCCCCAAGGGTTGCACAGTCAAGGGCCTCCTAAACAGTCAAAATTAGGGTTTTGGTTCTGATCAAGAAAATGAAGTTTCCAAGGGTCCAATCAAGTCTCACATGCCTACAAATATGGTCAAGTATCCTCATATCAAGTTTCAAGGCTTCCAGCACAAAATTGCACAGTCAAAAACCCTAGTTGCACTACAGTCAACTATAGGGGCAAAATGGTCATTTGACAGTCAAAAGTTCAAATTTTTGGTCAACATCTCATTTTGAGGCCACAAACATCATTTGATCAATGCTTGATCATGATTCTCAAAGCTTGGCTCAAAAATCATCAAGATGCAAAAGTTTCCTTATTTGGACAGCTGAAAAAGTCAACTGTAAATTGACCATGGCATAACTTTCACATGGATTATCATAAAAATTCCATCCAAAGCTCATTTTGAAGAGAAAGACATTTCCTACAACTCCTCTTCATACTTCAAGTCCAATAAATGCTCTCACAAAAAGTTATCAATTTCAACATTATAGGTCATTTTCAAAAGTCAACAAAAAGGGACTTTAAGTCAAAGGCCATAACTTGAGATTGGTAAATCAAAATTACATGGTACCAAAGGCATTGGTTAGAGGACTCAAAGACCTTTCCAAAATGTCCAAGAACATGAGCAAAGCTTAAAAATTGAGCAAGTTATGCCTTGTGGAAGTTGGGAAATTTTTGGATATTTTGAAAAGTCAACATTGATTCAAATGACCTAAAATTGCTAATGGGCCTCTTTTTCTTCCACAATTCATCATCCAAGGCATGTGCACGACCATTTGGCCCAAAGGGAAGTTTTTATCATTTTTTATTTATTTATTTGGATTTTTATTATTAATAATTCATTTAAATTAAAATAAATACATGAAAAATACTAAACCTAGGTTTTAAATCTTTTTATGCATATTATATACTCAATATTTCGTGCATAGCTAGATTTGGAAAGAATTGAAGAGAATTGGCCATGATTTGTACAAAATAGCATGAAAAAAGATTGAAAAAGATCTTGAAAAATCAAATCTTAAAAACCATGAATGCAAAGGATTTTGATCAAGTTTTTTTACCCTAATCATTCACAGGTACATATATATGCCAAACCTAATCCTAAAAACCACTCAGCTGCGCAAGAACCTGAAGATCAAACTCACACTTTTTGCCTAAAAACTTCAAAACTGAAAACAAGGTTAGAGGTTGATTCAAGGCACAAGAGTTGTTCAAACACCTTCCTTGAGGATCATAGAACGTTTTCCAATCAAAATCAATCATCCCAACACCTAAAATTGGTATACAGAAGTCAAGCTTTCTTCACTTTTTTTCATAATCGTGTTTCCATATTTAGGCATTTACATAGCATTTTGTTTGTGTATTCATACTGATTGATGTGTTCTGAAGCTAACCACATAACTTGATTGAAATTTTGGGCATCGTACGCGAATCTACCATTGTTGTTTTTTAGGGTTCTTCAACCTTCAAATTGGGGGTTTTTGAATACAGCAAAATTAAGACTTCTCAATACCATGATCAAAACCAGGACACTTAGACGAATCAGTTGACATGGTCGCGCCTAATTTATACTCCACAATGGCCTATTCGCTATTTTTCCAAAGATGGTGTTTGGGAACGGTTCAAAACCGTTGCCCATTGTTTTTATATTTCAGGAACGAGGAAGAAGAAGACCCGGTGGCCAGCAATGATTGGTTCTTTTGAATTCAGCGCGCGCTTTTTTCATATTTTTAGGCCACTAACCAATTTTTGTTTTTGTTATTTATTCATTATTATATGTATAACATGCGTTGATGGCTCAGATGGTGGAAAGAGGCGTTGGTAAGCTTTGGGACCTGGGTTCGATTCCCAGGTCCCCTATCCTTTCAATATTATTTTGCCTTATATCTTCCTATGCAGCGCGTTACTTGATGATCACCATATGTCTAAAATCTCAGCCTGCCACGCGCTCAATAACATCCCTCCAAGGGCCCAGATCTGATGAGCTCAGTGCACACTAGTCAACAGAGCTACATGCTGGCACAAAAGTCAACCAGGCCAAAGAGTAATTGGGCCCAGATTGCTAAAGAAAAACCTCCCAATTTAGGGGCAGACCCCCCTGAGGTTTGCAATATTTTTCTATTTTTTATTCTTTTTTATTTTCAATTATTATTCTTTTATTAATTCTTGTAATTTAATTATTTTTCATAAAATCACAAAATAATAAAAAAATCAGAAAAGACAAAAAAATAATAAATATTTTTATTTTTGTAAATAAATAATTTTAATTGATTAGTTTTAATTTAGGAGAAAACCTTAATATTTTCTTAATTAATTTAAAAGTGGTAGAACTAGGGTTTAATCAATTTTTTCCTTTTTTTTCTTTTCTTTCAAAATAACTAAATATTTCCTATTATTTATTTTTTTGTAATTAAATTGCATGTAAAATAATTAGGGTTAATTTTAGATTAAACTTTAATATGTTTTCATAATAAAATAAAAATTGTAGAATTAGGGTTAGCATGTTATTTCAATTAATTATTTTTTATTAAAACCAAAAAATACCAAAAACAATTTCTTTTCTTTTTTTAATTAATTAATTCCATCATTTAATTTAATTTTGCAAAAAGGGTCCAACGCCCTCGTTTTAATTCTTATTTAATTCGTGTGTTTATTTCTTTTTCGTTTAATATTTATGTATCTCTCCCAAGGCCTTGTAAATTAATTTCTCGCACTTTACTCTTCTTTAATTCTTTATTTTTCTGTCAAATCGGGTTCAAGAAATTTTGGCGATGTGGACCCGCGCCTTTTGTAATAGCTTAGAACTTTTACTTTTCGCAACTTTTAACTGTTAATCAATGCATGCAAGAATGAATGGACAAAAATAAAAACAAACGCTAGATCACCAATGACATGACACAAGACAAAAATAAATGAATCTGACACACAAATCACACACCACCCCTAGGGTACGCCTCACTGTTGCCTTGCCTCGAAAGGTGATCGTCGAGTAGAGGATGTCTTAGTAAGTCCTCATGATCCGGGAACCTGGCATGAGGGTAGCTTCTAAGGTATCTTCCCATTGCTCCGGTGATCACCATGTCCCGAACCTCGAATTGACCCGAACACCTCCAACGGTGGTGCTACCTACCTCTCAATGGTGGGATGGCACTACTTTAAAGGACATCTACACAGACGAATTCCTTAGGGTAGGTAGACGACTCTAGATACTTGCTCTAATTTCAAAACAAATTCAAAAAATACTTTTCACACCGACACCTTTTCAAAAAGCTTTCGAAAGCAATTTTTCAAACACTCTTGAGGACCGATACAAGAGTCGAACTGGAATTTTCAAAGAAACTTTTTAAAACCCACAGTTGAAAAGCAAACAAACCATTTTTGAAAACACAGTGAGCAAGTATCTAAGAGCCCATGGATAACCATGGATAGAAAGGGTGCTAACACCTTCCCTTTCTATAATCTACCTCCCGAACCGAGAGCAATCTCTTTAAGGAATTTTTCTGTGCTTTTGTCCTTTCCATTTGGAGAAAATAAAAGACGGTGGCGACTCTTGCTTCCGCGACATTTCGCGAACCAGCGTTAAACAGTCAGTTCCAGATCCACCGATCACAAAACTGGCGACTCTGCTGGGGACTTAAACTTAAAGTGAGGTGTACCTTAGGATTAGTTCATAATTGTGTTTTCAATTGTATTGACTTGTCTGCTTTAAATTTGTGGGTTGCATGGGAGTTACATAGATCCTAACCCGGATCTGGGGATACCCTGTTTAGGTAGCATAAGCTGTGAGGGACCTGTCCGGCGTAGACCGACACGGGTGAAACAGTGGCTACGTTGGTGTGGCACCTTGGTCTGTACCGATATCCCTTGTGTTGCAACGAGGAGAATATGGGTCTTCTGAGGAGTCATTAAGCACCAACAACCTTAGAACCTTAAATGACACAACTTGGCCATTAGAACAGTAGCAGTATGCTACGCCCATTGAGGCTAAACTCTCGTGATGGTTCTGGCCGCAAGAAAAGATTGCGATGCTGGAGTTATGACCGATTGAGGGTAGTCAATGATATTGGGATCCTCTAAGAACCCGGTTACTTTGATAGGACAGGTATGAACCCACCAACTTCAAGAGGGTAATACCTAGACCTCATGCTGGCCTTAAACTCTAAGGGCTTCTCTTGTGTGACTTGCGTGCCTTCGTACTTGACTACTTGCATGCTTGTTATCTATCTGACACATGAACTACTTGCAGGTTTTGTTTATAGTCCTTAATTGGGACTCGTAACAGGGTTTACTAAGTCTCTTGCAGGTTTTGTTTATAGTCCTTAATTGGGACTCATAACAGGGTGTACTAACTACTTGCAGGTTCTGTTTATAGTCCTTAATTGGGACTCATGACAGGTTTTACTTGAGTTTCTTGCAGGTTTTGGTTTGCAGTCCTTAATTGGGACTCATAACAGGGTTACTTACATTACCCCCATGCATAGCATAACATCATACCATTGCATACATCCTGCATAAGGACTAACCCATTTCAAGGATCTCAAGGGTCTGTGATGCAGGTCATGATGAATCAAACATCTAGCAAGGGGCAAAGAGGATTTATTTTCCTCTAGCCAAAGTTGTCAGAGGCTATGACCCACTTGATATGGTGAGCTTTGACTCCTGAAGAAGGTTCCCCCAGCCAAGGTTGTTTGGAAAGCAAAATAAGGTTGATGACTTGAGTCAGGGGCTATGACCCACTTGATATGGTGAGCCTTTGACCCTTGGAAGAAAAGCTCTCAACAAATATGAAGTTCTTTCAATCAAGCTACCGGATCCAAATGCTAACAAATTTTCTGGTTTACCCCGCGAGGTCCTTGAAAACATTACATGCATGACATGCTCATCATTGCATAACAGGTATCCTTGTTGCAGGTCACTTACCTTTCTCGCTGTTTATTTCAGCAATGGCTTGCCCACAAGATAACCAGGACTTTCTTGCTCAAGAGACTCGGTTCGGGGAAATCCTCCTGAATCTATCCAAGGGGCAGGAGGAGCTAAGAACACTTCTCATGGAGACCTTTGTCAGGAACGGTGCTGAGGATGAAAAGCTGGAACACCTACAAGCTGAGGTGGATGCATTGAGGGTCCAGATGCTGGGGCAGGTGACTGCCATTCAAGGGTTAGCTCAAAGACAAGATGAGCTCTGGTTTCTCGTCAACCAATTGCTTCAGGGTAATCAACTGCTTCAGGGTAACCAACTGGGGCAAAAGCCTAAGGGTAAAAAGCCAGTCATCGTTCAACCACCTTTGAGACAAGGAGGTAAGGGGAGAGCTCCTCAAATGGCTCCAGTGTCACAAATTCAACATCGCAACCAACAAAAGAGCGAGAGAAGGCAGTTCACTCGGCTCATCATGACCTTATCCCAGATATTGCCACAGTTGCTGGAGACCAAGCTGGTAACTATAAAAGAAACTCCGAAGAACCAAAATACAACGTCACCCAAGTATAACCCCAACGCCCGCTGCGCTTATCACTCTGACAGCCCGGGGCATACTACAGATGATTGTTGGAGCTTGAAAAATAAGATCCAAGACATGATCGACGCTGGAGAGATTCAGTTTAAAGTACCCAAGACTCCCCACGTGATCACTGCTCCCTTGCCAAAACATGGCTAGGATTGAGAAAGTTTTGTTCATTCGAATGTTCAAGTTGCAATTCTCTTTTGTTCAAACATTTACTCATGTTAAACATTGTTATTTCTTTAATGCATCGCATATGTCTGTTTCGAAACAATATATTCGTATTCACTAAATGCAGATTATTTTCATATTTTTTCTGATGATCAACTCTTAATTAATAATTCCACGCCTCTTGAGGGAGGATGACGAAAACGATACCATAATCTACAGTATGCTTTTGAACAGACCCTGCTGATGAGGTACAGGCATTGTTTCAATTCCTAAACACTGGAGTTATAAGGAAGATAATCCCTCGTCAACCCCTCTGAGCCAAAGAAGTAGGAGTTTTTCTTTTCGAAATTTAAAACCCTTAATCATAACCTGGGGCAGGGTAGTCTCTCAGTTGATCCAAGTGCATAACGAATGGCACCAAAGAGGTCCTTACAAAACGAAAGACAATGATGGTTCCGAACAATCAACAAGGATAGGCAGTCATTATATCTCTCAAAATAAAAAAGCCCATTAAGTCAAAACCCATGAAGGAGACTTACAAAACTGGGGGCATCCCGCTGACTGTAATTCCAAAAAAGGAAACAGTTCAGGCAAAAAAGAAAGGGATAACAAAAATCAAGAAAGTGGTCTTACAAACCCTCAACAAGGAAATGATTGCCTATTCAGAATAAGTTATCAACATCCGAATCATCACCGGAAAGTCAGAGCAAAGACTCAAACAAGGTCTAACGTATGATCAACTGAGTTTAGGTTTGGAGAACATCACGAAGAGCGGGTGGGTACAAACAAGATTTGAGCCTTTATCCTTTGTTTCTTGAACCATGAACCAGGCCACGTTATAACCCTTAAAAGTCCTAGCTGAAGCATGGGTTAGTTCGAAAGCATACTGTTACGAAAGGTATCCTGACTCCTTAAGGCCTACGGTAAATACGGAGTTGACATCACGTTTTACAAACATTCCCTTGTTTTATGAAAAGAATGCATTTTCAAAATCTTCAAGACAGACATAAGCTTTGCATTTTTAACATAACCTTGTTTGCATATGACTTTTTGTTTGAACAACAGAGAAATTCGCACGATGAATACCTAGTGAACAAAAGCACTTCCAATCAAGGGGCACAACATGATCATGGTCCAATCATCTGGGGCAATCCAATCAAGATTCGGAGAATCTCTCAAAGGCCAAGTAGTCTGGGGCAAATCTCCACCTGAGTCACTTTGGGCACTCCAGCAACGAATCTTGCCTGATCAAACACCTTCTGGTGGCGTGGCAAAATACTTCCAACAGGGACAACTCCTTACATTCCCTGAACGTGGACATAGTCGAAAAATACTACGCATAATCAAAGACCCGCTAGGTTGACATACCTAGGCAAAAATTAGGGTTTCCCGGCGAACCAAAAGGGTTCGGGCAAAATGAAGGGATGAAATGAAAAATCTGTACACCCGGCAAGTCGAAAACCTGAAAAGGCGGCTTGGGCAAAAATGGGTATCCCGGTGGACTGAAAACCCGAAAGGGCGGTCCAGGCAAAAGTTAGGGATCAAAGCGTACGACTATGTCCTGTCATCTTGTCACCTGCCTACCTGAAGAAGGTTTGACCCTCAACAATTATCATCATCCCACAGGTGCCTCCCCCATAGAAACAGGGGCAATAATGAGTTGTCTAAGTAATCTGATTGTTCGGTCCTCCAAGGTACCAAGGTAGGTTCAGCTAAAGAACATAACCAAATGTCCTAATTCCCCAGAGAGTAAGTCAGCAAGTCAGTACACTCTTCTCCAAGCAAAGTTATCAAATCTTAAGGGAGTTGAGTATCCTCCCGTAGATCTCAACATTCCCCAGCAGCATATATTCTTAACAAGCATCCCTGACAGTCTTGGCCTAAAGATTGTTCCTCGGCGGTATACCAACATTCAAAGGAATCACTTCCCCCGCTGTTCAAAACTTCCCCAAGAGAGTCCAATCAAGTTCCCCAGGAAATTTGGAATTCATCTCCCCAAGCAGTAAGCTTATCCCCAGTGGATTCTGGAAGCTTATCCTCGCAGAGCACGAACTCGTCGCCCGGCTTTATTCAAAGAGTTATTTCCTTACCAGGATATAACTGGGTTATCCTCAGCCAAAAGCCACAGAGAGATCGACCTCGGCAAAGTCTTCTTATCCCCAGCGAAGTCTATTAACACTTCCAACTCCACAAGGGTATCCCCAACAAGTCTTCATCAACTCAACAAAGTATCTCTATCCCCACAGAGTATTGCTTCCCAGCAAGATCGCTAGAGTACTTTTCTTCCCTGCAGAGTAATTCATCCGCCAAGTTTATTCCCCAACGGAGTCATCTTCTCCTGCCGGTATTCTTGCAACTATCATCCCCAGCGGAAGCAATAAATCAATACTTCAACATCAGCCCAGGAGTAACTTCTCGGCACCCGTCAAGGATTTACTTTCCTAGACGAAAACATACATAAACATCACATACATCATCATAGCTTGCATAAACGCATCATATCTTACAAATCTCATTTATGTTGAGAACATCATTGCTTGAGCCACATCATACATTGCATATGACTGACCTTTACCTTTCAGGAAAGATTCAGTTAAATTCTCAATCATATTTCAAGACCTAGACCGGTTCAATTAATCGACTCCAAAGATCTCTTATCCAGTCCAAGGCCTTCTCTAGTCCAGCTAAATCGACCCTAAACAGATTTTTCTGATGAAGACTCAGTAGAAGCCATCCAAGGTTTTTCGCAGCGAACCTTCTCAAGAACTTCTTATTATTAACAGATGCACCTTCAGGGTATTCTTGAGCCTCAAGATACCTCTTTACCTCGTGAAACCAGGGTTTATCTGCTACCTCTTCAGTCTCGATGTCACAGCAATGTGCGGGTTCGTCCAACCTCTCAATGGTGATCTGGGGAGCTTCATTGTCCCACCTGACCTTGAACATAGAAGACATGGTAGCTAGTGCATCCGCTAACTGGTTCTCCTCTCTGGGTAAACGTTCAAAGGTTATCTCTTCGAAGTGCGGGAGCAATGTCAGTATATACTCTTTGTAAGGAATAAGATTTGGGTGCTTCGTATCCCACTCGCCTTTGATCTGACTGATCACTAAAGCGGAATCTCCGAATACACTCAAGAACTTAATCCTCAGGTCAATAGCAGCTCGGAGACCCAGGATACATGCTTCATACTCCGCCATATTGTTGGTGCAGTTAAAACATAATCGGGTGGTGAACGGAGTATGACAACCTTCAAGAGATATAATCAAGGCGCCAATGCCATTACCCAACGCGTTCGAGGCTCCATCAAAATACATAGACCATCGGGATCCTTCCTCGGGTCCTTCATCCGGTCCATGTTTTTCACAGTCGGTCACCAACATGATGTTCTCATCTGGGAACTCGAAATTCATGGATTGGTAGTCATCCATGGCCTGATGCGCCAAATGATCCGCCAATACACTCCCATTGATTGCCTTTTGGGTGGTGTATTAGATGTCGTACTCGGTTAAGATCATCTTCCATCTTGCTATTCTTCCGGACAAGGCAGGCTTTTCGAAGATATACTTGATTGGGTCCATTTTTTATATCAATAAGGTAGTGTGAGTCAACATATACTGTCTCAGCTGGCGAGAAGCCCATGCCAAAGTGCAGCAAGTTTTCTCGATCAGTGAGTATCGGGTCTCGCAGTCGGTAAACTTTTTGCTAAGGTAGTAAATAGCATACTCTTTTCGGCCAGACTCGTCATGCTGCCCCAGCACGCACCCCATTGAATTATCTAGCGCCGTCAAGTATAAGATCAAAGGTCTTCCTTCAACTAGAGGCATCAGAATTGGCAGTTCTTGAAGATATTATTTGATCCTTTTGAAAGCGGTCTGACATTCATCATTCCATTTTACCACTTTATCTTTCTTCAGCAGCTTGAAGATTGGCTCACAAGTAGCAGTCAGATGTGAAATGAATCTGGCAATGTAATTCACACGTCCCAAAAAGCCTCGGACTTCCTTTTCTATGCAGGGAGCCGGCATCTCATGTATGGACTTTACCTTGGGAGGGTCCACCTGAATACCTTTATCACTGACGACGAAATCCAACAGCTTACCAGGCCTTACTCTGAAGGTGCACTTGTTCGGGTTTAACCTCAACTTGTACGTCTTCAACCTTTCGAACAGTTTCTAGAGATGGTCAAGGTGTTCTTCCTCAGTTTGGGACCTTGCAATCATGTCATCAACATAAACCTCAATCTCATGGTGAATCATGTCATGGAACAAAGTGACCATGGCGCGCTGATAAGTGGCCCCAGCATTCTTCAATCTGAACGGCATGACCTTGTAGAAAAAGGTACCCCACTGTGTAACGAAGGTTGTCTTCTCCATGTCCTCGGGAGCCATCTTGATCTGATTGTAACCAGAAAAACCATCCATAAAGGAGAAGATCTTATGCTGCGCGGTGTTGTCGACCAGAACATCAATGTGAGGAAGTGGGAAATCATCCTTGGGGCTTGCCCTGTTCAGATCTCTATAGTCCACACACATCCGTACTTTACCATCCTTCTTAGGCACCGGAACAACATTGGCAACCCACCGCGGGTAAGAAGTGACAGCTAGAAATCCCGCGTCGAACTGTTTCATGACCTCAGATTTGATTTTCTCAGACATCTCAGGGCGCATACGGCGAACCTTCTGTTTTACCGGAGGGCAGTCTCTTTTAGTCGGTAGGCGATGTACCACAATATCAGTGTCTAAACCAGGCATGTCTTCATAGGACCAGGCGAAGATCTCAACATAGTCGCGTAGCATTTGTATCAATCGTTGCTTGACACTAGGCTCCAGATTCGCTCCTATCTTGACCTCTTTCATGTCTTCCTCTGTACCCAAATTCACTGACTCAACTGGCTCTTCATGAGGCTGTATGGCCCTCTCTTCCTGCTGTAACAGTCTAGCAAGTTCTCCAATCACCTTATAATCATCCTCACCTTCGTCCTCGGCTTGGTTGATTAGATTTTCAAAGTCATAACTGGCAGTAGCAGAGTTGTTATCAATGGGATCCAGAGTGGATATGGATCTGTATTATGATACGTGAGTGTGTGTAAGCGAATAGTTGTTTTGATAAAGCGGGAGACAGAAAAAGAAAAGAAAAACAAGGAGCGAAAATTTGTAATGCAATAAACGTCCAATGTTTTATTAATGATATATGAGATGACAAATAATAAGCCCTCACAAGCAAAGCCAAGATGCCTCGGGCAAGGCACCGGGCCGTACAGTTTCAAACTGTTTATTACAAACTTCAAAACAAAAGTCAATTATTATGGAATAAAAGAAACATGTATGAAGTCCTTCGTCGTCCATTTGCTTAGTCCATCATTAGTTGTAGGGTAGATCCAGTTGTCGACATCTGGATTCTCATCATCAACACCTTCTGTGGCGGAGACAACCTCAATAGCATTGATTCCTGAACCATGCTTGGGCATGGGTGCAGTTATGATGTTGACCTTCTCTGGAGCGTCAAACTCAATCTCTTCGGCTTCGATCAAGTCTTGTACCTTGTTCTTCAAGGCCCAACAGTTGTTTGTATCATGACCTGGGCCGTCGAAGTGATAGGCGCAGCGGGCATTCGGGTTATATTGGGGAGAAGTGGTGTTGGGGTTCTTCGGGGCTTCCCTCAGAGTTATCAGATTGGTCTTCAATAATTGTGGTAGAATTTGAGACAAGGTCATATTGAGTCGAGTGTACTGCCTTTGTGGTCTTTCCACCCTTTGTTGATTGTTGCATTGTGGAGCAACTGTGGGTCTTGATATCACTACTGCATTTACCGCTTGACAGTGTTCAGGTCTGCTTTGGCCCCTCGGGTTGTAGACTGCACTAGCTTCCTTCTTACCGGTGAAAGGTTTCTTTACTGCACTTGATGAAGTATCCTTCTGTATCTTACCACTTCGGATACCAGCTTCTACTCTCTCCCCAGTCAAAATCAACTCATTAAACCCAGATGACGAACTGTCGATCAGATGATTGAAAAAAAGACCAGATATCGTCCCTAGAAACATGTCAACCAACTCCCTATTAGACAAAGGGGGTTGGACTCTTCCAGCCAGGTCTCTCCACTTTTGAGCATAGTCCTTAAAACCTTCGCTTTCACCCATTGACATACCTAGAAGCTGAGTACGAGTGGGAGCAAGGTCGGCATTATACTGATACTGTCTGTAAAAGGCAGCAACAAGGTCCTCCCAGTTTCAAACATTAGCTCCTTCCAACTGATAAAACCATTCAAGCTCAGTCCCTGAAAGACTATCTTGAAAGAAGTGCACCCACAAATTTCTATCAGCAGTGTGGGGTTGGATTTTTCTGACGTACGAGCGGAGATGGAGTTTTGGACAGGATACTCCATCGTACTTGGCAAAAACAGGAGCTTTGAACTTATGAGGGATCACCACTCCAGATACTAGTCCCAGTTCTCTGAAATCCAAACTAGGGATCTTTTGAATCTCCATGGCACTCATACGGTCTTCTAACTGCTTGTACCTATCCTCGGCAGGAGGATATTGCTCCTCATCATAATCTGTATCATCATCAGAGATTGCAGGACTTGGGCCCTTTTCTTCTTCTTGGTTCTCCCCTTCCTTGGATGAAGAGGTCAGATCAGCTTATTGTTTCAACCTATCCCCAAACCTTTTGCCCATATTCAGAAGAACGACCTTCTTCTTCTTCTTCTTCTTCTCTTTCTCTTTCAGAATGAGAGTTTTTAGATCATGTTGCCCTTTAGCCAAGCTTAAGAACATCTGTTGGAATTGGGCGTTTTGTGCCTGAAGATCTTTGATGGCTTGATCAGAAGACATTTCATGCTGAAATAAACAGCAAAGAAGATGAGAAACCTGTAATGGTACATGTGATGATGTGCATGATAATGGGATGTGTATGTAATGATTTCAAAGACTTTGGGAGATTTAAATTTGCAAACCAAAAAATAAACAAACTTTATTATATTAACTAGTAACAAGGTTCAACAATGCCTTTGAGCCGTTACAAAGAAATAAATGGAAAAAAATCTAAACTAAAAAAAGAAAAATCAAAAATCCCATGGACGCTTTCCCTTTGTGCTGACGTAGTCATTGATCGTTCTTTCATTCTCGAGTTTCCTGGTGAGCTTCAAGATCTTCCTTTCTTGCTCATGATACTTTTCTCGGTAAGTATCCCTCTCCTCTTTCAGTTGAATCCAGGATCTCTGTAATGCCACAGGATCAGTGGGCATGTAAGGATAAAGGATTGTGTAAGGAATGCCCTCTTCATTGGTGGGTTCCACAATCACTGGCAACACAGCTTCATAGGGCATCCCAAGCTTTTGGGCACGAGCTCGGACCCATTGGAGATAAGGCTGCATAGGGAGAGAAGTCCTTGGTCCCAGCTCTTGGGGGTCATATCTGTTCACCATGCCCCAAGCTCGTATGAACCTCCGACGGTGCTCGTCTACGTCCTCCTTGTAGTCAAATGCAATATCCGTAATAAGTAGTTCATGAGGACCGTCTCTCCAAGCACGACTAAATTGCCGCAAAGCTAGACAAGGATTATAGGTTATCCCTCCTCTGATTCTAAGCAACGGGACATTAGGGTATCCCCCACAACGATCAATGACAACAGTGTCTTCCATAACCCTGGAACTCCAAAGAATGTCTGTATGGGCAAGTGACATTATCCTGTAAGACCATCTGAAACCTTCTTCATTCTTCAACACAGACTTGGGGAGGTGCGAAATAAACCACCTCGATAGCAGCGGCATGCAACACATGATAGTCCATCTTCTTCGTACAGTACGAGTATAGAGGGCATGCAAGATATCACCGAATAGAGTAGGCACAGGATTACGAGAAAGGAATATCTTAACCGCATTCACATCCACGAAGGAATCCGGATTCGGGAAGAGAACCAAACCGTAGATAAGGAGAGCTAAGATGTCTTCAAAAGCCTGAAAGTCCAAATTATCCCAGAATAGATGAGCTTGATCTATCAGAAACTTGGCTAAGAAACCTTCAACCCCACTTCGTGTTTCCCAATTGGACACTACATCAGCTCGTTTCATATGTAGAGTTGAGGCAATGTCTTCTGGTGTAGGAGTCTCTTCCATACCTGTGAAGGGCATCTGCTCAGGGATAAATATGCCCAATAAGTGAGAAAACTCTTCCAAAGTGGGAACCAGCTGATAATCTGGGAAGGTGAAGCAATGATGCATAGGATCGAAGAACTGGAAAAGCACAATCATCATCTTCTCATCAAACTTTGATGTAACCAAGCTAAGAAGCTGACCATGTCTTTTAATGAATGTGGAAGTCTCAGAAACTCTTGAGGCTAACTCTTTGAGTTGAGCAGGTATTTGCACAAAGTTAACTTGGATGGTCTTTCTGCGCACGGAAGCCATAATCTGCAAAACACGACAAAGATAAATTCGCTCGGTCTTTGAAATGGTTAGTATAATGAAGTATGCATGCTATGTTATGATGCATGATGTCATGATAAAAATAACAAGTATAGCAGATAACAGACATGGCAAAGGAATACAAGTCACACAAAAGCCCTTAAGTTTAAGGCATGCATAGGGTCAAAGGTATTACCCTCTTGAAGTTCAGTTGGTTTCAACCTGTCCTAGCAAAAGTAACCAGGTTCTAGAGGTTCTCAATATCACTGACCATCCTCCATTTGTCATGGTTTCAGCTCACGCAGTCTTTTCTTGCAGCCGGAACTATCTCGACAGTATGGTCTCAATGAGTGTAGCATCGAGTATCAACCAGTTCTCAGCTTTACACCGAGGTCGGCTATCTCACTACTTCCTAATGGCCAAGTTGGTCGATTAAAGGTTCTAAGGTCAGTTGATGCTTAACGACACACATAGCAGCCCCGTATTTTCCTCGTTTCTCCACAAGGGATACCGGTACCAGCCTATGTGCCACATCAACATAGCTACTGATTCAACCGTATTGGTCTATGTCGTACGTTTCCCTCACAGTTTATTGCTACTTACCTAAAAGGTGTCCCCAGATCCGGGTTAGGATCTATAGTAACTCCCAATACAAAACCCGTAAAAATAAAGCAACCAAAACAACCAAGAGAAGCAAAATATGATGAACTAAAATCCTAAGGTACACCCCACTTATTACGATCCCCGGCAGAGTCGCCAGTTCTGTGATAGGGTGGCAGAACCGACTATTTTGGAAATGCTGGTTTGCATTTTGCGTTTGTGTTTGCAAAATGTCGCGGTAAGCAAGAGTCGCCACCGACTTTTATTTTATCCAACTGGAAAGGAAAAAAGCACAGAAAAATTCCTTTTTCGAGATTTTGAGTACGGGGGGTAGATTATAGAAAGGGAAGGTGTTAGCACCCTTTCTATCTGTGGTTTTCCACGGGCTCTTAGGTACTTGCTCATCTTTTAAAATTGCTTGTGTGTGCTTGCTTTGAAAAGTTTTTATTTTACTTCGTTTTAACCCTTGCTTCTGTCTTCGAGAGTGTTACGAAGTGTTTTTGAAAACTTTGTTTGTAAAAAAGTGTTTGGTGTGAAAAGTTTGATTTTGAGCAAGTACCTACTAGCATCTACCTACTCGAAAAAGAATTGTTTATGTTCTTGTTTCCTTTAGACAATGCTACCGTATTATTGAGAAATAGGAAGCACCGTCTTTAGAGTTATAAGGGTCAATTCGAAAGGGACGTACGATCACTAAAGCAATGTTAGAACGTCTTAGTAATAACCCTAGTGTCTTAAGATCATATTCGAGGCAACATTTCCGAGGCAACATTTCCGAAGGGCGGCCACTAAAACACTATACTTAATGATCGTTTACCGAAGGCAACCGAAGTGAGAGTATACCCTAGGAGTGCGCATGTGCGAGTGATTTGATTTCAGTTATTATCTTTGCATATTAGGGTTTTCTAGCCATTTTAAATTAACATGCAATCTTGTCATACAATCCTATTAACATACATCTAACAGTTAATATTTGCGAGAATTAAAATGCGAGAAAATAAAAACCTACGCTATTACAAGGCTTCAGGGGAAGGATTACATAGCCAAAAAACCCATAAAATGATAAATAAAAGAAAATCCTAATTAAATTATTACATACTGTAAGCAGTTACATTAATATCGCAAAAATAATAAAACGCGTGCGATGAATTGAATGAAAAGGAATTAGGGTTTTGACCCCATCTAAACCTAATTGAAACTATAAAGGGAAAAATCATTTTTTGTTGTTTTTGATTGTTTTGAGAAAATAATATTTAATTGATTAAATAAAACCTAATTACTAATTAATTTTATAATTAAGAAGAAAAAAAATTAATTCAAACTATTTTTGTATTTTTGTGTTATTGAGAAAAGAAATAAAAATTAAATCACATGTTAACCCTAATTTTTTCTAATTGATTTTAATTACAAAAAGGTTAGAATTACCCTAAATTAAAATTTAAACTAATATTAAATTGAATTTGATAAAATAAAATAAGCCTAATTCTAAAGTTGTGAAATTGATTTTATGATTTTTTATGAAAAATAGAAATTAATTGTGTTAGAAACAATTTAAACAAATGAAATTAAATAAAAGAAAAATTAGAAAAGAAATAGAATGGGCCTGGTGGTTGAATAGCAAAGGAGGGGGTGTTGATGGCAATTGCTTGGCCCAACAATTCCTGGCCTGTTTGACTTTTCCAGATTCTGTATGTCAACTTGACTCAAGCGCATGGTGGACCCTCACGTGGGAAGCCTTGGATCTGGCATGCTGATGGCTTGGACGCCCAGATTTGGAGAGTGCATGATGGACTTCATGAGGTATCAACACACCTGAATACGCAAGGAAAAATAATATGAAACATTGTTGGGACCTGGGGATCGAACCCAGGTCCTTGGGCAATATCACCCTGCATGCTTACCATCTGAGCTGGCCACGTTAATTGTACATATGATAATTGTGATCGGTGGATCTGGAACTGACTGTTTAACGCTGGTTCGCGAAATGTCGCGGAAGCAAGAGTCGCCACCGTCTTTTATTTTCTCCAAATGGAAAGGACAAAAGCACAGAAAAATTCCTTAAAGAGATTGCTCTCGGTTCGGGAGGTAGATTATAGAAAGGGAAGGTGTTAGCATCCTTTCTATCCATGGTTATCCATGGGCTCTTAGATACTTGCTCATTTGTGTTTTCAAAATGGTTTGTTTGCTTTTCAACTGTGGGTTTTAAAAAGTTTCTTTGAAAATTTCAGTTCGACTCTTGTATCGGTCCTCAAGAGTGTTTGAAAAGTTGCTTTTGAAAGCTTTTTGAAAAGGTGTCGGTGTGAAAAGTATTTTTGATTTGTTTTGAAATTAGAGCAAGTATCAAGAGTCATCTACCTACCCTAAGGAATTCGTCTGTGTAAATGTCCTTTAAAGTAGTGCCATCCCACCATTGAGAGGTAGGTAGCACCACCGTTGGAGGTGTTCGGGTCAATTCGAGGTTCGGGACATGGTGATCACCAGAGCAATGGGAAGACACCTTAGAAGCTACCCTCATGCCAGGTTCCCGGATCATGAGGACTTACTAAGACATCCTCTACTCGACGATCACCTTTCGGGGCAAGGCAACAGTGAGGCGTACCCTAGGGGTGGTGTGTGCGATTTGTGTGTCGTTTTCAGATATTTGGTCCTTTGTCATGTTATTGGTGATCTAGCGTTTGTTTTTATTTTTTGTCCATACATTCTTTCATGCCATTATTTAACAGTTAAAGATTGCGAGAAGGTAAAAATTCTAAGTTATTACAAAAGGCGCGGGTCCACATCGCCAAAAATTTCTTGAACCCGATTTGACAGAAAAATAAAGAATTAAAAGTGCGACAGATTAGTTTACAAGGCCTTGGGAGAGATACAGAAATATTAAACGAAAAAGAAATAAAACGCGCGAATTAAATAAGAATTAAACGAGGGCGTTGGACCCTTTTTGCAAAATTAAATTAATGATGGAATTAATTGATTAAAAAAGAAAGAGAAATTGTTTTTGGTATTTCTTTGGTATTTTATGATTTTAATGAAAAAGAATTAACTAAAATTAAACCTAATTCTACAATTTTTATTTGTTAAGAAAAGATTAAATTTTGACCTAAAATTAACCCTAATTAATTTATATGCAATTTAATTACAAATATAAATATTTAATATTTTAATTATTATGAAAGAAAAGATAAAAAGGAACAAAAATTATCATAAACCCTAATTCTATATTTTTTAGATTTTTATTAAAAGAGTTAAAATTAAAACCTAATTTAAAACTAGTTAATTTATGAATTTATTTACAAAATATTAATTAAATAAATATATTTAATCTTTTTGTCTTTTCTGATTTTTTTATGTTTTTTATATATTATGCAAACACTAAATTAATTAATAAAACAAGAATTAAAAGAAAATAAAAATTATGAAAAATTATGAAAAATAAAGAAATTAAAGAAAATTTGCAAACCAAAGGGGGTCTGCCCCTAAAGTGGAGGTTGGTCTTTTAGCAATTTGGGCCCAGTTGCTCTTTGGCCTGATTGACTTCCATGCAACGTGTGGGACCTTTGACCAGGGTCCACCATGCTCTTCAAACCTGTGCCCTTGGATTGTTGAAATTGAACGCGTGGCAGGCTGGATGGTGGACTACATCGTACGCTCCTTGTGTTGAAACTGCATAGGATAACATTTGAAAGAAAAATAATATGAAAGGGTGGGGACCTGGGATCGAACCCAGGTCCTGAACATTACCACTCAAGCGCTTCACCAACCAGGCTATTTGTTTTCTTTGCATATATAATAACAAATAATGAATATAAAATAAACCAATGCGTTAGTGGATTTTTGGCGCGCGATTTTGAACGGACCAACCAGAACCGGCCACCGAGTCTTCTTCTTCCTCGTTCCTGAAACATAAAAACATAGGCCACGGTTTTCATAGTGTTCCCTTAGGCATGCTTTTGGAAAATAACGAATAGCCCAATGATGCTCATAAATTGAGCGCGAGGGTGGCCTTGTGATCGTCTAAACGCACTGAATTGGATGGCCTTGGTTTCACACTCCAATTTTTCCTCATTCAAAAACCCCCAATTCGGAGCTTCATGAACCCTAATGAACAACAATGGCATATTTGCATATAGTGCATAAAAATACAATTAATCCATATGGTTAGCTTCAGAATACATTACTCAGTATAAATACACAATCAAAATGCCATGAAAACGTCTAAATCTTGAAATACGATTTTGAAAAAAATATGAGAAAACTGGATTTCTGTATACCAATTCTGGGTGTTGGGATGATCGATTTTGATTGGAACACGTTCTATAATCCTCAAGGAAGCTAATGGAATCACTATTTGGTCTTGAATCGCCCTAGAACCAGGTTTTCAGAATTGAGTTTTCTTTGATAAATTTCAAGTTTGCCAATGGTGTTTTCTGCGCAGCTTAGTGGTTCTCCTTACTAGGGTTGCATTCTGAACTTATGTATGAGTGAATTAGGTCAAGAAATTTGATCAAAATCCATGCATTGATGGTTTGTGACATTTGATTTTCAAGCATTAGTTTTTCAATCTTTTTCATGCACTTTTTGTACAAATCATATCCAATCAATTCCAATTCTTCCATATCTGATCATGCACGAATTTTTTAAGATATTATATGCACAAAAAGATTTGAAATAGTAGGTTAAGTATTTTTCATGTATTTAATTGATTTAAATGAATTATTATTAATAAAAATTCAAATAAATAAATAAAAAATGAAGAAAAACTTCCCTTTGGGCCAAGTGGTCGTGCACATTCCTTGGATGATGAATTGTGGAAGAAAAATGGGCCCATTAGCAATTTTAGGTCATTTGAACCAATGTTGACTTTTCAAAATATCCAAAAATTTCCAAACTTCCACAAGGCATAACTTGCTCAATTTTTAAGCTTTGCTCATGTTCTTGGACATTTTGGAAAGGTCTTTGAGTCCTATAACCAATGCCTTTTATCCCATGTCATTTTGATTTACCAATCTCAAGTTATGGCCTTTGACTTAAAGTCCCTTTTTGTTGACTTTTGAAAATGACCTATAATGTTGAAATTGATAACTTTTTGTGAGAGCATTTCTTGGACTTGAAGTATAAAGATGAGTTGTAGGAAATGTCTTTCTCTTCAAAATGAGCTTTGGATGGAATTTTTCTGATAATCCATGTGAAAGTTATGCCCTGGTCAATTTATAGTTGACTTTTTCAGCTGTCCAAATAAGGAAACTTTTGCATCTTGATGATTTTTGAGCCAAGCTTTGAGAATCATGATCAAGCATTGATCAAATGATGTTTGTGGCTTCAAAATGAGATGTTGACCAAAAATTTGAACTTTTGACTGTCAAATGACCATTTTGCCCCTACAGTTGACTGTAGTGCAATTAGGGTTTCTGACTGTGCAATCTTGTGTTGAAAGTATTGAAACTTGATATGAGGATGCTTAACCATGTTTGTAGGCATATGAGACTTGATTGGACCTTTGGAAGCTTCATTTTCTTGATCAGAACCAAAACCCTAATTTTGACTGTTCATGAGGCTCTTACACTGTGCAACCCTTGGGGAGATTTTGAAGCTTGACTTGGCAATTTCTTGAAGAATATGGGAGGGAAAATTTTGGGGTACAACAGTTTTCCCTGTTCAATCTTCTTAGACCTGAGGATGCAGATTGGCTGACGTGCCTTTCGTAATCCGAGGGTAGAAGATGATTGAACACTAGAGTGCCCAGAAGTTTGCGCTCACATAGTAGCAGTGATGGTGGAATGGGCTTATAGATGCCATTTAGAGATTGATGAATAGGATGATGGGCTTATAGATGCCATATGGATATTGATCGCGTAAGAGATTCCTTAGCGAGAACCTGCATACCTGCAAAAGAAAAATGAGTACCTGACATGTTGCAGGAGCTGGTTTTCAGATGCTTTGTGTAGATATGTCCTGACTGGTCACAGGAGCCGAATCTAGAGCTTCAAAAGGTGATGAATGAACCAGGGGTGGTTACTACCTCAGCATGAACAGTGAGAGGACCTTGGATGACTTTAACCTCAACAGCAATCGTTGAGAAAATCTTGGTGGGAATTACCATCTCCGCAGGATCGGGGAGAGAACCATAGGCAATTATAATCTCAAAAGCGGACGTTTGAGAAAAACCTGGAGTGGAATTATCGTCTCCGCAGCATTGGGGAGAGAACCATAGGAAATTATAATCTCAAAAGCGGACGTTTGAGAAAAACCTGAAATGGAATTATCATCTCGGGGAGAGAACCATAGGAAATTATAATCTCAAAAGCGGGCGTTTGAGAAAAACCTGAAATGGAATTATCATCTCGGGGAGAGAACCATAGGAAATTATAATCTCAAAAGCGGACGTTTGAGAAAAAACTTAAATGGAATTATCATCTCCGCAACATTGGGGAGAGAACCATAGGAAATTATAATCTCAAAAGCGGACGTTTGAGAAAAACCTGAAATGGAATTATCATCTCGGGGAGAGAACCATAGGAAATTATAATCTCAAAAGCGGGCGTTTGAGAAAAACCTGAAATGGAATTATCATCTCGGGGAGAGAACCATAGGAAATTATAATCTCAAAAGCGGACGTTTGAGAAAAACCTGGAATGGAATTATCATCTCCACAACATTGGGGAGAGAACCATAGGAAATTATAATCTCAAAAGCGGATGTTTGAGAAAAACCTGGAATGGAATTATCATCTCCGCAACATTGAGGAGAGAACCATAGGAAATTATAATCTCAAAAGCGGACGTTTGAGAAAAACCTGGAATGGAATTATCATCTCCACAACATTGGGGAGAGAACCATAGGAAATTATAATCTCAAAAGCGGACGTTTGAGAAAAACCTGGGATAGAATTATCATCTCTGCAACATTGAGGAGAGAACCATAGGAAATTATAATCTCAAAAGCGGACGTTTGAGAAAAACCTGGAATGGAATTATCATCTCCACAACATTGGGGAGAGAACCATAGGAAATTATAATCTCAAAAGCGGACGTTTGAGAAAAACCTTTGATAACTTCTACTGAGTCTTCATCAGAAAAATCTGTTTGGGGTCGATTTAGCTGGACTAGAGAAGGCCTTGGACTGGATAAGAGATCTTTGGAGTTGATTAACTGAACCGGTCTGGGTCTTGAAGTATGATTGAGAATTTAACTGGATCTTTCCTGAAAGATAGAGGTCAGTCATATGCAATGCATGATATGGATCAAGCGATGATGTTCTCAACATAAATGAGATTTGTATGATGCGTCTATGCATGCTATAATGATGTATGTGATGTTTAGGAATGTATGTTTTCGTCTAGGAAAGTAAATCCTTGACGGGTGCCGGGAAGTCACTCCTGGGCTGACGTTGGCAAGTAGATCTTTGCTTCCGCTGGGGATGTTAATTGCAGGAATACCGGTAGGAGAAGATAACTCCGTTGGGGATAAACTTGGCGAATGGATTACTCTGCGGGGAGAGAAATACTCTAGTGATATTGCTGGGAGGCAATACTCTGTGGGGAGAGAGATGCTTTGCTAAGTTGTTGATAATAGCTTGTTGGGGATATCTTTGCTGTATTGGAAGTGTGAATAGACTTCGCTGGGGATAAGAAAACTGCGTTGACAGCGATCTTTCTGTGGCTTTTGGCTGAGGATAACCCAGTTATATCCTGTTAAGGAAATAACTCTTTGAATAAAGTCGGACGACGCGTTTGTGCTCTGCGAGGATAAGCTTCCAGAATCTACTGGGGATAAGCTTACTGCTTGGGGAGATGGACTCCAACTTTCTTGGGGAAACTGGATTGGACTCTCCTGGGGAAGTATTGAATTGTATTGGTTATGTTCTTTAACGGAACCTACCTTGATACCTTGGAGGACAGAACAATTAGATTGCTTAGACCACCCATTATTGCCCCTGTTTCTGATGTGGGAGAGGGAGATACCTGTGGAGGTGCTTGAGGACTGCCGATTTGACCAATCTTCTTCTGGTAGGCAGGTGACAAGATGACAGGACATAGTCGTACACTTTGATCCCTAACTTTTTTCTGGATCGCCCTTTCGGGTTTTCAGTCCACCGGGATACCCATTTTTGCCCAAGCCGCCTTTTCAGGTTTTCGACTTGCCGGGTGTACAGATTATTTTCATTTCATCCCTTATTTTTGCCCGAACCCTTTTGGTTCGCCGGGAAGCCCTTATTTTTGTCTAGGCATGTCAGCCTAGCGGGTCTTTGATTTTGCGTAGTATTTTTCGACTATGTCCGCATTCTCAGAATGTAGGGAGTTGCCCCTGTTAGGAGTATTTTGTCATGCCACCAGAAGGTGTTTGATCAGGCAAGATCCGTTGTTGGAGTGCCCCGAGTGACTCAGGCGGAGATTTGCCCCAGGCTATTTGGTCTTTGAGAGATTCTCCGAATCTTGACTGGATTGCCCCAGATGATGGACCATGCTCATGCCATGCCCCTTGATTGGAGATGCTTCTGTTCACCAGATATTCGTCGTGCAAATTTCTATGCTGTTCAAACAAAAGGTCATATGCAAACAAAGTTATGTCAAAAATGCAAAGCTTATGTCTGTCTTGAAGATTTTGAAAATGCATTCTTTTTCATAAAACAAATGAATGTTTGTAAAACATGATGTCAACTCCTTCTTTATAGTGAGCCTTAAGGAGTCAGGATACCTTTCGTCACAGTATGCTTTCGAACTAACCCATGCTTCAGCTAGGACTTTTGAGGGTTATAGCGTGGCCTGGTTCACGGTTTAAGAAACAAAGGATAAAGGCTCAAATTTTATTTGTACCCACCCGTTCTTCGTGATGTTCTTCAAACCTAAACTCAGCTAATCGTGCGTTAGACCTTGTTTGAGTCTTTGCTCTGAAATTCCAGTGATGGTTCGGATGTTGAACGTTTATTTGAATAGGAAATCATTTTTTGTTGAGGGTTTGTAGGACCTCTTTCTTGTCTGATTTTTTGTTATCCCTTTCTTTTTTTTTGCCTGAACTGTTTCCTTTTTTGGAATTACAGTCAGCGGGATGCCCCAGTTTTGTAAATCTCCGTCATGGGTTTTGACTTGATGGGTCTTTTATTTTTTTGAGATAATGACTGCCTTTCTTTATTGATTGTTCGGAGCCATCACTGTCTTTCGTTTATTTAAGGACCTCTTTGGTGCCATTCGTTATGCACTTGGATCAACTGAGAGACTACTCTGCCCCGGGTTATGATAAAGGGTTCTGATTTTCGAAAATAAAAACTCCTACTTCTTTGGCTCAGAGGGGTTGACGAGGGATTATCATCCTTATAACTCCAGTGTTTAGGGATTGAAACAATGCCTGTACCTCATCAGCGGGGTCTGTTCAAAAGCATAATGTAGATTATGGTATCGTTTTCGTCATCCTCCCTCAAGAGGCTTAGAATTATTAATTAAGAGTTGATCATCAGAAAAAATATGAAAATAATTTGCGTATAGTGAATACGA
The DNA here is from genome assembly GCA_948472305.1 of Vicia faba. Classification (NCBI taxonomy): domain Eukaryota; kingdom Viridiplantae; phylum Streptophyta; class Magnoliopsida; order Fabales; family Fabaceae; genus Vicia; species Vicia faba. The sequence continues at coordinate 186,933,531 of OX451737.1, read as the reverse complement.
ATATATTGCTTCAAAACAGACATCTGCGATGCATTAATGAGATAACAATGTCTAACATGAGTAAATGTTTGAACAAAAGAGAATTGCAACTTGAACATTCGAATGAACAAAAATTTCTCAATTCTAGCCATGATTTGGCAAGGGAGCAGTGATCACGTAGGGAGTCTTGGGTACTTTAAACTGAATCTCTCCAGCGTCGATCATGTCTTGGATCTTATTTTTCAAGCTCCAACAATCATCTGTAGTATGCCCCGGGCTGTCAGAGTGATAAGCGCAGCGGGCGTTGGGGTTGTACTTCGGTGACGTTGTATTTTGGTTCTTCGGAGCTTCTTTTAGAGTTACCAGCTTGGTCTCCAGCAACTGTGGCAATATCTGGGATAAGGTCATGCTGAGTCGAGTGAACTGCCTTCTCTCGCTCTTTTGTTGGTTGTGATGTTGAATTTGTGACACTGGAGCCATTTGAGGAGCTCTCCCCTTACCTCCTTGTCTCAAAGGTGGTTGAATGATGGTTGGCTTTTTGCCCTTAGACTTTTGCCCCAGTTGGTTGCCCCGAAGCAGTTGGTTGACGAGAACTCCGAGCTCTTCTTGTCTTTGAGCTAAACCTTGAATGGCAGTCATCTGCCCCAGCATCTGGACCCTCAATGCATCCACCTCAGCTTGTAGGTGTTTCAGCCTTTCATCCTCAGCACTGTTCCTGACAAAGGTCTCCATGAGAAGTGTCCTTAGCTCCTCCTGCCCCTTGGATAGATTCAGGAGGATTTCCCCGAACCGGGTCTCTTGAGCAAGAAAGTCCTGATTGTCTTGTTGGGAAGCCATTGCTGAAATAAACAGCGGGAAAGGTAAGTGACCTGCAACGAGGGTACCTGTTATGCAATGATATGTATGATATGCATGCAATGTTTTCAAGGATCTCGCAGGGTAAACAAGCAATTTGTTAGAGCTGGGATCCGGTAGCTTGATTGAAGGAATTTCATGCTGTTGAGGATTCTTCTTTAAGGGTCAAAGGCTCACCATATCCAGTGGGTCATAGCCCCTGACTTTAGTCATCATGTCTGGTTTTGATTTCCAAACGACCTTGGTTAAGGGAACCTTCTTCAAGAGTCAGAGCTCACCATATCAAGTGGGTCATAGCCCCTGACAACTTTGTCTAGAGGAAAATAAATCCTCTTTGCCCCTTGTTGGGATAGTTGATTCACCATGACCTGCATCACAAGCCCTTGAGATCCTTGAAATGGGTTAGGATGTGTGCAATGGTATGATGTTATGATGCATGGGGTAATACGGATAACCCTGTTATGAGCCCTTGTTAAGGACTGCGAACCAAAACCTGCAAGAAACTCAAGTAAAACTTGTCATGGGCCCCAATTAAGGACTAAAGCAAACCCTGCAAGAAACTCGGTAAACCTTGTTATGAGTCCTTGTTAAGGACTATGAACAAACCCTGCAAGAAACTTAGTAAGCCTTGTTATGAGTCCTAGTTAAGGACTATGAACAAAACCTGCAAGTAGTTTATGTGTCAGATAACAAGCATGCAAGTAGTCGAGTACGAAGGCACACAAGTCACACAAAAGAAACCCTTAGAGTTTAGGCCAGTATGAGGTCTAGGTATTTCCCTCTTTCAGTTTGTTGGTTCATACCTGTCCTATCAAAGTAACCGGGTTCTTAGAGGATCCCAATATCATTGACTACCCTCAATCGGTCATAACTCCAGCATCGCAATCTTTTCTTGCAGCCAGAACCATCACGAGAGTTTAGCCTCAATGGGCGTAGCATACTGCTACTGTTCTAATGGCCAAGTTGGGTCATTTAAGGTTCTAATGGTCTGTTGGTGCTTAATGACTCCTTGGAAGACCCATATTCTCCCTGTTTCAACACGAGGGATATCGGTACAGACCAAGGCGCCACACCAACGTAGCCACTGCTTCACCCATGTCGGTATACGCCGGACAGGTCCCTCACAGCTTATGCTACCTAAACAGGGTATCCCCAGATCCGGGTTAGGATCTATGTAACTCCCATGCAACCCACAAATATAAAGCACACAAATCAATACAATTGAAAACACAGTTATGAACTAGCCCTAAGGTACACCTCACTTTAAGTTTGGTCCCCAGCAGAGTCGCCAGTTCTGTGATCGGTGGATCTGGAACTGACTGTTTAACGCTGGTTCGTGAAATGTCGCGGAAGCAAGAGTCGCCACCGTCTTTTATTTTCTCCAAATGGAAAGGACAAAAGCACAGAAAAATTCCTTAAAGAGATTGCTCTCGGTTCGGGAGGTAGATTATAGAAAGGGAAGGTGTTAGCACCCTTTCTATCCATGGTTATCCATGGGCTCTTAGATACTTGCTCATTTGTGTTTTCAAAATGGTTTGTTTGCTTTTCAACTGTGGGTTTTAAAAAGTTTCTTTGAAAATTTCAGTTCGACTCTTGTATCGGTCCTCAAGAGTGTTTGAAAAGTTGCTTTTGAAAGCTTTTTGAAAAGGTGTCGGTGTGAAAAGTATTTTTGATTTGTTTTGAAATTAGAGCAAGTATCAAGAGTCATCTACCTACCTTAAGGAATTCGTCTGTGTAAATGTCCTTTAAAGTAGTGCCATCCCACCATTGAGAGGTAGGTAGCACCACCGTTGGAGGTGTTCGGGTCAATTCGAGGTTCGGGACATGGTGATCACCAGAGCAATGGGAAGACACCTTAGAAGCTACCCTCATGCCAGGTTCCCGGATCATGAGGACTTACTAAGACATCCTCTACTCGACGATCACCTTTCGGGGCAAGGCAACAGTGAGGCGTACCCTAGGGGTGGTGTGTGCGATTTGTGTGTCGTTTTCAGATATTTGGTCCTTTGTCATGTTATTGGTGATCTAGCGTTTGTTTTTATTTTTTGTCCATACATTCTTTCATGCCATTATTTAACAGTTAAAGATTGCGAGAAGGTAAAAATTCTAAGTTATTACAAAAGGCGCGGGTCCACATTGCCAAAAATTTCTTGAACCCGATTTGACAGAAAAATAAAGAATTAAAAGAAAATAAAGAATTAAAAGTGCGACAGATTAGTTTACAAGGCCTTGGGAGAGATATAGAAATATTAAACGAAAAAGAAATAAAACACGCGAATTAAATAAGAATTAAACGAGGGCGTTGGACCCTTTTTGCAAAATTAAATTAATGATGGAATTAATTGATTAAAAAAGAAAGAGAAATTGTTTTTGGTATTTCTTTGGTATTTTATGATTTTAATGAAAAAGAATTAACTAAAATTAAACCTAATTCTACAATTTTTATTTGTTAAGAAAAGATTAAATTTTGACCTAAAATTAACCCTAATTAATTTATATGCAATTTAATTACAAAAATAAATATTTAATATTTTAATTATTATGAAAGAAAAGATAAAAAGGAACAAAAATTATCATAAACCCTAATTCTATATTTTTTAGATTTTTATTAAAAGAGTTAAAATTAAAACCTAATTTAAAACTAGTTAATTTATGAATTTATTTACAAAATATTAATTAAATAAATATATTTAATCTTTTTGTCTTTTCTGATTTTTTTATGTTTTTTACATATTATGCAAACACTAAATTAATTAATAAAACAAGAATTAAAAGAAAATAAAAATTATGAAAAATAAAGAAATTAAAGAAAATTTGCAAACCAAAGGGGGTCTGCCCCTAAAGTGGAGGTTGGTCTTTTAGCAATTTGGGCCCAGTTGCTCTTTGGCCTGATTGACTTCCATGCAACGTGTGGGACCTTTGACCAGGGTCCACCATGCTCTTCAAACCTGTGCCCTTGGATTGCTGAAATTGAACGCGTGGCAGGCTGGATGGTGGACTACATCGTACGCTCCTTGTGTTGAAACTGCATAGGATAACATTTGAAAGAAAAATAATATGAAAGGGTGGGGACCTGGGATCGAACCCAGGTCCTGAACATTACCACTCAAGCGCTTCACCAACCAGGCTATTTGTTTTCTTTGCATATATAATAACAAATAATGAATATAAAATAAACCAACGCGTTAGTGGATTTTTGGCGCGCGATTTTGAACGGACCAACCAGAACCGGCCACCGAGTCTTCTTCTTCCTCGTTCCTGAAACATAAAAACATAGGTCACGGTTTTCATAGTGTTCCCTTAGGCATGCTTTTGGAAAATAACGAATAGCCCAATGATGCTCATAAATTGAGCGCGAGGGTGGCCTTGTGATCGTCTAAACGCACTGAATTGGATGGCCTTGGTTTCACACTCCAATTTTTCCTCATTCAAAAACCCCCAATTCGGAGCTTCATGAACCCTAATGAACAACAATGGCATATTTGCATATAGTGCATAAAAATACAATTAATCCATATGGTTAGCTTCAGAATACATTACTCAGTATAAATACACAATCAAAATGCCATGAAAACGTCTAAATCTTGAAATACGATTTTGAAAAAAATATGAGAAAACTGGATTTCTGTATACCAATTCTGGGTGTTGGGATGATCGATTTTGATTGGAACACGTTCTATAATCCTCAAGGAAGCTAATGGAATCACTATTTGGTCTTGAATCGCCCTAGAGCCAGGTTTTCAGAATTGAGTTTTCTTTGATAAATTTCAAGTTTGCCAATGGTGTTTTCTGCGCAGCTTAGTGGTTCTCCTTACTAGGGTTGCATTCTGAACTTATGTATGAGTGAATTAGGTCAAGAAATTTGATCAAAATCCATGCATTGATGGTTTGTGAGATTTGATTTTCAAGCATTAGTTTTTCAATCTTTTTCATGCACTTTTTGTAGAAATCATATCCAATCAATTCCAATTCTTCCATATCTGATCATGCACGAATTTTTGAAGATATTATATGCACAAAAAGATTTGAAATAGTAGGTTAAGTATTTTTCATGTATTTAATTGATTTAAATGAATTATTATTAATAAAAATTCAAATAAATAAATAAAAAAAGAAGAAAAACTTCCCTTTGGGCCAAGTGGTCGTGCACATGCCTTGGATGATGAATTGTGGAAGAAAAATGGGCCCATTAGCAATTTTAGGTCATTTGAACCAATGTTGACTTTTCAAAATATCCAAAAATTTCCCAACTTCCACAAGGCATAACTTGCTCAATTTTTAATCTTTGCTCATGTTCTTGGACATTTTGGAAAGGTCTTTGAGTCCTCTAACCAATGCCTTTGGTCCCATGTCATTTTGATTTACCAATATCAAGTTATGGCCTTTGACTTAAAGTCCCTTTTTGTTGACTTTTGAAAATGACCTATAATGTTGAAATTGATAACTTTTTGTGAGAGCATTTCTTGGACTTGAAGTATGAAGATGAGTTGTAGGAAATGTCTTTCTCTTCAAAATGAGCTTTGGATGGAATTTTTCTGATAATCCATGTGAAAGTTATGCCCTGGTCAATTTACAGTTGACTTTTTCAGCTCTCCAAATAAGGAAACTTTTGCATCTTGATGATTTTTGAGCCAAGCGTTGAGAATCATGATCAAGCATTGATCAAATGATGTTTGTGGCTTAAAAATGAGATGTTGACCAAAAATTTGAACTTTTGACTGTCAAATGACCATTTTGCCCCTACAGTTGACTGTAGTGCAATTAGGGTTTCTGACTGTGCAATCTTGTGTTGAAAGTCTTGAAACTTGATATGAGGATGCTTGACCATGTTTGTAGGCATATGAGACTTGATTGGACCTTTGGAAGCTTCATTTTCTTGATCAGAACCAAAACCCTAATTTTGACTGTTCATGAGGCTCTTACACTGTGCAACCCTTGGGGAGATTTTGAAGCTTGACTTGGCAATTTCTTGAAGAATATGGGAGGGCAAATTTTGGGGTACAACAATAATAAACAAACGTTATATGGTAAAAACAAAATAACAATTATCAAATGCGCAAAATTTGAATGTGTGAGTCAGGGAGTGCCACGTTATCCTTCTTCTTCCTCCCACCGTTGCTAAAAGTTTCTTGACTTTTACCTACGGTCACCTGGGTGTAGGTATAACCCTGTGCCTTTCCAAAATCCTATACAAGCATGATAAATGAAAAACAATGGTACTAATTAACTCGTTGCAACCTCACGAGCATCATGGTACCACTATCCATGGCCAATTGTCCCTGTACAGAAAAACCCTAAAAACGAAACAAGAACCCTAATTATGGTATCTTGATGTATAGTCAGCAAAAACGAAATTAAATGTAACCATTAGTTTGCAAATAACTCAAGGATTAAGAATATGTCAACGAATCATGCTAAATATGCCAGAATTATTGAATTCGATTTCAAGAAAATGTGAAAATCGTGGGGTACTTACAGTGCATTTCTGGATGTTAGGAAGCTTTCTAGTGGATGAATCTTGATCCTTGGATGTCCAGCAATTGATTGGAATTATTAGAATGCTTTGAATTGACCTGAAACGTGGAAATCAGTTTGCCACTTTTCTTGAATTTTTTGGAACTTGCCTTCTCTTTTACACGCCTCTAATCTCCTTGTTTTTGATCTGCCAATGTTCCTTATGTACCCTAGAACGAATTAGGGTTGCAAACTTGTATCAAATCTTTTCCAATTATGATCATTGATTCATGATTTGATCCTTTGTGCAAATCTTTCCAAATCAAGCAAAATGTAATCTTTTGTATCCATATGATCCTTGCACGATTTGATTCCATCTCCAGCTGTATAATAGACCTAAACATGCATAAAATCTCAAGCTTTGATTAGTTTTTGATATTTTCATGATTTTATTTTGATTTTATTTGATTTAATTGAAATAAAATCAAAATAAATGACAAAAATAAAATAATGAAAAATGGAAGGGATCATGGGTCGTGGGTCATGTTACAAACTCAATGCAAGCATAAAAAGTTGGGCCCATTTAGCAAAAAATGCAATTTTGGCCACATTTGACTTTTGGCAATTTTGCAAAAAATGTCAACTTTGCCAATGCATAACTCCCTCAATTTTGATCCTAGAGAGGTGTTCTTGGACTTTTTAGAAATCTTAGGATGTCCTCTAAGCAACCCTTTTTGTCTCATCTCATTTGAGTCTTCCATGTTCATGTATGAAGCTTTTACCCAAAAGGTGTTTTTGTTGACTTTTCAAAATGACCTATAATGTCCAAATTCATATCTTCTTGTGAGTGCATATTTTGAACTTGGGAGATGAATATGGATTGTAGGGAATTGCATTCTCTTAAAAATGAGATTTGGATAGGTCATTTTTTATAAAGTATGAGAAAGTTATGCTTGGTCAAAGTTGAGTTAACTTTTCCTACAAAACCCTAATTTAGCAACTTTTAGGGTTTTGATGAATTGTGAGCAATCCTTGAGGAATCATGATCAACACTTGATCAAATGATGAATAATACTTCAAAATGATGATGTTGACCAAAAATCTTGAAGGTTGACTGTATATGGGCCACAGTTGACTTTTGCCCTAGCACAGTCGATTTTCAGGCCTTTGAGCAATTGACTGAGCAAACTTCCTCTGCAAGGCTTGAAACTTGACATGGATGATCTTGAGAACATATTAGGACAATGGTGAGAATTTTGGATCCTTTGGACTCAAACATCTTGATGCAAAGTGAAACCCTAATTTGAGGTAGACTGCCTTAGGAGAGAGTTTGTCTGGTCAACCCTTGGACTTCCTTGGGCAATTTGAGGACCTCACTTGAAATGTATTGAGAAATATAGGAGGGAAAATTTTGGGGTACAACACCATCCCCCTTTTTTTTTATTCCACTTTTACCCTTATATGAGATGCACACTATTTTCGGACGAAATTTCCTGTAGAATGATTGAAATTCCGGTACCACCCATATTTTCGATACGCCCCTACAAAATTTCTGGTATGCATAAATTTTTGATAGTGTATTTAAACTTTCTGGTGTACCCGAAATTTCAAATTAAGTGACGGCTGAGATTTTACCGACATATTTGGATGGTTCTGATTACACTGGCACATTTGTGTGGTCTAGAATGCATCGTCATTTTTATAAATATGGGCATGTGTTATAGAGAAAATACATCTCAAAAAAATGTATCTTCCTCAATTTCTGATTAAGGCAGAAGTGTATTACAACGGAAATAACCCTCCTGTTGAATTCAAGCTTTCAGATGGCTCTAAATCCTTTGTAACCTTGAAAGAAACGTTGAATAATTTGTTGCCTGATTTCGATAACAGAAGGGTGACAAAGGTAGAGTTTCGGAAAGATTGGATTGATACAAATAGAAGGGTGAAATACAACATAATTGAGTTAAAGAATGATGAAGATGTGAAGGCCATGTGGAAATCGTTTCGTCGTAGGATAACTAAAGGTCTGAAACCATCTATCACGGGGGAGCTGAGGATGTGACTCTGAAATCATATATCAATGCCACCAGCTGGAGACTTTGGAACTGGATGAGGGATGCCTTGTACATAACCATACAAGCGTAGTCACCTCTCAGGCAAGTGTCTAGCCACATGGCTCTCCCATTAAAATGCCTTAAATATAAAATATATATCTCACATTGTCGATGAGGGTGATGAGATGTATATGGTATCCAAACGACATCCTCCAAGGTCAGAGCGTCAATCCTCCTTAGGTACTCCATCAAACCTCCTGGAATGGCTTGCTTGGCCTTTCATCTCCTCGCACATGGCTCAGATGCTTGAACATGCTGGATCTTCCGCTCGCAGATGTGAGGGAAGTGCTTGTATATCCAACACTGCAAAATAAAAACCATCAAATAAATACATCCAAATAATTAATAAAAACCATCAAATAAATTATAGTATACCTGTAAAAAGCTGAGGTAACCAACAAGTTGCCTGGTCTCAGGACGAGAAGCAACACCAAGTGTCGTGTATATCATGGTCAAGGCCGCCACTCCCCAAGCCCAACATGGAGTGTCAAGTGCGTTGAAGAGAGACAAGTATCAAACATCAATATAAACCCCAGACTTGTCAGCAAAGAGAGTACGTGCCACCAGAGATAGCATGTATGCCCTAGCGGCAGCCTAGTATCTTTGTGCCTCCACAAGCTACCCATACAACCTCCCTAGTCAAGAAATTTGAAGGTGAAATCCCCGAGTCTCACCAAACTCATGTAGCACCTGTGTCTCAGAAACCTCCAAATCATCCATAACCATGTGTACCGTCGTCGCCTAGTCCATACAAACTGGTGTAAAAAATGTACCAGCAATCAGAATGTGAAAGAGGACATCCACATCATCTAAAGCCACAGTCATCTCCCCAATGGAAGATGGAAGGATGATGTCTCTGGGTGCCACCTCTCAACAAAAGCTTATAACAAGGAGGCGTCCAGCATGGTCAAGGTGCAATAAGAAAACTCCATGAGATGGAACTCTCTAATGATCCTCCTCACCTCCTCAGGCATGGGACTCTCAGGGAATTTCTTCAACTTTGAACCATGAGAAGCAACCTTCAACACCATATGCTCCTGTAAGAAGCAAAAACAAATTATTGTACATCAAATTTTGTAAGCAAAAATGAAAATTATGTAATTAAACAAAACCAAAAATATATACCTCGCCATGCCATATCTTATAAGCGACATGGTCTGCAAATCCTGTCAGCACGGACATATCTGAAGGTCCTCCAGGGACCTCCATCAGTGTGTATTAGTGGCTCTGAAGACGCACAAGTCGTGGTGTCTATATCAGCGTGGGACACCTCATCAACTCACTCAACAACAACCTCATTCTCAACCTCATTCACCGCAGGCTCCACAATGTGCTCCTCAACTACCGGCTCCACAATTGGCACAAGAGCATGTACGTCTTCAGTAGGATCCTGTACCTCCTCGGTAGGAGCATGTACCTCCTCCGTAGGAGCCTGTACCTCCTCAATAGAGGATACTCTAACACCCCGATGGCGGGGTGCGCAGAATTGTGCCTGCTGCTCAGCCATTTGTTTCCGGTGAGAATCGATCAGAGGACGGCATCCAACCCATAGCTCTAAAGCATGTGCCTCGTCAGCCCTGGCTTCAGCATCAGCTCTATCAGTGGTATGTCCTGCAATAGAACCATCTCTGCCTCTAGTCTTCACTGCAAAATAAGAAAATATTAGAAAAATATAAACTACCGAAAATTTCTAAATTTCCGGTATTTTGTGACGTAGTAAAAATTTCAAAATTTCTGGTATAAATGATAAATGAAAATACTGGATATTTTGAAATTTCCGGTATGAAAATATCATATATTTTGAAATTTTCGATACAAAATACTGGAATTTTCACAAATCTACCGTAAATTCTTACTTGTTCACAAAATTTTTAATATCGCCTTTGAAATTTCCGATATCACTCAAAAAATTTAAAAATCCAGTTAATCAAGTAAATTTAAAATTTGTGGTGAATAATTTGAGTCTGCACAATTTAATCTTTTCATATCATTTGGGAGGTGCCGTGTATAATGTAGGGGGTGGCAAGTTATTTTCTCAAGGTTTTATATGCCCCCATTGATTTGTGAATATTCTTTTGCAATAACCAGGTATTAAATTTTTTTTTTTTGCAAATAACCATGTGTGATACGGTGGAAGAACCGACTGTTTTGTAAATGTTGGTTTGCGTTTTGTATTCACAAAATGTCGCGGTAAGCAAGAGTCGCCATCGAATTTTATTTTATCCAATAAAGAAAAAGGAAAAAGAACAGAAAAAACCTTTTTCGAGATGTTTCTGAGTACGGGGGGTAGATTATAGAAAGGGAAGGTGTTAGCACCCTTTCTATCCATGGTTTTCCATGGGATCTTAGGTACTTGCTCATCTTTAGAAATTGCTTGTGTGTGTTTGTTTTGAAAAAGTTTTGTTTTACTTCGTTTTAACCCTTGTTTCTGTCCTCAAGAGTGTTACGAAGTTGTTTTTTTAAAAACTTTGTTTGAAAAGTGTTTGGTGTGAAAAGTTTGATTTTGAGCAAGTACCTACTAGCATCTACCTACTCGAAAAAATATTGTTTCTGTTCTTGTTTCCTTTAGACAGCGCTATCCTACTATTGAGAAATAGGTAGCACCATCGTTGGAGTTGTAAGGGTCAATTCGTAAGGGACGTACGATCACTAAAGCAATGTTAGGATATCTTAGTAATAACCCTAAAGTCTTAAGATCATATTCGAGGCAACATTTCCGAGGCGACGTTTCCGAGGCAACATTTCCGAATGGGACTTTTGATCTTTGTTAGACAGGAGGGAAACCACTAAGACACCCTATACTTAATGATCATTTACCGAAGGCAACTGAAGTGAGAGTATACCCTAAGAGTGTGCATTGTGCGAGTGATTTGATTTCAGTTATTATCTTTGCACATTAGGGTTTTCTAGCCGTCTTAAATTATCATGCAATCTTGTCATACAATCCTATTAACATATATCTAAACAGTTAATATTTGCGAGAAATAAAACCTACGCTATTACAAGGCTTCGGGGTAGGGATTAATTACATAGCCAAAAAAACTCGTAAAACGATAAAAGAAAATCCTAGATTAAACTATTACATACTGTGAGCAGTTACATTAATATTGCAAAAATAATAAACGCGTGCGATGAATCGAATGCGAGAGATTTAGGGTTTTGACCCCAACTACCTAATTGTAATTTACAAGAAGAAATCATTGTTTTGTCGTTTTTGTGTCATTTGAGAAAATAAAGTTTAATTGAATAAATAAAAAAAAACCTAATTACTAATTAATTTTAAATAAGAAACATAATTAAATTAACCTATTTTGTATTTTTTGTTTTATTTGAGAAAGAAATAAAAATTAAATCACAAGTTAACCCTAATTTTTTCTAATTGATTTTAATTATATATAAAAAGTTAAAATTAACCTAAATTAAATTAAACTAACATTAAAATTAAATTTGATAAAAATAAAATAAAAAAACCTATTTCTAAATTTGTGAAACTTGATTTTATGATTTTTTTTTTGAAAAAAAGAAATTAATTTTGTTAAAAACGATTAAGCTAATTAAATGAAATAAAAGAAATAAATATGAAAGAAAGAAAGATGGGCCTGATGTTGTTTAGCAGAAAGGGGGTATGATTTGCAATTTTGGGCCCAACAACCTCCTGGCCCCTTTTGACTTTTCCAATCTTGTGCGCATGCTTGACTATGGCACATGGTGAACCTTCTTTGTGCGCGTATTAGATCTGGCCAGAAGTACATCATAGGGTTGATGTTAAGAGTACACGGAACACGCTTGAGGCTGGGAAGCACTGGATTGACCTGAAACTATTGAGAAAATAATAAAATGCACACGCCTGGGATCGAACCTAGGACGTGTGCATCAAAGACCAATGGCTTTACCACCTGCGCTGGCTTGTTTAGTTGTAATAATAACAAAGCAAATAAAATATAACACAAATCATGTGCCATGCTTCCTAAAACGCGCACAGATTCAAACGATCCACTCATAGACTGCCACGCCACTGTCTTCTTCGTTGCTTCCGTCGTTTTAGACAAAAGACTTTTACCTACGGACACCAGACGTAGGTACAACCCTTGTCCATTCCAAAATCCTGTACATGTATGATAAATCACAACCAATGGTACCAATCAACTCGTTGCAACCTCACGAGCATCATGGTACCATTATTAATGGCCAATTGTTCTTATATGAAAATTCCTAAAAACGGAGCAGGAACCCTAGCCATGGCAACTTGATATACAGTCAAAAAAATGCAATTAATCATAACCATTAGCTTGCAAACATCTCAAGGATGAAAAATATGTCTATTAATCATACTAAATATGCCATAATTAATGTATTCTAAATCAAGAAAATATGGAAATCGTATGAACCTTACAGCGTGTTTCAAGGCGTGAGGAAGCTTGCTAGCGATTGAATCTTGATCCTGGGGAGTCTAGCAATTGATTGGTGTGACTAGAATGCCTTGAGGTGGCCTGAAACCTGGAAATAAATTTTCAACTTTTCTTGAATTTTTTGAAACTGGTTCTTTCTCTTTTCACGCCTCTAGCCTACTATTTTTGGTCTGCACTTGTTCCTTATGTATAGTAGAATGCATTAGGGTTACAATTCTGTATCAAATCTCTTCCAATTATGAATATTGATTCATGATTTGATCCTTGTGCAAAATCTTTCCAAATCAAGCAAATCCAATCTTTTTGTGTCTATTTGAACCTTTCACGATTTAATCTTGTTTCCAGTTGTGTAATGAACGTAAACATGCACAAAATCTCAAGATTTAATTAGTTTTTGATATTTTCATTATTTTATTTTGATTTTATTTGATTTAAATGAAATAAAATCAAAATAAATAAAAAAAATAAAAGAATGACAAGTGGAAAGGCTCATGGGTCGTGGGTCACATTACAAACTCAGTGCAAGCATAAAAAAATGGGCCCATTTAGCAAAAAATGAAATTTTGGACACTTGACTTTTGGCAATTTTGCAAAAAGGGTCAATTTGGTCAATGCATAACTCTTTCAATTTTGACCCTAGATAGGTGTTTTTGGACTTTTTAGAAATCTTAAGATGTCCTCTAAACAACCTTTTTGGTATCATCTCAACTGAGTCTTCCATGTTCATGTATGAAGCTTTGACTCAAAAGGTGTTTTTGTTGACTTTCCAAAATGACCTATAATGTCCAAATTCATATCTTCTTGTGAGTGTATATTTTGAACTTGGGAGATGAAGATGAATTGTATGGAACTACATCCTCTTCAAAATGAGATTTGGATGGGTCATTTTTGATAAAGTATGAGAAAGTTATGCTTGGTCAAAGTTGAGTTGACTTTTCCTACAAAACCCTAATTTAGCAACTTTTGGGTTTTGATGAATTGTGAGCAATCCTTAAGTAATCATGATCAAACCTTGATAAAATTATGAATAATACTTAAAAATTAGAATGTTGACCAAAAATCTTGAAGTTTGATTGTATGTGGGACATAGTTGACTTTTACCCTAGCAGAGTCGATTTTCAGGCCTTTGAGCAATTGACTGAGCAAACTTCCTATGCAAGGCTTGAAACTTGACATGGATGATCTTGATAACATATTAGTACAATGGTGAGCATTTGGGATCCTTTGTACTCAAGTATCTTGGTGCAAAATGAAACCCTAATTTGAGGTAGACTGCCTTAGGAGAGAGTTTGTCTGGTCAACCCTTGGACTTCCTTGAGCAATTTGAGGACCTCACTTGAAATGTATTGAGAAATATGGGAGGGAAAATTTTTGGGTACAACACCATGTTTCAAAGAAAATTACGCAAATAACCATGTTTTAGAAAATCCCACAAAGGAGGATCCAAGTGATATCGTGCATGCATTGATCCATTTGTCCTAGGCTCCATCTCACTTGGCGCATGCACTCTATTTTAGCCAAGAGAGATGGCGTGTGCACTCTAAAAGTGGGAGGAGGCGCCATCTCACTTGGCTCCTATGGCAAAATGCATTTTTTATAAATAATTCCTCTGTTTCTCCGTCATTCTTCACACTTTCTCGCACTGTCTTATTTTTTTTCTCTGTTATTTGCGTCATGACATCACCCATGATTTTTATCAGAGATAGTTACGTTATTTTCTCGGCCACCAAACCTCCGATGAAAATGAAATTTTGGTACATTCACTCCATGGAGCGTCTGAAGAGGGAGTTGATGTGATGGCTAGAGGGAGACATCGAGGATGGGGAACAAATTAGAAGGATCCAGCGAAGAAGAACAACCACCTCACTTGCGACAGGAAGACCTAATTTTTGGTTGGAGAAAGTCAAAACAGACAGCGACGTAATGTTGATGATGCATGAGTCAGATGAAATTGTTTTAACGGTTGTAATTTCGTAGACGGTTTATCGTGTTTTATTTGTTGTTCGCGCAAGGTTTATTGTAACAAATGCTCTTAATGAAAAATCGTAATGTTTATAACTTAAAAAAGTAAAGATGTTTTGTAATACAATTTTTATGTGGTTGAGTTAGTAGCCCGAGTCGGACAATTTTTGTGATTGTGTCTGACCTGACGACATAAACCACACTTTCTTTCCAGCTTGTCAAGGGAGTCTATTTCAGTTGTGATGCGCTTGCTTTTGGGACGACCCTTTTTATTCCTTCACATTTGGTCATTGTGCCATACTATTTCACCGTCGTATGCAGGCTAATAATCAGGTTTTGCTACCAAAGGGAAGTTGTTGTTGTATACGTTGAGCAAGGTTTCAGACTAGTAAATGGGAGACAGAAGTTGTAATGTGTCTTGATGAGTATAAAAACATGCATAAATGACACGAGAGCAAGGCATACTAAAGGATTCAAACTTGCCACAATAGCACCAACGAGAAGGTAGTATAACCCTATACTCTTGTCTTGGCAGCCCCTCGTTGTGGTTGATTGTCTCTTTGATAATGAAGTTGTGGCTTTGTCAGTCAAACCGTATAACCAGATGGGTGTTGGCTTTGGCACTTTCTTCCTTAATATAATTCATGCAACTTTCACTCCATAGTTATCCTGATTGCAACACAGCATTCCATATTTCACCTCTTTTGGAAAACAACGAAGCCATTCTAAAATATGTTGATTTAACCAAAGCAGTTACTGGGAGGTTTCGTATGCCTTTGAATACCCTGTTCATGGATTCAATCAGATTTTTTGCCATGTGGCCCCATCGTTATCCATTTTTGTATGACCTAGTCCATTTCTCAACCGGAATGTTATCGATCCACCTACCAGTGTCCGAATTTGACAATCGGATATCATTGCGATAATATTTTAATGTAGGTCAATGCATACCCTGCATTCATAATCTCTTTCCTAAGAGCTTTATCTTTGATTTCCCTCGTGAAATTTTAGACGACATGTCTAATGTAATAGACATGCGTAGAAGGAGGGTCATGTCAATCGTTTGCAGGATTGTTGTATGCACTCTCAATAGATGCATGTCTATCAGAGATCAAATAGAGATCTGGTTAAGGAGCCACGTGTGTTCGGAGATTCTTGAGAAATAAGCTCCAAGCACCACCAGTCTCTCCCTTGACTAGGGCAAAGGCAATTGGGAAAATGATGTTGTTGTCATCTTATGCAACTGACATCAGTAGTGTGCCTTTGTATTTCCCATACAACAAAGTCCCATCAATTTGAATAATTGATTTGTATGACGCAAACCCTGTGATGCAAGGTTGAAAAGCCCAGAACACTCGATTGAATATTCCATTTCCGGTGATTTGACTACTATCTGGGGCGTACGCCGACAATGTTTCCATAATGTAAATAGTACCCGAAGAATAAGTCTGAAGTGCATTCAGGTAGCGAGGTAGTTCTTTGTATGACTCCTCCCAGTTTCCATATACCTTTTCAATCACCTTGGTCTTTGCTAACCACGCCTTTCGGTATGACAGAGTATAGTTAAATATCATAGTGATGTGAGAGATTATGGTTTTCACCTTCAATGATGGATCGTTGCTGAAGAGGGGTAGGATTTCTTGACATATAAGATCATAATTTAGTTTCTGATGATCAAGTGATTGAGTAGAATTGACACACGTGTGGGTGGACAAAAAACCTATGACCCAACAATCATCTCTTAATATGTATGATGCAGTGAGCTTGAATATACAATCTGGGTGGATACACTTGATCTTGTACATTTTTGGATTTATACGATCTACCTTAAAATCGATCGAGTTGAGCATGTGAAACTTTTTTATGGCTCAGATACATTCTTCTCT
This sequence comes from Vicia faba, assembly GCA_948472305.1. Lineage (NCBI taxonomy): Eukaryota > Viridiplantae > Streptophyta > Magnoliopsida > Fabales > Fabaceae > Vicia > Vicia faba. The sequence continues at coordinate 186,916,872 of OX451737.1, read as the reverse complement.
ATTACGAAATTTGTCTTTCTCTTTTAAGTTTTCATCCGACTGCATATACGGATTGAAAAATAAATCAGATGACGGTTCATCTCTGCCCATGTTGAAGTTTTTCATGTATGGAGGTGGTGTGTAGATCTCGTTCGAAGGTATACCAGGTATCTCATCGTCTTCAGAATCATCGTTGACCATGTCGTCAAACTCTAACTCATCATCTTCTTCTTCTTTGTCAATGACATCTACTTCTGCTTGTTCGGTCTCGAGAGGATCAACCACTTGTGACAGTTGAGGCTCTCTCAGCATAATGTACAACTCAATAGAGTCGTACCCATAATACTCATGACTGGAAAACATATTCTGGAGGTCCTCGTCATCTTGAACCTCAAGCTTATAAAATATTATTTGGTTGTTACCAAAAAAAACGGATTCTGATAAAAGATTTGTGTCACGGGACCTCGTCCAAGTTTGGCCTCCAATCGTTTTTTGAAATACAAGAAATTGGCTTTCTTGTTTAAACAAAATAGGATATTCTCAGTGTCTCTAAACAAAAACCCAGAGGTGGGACAAATGTATGTCTCACCGTTGAAATGTGCACTGATCACATATTATGGTGCAGAGGCCATTGTGTTTGACTGTTTGAAGGTTTGAATGTTTAAGTGTTTGATTGTTTGAGTCTTTGAGTTAATTGTTTGAATTTTTTAATGTTCGAGTGTTTGAGTGATTGAGCGTAGAAGTGTTTTGATAAATGTAGGATTAAATAGGTTGTACTGAATTTGAATAAAACAACAGTAAGCAACCTCTAATTCGCCAACTGGGATGTCCAATCGTATTACATGCATGCAGAGATGCCTTCCCCAAGGCTGTCACCTAGCCCGCACCTACACTGCAACCCATGCCACCTATAATTCGCCAACAGAGATGGCGACACCTTTCATTTTTGTACTCATTCTCCAAGTCCAATGGCGCCTCCCTACACGTCCAATCGTATTACATGCATGCAAAGATGCCTTCCCCAAGGCTGCCACCTAGCCTGCACCTACACTGCAACCCATGTCACCTCTAATTTGCCTACAGGGATGGCGATATCTTTCATTTTTGTACTCATTCTCCAAGTCCAATGGCGCCTCCCTACACGTCCAATCGTATTACATACATGCAGAGATGCCTTCCCCAAGGCTGCGGCCTAGCCTGCACCTACATTGCAACTGTTGTACCCCAAAATTTCCCCCCCATAATTTTCAAGACATGTCAAGAATAATCTCCAAGTTGCTCAAGATGGCTCAAGAATTGGACAGTCAAATCATCTCCTAAGGCAGTCAATTCAAAATTAGGGTTTTGTGTTGCATCAAGGTACTTACATCCAAATGGACTCAAATGTTCCCCAATGCCTTAATATGTTCTCAAGAATACATGTCAAATTTCAAGCCTTGCAGAGGAAGTTTGGTCAGTCAATTGCTCAAGAGGTCCAAAAATCGATTGTGCTAGGGAAAAAGTCAATTGTGGCCTACAAATAGTCAAACCTCAAGATTTTTTGTCAACGTTCTCATTTTGAAGGATAATTCATCATTTGATCAAAGGTTGATCATGATTCATCAAGGATTGCTCAAGATTCATCAAGATTCAAAAGTTGCTAAATTAGGGTTTTGTAGGAAAAGTCAACTCAATTTTGACCAAGCATAACTTTCTCATACTTTATGAGAAATAACCCATCCAAATCTCATTTTGAAGATGATGCAATTTCATACAATCCATCTTCATACCCCAAGATCAAGAAATGCTCTCACAAAAAGTTACAAATTTGGACATTATAGGTCATTTTTGAAAGTCAACAAAAACACCTTTTTTTCCAAAGCTTATAACTTGAGCATGGAGCACCAAAATGAGATGAGACCAAAACGGTTGGTTAGAGGACATCTCAAGGTTTCCAAAAAGTCTAAGAACACCTCCAAAAGTTCAAAATTGAAGAAGTTATGCATTGTTGAAGTTGGGCATTTTTCCAAAATTGCCAAAAGTCAACTATCCTCAAAACTCCAATTTTTGACAAAAGGGCCCACTTTTTTCCACTTGATTTGATCTTGTCACACAACACACGTGTCCTATCTTCAATTTCATGACCAATTATTAATTTTTCTATTTTATTTGATTTTTATTGATTTAATTCATTTTTAATCAATTTAAATCAAAATAAAATCCAAATCTTAATAGCTTGATATCTTTTTGATCATTACAGCTTTCAATTATCATGATACACCCAATCAAATTCGTGACAAGCCATATCATGCATAAAATCTTGGATTTGGAAAGAACTTGAAAGCCTTTAATGGAGGAATCATATCATATCTCAAATCATCAATATACATGGATTCAAGGCCCAATTTTTAACCTAATTGATTCCATTATACATGTACAAGCTAGAGCACAAGAGAACACGACCAAAAAGCTGCAGAAACGGCCAAACCAAAATTGAAAAAAGCTTGAAAAAGTGTGAGATCAAAATCTTGGTTAGAGCTCGATTCAATCCAAAATATCCACGTAGCTTCCTTGCCTAACGTTCACTGAAGCCAAAGCGATCAAAACCAAGTCTTGAGACCTCCTAAATCACGTTGTAAGTACTCAAGAACATAGCCCTGTACATGGAATCGTGAATCCATTTTCTTGCATCCTTTTGCCAAAAAAAATTGTATAATCATGCTTGCCATTCAATTTCTAAACATTCTGTATTGTTTGATTTCATTTTTGTGGCCTATAACTATGTACCCGAAGCTAGGGTTTGTGTTCTTTTTTTTTAGGCATTTTTTATACAGGCAAAATCAGGATGAATAACGACCATGGATTTGTTCAGGGAAGAGAGACGAACACAATGATGGTCTTAGCTTGCATTTTTGTGGCCTAGAACGAGTTTTAGAAGCAAGCCACGGATCTTCCTGCGGATAAAAATCCGCAGGTAATGAAACCAGAGATTTGTGAAGAAGATGACTACGCGTCCTCTTCCCATTGGCTCGTTCAAATAAATTTAGCGCGTTGTTTTTTATTTCCAGTATATTGTGTGTTTTTCCCTTATAATATTACTCATCTATTCTAATAACAAAGAAGCAAGTCAGATGGGTTGGCAAACGCGCTAGTGGAAAACCCCTTGGGACCTGGGTTCGAATCCCAGGACCCCCCAAACTTTGTTGCATTTTATTTTCAGGCAATTCCATGCAGCATCAGGAGCGTGACCTACCATAAGCCTCCATCCAGATGATTGCCAAATAGCTTCAGATCAAATCCAATGGCTAGGAATGAAGGACTATCATATGTCCAAGTCAACAAACGCCTAGGGAATTGGCAAAGTCAAAGCAGGCTTGAACGTTTTGGGCCTCAAATTGCAAATCCAACCTCCCAGTCTGGGCCCAGCACCCCCCTATGGGTTTATTTCTTTTCCCTTTTTTATATTTCTTTTATTTAAATTGTTTTATTATTTTATTGTTAATTAACTAATTAATAATTTTCCTAATAAAATCAGAAAACACAAAAAATATTATTATTATTAATTTCATTATTTTATTTTTGTAAATAAATATTAATTAATTAACTTAGTTTTAAATAGGTTTAACATTTAATTATTTTTTTGCAATAAATTAAAATTAATGTAGAATTAGGTTTTTTAATAATTTTAATCACTTTATTTTATTTCCTTAAATATAAAAAATCCAAAAAAAATTTCATTAATTAATTAATTTAATTATTAACTTAGATTTAATTTTTTAATTCAAAATAAGCAAAAATCTTTTCTTTAATAAAAAAAAGGGGTCAAAACCCTAAAAAATGCGCCGTCTTAATTTTTCGCACGCGATCCATATTTCCGATATTGTAATTGCTTCCAGTATGTAATAAATTTTAATTAGGACTTTAATTTATCGCTTTATTTTTACTTTCCGCAATTTAAATTAAAGGGTTTGTTTTTGGCGATGTAAATACCCGACGCCTTGTAATAGCTTAGATTTCCGCAATTTAAATTCCGCAACTATTAACTGTTAGATGTTTGAATAATAGGGAATGCATGACAAGATTCAATGTATGAACTTAAAATCAACATAGATCACCCATGACATGTACAAAGATAAAATTAACCAAAATAAAACACTCGCACATGCGCACTCTTAGGGTACACCTCACTTGTTTGCCTTCGAATGTGATCATTGAGTATAGGAAGTTTTAGAGGTCGCCCTCTTGTCCAAAGATCATAACTTGCCTCGAAACGGTTGCCTCGGATGAAATGATCTAAGACATTAGGGTTACCGCTAAGGCGTCCTAACATTGCTTTAGTGACCACACGTCCCTTAATCAAATTGACCCTTAAACTCCAACGACGATGCTACCTACTCATCAATAGTGGGCTAGCATTATCTAAAGGACATTAGCACAGTTTAATTCCCTTTTCGAGTAGGTAGATAGTTCTTAAGTACTTGCTCCTTTTAAAAAAACAAAATAAAACTTTTCGCACTTACACCCCTTTCAAAACAAAACTTCTTTCAAAACCACAAACACAAAGAAAAGCAAATTTTGAAAACACAATGAGCAAGTACCTAAGAGCCCGTGGATAACCACGGATAGAAAGGGTGCTAACACCTTCCCTTTCAATAATCTACCTCCCGAACCCGAGAAACATCTCAAAAAGTAATTTTTCTGTGCTTTTTTCCTTTCCTTGTTGGATAAAATAAAAGACGGTGGTGACTCTTACTTACCGCGACATTTTGCAAAAACAAACGCAAAACGCGAACCAGCATTCCAAAACAGTCAGTTCTCATTCCCACCGATCACAGGACTGACGACGCTGCTGGGGAATATTTTTATAAGTGAGGTGTACCTTAGGATTAGATCATTGTTGTTTTCAATTGTTATGCTTTGTATGATTTATCTTTGTGGGCTTGTATCGGAGTTTATATAGATCCAAACCCGGATCTGGGGATACCCTTTAGGTAAGTAGCAATAAACTGTGAGGGAATTGTCCGGCATAGACCGACACGGTTGAAGAAGTAGCTACGTTGGTGTGGCACTTTAGTCTGTACCGATATCCCTTGTGTTGGAACGAGGAGAATATGGGCCTTCTAAGGGGTCATTAAGCACCAACTGACCTTAGAACCTTAAATTGACCAACTTGGCCATAGAACAGTAGCAGTATGCTACACTCATTGAGACTAAACTCTCGCGATGATTCCGGCCGCAAGAAAAGGTTGCTAAACTGGAATTATGACCGATTGAGGGTAGTCAGTGATATTGAGATCCTCTAGAACCCGGTTACTATTTTTAGGACAGGTTTAAACCAACTGAACTGAAAGAGAGTAGTACCTAAGCTCCTTGCCAGCCTGAAATCTAAGGGCTCTCTGTTGTGTGACTTGTGTGCCTTTACCATGTTTGCTTTTTGTGGATACTTGTGGTGTGCTTACTATCATAACATCATGACATCATAACATTGCATACCTCTTGCATAAGGACTAACCTATTTCAAAGACAGGAGGGATTCATATTTGTTCTGTTTTGTAGGTCACCATGATGCCCATGCGTAAGAATACCATCCGGATCAACTTTGTCCAGGTCCCTACCTTGCTTAAAGAGTTGGTTGCCAAGATGCCTGACACTAATTCCTTCATCAGGAGGCATGGTTCTCTTCTCAATTTGGTCACCTCCAAATTGAACGAGCAGATGATGAGTGTCCTGGTCCAATTCTACGATCCGTTGTACCATGGTTTTACTTTTCAAGAATATCAGTTGGTTCCTACCCTAGAAGAGTTCTCTGAGCTGCTCGGTATCTCTGTTCTGGAGCAAACCTCGTTTACTGGTTGGGAAAAGACTCTTAGGCCCGAAGAGATTTCCGCAGCCCTTCATTTGACCAAAGAAGAGGTAATGGCTAATTGGGAGACTAAGAGTGGAGCAAAGGGATTTCTGACTAAGTTCTTGGTTGGCAAGGCTAACTACTTCTGGGATAGCCTAGACTTTAAGGCATTCGAGGATATTCTGGCTCTTCTGATTTACGGCTTGGTACTATTTCTGAATCCTGACACTTTTATTGATGTGAATGCTATAAAGATCTTCATCTCTCAGAACCCTGTACCCACTCTCTTGGGTGACATTCTTCATCAACTCTATGCTCGTACTGCCTGAAAGCGGGGAACCTTGATATGTTGTGCTCCTTTATTGTCGAGGTAGTTTATTTCGCACCTCCCTAAGTCAGTATTGAAGAACAAAGAAGGAATGGGCTGGGCTTATAGGGTGATGTCTCTTTCTCATAATGACATTATCTGGACTCTCAAGGGTATGGATGAGGTGACTATCATTGATCGATGTGGAGAGTATCCTAATGTTCCATTGATAGGAACCCATGGAGGAATTTCTTACAACCCATGCTTAGCTCTCCGTCAGTTTGGAAGAGCCAGAAGAGAAGGACCTCATGAGATGCTAATGCCTCATATCATCTTTGATTTTCAAGGGGATAGCGATGAGCAGCTTCGCAGATTCATAAGGGCTTGGGACAGAGTTCACCAATCTAATCCACATGAGTTGGGCCCAAAGACTTCTCTGCCAATGGAGCCATATCTCATATGGGTCCGCATCCATGCCCGGAATCTAGGTATGCCATATGAAGCTATCCGGCCTATCACTCTTGAAGTTGCTAATGAAGAAGGGGTTCTTTCAACCATTCTCCACCCTTATATGCCCATTGACATTGGGGCACTGAAGAGGTCTTGGATGCAGTTGAGGGATGAACGGGATTCTTACCGAGAGAAGTTCAATGAGAAAGAGCAAAAGATCCAGAAGCTGACTAGGCAATTGGAGAACAAGCGGATCATGAACGACTATGTCCGCACTGATAAGAAGAGACCATGGGAGCATTGATGGATCTTTGATGATTTCCTTTCCAATTTTTGTTTACTTTTCAGTATTTCCATTCTTGTAACGCCTTAAGGGCAATTTGTTGAACAATTTAAATTTTGAAGTTTAAATCTAATAAAGTGTGTTTCCTTTCTTGTTTACAAATTTGAATCTCAATTGTCTTTGAAATCATAAATCATACGCATTTCATCCCATGCACTTCATAAATAGGTACCCTTTATAGGTCTCTTATCTTCTTTGCTGTTTATTTCAGCACTTATCATATCTGTTGAACCTTCAACCGAGCAAGCTATCAAGGCCCTCCAGGCCCAGAATGCCCAATTTCAAGAGTTACTCGTGAGTCTAGCTAAGGGTCAGCAAGACCTGAAGACCCTGATTCTGAAAGAGAAGAAGAAGAAGAAGAAGAAGAAGAAGAGGACAGTCTTGTTCAACACAGGGCACAGGTTTGGCAACAGGCTACAGAATGAAGTTGATCTGACCACCTCATCTGGAGGGAAAGATAGTCCACAAGAAAGGAGGGCTCCTAGCCCTGTGGTCTCCGACAACGAGACAGACTACGATGAAGAACAGTATCCTCCGGCTGAGGATAGGTACAAGCAACTAGAGGACCGGTTGAGCACTATGGAGGTTCAAAAAGTACCCGGTCTGGACTTCGGAGATCTAGGTCTATCATCTGGGGTGGTGATTCCCCATAAATTCAAGGCACCAGCCTTTGCTAAGTATAACGGAGTTTCTTGTCCGAAGCTGCACCTCTGGTCATATGTGAGGAAGATCCAGCCTTACACCGCTGATAAGAACCTATGGATCCATTTCTTCCAAGACAGTCTCTCAGGGACTCAGCTTGAGTGGTTCTATCAGTTGGACGGAGCCAGTATTCGCGGTTGGGAAGATTTGGCTACTGCATTCTACAGGCAGTATCAGTACAACTCCGACCTCGCTCCTACGCGTACCCAACTCCAGGGCATGTCAATGGGAATGGGTGAAGGATTCAAAGATTATGCTCAGAAGTGGAGGGACCTCGCCGGAAGAGTACAACCACCTTTAGCTGATCGGGAACTTGTTGACATGTTTTTGGGGACCCTGTCTGGTTCATTTTTCAACCACTTGATTGGAAGCTCTTCATCTGGGTTTACAGATCTCATTTTGACTGGTGAGAGGATTGAGGCTGGTATTAAGGTTGGGAAGATACAGAAGGGTGCCTCATAAAGCACCGAGAAGAAGCCATTTAAGAAAGAGTCCAATGTTGTCTACAGTTCGAGAAGACAGAATAGACCTAAACACCGCCAAGTTGTCAATGCGGTTGTTATTTCAAAACCTGCTGGTGCTCCTCAGTACAACAATCAACAGAAGGATGAGAGACCTCGAAGGAAATTCACCCGTCTCAGCATGACCTTATCTCAAATTCTGCCACAGTTGCTGAAGACTAATCTGGTGGTTCTAAAGGAAGCCCCGAAGAGTCCAAATACCACTTCACTGAGGTATAACCCTAATGCCCGCTGTGCTTTTCACTCTGACAGCCCGGGGCATAATACAGACGATTGTTGGGTTTTGAAGAACAGGGTACAAGACTTAATTGATGCGAAGGAGATTGAGTTTGAGGCGCCCGAGATGCCTAATGTTGTAACTGCTCCCATGCCCAAGCATGGAGTGAATGCTCTAGAAGAAGACTTGTTTGTAGTTTCTGTGGATGAAATTGTTACCCCTCCGTTGACTGTGAAGAAGAACCTTTTGCTAGCCGGTTTATTTCCAGGCTGTGACGAAGGTTGCCACATGTGTTCTGTTTCACCTACCGGTTGCCCATTCTTGAAGTCAGGTATCCAAAACCTGATGGATAGTAAAGAGATCCTGTTTGAGAAGACTGTTGTTCCCTCAGTTCATTTTGAAGAAGTTGCCATCATTACCATCTTCGACAATTCTTCCAAGGCTCCCTCGAGGAAGCCTGTTAGAATTACATTTGTTCCGAGAATCGCACCTGTGATTATCACTGTTCCGGGGCCCATCCCCTACACCTCTGATAAAGCTGTCCCTTGGCACTATGGGGCTGATGTTTATTTTCATGGAGTTAAGCAAGAGTTGGATGTTGATACCGGCATCAACAACATTACTGGACCTACTAAAGTCACCCGCAGCGGAAGACTTTTCTCACTTGATATTGCTCCACCAACTGTCTGAAGACCTGTTGTCATTACACCTGCCAATGTACCCGCCACTATTCCTGATCAAGTTCCTATTCTTACCCTTGTTTCCAAGTCATCTGACGCTCGGGGCAAAGGGATCGTCACTGATGTGCCTACCCAGACGGAGGCACCGAAGTCAATTACTGTTGAAGCTTCCAAACAGGAGATGGAAGAGATTCTGAAGATTATTAAGAAGAGTGATTATAATGTAGTTGAACAGCTGGGGCAAACCCCGTCTAAGATTTCTATGTTGTCACTATTGTTATGTTCAGAGGCCCATGCCAAGGCTCTGATTACCTTCTTGAAGACTGCCCACGTGCCACAAGAGACATCAGCTGATCAGTTTACAGATTGTGTGGCAAATTTGACTGCTGATAATGGATTGGGTTTCTCGGACGCTGATTTGACTACTAAAGGGAAGAATCACAATGATGCCCTGCATGTCTCCATTGAATGCAGGGGAACTACTCTTGCACATGTATTGGTGGATATTGGTTCCTCATTGAACGTATTGCCTAAAAAAGCTCTAGACCGGTTGGATTGTGAAGGGTTAGAGCTGAAACCAAGTAACATTATTGTCAGGGCCTTTGATGGGTATAAAAGGATGGTGCATGGAGAGGTTGATATCCCGATCAAGGTTGGTTCTCAGGTCTTCAACTCTACGTTCTATGTGATGGACATTCGGCCATCTTATTCTTGTTTGTTGGGTCATCCATGGATCCACAAAGCTGGGGCCGTAACCTCAACGCTCCAAAAGAAGTTGAAATACCCGGTCAAAGGGAAGATTGTGACAGTACAAGGGGAGGAAGAGTATATGGTTAGCCACCTCAACTCTTTCTGATATGTAGAGATGGATGGGGAGTTCATTGAGACCCCATTCCAGCACTTTGAAGAGGTTCCACAGACACTGGCATCAACTGAGACCGTGGTTGAAGATTCTCCTATGAAAATGGCTTCCTTAAAGGATGCTCGGGTTGTTGTTGAGAAGGGTGAGTATGCAAATTGGGGCCGACTTCCTGATTTTACACAGATGACTAACAAGTTTGGTTTGGGTTTCACTGTAGAAGCTCAAAGGGCTATTCGGAATGCAAGGATCGGAAGACCTCCCGTGTTCATCAGCAACTCGGGAGTGAATGCCATCGAAGATGATATGGAAGAATCTGAGTTCGACAGCTGGATCTACCCTACGACCGACGATGGACCAAGCAACTGGATAACAAAGGACTTCATCCCTATTACTTTTGTTACCCAGTAATGAAACTTTTGTTTTGAATTTGTAATAAACAATGTTTTTAACTTTACGGCCCGGTGTCTTACCCGGGGCATTGTGGCTTCATTTATGAGGGCTTTTGTGTGTCATTTTCATATATCATTAATAAAAGCATTGGACATTTCTTGCATTTAAAATTTTGCGCTCCTTGTCTTTCTTTATTATATATTGCAAAACAGCTATTTTACACACACTCACATATACAGTTCCACATCCACTCTGGATCCTACTGGTAACGACTCTGTTACTGCCGGTTATGACTTTGAAAATCCGATCAACTTAGCCGAAGACGAAGGTGAAGATGATTGTGAAGTGCCTGGTGAACTTGCAAGACTGTTACTCCATGAAGAGAGGGTTATTCAGCCGCATGAAGAGCCGGTGGAATCAATAAATCTGGGTACAGAGACAGACAAGAAGGAAGTCAAGATCGGTGCAAATATGGAAGCTAGTGTGAAACAACGGTTAATTCAGATGCTGCATGACTATGTTGAGATCTTTTCCTGGTCTTACAAAGATATGCCCGGTTTGGATACCGATATTGTGGTTCATCGCCTGCCTACCAAGGAAGATTGTCCTCCAGTGAAACAGAAAGTTCGTCGTATGCGCCCAGAGATGTCTGAGAAAATCAAGGCTGAAATTATGAAACAGTTTGATGCTGGTTTTCTAGCAGTTACTTCTTACCCTCAGTGGGTGGCCAATGTGGTTCCTGTGTCGAAGAAAGATGAGAAGGTATGAATGTGTGTTGACTATAGGGATCTGAACAGGGTGAGCCCCAAGGATGATTTCCCTCTACCTCATATCGACGTCTTGGTTGACAACACCACTCAACATAAGGTATTGTCCTTCATGGATGGCTTCTCTGGTTATAATCAGATTAAAATGGCTCCCGAAGACATGGAGAAGACCACCTTTGTTACTCAGTGGGGCACCTTTTGCTACAAGGTCATGCCTTTTGGACTGAAGAATGTTGGGGCAACATATCAGCGTGCCATGGTTGCTTTGTTTCATGACATGATCCATCATGAGATTGAAGTATACGTCGACGATATGATTGCAAGGTCCCAGACTGAGGAAGAACACCTGGACCATCTACAAAAAAACTGTTTGACAGGTTGAAGTTGTACAAGTTGAGGTTGAACTCGAACAAGTGCACCTTCGGGGCGAGGTCTAGTAAGCTGCTAGGTTTTATTGTAAGCGACAAAGTTATTCAAGTGGATCCTGCCAAAGTGAAGGTTATACAGGAGATTCCAGCTCCCAGAATAGAGAAAGAGGTCAGAGGCTTTCTGGGACGACTAAACTACATTGCCTGATTCATCTCACACCTGACTGCTACTTGTGAACCAATCTTCAAGTTGCTGAAGAAAGATCAAGTGGTACGTTGGAATGATGAATTCCAGACCACTTTCGAAAGGATCAAAGAGTATCTCCAAGAGCCACCCATCCTGATGCCACCAGTTGAAGGGAAACCTTTGATCTTATACTTGACGGTGCTCGATAACTCAATGGGGTGTGTGCTGGGTCAACATGACGAGTCTGGCCGAAAAGAGTATGCTATTTACTACCTTAGCAAAAAGTTTACCGACTGTGAGACCCGATACTCACTGCTCAAGAAAACTTGTTGTGCTTTGGCATGGGATGATCGCCGGCTGAGACAGTATATGCTGACTCACACTACTCTATTGATATCAAAGATGGATCCAATCAAGTATATCTTCGAAAAGCCTGCTTTGTCCGAAAGAATAGCAAGATGGCATATGATCTTGACTAAGTATGACATCCAGTACACGACTCAAAAGGCAATTAAGGGAAGTGTATTGGCAGACCATTTGGCACATCAGGCAGTGGATGATTACCAGTCTATGAACTTTGAATTCCCGGACGAGAATATCATGTTGGTTACTGACTGTGAGACACCTGGACTGGATGAAGGACCTGAGGAAGGATCCCGATGGTCTATGTACTTTAATGGCGCTTCAAACGCTTTGGGTAATGGCATTGGCGCTGTGATCATATCTCCTAAAGGCTCTCATACTCCATTCACCGCCCGACTATGTTTCAATTGCACCAACAATATGGCGGAGTATGAAGCGTGCATTATGGGTCTTCGAGCAGCAATTGACTTAAGGATTAAGTTTCTGAGTGTCTTCGGAGATTTCGCTCTCGTGATCAGTCAGATCAAAGGCGAGTGGGATACAAAACACCCAAACCTTATTCCTTACAAGGAGTATGTATTGACGTTGCTTCCCCATTTTAAGGAGATAACCTTTGAACACTTCCCAAGAGAGGAGAATCAGTTGGCGGACCCGCTGGCTACGATGTCTTCTATGTTCAAAGTCAATTGGGACAACGAGGCTCCCCGGATCATTATTGAAAGATTAGACAAACCTGCACATTGTTGTGATCTTGAGAATGAAGAGGTAATAGAAAAGCCCTGGTATCATGAGGTGAAGAGGTATCTTGAGGCTCAAGAATACCCCGAGGGTGCATCTGTTAATGGCAAGAAGTTTCTGAGGAGGTTCGCGGCGAAGTTCTTCATCAGCAATGGCATCCTTTACAAGCGTAACCATGATTCGACCTTACTGCATTGTGTGGATAAGAACGAAGCAGAAAGGATCATGGCAGATTTACATGAAGGTACCTTCGGAACTCACTCCAGTGGACATACCATGGCAAAGAAAATCCTTCGGGCAGGATATTATTGGTCCACAATGGAAGCCGACTGTTATCAACATTCTCGGACATGTCACAAATGTCAAGTCTATGCTGATAAGGTGCACGTACCTCCAGTTCCTCTGAATGTCTTGACAGCACCTTGGCCTTTTGCAATGTGGGGCATTGATATGATCGGCGAGATCAAACCTACGGCATCTAACGAGCAGCATTTCATCCTGGTAGCGATCAATTACTTTACGAAGTGGGTTGAAGCGGCTTCCTTTGCTACTGTAACCAAGAACGCCGTGGCACGGTTTATTCGGCACAATCTGATCTATCGATACGGTGTACCAAAGAGGATCATTACGGACAATGGTACCAATCTCAACAACAAGATGATCATTGAGCTCTGCGAGCAATTCAAGATACAGCATCACAACTCTTCTCCTTACCGGCCGAAGATGAATGGGGATGTCGAAGCGGCTAATAAGAACATTAAGAAGATTGTGCAGAAGATGACAGTGACATACAAAGATTGGCACGAGATGTTACCATTTGCTCTTCATGGGTACCGTACCTCAGCACGGACATCAACAGGGGCAACACCCTATTCCTTGGTTTATGGCATGGAGGCAGTCTTGCCTATCGAAGTTCAGATACCCTCTCTGCGGATCATGAAGGATGCAGGTTTGAGCGAAGATGACTGGATTCAGACCCGGCTTGATCAACTGAACCTAATCGACGAAAAGAGACTTACTGCTATTTGTCATGGTCAGACGTACCAAAAACGGATGATCAAGGAATTTAACAAGAAAGTTAGACGACAAGAGTATCAAGTTGGGGACCTGATAATCAAGCGCATTATTCTATCTCAAGGTGATCCCAGGGGAAAATGGACCCCTACTTACGAAGGGCCATTTGTGGTTAAGAACATTTTCTCATGAGGAGCTATGATTCTAACCACCATGGATGGTGACGACCTTCCTCACCCCGTCAATGCAGACATAGTAAAAAAATACTACGCATAATCAAAGACCCGCTAGGTTGACTGGCCTAGGCAAAAATAAGGGCTTCCCGACGAACCAAAAGGGTTCGGGCAAAAATAAGGGATGAAAATGAAAAAATCTGTACACCCGGCAAGTCGAAAACCTGAAAAGGCGACTTAGGCAAAAATGGGTATCCCGGTGGACTGAAAACCCGAAAGGGCAGTTCAGGCAAAAATTAGGGATTAAAACGTAACACTATGTCTCATTGGATGACCTTGCATCCAGACTTCGGTATCAACTGTCAAGCTCGGACGACACTAATCAATCCGATCTATCTTCAACCAGTAGCAAAGTGATGAGATGCTCGAAGACATAAAGGCAATAGCAGAGTTGGAACCCAGTGGGATTGTTCACATAGCCATTTTGTTTTCTTTTCACAAATTGTGTAAATTCTATTTGCTCGGCGGCGTTCTCTTACTAGGACGTCAGCCTCTTGTACAAAAGCGCCTATTTACAGGCCAAAACTTCAAATCAATACAGATTCATTTCCAAATAAATTTCAAAGAAATCTCAAACTGTTTTCTCTTTATATGTTTTGTTTTGCAAAGAACGTCCAATGTTCATTTTTGATATATGCATTTGACATTAATTGCTACTCATAAATATTTACATGCGAAACAAAGATGAATTACTAGTAATATCAGAAGCAGGGGGAATAAGAATTGTCTGAACTGTGTAGTTGCTTTGTCCACCAGGTACCAAGGTAGGTTCAGCTGAAGAATATGACCAAGATACCTTCACTCCCCGTAGAGTAAGACAGTAATAGTAGCTCTCCCAGCTGGGACTTGCAACTATGAACAAATCAGCAATACTCTCCCCAAGCAGAGTTCGTCCACCACCAGCCCTAAAAAGGCTTAGTATCCCCAGAAGGTCTTAATATTCCCCAACGGAGTATAAAGATATTCCCCAACAAGCATAAGAGTATCCCCGACAGTCTTAATATCCCTCAACGAAGCATAAGAATGTTCCCCGGCAGAATACAAGATACCCCCAGTGGAGCCATTTCCCCAGTGCAGTCTAAAAAGCTTCCCCAATGGAGTTGAGACATTATCCCCAGTACACTTTGGAAGCTTATCCCCAGCGGAGTACAAAAATAAATCTCCCCATCCAGGTTCAAAGAATCTCCCCAGCAAAATTTAGAGGATTATCCCCACAAGAGTCTAACTGGATTATCCCCAGCAAGTTGCAACCGAAAGATCATCCCCAGCGAAGTTCTTTCTTTCCCCAAGCAGGAATTCAATCCTCAACAGATTCAATATCACCAGCAACGGTAATCCATCCCCAGCGGAGTTCATCATTAAAATCCCCAACAGAGCTTATTAGCGGAATCCCCAACGGAGTTTATCGTTAAAATCTTCAGTTGAATATCTCTCCCCACAGAATAACTCCCCACAGAATAATTCCCCACAGAGTAATCTCTTCATCAGTTTATTCCCCAACGGAGTTCTTTTCTCCTACAGACTTATTCTCGCAATCATCTTCGTTCATCATCCCCAGCGGAAACGAAGAACTCAATTCTATTCTCCAGCAGCTCCGGGATTTATTTTCCCAGCTAAAACATCACATTTTCATACATCATGATACATGCATATACGCATCATACCATATAATCTCATTTATGTTGAGAACATCATTGCTTGATCCATCTCATGCATTGCATATGACTGACCTTTACCTTTCAGGAAAGATGCAGTTAAGTTCTCAGCTTAGTCGAAGACCTGACCAGTTCTTAAATCTCAATTGAATTATCCTCGTTGAATTTCAGGTAAGGTTCTCAATCTCGACAGTTTCCCTACGCCATAGTGTGGACGAGTGTTATAACCTCAACGGTATACTACATTGAGCACTAGTCAGTTCCTAGATCTTGATGTTTTCCTCTATCATAGTGTGGACGAGTTCTCTAACCTCAACGGTATACTACGTTGAGCACCAGACAGTTCCTAGATCTTGATGAAGATGTTTCCCTATGTCATAGTGTGGACAAGTGTTATAACCTCAACGGTATACTACGTTGAGCACTAGTCAGTTCCTAGATCTTGATGTTTTCCTCCGTCATAGTGTGGACGAGTTCTCTAACCTCAACGGTATACTACGTTGAGCACCATACAGTTCCTAGATCTTGATGAAGATGTTTCCCTACGTCATAGTATGGACGAGTGCTATAACCTCAACGGTATACTACGTTGAGCACTAGTCATTTCCTAGATCATGATGTTTTCCTCCGTTATAGTGTGGATGAGTTCTGTAGTTTCAATGGTATACTCCGTTGAAGACCAGACAGTTCCTAGATCTTGATGAAGATGTTTCCCTACGTCATAGTATGGATGAGTGCTATGACCTCAACGGTATACTATGTTAAGCACTAGTCAGTTCCTAGATCGTGATGTTTTCCTCCGTCATAGTGTGGATAAGTTCTGTAGTTTCAATGGTATACTCTGTTGAAGACCAGACAGTTCCTAGATCTTGATGAAGATGTTTCCCTACGTCAAAGTGTGGACAAGTGCTATAACCTCAATGGCATACTACGTTGAGCACTAGTCAGTTCCTAGATCTTAATGTTTTCCTCCGTCATAGTGTGGACAGGTGTTATAACCTCAACGGTGTACTACGTTGAGCACTAGTCAGTTCCTAAATCTTGATGAAGATGTTTCCCCCCAGTTGAATCATGGACAAGTTCTTAAGACTCAGCCGAGGCATTCTCTCAGTTGAAGTACAGACAAGTTCCTAAATCTCAACAAAAGTTAGGCTTCCCCAGCGGAATCTTCTACAACAACAGGTATGCAAGTTCTCGCTAAGGAATCTCATACGTGATTGACACTCCTGTAGATGGCATAGGTAAGCCCATCCTCCTACCAACAACCTCTAAATGGCATCTGTAAGCCCATTCCCGACATCACAATGCTCATACTATACCATGCAAGTGCAAATTTTTGGGCACTCTAGTGTTCAATTATCTTCCACCTTCGGATCACGAAAGGCTCGAAAGCCAATCTATATCCTCAGGTTTAAGAAAATTGAACAGGGGAAACTGTTGTACCCTAAAATTTTCCCCCCATATTTCTCAAGACATGTCAAGAATAATCTCCAAGTTCCTCAAGATGGCTCAAGAATTGGACAGTCAAATCATCTCCTAAGGCAGTCAATTCAAAATTAGGGTTTTATGTTGCATCAAGGTCCTTACATCCAAATGGCCTAAAATGTTCCCCAATGCCTTAATATGTTCTCAAGATCATACATGTCAAATTTCAAGCCTTGCAGAGGAAGTTTGGTCAGTCAATTGCTCAAGAGGTCCAAAAATCGATTGTGCTAGGGCAAAAGTCAATTGTGGCCTACAAATAGTCAAACCTCAATATTTTTTGTCAAAATTATCATTTTGAAGGATAATTCATCATTTTATCAAAGGTTGATCATGATTCATCAAGGATTGCTCAAGATTCATCAAGATTCAAAAGTTGCTAAATTAGGGTTTTGTAGGAAAAGTCAACTCAATTTTGACCAAGCATAACTTTCTCATACTTTATGATAAATGACCCATCCAAATCTCATTTTGAATAGGATGCAATTTCCTACAATCCATCTTCATACCCCAAGATCAAGAAATGCTCTCACAAAAAGTTACAAATTTGGACATTATAGGTTATTTTTGAAAGTCAACAAAAACACCTTTTTTTCCAAAGCTTATAACTTTAGAATGGAGCATCAATATTATATGAGACCAAAAGGGTTGGTTATAGGACATCTCAAGGTTTCCAAAAAGTCCAAGAACACCTCCAAAAGTTCAAAATTGAAGAAGTTATGCATTGTTGAAGTTGGGCATTTTTCCAAAATTGCCAAAAGTCAACTATCCTCAAAACTCCAATTTTTGACAAAAGGGCCCACTTTTTTCCACTTGATTTGATCTTGTCACACCACACACGTGTCCTATCTTTAATTTCATGACCAATTATTAATATTTCTATTTTATTTGATTTTTATTAATTTAATTCATTTTTAATCAATTTAAATCAAAATAAAATCCAAATCTTAATAGCTTGATATCTTTTTGATCATTACAGATTTCAATTATCATGATACACCCAATCAAATTTGTGTCAAGCCATATCATGCATAAAATCTTGGATTTGGAAATAACTTGAAAGCCTTTAATGGAGGAATCATATCATATCTCAAATCATCAATATACATGGATTCAAGGCCCAATTTTTAACCTAATTGATTCCATTATACATGTACAAGCTAGAGCACAAGAGAACACGACCAAAAAGCTGCAGAAACGGCCAAACCAAAATTGAAAAAAGCTTGAAAAAGTGTGAGATCAAAATCTTGGTTAGAGCTCGATTCAATCCAAAATATCAACGTAGCTTCCTTGCCTGACGTTCACTGAAGCCAAAGCGATCAAAACCAAGTCTTGAGACCTCCTAAATCACGTTGTAAGTACTCAAGAACATAGCCCTGTACATGGAATCGTGAATCCATTTTCTTGCATCCTTTTGCCAAAAAATTTGTATAATCATGCTTGCCATTCAATTTCTAAACATTTTGTATTGTTTGATTTCATTTTTGTGGCCTATAACCATGTACCCGAAGCTAGGGTTTGTGTTCTTGTTTTTTAGGTATTTTTTATACAGGCAAAATCAGGATGAATAACGACCATGGATGTGTTCAGGGAAGAGAGACGAACACAATGATGGTCTTAGCTTGCATTTTTGTGGCCTAGAACGAGTTTTGGAAGCAAGTCATGGATCTTCCTGCGGATAAAAATCCGCAGGTAATGAAACCAGAGATTTGTGAAGAAGACGACTACGCGTCCTCTTCCCATTGGCTCGTTCAAATAAATTTAGCGCGTTTTTTTTTATTTCCAGTATATTGTGTGTTTTTCCCTTATAATATTACTCATCTATTCTAATAACAAAGAAGCAAGTCATATGGGTTGGCAAACGCGCTAGTGGAAAACCCCTTGGGACCTAGGTTCGAATCCCAGGTCCCCCAAAACTTTGTTGCATTTTATTTTCAGGCAATTCCATGCAGCATCAGGAGCGTGACCTACCATAAGCCTCCATCCAAATGATTGCCAAATAGCTTCAGATCAAATCCAATGGTCGGGAATGAAGGACTATCATATGTCCAAGTCAACAAGCGCCTAGGGAATTGGCAAAGTCAAAGCAGGCTTGAACGTTTTGGGCCTCAAATTGCAAATCCAACCTCCCAGTCTGGGCCCAGCACCCCCCTATGGGTTTATTTCTTTTCCCTTTTTTATATTTCTTTTATTTAAATTGTTTTATTATTTTATTGTTAATTAACTAATTAATAATTTTCCTAATAAAATTAGAAAACACAAAAAATATTATTATTATTAATTTCATCATTTTATTTTTGTAAATAAATATTAATTAATTAACTTAGTTTTAAATAGGTTTAACATTTAATATTTTTTTGCAATAAATTAAAATTAATGTAGAATTAGGTTTTTTAATAATTTTAATCACTTTATTTTATTTCCTTAAATATAAAAAATCCAAAAATACTTTCATTAATTAATTAATTTAATTATTAACTTAGATTTAATTTTTTAATTCAAAATAAGCAAAAATCTTTTCTTTAATAAAAAAAAAGCGGTCAAAAGCCTAAAAAATGCGTCGTCTTAATTTTTCGCACGCGATCCATATTTCTGATATTGTAATTGCTTCTAGTATGTAATAGCTTTTAATTAGGACTTTAATTTATCGCTTTATTTTTACTTTCCGCAATTTAAATTAAAGGGTTTGTTTTTGGCGATGTAAATACCCGACGCCTTGTAATAGCTTAGATTTCCGCAATTTAAATTCTGCAACTATTAACTGTTAGATGTTTGAATAATAGGGAATGCATGACAAGATTCAATGTATGAACTTAAAATCAACATAGATCACCCATGACATGTACAAAGATAAAATTAACCGAAATAAAACACTCGCACATGCGCACTCTTAGGATACACCTCACTTGGTTGCCTTCGAACGTGGTCATTGAGTATATGAAGTTTTAGAGGTCGCCCTCTTGTCCAAAGATCATAAGTTGCCTCGAAACGGTTGCCTCGGATGAAATGATCTAAGACATTAGGGTTACCGCTAAGGTGTCATAACATTGCTTTAGTGACCACACGTCCCTTAATCGAATTGACCCTTAAACTCCAACGACGATGCTACCTACTCATCAATAGTGGGCTAGCATTATCTAAAGGACATTAGCACAGTTTAATTCCCTTTTCGAGTAGGTAGATGGTTCTTAAGTACTTGCTCCTTTTTAAAAAAAACAAAACAAAACTTTTCGCACTTACACCCCTTTCAAAACAAAACTTCTTTCAAAACCACAAACACAAAGAAAAGCAAATTTTGAAAACACAATGAGCAAGTACCTAAGAGCCCGTGGATAACCACAGATAGAAAGGGTGCTAACACCTTCCCTTTCTATAATCTACCTCCCGAACCCGAGAAACATCTCAAAAAGGAATTTTTCTGTGCTTTTTTCCTTTTCTTGTTGGATAAAATAAAAGACGGTGGCGACTCTTGCTTACCGCGACATTTTGCAAAAACAAACGCAAAACGCGAACCAGCATTCCAAAACAGTCAGTTCTCATTCCCACCGATCACAGCAACCCATGCCACCTCTAATTCGCCTACAGGGATGGCGACACCTTTCATTTTTGTACTCCTTCGCCAAGTCCAATGGCGCCTCCCTACACGTCCAATCGTATTACATGCAAGCAGAGATTCCTTCCCCAAGGCTGCCACCTAGCCTGCACCTACACTGCAACCCATGCCACCTCTAATTCTCCTATAGGGATGGCGACACCTTTCATTTTTGTACTCATTCGCCAAGTCCAATGGCGCCTCCCTACACGTCCAATCGTATTACATGCATGCAGAGATGCCTTCCCCAAGGATGCCACCTAGCCTACACCTACACTACAACCCATGCCACCTCTAATTCGCCTACAGGGATGGCGACGCCTTTCATTTTTGTACTCATTCGCCAAGTCCAACGGCGCCTCCCTACACATCCAATCTTATTACATGCATGCAGAGATGTCTTCCCCAAGGCTGCCACCTAGCCTGCACCTACACTACAAGAGTGACACTTATCATGCATGCGTGCACCTACCAACCATCTCACTTACTCTGTGATAAAATTTTACCTATAAATACAGAGCCTCACATACTTCTATTGCATCCACAATCATCTCACTCTCTGCTACAAACTCTTTCATAATCTCAGACAATTTCAACAATGACTCCTCTCACAATGGGCGATTCTCACAGAGGCACAAGGGACAATATTGCAGCGTTTGTAAGTTTCTTGTATACTTATACATTTTTCATACTTCTATTAATGATGTATACATCTCATGGACTCTTACACTTTTTACATTCTTAACTTAGGATACTAAAAGATTCAGAATCTGGTCACACAACTACCTTGCTCCCGATCCGTTGATCGTACCCTATCTCGAATACGCAGGTTTCGGAAATGTTATAAAGATCTTCAACTGCATGATTGATTCAAAGTTCATACTTGCAATGTTGGAAAGGTGGAGACCAGAGACCCACGTATTTCATCTATCAATAGGTGAATGTACCGTCACACTAGAGGAGGTGTACATGTTATTGGGTCTCCTTGTCGATGATAAGGCGGTTAACGGGTCGGTTCAACAGCCCAATTCTCTGTGAGAAGAATTGTTGGGCAGGGATATGGTTGAAGGTGGTGGTGCGAGAGGCCAGGGTATACTACTTACTGAGCTCAAAAATCATAATGCGACTCTGGAGTTGAACGAAAATTTCTCTGAGCTAGCTAAGGTAATAAAAGCTAGAAATTATATAATGATACTTTTTGAAAAAAAATTATTTCTCGAAAGTACGGGGAATAGTATAAATTTCATGTATTTAAATTTACTTAGAGACTTTGAAAAAACTAGAAAGTATAGTCGGGGTTCTGCTGTTTTAGCCCATCTATACAGTTCCTTGTGTAAAAATGCAATCATGGAAAAATGTACCTTTTATGGATGCGTTTTTTTACTTCAAGCCTGGGGTTCATGGAGAATGGAGTCCCTAAACTCCGTCAACAACAACGCATTCGTTTTTCCGTACGCAACAAAGTAAGTCAATAACTTATATCATTTATTATTATTCATCTCTTCACCAAATATATGATAAAAATAAAATATTTTTCAATTCCTTTAGGTACTGCGTGAGGGGTATGGATTACGGCAAGAATCCAAGATTCAATGTCGCTCTATATCGCAATCTATTGGATCACCTTTGCCCGGATGATGTACGTCATACCTTTCAACTTTTCTACTTTTAAACTATTTATTTATTACGTTTTCATTAAGCTGATTTAATTTTATCTGCAGTTTGTCTGGAGCCCATATTTGGGTTTGGACCTTGAACCAAACTCTGAGGATGCAGCAATTTAGAGCGCAAAGACTGCAATCATACGGTTCAATGTTGTGGAGATGCACCACAGCGACCGTGTCAAGATGCGGTTTGGAATGCATCCAGAGATACCCTGCGATCCAACTTGTTTGTCCCTGTGGCATCTCAAAAGGGTCGACGCCCAATGGGGTCTTACCAACTGGAAAGATTTTGCTCCAGAATGGTGTAAGATGTGGCAGAGACGTCACTGACATGTCTTGCAATTCCCAGTTTTCCTCAACCATGGTAATATGCGACACACGGATCAATATTTAGTTTGGTACAGATCGATTAGTACCCCAGAAATGCACGTGTCTCATCCAAGGTATTTGGTTGACCCACGAACACAATGGGCACAACTCTCATTTCCCCAACAACAAACCCAACACACATCAACCTCCCACCAACCTCCCCGACGAAATAGAACCACAAACACCCAATCACAATCACCACCACAATACGATTACACTCACATGCCCCACAACCAACCACAATCACCACCTCAATACCAATATCCCCATATGCCTCACACCCAACCACAATTTCAATCACAATACCGATACACCCGCATGTCCCACACACAATTTTAGTCTTCTACATATCCCAATATGGGCCCCTCAACATCTAATCTTAGCCCTGATCTGGGATTTTTCGAAGATTATGAACCAACCGACCCAACTTACCATCAACCACCACATCACCAAAGCACCCAACATTCCCAATACCAAACAACACAGGATTCATTTCCTTTCTACCCCGTATTGAGACGCCCAGTGCTATAGACCAACCCCAACCCCACCCACCACCAACACGATCAAACTTTGAGGGTATGGGTAACCGACTGTACCAAAGCGGATCTTCTAAATATGGAGATCTGAGCGATTTCATGTATCCAAAACGCATTGACTTCGTTGGGCCATCGACTCTGCCACAACAACGAACGCGACAAAACCCACCACGGGAAAGGCGAAGACGGGATGCGGAACCGCTAGTTGTTACCGGATTTCGGGAGACCACTGATTATTTTGTATTTTTTTATGTAATCGTTGTATTTTTTATGTAATCGTTGTGTAAATAAAAAAATCAAATTTTCAAGATCATATATCGTTTACATAACGTCCCGCATTTAAAATAAAAAACGTGAAAAATCACCTCCCCATTACACTAAGGTGCCATTTCACTTGGCTTAGAGCACAAATTTAACACCTAGACGCCAAGTGAGATGACGCCTCCCCTTTAAAATAAAGTGTAAGCGTCAATTGAGATGTCTCCTCCCTTGTGAAATTTTGTAAAACATGATTATTTGTGTAATTTTCTCTAAAACATCGTTATTTGTGAAAAAAATTCAATACCTGCACAAAAAAAAATTCTTGATTTGTAGCTTAAAAAAAAACAGCAAGGCAATAGAGCTTTGAAAACGGGTGGACCAACCGATAGCACCCATATTTTTAATCGTCCAGGAAAACTGAAGCACTAATTCAAACTCCTCCCAAATTATGGAACAATTAACTCAAAAATAAAACAATAAAACAATGAATGAATAAATAAAGTTATTACAATAAATGTCTTATCATGAACAGAATCATCCACTTCAACCAGTTTCCAAGGGGGATTGTAAACAATGAATATTCATTAATTCCGAAAGCAAGATAATGTTGAGCAAAAAAAGTTTCCCTGTATAACAAAATGTAACAACTATAATGTGAACAAGAGAACAACCCCTACCCATTTCTGAAATGTATATCACCATTGCTCTATAAAGCTAGCTCTTCAAGATTGCCAATGCATACCCGGTGCATGTTCAGAATCATAAACTAGCACACAGCTTAAAAGAGAACAAACGAAGCTAATCCAAACAAATGCATGGACACAGCGCCCCCTCCACTTTTCTATGGATGGAATTCAGGATGATCTGAAAGACTGTCTCAAGCAAGAAAAATCCAATGCCCCTCAAAACAGAAAGTATAACATCCGTGCCATAATTTTTTTCCATGTCAAGTCATAAGGGGATTAGACAAGAAACTAGAAGTTCTACATATAGACGGGACAGTAAATTAAACTATGCAATAACCCAAAACTAAAGCATCAAGAAGTGAAGATGGTCTGCACTTACCAGGAGTTAAAATAGTCTTCCTCTATTTTATCTGTTATTGTTATTGGGTTATATCCCCAAAAGCAGCGGAGCCATCCCCTTTAATCTCCTATGTTTTGGCATCAGTTTCTGGCACCATATGACCCAGATTTACCAGAGCCAAAATTTCCAAAGCCACTAGAACGACTTGAATTGCCGAATCCTCCACCACCATATTTATCTGTTTTACCAGAAAATCCCCCAAATCCACCTCCTGACTGACTTGAACCAGAGCTACTAAAGCGACTGGATTTTCCATCGCCAGTTCGGCCAAATCCAGAACTACCACCAAAACCTGAACCGCCTGATCGACGATCCCTACCTCCTAAAGAGCCATATCGACTCCCACTAATGCCACCAAACATGTCTTCTGATCCACTCTCACCAGCAATCTTAGGTAACTGAACAAAAATATAGGTATAAGAAAAGATGCAAGCATTTAATCATTACACAACATTTAATCATAGTGATCCGTAACCTAATGTTTAAGTAGCATAGAAGGTAAAAATAATTACAATTGAAGAAGTTTGAGTTGACATTTAACATGTTGAGCATAAAAGAAAGAATGTATAATATTGACATGTAGATATAACTGTAACACCACAACCAACACCAAAGGTTAATAATAAATGTCCACCCTTGGAATATCGGTTTATTTCCACTTCCTAAAAATCAAGACGAAAGATTCAATTTCCTCTTACTAATGATCCAGTACACATATAGAAATTCAGCCTTTTCAAAACCACTTCCAAGTTGTTCCAGGAACCCACGCATTTAGAATTTTCGGCATATACCATAACATCTTACAACAAAGATCTTCTGATTTGGCAATTCTTTACTCTTAATTTTCCAGGACCAATAACTTAAGAGGTAAAATTACTTAAATTCAAAACAAGTACTAATGTATATTTTAATACTATTTACTAAAAATAAAATCAACCAATAAGGAAAATGGACAAGTATTAATGATATTTTTAAACCCTATGTTTTACTCATTCTGAAAGGTTTAAGTCTGAATTATGCAGTTCTGTCCCTACCCCCTCACCATTTATGTTATGAATGCTTAAGTATAGCATAGAACTTAGATTCATGTGTATATACATACCTATAATCCTTTGAACCTATGAAGATAAAATCCAGCATAAGCTACTGAAGATTGATATGCTGAACTACTCAATTTAAGGATATTGATTCACTGGAAGAACTCACTTTAGATATAGAACACAGTAATGGATTTGGTTAAGATTCAGCAACTTGAAATTTATCAATAAATTTGTGCACAGGTGTAATAGAAAATGTTGGTTCATGATTTTAAAAATGTTGCCACTGAAGAAATTACCGGGTTGAGTCGCGGATCAGTTCGCTCTCTTTAAGACGTTTCGCGGTACTGCCCAAAATTATGCAAAGCAGTCGAACTACCACGCCGCCTCCAGGGTAAAACAGCCCAGTTCTATACTGTACGATTACTACTTGCACGATAGATAATCGGTCTAAAAATACACCCTCTAATGGTACTAAGACCATTCAAATATGGTATAAATACCACCGTAGTATCTGATATATTTACCAGTCATAAATATTTCTCAAACCAAGAGAAATTTCAATAATTCTTCAAAGAGAATTCAATAATGATCATTTTTTATCACTCAAAGATTTCTCAAACAAAGAGAAATTCGAATAATTCTCTAAAGAGAATAAAAAATTATACTTGAAAATTTCTCAACTCAAACGAGGAGAAATTAACATTATTCTCTATAAAGAGAATTTAAGAAAATACTCGGAAAATTCAACGAGTAGAAAGAAAGGGGAAGAAGTTGGCGCTTCGACAATTCGAAAGACGCAGAGTTATGAGAGTGAGGAAGGAAAAACTAATAAAATGTTTTTGGTGTGTTTTGTAAGGAAACAAGTGACTTCCTTATATAATAAAGTGAGATGGTTAATATTTCTCACATGAGCAATGTGGGACTAAATGAATTTTTTTTTTTTTTTTTTAATTCAATATGGAACATGGACATGTTCCAACAATCCCCCACTTGAATTTAAAAAGGTGAATTTGGAAGTAACGTCAAACGTTTCTAAGATTGTGCATAAACAAAGGTGTCTACGACTTGAACCTTTGCATAGCAAGTAGGATTCCGATTCAACAAGAGTGACACAAATGTCTTGAACTCTATCTCAGACATCAAACCCACACACAACCTTTTCTTAAGGTGTATTCTAATAGCCCGTACTTTAATGGCCCTGCACGTGTATCCCTGTTTAGTGAATGCTCTAGGAATCCTGCCTCGAAATTCCATAGGAACCGACCTAAGCCTAGGTACTCCCTCTTAATGATATTTTGTTTGTCTAACACTTTCACCAGTGTTCTTAAACAGTTTCACACTTGGATCATAAGGTGTGCACCCAAGTTTACAGTCGAAGTAATTATACTTCTTTAAGATCTTTTCCACATAGTGTGATTGATCCAAGGAGATGCCTTGTTCTGATCTCGTGATCTTGATACCAAGGATCACACTTGCTTCACCGAGATCTTTCATATCAAAGTTGTTGCACAACAATGATTTCACTTCATTGATGGTCTGAATGTTTGACCCAAATATGAATAGGTCGTCTACATAGAGACATATGATAGTGCAAATGTGATTCTCATATTTGTAATAAACACATTTGTCACTTTCATTCATCTTATACCCATTTGATATCATTAAGTTGTCAAACTTTTCATGTCATTGCTTCCGAGCTTGCTTCAGCTCATACAAAGACTTGTCTAACTTACATACCTTGTTTTCTGGTCCATGGATCACAAAGCCTTCCGGTTGTTCCATATAGATTTCTTCTTCTAATTCACCATTGAAAAAAGTTGTCTTAACATCCATTTGGTGTACTATTAAACTATAAATAGCAGCTATTGAGATAAGTACCCTAATGGATGTCATTCTGGTGACCGGAGAAAAAGTGTCGAAGAAATCTATATTCTCTCTTTGTCTAAAACCCTTGGCTACAAGGCGAGCCTTGTATTTATCAACAGTTCCATCAGGTTTTAGTTTCTTTTTCAAAACTCATTTACAACCGATTGGTTTGCATCCAGGAGGCAAGTCTACTGAGTGACAGATCTTGTTAGATTCTAGAGAATCTATCTCATCATTAATAGCTTCTTGCCAGATATCTGCATCCAGAGATGACAAGGCTTCTTGAAGATTCATTGGATCTTCCTCTACATTATAGGTCGCATAATTCTTCCCAGTCTTTAGAAACTCTTACTCTTTTACTTCTTCGAAGTTCTGTTTCTACATCGTCGTTGCTTTTTGTGCTTCTTATCACATGAATGTGACTCGATTGAGTGCCCCCACTATTTCTCGATTTGAAAGGAAATTTTTTTCTTCATAGAATTCAACATCATTTGATTCTATGATCACTTTTGTATTTAGGTCATAGAACATATATGCCTCACTGTTTGCTTCACACCTAATGAACACACATTCATAGGCTCTATTAGCAAGTTTAACTCGCTTCGTATCCTGAATTCTGACATATGCCAGACAAACCCAAGTTCTTAAATAAGACAATTTTGGTTGTCTTTTCTTTAATATCTCATAAGGAGAGATATTACTTTTTAACTTGGGAACTCGATTCAGGACATAGCAAATAGTCAACAAAATTTCCCCCACCAGTGAGAAGCAACACCAAAATTTAATATAATTGCAACAACAAGTTCAATAAGAGTTATATTCTTTCTTTCTGCTTTACCATTCATTTCAAAAGAGTATGGTGCAGTCATTTCATGTACAATTCCATGTATAAAATTCATCAAACAAACTAGAATCATATTCAGTTCTCCTATCACTACGAAGTCTCTTAATCTTCTTACTAAGTTGATTCTCAGTTTCAGTTACATACATCTTAAACATGTGAAGTGCTTCATTTTTATTCTTCATTAAATATACATAAGTATAATCAGAATAATAGTCAATAAAATAACATTTACTATTTCTAGTTAAAGTTCCATGTAATTCACATATACCATAGTGTATAAGGTCTAGGGGATCAGATCCTTTAATAATTGATTTTTAAATTCTTTACAAAGTTTTTAAACATATCAATTTCATTCACAAAAATGTCATTCTTTGTAATGGTGTACAAATCTACCCAATGGACTGACTAAACTATGTCTTATATAAAAGAAAACCAGAAACAAAATTCTTCCTAATCTCAAGAACATGTATGACGTCCTTCGAGATTAAAGTCTTTCTGGAGGTGAAATTCAACTCCATTTCTCCAATTCTAGCAACATTAGTGGTGTGGACATATCCCAACAACACTTTCTTATCTTTAGTATTCGTGTATGTTTTAAACATAACACGATCATAACAGACACGATGAGAAACACCAGTGTCTATCCACCAATCATCAAATTCATCAACCGTGTTGATTTCAATTATCATAGAAATAAATTTCCCATTAGTCAGTTTGACCTATGCATTAGGGGTAGCACCAGGTTCAAGCCTCTTCTACATTTCTTAATCTTACGACATGATTTTCCATGGTTAAAACAATGGAAAACAACATCATTTCTTTGAGGTGGTGATTGTTACCTAGTTGGAGCAATTGAGACCATAGAAAGGATCTCATTCTTAATTCGGATCACAACATTGCAGTTCTGATTCTTTAATCATTTTCCAAATGGCTTCAGAACTACACCGAATTTTTATTTGTTGTTTAAAACAACCAAGACTTTTCTTCTTGATATTGTCTCTAAGATTCCTCTTTTTTTTTTAACTCAAGGAGAATAATCAGATTCTAAAAAATACATCTAAATACATACCTTTAGTGATGACCTCATGAGAATTCTTTTTGAAGTTCATAACTTTGAGTATCCACAGATCTTTCATCTACCATCTGATACTTTTCGTAGTTGCTAAAATCATTCTTTTGTTCTCCAGCTTCTTCAATACTTGTTTTTCGTAGCCTCGTAAACTTGTTTTGGAGTATCGCAATTATTGTAATAATCATATAGATCATTTGCGAGTCCATTTAGAATGTTATAATCATTCTCTTTCTATAAGGAGATTTCTTCCTTTAGCTGTAAATCCTTCTCTTTAATCTATGTTGTAAATTCAGATTCATTGAAATTAATAATTCAATCTAAGTTCATAGATTTCTTTCTATTCGTTTGTTCAACTGATCCAAGTGGAACAGTAGGAATGTCATCGGTCAAAATATTGACAAACTTCTTTATGGTTTGGAAAAACCTCACTTTTGTTGCCAACTTTTGAAATGCACTCCTTCAAACTAGAACGGTTTGTCCGAGACAATCTTAGAAGTACCGATAATTTCTTCAATAGCCATGGCAGTTTGAAACGTCTTAAAATTGTTGGTTCATGATTTTAAAAATGTTGCCACTGAAGAAATTACCGGGTTGAGTCGCGGATCAGTTCGCTCTCTTTAAGACGTTTCGCGGTACTGCCCAAAATTATGCAAAGCAGTCGAACTACCACGCCGCCTCCAGGATAAAACAGCCCAGTTCTATACTGTACGATTACTACTTGCACGATAGATAATCGGTCTAAAAATACACCCTCTAATGGTACTAAGACCATTCAAATATGGTATAAATACCACCGTAGTATCTGATATATTTACCAGTCATAAATATTTCTCAAACCAAGAGAAATTTCAATAATTCTTCAAAGAGAATTCAATAATGATCATTTTTGATCACTCAAAGATTTCTCAAACAAAGAGAAATTCGAATAATTCTCTAAAGAGAATAAAAAATTATACTTGAAAATTTCTCAACTCAAACGAGGAGAAATTAACATTATTCTCTATAAAGAGAATTCAAGAAAATACTCGAAAAATTCAACGAGTAGAAAGAAAGGGGAAGAAGTTGGCGCTTCGACAATTCGAAAGACGCAGAGTTATGAGAGTGAGGAAGGAAAAACTAATAAAATGTTTTTGGTGTGTTTTGTAAGGAAACAAGTGACTTCCTTATATAATAAAGTGAGATGGTTAATATTTCTCACATGAGCAATGTGGGACTAAATGAATTTTTTTTTTTTTTTTTTTAATTCAATATGGAACATGGACATGTTCCAACAGAAAACCCTGGTAAAAATATAACGATTGTTTTCCACGATTCCATTACATACTTATAACATGGATATTTAGCATGAAACGTGAGCTGGATGGGATTTATGGCAAGATGATAGATTTATCTGTCTAAGTTAAAAAAGGTCAATTCAAGTAAAGAAAAAAAACAATATAGAAGGATGTATATGAAAAGGAAGTAAAGAGGGCACCTCTGTGAATGTACATCCAACATCTCGTGCAATTGACTGTACAGCCCTGGATTGATTTTCTGTGTGGACAAGAATAGCAGTTCCTTTCTTCCCAGCGCGTCCTGTTCGTCCAGTTCGATGAACAAATATTTCTGAATTATTTGGAAGTTCATAATGTATTACCTATATGAAGAAACCAGGTCAAAAACTTGCATAATAACAAATTGAGCAACAATGGATGCTGCGGTCAACGAAAAAGTGTTTGCATATACACAGATATATCATATTAAGAAAACAACTTTCAGATTAGAAACAAATTGCTGAATGAGAGTAAAGTTACTAGCCATGATGAATTGTGGAATGCTTAAAATAAGTTTATAGCTACTTATAAATGAGCCCAAGCGAGCTTGAGTAGATATACTTCTCAAATAAGACGCAACTAAAAAAGAAACATGATCATATAACTTCCTTCTTACTCAAATTTTTGGAAAGTTCAAATTCCAAAATAGAAATATCCCACACCTGTTAGAAACTAAATGTTGTACTTGAGCCTCAACCAATTATCCCCAGAAACAGGTAATGGAAATGACGCGATACAATCGATTTCAAACAAAAAGTTTAGCAAAGTAAACTTACAAGATCAACATTTGGTATATCAAGCCCACGGGAAGCAACATCAGTTGCCACTAAAACATTAAAATAGTTGTTTCTAAAGCCAGTAAGAGTTCTTTCTCTCTGAGTTTGTGAAATATCTCCATGCAAAGCTTCACATTTAACACTTTTTGACATTATATGTGATAGTCGATCAGCATCACGTTTGGTTTGAGTGAAAACAATGCACTTTCCTCCTTTAGCATGTTCCTATCAGAGGATAAATCATTAAGACAACAAAGCAAGTATAGTTACAAGATTGCCCAACTAATGTTTGCACTAAAGCCGAGAAATGGACACAAATAAATTCCAGACAAACTCAACTGCAATCACTTTAGTAAACAAACAAATTTTTAAATAGTGAGTTATAACAAATAGTGATGATAGATAATAACGATCGTCAATCATATGTAACACAAAAAGTCATGAGAAAATACAGTATCTAAAGCCATACATTTATAAGAGGTGCTAGAATTCCTGCTTTAGCATACGCATTAGATGCAATAGAGTACATTGAAATTCCATCTGCCAACTTCTGATCAGAATCTCCAACCTATGTCATTACCACCAAATCCAATAAGATCCCAATTAACTTCTTACAAATCAAATATAAAAATTATACACATCAAATCTGAAAAGATCAACTTTCAATCTCAAATATTATCATATCCTCTTCTTTTTTATAAAATAACAACAATCATTCAAAAAAATGTACTGGGAAAAAACCTGTACAGACTTGTTCTTTCCAGATGTCAGGAAAAGAAAACATCGGTACCATCAGACTCACTTAAACATCAAGCTAATAATTAATTGAAGATTTCATGCACATCGAAGAAGTTCAAAAAATATATACATAATAATGAAACACAGGAAAACATTTATCTGAACACAAAGGAAATCCTACAATTTCTTTTCTAGGGTGAGAACACAAGCATTGAAACCCACAAATATATAATCAAAATATATGCATCAATGTTCAACATAAAGGATTAGTTGCTAAAAATTCGCCCAGATAATGGTCTATCTGACCAATGATTTTTTTAACAAACTTAACTTTGCATTTTTTGGGGACACGGGAGTAGTGTCCACAATCCACCTTGTAGATATTGGAGACATGTATTAATCCCAATAAAATTCAAGAATGCAAGTTGATGAGACAGAATGTGCTCATTTCTGGAGCAAGTTGAAAAATATAATATTAATAATTTGTTTTTGTAATCTTCAAGTGATGTTATGACTTACGAAACCTTTTTTGATAAGATTTAATAAAAAAAATCAAAATAGTGTATGGCCTTGGTATGATCTAGTAAAAAACTATTAGTGGGTGGGGCAATCCTCTTTACTTCTATACCTAAGGTGGTTGTAAGCCATCTATTCTTAGGGTGGTGAACTTTTATTCATCGAGATAATGAATTATTCCTTTTTATCGTATTCTTTTTTCTAGTGTTGCATCATAATCAGAGACAAAAATCTTCTAGGCTGTTGGTGGAACTTTTCTTGATTACATTGAGAAGTTTCCAAGCTCACGCGCCAAACTTTCATCTCAAATTGGAGTACAACAATACAAGTACTCCTCTAGAAAATTTTGTTAATTGGAATTTTGTTACCTTATGGAGTCTGAATATTAAGCTTTTGTTAGGTATTCTTAAATGAATCCTCATGAAACCCTTTTGCTATTATCATGCCAGACTAGGCACAATCTGAATAAAAATGACATTTGAAAACTGCAATATCCTCCAACTCGCCTTGCCTAAAACAGATTTGCATACTTACAAGATCAATGGTTAAGGGATTGTTCAGGTACTTGCGAGTAATAGTCTTTATCCAAGAAGGCATTGTCGCCGAGAACATAACAGTTTGACGCTTTGAAGGCAACTTCTGCAAGATAATCTCCACCGCTTCTTGAAATCCTACTTGAAGCATCTGATCAGCTTCATCAAGAACTAAATAATTAACATCCTTCAATTTCAGAGAACCCCTTTTGAGAAGATCAATAACACGTCCAGGCGTGCCAACTACAATATCTACGCCACCACCAAGTTGGCCGATTTGTTGCTGAATAGGCATACCCCCATAAAGACAAATTGTTTCCAAGTTAGGTGCAGCCTCATTGAACTCCTTTTCAACCTGCCGTGCAAGTTCTCTGGTCGGTGCCAACACCAAAGCCAAAGGATCTCTTCTTTTCCTACCAAAATTAACCACAGAAATTCGCTTAGTTAAAGACAAAAGTAAAGATCTACCAAAACAATCAATTAATAGTATTTTGCAAGTGTGAATAAAATAACCAACCCATGCTTAGCGTTAAACTTAATAATCTTATCCAAGATAGGTATCCCGAAAGCAAGAGTTTTCCCAGTTCCTGTTCTAGCTCGACCAATCATATCCCTCCCTTGCATAGCAGGTTCCAGCACAGCTTTCTACAATAACAATAAGAGGAGTTCAAGCTAAGTTAATAAGATTTCTGATCAGCGAGTGCTAATAAACCCTGCAGCCCAGACACCTCTGAAAAAGGTGTGTGTAAGTGTCCGTGTCTGAAACTGAAACCAACACTCACACTAGTGGTTACCTTCATTTTATTATTTTTTTAAATTATTATCGGTGTCGAGTGCAGGTGTTTCCGGTGGCCGTGCTTAGTAGCTAATATGTGTAAATCGGTTTTAGAAATTTGAAAAACACAGCATATAACCGTACCTGAATGGGGAAGAGCTTCGTGATACCTTTCTTTGCAAGAGCGTTCACGATCTCCTTAGAAATTCCAATCTTTGCGATCTCCAGCCCTCCGTCACCTTCATCGTGTTGCGCGTCGTCATCGTAATCCACAGCAAGTTGTGCACCACGAGAAACCAGCGACGAGTGGAAATTCAACGGTCCAGATTTGGCGTGAAACAGCCTGTCTCCTTTACCGTATACGGCGGAGGACAAGGCGTGGCTGTTGTGACGGGACAGAAGTGGTTGAAAGGAAGTTACGGCGGCGAAGAAACGCCGTGAGAATATGGAAGAAGATCTTCTGAGAACAGTGCTTGCCATTTTGTAAGGAATGGCGCTGATTGACAGAGAAATGGAGTTTGTTGAAAAGTGAAGGAGGAGGTAGTAAAACCTGAAATGAAAGTTATGAGGATGTAGGGTTTTAGGTTTCAGGGTTTTAGGAGTAGCAATCATGTGTAGTCGAGTCTTCTTGCTTTATAAATGAAGCTTGATCATGAGCCCTTCTTGTTTTGGACATTCGATACCATGCTTGATCAAACGGTTCATAAATTTAATTTCGTTATAAGTTTAATCGTAACTTTTTTTATTCGGTTTTAGTCCTTTTATTTTAAAATTTAAGTTTTTGTTCTTTTTTTCAAGTTTTTTTTTTAATTTTAGTTCTCAACCAAATTGAGATTATTTTTTATTGACATGTCGACGCCACTTGTATTCATGTTATTTATTTAATTTATATTAATTTTTAATATATTAATAATAATAATAAAAAAAGCTATATTTAAAAAAATATTATTTTAACAATATATAATAATAATAAGTTATTAATATTAATAATAACATAAATTTTAAACTTTTCATTACATTTAATCTGATTACAGTTTTTGTTTTTTTTCAAGTTTATATATTAAAAAGTAGTTGCATTAATTTTTTTTATCTTTTAAATTACTTTTTATTTTATTTATTCTTATTCAAAAAAAGAGAATAAAAAAATTTTAACTTTAATTTCATGTTATTTTCTTTTAGTTATAGTTATAATTATGATTATTATCAAAATCAAAATCATTTTTCTTATTGTCACTTTTATTTATATTTTTATTTTAGTTTATGTTTGCTATTAACAGTTTTCAATTTTGTTTATTATTATTATTATTAGTATTAGTATATTATTGTAATTATGATTAAAAAGATATGTAGAAATAGAAAAGTTATTTGAGACCAGTTTCACTAATATTTGCAAAGATTCAAATTTTTTTCAGACCTCGTTTTGTTGTTACATTACAACAGTTCACTTTCACCATAATTTCTCATACATAAATCTGTTGTAATAAAGTGAAGAAATCAATACATCAAAGATGGCAAAGAGAAACTTAATGAACAAGGGTCCTAATTCAAAAACTCCCTCTCAAAATTTCAATCATCCTCTATATAAAGAGACCTTTATCATATTGTTGAAGGGGGAAAACACAGAGGATGGAATACGAAAGAAGAAGTTACCTCAAAAATCTTCCCAACTTCTTTTAATCAACCCCAAACTCTTCATACTCCTCTCAATCAATCACAATATTGCCAAACATCCAGCATAAACGTTTTCTCAACCACGTATAACCCACCAAAACCTTCATATTGTATGAACAACCTTCATCACAATAACACTCGGCTTCACAGCAGTCCTGAAAATGCAATAGCAATGTAACCACCGCCGGTTTCCAAGTATCCATCCACAACTCAAATACCGACGAGTTTTGACAACATTAACACATCGTGAACAATTCAGAAACAAAAGAGAAGGAGTAGAGATGAAGGAATAGAGATTTACAATGGAAGTATTTTGAGAGAATTCATATTTTTCCCTTGTTGTGGCCGTTTTAGCGCTGAACATTTCCCTATAGGGTTATACAACCCGTTTTGGTTTGAGAGTGAGTTAGGTCCCGACCCGATCTGTTACACCCTAAAATAATTAGATTATTTATTTAATTATTTGATTAGTTTATGTTGAGTATTTGTGGCTTAATTGTGATGTTTATGCGATGTCTGAATGATCATGATGTTCGATATGATGTTTTATGTGGTGTATGTTGGGATAGTAGGAATTAAGAAGGTATAGAGTATTTTAGAACAGTTTAGATAATTAGAATGATTAATTGGAATTATTCTAATTAGTTAAATATAAATAAAATATGATGTCGAGACTATGATGGCAAGGTAGTAATACAGTGAAGTAAGTGAGGGTAAGAAGGAAAGAACATATTAAGGGTCCAAGGGGTAAGATTGACAAAAGGAAAATAGTGTCAGTGTTTGCTCATTCTGTATGATCGCTTTTGGGGAAAAGAGAGGCAGAGCAAAGCTAGGGCACTGAAGAACTCATGGGATTTATGTAGAACGCGAGAAGAGGAAATAAATTGTTGTTAGAAATCTAAGGTAAATAGAGTTTATCATTGTTATTATAATTGATCTAAGGTTTAGATAACTGTAGGTTTGTGTTTGATAATGTTAATATGATGTTTGTTGATAAATTGGTGAAATTGTGATGTCTTCTTGCAAAGAATGGATGCATATGATGTATGGTAAATTGTATTGTTGTTATATGATGAAACCAAGTGAAATTATGATGATTTGAGATCGTAATATGATGTAATCGTGTAAAAACCGGACCGGTACAGTGCAGAGATCGCGACAGGGAAGTCTTGTTCCCGCAGGATCGTCGGGCGGTAGGAAGCGTCTTTGGGCGATGATGATGTCTCCTGGTCGTCGTCGCGCGAACTTGGAAGCGAAGGGATGGGCAGAAAAGTGGAGCTATAGGAGTGTCTCGCTTGCTTCATCGCCGAGCGATGCAGAAGCGAGAGGTGCGCCACCAAGCGAGCAAGATGCGTCGACAGGCGATGAAGGCCAGAGAAGATTTGGTGGGTTGTCGCTCTCACGTCACCAGGCGAGCAGTGTGCGTTGTCGGGTGAGCATCAGGCGATGGACAATAACAGGATTTTTAAAGTGCCATAACTTGAGTTTTAGAACTCTGTTTGAGGCATCATTTAAAGTGTTGGATAGCTAACGCAATGAACTATGACTAGAAGGGATAAATGAATAATAGGAAGTATAATTCCAATACATATGTTTTGATGAATAAGATGATTCGAAGATTGTTTTATTATGACGTGTGTGTATATAATGAATCGTTGATGTTATGATGATGTTGTTTCGTGTTATGACGTATGTGTTGATATTTATGATGATTATATGAATGATGATGCATTTTGACTAGCATTGGTTTTAACGCCCGTAATTTAATTAATTATTTAATTAAATTATTTTTAGAATATTTGTTAAGATGTGTTTTGATTAATTGGATTTATTTTATTAAGTGGAGAAATAATATTAGAATTATAATATTATTGGATGTGGGCTTGTTTTTGAAGGAATAAAAGTAATAAGGGGGTGTATTAATTTGAGCCCAATAAGGAATAAAGAATAATAGGGTTATTTTATTATTGTTAGAAAGAAAAGAATAGAAAGAAAGAAGCAGTAGAAGAATAAGGATTGAGAAGAGAACGTGAAGCTGCTGGAAAAAGAGGAAAAACGGCAGAACGAGAATTCAACCGGAAGATTATAGAGCGACCTTCAATCCAAGGTAAGGGTGGGGTTCCGACTTTATAATTGTGTTCACGATGTTTGATATGTGGGATTAGGTATATGAATTTTGCCATGGATCAATTGTTGTTTCTGGTTGTGTTTGATTGATGTGGATTGATATTGAAATTATTGAGGTTAATTGATTGTCGAAAAAATTGTTCTAAGTTAGTATAATTATTAAGTTTCTGTAAAATATATGTGGTATTGGTTGGAATTAAGAAGGAGATTAGTAATCGAGACTACGTGAAGGATAACAGAGAAAGTTAATTACCGGTACCCATGTATTATAATATAAAGTAGTTAGAATGTACCAAATAATTTTACTACCATATATTATTAATTTGCAGCTAATGAATACATATATGTGTACTAGCTTTAGTGATGTGATATCAAATATATACATGTATAGGTAGTAAAAAGTAACTAAAATCCCAATATACCATACTGTGTTTTAACGTGCTGGGAAAATTAGGAAAGGAATGTGCAAGGCACATGGTGATGATAAAGAGTGTCGAGTGGCACACTGCAAGGAGAAGGGGTATGCCTATTTAATTAAATTGGGGATAGAGTTAGTCATACTGCTTTTAGTTAAGATGATATCAGGCTAAGAATCAAAATAGTAGGATTCGTAAAAAGTAGAAGTTCTGATGGTAGAAGTTGTGTTGGTTAAAAGTTGTGTTGTCAGAAGTTGTGTTGTCAGAAGTTGTGTTGGTCAGAAGTTGTTGGTCAGAAGTTGTGTTGTCAGAGGTTGTGTTGTCAGAAGTTGTGTTGGTCAGAAGTTGTGTTGGTCAGAAGTTGTGTTGTCAGAAGTTGTGTTGTCAGAAGTTGTGTTGGTCAGAAGTTATGTTGGTTAGAAGTTGTGTTGTCAGAAGTTGTGTTGGTCAGAAGTTGTGTTGCCAGAAGTTGTGTTGTCAGAAGTTGTGTTGGTCAGAAGTTGTGTTGTCCGAAGTTGTGTTGTTAGAAGTTGTGTTGGTCAGAAGTTGTGTTGGTCATAAGTTATGTTGTCAGAAGTTGTGTTATCAGAAGTTGTGTTGGTCAGAAGTTGTGTTGGTTAGAAGTTGTGTTGTCAGAAGTTGTGTTGGTCAGAAGTTGTGTTGGTCGTTGCTTTGGTTTTGTACAGAACAATGAAGATGAGATGCCTAGAGGTTGTTGTTTGAATTATAACAGTAGGATTAGTGACAATAATGATGTAAGGATTACAGAATAGCAGTATGAACTATTGTGGTATTAATGTACAACTGAGTTGTTAGTGAGAAGTTATTAATGTTGTTGTGTTGATGATTTATAATAAATAAATGATGTTTGATGAATTATTATGATGATGTGAGATGTTGATGAAGAGACGTTGAAATGCTTTTGAGATGTTGTTAATTTGAGATGCTTTTGAGATGTTGTTAATTTGAGATGTTGTTAACTTGGGTGTTGTTATTACATTCATGGTTGTGTCGCATACATTACATTTTTGAGATGGAGCTTATGCTCGTTGAGATGACCTGTATTGGCGAATTTTGAGATGAAGGCTTATGCCTTGTTGATGCCTCTATTAATTGGCAAATTTTTGAGATGGGGGTTTTGCTCCAATGGTACCACATGCATTTGCATAGTATTGAGTCGCATTATATGATTGCATAAAGAAGTGTATTTTGATGTTGATGAATGTGTATATACGTTGTAATTATTGTTGATTATGAGATGAGAAGTGGTGATGTTATTGATCTAATTTAATATATTAATTATCATGCGCTTTATTATATTGTTAGATATCTCACCCCTTCTGTTTGAATGTTGCCCTTATGTTGGTAACGTGCAGGTAATCTAGAGTGAAAGTTGTATACCTTGGGTAGTTCGAGTCGGTGTCATTGCTCTGATATGTAACACTCAGGGGATGAACGCTTGCTGTTTTTGATTGTTGATTATTATTAAATTGTGTTGTTTTGAAGTTGTTGTATTGATGATAAAATTGTTATTGAGAATTATGTTGTGTAGATGTTGAGTTATTTAATTAAAGATGTTATGATGGTTCATCTGATGTTTTGAAAGTGTTATATATCCACGATGAATGCAATGAATTTTTTATAGAAGAATTTGTGACGTCCCGATTTGTTTGCATGATTGAATTTTATAACTCTGATTTATTTATAGAATTTGCCAGGGTAGAATTAGGGTGTTACACAGATTGCTATCAACACTCTCGAACCTGCCACAAGTGTCAGATATATGCTAACAAGGTGCACGTACCTCTGGTTCCTCTGAATGTCTTGACGGATCCTTGGCCCTTTCCTATGTGGGGCATCGATATGATTGGGGAAATCAAGCCAACAACCTCTAATGGACACCGCTTTATCTTGGTGGCCATTGACTATTTCACAAAGTGGGTTGAGGCGGCTTCTTTCGCTTCTGTTACCAAGAATGTTGTCGCCCGGTTCATCAAGCAAAATCTCATATGTCAGTACGGTATCCCAGAGAGGATCATCACAGACAATGGTACGAATCTTAACAACACTATGATCACCGCACTGTGCGTGCAATTCAAGATTCAGCACCACAATTCTTCCCTTTACCGGCCAAAGATGAATGGTGATGTCAAAGCCACAAATAAGAACATCAAAAAGATCATACAGAAAATGACAGTCACGTACAAAGACTGGCATGAGATGCTACCATTCTCTTTCCACGCTTATCGTACCACGGCACGCACATCAACCGGGGAAACACCCTACTCTCTAGTATACTGCATGGAGGTTGTCTTGCCTATTGAGGTCCAGATCCCCTCTCTGAGAATCATGAAGGATGCAGGGTTGAACGAAGACGATTGGATCCAGAATCGACTTGATCAACTAATCTTGATTGATGAGAAAATGCTTATTGATGTCTGTCATGGTCAAATGTATCAAAAAAGGATAATCAAGGCTTTCAACAAAAGGGCCGGACGCCAAGTGTATCAAGTCGGGGATTTGGTGATCAAACATATCATACTACCGCAG
The DNA here is from genome assembly GCA_948472305.1 of Vicia faba. NCBI lineage: Eukaryota > Viridiplantae > Streptophyta > Magnoliopsida > Fabales > Fabaceae > Vicia > Vicia faba. The sequence goes on along the minus strand of OX451737.1, from coordinate 186,876,045 downwards.
GGTGATCCCAGGGGAAAATGGACTCCTACATATGAAGGACCATTTGTAATCAAAAGCATATTCTCTAGTGGAGCAATGATCTTGACTACCATGGACGGCGATGACCTTTCGCACCCTGTGAATGCATACATAGTCAAAAGATACTACGCACAAGAGACCCGCTAGGTTGATACACCTAGGCAAACACAAGGGCATCCCGGTGAACCAAAAAGGTTCGGGAAAAAAATTAGGGATAAAACAAAAAAAGTATGTACACTCGGCAAGCTGAAAACCTAAAAGGGCGGCTTGGGTAAAAAAGGGTATCCCAGTGGACTAAAAACCCGAAAGGGCGGTCCAGGCAAAAGTTAAGGATTTAAAGTGTATGACTATATCCTGATGGATCACCTTACGGACAACCTTTGGCTTCAACCTTCAAACTCGGATTCTGATTAATTCAATCAGCTTCGGACAAGGCAACAAAAAGACAAGATGCTCAGAGACACGAAGGCTATAGCAGAATGGGAACCCCATGGGATTATTGCACATAGTTATCTTTTCTTTGTATCAAAATTTTCATTTTTTACGACGACATTCTCTTACTAGAATGTTTGTCTCATTGTACAAAAATACTTACTCAAATTCAATACAAAGATATCTCTTTGAAAGTGCAAAACTATCTGTTTTTCTTTACTCTTGTGTTATGCTTACAAAAACGTCCAATGATTTATTTTTAAACATATGCATTTGAACATAATTACTATTTACAAATGAACAAAATAAAAATACAATCACTGATGGCTTTAAGAGGTAGGGAAATCTCTCAAAGTTATCTTCGTAAAATCCCCCGCAGTGTGCAGTTTAATCCCCAGCAGAACAAACTTCTAGCTATCACTCCCCGATAGAAGTCGCATATTTGTTCAGGATTCCCCAACAGGATTTTACAGGCGGTACACGGCATTTCCCTCACAACAGAGTTTATTTCTCTAAGTTGAAATTCTTCAACTTCACAACATGAAGACTTACACTCCATATTCTCAGCAGCAGTCAGGGATTTATTTTCCCCAATCCAACAAGCAGTGCAGCAGATTAGCTCACATACGTATACATCACATCCATATATCATAAACATTGATAACACGAATACATTAAACTATGCATTTCATACAACATCACATTGCATATTAACTAATATTTTTCCTTTTTCAGGATAAGGCTAACAGCTACCATTAACAATGTCCAAAGGTTTCCCAGATACAGTTCAAATATGCTCCAGATACGGACGCTATTCTGATACTCATTCAGATTCCTTCTCAGATACAGTTAGATACGCTCCAGACACATATGCCATTCTGATACTCATTCATATTCCTTCTCAGATACAGTTCAGATACGCTCCAGACACGGATGCCATTCTGATACTCATTCAGATTCCTTCTTAGATACAGTTCAGATACGCTCCAGACACGGATGCCATTCTGATACTCATTCAGATACAACTTTCACATACGCTCCAGACACAGATTCCATTCTGAACTCATTCAGATACAACTTTCAAATACAGTTCAGATACGCTCCAGACACAGATGCCATTCTGGTACTCATTCAGATTCAACTTTCAGATACAATTCAGATACGCTCTAGACACAGACGCCATTCTGATACTCATTCAGTTTCAGCTTACATATACGGTTCAACAATCATTTTTGGATGGCATATACGAGCCCATCTCTGAAAACTTTCCATCATCCCTCCAAATGGCATCTTTAAGCCTATTCCTTACACCATCAACCATCACATCACCGAGTGCAAATTTCTGGGCACTCTAATGTCCAATCATCTTCCACCTTCGAGTCACGAATGGAAAAACTCACCAATATAAATCTTCAGGCTTAAGAATATTGAACAGGGGCAGCTGTTGTACCCCAAATTTTGCCCTCTCACTTATCAAGAATTTACTCACAAGATCTCCTTTGGCTCAAGATTGCACTAGGGTTGATCAGCTCAAGACACCTCCTTAAGCATTGATGACCAAATTAGGGTTTGAGATTGCACAATGATATTTGAACTTCCAATTCCCCATATTACTTTCATGGATTATTATGGACCCTCAAGATTACTCATGTTAAGTTTCAAGCCTTGGATCACACTTTTGCTCAGTGAATTGAGCAGTTGACCTAAAAATCAGTTGTATTGGGGGAAAAGTCAACTATGGCCAATTTACAGTCAAACCTCATAATTTTTTATCCACATCAACATTTTAAACTCACATGTATCATTTTATCAAGTTTGGACCATAATTCCTCAAGAAATTTCATCAAATCTCCAAAAGAGCAAAATGGTCAAAATTAGGGTTTTGATTAGGAAAGGGCAATTTCTGATTTTTGACCTAGAAAATGATCAATTGGTTTAAGGCATGATCTCAAGAGTCCAATTGCATCATTTTGAACTAATGACATGGCTCAAAACATTGCTCAAGTCTAAAGGATTGACAGATGAATTTTCAGTCAACTGATCAAAAGTCAACTGTATACTGAAAAGTCAAACTTTGACTTTTTGGTCAAATTTAAATGTCAAAAATCACAATTCATCAAAGAATGTCAAAATATGAAACTTATTCATCAAGAAATCCAAAATTCAAAATTCCATTTTTGAAAGTTAAAATTTCTAAACTTAGAAATTTTTCTAAGTGTTGGAAATTTCTTATTTTTTCATAACTTTTAGCAAAATTTTCACAATGATGCAAGCTGATTCAAAATAAACTTCCAACATGAAAGTTGTATATATCCATGAAATATACAACTTTTATTCACACAACTTCTTCCAAAAGTTCTTGGATCTCAAGTTATAATTTTAAGAACATGTGGTCATGAAATAAAATACTTAGTGAAATTTTGCCCTAATTTGGTCAGGATTTTGACCCAACTTCATGGCCCTTTTTCATATAGTTACTTGGGGAATCTTCAAAAGAAATTCAAATATGTGTTGTATAACACATTACAAGCTTTCAAAAATTTCCAAGAACTCCTTGATATCATTCTTGAGTAGGGAGAATCGAAGAGATGAAGTTAGGGTTTTATCACTTAAATTACAAGTCTTTTTGTGATGAACCAAATTCAAAATTCAAAGTATGCTGCATAACCTCTACTTTTCAGGCCTCAAACTTGTTAGGCACTCCATAATTAATGGCTTAAAAAGATGTTAGAGGTCTCATTTCAAGCATTCAATGCAAGGCCATGCTTTATATCCATTTTTGGAAGAAAGTGTACATTGCCATTTTGATAAAGTGCTTTTTTGCACAAAACTTGTTCTTGAGCCTTGCACTTGCTCTCTTCTTATCATACAAGTCCTATAACTCATAAGAAACTTGTTATACACTTATAATAACTCAGCCCATGCTTGTACCTCACATTGAAACTTGGTTTCCCACTTTTCTTCAAAATCAAGTAACCTAGCAATTAGCTGAAAACTTGTACTTCTGATTGTCCAAACCACTCGAATCCTTTTGCTTATAGATATACAAACCATTTACCACAAAAAACACGAATGTTTGACCCCTAAAAACACCAAGAGCTCAGAATCACATCTCATACCTCCATTTTCACATAAATTGACCAAAAACTTGAAACTCATAACTCCCTCGTGCGTTTTCAAGCCTTTTGGTTCCTAAAGCTTCTAAACATCATTTAGAACTGATCCCACACCCTGTTACAGAACTGTAACACCATTAACACCATCCTCCATTTTCAAAAACAGAGCTTTGCACTTGGACTTCTCCAGAACTCCTCAGGTACTTTCAGCTCAAGCTAAGCATCCCATTAGCTTCCTAGGAACTTGAGGAAGCTAACCCAATGATTGAAACTCCTTGAAAGTTGCTCAAACTTCAAACCCGATACCCTCTTGCAAGGTAAGTTTTCTAACTTTGGAACTTTTCATACATGCATCATCAATGATTTATTTGTGAATGAAACATGTAGATATTATTGCCCTAAAGCTAACCATATCCAAAGTTTCCATTAATTTTGCTTGAGCTTAGAGAATTTTAAGATTGAATTTTTTGAGATTTTTAGGGTTCAGAATAGGGCCATTAAAATTAATGTTTATCTTTGGGCTATAGTTTTAATGCTTTACATTTCTGAAACCGTGAGGAAATTTGCTACAAGTTTCATGTTTACAGTTTTCATTTTTGTTGAGATTTGAACAAGTTATAGAGGTTCTGGCTGGGCGTGAGGTTGAAGATGAAGTTGGCCTTAGGAACGTGTTTGCCTTATGTATTTATTATTTGATTTATATAAACGGATGTATAGCCACCCCAGTGGTAGAAGCACGCACCTGTAACCAAAGGGACCTGGATTCGAGCCCCAGTAGTACCCTTTTGATTTTTTTCATATTTTTTGCATTTCTGACTTCTTTTTTGCAGGCGCTGGACCTCCTTGGGCCTTGTTGTTTTTGTTTTTACTTGTTAACCCCTCTATTTCCTTTTCACACCCCCGCCCAGTTTTATTTTCTTTTTCTTATTTTTCTTATATTTATTTATTTTCTTAAATATTTTCCTAATACTAAAAAATCATAAAAAATATAAAAATAGTAGATTTATATTTTGACATAGTTTATTTATTTTTTCTCACAAAAATTATTTTATTTAATCAATACTTTATTTATTTTACTAATTATCTTTGTAAATTTAATTAAAAATAGGTTTTTATTTATTTCTTTTACACCAATCAAAGTATATTATTTTAATATAAAAAAGGCCAAAAATATTTTATAATACTATAAATTATTTTAAAAGACAAAAATACCAAAAATACTTTTCTTACAAACTTATTTTCTTTTAATCAATTAATAGATTAGGGTTTTACTTAATTTCTTTTCCTAGTTAAATTAGGTTTACTTTTTTTATTATTTTAATTAACTATTTTATTTTAATTAATTAGGTTAAAACAAACTCCCTTTTCCTAAAAAATCTAAACAAAAATATATATTTTCTTTATATTTATATTCTTGTACATTTGTTCATTTTGTACTTTATATTCATTTAATTTCTTGTACATTTATACCAATTCAATATGGTTGTAATAGATTAAGTAGGTTTATTTTCTTGCAATCCCCATTTATACTTTGTACACCCCTCCCACAAGTATTGTAATGGCGTAGTAACTTTAAATTCCACAATTTATCGCTTTATATACAAATGCTAGTAATTAGGGTTTGTATGGAAAGACTAAAACCAATGCTTAGAAAACCCTAATTCAAGACTAAAACAAGCATGAAAAACAATACACTTGCACACAAACACAAACACCCCTAAGGTAAATCCACTTGGTTGCCTTACAAAATGGTCATATTACGCATATGAGGTATCTTAGCAAAAACAAGCAAATACAAGATCATAGTCCCTCGATGACGCTATCTAAGTTTCCTTTCAAATGATCTTAGTCCCTAAAAAAGAATGCTAAGATATATTGCAACATTGCTAATCATGGTTATATGATGACCCACGCCAGTCCCGTTTACATCCAAAGATAGGGTTACTTACCAAATCAATGGTAAGATAACAATGTCAAAGGGAAAGAAAATGAATAAAAAATACTTTTGAGTAGGTAGAATGCTCTTAATTACTTTCTCAATTTCAAACAAAACATCCTTGCTATTTTTTCAAAACAAACACCTACACTTTCAAAACATCTTACAAACTTGAAGACATTTTCAAAAGATCAACATACTTGTATACATTCTTACGAACGAGAATCATTACAAAGTTTGCCTAAACAATGGCCTCTTTACATAATACTTTCAAAAAACCACACAAAGCACAATTTTAAACAAAAGAAAGTGATCTAGCAAGTAACTAAGAGCCCATGGAAAACCATGGATGAAAAGGGTGCCAATACCTTCCCTTTTCATAATCTACCCCCCGAACTCAAGAAATAATCTCAAAGGTCTTTCCTGTGTTTTTTCACCTTTCCTTTTTTGGATAAAAGAAAAGTCGGTGACGACTCTTGCTAAACGCAACATTTGCGATCAAACGTAAAACCTTCAAGTCAGTTCTCCCACCGTATCACAAGGTGCCCCAGATCCGGGTGTAGGATCAAAAACCCAAACAAGTACCCATAATTGTAAAGCAAACAAATCAAACAATGAAAGCGAGTAAATGTGATCTAACTCTAAGTTAACCCCACTTTTAAGTCTTTATACGGTGGGAGAATTGACTTGGGTGTTTTGCATTTTATCGCAATTGTTGCGAATAGCAAGAGTCACCACTGACTTTTATTTTATCCAACAAAGGAAAGGGTGAAGAGAAGGAAATACCTTTAGAGATGTTTTCTTGAGTTCAGGGGGTAGGTTATGAAAAGGGAATGTGTTAGCACCCCTTTCACCTGTAGTTGTCTACGGGCTCTTAGTTGCTTGCTAGATCACTTGCTTTGTTTGAAAATGTGCTTTATGGTGGGTTTTGAAAGTATTTCGTAAAATGCCTTTGTTGCGGCAACTTTGTAATGATTCTCGTCTCTATAAGAATGCGTACAAAGTGTTGGTTTTTGAAAATAGTTTAAAGAGATGTTTGTTTTGAAAATGTTTTGAAAGTGTATGTGTGGAAAATGGTTTTAGTTCAAGAGCAAGCAACTACGAGCGTCCTACCTACTCAAAAGGTATTTGTTCTTTTCCTCCTCCTTTAGATGTTGTTATTTTACCATTGATTGGTAAGAAGCCCCATCATTGGATGTGAAGGGACAAGCGCAGTTCAATCGTATAGTCATAGAAGGCAACTTATGAGACGTTTTAGCAATTTTCGTAAGGGACTAGATCGTTTATCGAAGGCAACATCGAGGGACATCAAGAGACTATGATCTTTTTATCAAGGGTCTTTGCTAAAATACCCATATTCGAGGGACATGACTATTTTCTGAGGTGACATGTGAGATTACCCTAGAGGTGCATGTATGTGTAGTGTGTTTAATTGCATGCATTTTTATCTTTTATTTAGGGTTGTCTACTTGTTGATTTTATCTTGTCATACACACCCTAATTACTAAGAATTATATGAAAGATGATAAATTTGCGGAAATTAAAATCTTACGCTATTACATCACTTTAAGGGATGGGGTATAAGTTCATAAATGGGGAGATAAAAGAAAACAAAACCTAATTTTATTATTACAACCAAATCAAACGAAAAATAAAAACAAAAAAGTAAAAAAAATCAAGATTTATGCTATCTGGTCTGACACGGGCCGTGTCTTATGACACGGGCACCCGTGTCAACACCTTGTAATGATTCATGCGCGTTTTTTCTTTCTTCACCAACTAAGCTGATAGGAGCCATGTCCTGTGACACGGGCACCCATGTCAACACCCTGACCTGCATTTTTGTTAGCTTATAGTTCATGTATGTCTGACACGGGCCGTGTCCTATGACACTGGCACCCGTGTCAGCACCTGACCTGTATTTTTGTTAGATTTTTTTCAAATAGATGAGCTGACACGATCGTGTTGTGTGAAACAGGCACCCGTGTCAACCCCTTGTCTTGGCTTTTTTACTGAGTTTTCTTTTTTTGATTTATCTTTTACATATCTTTTGAACACAAACAGAAAATGATGTATGGAAAAAGATATTACAGTTTGGAAAAAAAGTATACCTCTTGAAGCAAAACTTTAGAATATGTACGGATATCTCTGAATGCAAAGAGATGAATAACCGAGCTCCTCTTTGGTGTTACTTCAATCCTTGCTCTATGCCGCAAAGTTCCAGAATCGCTCCAACCCAATCAAAGGTGCAAAGTACTATTTTTTTTTGTTTATGCTTAGAAGGTAATGATAAAGGCGTTACAGAAACTGTTCTTATGTTAGAACAATCTCTATGTGATGTATATGAGGTGTTTGGGTAATTGGTTTAGGGGAAAGTTTGCAAGGTTGTACAATAATGGGTTGAGGATTTTTCGGTTTTGTGAGTGAAACATAGTTGAAGATTAGCAGAGTTTTATGAATGAGCTGAGTTTTATGAATGAGATGGGTTTTATGAATGAGCAGAGTTTAACAAAAGTTTTGTTTTTCTCTTCTCTCTTTTCCTCTCCAAATCATCCGTCCTCATGTCTTATGAAACAATCCCATTTGTAGATCCTTGACTGAGGTTTATGAGGGAAACAAAATATGTTATTTTGAACTGTTTTTGCCTACTGTTTTGATACTTTTCCACACAATTTTCTTTAGCCATTTTGGTGCAATTTTGTGGCTGTTATGATTCAGGTTGGAGCAGACTGCATAAAGCGGTTTTGGACTGGTTTTTATACAGATTTTGGACTGTATAGGACAGCATATGCAGATTTGTGACAAGTTTGTAGTGTGGCATAAAATAAGTTTTTTTGTAGTATAACAATGGAGAAGGGTTTTGGAGTGTTGTGGCAATGTATAGAAGTAGCATATCATACTTTGTTCAGCAATAACTTGGACAACATAGTTTGCAGCATGAAATAATTTTGGTTTGTGGAGCAATTTATGCAAATTATATCAAAGACAACGCATTATGGCAAGGTTTTGAGTCAAAGGGAAAAGTTCAACCAAGAAAAAGTTTAGGATTTGTAAACTTGCAAAAATGCCACTTTGTAATAACTTGAATTATTTGTAACATCTTGAACTATTTTGAATTGTAGTGAAAAGATGTCATGAAGCAATGAACTTAACTTAGAAAAATTTCCAAGTCTTGCAAAGAGATGGATTTTTGAATTTTCTTGATTTTTGATGATCAAATTTCATATTTTGGATGTCTTGATGAAACATGATTTTTGGGACTCAATTTTGGTCAAAAAGTCAAAGTTTGACTTTTAAGTGTACAATTGACTTTTCTCACCAGTTGACCGAATTTTGTCTATCAATCCACTGATCTCAGGAGATGAATTGAAATATGCAATTAGGTCAAAATGATGCGCTTGGATCCTTTAGATCATGCTTCCAACCAATAAGCCAAGTATTAGGTCAAAAATCAAAGTTCGGTCATTTTCAGTAAAAACCCTAATTTTGCCCATTTTGCCCTTTTGGTAATTTGAATGACTTTCTTGGAAAATTGTGATCCAAGACTTAAGACGCACTCGGATCCTTTAGATCATGCTTCCAACCAATAAGCCAAGTATTAGGTCAAAAATTAAAGTTCGGTCATTTTCAGTCAAAACCCTAATTTTGCCCATTTTGCCCTTTTGGTAATTTGAATGACTTTCTTGGAAAATTGTGATCCAAGACTTAAAACCTGACAAAAATAATCCCGAGGGTCCATAATGATCCATGAAATTCATTTGAAACATTAGAAATCCAACTGCCTTTGTACAAACTCAAACCCTAATTTGAGGCATCAATGCTGAGGAGATTATTTAACCTAGTCGATGCTTGCGCAAACTTGAGTCATTAAAGATATTTGTAGGAAATATCTTGAGAAATGAGAGGGAAAATTTTGGGGTACAACACCTAGAATTCGACCAGATAACATTTAACTTCATCCTCCTAGAAAGTTGTTGCGAAGCCTGGAATCCGACCAGATAACATTTAACTTCATCCTCCTAGAAAGTTGTTGCGAAGCCTAGAATCTGACCATATAACAATTTAACTTCATCCTCCTCATAAATTTGTTTTGAAGCCTGGAATTTGACCAGATAACAATTAACTTCATCTTCCTAGAAAGTTGTTGTGAAGCCTGCAATCTGACCAGATAACAGTTTAACTTCATCCTCCCTAGAAAGTTACTACGAAGCCTGGAATCTGGACAAATAACAGTTTAACTACATCCTCCTCAGAAAGTTGTTGTGAAGCCTGAAATCTGACCAGATAACAGTTAACTTCATCCTCCTAGAAAGTTATGGCGAATCCTGAAATCCGACCAGATAATAGTTAACTTCATCCTCCTCAGAAAGTTATCGCGAAGCATGGAATCTGACCAGATAACAGTTAACTTCATTCTCCCTAGAAAGTTGTTGCGAAGCCTAGAACCCGACCAGATAACAGTTGACTTCATCCTCCCTAGAAAGTTTCTGTGAAGCCTGGAATCCAACCAGATAACAGTTAACTTCATTCTCCCTAGAAAGTTGTTGCGAAGCCTGGAATCCGACCAGATAACAGTTAACTTCATTCTCCCTAGAAAGTTTTTACGAAGCCTGGAATTCGACCAGATAACAGATTAACTTCATCCTCCCCATAAAGTTATTGCAAAGCCTGGATTTCGACCAGATACCAGTCAACTATCCTCTCCAAGATGAAAGTTTAACCGTCTCTTTTATCCCCAGTCAGGGTAAAATAATAATTAAATTCCCCGACAGAGCGATGGATAACCAAAGGTTCCTGAACTCTATTCCCCAAGTAGAAATCAACATTCCCTACAGAGTTTCCTCAAACAACAAACAAGATTTCCCAACGAAAGCATTCTAAGCAAGATTGAAGATACACATACTCTGCATCCTCAGCAGTAGTTCGGGATTTAGCTTCCCAAATCTCCCCAGCAGTTGTCGAGGATTTATCTTCCAGAAAAATATTTACTTCAATAACATTTCACATTCATACATCATGACATATACATACAAAATGTGTATAGCATAGTCTCATTTATTTTGAGATCATCATTACGCAATGCATGCATCTGCACGTAACTAACCCTCTTCCTTTCAGGAAAAAAATAAATTAACATACAAAAGACCTCTATTGGTTCAATTTAAATCGACCAATGATTTTTCCTGATTCCGTTATGGTAGACACTTTCTCTGGTTTAGTTAAATCGCTCCGAAAATTTATACTTATTCGTTATCCAGTTAAATATCAATTTCAATACCTCTACTAGTTCAGTTTAAATCAACCAATGACTTACCCTGATTCCGTTCTGGTAGACACTTTCTCTAGTTCAGTTAAAATGCTCCAAATATTTATACTGATTTGTTATCCAGTTAAAGATTATTCAAGACCGATGTTGGCTCAGTTTAAATCAACCAATGATTTACCCTGATTTCATTCTGGTAGACGCTTTCTCTAGTTCAGTTAAATCACCCCTAAGATTTATGCTGATTCGTTATCCAGTTAAAGGTTATTCAAGACCTCTGCTGGTTCAGTCTAAATCAACCAGTGATTTATCCTGATTCCATTTCGGTAGACGCTTTTCTTGGTTCAGTCAAATCGACCCTAATATTTTTCGGATTCTTACCCAGTCAAAGACAAATTCAGACATTTGTTGTTTCAGTGTAAGTCGACCAAAGATTTTTTTGGGTACTTATTCCAATCTCTATCAACAAATACTTTGGATGGCAACTATAAGCCCATCTCTGATAACCCTTCATTATTTGTTGAAGTAGTAGTCATTAGAGATTACTTCATTACCTGTTGAAGTAGTAGTCATCACAGATTCCTTCATTACCTGTTGAAGTAGTAGTCGTCAGAGATTCCTTCATTACCTGTTGAAGTAGTAGTTGTCACAGATTCCTTTATTACCTGTTGAAGTAGTATTCGTTACAGATTCCTTCATTACTGTTGAAGTAGTAGTCATCATAGATTCCTTTATTACCTGTTGAAGTAGTAGTCGTCACAGATTTCTTTATCACCTATTGAAGTAGTAGTCGTCAGAGATTCCTTCATTACTTGTTAAAGTAGTAGTCGCCATAGATTCCTTCATTACCTACTGAATTAGTAGTCACCATAGATTTCTTCTAGTATTTGTTAAAATAATAGTCACAGTCAAGCATTATACTTACCAACAGTCACTCATGGATGGCATCTATAAGCCTATTTCTGACAATTCCCTATCACTTTTGGATGGCATCTATAAGCCCATCTCTGACAACATTTTATTGCTCTCCAAATGGAATCTTTGAGCCCATTCCCAACACAATCAACTAACAATATTTCTTCATGCACCGGCGAGTGCAAATTTCTGGGAACTCTAGTGTTCAATCATCTTCCACCTTCAAGCTATGAATGGTGACATGCCAATCTCACTTTTCAGGTTTAAGAAGATTGAACAGGGGAAGCTGTTATACCCCAAAATTTTCCCTCCCTTTTCTTTAATATATTCTTCTAGGGTTTTTCAATTGTTCAAGGCTTCTCAGACTTCGAGACACGTCAATTGATTCATAGAGGGTTTAAATCTGCAAGTGTTCAAAATTTCTCCTGTCCTTTAGTGTTGAGCTAGGGTTTTGACTTTTGAAGGTGTGACACCTGTTAAGATCAAGGTTCATGTTTCAATGGTTGCACAATATTAAGGTCTATATTTGAGTTTATCTTGAATTAGGGTTTTGATTCATGATGTTGAGTTTGAGGACTCCTTGATAATACATTATTTATTCATGAAGAAAGTTAACCAAATTTTGATTTGAGGTCGGGTTTTGCTCATCTTTTGGTTTGTTTTTATTGATAATTATTTAAGGTATCATCACTTTGAGTGGGCACTCAAATGTTCGTTTGAAAAGTATAAGTGATAGAATCCAATCGCATAATGGACATCAAGATTTTTTGAGCTCAAATTTGGAAAACAAAAGAGTTTTAGACTTGGTGCGAGTGGGAAAGGATTCGATTTTGTTTCTTTTTCAACTACAAATATGGAGTTTTCCTTTTTATCTAAAAGTTTCACTTACTACTTCAAATTTGCGAAACCAAATTACATCCTTCGTGCAAGTTTTCATATCCTTTTGGAATTAAAAATGAAGAGTTTTTTCCATTTGGCATTTATTTGATCTTAAAAGACTACAAAGTTTCACACTTATTTCAAGTGGTCTAAAGATTTATTAAATGTATGACAAAAGGAAGAGATTACAAAACTTCATGTTTTATTCCAAGTTTTCAAATCCATTTACAAATCCTAAAACAGTCCAAAGAAGTGACAAAATCATACATGTTCAATTACACAAATTACAAATTTCCTATTTTTGTTCTATACAAAGAAAGGAAAAATCTTTAATCTTCTTGTTATTCCTCAAATGTCTTGCCATTCTTCTAAGACTTCCTTCATCATAGCTCCAAACTCATATCAATGCATCCATCACATGAAACAAAAAGAAAATAGAAGTCAGTTAGCAAGCAATTAAAAGTGAACAAAAATTGCAAAGTATTTTAGCTCATCATTAGGGTTTGGCTTATGGAATCAGATTTTTAGGGATTAAATCTATTGCAAATCACAAGTGGATTGGTTCACAATAGGACAAATTCAAACAAAAATTCAAAATAGAAGTTAATCACAAAAGCAACCCAAGTACAACAGGCACGGGTTCAAGGGCCCAGGAAGGCAAAGATTCAAAGAAGTCAGAATTCACTATCAAGCCCAACAAGAAGCATCACAAATCAAGAATTCAAGCCTGTTGTACCCCAAAATTTGCCCTCTCATTTCTCAAGAATTTTCTCACAAGATTTCTATTGGGTCAAAATTGCACAAGGTTTGATCAGCTAAAGCTTGAATTTGCACAAGGACAATTAGACTTTTAATGACACATGTAGTTTCCATATTGAGCTCTCAAGCATCAAATCGAAGAAGAGAAAGTTTGCTTCAATCTAGAGGCTTCGATTGAGCACTTAACTTCCTTGATGCAAGCTTGATTCACGAGCTTTCGATTGAGCACTTAACCTCCTTCAATGCAAGCTTGATTCACGAGCTTTCGACTGAGCACTTAACCTCCTTCGATGCAAGCTTGATTCACGAGCTTTCATTTGGGCATTTGGGCCTCCTTCAATGCAAGCTTGATTCACGAGCTTTTGATTGGGCATCTGGCCTCCTTCAATGCAAGCATTCCCAGGCTTTGATAGAACTCCGACCTCCTTTAAACTTGCTTCAAATTCCCAAGCTTCTATTGAGTCAATGGCCTCTTTCATGCTTGCTTCATACAAGCTTCGATTGAGCATTGGTTGCTTCATGCTAGCAGACACAAGGCAATAGCCTCCTGCAGCTTTCCTTTGATTCAGAAGATAGTGGCTTCCTACTAGCGTCCTTCAATTCATAAGGCAATGGCCTTCTGAAGGTTTCCTTCGATTCACAAAGAAAATACTTCCCTCATGCTAGCATGCACAAAGCGATGGCCTCCTGCAGGTTTGCTTCGATTGAGAAATGGTATCTTACATGTCTGCTTTGTACAAGCTTCGATTGGACAAATGGTCATCTTCATATAAGCTTCGATTAAGAAATTATTTCCTTCATTTGTTTTTGCTTGGATTCAGAAGGCAATGGCCTCCTGCTGGTTTACTTTGATTCACAAAGCAGAGGCCTCCTGCATGCAAGTTTTGATTGGACAAATATTACCTTCTCACAAAGCTTCGATTGGAGTATGGGTTTCCTTCGAAGCAACATACTTCAAATCCAACTCTGAACCCTTCTAGCAAGCTTAGTTGAAGAACATTGATCTAATCTTATAGCCTTATCCTCCAAATCCCACTTGTCAGGCTATGTTGCTTCCAAATATTTACATAACCAGAGGCTTACACAAATTTTTGATGCATTGCACAAAGATTCGAATCTTTATCCATTGGATTATATCATTTTTGGATTAAATGGAAAAAAGTTATGTATCTTTTTCCATAAAGATTACTTTAATCATAAATTCAGCTTCTTGAGCTCCCAACCTGTTTTTATCTTAACACAAGCAACATCAAAAAGCATATGTCAAGTCCCCAACAAACATCAGGCCCCCACTTGTACTTGAACTTGGGAACTATGGAAATCTATAAAAAAAACTTGTTTCTTTCGTTTTCAACCAAACCATGGTTTGTCATCTTACAAACCCGGTTACTCCAACATCTCTAACATTTTCTCTATAAATAGAGAAACCATTTGCAAGCTAGGTCCAGACTTTGGGTGGTATGGAAAGAATCTTAAAAAAAAACTCTCAAACTCTCAAACACTTAACACACTCTTAAACCCAGAATCAAAAGACCACACCTTTGGATATCAATTCTACACTAGTGAGAAGAGACTGTTGGAGCTCACAAAGCAACTTCACAAAGAAGAGAGTCTTAATGTCTACCTTGGCACGAAGAGGAAGCGCCCATAGGAGATGTGATTCTTAGATTTTAAGAGTTTTTATTTTCAATTGTAATCCTAAAAGGCGATTGTAATTTGAATCTTATTAATAAAATATTTGTTTCATTTTGGCTCAAAAATTTAAATTTCCCGAAGTCCTTGAAAACATCGCATAAGCATATCATGCATTTCATTGCATAAGCAGGTATTTCAAGACAGGTTTCTTATTCTTTTCGCTATTTATTTCAGCAAAAGAAATGGCTCTTGAACAAACAGTGAAGGACCTTCAAGCTCAAAATGCTCAGTTCCAACAAATGTTCCTAGCTCTGGCCAAGGGGCAAGAAGATCTGAAAGCTTTAATCATCAAAGAGAAGACCAAGAAGGCAAAGAAACTAGCCGGTGTCTTGAATTTGGGTAGAAGGTTAAGAGGACCGGCTAAGCAATCTCTAGATTTTGCAAACCCGTCAAATGAGGGGGACAATCAAGAATAGAAGCCAGTGGAAGAAAACAATAACCCAGGGTCTTAGGAAGATGAAGCTGACTATTCTGAGGAGCAGTATCCTCCTGCTAATGATAAAAACAAACAACTGGAGAATCGACTCAATACTATGGAGATCCATAGGGTACTCAGGCTAGATTTTGAAGAGCTATGATTGGTCTCAGGGGTGATCGTCCCGCAGAAATTCAAGATCCCCACCTTTGCTAAGTATGACATTGTCTCTTGTCCTAAGCTGCACTTAAGGTTATATGTTAGGAAGATTCAACCCCACACTACTGATAGGAATCTGTGGGTCCATTTCTTCCAGGAAAGTTTGGCATGAACTCAGCTGGAATGGTTCTATCAACTGGAGAGAACCAACATCCGCAATTGGGAAGATTTGGCTGCTGCTTTTTACAAGCAGTACCAATATAACGTTGACCTCGCCCCAACTCGTACACAATTATAAAGTATGTCTATAAGTTCCGGCGAAGGTTTCAAAGATTATTCCCAAAAGTGGAGAGAGCTTGCAAGTAGAGTCCAGCCTCCTTTGTCTGATAGAGAGCTAGTGGACATGTTCTTGGGTGTGATACGGTGGGAGAACTGACTTGAGGTTTTGCGTTTGTGTTTGCAAATGTTGCGGTTAGCAAGAGTCGCCACCGACTTTTCTTTTATCCAAAAGAAAAGGTGCAAAAGCACAGGAAAGACCTTTAGATATGTTTTTGAGTTCGGGGGGTAGATTATGAAAAGGGAAGGTATTAGCACCCTTCTCATCCATGGTTTTGCATGGGTTCTTAGTTACTTACTAGATCACTTGCTTTTGTTTGAATGTGTGCTTGTGGTGGTGATTTTTGAAAGTATTTTGAAAATGGAACTTCGTAATGGTTCTCGTTTATATAAGAACGCCTACAAAGTATTTGTTTCGAAAATAGTTCAAAAGTGTGTTTGTGAGATGTGTTTTTGAAAGTATTTTGAAAATGGAACTTCGTAATGGTTCTTGTTTCTATAAGAACGCCTACAAAGTGTTTGTTTCGAAAATAGTTCAAAGGTGAGAGTGTGGGTGTATAAAATGTTTTTGTCGTGAGCAAGCGAGTAACTGAGAGCGGACCTACCTACTCGAAAGGTCTTAAATGTGATTTTCCTCCTCCTTTAGATGTTGCTATCTTACCATTGATTTGATAAGAAGCCCCATCGTTGGATGTAAAGGGATGGGCGTTGGGACGTTTGTATTGTCATAGAAGGTAACATATGGGACATTTTAGCAATTTCGTTTTAGGGACTAGATCGTTTACCGAAGGCAACATCGAGGATCATCGAGGGACTGCGATCTTTTTATCGAGGGTCTTTCCTAAAATGCCCATGTTCGAGGGACATGACTATTTTCTGAAAGGGGCAACGAGATGGGATTACCCTAAGGGTGCATGTGTGAATAATGTGTTAGTTTGCATGCATTTTGTCTTGTTTTTGAAAGTCATCTATTTGCTCATTTTATCTTGCCATACATCTTATTTACTAGCAATATATGAAAAGCAAGTAAAAAGCGGAAAGTAAAATCTAAGCTATTACATCACTTTAGGGGGATGGGGATACAATTTAACAATGGGGATGAAGTAGGAACTAAAATATTACAACCACATCGAATGATAATGACAAGAATGTGAAAACAGTGTAGAATAAAGGGAAAATGCACTTTTGAACTGCTATGCGTCGACCCATGCTGCTATGCATCGACACATAGCTTCTTCTTGCTCCTGTAAAACAAAATCAGTTCAGTATGGGTCGACACGTAATGGGATGTGCCGACTCATGCATCTTCTTGTATCAATGCAAACGCGTATGTATCGACTCATAGGCTTTTCCAGCTTCTGTAAGGTGAAATATGTTCAGTATGGGTCGACGCATAATGGGATGTGTCGACTCATGCACCTTTTTGCATCGACACAAAATGCGTATGTGTCAACTCATAGTCCTTTCCAGTTGCTGTTTTATGACCTGAACTCAGTATGGGTCGATGCATGAGGGTCATGTGTCGACTCATACCCTGTATTTTCACTAAGATGGGTCGACACATGTGGATACGTGTCGATATATACTGCATTTTCCTGCCTTAAACACCATTCTTTGCATACATCCGTTAGTTTTTAACATATAAATGAATAACATGAATAACAAATAAATCATTAAATTCAAAAACAGTGATTGCTACATCCTATAAACAGAAAAGTTGATGTATGGAAAAGGCAAGGTAAAGATGACTTACCTTAAAACTGCACTTTAGGTTTTGAAACCAAATACCCTTCAAGATGTTGTATGAACCTTAAGGAAGCTCCAATAGGCTGCTAGACTTTCCTTTTTGTTGAAGGTTACTAAACAACCTTTGTATGGTATGAAATGTTTGGATGGTTGGGCAGAACTTGCAAGGTATGAGAGGTTCAAAGGTTTGGACTTTAAAACCCAAGAGTGGAAGTTTTGTGGACTGTTATGGCTTTTGTGAATATGATATTTTTGAGGGTTTACCAATATAACTTCTGGTTTTTCTCCTTTTTCTTTTTCTCTATTTTTTCTAACCTCTTTCCAACCTCTTTGTATTGCAAATGCTTCTTCTATTTATAGGCAAAGGACTTGTGAACAAATGCTGAATAGGTTTACAAAACAACATGTTATGGTTTGGTTGGGATGTAAGTATCAAACTATGTGAAGTACTCCATGCTTCCAAGATCAAGTACCAAAGTTGCTGGTTTAGAGAGGTTGGTTTCCATGTTTTATGGTGGAGTGAAATAAAAAACTAAACAAAGTATGGGCTCAAGACAAACTTTGTACAAAAAGTTTGCTTTTCAAGAATAGCAATGATGCCTTTATGCCATACATGGAAAGATCCTTTGGAAAATGGCTTAAACACTTGGGTAATAGCTCAAGATCTTGTGTAAACATTAAATTATGTTGAGATTTTCAAGTTACAAGACATGCAAAACGAGATTATGCAGCACATCATGCCAATTGGATTATGTGTTCTTCAACAAAAATGGCTTGTAATTCAAGAATGGATGCTCAACTTCAGATCCTTGTATCTTCTAGCTCAAATATGATAAATTCATGCTCTTGGATGTTTTGGAAAGCTTGAAACACCCTCTATAACTTTCATGTTGGCCACTTTTGTTAAATCAAACTGGAACTTGATGAAAAATAGGCAAGAAGTTGGGATAAAAACCTAACCAAAACTCCTGAAAATTTCTCTAAGTGTTTAAATGAAAATGTCATGACTTCATGAATTTATAACCTGAAATCCAAGCCTGTTTAGGAGAAGATGTGTAAAGAAATGTTGTAGATATCATGGAGATCTATAACTTTCATGTTGGAAGCTTCTCTTGAATCATCTTGCATCAAGGTGAAAAGTTGGCATGAAGAAATGAGATTATCACGTATAAAAAACACTTCGAAAAATTTCTAAGTCTTGAAGGGTTTGAACTTTCACATTGACTTTTGACTTTCTTGATCCCTTGATGATCAAGTTTCATATTTTTGAATGTCTTGATGAAATTTGATCCTTAGAATATAATGTTGACCAAAAAATCAAAGTTTGACTTTCTAGTATGCAATTGACCATTTTGCCCTTTTGCCAATTCCAAGCCTAAATTGATGTATCAGTGCTGCAAACTTGACGTCTTAGAATATCTTGTGAGAAAATGCTTGACAAATGAGAGGGTAAATTTTGGGGTACAACATTTTCCCCTGTTCAATCTTCTTAAACCTGAAGAGTTAGATTGACGAGTTTTGTCATTCGTGACTCGAAGGTGGAAGATGACTGGACACTAAAGTGCCCAGAAATTTGCACTCGGCGATGCGACGATAGGAGGAATGGGCTTAAAGATGCCATTTGGAGAGATGATAGAATCTTTTTGGATATGGGCTTGTAGATGCCATCCGAGAATGCTCGTTGAATTGTAATTTGTAAGTTGGAAGAATGAGTATCAGAATTGCGTCCATGTCTGGAGTGTATCTGAGCTGTATCTGAATGAGTATCAGGATGGCCTCCGTATCTAGAGTGTATCTGAACTATATCTTGAATGAGTGACAAAATGACATCCGAATCTGGATCGTCTCTGGACTGTATTTTGAATGAGTGACAGAATGACATCCGAATCTAGATTGTATCTGGACTGTATTTTGAATGAATCTGGAATAAGTATCAGAATGTCAGCCATATCTGGATCGCATCTGAACTGTCTCTAGAAGGAATCTGGAATAAGTATCAGAATGTCAGCCATATTTGGATCACATCTGAACTGTCTCTAGAAGGGATATGGAATAAGTATCAGAATGTCAACCATATCTGGATCACATCTGAATTATCTCTAGAAGAGATATGGAATAAGTATCAAAATGTCAGCCATATCTGGATCACATCTGAACTGTCTCTAGAAGAGATCTGGAATAAGTATCAGAATGTCAGCCATATCTGGATCACATCTGAATTGTCTCTAGAAGGGATCTGGAATAAGTATCAGAATGTCAGCCATATCTGGATCACATCTGAACTGTCTCTAGAAGAGATCTGGAATAAGTATCAGAATGTCAGCCATATCTGGATCGCATATGAACTGTCTCTAGAAGGAATCTGGAATAAGTATCAAAATGTCAGCCATATCTGGATCGCATCTGAACTGTCTCTAGAAGGGATCTCAGAAGAGGATGATCTTTGTCTGTTGATTGATCTTTCCTGAAAAGGTAAAGAGTTAGTTGTATGCAATGTCATGATGTATGCATTGTGTAATGATGTTCTCAAAATAAATGAGATTTGTGTCATATGTATTTTGTATGCATATGTTATGAATGTTGTTTAAAGTGTAATTTTATCTTGGACTTTGCTCCAACTGTTTCCACCGGGGATCCCTGTTTTGTTGTTTGGGGAGAACTCCACTGGGGGATATTGAAAACTCTATGGGGAGAATGTTTATTCGTGCTTGGGAAAAAAGTTCAGGAGTCTTAGTTGTTCGTTTCTCTACTGGGGAGTCGAAGTTGAACTGATATCTGGTCGGGTCCAGGTTTCACAATAACTTGCTGGGGATTGTAGAGTAGTCTACTGGGGAAGAGGAGTTGTGGTCCTTTGATTTGTAGTAGTCGGAGAGGCAAACTCAAGCTGGGGATTTCTGCTGTTTGTTGGGGAAATAAACCCTGTTGCCGGTCTATTTGAGAGGTGACGACTTCGTTGGGGGGAAAGTCCTCGAGGATTCTTGAAGTTATCTCATCTGGGGAAAGGTTCTCAGAGATTAAACTCTGGCCGGGGAATCATCCTGTGAGAAGGATTTTTGGGGAGATTTGTCATTTCCCCTAGTAGCAAGTGCTTCTGGAACTGCCTGGAAATGTTTGACTGTATGTAACCCTTTGTCGCGATTGACGTTCAATGCCCCCTGTGACGGAGATGGAGACTTGCCCCTGGTTACTCTGCAAATCTTGAGATGTTTCCTGGAATCTTGACTGGACTTCCCCAGGTGTGTTGGATAGTGACACGTCATGTCCCCCTGTTGATAGGAGTTTTGTCAATGGAAGTGTCATCCTACTTGAAGTGATTTTGTTTACTGAGAGAGCTTTCGTTCATCGGATGTTCGTTGTGTTAATTTCTCCGCTGTCAAACAAATAGCCACATGCAAACAGTGATATTCAAGTAATGCAAAGTTTATGTCTGTCTTGAAATTTTGAAAATGCAT
This sequence comes from Vicia faba, assembly GCA_948472305.1. Taxonomy (NCBI): domain Eukaryota; kingdom Viridiplantae; phylum Streptophyta; class Magnoliopsida; order Fabales; family Fabaceae; genus Vicia; species Vicia faba. The sequence continues at coordinate 186,854,924 of OX451737.1, read as the reverse complement.
TTTTTAGCAAGAAATATTTGTAAGAAAAATTCAACTCAGGATTTTGAGTAAAGCCTTACAGGAGTCAGGATACCTTTTGTAACAGTGTGCTTTCGAACTAACCCATGCTTCAATTAGGACTTTTGAAGGGTTGTAACGTGGCTTGGCTCACGGTTTAAGAAACAAAGGATAAAGGCTCAAAGTGTGTTTGTACCCACCCGCTCTTCGTGATGTTCTTCAGTCCTAAACTTAGTTAATTGTGTGTTTGAACTCCAATTGAGTTTGGAATGGCGCTTCAGTGATAGTTCAAACAAGTTAAGTTTGTCGGAAGGAAATCATTTTTGCAACATTTTTCATGTTGTTGAGGATTTGTAGTGACATCTTTCTTTTGATTTGTTATCCCTAATTTTTGCCTGACTGTTCTTGTTTTGAGATTACAGTCAGCGGGATGCCCCAGTTTTTCTTAAGCCTCCTTTGTAGGTTTTGACTTAGTGGGATTTTCCTTTTGAGAGATAATGACTGCCTATTTGGTAGGGAGCCATCACTGTCTTTTGATTCTAGAGAAATGTTTTAATGTTATTCGTTGTATTTACGAGATAAGAGTTTGCGATTTGAATGCGCATTTGAATTAACTGAGAGACTACCATGCCCCGGGTTTTTATTAAAGGTTTCAATTTTGTGAAAAAAGGAAAAACTTCTACTTCTTTGGATCGAAGGGGTTGACTGGGGATTATCTTCCTTATAACTCCAGTGTTTAGGATTTGAAAGAAACGCATGTACATCATCAGCAAGGTCTGTCCAAAAGCATACTGTATGAGATTATGACATTGTTTTCGTCATCCTCCCTCTAAAGGCTTATAACTTTTAACAAGAGTTGAATGTCATAAAGTGAGTAAAAAGCATAGTTTAAATGTAATGAAAATGAAATAATTCAAGACAAACATATGTAATGCATTAATGAAACAATGTTTGACATTAATAGGTAATTGTTTGAATAACAAAAGAAATTACAACTTGAAAATTCAAATGAAACAAAAGCCTTCAATGATTTGGCATAGGAACAGTGATCACGTTTGGAGTCTCTGGTGGGTCAAACTCGATTTCCTTGGCATCAATCATATCTTGGACCTTGTTATTCAGAGCCCAACAGTTGTTTGTGTCATGTCCCAGACTGTCAGAGTGGTATGCACACCTTTCATTGGGATGATAGGTAGGAGCGGAAGTATTTGAGTTCCGGAGAGGAGCCTTTAACGTAATCAGCTCTGCCTTTAACATGTGTTGTAGCGCTTGAGCCAGTGACATGTTGATCTTAGTGAATTGTCTTTTAGGCGCGACCTCCTTACGTTGATGCCCCTGTCTTTGTTGAGCAGGCGTAAGATTAGAGATCAAGATTGCTCCTATGTGTTGGTCATGATGACTCTTTTGACCATACACAACATTGGACTCTTTCTTCCCATTGTAGGGCTTTTTCTGAGCATCATAAGGTGTAGCTTCTTGAATCTTCCCACTTTTGATGCCAGCTTCGACCCTTTCATCGGTCAGTATTAGCTCGGTGAACCCGGCTGAAGAGTTTCCGATCAAGTGTTTGAAGAAAGGCCCTGTCGAAGTTCCCATGAAGATGTCTATCAGCTCCCTATCAGTTAAAGGGGGTTGCACCCTACCAGCCAGATCTCTCCACTTTTGGGCGTATCCTTTGAAGCTCTCTTTGGAACCCATGGTCATGTTCTACAATTGCAGGTGAGTTGGTGCAAGATCAGCGTTGTACTGATACTGTTTGTAAAAAGCAGCAGCTAAATCCTCCCAGGTGTGAATGCAAGAACTCTCCAATTGATAGAACCACTCGAGTTGAGTCCCTGCCAGGCTTTCTTGGAAGAAATGGATCCAAAGCTTTGGATCAGTTGTGTATGGTTTAATCTTGCGGACATAAGACTTTAAATGCATCTTAGAGCAAGAGACTCCATCGTACATGGCAAAGGTAGGGATTTTGAACTTTGGCGGGATGACCACTCCATAAACCAAACCCATGTCTCCTAAATCCAAGCCAGGTATTTGTTGAATCTCCATAGCATTGAGGCGATCCTCCAACTGTTTGTACTTGTCATCAGCGGTAGGATATTGTTCCTCGGAGTAGTCAACTTCAACTTCATCAATCTCCAAATTGTGGTCTTCTTCAAGACTATCCCCTATGTTGGATGAATTTGAAAGATCTAGGGCTTTAGGTCTTCTTCTCAAGTTCAGGACGCCTACTGACTTCTTAGACTTCTTCCTCTTGTCTTTGAGAATGAGAGCTTTCATGTCCTCTTGCCCCTTAGCCATGGCCAGGAACATTTGTTGGAATTGAGTGTTTTGAGCTTGGAGATCTTTGATAGTCTGCTCTAGAGCCATCTCTACTGAAGTAAACAATAGGAAGATAAGGAGACCTGTATGGGAGAAGCCTGTCATGATATGATGCATGATATGTGGATGCAATGTTTTCAAGGATCTCGCGGGGTAAACACAAGAAAAAGTTAGAAGTTTAACTTTGATCGACATCTTTGATTGGAGAACTTTGTATTGGTGGATGTCCTTCCACGAGAGTCAAGCTCACCATGTCAAGTGGGTCATAGCCCTTGACTCAAGTTTGTTGTACTTGATCTTTGACGGTGTTTGGTCAGTCATAACCTGCATCAAAGGCCCTCGAGATCCTTGAAATGGTTATTGAAAATGCTATGGTATGATGTTATGATGTTATGTACAGATATGCGAGGTCAGCAAGTTTATATACAAATAATCATATTCACACAAAGCAAACAAGTCCTTAGTTTTAGGCTTGCATGGGGTTTTATAGGTAAGTACCCTCTTGAAGTTTAGTTGGCTCAACCTGTCCTAGTAATAGTAACCGGGTTCTAAGGAGCTCAATATCACTGGATTGTTTCCTTGTTCATTGTTTCAGCTCAAGCCTCTTTAATGGCGACCGAAATATCCCAAGAAATCAAACCTCAATGAGTGTAGTATCGAGTATCTACCAACTTCGGACTGCACCAAAGCCAGTCATCTCACTATATCCTAAAGGCTAAGTTGGTCAAGTAAAGGGTTCTAGAAGTTCATTAGTGCTTCATGACATCACTCAGCGGCCCCGTATTCTCTTTGATTGAGTCAAAGGCTACCGGTACCCACAAATATGTCACACTAACATAGCTATTGCTTAGACCATGTCGGTATACCCCGCACAGTTTCCACAACATATTGCTATTTACCTATAATGTTTCCCAAATCCGGGTGGAGGATTCAAACCCAAACAAAGAACCATAATGTAAAGCAAGCAAATCAAACAATGTAAGCAAATAAATGTGATCTAAACCCTAAGGTAACCCCACTTTTATAAAAACTACCCAGCAGAGTCGCCAGTTCTGTGATACGGTAGGAAAACTGACTTGAGGTTTTGCGTTTGTGTTTGCAAATGTTGCGGTTAGCAAGATTTGCCACCGACTTTTCTTTTATCCAAAAGGAAAGGTGCAAAAGCACAGGAAAGACCTTTAGAGATGTTTTTGAGTTCGGGGGGTAGATTATGAAAAGGGAAGGTATTAGCACCCTTTTCATCCATGGTTTTCCATGGGCTCTTAGTTAGTTGCTAGATCACTTGCTTTTGTTTGAATGTGTGCTTGTAGTGGTGATTTTTGAATGTATTTTGAAAATGGAACTTCGTAATGGTTCTCGTTTCTATAAGAACGCCTACAAAGTGTTGTTTCGAAAATAGTTCAAAAGTGTGTTTGTGAGATGTGTTTTTGAAAGTATTTTGAAAATGGAACTTCGTAATGGTTCTTGTTTCTATAAGAACGCCTACAAAGTGTTTGTTTCGAAAATAGTTCAAAGGTGAGAGTGTGGGTGTATAAAATGTTTTTCTCGTGAGCAAGCGAGTAACTGAGAGCGAACCTACCTACTCGAAAGGTCTTAAATGTGCTTTTCCTCCTCCTTTAGATGTTGCTATATTATCATTGATTTGATAAGAAGCCCCATCGTTGGATGTAAAGGGACGGACATTGGGACGTTTGTATAGTCATAGAAGGCAACAGATGGGACATTTTAGCAATGTAGTTTTAGGGACTAGATCGTTTACCAAAGGCAACATCGAGGGTCATCGAGGGACTACGATCTTTTTATCGAGGGTCTTTGCTAAAACGCCCATGTTCGAGGGACATGACTATTTTCCGAAAGGGACAACGAGATGGGATTACCCTAAGGGTGCATGTGTGAATAGTGTGTTAGTTTTCATGCATTTTGTCTTGTTTTTGAAAGTCATCTATTTGCTCATTTTATCTTGCCATACATCTTATTTACTAGCAATATATGAAAAGCATGTAAAAAGCGGAAAGTAAAATCTAAGCTATTACATCACTTTAGGGGGGTGGGGATACAATTTAACAATGGGGATGAAGTAGGAACTAAAATATTACAACCACAACGAATGATAATGACAAGAATGTGAAAACAATGTAGAATAAAGGGAAAATACACTTTTGAACTGCTATGTGTTGACCCATGCTGCTATGCATCAACACATAGCTTCTTCCTGCTCCTGTAAAACAAAATCAGTTCAGTATGGGTCGACACGTAATGGGATGTTTCGACTCATGCATCTTCTTGTATCGACATGAAACGTGTATGTATCGACTCATAGGCTTTTCCAGCTTCTGTAAGGTGAAATCTGTTCAGTATGGGTCAACACATAATGGGATGTGTCGACTCATGCACCTTTTTGCATTGACGCGAAATTCATATGTGTCGACTCATAGTCCTTTCCAGTTGCTGTTTTGTGACCTGAACTCAGTATGGGTTGATGCATGAGGGTCATGTGTCGACTCATACCCTGTATTTTCACTAAGATGGGTCGACACATGTGGATACGTGTTGATACATACTGCATTTTCCTACCTTAAACACCATTCTTTGTATACATCAGTTAGTTTTTAACATATAAATGAATAACATGAACAACAAATAAATGATTAACTTCAAAAACAGTGATTGCTACATCCTATAAACAGAAAAGTTGATGTATGGAAAAGGCAAGGTAAAGATGACTTACCTTAAAACTGCACTTTAGGTTTTGAAACCAAATACCCTTCAAGATGTTGTATGAACCTTAAGGAAGCTCCAACAGGCTGCTAGACTTTCCTTTTTGTTGAAGGTTACTAAACAACCTCTATATGGTATGAAATGTTTGGATGGTTGGGTAGAACTTGCAAGGTATGAGAGGTTCAAAGGTTTGGACTTTAAAACCCAAGAGTGGAAGTTTTGTGGACTGTTATGGCTTTTGTGAATATGAGATTTTTGAGGGTTTACCAATATAACTTCTGGCTTTTCTCCTTGTTCTTTTTCTCTATTTTTTCTAACCTCTTTCCAACCTCTTTGTATTGCAAATGCTTCTTCTATTTATAGGCAAAGGACTTGTGAACAAATGCTGAATAGGTTTACAAAATAACATGTTATGGTTTGGTTGGGATGTAAGTATCAAACTATGTGAAGTACTCCATGGTTCCAAGATCAAGTACCAAAGTTGCTGGTTTAGAGGGGTTGGTTTCCATGTTTTATGGTGGAGTGAAATCAGAAACTAAACAAAGTATGGGCTCAAGACAAACTTTGTACAAAAAGTTTGCTTTTCAAGAATAACAATGATGCCTTTATGCCATACATGGAAAGATCCTTTGGACAATGGCTTAAACACTTGGGTAATAGCTCAAGCTCTTGTGTAAACATTAAATTATGTTGAGACTTGCAAGTCACAAGACCTGCAAAGTGAGATTATGCAGCACATCATGCCAATTGGATTATGTGTTCTTCAACAAAAATGGCTTGTAATTCAAGAATGGATGCTCAACTTCAGATCCTTGTATCTTCTAGCTCAAATATGATAAATTCATGCTCTTGGATGTTTTGGAAAGCTTGAAACACCCTCTATAACTTTCATGTTGGCGACTTTTGTTAAATCAAACTGGAACTTGATGAAAAATGGGAAAGAAGTTGGGATAAAAACCTAACCAAAACTGCTGAAAATTTCTCTAAGTGTTTAAATGAAAATGTCATGACTTCATGAATTTATAACCTGAAATCCAAGCCTGTTTAGGAGAAGTTGTGTAAATAAATGTTGTAGATATCATGGAGATCTACAACTTTCATGTTGGAAGCTTCTCTTGAATCATCTTGCATCAAGGTGAAAAGTTGGCATGAAGAAATGAGATTATCATGTATAAAAAACACTTAGAAAAATTTCTAAGTCTTGAAGGGTTTGAACTTTCACATTGACTTTTGACTTTCTTGATTCCTTGATGATCAAGTTTCATATTTTTGAATGTCTTGATGAAATTTGATCCTTGGAATGTAATGTTGACCAAAAAGTCAAAGTTTGACTTTCTAGTATGTAATTGACAATTTTGCCCTTTTGCCAATTCCAAGCCTAAATTGATGTATCAGTGCTGCAAACTTGACGTCTTAGAATATCTTGTGAGCAAATGCTTGACAAATGAGAGGGTAAATTTTGGGGTACAACATTGGGCATGTTATCTGGTCCATTCTTTAACCATCAGATTGGAAGCTCGTCTGCTGGGTTTACTGAATTGATCTTGACTGGTGAGCAGGTAGAAGCTGGCATCAAGAGTGGTAAAATCCAAAGAGATGCATTCTTCAATACAACAAAGAAACCCTTCACAGGAAAGAAGGAGGTCAATGCTGCTTATGGCCAAAGAAATCAAAACAAAACTGAACCTCATCCAACGGTAGGGGCTGTTATGATTTCCAATCCAGCCTCAAACCAACAACGAAACAATTAGCGTAGAACAGATGCACCCAGAAGACAGTTCACCCGAATCAACATGACCTTGTCCCAGGTTTTGCCACATTTGTTGAAATCCAATCTGGTGACTCTAAAGGAAGCTCCTAAGAATCCCAATACTACATCTCTTTGCTACAACCCAAATGCTCGATGTGCCTATCATTCCGAAGGCCCGGGGCATGATACAAACGATTGTTGGGCTTTGAAAAATAAGGTATTGGATCTTATCAAAGCGAAGGAGATTGAGTTTGACCTTCCGGAGACACCTAATGTAATAACTGCACCAATGCCCAAACACGGTCAGGGTGTCAATGCTATTGACGACGACCTGTTTGTTTCTTCTATGGATGAGTTAACTACTCCTCTTCTAACTGTTAAAAGGAATCTGTAGCAAGCCGGTTTATTTCTGGGTTGTGGTGAATGTTGCCACTTATGTATGTCTCTACTAGATGGTTATTTATCGTTAAATATGGGCGCCTAGCGCCTGATGGTTAACCAAGAAATTATGTTTGAGAAGGTTCCCCTTAAAAGAAATTTGTGTGAAGTTGTCTCAATAATTACCATTTCCGATAATCCTCCCAGGGTATCCACCAAAAGACCCGTCAGGATTACATCTGCTCCCAAGTTTTCTCCCTTGATCATCACCCTTCCTGGGCCAGTACCATATTCCTCGGATAAAGTTGTTCCCTGGAATTATGGGGTTGATGTATATTACCATGGCGTCAAGCAAGACCTATTAGCTATTGAAGATAAAGTTACTGAAGGTACTGATCCTGACATCGACAACATCGTTGGGACCAGTAAAATTACGAGAAGCGGAAAAGTTTTCTCTCCCAAAATCTCTCCAAAGACTATTGCTACTCCTGTGATTATTCCTGCTGCTACTCATGTTAGTACTCCCATTTCTACTCCTAATGTTATCCTTGTTGTTATCTCTGCTACTGAGTTGGCCGAAACTCGGGGCAAAGAGGTATTGGTTGAATATGTCCAGATGAAGGAACACAAAGAAGTCATTCCTGAGGCTTCTAAAAAAGAAATGGAAGAGATAATGAAGATAATAAAGAAAAGTGATTATAACTTTGTGGAGTAGTTGGGGCAGACCCCTTCAAATATCTCAATGTTGACCTTACTTTTGTGCTCTGAAGCCCATGCTAAGGCTTTAGTAAAATTCCTGAAGTCTGCCCATGTACCTCAAGAGACCTTCATTGATCAATTTGAGAATTGTGTTGCCAGCCTGACTGCTGATAATGGACTGGGTTTTTCTGACGCTAATTTAACTCCTAAGGGAAGGAAACAAAATGATGCCCTACATGTCTCTAATGAGTGCAGGGGCACCACCCTAGCTCATGTTCTGGTGGATACAGGTTCATCGTTGAATGTCCTACCCAAGAATGCTCTAGACAGATTATATTGTGAAGGACTCACACTGAAGCCCAGTAACATTATGGTGAGGGCCTTTGATGGTTCCAAAAGAATGGTGCACGGGGAGGTGGACATCCCTATCAAAGTTGGTACTCATACTTTTGAATCAACTTTCTACGTGATGGACATCCACCCGTCTTATTCCTACTTATTGGGTCGACCCTGGATCCATGGGGATGGTGCTGTTACTTCTACCCTGCATCAGATGTTGAAGTACCCAGTCAATTGAAAGATTATCACAGTCCATGGTGAGTAGGAATACATGGTGAGCCACCTGAACTCTTTCAGGTATGTTGAAATGGACGGCGAGTTCATTGAGACCCCCTATCAGAATTTTGAGGAGGTTCTACAAACAGTTGATGAGACCAAGACTGCTACCAATGTTCCAAAGACTACCAGACCTCCACTGAAGATGGATTCTATGAGGGATACCGAAGCAATAGTTGAAGAAGGTGGGTGTACCATTTGGGGCCAGCTTCCAAACATTCCCTACAAATCTGACAAGTTTGGTTTGGGTTTTACTTCAGGAGCCCAGAGAGTTATTCGTTGTGCTCACGCTGGGGGACCACCATTATGGATCAGTAACCATGGAGTCAATGCTTTAGAGAACAATGATAACGATTGCGACATGGACAAGTGGATCTTCCCAACTACCAACGGTGGACTCAACAATTGGGAGGCCAAAGATTTTGTGCCTATTACTTTTATTCAAGAGTAATTGTCTTTTTGTTTTTTGGGATATGTAATATTTGAACAATTGAAACTTTAAAGCCTTGTGTCTTATCCGAGGCATAATGGTCTATTTTGTGAGGGTTATTGCTTCACATTCATATGTCATTAATAAATCATTGGACATTTTGCATACAAATTTTACGCTCTATGTTTTTCTTTTCTACCTTTTTACCTTATCAAAAACAGCTATGCTCTTACACACATCCACGTATCAAACTGCAGATCCACATCCACTCTGGATCCCATTGATAATGGTTCTGCTATTTCCAATTATGACTTTGAAAATACGATCTACCAAGCCGAGGACGAAGGTGAGGAATATTTTGAAGTACCAGGGGAAGTTGCAAGATTGTTACAACAGGAGGAAAGGGCAATACAGCCTCATGAAGAGTCGGTTGAAACAGTAAACTTAGGTACCGAAGAGGATAAAAAGGAAGTCAAGATAGGTGCCCATCTGGAGCATAGTGTCAAAGAGAGGTTAATTCAGATGCTACATGACTATGTTGAGGTCTTTGCCTGGTCATATGAGGACATGCCAGGACTTGACACTGATATCTTGGTTCATCGCCTACCAACAAAAGAGGACTTCCCTCTAGTGAAACAGAAGGTTCATCGCATGAGGCCAGAAATGTCAGAAAAGATCAAGGCTGAAGTCATGAAACAGTTCAACACTGGTTTTTTAGCTGTCACCTCTAATCTATAATGGGTTGCAAATGTTGTTCCAGTACCTAAGAAGGACGGTAAAGTACGTATGTGTGTGGACTACACAGACCTGAATAGGGCAAGCCCCAAGGATGACTTTCTGCTTCCCCATATCGATGTTCGGGTTGACAACACCGTATAACATAAAGTATTCTCCTTAATGGATGGTTTCTTCGGATACAATCATATCAAAATGGCACCTGAGGACATGGAGAACGACCTTCGTCACACAGTGGGGCACTTTTTGCTACAAAGTTATGCCATTTGGGTTAAAGAACATTATGGCAACCTATCAGCGTGCCATGGTAGCTTTGTTTCACGACATGATCTATCACGAGATAGAGGTCTATGTTGATGATATGATATCCAGGTCTCAGACTGAAGAGGTGCACCTTGATCACCTACAGAAGCTGTTTGAAAGACTGAAAAAATACAAACTGAGGTTGAGCCCGAATAAGTGCACATTTGGAGTAAGATCTGGTAAGCTCTTAGGCTTTGTTGTCAGCGGAAAAGGTATTGAAGTAGAACCTGCAAAGGTTAAAGATATATAATAAATGCCAATTCCTCGCACTAAGAAGGAGGTTAGGGGATTCTTGGGACGTCTAAACTATATTTCCAGGTTCATTTCCCATCTGACTGCTACTTGTGAACCAATCTTCAAATTACTGAAGAAAGATCAAGCAATGAAGTGGAATGACGATTGCCAGATTTCCTTTGACAAAATCAAGGAATAACTTCAAGAGCCTCCAATCTTGATGCCACCGATTGAAGTAAGACCTCTGATCATGTACTTTACAGTACTAGAGAACTCAATGGGGTGTGTGCTGGGGTAGCATGACGAGTCTGGTCGAAAAGAGCATGCAATATACTACCTTAACAAAAAGTATACCGACTGTGAAACAAGATACTCACTGCTTGAGAAAAATTGATGCGCTTTGGCATGGGCTACTCTCCGACTAAGACAATATATGTTGACTCACACTACCTTGTTGATATCTAAAATGGATCCTATCAAATACATCTTTGAGAAGCCCACTCTCTATGGAAGAATAGCTAGATAGCAAATAATCCTGACCGAATATGATATTCAGTATACAATCCAGAAAGCAATTAAGGGGAGTGTATTAGCTGATCATTTGTCTCATTAGGCTGTGGATGACTACCAATCCATGAATTTTGAGTTTCCGGATGAGAACATTATGTTAGTAACTGATTGTGAAGAACCTGGATCGGATGAAAGACCCGAAATAGGATCCCGATAGACTATATTTTTGATGGAGCTTCCAATGCACTTGGAAATGGCATCGGTGTTGTAATCATATCTCCCGATGGCTGTCATACTCCTTTCACAGTCAGGCTATGTTTCAATTGTACCAATAATATGGCTGAATATGAAGCATCCATTATGGGTCTCAAAGCTGCTATTGACTTAAGGATCAAATTCTTGAATGTATTTGGAGACTCGGCCCTAGTGACTAGTCAAATCAAAGGAGAATGGGACACGAAGTATCCTAATCTTATCCCTTACAGAGAGCATGTGTTGACATTGATTCCACACTTTGAAGAAGTTACCTTTGAGCATTTTCCACGAGAGGAAAATCAACTAGCGGACGCGCTAGCTACTATGTCATCCATGTTCAAGGTCGAGTGGGATAATGAAGCTCCTCATATCACTATTGAAAGAATGGACGAACCAGCATACTATCATGAGATTGATACTGAAGAAGTAGTGGACAAACCTTGGTTCCATGAAGTCAAAAGATACCTCGAAGCCCAAGAGTATCCTGAGGGAGCTTCAGTCAATGACAAGAAGTTCCTAAGAAGGTTCTCTGCCAAATTTTTCCTCAGTAACAGAATCCTCTACAAGCGCAACCATGATTCCACTTTGCTTCGGTGTGTGGATAAGAGTGAAGTAGAGAAGATTATGGCAGATTTACACGAAGGTACCTTTGGCACTCATTCTAGTGGGCACACAATGGCTAAAAAGATCCTACAGGCAGGATACTACTGGTCCACTATGGAAGCAGACTATTATCAGCATTCGCGGACTTGTCACAAGCTCTAGATCTATGCTGATAAAGTACATTTTCCCCCAGTCCCCTTGAATGTTTTGATTGCTCCATGGCCATTCGCAATGTGGGACATCGATATGATTGGAGAGATTAGACCTACAACTTCTAATGGGCACCGCTTCATCCTCGTCACCATTGATTACTTCACAAAATGGGTCGAGGCAGCCTCATTTACTTCTGTTACCAAGAACGTTGTGGCTCGATTCATCAGACATAACCTCATCTGTCGATACGGTATTCCAGAAAGAATCATTATGGATAATGGTACCAATCTCAATAACACTATTATCACCGAGCTTTGCACGTAATTCAAGATCCAACATCATAACTCTTCTCCTTACCGACCGAAGATGAATGGCACTGTAGAAGCTGCTAATAAAAATATCAAAAAGATCATACAGAAGATTATGGTGACATATAAAGACTGGCACGAGATGTTACCTTTTTCTCTTCATGGTTACCATACCACGGTGCGCACATCAACAGGGGCAACCCCTTTCTCTTTGGTATACGGTATGGAGGTTGTCATATCCATTGAAGTCCAGATCCCTTCCTTGAGAATCATGAAGGATGCAGGTTTGAATGAAAAAGAATGGGTTCAGACTCAACTTGACCAATTAAACCTGATTAACGAGAAGAGGCTCACGGCTGTCTACCATGGTCAAATGTACCAAAAACGTATGATCAAAGCTTTTAACAAGAAGGTCAAATGTCAGGTATATCAGGCTGGTGATCTGGTGTGATACGGTGGCAGAACCGACTGTTTTGAAAATGCTGGTTTGTGTTTTGCGTTTTTTATTCGCAAAATGTTGTGGTAAGCAAGAGTCGCCACCGACTTTTATTTCATCCAACCGGAAAGGAAAAATGCACAAAAAAATAATCCTTTTTTGAGATATTCTGAGTACGGGGGGTAGATTATAGAAAGGGAAGGTATTAGCATCCTTTCTATCCATGGTTTTCCATGGGCTCTTAGGTAGTTGCTCATCTTTTGTAAATTGCTTGTGTATGTGCTTTGAAAAGTTTTGTTTTACTTCTTTTTAACCCTTGTTTCTGTCCTCAAGAGTGTTACGAAGTTGTTTTTGAAAACTTTGTTTGAAAAATGTTTGGCGTGAAAAAGTTTGATTTGAGCAAGTACCTACTAACATCTACCTACTCAAAAAAGGATTGTTTCTATTCTCGTTTCCTTTAGACAGCGCTATCCTACTATTGAAAAATAGGTAGCACCATCGTTGGAGTTGTAAGGGTCAATTCGTAAGGGACGTACGATCATTAAAGCAATGTTAGGACGTCTTAGTAATAACCCTAAAGTCTTAAGATCATATTCAAGGCAACATTTCCGAGGCGATATTTCCGAGGCAACATTTCTGAACGGGACATTTGATCTTTGTTTAGACAGGAGGGAAACCACTAAGACACCTTATACTTAATGACCGTTTACCGAAGGCAACCGAAGTGAGAGTATACCCTAGGAGTGCGCATGTGTGAGTGATTTGATTTCAGTTATTATCTTTGCACATTAGGGTTTTCTAGTCGTTTTAAATTATCATGCAATCTTGTCATACAATTCTATTAACATACATCTAGACAGTTAATATTTGCGAGAATTATAATGCGAGAAAATAAAACCTACACTATTACAAGTCTTCGAGGTAGGGATTAATTACATAGCCAAAAAACCCGTAAAAGACGATAAATAAAAGAAAATCCTAGATTAAACTATTACATATCGTGGACAGTTACATCAATATTGCAAAAAATAATAAACACGCGCGATGAATCGAAAACAAGAGAATTAGGGTTTTGACCCCAACTATGCCTAATTGCAATTTAAAAGGAAAATCATTCTTTGTTGTTTTTGTGTTATTTGAGAAAAATAAAGCTCAATTGAATAATAATAACAAAACCTAATTACTAATTAATTTTAGTTTAAGAAAAATAATTAAATTAACCTATTTTTGTATTTTTCATTTTTTGAGAAAGAAATAAAAAATTAAATCACAAGTTTAACCCTAATTTTTCTAATTGGTTTTAATTAAAAAAAGTTAGAATTTCCCTAAATTAAATTAAACTAATATTAAATTAAATTTGATAAAAAAAATCCTAAAATCTAATTTTTTGTAAGCTCTTGATTTTATGATTTTTTGTGAAAAAAGAAATTAATTGTGTTAAAAAATAATTAAGTAAATTAATTTAAATAAAAGAAAAAATAGAGAAAAGAAAGGAATGGGCCTGATAGCATTAGTAAAAAGGGGGGTGTTGCTTGGAAATTCTTGGCCCAACAAGTCTAGGCCTTGTTGACTTCTCCCAATCCTGTGTGCATGCTTGACTCAGGCGCATGGTGGACCTTCATTATGGGCACATTGGATCTGGCCAGGAGTACATCAGGTGGCTGATGTGGAAAGTGCATGGGATACGCTTGAGAATGTGAACCACTGGATTATCCTGAAATTATTAAGAAAATAATAAAATGCACACGCCTGGGATTGAACCCAGGACGTGTGCATCAAAATCCAGCAACCTCACCATCTGCGATATCATGTTAGTTGTAATAATAATGAAACAAATAAACTATAATGAAAACAACGTGCCACACCTCCCAAAACGCGCGAAATTCAAACTGACCATTCACACACTGCCACGCCATTATCTTCTTCATTGATTTTGTCGTTTTAGATAAAAGACTTTTACCTACGGACATCAAGCGTAGGTATAGCCCCAGTGCATTTCCAAAATCTTGTACACGCATGATAAATGAAAACCAATGGTACCAATCAACTCGTTTCAACCTCACGAGCATCATGGTACCATTATTAATGTCCAATTTTCCCTGTACAAGAAACTCCTAAAAACAAAGCACGAACCCTAGCCATGGTAGTTTCATGTTCAGCCAATAAAAACGCAATTGAATATAGTCATTAGCTTACAAACATCTCAAGGATTATAAATATGCCAATCAATCATGCTAAATATGCCAGAATCAATATATTCGAATTCAAGAAAATATGCAAACCGTGTGACTGCTACGATGCGTTTCAAGGTGCGGGGAAGCTTGCTAACGATTAAAACACGATCCTGGGGAGTCCAACAATTGATTGGTATGGTTAGAATGGCTTGAGATGGCCTGCAACTTGGAATTTGGTCTGCACTTTGTCTTTGAAATTTTGAAATTCTTTCTCTGCCTTTGCACGCCTCTAGCCTGTTCCTTTTGGTCTGATTTTGTTCCTTATGTATAGTAGAGTGCATTAGAGTTACAGTTTTGCATCAAATCTTTTCCAATTATGAAGATTGATCCATGATTTCATCCTTGCACCAAATCTTTCCAAAACAAGCAAATTCAATCTTTTTGTGTCCATATGAAGTCTTTCACGATTTGATCTTGTCTCTAGCTATATAATGGACCTAATTATGCACAAAGTAAGGTTTTAATGATTTTTGATATTCTCACTATTTTATATTGATTTTATTTGATTTAAATGAAATAAAATCAAAATAAATAACAAAAATAAAAGAATGACAAGTGGAAGGGCTCATGGGTCATGGGTCACATTACAAACTCAGTGCAAGCATAAAAAGTTGGGCCCATTTAGCAAAAAATGCAATTTTGGACATATTTGACTTTTGGCAATTTTGCAAAAAGGGTCAACTTGGCCAATGCATAACTCTCTCAATTTTGACCCTAGAGAGGTGTTCTTGGACTTTTTAGAAATCTTAAGATGTCCTCTAAGCAACCCTTTTTGTTTCATCTCAATAGAGTCTTCCATGTTCATGTATGAAGCTTTGACCCAAAAGGTGTTTTTGTTGACTTTTCAAAATGACCTATAATGTCCAAATTCATATCTTCTTGTGAGTGAATATTTTGAACTTGGGAGATGAATGTGGATTGTAAGGGGTTACATCCTCTTTAAAATAAGCTTTGGATGGGTCATTTTTGATAAAGTATGAGAAAGTTATGCTTGGTCAAAGTTGAGTTGACTTTTCCTACAAAACCCTAATTTAGCAACTTTTGGGTTTTGATGAATTGTGAGCAATCCTTGAGGAATAATGATCAACCCTTGATCAAATGATGAATAATAATTCAAAATGAGAATGTTGACCAAAAATCTTAAAGTTTGAGTGTATGTGGGCCGCAGTTGACGTTCGCCCCAACATAGTCAATTTTCAAGCTTTTGAGCAATTGACTGAGCAAACTTCCTATGCAAGGCTTGAAAATTGACATGGATGATCTTGAGAACATATTAGGACAATTGTGAGAATTTGGGATCCTTTGGACTCAAACATCTTGATGCAAAATGAAACCCTAATTTGGGGTAGACGACCTTATGAGAGGGTTTGTCTGGTCAACTCTTGGACTTCCTTGAGCAATTTGAAGACCTTACTTGACATGTATTGAGAAATATGGGAGGGAAAATTTTGGGGTACAACATCTGGTAATCAAGCGCATTATCATGTCGCAAGGCGATCCCAGGGGCAAATGGACTCCCACATATGAAGGGCCATTTATTATCAAGAACATATTTTCTGGTGGAGCCATGATCTTAACCACTATGGACGGTGATGACCTTCGGCACCCGGTAAATGCGGACATAGTTAAAAGATACTACGCATGAACAAAGACCCGCTAGGTTGACTGGCCTAGGAAAAAATAAGGGCATCCCAGCGAACCAAAAGGGTTCGGGCAAAAATTAGGGATATACATATGAAAAAAATCTATACACCCAACAAGTCGAAAATCTGAAAAGGCGGCTTGGGCAAAAAAGGGTATCCCGGTGGACTGAAAACCCGAAATGGCAGTTCAGGAAAAAGTTTGGGATTTAAAGCATATAACTATGTCCCGTTGGATCACCTTACAGCCAATCTTTGGTAACAACCATCAAGCTTAAATGGTGATGTAATACCCCAAATTTGTCTGACGCCTTTGCTTTTATCTAGCTTACGCATTTGGCACTTTTCATCCCAACGTTAGGTCATTTTGCACGTCATGTATCATTTTGTCAATAATTTGGCATGGGATTGAGGATATTGAGGAATTATGGTTTCTTCGTGCTTTTAGGTTCTCATCTTTATGCAAGCTTGGATCCATATGGTTCTTTATCAATCAGGGTTTGAGGGATTAGAGTTTGTGTTCATGGTCGTTGGGAATTTCCTCTTTCATTAAGATACTTATTTTCATCAAAAGACAAAGCCACCTTTCCAAGTTACTTCAGTGAACAGACAAATTAAGGTTGCGAGTTGTTAGGGTTTACATTTCATCATGGTTGAGTTTTCTAAATTCAATTGAAGATTCATTGTGCTCCAGGCATCATTATTTCTAATATTGGTTGCTTAGCGAACAAGTTTGGGATGAATTATAAGATGGAAATGAGTTAAGGATTCATTGAAGATGCAAGTGTATTTGGTGTAAGAATTAGACTCCAAAGGGGTTATGTCATTACTTGTATTTCAAGCCATTATGCAAGGGAGGGAATAGGACTGAATCAAGTTGCTATGGATGAAGACTTTACTTACAA
Source organism: Vicia faba (assembly GCA_948472305.1). Taxonomy (NCBI): domain Eukaryota; kingdom Viridiplantae; phylum Streptophyta; class Magnoliopsida; order Fabales; family Fabaceae; genus Vicia; species Vicia faba. The sequence continues at coordinate 186,837,702 of OX451737.1, read as the reverse complement.
GGAAGTCATACATTTGAATTAGGGTTTTATTATTGGTGGCACAAGGTAGTGGTGGGTCTAATACACCATGTCACTCAGGACTGGTGTTTCCTCATTGATCATGAAGGTCTTTATTTCAAGTTCAAGCATGGCTACTTATGTTGCTATACATCACAAAGGGAGAATGCTGTAACAATCTTTAATGAAGTCTTGTGGAAGTCTCTTTCATTCTGACCATGGAGTGTTTGGCATTACACGAATAAGGGAATCATGATTATGCTTGGTATTTACACCATTAAAGGAGTATTCGAAGTTAAATTCCATGGAAAATATAAAATACAATACTTTGAGCACTTGAGAAAATTGATATTGAATTCAAGATATTCAATACTCCTAATTTCATCACACTATCAAACTGTCAGCGAAGTTCAGTTTGAAATAAAAGAAAGAAATAGATGAAGCTTCTCCATTAGAGTCCAAGTTACGTACAAGAGTTACTCAAAAAGAAGTATACAATTTGAAAGAAGGTTTTAAAAGGAAACGATTACAAGATATTATCCTACAAAATCTAAACATTATGTATAACTTCATGTTTCTTCCATGCTAAACTCCATAGTTCTCATGCCCCTGACTTTTATCCTTTTGATTAAGTCTTCATTCTTCATGACCAAAACTCGAAACATGTTGCATCCTTGTCTCATCAATATGCTCAGCTTTGAATTTTCCATGCTTTCAAATTGCTCCAAATATGCCTACTGTACTAAAAAACCAAAAGAAAACATCAAAATCCATCCATGGCATTATCTAAAGTCAGAAGGACAATATACATGATTATCATATATCAGTCAAACAAGCTAGACGATCCCCAATTCAAGTAAGGAAAGTCATTATGGAAACTAGAGCAGTCAGTTTTAAGTTCAGTACACCAGGCACAACATGTGTTATAGCAGGGTGTGACTCAAAATAATGCCAGGCTAGCTATGAGCTACTGAAAATGCAGAGGCAGAATGTTAAAGAGCATGTTTTCTATGGAAGAGATTTACTGGTCCTAATCTGCTAGCACAAATTGATATAGAAGTTGAAATTGGATGAAGTTACGGAGGAACCTGGTTATTGAAATCTCATGTCTGCAAGTTTTGATGACGAAATAATTTCATTTTACTTGGCACTCCAAAAATTCTCTCTTATCTTTCACTAGCCCACATAATTAACAAGCTGCCTGAGTCGGTTATTTCCTTAACCATCCATATAGTTAACTGTCATGTAACTTCCCCAAACCTTTCCTAACCATTTTTCTAATAGGTGTTCTAACTATTTCTAAACATAACTAACAGCCCCTACAAAACAGCAAAAATAGAATTGCTAACCAGCCGCTGCAAAACGAATTCAGAACTGGTGATCAAAAACCAAGGCAACCCTGCCATTTTGAAGCAAACAGAACCAAACAGAATTGTTTTCTATAACCAATCTCTAATTGATTTCATAACCTTCTCTAACCGCTAACAGAGATCCAAAACGGTCCTCTAACAACCTCTTAACCAAAACACTAACAGAAAACAAGCAGGAAGCGAAATTTCTAAACTTCCAAAAAGCAAAACAGAACTTCCTAACTACCGTAACCGCTTTCCATCCAACCTCATTCGCCCAAACCTGTAACTAACAGGGCTCTAACAGCAAAATTGTCACCAATATCCAGAATTAACTATCCTATTGAACTAACAGAGTCAGACTAACCTCTTTTTCCAACCAATCTCCAACATATAACCAATTTCCCAGCAGAAATAACAGAAAACCAAACAGAATTTTTACTAACCATAACTTACTATCTTCTAACAGAATTTCCAATCTCTTTCCTAACTATCATAACAAACTCTCAACCATTTTCCCCAAACAGAATTCATAACTTCCAGTCCAACAAACTTTCCATCCACCTGTAACCAATTCACAACCTCCAACATTTTCTAAGCCAATTTCCATAACCACTTCTAACAGAATTCCCTAACTGTTCTAACTAACTTCTAACAGCTTTCAACTAACTTCTAACCACATTCATAACAGAACCAACAAGCTTCTAACTGAAATTCCCTAACTAATTCTCAAACAGAATTCAAATTAGTTCCAAGTGAATTTTCCTAACCAATCTAATCCCTACCATTGATCTTCTAACAAACTCTAATCATCCAATGGCCCAAAACCAATCAAGCTCCAACTAAATTTCTAGCTGCTTCAACTATATAACCTCTCCATCACCTTCATCTTCACACACCACAACCTTTATCTTCTTCAATCTACATCACTGAATTGCATCAACCTTCACTTCATCCTCCATCGTTCTTCTCAGAATCATCTTCACTCTCTCACTCTAAAACCATAATTCTCTACAAAACCTTAGAAATTCATCACGTTTCTTTCAACCATCTTCTTCACTCTTCACAAAATTCCAACAAACCATTCCTCACCTTCATCCCTGAAATTCTCTTGAAATTTCTTCATTAATCCCTTCTCTCACCCTCACTCATACGCTCATCACCATCGTCGTTTGAGTTTCAACCTCTGAAACTCTAATCAACCAAACTAAAGCATCAGAATTCTCTATTCAATCTCTCTACATCTCTCATCTCAAGCGCAAGAACATATACAACAAAACCAAATAAGCGAGAAGAAGAAGGAACGGGACAAGAGAAGAAAGAAGTTTAATGAGAAAGCATAATATTACCTTCATTTTCTAGGCATTTCTTTGGATTTCTGCTTGCATTATCAGTTCTGAAAATCCGTCGAAGCTACTCCGACATGTATGCTCCGGCCTCTAATTATTCTTCGCCTTTATTACATCTTCTTCATACTATACGAATGTTGAGTATCCCCGAGAAATTCTCCCGATGGTTCAACATAAAATCATGGTTCATAGCAATTTAGTTCCGATTTCAAAATAGTTAGGGTTTTTTAGGATTGCTTAGACCTAGGTTTAACAAGGAGGAATTGGTGAAAATGAAAGAGGGATTTAGGAAAAATAGGAGAATACGATGGAAAGGATACGAGGAATTATAGATCGGTGAAACTTCGTTTCCTACGGTGCGGTAGAACGATTTTTGGTAAAGGCTTGGTTGAGATAGAGAGAGACGCAGGCTATTGTTGGAGAAGCTGAAGCGACGAAGATTAGGTTGGAGTTATGTTTCTTGAACCAAAGCGAGTTGGGCCTAGAACTGAGTTACTACACGTACCTCCTCAAAGCCCATGTCACACGCCACCTTTTTGGAGCCTGATGCTTACAACAAAAACAGCCACTATGGGCCTCTGCCTTGAGCCCTCATGGGGTGTGTCCAGACCTATTGTTGTCCCACACCCCCTGCTTACACAGTATACCCCCCTTTTTTTAGTTAGTTTTTTTATATAGAATTTCTTGCATCCCTTTTTATATTATGGTATAATTCTTGTTAATAAAAATGTAAAAAATCTTAGAGCTAGATGATGTCTTTTAGGAATTAATCAAGAAATTTATTTCCCCTTTTACTAACTTTTTAGTCAATCTTAATCACTAGTTTTACTCATTTTATGTCATGTATTTCATTTGGGAATTTTGGTATGGATTGTATGCAATACTTTAATACTTGCTTCCTAATTTTACTTGTTTGTATAGTCTTTCATGATCTGTTAGGTATTTTGGTTCAAATTTAATCTTCAATTTAATTGAACTAAAATTAGACATTAGGATTCTAAATCCAAGCATGCAAGCATTAGGTAGAATTCCCTCAAAATTCTAACTTTAGGTCCAACAATGCATGATAACATTAGGTTTAGAAATAGGCTAGTTTCCCTTTGACTTTTCTACCCCATTTTGCATTTGCATTAAAACAAAATTTCTTTTTCTTTGAAAACTTCAAAACACTTTAAACTAATGATGAGAATTATGCCTTTGCTTAGTATGGGAAATGATAAGCGGGTCTCTTCTCGATCTTATTATTCTTCATCTCAAGCCTAGGTATGGTTCAAGTCTCAAAGACTCTTTTCACGGATAAGTGGAAAAGTGGCTAATATCTCTCTCTTGAGATCAACTAGTCATCATCTGCAACAAAATAAAAACCAACTCAAACTTTTTTTTGTGCTCGAGCACCTTTTCTCTAAAACCCTTTTTAGGTAAGGACATGATTAATTTACTTCTGTGCCAACACATAAGTATCCAAAGGTCGAGTTGTGGAAGAAGGCATAATTAATATTGTCCATAAAAAACACAAAACAAACAAAAACACAGAGCCGAACTACGGTAGCTCTGATTCCTCAAAAAGGATACGTAGGTATTAGGGTAGGGCCCAAGCGAGTACAACTTTATTTTCCCTACATTCTTTTCTCTTTTATTTTGCATGCATTCTCCCTCCAGTAGTATAGTTAATAGTAAGCATAGATTAAACACACCCATAAGATAGACAACAAGAGTGGATACCATAGAGTACTACGGGCGTGTAGGGTGCTAATACCTTCCCCTCGCGTAACAGACTCCCTTACCCGATCTCTCGCTCGCAAGACTGCGACTTCTCCCTTCTCAGTTTTTCTCGATGTTTACTTTTCGCTTTATGTGGGATAAAAGACGTTCGATGGCGACTTCATTGTTTGATGATTTTCAGTCGGTTGTTTCAGCTGGCAACTTCACTAGGGACAGGCGACCTAATGCTGGTCCATCCTGGAGTCTCTCCTAGCTCTCGTCTTCTTTTCTTTAGGTGTTTACTTATGTGCTTTATGGCTTATTCGTTTTGTATATACCCGAGTGTATGTATGCATCACATTTTACTATTTTCCATATACCATTGCTGTACTGGATCTGCTTCTTGATTGGGTAGGGATGTTAGTATTGAGGTAAAAAGGCCCAGTACCCAGGCCAGAGTGCACTAGGAAACTAGGAATAGAGTGGGGGCATGAAGGCTATAGGACGTGGTCCGACTAGTGCAGTCATGTCATATACCAAGCTCGAATGAGGTTCAATTGGAGGTACTTTCATCATGCACGTCTGTGTTGTGATGATTTTACTTTTAAGCGAACCCGTGATTTTCGAGTTGCCCTTGCCTTACCCTGACCTAGTCTGCACCCGTGAGTGGGGAGGGAATTTTTATTACAGGTACAGTTGGTGACTATGCTCAGACGGTGACTATTGGTTCTAATGGTTATGTTCTGGATTTCTATCAGCGACTATGGGGGTTCTCAGATTTATTTTCTGAGTTCCAAATCTGTTCGTGAGGTTCTTTTTCCGGACCTGTGATCCTGGTATTTATAGACTACGCAGAGATAGTACAACATAAATTAGTATCATGGAAGTAGTAACCCCATGACCATTTGCACTTAAATCATATCATATTTTTTGTACCCCAAAATTTTCCCTCTCATTTTATCAAGATTCTCCTCACAAGACTCTTTGGACTCAAGACAGAATTAGGGTTTGCTCAGCTCAAGACCTCATCTTCCACGGATGACCTGAAATTAGGGTTTAAGTTTGCACAGGGATTTTTGGATTTTCAATGCCTCATGTGACTTTCATACTTCATGTTGTACCTTTAAGATTGCTCATACCAAGTTTCAAGCCTTGAATCACATTTTGGACCAGTCAATTGGACAGTTGACCTAAAAATCAACTGTATTGGGGAAAAAGTCAACCATGGCCAATTTACAGTCAAACCTCATAATTTTTTATCCACATCAACATTATAGACTCATATGAACCATTTGATCAAGTTTGGACCACAACTCATCAAGAAATTTGATCAGATCTTCAAAAGGGCAAAATGGTCATTTTTAGGGTTTTGACTGAGGAAGGGTAATTTCTGATTTTTCACCTAGCCAATGGCCAATTGGGTTCAAATATGATTTTAAGGACTCAATGGCACCATCTTGACCTAATCACAAGGTTCAAAAGATCTCAAATGCATTGGATTGACAGATGAATTTTCCAGTCAACTGATCAAGAATCAATTGTACACTGAAAAGTCAAACTTTGACTTTTTGGTCAAAATCAAGTGCCAAGGGTCATAATTCATCAAAACATGTCAAAATGTGAAACTTGTTGACCAAGAAACCTAATTTTGAAAATTAGGGTTTTAATTTGAAATTTTTCATAATAGAATTTTTCTAAGTTATGAAAATGTCTTATTTTTTTACAACTTTTCCCAACTTTTTCACCATGATGAAATTGGATTCAAAGAAAACTTCCAACATGAAAGTTGTATTCCTCCACAAAATCTACAACTTTGATTCACAAAGTTTTCCCAAATGATGCTTGGATCTCAAGTTATGATTTTGTGAATAGGGGTCCATAAACTTTTTAACTTAGTGAAAATTTACCCTAGTTTAGGCAGATTTTTGACCTAAATTCATGGCAACTTTTCACCTAGTTCCAAGAGCAATCTCAAAATTCATTTAAAATATGTATTATATAGCATGTTACAAGCTTTCCAAAATGTCAAAGAACTCTCCAAGATCATTTATGGTTAGGGAGAATTGAAGGAATGAAAATGGCAAATTATCACTTTTGTCCAAGGCATTTTTCACAATGGTTCAAGTTGCAAATCTGTCCTAAACATGCTTGTACTTGCATTACAGGTCCTAATCCTTTCTACACTCCAAAATTGAATGCAAAAACAATGGATAATGGTCTTATTCTGATCTTTGAAGCTTTGCACATTGAATTAATCCATTTATGGCATAAAGTGCATAATACCATTTTCATAAAGCTAGCTTTTTACAACTTTGTTTATCTTGAGCCATGGACCTAATCTCTTTTTTCAAACAAGATCCATAGTTATCAGGCATGTTTACCAACTCTTATCAGCTAAGGAACTAGCAAGTACAAGCTTTTGGGCATTGTCATTTCACCTTTTCTTCAAAAGCAAGCAAACTTGCAAAAGTCAAGCAAGCTTGTGTATCTGATAAAACCAAGCCTTTGTATCATTTCAAACGAGTTGAGAACATTTTTGCAAGCCTAAGACACTAATTGCTCACCTCTCAAACACCCTCAAACACAAAAAACACCATTTCTGCCCAAAACAGGGCAACCTCTGCAAATCACTAGCCAAAACATATTTTGCTCGTGCGTTTTTTATTTCAAGGCTTCAAGCACATTCCATACCTCCTACCTAAACTGTCCAGGCCCTTACCTTGCAACTGTAACCCCTGTTTCAAGCTTCACCATTTTCACTTTTTGAGTTTGCAGGTTGACTTCTACAAGGAGTTTCAAGCAACTTCAAAGCCAGCTGAGCATTGGGATAGCTTGAGGGAACTTCAAGCAAGCTCACACGACTTTCAGGCCTCACTCAAAGTTCCCACATTGCCATATCCAAACTAAACTGAACAAGGTATTTGTCAAGTTTCTATCTCTCTATTTAGGCATCCTTAAGCTTAGGTTTGTGAAGCAAAGATATAGTCCTTAAGTTGCTTGAGCTGTACATATGCATAGTTTGTATTTATATTAACTGAGCTAGGAGTATTTGATAGTTGAAGTTGCTGAAAAAACTAGGTAAGAAATTAGGGCCATTAAAATTCTCTCTGATCTTTGAGAGTTAGGTCATGTTCTTTATATCATTGGAATCGTGAGATAATGAGCTACATTTTTCATGTTATAAGTTTTTGATTTTATGCAAGCATGAGCAAGAACAGGTTTTGAAGGCAGAAGCGCGTGTTTTGTTCTGACTGGAGGACAGGGACGACAGGTCCTGGGCCTGGCGCGCCTTGGACCTGTTTGTCCTACTTTTTGCACCCCCTGTTTCCTTTTTGCACCCCCTTGGCCCATTTCCTATATTTTTGCATATTTTTCATTTCCTTTATATTTTCTGACTTTATTATTTTTTTCTGAACATTAAAAAACCCCAAAAATATTTTCTTAATTTTTTGGCATTTTATTTTATTATTTTTATTATTTTTATGACATGAAAATAGTTTATTAGGTTTAATAGAATTTATTTTCTTAAATAAACTTGTAAATAATATTAAAATACTTAAATATTTTATTTTATTATATTATACACATAAAATATTATTTTCTCACACATTTTAATTTTTAATATTTATACATAATATTATTATTATTTTTCTTAAACAAAAATGGATAAAAAGAATATTAGAAAACAATATTTTCTTTCAAAACAAAAATTAGGGTTTCCCCTTTCAAAAATAATAACATTATTTTTTCTTATTTTTTTAGGACTTAGAAAATGTTATTTTCTCATACTTAAATAATTTTATTTTACATACATAAAATTAATACAAAAAAAACATTTCTTGCATATTTACATTTTATTGCATATTTAAATATTTGCTTATTTATTTATTTGTACAATAAATTCAATTTGGTTGTAATAGTTTTAGGGTTTTATTTTGAGCAATATCCCCCTATTCAAAACTTGTATCCCCTTCCCCATAATATTGTGTAATAGTCTAGATTTACTTTACGCATTTTATTGCTTTCATATACCATGATAGTAAACTAGGGTTTTGAATGAAAAGACCACAAATCAAACAAATAGCATGACCTAATACAAGACATAAATGCATGAAAAATGACAACACAATACACACAAGCATATCTAGGGTTTCATCCACTTTGTTGCCTTAAAATGGCCATGGTATGCATGCTAGGTATCTTGGCAAAATCAATCAAAACAAAAAGATCATAGTCCCTCGATGATGCTATCTTGGTTGCCTAAACAAAGATGATCTTAGTCCCTCAAAACTTGCTAAGATACTTGGCATTATTGCTATCATGGTAATACGATGACCCACGCTCGTCCCGTTTAACATCCAAAGATAAGGTTGTTTACCAATGCAATGGTAAAACAACAATGTCAAAGGAATAAAAAAGTATAGGAACGACTTTTGAGTAGGTAGATAAGCTTCTAGTTACTTGATCAATTTGCAAACCATCCTTGCTATTTTCAAAAAAACACACGCACAATTTCAAAACATTCCCAAACAACTTTCAAAACATTGAAACATTTTTCAAAATACAAAAATCTTTGTATACATTCTCACGAACGAGAATCATTACAAAGATTGCCAAAACGATGGCATCTTTTCAAAATACTTTCAAAATCACACAAAGCACCATTTCAAACAATTGGAAAAGCAAAGCAAGTGATCTAAAACAAGTAATTAAGAGCCCATGGAAAACCATGGATGAAAATGGTGCTAGCACCTTCCCTTTTCATAATCTACCCCCTGAACCCAAAAATAATCTCAAAGGTCTTTCCTGTGATTTTTTACCTTTCCTTTTGGATAAAATAAAAGTCGGTGGCAACTCTTGCTAAACCGAAACATTTGCAAACACAAACCCAAAACCTCAAGTCAGTTCTCCCACCGTATCACAGAACTGGCGACTCTGCTGGGGAATTATCTAAAAGTGGGGTTACCTTAGGGTTTAGATCACCTTTACATGCTTATCTTGCTTGACTTGTTTGCTTTACACTTTGGTTCTGTTGTTTGGGTTTGAATCCTCCACCCGGATTTGGAGAAAACATTCATAGGTAAATAGCAATACGTTGTGGAAACTGTGCGGGGTATATCGACATGGTCTAAGAAATAGCTATATTAGTGCGAAATATTTGTGGGTATCAGTATCCTTCGAGTCAAACAAAGAGAATACAGGGCCGCTGAGTGATGTCATGAAGCACTAATGGACTTTTAGAACCTTTACTTGACCAACTTGGCCTTTTAGGATGTAGTGAGATGACCGACTTTGGTGCAGTCCGAAGTTGGTAGATACTCGATACTACACTCATTGAGGGTTGTTTTCTTGGAATATTTCGGTCGCCAGTAAAATGGATAAATTGAAACAATGAACACAAAAAATAATTCAGTGATATTGAGCTCCTTAGAACCCGATTACTATTTCTAGGACAGGTTGAGCCAACTAAACTTCAAGAGGGTATTTACCGATGAAACCCCATGCAAGCCTAAACTAGGAACTTGTGTGATTTGCTTGTACATATATACTTGTGCATAACATAATGAACATCATGAAGCATTATTTTCATCCACTAACCATTTCAAGGATTTTGGATTTTCATCTTTGTTCCTGTTTTGTAGGTTATGGATTCACTTCGCAGGAAAACTATTCAGGTCAATCTTGTGAGAATTCCTCCACAACTCAAGGAGCTTGCTTCCAAGATTCCAGAGTATTCTCCATTCACTGAGAGACATGGTCGACTTCTCAACTTGGTCAACTCCAACACAGAGGAAAACATGGTGAAAGTTCTCTTCCAGTTCTTTGACCCCCTACACCACTGCTTCATATTTCCTGATTACTAGCCGGTGCCTACTTTGGAGGAATTTTCTCAACTCTTGAGGATTCCTATTCTCCATCAACTACCTTTCAACGGTAAAGAAAGAGATCCAAATTCTGAAGATGTTGCTCAAGCCCTGTACTTGCAACCATCAGATGTCACAGGTCATTGGGAAACCAGAAGTGGTGTCAAGGGTTTCTTGGAAAAGTTCCTGTTTGAGAAAGCTCAAGAATGCTGGAATTCTCTAGACCTGCAAGCTTTTGAGGAGATTGTAGCTCTTCTCATCTATGGGTTGGTCTTGTTCCCAAACCCTGACCAGCTTATAGATGTGAATGTTGTCAAAATCTCCATGGCTCATAACCCGATGCCTACTTTGCTTGGGGATATCTTGCACTCTTTTCACACTAGAACAATGAGGAAAAGAGGTGTTCTCATGTGTTGCACTCCTCTACTGGCAAGATGGTTTATTTCTCATCTTCCCTAATCAGTTTTGAAGAATGAGAAAGGTTTGAGGTGGTCACAATGATAGATGACTCTTACACATTCAGATGTTCATTGGTGTTCTCGGTCCAGAGAAAATGTTATCATCATCGACCATTATGGGGAATTCCCTAATGTCCCTCTACTTGGAATTAGGGGAGGCATCACCTATAACCCCTGCTTGGCTCTGAGACAGTTTGGTTATGCCCGAAGTGATGGCCCACATGACATGCTGATTCCAGACTTGGTTTTTGACTTCGACAACGAAGATCAAGGACTTCGACAAAGGTTCATCCGAGCTTGGAGGATGCCAAACAAGGTAGACAGTAAGACCTTGGGACACAAGAATTCCATCCCCCTTGAGCCTTACCTCAAGTGGGTACGAATCCGCGTCCAAAGTCTTATGATGCCTTACCCCTCTATTCTCCCTGTGATTATAGAGCCTGTTAAGGAAGGAGAGGTTCCATACACCCTCCTACATCCTGACATGCCAACATCACACGAAGATCTGCAAAGGAGTTGGATACAGCTCAAGGGAGAACGTGATACTTTTGAAGTCCAATTCTATGCCAGTAAGAAGAAGGTTTTGGAACTCACTCGTCAACTTCACGAAGAGCATACTCTTAACACCTACATTGCACCAAAGAGGATGCGCAACGTCTTTTTACCTTAGAATTTTATATTATTTTGCTCATGGGGCATTAATGTACTAACCATTCTATCTTATTAATATGACGTGCGTTTCTTTTTTGTTTAAAACAAATTTGAATTTCTGAATCCTTGAAAGCATTACATGAATACATATCATTCATCATATGCATAAACAGGTCTTCACACCAAGTTTCCTAATCTCTCTGCTGTTTATTTCAGCAAGATGGATATTGAACAAACAGTCAAAGACTTACAAGCTCAGAATTCACAATTCCAACAGCTACTCTTGACCTTGACTAAGGGACAGGAGGAGCTCAAGACTCTACTAGAAAAGGAAAAAGAGAAAAATAAGAAGAAGAAAGTTGGTGTGGCTACCATGGGCAGAAGATTTGAAGGTCAAGCCAGAAGGGTCCTAGATTTTCCATCAACCTCTGAGGAAGGAGAAAGGGTAAAGAGACTGTTGTGCCTTCAGATTCTGAGGCTGAAGAAGAGGAAGATGAGGACTACTCAGAACAACATTATCCTCCTGCAGATGACAAATACAAAAACTTAGAAGAACGTCTGGCAGCTATGGAGATACAGAGAGTGCCTGGGTTGGACTTTGAAGAGTTAGGGTTGGTATCTGGAATTGTAATCCCTCCTAAGTTTAAAGTACCTCTGTTTGATAAGTACGATGGAGTGTCTTGTCCCAAGATGCACCTACGATCTTATGTCAGGAAAATTCAACCACATTCTTCTGACAAAGACCTGTGGGTCCACTTTTTTCAGGACAGTTTGTCGGGGACGCAGTTAGATTGGTTCTACCAGTTAGAGAGGTCTGACGTGCATAATTGGTAGGACTTGGCGTCCGCCTTTTATAAACAGTATCAATACAATACGGACTTAGCACCAACCCGTACTCAATTACAGAGTATGGGCATGGTCTCAAATGAAGGTTTCAAAGAGTATGCCCAGAAATGGAGAGACTTGGCAGGACGAGTACAACCACCTCTATCTGAGAGGGAGCTAGTAGACATGTTCTTGGGGACTCTGTCAGGGCCTTTCTTTAATCACTTGATTGGAAGTTCGTCTGTGGGGTTCACCGAGTTAATTCTAACTGGTGAGAGAGTTGAAGCCAGAATCAAGAGCGGGAAAATTCAAAAAGATGCATCTACTTCCGCTACCATCAAAAAGACTTTTCCAGCAAAGAAGGAAGTATCAGCTGTCTACTCCCAAAGAGGTCAATAAAGAGTTGAGCGTAGGCCAGCGGTGGGGGCCGTAATGATTCAGAAGTCTGCAGCTGATTAGCCCAGAAACAATCAACCCAGAACCAACCAAACAAGGGTGGAAAGGCCTGTACGGAAATTCACCCGGATAAACATGACTCTTGCTCAGGTTCTACCCCATCTCTTGAAGTTAAACCTTGCGAGTTTGAAAGAGGCCCCGAAGAATCCAAATACTGCTTATCCGTACTACCATTCGAACGCCAAGTGTGCTTATCATTCAGACAGCCTGAGGCACGACACCAACAATTGTTGGGCCCTCAAGAACAAGATTTAGGATTTGATAGACACTAAAGAAGTTGAATTCGATGCCCCTGAAAAGCCGAATGTAATCTCTGCTCCAATGCCAAAGCATGGCCATAATGCCCATGCTGTTGAAGAGGATCTATTTGTTGCTACTGTTGATGATTTGATGACTCCGCTACTGATAATCAAGTTGATTTTGCTGAAGGCTGGGATTTTCCCAGGTTGTGAAGAAGATTGCTGCCTTTGTTCATCCTTACCAACCGACTGTCCATTGTTGAAGTTAGGCATCCAACGCCTAATGGATAACCAAGAAATCCTTTTTGAAAAGACTCATGTTACACCGACTCCTGTCAATGATGTTTCAATAATAACCATATCCGCCAATCTTTCCAAGGTCTCCAAAAGACCTGTTAAGATTACATCCGCTCCTAAGACTGCACCTTTGAAGATAACCATGCACGGGCCCATCCCGTACAAGTCCGACAAATTAATACCGTGGAACTATGGTGGAGAAATCTACTACCACGATATTAAACAAATTGAATTAATTGAAGAGAGTTCTGATAAAGATACTTCCGACATTGGAAACATTGCCGGAACGAGCAAAATCATCCGCAGTGGAAGAATTTTCTCTCCAGAGATTGCCCCTCCAAAGGAAATCTTTGGACCCTTAGCTCCTCCTAAGGTTACCCCTACACCGGTAAACATATCTGCGAGAACTCCAATTATTGAAGAAGTTGTAACTCATGTGGTTGTCCCTTCTGCTGCTGCTGATGATATAGGGAAAGGGATCCAAGAAGAGCCCGTCAGGACGAGGGCTCAGCCATTGGTCATCCCTGAAACCTCTCAAAAAGAAATGGAAGAGATTTTGAAAATAATCAAGAAAAGCGATTATGATGTTGTGGAACAACTGGGGCAAACCCCCTCAAAGATCTCTATGTTGGCCCTGCTGCATTGTTCAGAGGCTCATGCTAAAGCTTTGATAAGATTCTTGAAGACGGCCCATGTGCCACAAGAAACCTCCGTGGATCAGTTCCAGGAATGTGTAGCTAGCTTAACAGCTGACAATGGTCTAGGTTTCTCTGATGCCGACTTGACTTCCAAGGGAAGAAAACATAATGACGCACTACATGTCTCGGTGGAGTGTAGGGGAACCACCCTAGCTCATGTTTTGGTTGATACTGGGTCGTCTTTAAATGTCTTGCCGAAGAAAGCCTTGGATAGATTGGACTGTGAAGGCCTAACCCTGAAGCCCAACAATATAATTGTCAGAGCCTTTGATGGTTCTAAAAGGATGGTCCACGGGGAGGTGGACATCCCGATTAAAGTGGGAACTGAAACCTTCAACTCCACATTCTATGTGATGGACATCCGTCCTTCCTATTCTTGCTTGTTGGGAAGACCCTGGATTCACCATGCTGGAGTCGTCACTTCCACTCTGCATCAAATGCTCAAGTACCCTGTCCAGGGGAAAATTATAACTGTTCATGGCGAAGAGGAATACATGATAAGCCATCTAAATTCTTTCTGCTATGTAGAATTGGATGGTGAATTCATCGAAACCCCTTTTCAGCATTTTGAAGAGGTAGCTCAGGAGATTGCGACAACCAAGACAGTGTCTTATGTACCCATGATTACCAGACCTCCGCCTCAGATGTCGTCTCTCAAAGATGCAAAGGTTGTGATTGAAGAAGGAGGAAGCACAATCTGGGGGCAACTTCCAGACTTTCCTTACAAATCAGATAAATTCGGCTTGGGGTTCACTTCTTCTGCTCAAAGGGCTGTACGCCGCGCCCGTGCTGGAGGGCCACCAGTGAAGATCACCCATCATGGAGTCAATGCTTTGGAGGATAGTAAAGAGGAGAGCAACCTGGAAGACTGGATTTTTCCAACTGTTGACGGAGGACTGTGCAACTGGGAAGCAAAAGACTTTGTTCCGATTACTTTCATACCGCAGTAATTTATCTTTCAAACATTTCTGTTGGTTTGTAATAATTCTCAAACAATTTGTACACTTTTAACCTTGTGCCTTACCCGAGGCACATAGGTCCATTTGTAAGGGTTTGATTTTTCATCTTCATATGCCATTTTAATGAATCATGGATGTTTTCACATATAAACTTTTGTGTTCATTGTCTTTCTTTTTACACTTTATTTGTTTAAAGGTGGCTATCCCTTACACACACCCACACTCATAAATGCAGGTACCCTTCCATTCCGGATTCCATGGGTAACAATTCTGCTATGGCCTTCAGTGACTCTGAAGATCTGGTCTACCATGCCAAATACGAAGGTGAGGAAGATTGTGAGATGCCGGGAGAATTGGCTAGACTGTTGCAACAGAAAGAAAGGGCTATTCTACCTCATGAGGAGCTGATAGAGACAATCAACTTGGGTACTGAGGAAGACAGAAAAGAAGTCAGAGTAGGTGCTAACCTAAAGCCAAGTGTCAAGGAGCGCTTAATTCAGCTGTTACATGAATATGTTGAGATTTTCGCCTGGTCATATGAAGACATGCCGGGACTCGATACATACAGTGTGGTACACCGTCTACCCACAAGAGAAGACTGTCCACCAGTTAAACAAAAAGTCCGCCGCATGAGGCCCGACATGTCAGAAAAGATCAAAGCAGAAGTTATGAAGCAGTTCAATGCTGGATTTCTTGGTGTTACTTCCTATCCACAATGGGTCGCCAACATTGTGCCCGTGCCTAAGAAGGACGGCAAGGTCAGAATGTGCATGGATTACAAAGATTTAAATAGGGCCATCCCTAAAGATTATTTTCCACTACCGCACATTGACATCTTGGTTGACAATACAACTCAACACAAGGTATTTTCTTTCATGGACGGATTTTCAAGTTACAACCAGATCAAAATGGCACCTGAAGACATGGAGAAAACTACTTTTGTTACGCAGTGGGGTATGTTCTGCTATAAAGTGATGCCATTCGGACTAAAGAATGTCGGGGCCACCTATCAACACGCCATGTTAGCTTTGTTTCATGATATGATACATCATGAGATAGAGGTCTACGTAGATAACATGATAGCCCGGTCACAAACGGAAGAAGAACACCTCGACCATTTGAAAAAGCTGTTTGTCAGGTTGAAGGAGTACAAGCTCAGGTTAAACCCTAACAAGTGTACGTTCGGAGTTCGATCCGGTAAACTCTTGGGTTTCATTGTCAGCAACAAAGGCATCGAGGTTGATTCGGCCAAAGTCAAAGTTATACAAGAAATGCCTGCTCCTCGCACTGAGAAGGAGGTCAGAGGTTTCTTGGGACGCCTAAACTACATTGCTAGGTTCATTTCTCACCTAACATCTACCTGTGAACCAATCTTCAAGCTGTTGAAGAAATATCAGGTGATTTAATGGAATGATGACTGGCAAGTTCCTTTCGATAAAATCAAGGAGTATTTGCTAGAACCTCCTATCTTGATACCACCCGTCGAAGGAAGACCGCTAATCATGTATCTGACCATTTTGGATAATTCAATGGGGTGCGTACTGGGCCAACATGACGAGTCTGGCTGAAAAGAGCATGCCATTTATTACCTTAGCAAAAATTTTACCGACTGTGAGACCCGATACTCACTGCTCGAGAAAACTTGTTGCGCTTTGGTATGGGTTGCTCGCCGGCTAAGGCAGTATATGTTGACTCATACCACTTTGCTGATATCTAAGATGGATCCGATCAAGTACATCTTTAAGAAGCCTGCTTTGTCTGGAAGAATAGCTAGATGGCAGATGATCCTGACAGAATACGATATACAGTACACAACCCAAAAAGCTATAAAGGGAAGTGTGCTAGCTGACCATCTGGCTCATCAAGCTGTCAAAGATTACCAATCCATGAGGTTCGACTTCCCCGAAGAAGACATTATGACATTGGAAAACATTGAAGATATCAGACCATATGACGGACCTGAACAAGGATCCCGATGGACCCTGTACTTTGATGGTGCCTCCAATGCACTTGGCAACGGTATCGGCGCGGTACTCATCTCTCCATAAGGTTTCCATACTCCTTTCACCACCATGCTTTACTTTAACTGCATCAACAACATGGCCGAGTATGAAGCTTGTATCTTTGGTCTCAAGGCTGCAATAGACCTAGGAATCAAATATTTGGTTGTGTTTGGAGACTCAGCTTTGGTCATCAGTCAGATCAAAGGAGAGTGGGACACTAAGCATCCAAACCTCATCCCTTACAAAGAAAATGTCTTGACATTTGTGATACGGTGGGAGAACTGACTTGAGGTTTTGCGTTTGTGTTCGCAAATGTTTTGATTTAGCAAGAGTTGCCACCGACTTTTTATTTTATCCAAAGGAAAGGTCAAAAAGCACAGGAAAGACCTTTGAGATGTTTTCTTAGGTTCGGGGGGTAGATTATGAAAATGGAAGGTACAAGCACCCTTTTCATCCATGGTTATCCATGGGCTCTTAGTTACTTATTTAGATCACTTGCTTTTGCTTTTCAATTGTTTGAAATGGTGCTTTGTGTGTGGTTTTTGAAAATGTTTTGAAAAGAGGCCATCGTTGTGGCAACCTTCGTAATGATTCTTGTTTGAATGTATACAAAGATGTATTGTCTTTTGAAAAGATGTTTGAATGTTTGAATGTTTGAAAGTTTGTTTTGGGAAATGTTTTGAAATTGTGTTGTGAGGTGTGTTTGAAAACAACAAGGATGTTTTTGCAAGTTTTGATCAAGTAACTAAGAGTTGTCTACCCTATCTACTCAAGAGTCTTTCCTACACATTTTTAACCCTTTTGACAGTGTTATTTTACCATTGAATTTGGTAAACAACCTTGTATTTGGATGTTAAACGGGACAGGCGCGAGTCATCATATTGACCATGATAGCAATAGTGCTAAGTATCTTTAGCAATTTTTTTGAGGGACTAGATCATTTTGTATGGGTAACCAAGATAGCATCATCGAGGGACTATGATATTTTTGTTTTGTTTTTGTTTTTCCAAGATACTCAATGTTGTACCCAAAAATTTTCCCTCCCATATTTCTCAAGACATTGCAAGAAAAATCTCCAAGTTGCTCAAGGGTTGGACAAGCAAGCTATCTCCTAAGGCAGTCAACCCCAAATTAGGGTTTTGTGTTGCATCAAGATCCTTGAGTAAAAATGACATCAGGTGCTCCCTAATGTCCTAATATGTTCTCAAGATCATCCATGTAAAATTTCAAGCCTTGTAGAGGAAGTTTGCTCTGTCAATTGCTCAAAGGGTCCAAAAATCGACTGTGCTAGGGCAAAAGTCAACTGTGACCTATAAACAGTCAAGCTTCAAGATTTTTTGGCAACATTCTCATTATGAAGGATATTTCATCATTTGATCAAGGGTTGATCATGATTCATCAAGGATTGCTCAAAATTCATCAAGACTCAAAAGTTGCTAAATTAGGGTTTTGCAGGAAAAGTCAACTCAACTTTGACCAAGCATAACTTTCTCATACTTTATGATAAATAACCCATCCAAAGCTAATTTTTAAGAGGATGCAATTTCCTACAATCCATATTCATACCCCAAGATCAAAAAATTCACTCACAAGAAGTTATGAATTTGGACATTATAGGTCATTTTTGAAAGTCAACAAAAAAACCTTTTTTGCCAAAGCTTATAACTTGAGCATGGAATATCAAAATGAGATGAGACCAAAAGGGTTGGTTAGAGGACATATCAACCTTTCTAAAAAGTCCAAGAACACTTCCAAAAGTTAAAAATTGAAGAAGCTATGCATTGTTTAAGTTGGACTTTTTTTGCAAAATTACCAAAAGTCAACTATCCCCAAAACTTCAAATTTTGTCAAATGGGCCCATTCTTTTCCACTTGATTTGAGTTTGCATCATTTCCCACGTGCCCTAGATTCAGCCATGTGTCCACATTTCATTTTTATTATTTAGTTTGATTTTTAATTGAATTTATTCATTTTTAATCAAATAAAATCATATAAAATCCAAAGAATTAATAACTCATGATTTTCTGATTGTTTTAGGCTTTGTTCACAACTAGCATCACCATCAAATTCGTATCAAATCAAATCATGTGCAAAAAGATTGAAATGGATCAAATTTGGAAAGATTTAATGGAAGAATCAAATCCACATCAAAGTCATTGATAGAGGGAGATTTATACCAAGTTTGTAAACCTAATACACTGAGCATTACATAAGGAAGAAAAAGAGACGAAAACAAGGGTTGAAAAGTGTGGAGAGAGGCAGAACAAGATTTGAAAAATTCACAAAAAAGTGAGAGATCAAAGTCCAAGCTAGAGGCAGTTTCAGGACACGAGACTTGTTCCAATCGCTTCCTGGGCATTCACACAAGCTACCTGGATCAAAACCAAGCATTTTCAGACGCCCTAACACACTGTAAGTCGCACGATAGTCACCCTTGTTCTTGTTTTCATTTTGAATTATTCTTGCATCATTTGAGAAAACTAATGGCATATTTGTGATCACAAGAGCATTTCCAAGCTTTTCATAATATTCAATTGCATTTATATGGCTTATAGGAAGAACCACCATTGTTAGGGTTCGGTTCTTGTTTTTGGGCGTTTTTATTCCAGGTACAATTGACCCCCATAATGGACATGATTGTGACCGGGAGGGTGAGACGAACACAACCATGCCCTTAAAATTCACTTTTGTGGTCTGTAGAAAATTTTGGAGATGGACATGCCTGTAGCTACAGACTTCTGTCCGTTGGTATAGGTATTTGGTGTTTTAGCCACAGACGAGAGGTTGGGGATGATGCGTGGCGTCCCATTACTGGCCAATTCAAATAATTACGCGCGTTTTTATTTATTTCTGGCAATGGTTTTGTTTTTCATATAATTTATATCTTTTGTATTGTTATAACAAATTCATCAGCGTGTCCCAGTGGTCAACAAGTCAGTTTCCAAGGCGTTAGGGGCTGGAGGGCAGGGGTTCGATCCCTGCCTTTAGCACTTTGTATTTTCTTGTTTCTTTTCAGGTTATCACATGCATACGCTGGTTTGCAGTACACCATACTCCCTCATGCATCCAAGAGCCAGATGGCCAAGGGCCAGATCTGTTGGTCAAAAAGCTGGAGGTCCACCAAGAGCCTGGTCCACGCGTCCACATTGGATCAAAAAAGTCAAAAAAGGCCAGCATAAATGGGCTTATGGAATTCCTATCAACACCTCAAAATCAGGCCCAACACCCCTCCCTCTTCTATTTATTTTATTTTGTTTTATTAATTGTTTTATTTTATTTATTTAATTTTTCTAACCAATCAAAATTCTTTTTATCAAATAAAAATCACAAAAAAATATTTTTATTCAATCAAACTTCAACTTTTATTTTTATTAATAAACACTAATTAATTAATTTAGGTTTTAATTCTAGAATAACTTTAACCTATTTTGCAAATAATTAAAATTAATTAGATTTAATTAGGTTTTAATTACTAATTTAATTAATTTTATTTTCTTTCTTAAAATAACAAAAATCCAAAAATATATCATTAATTTATTTTCTTCATTAATTAATTAATTTAATTTAATTTAGTAATTAATTTAGGATTAATTTCTTTCTTAAATAAAAAGACAATAAAAAGATGGTATTTTCTTTAACCAAAAGGGTCAAAACCTTAATCATGCGTCCGATTTAATTTTTGCGTCGCGATTTACTTTTCCTTATCCAATAATGTACCTGCTTCCGGATTGTAATAGTTAAATAGGACAGTTAATTATTTTTATTCGCTTTATTTTATTTTTCAAAGGGTTTGTCTTTGGCGATGTAAATACCCGACGCCTTGTAATTTAAATTCTGCATTTTATTTCTGCAAATTATAACTGCTAGATGTTTGATAATAGGGTTTGCATGACAAGACTGAATGTTAATCTTAAAATCAAATTAGATCACCTTTAACATGTACAAAGATAAAAATAACTGAAAACGACACACTCGCACATGCACACTCTTAGGGTACACCCCACTTGGCTGCCTTCGTACGCGGTCATTGAGTATAGGTCATTTTAGAGGTCGCCCTCTTGTCTAAAAGATCATAGTCGCCTCAAAATGGTTGCCTCGGATATTGTTACCTCAAACAAATGATCTAAGACATTAGGGTTGCCGCTAAAGCGTCCTAACATTGCTTTAGTGACCGTAAGTCCCTCATTCAAATTGACCCTTAAACTCCAACGACGGTGCTACCTACTCATTAATAGTGGGATAACATTGTCTAAAAGATATTAGCATAGAACGATTCCTTTTTCGAGTAGGTAGATGGTTCTTAGATACCTGCTCTTTCAAAAACAAAATATTTTTCACACTTACACTCCTTTTCGAACAAATTTTTCAAAAACACTTCAAACGCTCTTGAGGACAGAAGCAAGAGTTAAATCGAAGTTTTCAAAACAAAAACTTTTTCAAACCCACAAGCACAGAGAAAACAATTTTGAAAACAATTGAGCAAGTACCTAAGAGCCCGTGGATAACCACAGATAGAAAGGGTGCTAATACATTCCCTTTCTATAATCTACCCCCCGAACCCGAGAAATATCTCGAAAAAGGAATTTTTCTGTGCTTTTTTCCTTTCCTTGTTGGATAAAATAAAAGTCGGTGGCGACTCTTGCTTACCGCGACATTTTGCGAATACAAACGCAAAATACAAAATGCAAACCAGCATTCTAAAAAATAGTCAGTTCTCCCCACTGTATCACACTCAACATGCATACCATGGCCATTTTAAAGGCAACAAGTGGATGAAACCCTAGGGGTGCATGTGTGCATTGTGTTGTCATTTTCATGCATTTTTTGTCTTGTTTTTTTTTAGGTCTAACTATTTGTTTTGATTTTGGATATTGCATACAAACCCTAATCTCTATCATGGCATATTTGAAAGCATAAAGTGCGTAAAATAAATCTACGACTATTACAACATTGATATGGGGAGGGGGATACAATTTTGGATAGAGGATTATTTTGCAAGAAATTAAAACCCTAAGTTATTACAACCAAATTGAATTTCTTTGTACAAATGATAAATAAACAATATTTAAATAGACAATTTAAATAAATATGCAATATATTATAAATATGCAAAAAGAATGTTTTTGTTTATTTTTATGTGTGTAGAAATATAATATTTAATGTATTAAAAAGAAAAGAAAAAAAGTTATTTTGTTAAGGGTAAAACCCCAATTTATTTTAAGAAAGTAATAAAAATATATAAATGTCAAAAAATAAAAACATATTAGAAAAAAAAATTATTTAAGTATGTAAATAGTAAAAATAAAAATAAAATATTTTTATGTATTATTTTCAAGTTTTTATTAAAGAAAATAAAAGTATGTTATTTAATAATTATTTTTATGTTAGAAAAAATAATAAAAAATACAAAATAAAATGTGAAAATTTATGAAAAAGTTTTTTTGGTAATTTTTTATGTTTAGAAAAAATAAAATAAAATCAGAAATGAAAAAGAAATAGAAAAATATAAAAATATAATGAAATGGGCCAAGGGGTGCAAATAACAGAAATGGGGGTGTCAAAAGCAAGCCAAGGCCAAGCCCAGCCCAAACTGATCTTCATCTTCAACCTTTGAACAAAAACGCGCGCCCTGTAACTCCAACTCTGTTCTCTCTATTCTTTGCATGAAATCAAAAACTCAAAACATGAAACTGTTTCAGTTGAACACGAGTATGGCAATGAAGGGGTTTTCAGTGAGGCCTGAGATGTTTGTGAGCTTGCCTGAACTTCCTCTGACCTTCCTCAATGCTTTGTTTGCTTTGAGCTTGCTTGAATAAGCTTGTAGAAGTCAACCTGCACAAGCTGAAATCAGAAATGATGAAGCTTGCAAATGGAGTTACAGTCAATGGCCAATGGTTGGGATAGCTTAGGTAGGTTGTACGGAGTGTATTGGAACTGGTTTGGGACAAAACGCACGAGTGGTTTGTGAGATGGAAGTGAAACTGCAGAGAGTGCCCTGTTTTGTAAGTTTTTGGTGTTTTGATGTTCAAGGGTGTTTGAGGGATGGATGGCTCGTGTTTCTGGCTCAAGGCAATGTGAAAAACTTGTTTCAAATGCTTACAAGAGTTGGTTATATTAGATACTCAAGATATGTGATTTTGGCAAGTTGACTTGTTTTGAAAGAAAAGTGTGAAGTGATACAAGATAGGCCTGTACAGGCTATCTCCAAGCATGCACAAGATTGTTGTATGTTTGCCTAAGCTTATGGAACTTGTTTGCTGCAAAGAGAGAGGTCCAAGGCTCAAGGGAAGCAAGTTGACATAAAGCCAACTTTATGAAAATGGAAATGCTACCTTTTTTCCATTTTAAGATTAATTCAATGTGTAAACCTCTATTGATAAGAGTAATGTCTTAAACCAATGAGTTTGCATTCAATTTTTGAGTGTGGAAGGATTTAAAGATCTGTGAGCAAGTAGAAGTGAGGCTGGATAGAGTTTGCAACTTGTGCCAACATGAAAATGCCATGGATCAAAAGTGAGTTTTTTTCCAAATTCAAACCTTCGATTCTCTCTAACCATAAATGATTTTGGAGACTTCTTGGACATTTTGGAAACCTTGTAACATGCTCTACAATCCATATTTGAAATGAATTTAGAGATTCCAAGTGGAACTATGTGAAAAAAGGTCATGAAGATAGGTCAAAATCCTGCCTAAACTAGGGCAAAATTTCACCAAGTTAGAAAGTTTTTGGACTCTTATTCCAAAAATCATAACTTAAGATCCAAGCATCTTTTGGGAAAACTTTGTGAATCAAAGTTGTAGATTTTGTGAAGGACTACAACTTTTATGTTGGAATTTTTGTTTTAATCCAATTGTATCATGGTGAAAATGTTGGGCAAAGTTGGGGAAAAATAAGAAAATTTCATAACTTAGAAAAATTCTAAGTTATGAAATTTTTCAATCTTAAACCCTAATTTGCAAAATTAGGTTTCTTGATGAACAAGTTTCATGTTTTGACTCATCTTGATGAAAAATTACCCTTGGCTTTTGATTTTGACCAAAAAGTCAAAGTTTGACTTTTCAGTGTACAGTCAAATTTTGATCAGTTGACTGAAAAATTCATCTGTCAATCCAATGCGTTTGAGATCTTTTGAACCTTGTGAATGGGTCAATATGATGCCATTGAGTCCTTGAATCCATACTTGAACCCAATTTTCCATTGGCTAGGTGAAAAATCAAAATTGCCCTTATATAGCCAAAACCCTAAAAATGACCATTTTGCCCTTTTGATGATCTGATCAAATTTCTTGAGGAGTTGTGATCCAAACTTGATTAAATTTCTTGAGGAGTCTATAATGTTGATGTGGATAAAAAATTATGAGGTTTGACTGTAAATTGGCCACAATTGACTTTTTCCCCAATACAGTTGATTTCTAGGTCAACTGTCCAATTGACTGGGCAAAAATTTGATTCAAGGCTTGAAACTTGGTAGAGGCAATATTATAAGTCCAACATGAAGTATGAAAGTCACTTTGAGCATTGAAAGTCCAAAAATCCCTGTGCAAACTCAAACCCTAATTTAGGTCATCATTGCAAGGAGATGTCTTGAGCAGAGCAAAATCCTAATTTGGTCTTGAGTCCAAAGAGTCTTGTGATGGGAAATCTTGATAAAATGAGAGGGAAAATTTTGGGGTACAACAACATTGCTACCACATTTCGAGCAGATTACCTTCGAGCACTTCCCGCGAGAAGAAAATCAGCTAGTAGATGCTCTAGCTATAATGTCATCCATGTTTAAACTTAACTAGGATAATGAGGCTCCCCAAATCACCATTGAGCGGATGGACGAAACTGCACATTATCACGAGATTAATACCGAAGAAGTAGTGCACAGACCTTGGTTTCATGAAGTCAAAATGTATCTCGAGGCTCAAGAATATCCTGAAGGAGCTTCAGTCAACGACAAAAAGTTCTTAAGGAGATTCTCTGCCAAGTTCTTCATGAGCAACGGTATCATGTATAAGCGCAATCATGATTGCATTCTGCTCCGTTGTGTGGACAAAATTGAAGCTGAACAGATCATGGCTGAACTGCACAATGGTACCTTTAGCACTAACTCTAGCGGGCATACGATGGCTAAGAAGATCCTACGGGCAGGCTATTACTGGTCTACCATGGAAGCTGACTGCTAGCAACATTCCAGGACTTGTCACAAATGTCAAATCTATGCGGACAAGGTACATATACCTCCAGTTCCTCTCAATGTCTTAACAACTCCTTGGCCATTTTCTATGTGGGGAATCGACATGATTGGAGAGATCAAGCCTACATCCTCCAATGGACACCGCTTCATTCTGGTGGCCATTGATTACTTTACCAAATGGGTCGAAGTAGCTTCCTTCGCATCCGTCACAAAGAATGTTGTTGCCTGCTTCATCAAGCAGAACCTCATTTTCCAGTACGGCATCCCCGAAAGGATCATCACTCACAATGGTACAAACCTCAACAACACTATGATCACCGCCTTGTGTGAGCAGTTCCAGATTCAACATCACAATTCATCTCCCTATCAGCCAAAGATGAACGGTGTTGTCGAAGCTGCGAACAAAAACATTAAGAAGATCATACAAAAGATGACAGTCACCTACAAGGACTAGCATGAGATGTTACTATTTTCTATCCACAGGTACCGTATCACGGCTCGTACATCAACTGGGGAAACACCCTATTCTTTGGTATACGACATGGAAGCTGTTTTGCCTATTGAGGTTCAGATTCCCTCCTTGAGAATCATGAAGGATGCAGGTCTAAGTGAAGACGATTGGATCCAGACCCGCTTGATCAACTTAACTTGATTGAATAAAAGCAACTTACTGCTGTTTGCCATGGTCAGACGTATCAAAAACGAATGATCAAGGCTTTCAACAAGAAAGTCAGGCGCCAGGTATATCAAGTCGGGGATCTTGTAATCAAGCGGATCATCTTGCCGCAAAGTGATCCCAGGGGCAAATGGACTCCTACTTACGAAGGACCATTTATAATCAAGAATATCTTTTTTGGTGGGGCAATGATATTAACAACCATGGACGGCGGCGACTTGCCGTACCCTGCGAATGCAGACATAGTCAAAAGATACTATGCATAAGTGACCCGCTAGGTTGACACACCTAGGCAAAAAAAGGGCATCCCGGTGAATCAAAAACCCGAAAGGGCGGTTCAGGAAAAAGTTATGGATAAAACAAAAAAATCTGTACACCCGGCAAGTTGAAAACCCGAAAGGGCGACTTGGGCAAAAAAGGGTTTCCCGGTGGACTGAAAACCCGAAAGGGCGATCTAGGAAAAAGTTAGGGAATTAAAGCGTATGACTATGTCTCGTCGGATTACTTTAAGGACAATCTCTTCACAAACAAGCTCTAGGCTTCTGATCAACTCAATCATCTTCGGACGAAACAACAAATGGACAAGATATTCAGAGTTACGAAGGCTATAGCAGAATGGGAACCCCATGGAATTTTCACACATAGCCATCTTTCTTTGTATAAATTTTTCTCATTTTTTATGACAACGTTCTCTTACTAGGATGTTTGTCTCCTTTGTACAAAGTACTTACATAAAGTTAATACAAAGATACTTTAAAGTGCAGAAAACTATTTGCCTTTTCTTCTTTTTACACTTGTGTTTTATTTGAAAACATCCAATGATTTATTAATGAGCATATGCATTTGAATATAATCACTGTTTACAAATAAACAAAATGGGAAAGAATAATTACTGACAGGTTGAAAGTATAGTAAAACGCCTTTAGGCTATTCCAAGAGAAATCCCCTACAGTACATCATCTAGGTCCCCAGTGGAGCTAAAAACCTTGAAATGCATATCCCCAGTGGAGTTATAATTTCAAATCCTTAATTCCCATCAGAGTTAAAACTTCAAACTCCCAATCCCTAGTGGAGCAAAAACTTCAAACTCCCAATCCCCAGCGGAGCAAAAACTTCAAACTCCCAATCCACAGCGGAGCAAAAACTTTGAGTTACAGATCCCCAGCGAAGATGAAACCTTCTTCCCCAGTCGAGTCAAAATTTCCAACTATCAATCCCCAGCGGGAACCATTCAGTTTTCCCCAAATTCCCCAGCAAGTTGTCTTGAAGTCTGAGAATCAACCAGATAACAGTTAACTTTTGTCTCTCCCCAACCTAGGATAACTTCCCAGTAAAGTGGCAGACAACCCAAACTCCTAAACTTTTTTCCAAACAGGAATAAGTTTTCCCCCAGAGTCCTGAACTTACTCTCCAGTAGGAAGCCTTCTTCCCCACAGAGTTTTCACTCCCCAGCAGAATGAAGATTCTCATTCTTGATCCTCCAGTGAAGTTTCCAGAGTCTTCATTACTCCCCAGCATGAAGTCGCTAAAGTTTTCATTACTCCTCAACAGATTGAAGATTCTCATTCTTAGTTCCCGGCAGAAATCATCAGAATTTTCCCTATTCCCCAGCCGAGTAAGGATTCCCATTATTTAACCCCCAGTAGAACTCTTCAAAGTTCTCTGGATTTCCCAAGCAGATTTCTCAAGCAGTTTGACATTACTCTCACAACAGATTTTGTCGATACTCCAACTTCAAGACATGAAGGATTCTCACATCCCCACAGAAGTTGTCAGGGATTTTCCATCCCCAACAGTCACCAAGGATTTCTCATCCTCAACAATCAAAGATTTTGAATCTCCAGCAGCGGTCAGGAATTTATTTTCCCCGACAACAATCAAGGGTTTTATTATCTCTAGCCGTCAAGGATTTATTTTCCTCAGCAATATAGCAAATCAGCTTACATGCACATACATTACATTCATATATCATAAACATTGATAAAACACATTTATTGCATCATACATTACATGCAACATAACTTTGTGTTTCAGCTAACATTTTACCCTTTTCGGGATAAGATTAACAGATATCTTTAACAAATATTCGAAGATTTCAGATACAGTACGGATACACTCTAGATGCAGAAGTCATTTTGTTACTCATTTAGATCTCTTATTCAGATACAGTACGGATACACTCCAGACGCGAAAGTCATTCTGTTACTCATTCAGATCTCTTATTCAGATACAGTACGGATACACTCTAGACGCGGAAGTCATTCTGTTACTCATTCAGATCTGTTATTCAGATACAGTACGGATACACTCTAGTCGCAGAAGTCATTTTGTTACTCATTCAGATCTCTTATTCAGATACAGTATGGATACACTCCAGACACAGAAGTCATTCTATTACTCATTCAGAATTCAAAGTCAAGATACAGTACAGATACACTCCAGACACGGAAGTCATTCTGTTACTCATTCAGAATTCAAATTCAAGATACAGTACGAATACACTCCAGACACGGAAGTCATTCTATTACTCATTCAGAATTCAAAGTCAAGATACAGTGCGAATACACTCCAGACACGGAAGTCATTCTATTACTCATTCAGACCTTAACTTCAGATACAGTCCAGATACGCTCCAGACACAGTTTCCATTTTGTCACTCATTCAAATTTCCCCCCAGCTCAGATACACTCCAAACATGGAATTCATTCTGCCACCTATTCAAGATACAGTCCAGATACGCTCCAGACGGGGTCGCCATTCTGTCACTTATTCAAATTCAAATCTCTAGATACAGTTCAAATACGTTCCAGGCACGGATACCATTCTGATACTCATTCTTTTGACTTACAACTTGCAGTTCAACAAACATTCTTGGATGGAATATTTAATCCCATCTCCAACAAGATTCTATCACATCTCCAAATGGCATCTTTAAGCCCATTTCCTCAACTACATTCTGACGAGTGCAAATTTACGGGCACTCTAGTGTCCAATCATCTTTTACCTTCGAGCCACGAACGACAAAGATCGCCAATCTAACTCTTCAGGTTCAAGAAGATTGAACAGGGGCAGCTGTTGTACCCCAAAATTTTCCCTCTCATTTTATCAAGATTCTCCTCACAAGACTCTTTGGACTCAAGACAGAATTAGGGTTTGCTCAGCTCAAGACCTCATCTTGCACTGATGACCTGAAATTAGGGTTTGAGTTTGCACATGGATTTTTGGACTTTCAATGCCTCATGTGACTTTCATACTTCATGTTGGACCTTTAAGATTGTTCATACCAAGTTTCAAGCGTTGAATCACATTTTGGACCAGTCAATTGGACAGTTGACCTAAAAATCAACTGTATTGGGGAAAAAGTCAACCATGGCCAATTTACAGTCAAACCTCATAATTTTTTATACACATCAACATTATAGACTAATATGAACCACTTGATCAAGTTTGGACCACAACTCCTCAAGAAATTTGATCAGATCTTCAAAAGGGCAAAATGGTCATTTTTAGGGTTTTGACTGAGGAAGGGCAATTTCTGATTTTTCACCTAGCCAATGGACAATTGGGTTCAAATATGATTTTAAGGACTCAATGGAACCATCTTGACCTAATCACAAGGTTCAAAAGATCTCAAATGCATTGGATTGACAGATGAATTTTCCAGTCAACTGATCAAAAATCAACTGTACACTGAAAAGTCAAACTTTGACTTTTTGGTCAAAATCAAGTGCCAAGGGTCATAATTCATCAAAACATGTCAAAATGTGAAACTTGTTGACCAAGAAACCTAATTTTGAAAATTTGGGTTCTAATTTGAAATTTTTCATAACTTAGAATTTTTCTAAGTTATGAAAATTTCTTATTTTTCCCCAACTTTTCCCAACTTTTTCACCATGATGCAATTGGATTCAAAGAAAACTTCTAACATGAAAGTTGTAGTCCTCCACAAAATCTACAACTTTTATTCACAAAGTTTTCCCAAATTATTCTTGGATCTCAAGTTATGATTTTGTGAATAGGGGTCCATAAACTTTTTAACTTAGTGAAAATTTACCCTAGTTTAGGCAGATTTTTAACCTAACTTCATGGCAACTTTTCACCTAGTTCCAAGAGGAATATCAAAATTCATTTCAAAGATGGATTGTAGAGCATGTTACAAGATTTCCAAAATTTCCAAGAACTCCAAGATCATTTATGGTTAGGGAGAATCGAAGGAATGAAAATGGCAAATTATCACTTTTGTCCAAGGCATTTTTCACAATGGTTCAAGTTGCAAATTTGTCCTAAACATGCTTGTACTTGCATTATAAGTCCTAATCCTTTCTACACTCCAAAATTGAATGCAAACACAATGGATAATGGTCTTATTCTGATCTTTGAAGCTTTGTACATTGAATTAATCCATTTATGGCATAAAGTGCATAATACCATTTTCATAAAGCTAGCTTTTTACAACTTTGTTTATCTTGAGCCATGGACATAATCTCTTTTTGCAAACAAGATCCACAGTTATCAGGCATGTTTACCAACTCTTATCAGCTAAGGAACTAGCAAGTACAAGCTTTTGGGCATTGTCATTTCACCTTTTCTTCAAAAGCAAGCATACTTGCAAAAGTCAAGCAAACTTGTGTATATGATAAAACCAAGCCTTTGTATCATATCAAACGAGTTGAGAACATTGTTGCAAGCCTAAGACACGAATTTCTCACCTCTCAAACACCCTCAAACACAAAAAACACCATTTCTGCCCAAAACAGGGCAACCTCTGCAAATCACTAGCCAAAACATATTTTGCTCGTGCTTTTTTTGTTTCAAGGCTTCAAACACATTCCATACCTCCTACCTAAATTGTCCAGGCCCTTACCTTGCAATTGTAACCCCTGTTTCAAGCTTCACCATTTTCACTTTTTGAGTTTGCAGGTTGACTTCTACAAGGAGTTTCAAGCAACTTCAAAGCCAGCTGAGCATTGGGATAGCTTGAGGGAACTTCAAGCAAGCTCCACGACCTTCAGGCCTCACTCAAAGTTCCCATATTTTCATATCCAAACTAAACTGAACAAGGTATTTGTCAAGTTTCTATCTCTCTATTTAGGCATCCTTAAGCTTAGGTTTGTGAAGCAAAGATGTAGTCCTTAAGTTGCTTGAGTTATACATATGCATAGTTTGTATTTATATTAACTGAGCTAGGAGTATTT
Source organism: Vicia faba (assembly GCA_948472305.1). Classification (NCBI taxonomy): domain Eukaryota; kingdom Viridiplantae; phylum Streptophyta; class Magnoliopsida; order Fabales; family Fabaceae; genus Vicia; species Vicia faba. The sequence continues at coordinate 186,806,803 of OX451737.1, read as the reverse complement.
GATAGTTGAAGTTGCTGAAAAAACTAGGTCAGAAATTAGGGCCATTAAAATTCTCTTTGATCTTTGAGAGTTAGGTCATGTTTTTTATATCATTGGAATCGTGAGATGATGAGCTACATTTTTCATGTTATAAGTTTTTGATTTTATGCAAGCATGAGCAAGAACAGGTTTTGCAGGCAGAAGCGCGTGTTTTGTTCTGGCTGGAGGACAGGGACGACAGGTCCTGGGCCTGGCGCGCCTTGGGCCTGTTTGTCCTACTTTTGGCACCCCTCTATTTCCTTTTTGCACCCCCTTGGCCCATTTTCTATATTTTTGCATATTTTTCATTTCCTTTATATTTTCTGACTTTGTTTTTTTTCTGAACATTAAAAAATCACAAAAATATTTTCTTAATTTTTTGGCATTTTATTTTATTATTTTTATTATTTTTATGACATAAAAATAGTTTATTAGGTTTAATAGAATTTATTTTCTTAAATAAACTTGTAAATAATATTAAAATACTTAAATATTTTATTTTATTATATTATACACATAAAATATTATTTTATCACACATTTTAATTTTTAATATTTATACATAATATTATTATTATTTTTCTTAAACAAAAATGGATAAAAAGAATATTAGAAAACAATATTTTCTTTCAAAACAAAAATTAGGGTTTCCCCTTTCAAAAATAATAACATTATTTTTTCTTATTTTTTTAGGACTTAGAAAATGTTATTTTCTCATACTTAAATAATTTTATTTTACATACATAAAATTAATACAAAAAAAACATTTCTTGCATATTTACATTTTATTGCATATTTAAATATTTGCTTATTTATTTATTTGTACAATAAATTCAATTTGGTTGTAATAGTTTTAGGGTTTTATTTTGAGCAATATCCCCCTATTCAAAACTTGTATCCCCTTCCCCATAATATTGTGTAATAGTCTAGATTTACTTTACGCATTTTATTGCTTTCATATACCATGATAGTAAACTAGGGTTTTGAATGAAAAGACCAAAAATCAAACAAATAGCATGACCTAATACAAGACATAAATGCATGAAAAATGACAACACAATACACACAAGCATCTCTAGGGTTTTATCCACTTTGTTGCCTTAAAATAGCCATGGTATGCATGCTAGGTATCTTGGCAAAATCAATCAAAACAAAAAGATCATAGTCCCTCGATGACGCTATCTTGGTTGCCTAAACAAAGATGATCTTAGTCCCTCAAAACTTGCTAAGATACTTGGCAATATTGCTATCATGGTCATACGATGACCCACGCCCGTCCCATTTAACATCCAAAGATAGGGTTGTTTACCAATGCAATGGTAAAACAACAATGTCAAAGGAATAAAAATGTATAGGAAAGACTTTTGAGTAGGTAGATAAGCTTCTAATTACTTGATCAATTTGCAAACCATCCTTGCTATTTTCAAACAAACACACACATAATTTCAAAACATTTCCAAACAACTTTCAAAACATTGAAACATTTTTCAAAAGACAAACATCTTTGTATACATTCTCACGAACGAGAATCATTACAAAGATTGCCAAAACGATGGCCTCTTTTCAAAATACTTTCAAAACCATACAAAGCACCATTTCAAACAATTGGAAAAGCAAAGCAAGTGATCTGAAACAAGTAACTAAGAGCCCATGGAAAACCATGGATGAAAAGGGTGCTAGCACCTTCACTTTTCATAATCTACCCCCCGAACCCAAAAACAATCTCAAAGGTCTTTCCTGTGCTTTTTTACCTTTTCTTTTGGATAAAATAAAAGTCGGTGGCGACTCTTGCTAAACCGAAACATTTGCGAACACAAACGCAAAACCTCAAGTCAGTTCTCCCACCGTATCACAATATTTTTTTCTGAAAGAAATGTTAGAAAAATAAAACTATATACTAACCTTGCATGTGCATGTCCATTCCGGGGTATCTCACAAAGTTATAGTTTCCGTCAGTAACGTCTAGCAACAGGGATGTTCTAAAGAGGACTAAGAGAGACAATTGTACTTATCAGGGCCACTCAAGCTTTCTGCTCCAGCTCTCGGCTTCCTTTGATGAGTTTAAAAGACCGTTTAGTCCATCCTGACGCATGATTTTTTTGGAAGGCATGGTGGTGCTTTGACTCCACCTCAGTTTTATGACTACGAGTTACACTGTTTCACCTTCCAGGACTATCAGATTGTTCCAACTCTGGAAGGATACTCTAATTTGTTCAAGATTACTGAGCACATACTTATTGTTGTTCAGAACGAGCATGATTTTGAAGCTATCGCTAAGGCACTTTATTTGGGCCTCAATAATGTGAGATAGAAATGGAAGAAGAATGGTAGCCTACCTTCAGACTGATTATTATATTGTTACTCCGATTACCAACAAGCTTGTTAGACGGAGTCACTCATCTTCTACTCTCATAAGTTTCCTGTATTCAATTCCATGAGAGTTTCTCTTATTTCAGAATGTTTCCTTTATATGGTCGTTCTTATCATCATGTTGCTCGATTATTACTGGCGATAACTGATCTGTGGAAAACCGGAATGGACAATCATTTCATACATCATACATATCATGCATTGCATGTTTTCTGGCAAGAATTCTTATCTGATGGTTTTTCCTCTTACTATCAGAATCTACAAAACGACTTCCTTGCATCCTTACCGCACTCGAGCCAACAAGTTGAGGATTATGGAACAGATTTAGCAGAACCAGGCCGCCCTCCGCAAAGACATGGACACCATGGGTGATCAAATGAATCAGCTCATGGAAACTCTTCATGCCGTCATCCAAGGGCAGGAAGAACTCAGGCTAAGTGTTACTAAGCTGGTTGACAGTGCCTCCACGTCCGAGAATGGTGGGCCCAAGAATGACCATGGGCATATTCCTAAATAGAACCCACGATTTATTATGGAAGACTACCATGATGTCATCGATCTCGATGACCCTCCGAAGGATTCTACGGCTGATTTGTCTGAAACTGCTAAGATGTATAAGGCTTTGGAAGAACCCCTGAAGGCTATAGAGACTTCTAAGAAACCGGGATTCAGTGCCGCTGCTATGTGTTTGGTTCCAGGGGTTGAGATTCCTCCAAAGTTTAAGGTACCTGATCTTGACAAGTATAAGGGGGTTACATGCCTAGAGACTCATCTCCGATCTTACTGCAGAAAGATGGCTGCTTATGCTAGCAATGAGCCATTGCTTATGCATTTCTTTCAGGACAATTTGGTTGAAACTCCATTAGAGTGGTACATGCAGTTGGAGCAAACTCATGTTAGTACCTGGGGTGAGCTTGTTGATGCTTTCTTAAAACATTATCATTACAACACCGCCATGGCACCTAGTCGTGCATAGCTGCAAAGTATGTCTCAAAAGACTGGTGAGTCTTTCAAAGAGTACGCCCAGAGATGGCACAGTTTAGCCACGAGGGTTCAACCTCCTATCCTGGACCGGGAACTGGTAGATCTGTTTATGAGTACCCTCTGAGGCCCGTATTTGCAACATATGCTCAACAGTACTTCTGATTCATTTTCGAATATGGTCATCATCGGGGAGCGGGTCGAAATGTGTATTAAAGTAGGGACTATTACAGGTGCATCTAGCACAAATGGTAACAATAACTCAGGTGGTGGGAAGAAACCATACTCTAGCGGTTTTGTCAAGAAATAGGAAGGAGAAGTGAGCAATGCCTATGATGATAAGGGGAAAGCTATTATATAGGTTCCATATTACCAAACTCCTGCTGCTGCTCCACAACAACAGTACACACTGCCGCGAAACTACCAACCGAATCAAAGGCCCCAAGGACAAAGGCCGCAAAGGTATCCTGAGAGGAAGTTGGATCCAATCCCAATGTCGTATGCCCAATTTCTTCCAAAATTGCTAGCCGGTCAATTGGTACAACTTCGAGAGATGGGTCCTCCTCTGACTGAACTCCCGAGGGGTTATGACATTAATGCACGGTATGAATTTCATTCGGGTGCTCTAGGCCACTCAATTTAAAACTGTAGAGCTTTAAAATACAAGGTGCAATCTCTTTTGGATTCCAAGGAGTTAAGCTTCGCTCCTATAGGCCCTAAGGTTCAGAATAATCCTATGCCTCCTCATCATGGGGCTGCTGCCAATGCAATCGGGTTCGATGATGGTCATGACTTAATGACTCAAGTTGGTGAGGTTTAGATGACAATGGCAGTTTTAAGAAAGCATCTTTTGCAGCAGGATGTTCTACAAGAGCTTCACGATTTTTGTTTGAAATGCTCTTCCAACCTAGATGAGTGTGAGGATTTGAAAAATTCCATTTAGAGACTGATGGATGAGGGGGATGTTAGAGTTGAGAAAGTCATCCCCGAAGGTGATGTTGCTATTCTAGAGATTTTGTATTATCTGGCCAATGTTCAGAGGAATACTTCAAGAGTTCCATTGGTTATACAAGTTCCAATGCTCCCTGCGCCGAATCAGAATTCGGTTGCTCCCCTGCCAACCCAAGCATCAACACTTCCAAGTCTGGTTCCCGATCCATTAACTGATAACAGGGCAGTGCCATGGGAATATAATGTTGTTTACGTTCGGGGAAAGAAAGTTATATGTCCGCCGATTGAAGATAAGGATATAACCAACATTGCCGGAACTAGCGGAATAACTCAAAGCGGGAGAGTCTTCGCTCCTATTCCACCACCTCCTGAAGAAGTTACCGAAGAGATTCCTGTGAGAGATAAAGGGAAACGGGCAGTTAATGATTCTCCTGGGACGTCTTTTGAACAACAAGTGGAGCAGCTAATCAGGGTAATCAAGAAGAGCAATTTTAAGGTGGTTGACCAGCTGAATCAGACGCCTGCAAAGATCTCAATCTTATCCCTTCTTCTGTACTCTAAAGCTCATCGAACCGCCTTGATAAGAATTTTGCACGATTCCCATGTAAATCCTGAAATTTCGGTGGCCCAATTTGAAGGGGTTGTTATAAATATTTCCGCAGGGAACTGTCTGGGTTTCAGTGATGACGAGCTCCCTCCTGAGGGCCGATCTCATGATAAAGCATTGCATATTTACATCATATGTTTATACACTGTGATGTCTCGAGTCCTGGTGGACACTGGGTCTTCTTTGAACGTGATGTTTAAACATACTCTATTCAAGCTGAAACGGACGGGGTTATGATGAAATCCAGTACGCTGACAGTCAAGGCTTTTGATGGGTCAAGGAGATCTGTGGAAGGGGAAGTTGACTTACCCATCAAAATCTCCCCCATGTGTTCTACCTATCCTTATATGTCATGGATATTCGTCCATATTATACTTGCCTACTAGGGCGCCCGTGGATCCATATGGCAGGGGCTGTAACCTCAATTCTGCATCAACGTTTGAGGTTCATCGTCCAAGACAAGGTCATCGTCATTGGAGGAGAGGAAGATGTCGTGATCAACAATATTACTTCCTTCTGTTATGTTGAAGTGGATGGGGAAGTTCATGAAACCCCTTTCCAAGCCTTGGAAAGCATTTCTGTTGACAAGGTCCCCATCATGTTGGAAACTACAAAGAAGTCTGTAGTTCCAATGGTTTCCTTGAGGGATGCCAAATACATTGTGGAGTCTGGGATTCCTAATGAAGACTGGGGAAAAGTGATAGAGGTGCACGAAAAGCAGGACAAGTCTGGACTTGGGGTCGGATCCTCTTTTTCAGATTGCATTGGTACGGGTCTATTTGTGCTCAAAGGAAAAAAAGTTTCCCCGCTTTCAGAGGTATTTGTTAGTGCTGGTCCAAGTGTTCAAGGAAAAATCCACGCGGTGGATGATGAAGACGATGCAGATATGGCTTAATACATCTACCGGATTGCACCTGATCAAGAGCTCGACAATTGGACTGCTACTGATATTCCCGAAGTGGTTTTCTTTGACATGTAATGTTCTTGTTTTAAATAAGTCGCATGCTTTTTACCGAAGCATGTTGACAACTTGTGAAAAGGGCCCCCTCATGTTTCTATGTTTGTTTAAAAATTGAATAAAATGGCATTTTCGCATACAATTTTTTTTTGCTCTCTATCTTTTCTTTTTTTCGTAAAATAAAAATGGCAATGCTTTTCCTTCTAACTCTTTAACCATTTTCCAATCCGCATCCATATTCTAAAATGAGGCATGATTCACCAATCATGCAGGTCTACCTCGAATTCTATTAAAAACGATGATGTTACAGTTCCTTGCACCAATATCCTTGGAAATCCGAACGACCAAGCCAACAAGGATAGTGGGGAAGATTGTGAAATTCCAGAGGAATTGGAAAGACTGTTGAAATAAGAAGAGAAAATAATCTTGCCTCATCAAGAAGCTATTGAGGTCATCAATAACGGCACCAACACGGTGAAAAGAGAGGTCAAGATAGGGGCCGCTTTGCAAAATGATGTAAAGAAGGGGTTGATTGAGCTTCTCAGAGAGTACTCTGACATCTTCGCCTGGTCGTATGAAGATATGCCTAGTTTTGATACGGATATAGTTATGCACCATTTTCCATTCAAACCATAATGTCCTCCGGTAAAGCAAAAGCCGAGGAGAACTCGTCCAAATATGTCTCTCAAGATCAAAGAAGAAGTGGAAAAGCAGTTGAACGCATGCTTCTTGTTGGTATGTGAATACTCAGATTGGATTGCCAATATCGTACCTGTCTCTAAGAAAGATGGGAAGGTGCGCACGTGTGTGGACTATCGAGATTTGAACAAAGCAAGCCCAAAGGATGACTTCCCATTACCTCACATCGACGTATTGGTTGACAATACGGCTCAGTCCTCGGTTTTCTCCTTCATGGATGGTTTTTCGGGATACAATCTGATAAAAATGGCCCCGGAAGACATGGAAAAGACGACATTCACTACTCCATGGGGTACTTACTGTTATAAGGTCATGCCTTTTGGCCTCAAACATGCTGGTGCAACATATCAACGTGCCATGGTGACGCTCTTCCATGATATGATTCATAAAGAGATCGAAGTATATGTTGATGATATGATTGCAAAATCACAAACCGAGGAGGAACACTTGGTCCATCTGCGAAAGTTATTTGTGCGTATGCAAAAGTTTAGGCTAAGGCTTAATCCGAATAAGTGTACCTTCGGGGTGCGATCCGACAAACTACTTGGTTTTATTATGAGTCAGCGAGGAATTAAAGTAGATCCCGACAAAGTAAAAGCAATACTGAATATGCCAACGCCAAAAAATGAAAAAGAAGTAAGGGGGTTCCTTGGGAGATTGAACTACATAGCCAGGTTCATTTCTCATCTCACAGCTACTTGTGAACCCATCTTTAAATTGCTGCGCAAGAATCAAGATGTCTGATGGGATGATAATTGCCAGGAAGCATTTGAAAATATCAAGCAGTATCTCCAAGAGCCACCAATCCTTATCCCTCCAGTGTCTAGGAGGCCACTCATCATATACTTGACAATGCTAGAAGGATCCATGGGTTGTGTTCTTGGACAGAAGGATGAAATAGGACGTAAAGAGAACGCCATTTATTATCTGAGTAAAAAGTTTACCGATTGCGAATCCAGGTATTCTTTGCTTGAAAAAACTTGTTGTGCGCTTGCTTGGGCTGCTCGACATCTGGGGCAGTACATGCTGACATACACGACTCTTATAATATAAAAAATGGATCCGATAAAGTATATCTTTGAAAAACCAGCACTCACAAGCAAGCTTGCTCGAGGGAAGATGCTTTTATCAGAATATGACATTTAGTATGTTACACAAAAGGCTATCAAGGGTAGCGTTCTTGTGGATCATCTCTCTCATCAGCCGTTGGAAAAGTATCAATCAATGAAATTTGACTTCCCTGATGAAGATGTTATGAAGCTTCCCTTTCCATAATCTACCCCCCTTACTCAGAAAACATCTTGAAAAGGTCTTTTTCTGTTCTTTTCACCCTTTCCTTTGTTGGATAAAAGAAAAGACGACGATGACTCTTGCTTACCGCAATATTTGCGAACACAAATGCAAAAACCAGTATTAAACAATCGGTTCTGCCACCGTATCACAACACGCACGATGAACAACCCTCTGAAGCCTTGTAATAGTCATATTTATATTTCTGCACTTTTAATTACTATATATATATTAACTGCTAGACTAATAGGATTATATGACAAGAATAAAATTAAACGCTAGCAAACTTAAATTCAAAGATAAATAACTGAACACAACACATTTGCACATATACACCTCTAGGGTATTCCCACTTTGGTTGCCTTCGGAAATAGTCACAACTCTCGAAACGTGAGAGATTTTAGTGGCTATCCTCTGGTTCAAAAGATCATAAGTCCCTCGATGACCCTCTCGATGTTGCCTCGGTAAAAATATGATCTTATAACCCTAGGGTAGTTACTAAAACTTCTTGCCAAGTTTCCTTTGTGACTATAAATCGTCCCTTCGAATGTCCCTCAAACATCCAACAATAGGGCTACCTACTCACTAATATTAGGATAGTACTGTCTAAAGGAAAAGAGGAAAAGAACGATCCTTTCGAGTAAAAGTAGACAGTTCCTAGATGCTTGCTTAAAAACAAACTTTTACACTTACACAAAACATTTAAAAAAAACACTTTCAAAAAATGCTTTATCAACACTCTTGAGGACTGATACAAGAGTTATCATAAAGCGAATCGCCGCACTAAGGCACTTTCAAAAATACTTTTTCAAAACACACAAAAGCACAAGGTATTTCAAAAATGATCTAAGCATCTAAGATCCAGTAGAAAACTATGGATGGAAAGGGTGCTAACACCTTCCCTTTCCATAATCTACCCCCTTACTCAGGAAACTCTCGAAAGGTCTTTTTATATTCTTTTCACCCTTTCCTTTGTTGGATAAAAGAAAATTTGGTGGTGACTCTTGCTTACCGCAACATTTGCGAATACAAATGCAAAACCAGTATAAACAGTCAGTTCTGCCACCCTATTACAACGCACACGATGAACAACCCTCTGAGCCTCTATAGTAAAACCCAAACCAAATTTGTCATATTTATACAGAATTTCAGGAACCTGACCCCAAGTAGTGTAACCACCTTCTTCTACTACAACTCTAGCATCCTTCAATGAAGCCATCGTGGGTGGAACCTTGGTAACCTTGGGAATAGCAGAAATGTCTTCAGTAGTGGTAGGATGGATAACTTTGAAAGTCTGCCAGGGAGTTTCAATGAATTCGTCGTCCATATCAACATACCTGAATGAGTTTAAGTGACTCACCATATACTCTTCCTCGCCGCAGACTGTAACAACCTTTCCTTTCACAGGATAATTCAGTTTTTGGTATAAAGTTGAAGTAATAGCGCCTGCCCCGTGAATCCAAGGGCGTCTGAGTAAACAAGAATAAGTCGGTCGGATATCCATCACATAGAAGGTAGAATTGAAAACATGTGAGCCAACTTTAATTGGGAGATTCACCTATCTGTGTACCATCCTCTTTGACCCGTCAAAGGCTCAGACTATAATATCATTGGGTTTCAGCACAACCCCTTCATAATCAAGCTTGTCCAGAGCACCCGTATCAACCAATACATGCGCTAAAGTAGTGCCCCTGCATTTAATAGAAACATACATGGCCTTGTTGTGGTTCCTTCCTTCAGGGGTCAAATCAACATCAGAAAAACCTATCCCATTATCAGTAGTTAGGCTAGCAACATAACTTTCAAATTGGTCGGAAAAAATTTATTGTGGCACGTGAGCAGATTTTAAGAACTTTACTAAAGCCTGCGCATGAGCTTCAGAACATAGTAAGAGGAATAACATGGAGATCTTTGAGGGAGTCTGCCCCAGTTGTTCAACAATTTTGTAATCACTTTTCTGGATAATTTTCAATACCTCCTCCAACTCTTGCCTGGAGGTGTCTTCAGCGATAACTTCTTTAGGTGCCTCTGTCTGGACATGCTCATTCATTTGTTCTTTGCCCCGAGTCTCATTAGTTGACTCGATTGGAGTAACTTGAACCGGTGTAGCAGCAGTCTTTGGAGAGATTTCCAGAGAGAAAACCCTTACGCTTCTAGTAGCCTTACTGGTCCTAGCAATATTGTCAATGTTTGGATCCGCAACTTCAGTACCTTCATTCTCAATAACCAATGGCTCTTATTTGGCTCCATGGTAGTAGACGTCGGCTCCATAGTTCCAAGGGACAACCTTGTCATAGGAATACATAATTGGTCCGGGTGAAGTGATTATTAAAGGAGAGATTATGGGTTCAGCCTTAATCTTCATAGGGCATTTGGCAGTGATCCTTATAGGAGTACCAGAAATTACAGATAAGTCTTGAAACAAATTCTCAATAGAAGGAATCTTCTCAACTATAATGATATGGTTGTCCATCAGACGTTGAATACCTTCTTTCAGCGACTTGCAGCCATTGGGTTGGGTTGTGCAAGAGTAACATCTTTCAATACAACCCAGAAATAAATCGACTTGTAACATATTCTTCTTAATGACGGAGAGGGGAGTAGTCAACTCATCTATAGTAGAAACATATGAAATATTGTCAATAGCACTGATGCCTTTGTCATGCTTTGGCATAGGTGTTGTAATTACATTAGGGGTCTCGGGAGGATCAAAATCAATTTCTTTGTTGTCAATCATGTCCTGAATTTTATTGTTCAAAGCCCAACAACTGTTGGAGTCATGCCCGAGGCTATTGGAATGGTAAGCACATTTCACATTAGGATTATAACGAGGAGAGGAGGTGTTGGGATTTTGAGAAGGATCCCTCAGTGTAATTAGCTCTGCTTTCAGTAAGTGTTGTAATGCCTGAGACAATGGCATGTTGATCTTTGTAAACTGACTTCTAGGTGCCCCTGACCTACGTTGATTGCCCTGTTGTTGTTGTTGTTGTTGTTGTTGTTGCACAAACTCAAGATTAGAAATTAGTACCGCCCATATAGATTGGTTGTGATCACTTCTAGTACGACCCTTTTGGCCATACACAACATTTGTTTTCTTCTTACCGTTAAACGTCTTCTTCACAGTACTTGAAGACGCGACCACTTGAATCTTTCCACTTAGGATACCACTTTTGACATGTTCTCCTGTTAGTATCAACTCGATAAAACCAAATGAAAAGCTTCTGATCAGATGATTAAAGAAAGGTCCTATTAAAGTTCCTATGAACATGTCAACTAACTCCCTATCAGACATAGGAGGTTGAACTCTTCCATCCAAATCTCTCCACTTCTAAACATATTCTTTAAATCCTTCATTCAAACCCATATTCATAATCTATAGTTTCACACGAGTTTGTACAAGGTCAGCATTATATTGATATTATTTATAAAAGGCAGAAGCCAAGTCTTCCCAAGTATGTATATTGGTTCCTTCAAGCTGATAGAACCATTCCAGTTGTGTCCCAGATAAGCTCTCCTGAAAGAAGTGAACCCATAACTTTTTGTCAACAGTACGGGGTTGGATCTTCCAGACATAAGATCTCAGATGAAGCTTAGGACAAGAAACACCATCATATTTGGCAAAAGTAGGGACCTTGAATTTTTGGGGGATAAAGACTCCTGAGATAAGATCCAACTCTTCAAAATCCAACCCAGGAACTTTCTGGATTTCCATGGCATTCAAACGATCTTCCAGCTGTTTGTATTTGTCATCAGCGGGAGGATATTTCTCAACAGAATAGTCTTCTTCATTAGGAATTTTACCAGAACCAAGATTGCTTCCCTCCTTAACTTTGATACTTCGGTCGTCTTCTTCTTTATTGTCATCTTGATCTGATGGGATATCATAAGCTTGAACCTGTTTGGCGGGACCTTTGAATCTTCTCCCCGTGTTAAGGATACAAGTCGGTTTCCTAGTCTTTTTCTTCTTGGCAATGAGCGCCATCAAACTCTTTCTGCCCGTTGGCTAAGTTCAGGAGCGTCTCTTGGAATTGGGCATTTTGAGCTTAAAGCTCTTTTGCAGTTTATTCAAGAGCCATCTTTTACTGAAATAAATAGCAAGAAGATGAGAAAGCCTGTCTTGGGAAATACCTGTCATGTAATGACATGCATGATATATGAATGCAATGTTTTCAAGGATCTCTAGGGATAAACAAAAGGAAATGTTAGAAGTTGAGTCATGTTGTAGCTTTAATTGAAGAACTTTGCATCTCTGAACGTCCTTCTATGAGAATCAAACTCGCCATGTTGAGTGGGTCATAGCTTATGACTCAAGCGAAATTACTTTGATCTTTGGTGGCATTAAAGTAAAATAAATCCCCTTTCCCCTTGCTAGCAGTCGGGTTCATGATAAACCTGCATCACAGGCCCTTGAGATCCTTGAAATGATCAGTGAAAATGATATGGTATGATGTCATAATGTCATGTTTGAACAGATAACAAACACAAACAAAGCACACAGGAGCCTTAGGTTTAAGACTTGCATGGGGTTCATAGGTAAGTACCCTCTTCAAGTTTAGTTGGATCAACCTGTCCTAAGAATAGTAACCGGGTTCTAGGAGTCTCATATCACCGATCTTTCTCGTAGGCATTATTTCAGCAGTGCAACTGACTTGCCACCGAAATATCCTGAGAGTCGAATCTCAATGAGTGTAGCATCGAGTATCAACCAACTTTAGGCTGCACCAAAGCTGACCATCTCACTACCTTCTAATGGGTAAGTTAGGTAAATTAAGGTTCTAAAGGTCAGTTAGTGCTTAAGACACCACACGGCAGCCTAGTATTCTCCTTGACTGACTCAAGGGACACCAGTACAAACCAAAGTGTCACACTAACGTAGCCATCACTTCAACCATATCGGTCTACACCATACAAGTTCCATGATCTATAGCTACTTACCTAAGGTCCCCAGATCCGGGTGTAGGATCTTTGCAAGAAAAGTAAACTTGAGCAACCCAATGATGATAAAGCAGACAAAGCAAAAAAATTTAAGTGATCTAACTCTAAGGTAACCCCTCTTTTAGTAGTTTTCCCCAACATAGTCGTCAGTTCTGTAATATGGTGGGAGAACTGACTTAGTTTGTGTTTTATTTCAAATGTTGTGGATATCAAGAGTCGCCACTGACTTTTCTTTTATCCAATAAGGAAAGGGTGAAAAGAACATGAAAGACCTTTTTTGATTTTGAGTTCGGGGGGTAGGTTATGAAAAGGGAATGTGTTAGCACCCTTTTCATCTGTAGTTATCTACGGGCTCTTAATCGCTTAACTCACTTTCTTTGAGAAATTTATTTGTGTTGTATGTTTTAAAATATTTTGAAAATGCCAATTGTAAGGCATACTTTGTAATGATTCTCGTATTTGTCCTCGAGAACACGTACAAAGTTTTTTGAAAATGTTTCGAAAGTGTCTGTGTGAAATTTTTTTGTTTTGAAAAGCTTTGTGAGCAAGCGATTAATAGCGTTCTACCTACTCAAAGGTCTTTCATGTACTTTCCTTCTCCTTTAGATAGTGATATCCATACCATTAGTTGGTAGGAAGCCCTATCGTTGGATGTGAAGGGACATGCGTGGGTCATTGTACAATCATTAAAGGAAACTGGTAAAGACGCTTTAGCAATTATCGTTAAGAGACTAGATCATTTACCAAAGGCAACATCGAAAGGGTCACCGAGGGACTATGATCTTTGTTTTCAAGGGACTTTGCTAAAGCGTCCCCACTTTCAATGAACATGACTGTTTTGTAATCCGAAGGAAACAATAGAGGTTACCCTAGAGGTGCGAGTGTGTGAGGTGTGTTGTTTTTCAGTTATATTTATCTTTACAGTTAAGGTTAGCTATCAATTCGTTATTATCTTTCCATACAAGACCTAATTACTAACAACAATGATATAGCAAAAGAAATTGTAAAGGTGCAGAAAGTAAAAGCGGAAATATAAACCCTAGACTATTACATTGCTTTGGGAGAGGTACATAAGTAAGAGAATGCGGGAAAGTAAACCCTAATTACATTACATCCCGGGAAACAATTGCAATAACGAAAAGAAGTGAGAATAATAAACTACGCGAAAAAGAATGTAAGAATAATTAAAAAAACGAATAATGTTTTTTCAATGATTTCTTGACAAAAAAAGGTTTTTTGATGATTAAATAAATCTAAAAAAAGTCTAATTAATTTTAATTAAGAAAAAAAGTTGATTAATTAAATAAAAAACCTAATTTGATTAGGGTTTATAAAAAAATAGGTTTTGAAAAGAATTAGGTTTGTTAAAAAGGTTTAGGGTTTATGAATTTGGGGTTTTTAAGAAAAAATGATGAAAAAACCAAGTTTTAAAAAAACACTGCCAGGGGTGGGTGTTGAACCCACGCCCTCAACTCTTTCATCCAAGACATTCACCACTGCACCAACGCTGTATTTGTGTGAGTATAATGAGAATCAACGCGCTTTATATCTAACTTGAAAAACATAAGAAAAAATGTGGAAAAAAACATAAAATTCCAAAAGGTTGGGATCAAACTCACACTGTGATACAGTGGGACAGAACTGACCGTTTTTGGAATGCTGGTTCGCGTTATGCGTTTGTTTTTGCAAAATGTCGCGGTAAGCAAGAGTCACCACCGTCTTTTATTTTATCCAACAAGGAAAGGAAAAAATCACAGAAAAATTCCTTTTTCGAGATGTTTCTCGGGTCCGGGGGGTAGATTATAGAAAGGGAAGGTGTTAGCACCCTTTCTATCTGTGGTTATCCACGGGCTCTTAGGTACTTGCTCATAGTGTTTTCAAAATTTGCTTTTTCTTTGTGTTTATGGGTTTGAAAGAAGTTTTTGTAAGTGCGAAAAAGTTTTGTTTTGTTTTGAGAGGAGCAAGTACTTAAGAATCATCTACCTACTCGAAAAGGGGATTAATCTGTGCTAATGTCCTTTAGACAATGCTATCCCACTATTGATGAGTGGGTAGCATCGTCGTTGGAGTTTAAGGGTCAATTCGATTAAGGGACGTGTGGTCACTAAAGCAATGTTAGAACACCTTAGCGGTAACCCTAATGTCTTAGATCATTTTTTCGAGGCAACCGTTTCGAGGCAACTATGATCTTTGGACAAGAGGGTGACCTCTAAAACTTCTTATACTCAATGACCACGTTCGAAGGCAACCAAGTGAGGTGTACCCTAAGAGTGCGCATGTGCGAGTGTGTTATTTTCAGTTAATTTGTCTTTGTACATGTCATGGGTGAGCTATGTTGATTTTAGGTTTTAAACGATTAATATTGTCATGCATTCCCTATTATCAAACATCTAACAGTTTATAAGTTGCGGAAATTAAATTGCGGAAATTAAAACTAAACTATTACAAGGCGTCGGGTATTTACATCGCCAAAAGCAACCCTTGAAATTAAAATGCGGAAAGTAAATAAAGCCATAAAACAATATTTAAAGTCCTAATTAAACTATTACATTTTGGGAAACAAATACAATATTGAAATCAAATGGATCGCGTGCGAGAAATTAAATCAGATGCGAGTTTTTTAGGGTTTTGACCCCTTTTTGAAAGAAAGTGATTTTTTTGTTATTTTTTGAATTAAAAAGAAATTAAATTAGGTTAATTACTAAATTAATAAACAAATTAATTAATTAATAAAAATGATATTTTTGGATTTTTTAGTATTTAAAGAAATAAAAATAAATCAATCAATGTTAGTAAAACCTAATTATCAAAATTAATTTTAATTATTGCAAAAAATATTAAAAGTTATACCTAATTAAAACTAAATTAATTGAATTAATATTTATTTACAAAAATAAAGTGTTGAATTTAATTTTAATAAATAAAATATATTTTTTTGGTTTTTGATTTTATTAAGAAAAAGATTAATTGGTTAGTGATTAAATCATAAAAAATAATTAAACAAAATAAAGAAATAAAATAGAAAAAAATAGAGTGAGTTAGAGGTTGGGCCTGATTTTGGGAGGTTGAGATATCAATTTTGATGGCCCAATACAAGCAGGCCTGGTTGACTTCTGGACTTCCATGTGCATTGGTGGACTAGGGCGCATGATGGACATTCATTCTTGACCAACAGATCTGGCCTGGGGCCATCTGGCAGATGATTGGGTGATGGTGCATGGTGAACCACACGCCTGGCTTTGCATGGAATAACCTGAAGAAAAACAATAATATGCATTTGGGGGACCTGGGATTCGAACCCAGGTCCCATTGGATTTTGAACATTCGCCTTGCCACTCAACCACTGCACTTCATTTGTTATTATAATGGATAACAATTATTATATGAAAAACACAATTAAAATGCCAGAATTATAAAAAACACACGCGAGATTTGAACCAACCAACCAGGGGAAGACGCGTTATCGTCTTCCTCGTTCATCCCTGTAATATTTCTTGCGGATTCATATCCGCAGCTGAATCCCTAGGTCAAACCTAAAAGTTATTCTAGGCCACGAAAATCAATTTCAAACACATGGTTGTGCTCGTCTTCTTCCATTGATCATGTCTATATCCATTAATGGCCTCAATTTTTCCTGCAAATAAAACGCCCAAAAACGAATACCAAGAACCCTAGATTCGGGTATGGCACTACAAGTCATATAAACACAATTAAATAATGCAAAAAGTTTAGAAATTACTCAAGGATCATGAATATGTCAATGTTTTGTCAAGAAAATGCCAGAATAAGAGGTTGCGATTTCAAATACAAGGAGGTGTTTTGAAGGACTTACAACGCTTTTGAATGTGTATGAAAGCTTGTTAGGGGTTGGTATCTCTTCTGTGGATGTCCAACAATTGATTCACGTTGAGCTTTGCCTTTGAATTCGCCTCTAGGAGTGATTTCAATTTCAAGCTTTTTCCAAGTTTTTTCAAGTTTGGTTTTGGTGATTCTGCAGCTTCTAACCCCTAATTAGTGTGCCTTTGTGTTGTATTTGTATGCAACATTGGATTAGGTCAACAATTTGGACTTGAATCTTTATGCATTGATGTTTTAGGATTTGATTTGATCCTCCATTGATAAATTTCCAAACTTGTCCAAAATCCAATATTTTTGTACATGAAAAGCTTGATACGGATTTGATCATGTCCATGATGATAATTAAGACCTATAAAAATAAAAAAGATCCTAAGTCATCAATATTTGGATTTTGTTTGATTTAAATTGATTTAAAATGAATTAATTCAATAAAAAATCAAATAAAATAGAAAATTTAATAAATGGACACAAGGCTGAAGCTAGGACATGTGTGTAGTGTGACAAGATCAAATCAAGTGGAAAATAGTGGGCCCATTTGACAAAATTTGAAGTTTTGGGGATAGTTGACTTTTGGCAATTTTGCAAAAATGCCCAACTTCAAAAATGTATAACTTCTTTAATTTTGAACTTTTGGAAGTGTTCTTGGACTTTTTAGAAAGCTTGAGATGTCCTCTAACCAACCCGTTTGGTCTCATCTCATTTTGATGTTCCATAATCAAGTTATAAGCTTTGGCAAAAAAAAGGTGTTTTTGTTGACTTTCAAAAATGACCTATAATGTCCAAATTTTTAACTTCTTGTGAGTGCCTTTCTTGATTTTGGGGTGTGAATATGGATTGTAGGAAATTGTATCCTCTTAAAAATGAGCTTTGGATGGGTCATTTCTCATAAAGTATGAGAAATTTATGCTTGTTCAAAGTTGAGTTGACTTTTCTTGCAAAACCCTAATTTAGCAACTTTTGAGTCTTGATAAATTTTGAGCAATCCTTGATGAAACATGATCAACCCTTGATCAAATGATGAAATATCCTTCAAAATGAGAATGTTGACAAAAAATCTTGAAGTTTGACTGTATTTGGGTCACAGTTGACTTTTGCCCTAGCACAATCGATTTTTGGACCTCTTGAGCAATTGACTGACCAAACTTCCTCTGCAAGGCTTGAAATTTGACATGGATGAACTTGAGAACATATTAGGACTTTGGGGAGCACTTGAGGTCATTGGGATGTAAGGACCTTGATGCAACACAAAACCCTAATTTGAGATTGACTGCCTTAGGAGATGACTTGACTGTCCAACTCTTGAGCAATCTTGAGCAACTTGGAGATTATTCTTGACATGTCTTGGGAAATATGAGAGGGAAAATTTTGGGGTACAACAGCTTCCCCTGTTCAATTTTCTTAAACCTGGGGATATAGATTGGCTTTCGGGCCTTTCGTGATTCGAAGGTGGAAGATGATTGAACACTAGAGTGCCCAGAAATTTGCACTCGCATGAAGTGGTATCAACATTGCGATGTAGGGAATGGGCTTACAGATGCCATTTTGAGACTGTTGATGGATGGTATGAACTTCAAATGGAATATGAATCAGGGAGATCTTATCGGCAATCTGACTGAACCAGGGAAGGTCTTGGATTAACTTTGGTTGGATCGGCATCAGAAAAATCTTTAGGAATCAATTTAACTGGACCAGACAAGGTCTTAGAATAACTTCAACTAGATCGGCATCATAAAAATCTTTAGGAATCGATTTAACTGGACCAGAGAAGGTCTTGGATGAATTTTAACTGGATCGGCATCAGAAAAATCTTTAGGAATCAATTTAACTGGACCAGACAAGGTCTTGGAATAACTTCGACTGGATCGGCATCAGAAAAATCTTTAGGAATCGATTTAATTGGACCAGAGAAGGTCTTGGATGAACTTTGACTGGATCGGCATTAGAAAAATCTTTAGGAATCGATTTAACTGGACCAGACAAGGTCTTGGAATAACTTCAACTGGATCAGCATCAGAAAAATCTTTAGGAATCGATTTAACTGGACCAGAGAAGGTCTTGGATTAACTTTGACTGTATTGGCATCAGAAAAATCTTTAGGAATCAATTTAACTGGACCAGACAAGGTCTTGGAATAACTTCAACTGGATCGGCATCAGAAAAATCTTTAGGAATCAATTTAACTGGACCAGAGAAGGTCTTGGATGAACATTGACTGGATCGGTATCAGAAAAATCTTTAGGAATCGATTTAACTGGACCAGATAAGGTCTTGGAATAACTTCAACTGGATCGGCATCAGAAAAATCTTTAGGAATCGATTTAACTAGACCAGAGAAGGTCTTGGATGAACTTTGACTGGATCGGCATTAGAAAAATCTTTAGGAATCGATTTAATTGGACCAGACAAGGTCTTGGAATAACTTCAACTGGATCGACATCAGAAAAATCTTTAGGAATCGATTTAAGTGAACCAGAGAAGGTCTTGGATGAACTTTGACTGGATCGGCATCAGAAAAATCTTTAGGAATCGATTTAACTGGACCAGACAAAGTCTTTGACATAGCTGAGAACTTTAACTGTATTTTTCCTGAAAAGTAAAGGTAAGTTATATGCAATGCATGATATGGATCAAGCAATGATGTTCTCAATATAAATGAGATTGTATTATATGATGCGTATATGCATGTATCATGATGTATGGAAATGTAATGTTTTAGCTGGGGAAAATAAATCTCGGATAGCTGATGGAGACAAAGTTGAGTTCTTCGTTTCCTCCAGGGATGGTGAACGAAGGTGATTGCGAGAATAAACCTGCAGGAGAAGAGAACTCCGTTGGGGGATAAACTGATGAGGAGGTTACTCTGTAGGGAAGAGATGCTATGCTGAGGACTCCACCGATAAACTCTACTGGGGATTATTACTGTTGCTGGTGATACTGAGTCTGTTGAGGATTGAATTCTTGTCTGTGAAAGGAAAGAACTCCGTTGGGGATGATCTTCAGTTGCAACTTGCTGGGGATAACCCTATTAGACTTTTGTGGGGATAAACCTCCGAGTTCTGCTGGGAATGATCCTTTGAACTCGGCTGGGGAGATTTGTTTTTGTACTCCGCTGGGGATAAATTTCCATAGTCTACTGGGGATGATGATTCAACTCCGTTGGGGAAGCTTTTTCAGACCGTGCTGGGGAAATATTGAATCCACTGGGGGGTATCTTGTATTATTCCGGGGAACATTCTTATACTTTGCTAGGGAATAATAAGTCTGTCGGGGATATTAAGCCTTCTTAGTGCTAATGGTAGATAAACTCTGCTTGGGGAGAGTATTGCTGATTCGTTCATAGTTGCAAGTATCAGCTGGGAGAGCTATTATTACTGTCTTACTCTGCGGGGAGTGAAAATTATCTTAGCCATATTCTTTAGAAGAATTCACCTTGGTACCTGGTGGACAGAGCAACTATACAGTTTGGACAATTCTTATTGCCCCTGTTTCTGATGTTACTAGTAATTCATCTTTTGTTTCGCATGTAAATATTCATGAGCAGCAATTAATGTCAAATGCATATATCAAAAATGAACATTGGACGCTCTTTTGCAAAAAAAAAAACAGATAAAGGAAAAACAGTTTGAAATTTCTTTGAAAATGAATTGTATTGATTTTGAAGTTTGGCCTGTAAATAGGCGTTTTTATACAAGAGGTTGATGTCCTAGTAAGAGAACGCCGTCGAATAATATAATTTACACAATTTGTGAAAGACTAAACAAAACATCTATGTGAACAATCCCACTGGGTTCCAACTCTGCTATTGCCTTTATATCCTCGAGCATCTCATCACTTTGCTACTGGTTGAAGATGAATCAGATTGATTAGTGCCGCCTGAGCTTGATAGTTGATACCGAAGTCTGGATGCAAGATGAACCAATGAGACATAGTGTTACACTTTGATCCCTAATTTTTTCTTGGACCGCCCTTTTGGGTTTTCAGTCCACCGGGATACCCATTTTTGCCCAAGTCGCCTTTTCAGGTTTTCGACTTGCCGAGTGTACAGATTTTTCATTTTCATCCCTTATTTTTGCCCGAACCCCTTTTGGTTCGCCGGGAAGCCCTTATTTTTGCCTAGGACAGTCAACCTAGCGGGTCTTTGATTATGCATAGTATCTTTTCACTATGTCTACATTGACGGGGTGAGGAAGGTCGTCACCATCCATGGTGGTTAGAATCATAGCTCCTCCTGAGAAAATGTTCTTAACCACAAATGGCCCTTCGTAAGTAGGGGTCCATTTGCCCCTGGGATCACCTTGAGGTAGAATAATGCGCTTGATTACCAGATCCCCAACTTGATACTCTTGTCGTCTGACTTTCTTTTTAAATGCCTTAATCATCCGTTTTTGGTACGTCTGACCATGACAAATAGTAGTAAGTCTCTTTTTGTCAATTAGGTTCAGCTGATCAAGTCGGGTCTGAATCCAATCATCTTCACTCAAACCTGCATCCTTCATGATCCGAAGAGAGGGTATCTGAACTTCAATGGGCAAGACAACCTCCATACCATAAACCAAGGAATAGGGTGATGCCCTTGTTGACATCCGTGCTGAGGTACGGTACCCATGAAGAGCAAACAGTAACATTTCGTACCAGTATTTGTATGTCACTGTCATCTTCTGCACAATCTTCTTAATGTTCTTATTAGCCGCTTCGACAACCCCATTCATCTTCGTCCGGTAGGGATAAGATTTGTGATGCTGTATCTTGAAATGCTCGCAGAGTTCAGTGATCATCTTGTTGTTGAGATTGGTACCATTGTCCGTTATGATCCTCTCTGGTACACTGTATCGACAGATCAGATTGTACTGAATGAACCGTGCACGAACATTCTTGGTTACGGTAGCAAAAGAAGCTGCTTTAACCCACTTCATAAAGTAATCAATCGCCACAAGGATGAAACGATGCCCGTTGGATGCCGTAGGTCTGATCTCGCCGATCATATCAATACCCCACATTGCAAAAGGCCAAGGTTCCGTCAAGATGTTTAGAGGGACTGGAGGTATGTGCACCTTATCAGCATAAACCTGGAACTTGTGACATGTCCGAGAATGCTGATAACAGTCAGCTTCCATTGTGGACCAATAATATCCTGCCCGAAGGATTTTCTTTTCCATGGTGTGTCCACTGGAATGAGTTCCGAAAGCACCTTCATGTAACTCTACCATGATCCTTTTTGATTCATTCTTATCCACACAACGCAATAAGGTTGAATCATGGTTACGCTTGTAAAGAATGCCATTGTTGATGAAGAACTTCGCTGCAAACCTTCTCAGAAACTTCTTATCATTAACAGATGCACCCTCGGGGTATTCTTGAGCCTCAAGGTATCTCTTCACCTCATGAAACCAGGGTTTATCCGCTAACTCTTTAGTCTCAATGTCACAGCAATGTGCAGGTTCGTCCAGTCTTTCAATGACAATCCGGGGAGCTTCGTTGTCCCAATTGACGTTGAACATAGAAGACATCAGATCTAGCGCGTCTGCCAAATGATTCTCCTCTCTGGGGAAGTGTTCAAAGGTTATCTCCTCGAAGTGGGGAAGCAAAGTCAACACATACTCCTTGTAAGGAATAAGATTTGGGTGTTTTGTATCCCACTCGCCTTTGATCTGACTGATCCCGAGAGCGGAATCTCCGAAGACACTTAGAAACTTAATCCTTAGGTCAATTGCTGCTCGAAGACCCATGACGCACGCTTCATACTCCGCCATGTTGTTGGTGCAGTTGAAACATAGTCGGGCAGTGAACGGAGTATGAGAGCCTTTAGGAGATATGATCACAGCGCCAATGCCGTTACCTAAAGCGTTTGAAGCTCCATAAAAGTACATAGACCATCGGGATCCTTCCTCAGGTCCTTCATCCGGTCCAGGTGTCTCACAATCAGTTACCAACATGATATTCTCGTCCGGGAATTCAAAGTTCATAGACTGATAATCATCCACTGCCTGATGTGCCAATGATTTCCTACCACACTTCCCTTGATTGCCTTTTGAGTCGTGTATTGGATGTCATACTCAGTCAAGATCATCTGCCATCTCGCTATCCTTCCGGATAAAGCAGGCTTCTCGAAGATATACTTGATTGGATCCATCTTTGATATCAATAGAGTAGTGTGAGTCAACATATACTGTCTTAGCCGGCGAACAGCCCATGCCAAAGCGCATCAAGTTTTCTCGAGCAGTGAGTATCGGGTCTCACAGTCGGTAAAATTTTTGCTAAGGTAATAAATAGCATGCTCTTTTCGGCCAGACTCGTCATGCTGCCCCAGCACACACCCCATTGAGTTGTCGAGTACTGTCAAGTATAAGATCAGAGGTATCTCTTCAACTGGTGGCATCAAAATAGGTGGCTCTTGGAGGTACTCTTTGATCCTTTCGAAAGTGGCCTGACATTCATCGTTCCAACGTACTACTTGATCTTTCTTCAGCAGCTTGAAGATTGGCTCACAAGTAGCAGTCAAGTGCGAGATGAATCGGGCAATGTAGTTCAGACGTCCCAGAAAACCTCTGACTTCTTTCTCTGTTCTGGGAGCTGGCATTTCCTGTATGGCTTTCACCTTTGCGAGATCCACTTGAATACCTTTATTGCTTACGATGAAACCCAGCAGCTTACCAGATCTCACCCTGAAAGTGCACTTGTTCGGGTTTAACCTCAGCTTGTACAACTTCAACCTGTCAAACAACTTCTGAAGGTGATCCAGATGTTCTTCCTCAGTTTGAGATCTTGCAATCATATCGTCGACGTATACTTCAATCTCATGATGGATCATGTCATGAAACAAAGAAACCATGGCACGCTGATACGTTGCCCCAACATTCTTCAATCCAAAGGGCATGACCTTGTAGCAAAAAATACCCCACTGAGTAACAAAGGTTGTCTTCTCCATGTCTTCGGGAGCCATTTTAATCTGATTATAACCGGAGAAACCATCCATAAAGGAGAAGACTTTATGTTGAGCGGTGTTGTCAACCAAAACGTCGATATGAGGTAGAGGAAAATCATCCTTGGGGCTTACCCTGTTCAGATCTCTGTAATCGACACACATTCGAACCTTACCATCCTTCTTCGACACAGGAACCACATTGGCCACCCACTGAGGGTAAGAAGTAACTGCTAGAAAACCGGCGTCAAACTGTTTCATCACTTCAGCCTTGATTTTCTCAGACATCTCTGGGCGCATTCGGTGGACCTTCTGTTTTACTGGAGGACAGTCTACCTTGGTAGGCAATCGGTGAACCACAATATCGGTATCTAACTCAGGCATATCTTCATAAGACCAAGCTAAGATCTCAACATAGTCACGCAGCATCTGAATCAACCGTTACTTCACACTAAGCTCCAAATTGGCACCGATCTTGACCTCTCTTTTGTCTGTCTCTGTACCCAGATTCACTGATTCCACCGACTCTTCGTGCGGCTGAATAACCCTCTCTTCCTGAAGCAACAGTCTTACAAGTTCACCAGGCACTTCGCAATCATCTTCACCTTCGTCTTCGGCTAAGTTGATAGGATTTTCGAAGTCATAACTGGCAGTAGCAGAGTTGTTACCAGTGAGATCTAGAGTGGATGTAGACCTTGTGATCGGTGGATCTGGAACTGACTGTTTAACGCTGGTTCGCGAAATGTCGCGGAAGCAAGAGTCGCCACCGTCTTTTATTTTCTCCAAATGGAAAGGACAAAAGCACAGAAAAATTCCTTATAAAGATTGCTCTCGGTTCGGGAGGTAGATTATAGAAAGGGAAGGTGTTAGCACCCTTTCTATCCATGGTTATCCATGGGCTCTTAGATACTTGCTCATTGTGTTTTCAAAAATGGTTTGTTTGCTTTTCAATTGTGGGTTTTAAAAAAAAAATCTTTGAAAATTCCAGTTCGACTCTTGTATCGGTCCTCAAGAGTGTTTGAAAAGTTGCTTTCGAAAGCTTTTTGAAAAGTGTCGGTGTGAAAAGTATTTTTGAATTTGTTTTTGAAATTAGAGCAAGTATCTAGAGTCGTCTACCTACCCTAAGGAATTCGTCTGTGTAGATGTCCTTAAAGTAGTGCCATCCCACCATTGAGAGGTAGGTAGCACCACCGTTGGAGGTGTTCGGGTCAATTCGAAGGTTCGGGACATGGTGATCACCAGAGCAATAGGAAGACACCTTAAAAGCTACCCTCATGCCAGGTTCCCGGATCATGAGGACTTACTAAGACATCCTCTACTCGACGATCACCTTTCGAGGCAAGGCAACAGTGAGGCGTACCCTAGGGGTGGTGTGTGATTTGTGTGTCGTTTTCATTTATTTTTGTCTTTTGTCAAAGTGATCTATGCGTTTGTTTTTATTTTATCATTCATTCTTGCATGCATTTATTTAATAGTTAAAAATTGCGAGAAAGTAAAAATTCTAAGCAATTACAAAAGGCGCGGGTCCACATCGCCAAAATTTCCAGGACCCGATTTGACAGAAAATAAAGAAAGTAAAGTGCGAAAGATTAAAGTGTCCGAGTTTACAAGGCCTTGTGAGAGATACATAAATATTATACGAAAAGAAAATAAATGCGCGATTTGAATTAAAATTAGAAACGAGGGCGTTGGACCCTTTTTGCGAAATTAAATTATTAGCAAATTAATTAAATTAAAGAAAAAGAAATTATTTTTTTGGTTTTTTTGTATTTATGAGAATTTAATGAAATTGAATTAAATTGAAATGCTAACCCTAATTCTAATTGTTTTTTAGTTTATTAAAAAAGTATTAAAATTAAACCTAAATTGACCTAATTATTTACATGCAATTTTAATTTATAAAAATAATAGGAAATATTTAATTATTATGAAAGAAAAGAAAAAAGGATAAAAATTATTACAAACCCTAATTCTACCAAGTTTTAAGTTTATAAAAAAAATATTATTAAGATTAACCCTAGATTAAAACTAATTAATTAATAAAGGTTTTATTTACAAAAATATCAATTAAATAAATATATTTTAAATTTTGTCTTTTCTGATTTTATATTGTTTTTTATGCTTTTATGAAAATTAACTAAATTAATAGAATTAATTAAAATAAGGAATAATGAAAATAAATAAAATAGGAATAAAATAAAAAACCAAAACCTTGGGGGGTTTCTGTCCCCAAATTGGAGGGCTTGCTTAGCATGTTTTTTGGCCCAAGAAGCTTGGCTTGGTTTGACTTTTGCGCTGGCATGGAGCTCCATTGACTGAGGCACATCTTAGTCTTTGAATCATGGCCTTTGATTGAATGCAGTGGGCACGTGGATGGCTTGATCTCGTAGACGCACGGTACTCCTCAATACTGAAATTGCACAGAAGTATTAGTGGAAAAACAATATGGAAAGGAATGGGGACCTGGGATCGAACCCAGGTCCTGTTGGTTATCAACGTATATGCCTGCCAATCGTGCCACTTGGTTTCTTTGTCTATCATATAAACAACAAACATTATAAAATAAAACAAAAGTTAATGCTTGTTTCCGCGCGAATTTTTAAATAAACCAATCAGTCTTGGCCACCTCATCTTCTTCTTCTTCGTTGTATTTCTTTCCTGAAAATAAAAGACAGTTAGCAACGGTTTTTGCACCGTTCCAAAATAGGCCATTCCAGAAAATAGCGAATAGGAATCCTTGCACTAGAAATTAGGCGCGACATATGGATTTGATTGGCATGAAGCTTCTGAATCTGATGGTGCCATTATCGTGTCCCAATTGTTCCTTGAACGCAAAGCCCTAAATCAAAATTCCCGTAACCCTAAAAAACAACAATGGCGAAATCTCCAATAACGCATGAAAGCTCAATTAAATTATAGGGTTAGCTTCAGAATACCTCACTTAGTATGAATCCACAAACAAAATGCCATGAAAATGCCTAAAAATCAGAATACGAATATGCATTTATATGAAAAAAATTTGATTTTTGTACACTGATTCAAGGCGTTAGAGTTGATATTCTTGATCCAGGAGCCTTCCTTGATGTTTCAGGAAGGTGATAGAATGGTTATTTTGGCTTGAAAACCCTTGCAATAGTGATTTCAGTTTTGGAATTTCTTTGAAAAAATGCAAACTTAGTTATGGCTTTTGGGCGCAGCTGAGACCTCTCTTGGAATAGGGTTTGCATTAGTATGTATAGGTGAAGGTTTTAGGTCAAAGAAATCACACAAAAACCTTTGCATTCATGATTTGCAAGATTTGATTTTCAAAGATCTTTTCAAATATTTTTCATGCCTATTTGGTACAAATCATGGCCAATTGACTTGATTCTTTCTATATTTGGTCTGGCACGAAATCATAAGCTTATTCCTTGCACAAAAAGATTTGAAAAGTTAGGTTTAGTATTTTTCATGTATTTTAATTAATTAAATGAATTATTAATAATAAAAAATCCAAATAAATAAATAAAAAATGATAAAAAACTTCCCTTTGGGCCAAATGGTCGTGCACATGCCTTGGATGATTAATTGTGGAAGAAAAAGAGGCCCATTAGCAATTTTAGGTCATTTGAAGCAATGTTGACTTTTCAAAATATCCAAAAATTTCCCAACTTCCACAAGGCATAACTTGCTCAATTTTTAAGCTTTGCTCATGTTCGTGGACATTTTGTAAAGGTCTTTGAGTCCTCTAACCAATGTCTTTGGTCCCATGTCATTTTTACTTACCAATCTCAAGTTATGGCCTTTGACTTAAAGTCCCTTTTTGTTGACTTTTGAAAATGACCTATAATGTTGAAATTGATAACTTTTTGTGAGAGAATTTCTTGGACTTGAAGTGAAGAGGAGTTGTAGGAAATGTCTTTCTCTTCAAAATGAGCTTTGGATGGAATTTTTCTGATAATCCATGTGAAAGTTATGCCCTGGTCAATTTACAGTTGACTTTTTCAACTGTCCAAATATGGAAACTTTTGCATCTTGATGATTTTTGAGCCAAGCTTTGAGAATCATGATCAAGTATTGATCAAATGATGTTTGTGGCTTCAAAATGAGATGTTGACCAAAAATTTGAACTTTTGATTGTCAAATGACCATTTTGCCCCTACAGTTGACTGTAGTGCAATTAGGGCTTTTGACTGTGCAATTTTGTGCTGAAAGTCTTGAAACTTGGTATGATGATGCTGGACCATGTTTGTAGGCATGTGGGACTTGATTGGGCCCTTTGAAACTTCATTTTCTTTGTCAGAACCAAAACCCTAATTTTGACTGTTTAGGAGGCCCTTGAACTGTGCAACCCTTAGGGAATTTTGAAGCTTTGACTTGGAAATTCTTGAAGAATATGGGAGGGCAAATTTTGGGGTACAACAGTTGCCCCTGTTCAATCTTCTTAGACCTGAGGATGCAGATTGGCTGACGTGCCTTTCGTAATCCGAGGGTGGAAGATGATTGAACACTAGAGTGCCCAGAAATTTGCGCTCACATAGTAGCAGTGTGATGGTGAATGGGCTTATAGATGACATTTGGAGATTGATGGATAGGGTGATGGGCTTATAGATGCCATGCTAAGAGATGATGGATGGTGGATGGGCTTACAGATGCCATCTCGATGTCAATCGCATAAGAGATTCCTTAGCGAGAACTTGCGTACCTGCAAAAGAAAAATGATTACCTGACCTGTTACAGGAGTGGTCTTCAAACTCTTGTGTAGATGTGTCCTGATTGGTTACAGGAGTTGGATCTAGAGCTTCAAACGGTGATGAATGAGCCAGGGATAGTTAATACCTCAACAGGAACGGTGAGAGAACTTTGGATGACTTTAACCTCAACAGCAATCGTTGAGAAAATCTTGGGATGATTACTACCTCCGCAGTATCGGGGAGAGAACCATAGGCGACTACAACCTCAGTAGCAATCATTGAGAGAATCTTGGATAATTTCAACCTCAACAGCAATCATTGAGCGAAATCTAGGATTACCACCTCCGCAGTATCGGGGAGAGAACCATAGGCGATTACCACCTCAACAGCAAACATTGAGAGAACCTTGGATAACTTCAACTTCAACAACAATCGTTGAGCGAAATCTGGGATTACCACCTCCGCAGTATCGGGGAGAGAACCATAGGCGATTACCACCTCAACAGCAAACATTGAGAGAACCTTGGATAACTTCAACTTCAACAACAATCGTTGAGCGAAATCTGGGATTACCACCTCCGCAGTATCGGGGAGAGAACCATAGGCGATTACCACCTCAACAGCAAACATTGAGAGAACCTTGGATAACTTCAACTTCAACAGCAATCGTTGAGTGAAATCTGGGATTACCACCTCCGCAGTATCGGGGAGAGAACCATAGGCGATTACCACCTCAACAGCAAACATTGAGAGAACCTTGGATAACTTCAACTTCAACAGCAATCATTGAGCGAAATCTGGGATTACCACCTCCGCAGTATCGGGGAGAGAACCATAGGCGATTACCACCTGTTGTACCCCAAAATTTGCCCTCGCATTTTTTCCCCAAGAAATCTCAGCTTCAAACATTTCCTGACTTTTCAAACTGGCTCAAGAATCGGACAAACGGACTTTTCTTGACAGTCAAGCAGAATTAGGGTTTTTTACTGATTTTCAGAGCTTTGGATTGTTTCACAATTGGCTCAGGGTTTTGATTGATTTTTGGTTCAATTTTGATCAAGCAAGTGTTATTTGGCATTTAATCGGGAATTAGGGTTTTATGGGCATATTCTCAGAAGAATTTAAATTCCACAGCACTTTGCGGTTTATTTCAAGATTCGGATTAAAATTCGCGTTATCTTGGTTTAATCAGTAAAAGAGACAGTGGTTTGAATTCAGTACGTTTTGATTGGGCCAGTCATATACAGGATGCAGTGTTGGATTCACAGTGTTTATGCGTTTGATCGGTCCATTTGGGTTAACTGCTGCTTTGCTTTGGATGTTGAATAAGACGGGTTTAATTGATCAATGTTGTTTTATTTTAGTTATTTATTATTCTGAAATTGAATGATTGAATTTATTTTTCAATTGTTTTAATTCTAAGAATTTTAAATAAATAAATAAACAATAAAGTAAATTGGAATTAATTGGATAATTTAGATTTTATTGAATAATTGAATTATTTGTACAAATTGTTGTTTATAATTTAAATTATAAACAATGATATACATTAATTTAAATATTACATAAAATTAAAACTATCCTATTTTCTAATATTCTTCATTCTTCACTCCGCTCCGGTGCTCCATTTTTTATCTGCGAAAAGAAACAAGAAAAGTCAGAAAGCAGTTAATAGCAAAGACAGTTAAAATTGCTCATCATTAGGGGCCACTGACTGGGATCAGTTGGCCCTCTCTGCAAATCACGGGATTTCTCCCGGTTCACAGAGAGGGAAGATTTTTTTATTCATGAATGCAAATGTCAAAAATGCATAAGTTACAAATTTCAAGCTGCATAGAAATTTAAAATCTCAATTTCCAATTCAAAACCATATAGTTCAAATCCAATCTCAAACTTTCCATCCAAAGCAAAGGCACTACTGTCAGTTTACTCAAAGAAAGAAATCAAAGTAGTACAAGTTGCTATCAAAGCTCAAAAGCTGTCATGAAAAGATTTTTGCCAAGATATCAAAATGCAAAGTCAGAGCAAAGCACAAAAGCTGGAGATAAAGATGCAGTAATGTATTATGCAAGAAATCTTTTCATCACTTCCCATCATAGCCCCTTCAGAAACAGTACAATAAAAACATTATAAAAAATTCTCTGCTGTACTGTAAAGAGAGAAGAAAGAGAGATAAAGACAGCAAGGCAGGGGTTAGGCATAGACAGTAGGAAGACAGAAAAAAGATATACAAATCCACAAGCAAAGCTCAGTTCAGTAGCAGACAGTTCAGCAACATACAAAACTCAGTTCAGCCTAAGCAAAAGTGATAACCAAAACCTATCAAACCTGGACCTGTCCACAAACTTCACAACTCTGCATAATACAAAGAAGGCCAAGCCAATACCAAGACAGTTCAGGATAGAGAGGATAGGAGAGAGATATACAAACTCAGAACACCCTGCCTTCACCTCAAAGAGATCCAACCCAAGCCTAAAAACCTGATATACAAACTCAGTCCAATATAGCAGGTTAGGAATAAGAAGCAAGAGAGAAGAAAACAAAATATACACAAGCTAATACAAAGAAGTAAGAGTTTAGAATAGAGAAAAATCCCCAAAACTCAGAATACCCTGTCATAACACATCTCAGAACTATGAACCAAAATCACAAAGCCTGTCAATAAAGCCATCAAACACACAGTTCAATACCAACATCCTGTCATACCAGTACCAAACCTCTCAAACAGGTCCAAACATACTCCCTCAAGCATGTCAAAACATTCAAACTCACCCTAGGCCTCAGAAGGGGGGCTTCATCATAGGCAAATCAGAAAAAACGGATCCAACAACATACTCAAGCATACTAGATACAAGTCCTCAGAATCCTGGATTCCTCATAGGACGAAGAAGAAAGCAATATCAACATAGGCAGCAACTCAAGTCACTCAGGCAACAATAAGAAGCGTATTCCAAGCAAATACTCAGGCAACAATTCCAAGAACATACAGATTCCTAAAGGCAACACGAAAGCGGAAGAGATAAAGATATCAAGGCAACACGAGAGAAGGAGAAGCATACAAATTCCCAAGGCAACACATAGTGGAAGAAGAAGATAAAGAAGTGAATACATTAGGGTTTCTCAGTACATATCATCATCAAAGCCCTAAATATAGCAAAGAACGAAAGTACCAGGGAAGCTCAAAGGTTCATCCAAGCAAGCTCCATCACTAAATCGCCGCTCCGGCCTCCTCAACGTCACCCCTCTTCTCTCCTCCATCTCCAAAAATCAGGTAACGAGCCTTCTATCTCTTCTCCTTCACCTCATAAAAAACGAAGAAATAAGAGCTCAGAGTAAAACACGCGAATTCAGAAAAGAGGAAGAAACATAACAACAAAAGCTAACCTTGTTTCAAGAGGATGTGGAATTCTTACCTTGGAGGGAAGAGAGTGTGTGAATGATGTTGGTGGCCGGAATCGAGCGCTCAGGAAATTGATAATCGGAGAAGACGAACCCAACACGGCGCCGCTCAAGCCCTAACCTTCGTTCCAAACTGAACCAAATCCCTAACCCTAATTTCGTTTCAAGCTTGATAAGGGCCTGACCCGTTTTCTTCCTACCCCAAAGCCCATTAACACACTAACCATTCTTTCTTTTATTTCCTAACAACACTTACTTCTTTTTTATAAAACACTAACCCCTTTTATTTTTACAAACAATGTTTACTCTTTTTTTTTTCTTTGAAAAACACTAATTTAATTAAAATACACCTTTTACCATATAATATAAAAAACTTTTTTTTAGATATATTTTGTACATACATTTTTAAAACATTAAATTTGTACATATCATATAATATAATTGAAAATACCTCTTTTTTTATAAATTTACTTTTGTACATAAAAATAACCAAATACTTTTATACATAATTAACTTGAAAATATTTCTTAATACACATTAAAATATATTTGTATATAAAATAATACATATTATTTTTATCATATAATTAAATTGAAAATACTTTTTTAATTGAAATACATTTTGTACATATTATACATTTTTATACATAATTAAAATTGAAACTTTTAATTAACATTCTTTTTTCATACATAACAATTCAATACATTTATTTTCTAAAATTAAATTCATAAACATTTGGACTAAAATACTTTCCAATTTAAAACTTAACATTTTAATCAAAACACTTTCTTTTTCTTTTGTACATAATTAAACATACAAAAATCAAAGATTCATTTAAAATACATTTATCTAGGTCAAACCCTAATACGACTCAATTTCACATTTCGCACTTGTTACACAATTCACATACATATACACTTGTACACTTACATAAATACATTCACATTGCCCTATACACATTTTATCTTATATTTGTACATTTGATATTCATTTTGATCGCACATTCGATTTGGTTGTAAATTATTGGGTACTATAAGTCCCATCCCCTTGTACATTTATACCCCCACTCCCGGACACTATTTTGTAATAGCGTAGATTTACATTCCGCAATTTACAGTTTTCAATTATGCCATGATTAGACCTAGGGTTTGTATGTACATAAAATCAAACGCTAGATAACCTAATACAAGACAAATACATGTAATCAATACACAATCACACTTGCACCCCCTAGGGTAATCCCACATGTTGCCTTCCAAAATGGGCCATGCTTGCACGTCGAGTATCTTTGGCAAAACAAATCAAATGATCATAAGTCTCAAAGTGTTGCCTAAACGGAATGATCATAGTCCCTTCAAAACAAATTGCCAAAGACACTTGGCATCATTGCATTCATGGTCCATACGATGACCCACGCCCGTCCCGAATAAACTTCCTAAACGCAAGATTGTCCATCAATTTCAATGGTGGAACAAAATTGTTAAAAAGGGTTAAAACATGACAAAAACCTTTGAGTAAAATAGGGTAGACAAAACTCTTAGTTACTTGAGATCAACTTGCAAAAACACTTGCCTTCTTTTCAAAAACCACAATCCACAACACTTTCAAACAAACTCTCAAAAACATTTGAAAACGTCTTTTCGAAAAGATTCACACTTTTGTAAAACACTCAAACACGAGTCAAATACATTAGTTGCCTAAAACAAGGCATCTTTTTCCAAAACATTTTCAAAAAGCACCCACACACACACCATTTTCAAAGCAATCGAAAAACAAGGCAAGTGATCTAAAAAACCAAGTAACTAAGAGCCCATGGATAACCATGGATGAAAAGGGTGCTAATACCTTCCCTTTTCATAATCTACCCCCCGAACCCACGAAATATCTCAAAAGGTTTTTTGCTGTGCTTTTTTAGCCTTTCCTTTAGGATAAAATAAAAAGTCGGTGGCGACTCTTGCTCAACCGCACAAGTGCGAATACGAACGCAAAACACTAGTCAGTTCTCCCACCGTATCACAGAACTGGCGACTCTGCTGGGGAGATTTCTAAAAGTGGGGTTACCTTAGGGTTTAGATCACCTTTACTTTCAATTGATTGCTTTGTTTGCTCTACGCTTGTGGGCCTTGCATCGGAGTTCATAGATCCTAACCCGGATCTGGGATACACCCTTTTTAGGTAGCATAATCTGTGAGGGACCTGTCCGGCGTAGACCGACATAGGTGAAGCAGTGGCTACGTTGGTGTGGCATCTTAGTCTGTACCTATATCCCTTGTGTCGTAACGGGGAGAATATAGGTCTTCTAAGGGGTCATTAAGCACCAACCGACCTTAGAACCCTAATTGACCAACTTGGCCATTAGAACAGTAGCAGTATGCTACACTCATTGAGGCTAAACTCTCGAGATGGTTCCGGCCGCGAGAAAAGGTTGTGATGCTGGAGTTATGACCGATTGAGGGTAGCCAATGATATGAGATCCTCTAGAACCCGGTTACTTTTGATAGGACAGGTTTTAACCAACAAACTGAAAGAGGGTAGTACCTGAACCTCATGCAAGCCTAAACCTAAGGCCTTGTGTGCTTTGTGTGAATATTGTTTGCCTGTATATACACTCACTTGTTTGTGCCTACATGTACATAACATCATAACATCATACCATAACATTCTAGCATTTTCAATAACCATTTCAAGGATCTCGAGGGTTCTGTTGATGCAGGATTACGTTGAGCCAGACGTCTATCAAGGGGCAAGAGGTTTTCCTCTAACCAATCCAGTCAAAATTCAAGTACAACAACTTGAATCAGTGGCTATGACCCACTCGACATGGTGAGCTTGATTCTAGTGGAAAGACATCCACTGATACAAAGTTCTCCAACCAAAAGATCAAGTACAACAACTTGAATCAGTGGCTATGACCCACTCGACATGGTGAGCTTGATTCTCGTGGAAAGACATCCACCATCACAAAGCTCTCCAAACAAAGATCGAGTGCAACAACTTGAATCAGTGGCTATGACCCACTCGACATGGTGAGCTTGATTCTCGTGGAAGGACGTCCACCGATGCAGAGATCTCCAATCCAAGAGCAGAGTTCAACCTCTAACATTTTCTTGTGTTTACCCCAAGAGATCCTTGAAAACATGCATCCACATATCATGCATTTCATTTTGACAATCTTTCATTTTTCAGGTTTCCTTACTCTCCTGCTGTTTATTTCAGCAAGAGATGGCTCTAGAACGGTCTGTCAAAGACATCCAAGACCAAACTGCTCAGCTGCAGGAGATGTTCCTGAACTTGTCTCTGGGGCAAGAAGAGATGAAAGCTCTCCTCACCAAGGACCTGGGGAATTCCAGCAATGCCAGGAGTGATCAGATTGCGGAGCTGCAGTTTGATCTGACAACACTGAGGACTCAAATGATGGGACAGTTGGTGGGCCAGATGGCTCTCATCCAAGACCTATCTCAAAGACAAGAGGAACTCAGAGTTCTTGTCCGCCAACTGCTTCCAAACAACCAGCTGGGGCAAACATCTGAGGTCGAAGAGCAAATCACCGCTCAGCCTCCATCAACTCAAGAAGACAAGGGGAAAGCTCCTCTGCTAGCTTCAGGGTCACAAACCCATCAACAACCTCGCCAACGTCAGCGGGGCAATCGGCGTAAACAAGAAAAGCCGGGAAGACAGTTTACGGAGACTGAAATACCATCATTCTTCATACTGAAGCGCCTGTTGGAGGTCAATTTGCTCACCGTAAAGGACCCTCCTCAGAAGCTCAATATCTCCTCTCCTCGCTTTAATCCCGACGAATTTTGTGTTTACCACTCCTGCAGCCCGGGACACAGTACCAACGACTGTTGGGCCTTGAAGAACAAGATTCAAGATCTGATTGACATTGGGGTGCTGGAATTCATGCCAGACGGTGAGATGAAGATCTTCCGTTAAAGGGTTCTCCGCTTGAAGTGACGAAGCTCGAATTGAAAGACTTTTGCTTCCTTTTTGAAATTTTCAAAGTTGTAATTTCTTTTGCTGTCAAACAATTATTTGTTGATGTTAAACTCTATTTTCATTAATGCATTGCATATGTTTGTCTTGAATTCATCCATTCGTTTCACTACTCTTATGCTTTTCTTTATGATATTTGACTCTTGATAAAAAGCTGCAAGCCTTTAGAGGGAGGATGACGAAACAATACCGTGATCTTATACAGTATGCTTTTGAACAAACCTTGCTGATGATGTACAGGCATTTCTTTCAATTCCCAAACACTGGAGTTATAAGGAAGTTAATCCCTAGTCAACCCCTTCGAGCCAAAGAAGTAGGAGTTTCCTGTTCTAAACGATCAAAACCTTTGATATAAACCCAGGGCAGGGTAGTATCTCAGTTAATTCAAAAGAAAATGCGCATTGAAGTCGCAAACTCTCAGTTCGTAATACAACGAACGACGTCAAAAAAGAAAGCGTTCCTTCGGAATCAAAAGACAAGGGTGGTTCCCTATCACATAGACAGTCAATCTCTCAAAAGAGAAAAGCCCACTGAGCCAAAACCTATGAAGGAGGCTTAAGAAAGCTGGGGCATCCCGCTGACAGTAATCCCGAAAACGGTAACAGTCAGGCAAAAGTTAGGGATAACAAATCAAAATCAAAATAGTGAGGTCATTACAAAACCCTCAACAACATGAAAAATGTTGAAAAAGAAAAAAGAGATGATGACTGTCTCCCTGAATTAAACTGGTAAACCATCACCCAAAAGTCGTTCCAAACTCAAAACAGAGTGCGACGCACAATTAACTGAGCTTAGGTTGAAGAACATGACGAAGAGCGGGTGGGTACAAATATACTTTGAGCCTTTATCCTTTGTTTCTTAAACCGTGAACCAGGCCACGTTACAACCCTCCAAAAGTCCTAATTGAAGCATGGGTTAGTTCGAAAGCATACTGTTACAAAAGGTATCCTGACTCCTGTAGGGCTTTGCTCTAAATCTTGTGTTAACTTGTCTTGTGAAAAGTTTTCTACTAAAAAACGCATTTTTCAAAAACTTCGAGACAAACATAACTCTGCATTATTCGAATATCACTGTCTGCATTTGACCCTTTTATTTGACAGCGAAGAAATTCATACAGCGAATGTTCGGAGGAACGAAAACTCTCTCAGTAAGTCAAAATCACTTCAAGAGGATAACACTTCCCTTATCAACAAAGGGGCATGACATGTCACAATTCAATTAACCTGGGGCAGTCCAGTCAAGGTCCAACAGATCTTTCAAAGTACAGTTAACCTGGGGCAGTCCAGTCAAGATTTCAAGAAATCTCTCAATATGCAGGGTAATCTGATTCAAGATTCCTTCATCACCACTTGGGGCATTCGAATGTCAAAAGTGTTCAACACATCAACTCCAACATTTCCAGATTCGACTCCTGTATCCAGCCAGGGCATATCTGTTGATCATATTTCCAGACTCGATTCCTGTATCTAGCCAGGGCACGTCTGAAGAGTTCGAAGATTCGATTCCTGTATCCAGCCAGGGCATATCTGTTGACGACTATTTCCAGATTCGACTCCTGTATCCAGCCAGGGCATATCTGTTGATTACACTTCCGGATTCGATTCCTGTATCCAGCCAGGGCATATCTGTTGACCATATTTCCAGACTCGACTCCTGTATCTAGCCAGGGCATGTCTGAAGAGTTTGAAGATTCGACTCCTGTATCCTGTCAGGGCATATCTATCAACTATCACCTTTCCAGATTCGACTCCTGTATCCAGCCAGGGCATGTCTGAAGAATTCCAGATCAACACCTGCAACAACCCAGGAAACATCTGTGAACGACCGATTATAGACCAACACCTGTAATAAGCCAGGAATTTATCTACATCACCACTTGGGGCATTCGAATGTCAAAAGTGTTCAAAACCCGATGCAGTTTTACACAAGCTCATCATCAGGAAGCCCTACACCGGTTCCTCTTCAAGACTTCTGAAACAAGTTTACGGATTCTTCCCAACAACGAATGCCAATCTACCGACTTGTTCAGACTCTTCGCAACCTTTGAATTAGTTTACGGACGCTTCCCAACAACGGATGCGGCTCTATTGCTAATTCAACTTCAAGACTTCTAAAAACAGTTCATGGATTCATCCCAACAACGGATGTTAATCTATCAACTTGTTCAGACGCAACCTTTGAATTTAGTTTACGGACGCTTCCCAACAACGGATGTTGTTCTATTGCTGGTTCAACTTCAAGATTTCTGAAAACAGTTCACGGGTTCTCCAAGTAAACGGATGTTAACCTATCGCTTGTTCAGATTCTTCTCAAGCTAACCACCACGGAAGATCGTGCTCGCCAAAATTCTCCCTATCCCCAGCGGAATTCATCAAAATCTCCAGCCAGAGAATCCTCCGGAATTCAATTCCCCTCAAAGTTTAAAGTTCAGTATCCCCGGCGGGGCCAGACCATTGAACCTTCTCCCCATAGGGTTCTGGAAAGGCAAATCTTGAGTTCCCCAGTGAAGTCTCCAGAGTTGCTTCCCATCAAGCTGAAGATCCTCAATCTTACCTCCCCAGCATGAGTCTATTAGTTTGGGACTCCCCAGTAGAGGTCATCAGGAATTCTCTTCCCCAGCGACAGCTAGGGATTTATTTTCCCCGGCAGCAGTCAAGACGTTTTTATCTTCAGCCATCTTGGATCATGTGTCCTTGGCAAGATTAGCTCACCAGCTTACATGCGCATCCATCACATTCATAAATATTGATGTCACATACATTGCATCATGCATCATAACATTGCATACAACTAATCCTTTGCCTTTTCAGTTAAGATCAGTCGACAGACACAAATCATCTCCTGAGATCCATCCAAAAATAGTTCAGATGTGACCCGGACACGGCAACATTTTGATACTTATTCCAGATTCATTCAGACGCATCAGCAGAAACCTTACACCGGTTCCTCTTCAACTTCTCAACTTTTGAAAACAGTTTACGGATTCTTCCCTACAACGGATGTCAATCTACCGATTTGTTCAGACTCTTCATAGCTTTTGAAAACAGTTTACGGATTCTTCCCTACAACGGATGTCAATCTACCAACTGATTCAGACTCTTCTCAAACTTTTGAAAACAGTTTACGGATTCTTCCCTACAACGGATGTCAATCTACCAACTGATTCAGACTCTTCTCTATTGCTTATTCAATCTCAGATGGTTTACAGATTCTCCAGATACGGACGTCAATCTGTTGCTTGTTCGGACCCCAATTCAGAGACGTTCCAAAACATGGGGCCCCTTCTGATACTCGTCCACTCACCATTGACGTACAGTTCAACATCACCATATGGCATCTATAAGCCCATCCTCCTACCAGCAGTCGCCGAATGGCATCTTTAAGCCCATTCTCAGATGGCATCTCTAAGCCCATCCCCCGACAAAATTCTCTCGCACCAGGTGGCATCTTTAAGCCCATCACCAAAATGGCATCCTTAAGCCCATTCACATCTACCATCACATCGACGAGCGCAAATTTTCTGGGCACATTAGTGTCCAATCTCCTTTTACCTTCAAGTCGCGAAAGGCAAACTTGCCAATCTAACTCTTCAGGTCAAAGAAGATTGAACAGGGGCAACTGTTGTACCCCAAAATTTGCCCTCGCATTTTTTCCCCAAGAAATCTCAGCTTCAAACATTTCCTGACTTTTCAAACTGGCTCAAGAATCGGACAAACGGACTTTTCTTGACAGTCAAGCAGAATTAGGGTTTTTTACTGATTTTCAGAGCTTTGGATTGTTTCACAATTGGCTCAGGGTTTTGATTGATTTTTGGTTCAATTTTGATCAAGCAAGTGTTATTTGGCATTTAATCGGGAATTAGGGTTTTATGGGCATATTCTCAGAAGAATTTAAATTCCACAGCACTTTGCGGTTTATTTCAAGATTCGGATTAAAATTCGCGTTATCTTGGTTTAATCAGTAAAAGAGACAGTGGTTTGAATTCAGTACGTTTTGATTGGGCCAGTCATATACAGGATGCAGTGTTGGATTCACAGTGTTTATGCGTTTGATCGGTCCATTTGGGTTAACTGCTGCTTTGCTTTGGATGTTGAATAAGACGGGTTTAATTGATCAATGTTGTTTTATTTTAGTTATTTATTATTCTGAAATTGAATGATTGAATTTATTTTTCAATTGTTTTAATTCTAAGAATTTTAAATAAATAAATAAACAATAAAGTAAATTGGAATTAATTGGATAATTTAGATTTTATTGAATAATTGAATTATTTGTACAAATTGTTGTTTATAATTTAAATTATAAACAATGATATACATTAATTTAAATATTACATAAAATTAAAACTATCCTATTTTCTAATATTCTTCATTCTTCACTCCGCTCCGGTGCTCCATTTTTTATCTGCGAAAAGAAACAAGAAAAGTCAGAAAGCAGTTAATAGCAAAGACAGTTAAAATTGCTCATCATTAGGGGCCACTGACTGGGATCAGTTGGCCCTCTCTGCAAATCACGGGATTTCTCCCGGTTCACAGAGAGGGAAGATTTTTTTATTCATGAATGCAAATGTCAAAAATGCATAAGTTACAAATTTCAAGCTGCATAGAAATTTAAAATCTCAATTTCCAATTCAAAACCATATAGTTCAAATCCAATCTCAAACTTTCCATCCAAAGCAAAGGCACTACTGTCAGTTTACTCAAAGAAAGAAATCAAAGTAGTACAAGTTGCTATCAAAGCTCAAAAGCTGTCATGAAAAGATTTTTGCCAAGATATCAAAATGCAAAGTCAGAGCAAAGCACAAAAGCTGGAGATAAAGATGCAGTAATGTATTATGCAAGAAATCTTTTCATCACTTCCCATCATAGCCCCTTCAGAAACAGTACAATAAAAACATTATAAAAAATTCTCTGCTGTACTGTAAAGAGAGAAGAAAGAGAGATAAAGACAGCAAGGCAGGGGTTAGGCATAGACAGTAGGAAGACAGAAAAAAGATATACAAATCCACAAGCAAAGCTCAGTTCAGTAGCAGACAGTTCAGCAACATACAAAACTCAGTTCAGCCTAAGCAAAAGTGATAACCAAAATCTATCAAACCTGGACCTGTCCACAAACTTCACAACTCTGCATAATACAAAGAAGGCCAAGCCAATACCAAGACAGTTCAGGATAGAGAGGATAGGAGAGAGATAAACAAACTCAGAACACCCTGCCTTCACCTCAAAGAGATCCAACCCAAGCCTAAAAACCTGATATACAAACTCAGTCCAATATAGCAGGTTAGGAATAAGAAGCAAGAGAGAAGAAAACAAAATATACACAAGCTAATACAAAGAAGTAAGAGTTTAGAATAGAGAAAAATCCCCAAAACTCAGAATACCCTGTCATAACACATCTCAGAACTATGAACCAAAATCACAAAGCCTGTCAATAAAGCCATCAAACACACAGTTCAATACCAACATCCTGTCATACCAGTACCAAACCTCTCAAACAGGTCCAAACATACTCCCTCAAGCATGTCAAAACATTCAAACTCACCCTAGGCCTCAGAAGGGGGGCTTCATCATAGGCAAATCAGAAAAAATGGATCCAACAACATACTCAAGCATACTAGATACAAGTCCTCAGAATCCTGGATTCCTCATAGGACGAAGAAGAAAGCAATATCAACATAGGCAGCAACTCAAGTCACTCAGGCAACAATAAGAAGCGTATTCCAAGCAAATACTCAGGCAACAATTCCAAGAACATACAGATTCCTAAAGGCAACACGAAAGCGGAAGAGATAAAGATATCAAGGCAACACGAGAGAAGGAGAAGCATACAAATTCCCAAGGCAACACATAGTGGAAGAAGAAGATAAAGAAGTGAATACATTAGGGTTTCTCAGTACATATCATCATCAAAGCCCTAAATATAGCAAAGAACGAAAGTACCAGGGAAGCTCAAAGGTTCATCCAAGCAAGCTCCATCACCAAATCGCCGCTCCGGCCTCCTCAACGTCACCCCTCTTCTCTCCTCCATCTCCAAAAATCAGGTAACGAGCCTTCTATCTCTTCTCCTTCACCTCATAAAAAACGAAGAAATAAGAGCTCAGAGTAAAACACGCGAATTCAGAAAAGAGGAAGAAACATAACAACAAAAGCTAACCTTGTTTCAAGAGGATGTGGAATTCTTGCCTTGGAGGGAAGAGAGTGTGTGAATGATGTTGGTGGCCGGAATCGAGCGCTCAGGAAATTGATAATCGGAGAAGACGAACCCAACACGGCGCCGCTCAAGCCCTAACCTTCGTTCCAAACTGAACCAAATCCCTAACCCTAATTTCGTTTCAAGCTTGATAAGGGCCTGACCCGTTTTCTGCCTACCCCAAAGCCCATTAACACACTAACCATTCTTTCTTTTATTTCCTAACAACACTTACTTCTTTTTTATAAAACACTAACCCCTTTTATTTTTACAAACAATGTTTACTCTTTTTTTTTTTTATTTCTTTGAAAAACACTAATTTAATTAAAATACACCTTTTACCATATAATATAAAAAACTTTTTTTTAGATATATTTTGTACATACATTTTTAAAACATTAAATTTGTACATATCATATAATATAATTGAAAATACCTCTTTTTTTTATAAATTTACTTTTGTACATAAAAATAACCAAATACTTTTATACATAATTAACTTGAAAATATTTCTTAATACACATTAAAATATATTTGTATATAAAATAATACATATTATTTTTATCATATAATTAAATTGAAAATACTTTTTTAATTGAAATACATTTTGTACATATTATACATTTTTATACATAATTAAAATTGAAACTTTTAATTAACATTCTTTTTTCATACATAACAATTCAATACATTTATTTTCTAAAATTAAATTCATAAACATTTGGACTAAAATACTTTCCAATTTAAAACTTAACATTTTAATCAAAACACTTTCTTTTTCTTTTGTACATAATTAAACATACAAAAATCAAAGATTCATTTAAAATACATTTATCTAGGTCAAACCCTAATACGACTCAATTTCACATTTCGCACTTGTTACACAATTCACATACATATACACTTGTACATTTACATAAATACATTCACATTGCCCTATACACATTTTATCTTATATTTGTACATTTGATATTCATTTTGATCGCACATTCGATTTGGTTGTAAATTATTGGGTACTATAAGTCCCATCCCCTTGTACATTTATACCCCCACTCCCGGACACTATTTTGTAATAGCGTAGATTTACATTCCGCAATTTACAGTTTTCAATTATGCCATGATTAGACCTAGGGTTTGTATGTACATAAAATCAAACGCTAGATAACCTAATACAAGACAAATACATGTAATCAATACACAATCACACTTGCACCCACTAGGGTAATCCCACATGTTGCCTTCCAAAATGGGCCATGCTTGCACGTCGAGTATCTTTGGCAAAACAAATCAAATGATCATAAGTCTCAAAGTGTTGCCTAAACGGAATGATCATAGTCCCTTCAAAACAAATTGCCAAAGACACTTGGCATCATTGCATTCATGGTCCATACGATGACCCACGCCCGTCCCGAATAAACTTCCTAAACGCAAGATTGTCCATCAATTTCAATGGTGGAACAAAATTGTTAAAAAGGGTTAAAACATGACAAAAACCTTTGAGTACAATAGGGTAGACAAAACTCTTAGTTACTTGAGATCAACTTGCAAAAACACTTGCCTTCTTTTCAAAAACCACAATCCACAACACTTTCAAACAAACTCTCAAAAACATTTGAAAACGTCTTTTCGAAAAGATTCACACTTTTGTAAAACACTCAAACACGAGTCAAATACATTAGTTGCCTAAAACAAGGCATCTTTTTCCAAAACATTTTCAAAAAGCACCCACACACACACCATTTTCAAAGCAATCGAAAAACAAGGCAAGTGATCTAAAAAACCAAGTAACTAAGAGCCCATGGATAACCATGGATGAAAAGGGTGCTAATACCTTCCCTTTTCATAATCTACCCCCCGAACCCACGAAATATCTCAAAAGGTTTTTTGCTGTGCTTTTTTAGCCTTTCCTTTAGGATAAAATAAAAAGTCGGTGGCGACTCTTGCTCAACCGCACAAGTGCGAATACGAACGCAAAACACTAGTCAGTTCTCCCGCCGTATCACACCACCTCAACAGCAAACATTGAGAGAACCTTGGATAACTTCAACTTCAACAGCAATCGTTGAGCGAAATCTGGGATTACCACCTCCGCAGTATCGGGGAGAGAACCATAGGCGATTACCACCTCAACAGCAAACATTGAGAGAACCTTGGATAACTTCAACTTCAACAGCAATCGTTGAGCGAAATCTGGGATTACCACCTCCGCAGTATCGGGGAGAGAACCATAGGAGATTACCACCTCAACAGCAAACATTGAGAGAACCTTGGATAACTTCAACTGATTCTTTATCAGAAAAATCTATTTGGGGTCGATTTAACTAGACTAGAGAAGGCCTTGGACTGGATAAGAAACAGAGAATCTTAGGGTCGATTAACTGAACCGGTCTAGGTCTTGGAATGTCTTCAACTGGGTTTTTATCAGAAAAATCTGTTTGGGGTCGATTTAACTGGACCAGAGAAGGCCTTTGACTGGATAAGAAATCTTTGGAGTCGATTTAACTGAACCGGTCTAGGTCTTGAATGTCTTCAACTGGGTAAGAAACAGGGAGATCTTTGGAGTCGGTCTGACTGAACCAGAGAAGGCCTTTGACTGGATAGAAAACTTTGGAGTCGATTTAACTGAACTGGTCT
The DNA here is from genome assembly GCA_948472305.1 of Vicia faba. Classification (NCBI taxonomy): domain Eukaryota; kingdom Viridiplantae; phylum Streptophyta; class Magnoliopsida; order Fabales; family Fabaceae; genus Vicia; species Vicia faba. Next base: position 186,762,327 of record OX451737.1, on the reverse strand, counting down.
AGGTCTTGAATGTCTTCAACTGGGTAAGAAACAGGGAGATCTTTGGAGTCGGTCTGACAGAACCAGAGAAGGCCTTTGACTGGATAAGAAACAGAGAAATCTTTGGAGTCGATTTAACTGAACCGGTCTAGGTCTTGAAGTGTGATTGAGAACTTAACTGGATCTTTCCTGAAAGGTAAAGGTCAGTCATATGCAAGGCATGATATGGATCAAGCAATGATGTTCTCAACATAAATGAGATTTGTAAGATATGATGCATATATGCATGCTATGATGATGTATGTATGTTTACGAATGTATGTTTTTCGTCTAGGAAAGTAAATCCTTGACGGGTGCCAGGAAGTCACTCTTGGGCTGACGTTGAAGAGTAGATTTTGCTTCCGCTGGGGATGATAGTTGCAAGAATACCGGCAGGAGAAGATGACTCCGTTGAGGAATAAACATGGCGAATGGAATATTCTGCGGGGAGAAAAGTACTCTAACGATCTTGCTGGGAAGCAATACTCTGTGGGGAGAGAGGAACTTTGTTGAGTTTGATGAAGATAACTTGCTGGGGATAATATTTGGAAGTGTTGATAGACTTCGCTGGGGATAAGAAGACTGTGTCGACGACGACCTTTCCATGGCTTTTGGCTGAGGATAACCCAGTTATATCCTGGTAAGGAAATAACTCTTTGAATAAAGCCGGATGACGCGTTCGTGCTCTGTGAGGATAAGCTTCCAGAATCTACTGGGGGTAAGCTTACTGCTTGGGGAGATGAATTCCACTTTCCTGGGGAACTGGATTGGACTCTCCTGGGGAAGTTTTGAACTGTAGGGAAAGTGATTCCTTTGAATGTTTGATATACTGCCGGGGAACAATCTTTAGACCAAGACTGCCGGGGATGCTTGTTAAGAATATGTATATTGCTGCTGGGGCATGTTGAGATATGCCGGAGGATACCCAACTTCTTTAAGGTTTGATAATAGCTTTGCTTGGGGAGAGTGTACTGACTCTCTGGGGAATTGGGATATCTGGTTATGTTCTTCGGCTGAACCTACCTTAGTACCTTGGAGGATAGAACAATTAGATTGCTTATACAACTCTTTATTGCCCCTGTTTCTGAGGTGGGAGAGGAAGACCTGTGAGGTGCTGATAGTTGTTGATGGACAAACCTTCTTTTGGTAGGCCAGTGACAAGATGCTGGGACATAGTCGTACGCTTTTGATCCCTAACTTTTGCCTGGACCGCCCTTTCGGGTTTTTAGTCCACCGGGATACCCATTTTTGCCCAAGCCGCCTTTTCAAGTTTTCGACTTGCCGGGTGTACAGATTTTCATTTCATCCCTTATTTTACCCGAACCCCTTTTGGTTCGTCGGGAAGCCCTAATTTTTGCCTAGGTATATCAACCTAGCGGGTCTTTGATTTTGCGTAGTATTTTTTCGACTATGCCCTCAGAATGTAGGGAGTTGCCCCTGTTAACAGTGTTTTGTCATGCCACCAGAAGGTTTTTGACTAGGCAAGATTTATTGTTGAAATGCCCCAGGTGACTCATGCGGAGATTTGCCCCAGGCTAGTTGGCCCTTTGAGAGATTCTCCGAATCTTGATTGGACTGCCCCAGATGATTGGACCATGATCATGTTGTGCCCCTTGATTGGAAATGCTTTTGTTCACTAGGTATTCATCGTGCGAATTTTCCTGCTGTTCAAACAAATAGTCATGTGCAAACAATGTTATATCAAAAATGTAAAGCTTATGTCTGTCTTGAAGATTTTGAAAATGCATTCTTTTTCATAAAACAAGTGAATGTTTGTAAAACGTGATGTCAACTCCGTATTTACCGTAAGCCTTAAGGAGTCAGGATACCTTTCGTAACAATATGCTTTCGAACTAACCCATGCTTCAGCTAGGACTTTTAAGGGTTATAACGTGGCCTGGTTCACGGTTTAAGAAACAAAGGATAAAGGCCCAAATTATTTGTACCCACCCGTTCTTCGTAATGTTCTCCAAACCTAAACTCAGTTGATCATACGTTAGACCTTGTTTGAGTCTTTGCTCTGATTTTCCGGTTATGATTCAGATATTGATGATTGATTCTGAATAGGCAGTCATTTTTGTTTTTGTTGAGGGTTTGTATGACCTCTTTCTTTTTGATTTTTTTTTGTTTGAACCGTTTCCTTTTTTGGAATTACAGTCAGCGGGATGCCCCAGTTTTGTAAGTCTCCTTCATGGGTTTTGACTTAATGGGCTTTTTTATTTTTGAGATAATGGCTGCCTTTCTTTATTGATTGTTCAGAACCATCCCTGTCTTTCTTTGTTTTGTAAGGACCTCTTTGGTGCCATTCGTTATGCACTTGGATCAACTGAGTGACTACCTTGCCCCAGGTTATGATTAAGGGTTTTAAATTTCGAAAAGAAAAACTCCTACTTCTTTGGCTCAGAGGGGTTGACGAGGGATTATCATCCTTATAACTCCAGTGTTTAGGGATTGAAACAATGCCTGTACCTCATCAGCGGGGTCTGTTCAAAAGCATACTGTAATTGTGGTATCGTTTTCGTCATCCTCCCTCAAGAGGTTTAGCATTATTAATTGAGAGTTGACATCAGAAAAAATATGAAAATAATTTGCATATAGTGAATACGAATATATTGCTTCAAAACAGACATATGCGATGCATTAATGAAATAACAACGTTTAACATGAGTAAATGTTTAAACAATCAAAGAACAACACAACTTGAACATTCGAATGAACAATAGTTTTCTAGTCTCAGGGCTTGTCACTTCAAATGGTGAGCCTTGGAGGGATGGTAGAAAAATTCAGCCTGACCATCTTGTGTGAATTCCAGTGCCCCTTCATCAATCAGGTCCTGGATCTTGTTTTTCAAAGCCCAACACTCGTTTGTATCATGTCCTGGACAGGCAGAGTGGTAGGCACACCTTTTATTGGGATCATAGACAGGAGATGATGTGTTCTGGTTCCGGGGATGAGCCCTTAATGTGATCAGGTTCAATCTTAACAGGCGTTGTAAAGCTTGGAACAACGACATGTTGAGCTAGGTGAATTGCCTCCTGGGCTTGTCTGGCTGAAGCTGGTGAGGTTGATGCTGAATTTGTGGCGCTGAAGCCATTTGAGGAGCTCTCCCCTTATCTCCTTGTCTCAAGGATGATTGAACAATGACTGGCTTTTTACCCTTAGACGTTTGCCCCAGTTGGTTACCCTGAAGCAGTTGGTTGATGAGCGCTCCTAGCTCTTCTTGTCTTTGATCTAACCCTTGAATGGCAGTCCCCTGCCCCAGCATCTGGATTTTCAATGTATCCACCTCAGCTTGCAGGTGTTTTAGCCTTTCATCCTCATCACTGTTCTTGACAAAAGTCCCCATGAGAAGTGTCCTTAGCTCCTCCTGCCCCTTGGATAGATTCAGGAGGATTTCCCCAAACTGAGTCTCTTGAGCCAGAAGGTCCTGGTTATCTTGTTGGGAAGCCATTGCTGAAATAAACAGCGAGAAGGGTAAGTGACCTGCAACAAGGATACCTGTTATGCAATGATGTGTATGATATGCATGCAATGTTTTCAAGGATCTCACGGGATAAACAAGAAAATTTGTTAGAATTTGAATTTGTTAGCTTGATTGGAGGAGCCCTATGTTGCTGAGAATCCTTCTTCAAGGGTCAAAAGCTCACCATTCCAGTGGGTCATAGCCCCTGACAACCTTGGCTAGGGCAACCTTCTTCAAGTGTCAAAGCTCACCATATCAAGTGGGTCATAGCCCCTGACTTTAGTCATCATGTCTGGTTTTGATTTCCAAACAACCTTGGTTAAGGGAACCTTCTTCAAGAGTCAGAGCTCACCATATCGAGTGGGTCATAGCCTCTGACAACCTTGGCTAGAGGAAAATAAATCCCCTTTGCCCCTTGCTTAGACATTCTGGTTCATCATGACCTGCATCACAAGCCCTTGAGATCCTTGAAATGGGTTAGGATGTATGCAATGGTATGATGCTATGCTATGCATGGGGTAATGTAGGTGAACCCTGTTGTGAGCCCTAATTAAGGACTGCAAACCAAAACCTGCAAGAAACTCAGTACACTCTGTTAGGAGTCCCAATTAAGGACTATAAACAAAACCTGCAGGGAACTCAAGTGTCAGATAACAAGCATGCAAATAGTCAAGTACGAAGGCACGCAAGTCACACAATAGAAGCCCTTAGAGTTTAGGCCAGCATGGGGTCTGGGTATTACCCTCTTGAAGTTGGTGGGTTCAACCTGTCCTACTAGAAGTAACCGGGTTCTAAGGGTCCCAATATCATGGGATTGCTTTCATTGTTCATCGTTTCGATTTGGCCACTGAACTGGCGACCGAAATATTCCAGGAAAGCAACCCTCAATTGAGTGTAGTATCGAGTATCAACCAACCTCGGACTGCACCAAAGTCAGTTATCTCACTACCCTAAAGAGGCCAAGATAGTTCAATTAAGGTTCCTAAGGTCTGTTGATGCTTCACGACACCACATGAAGGCCCCGTACTCTCCTTGACTGAAATCAAGGGTTACCGGTACACACCAAAGTGCCACATCAACGTAGTAGACTGTTTCAACCATGTCGGTATACCCCGCACAGTTCCCTCACAGCCTTGTTGCTACTTTCTAAGAAGGTATCCCCAGATCCGGGTTAGGATCTATAGAACTCCCAAGACAGTCCCACAATTTAAAGCAAACAAGGAAAGCAATTGAAAACACAGTTATGAACTAACCCTAAGGTACACCTCACTTTAAGTTAAGTCCCCAGCAGAGTCGCCAGTTCTGTGATCGGTGGATCTGGAACTGACTGTTTGACGCTGGTTCGCGAAATGTCGCGGAAGCAAGAGTCGCCACCGTCTTTTATTTTCTCCAAATGGAAAGGACAAAAGCACAGAAAAATTCCTTATAAAGATTGCTCTCGGTTCGGGAGGTAGATTATAGAAAGGGAAGGTGTTAGCACCCTTTCTATCCATGGTTATCCATGGGCTCTTAGATACTTGCTCATTGTGTTTTCAAAAATGGTTTGTTTGCTTTTCAATAGTGGGTTTTAAAAAAAAATTCTTTGAAAATTCCAGTTCGACTCTTGTATCGGTCCTCAAGAGTGTTTGAAAAGTTGCTTTCGAAAGCTTTTTGAAAAGTGTCGGTGTGAAAAGTATTTTTGAATTTGTTTTTGAAATTAGAGCAAGTATCTAGAGTCGTCTACCTACCCTAAGGAATTCGTCTGTGTAGATGTCCTTAAAGTAGTGCCATCCCACCATTGAGAGGTAGGTAGCACCACCGTTGGAGGTGTTCGGGTCAATTCGAAGGTTCGGGACATGGTGATCACCAGAGCAATAGGAAGACACCTTAGAAGCTACCCTCATGCCAGGTTCCCGGATCATGAGGACTTACTAAGACATCCTCTACTCGACGATCACCTTTCGAGGCAAGGCAACAGTGAGGCGTACCCTAGGGGTGGTGTGTGATTTGTGTGTCGTTTTCATTTATTTTTGTCTTTTGTCAAAGTGATCTATGCGTTTGTTTTTATTTTATCATTCATTCTTGCATGCATTTATTTAATAGTTAAAAATTGCGAGAAAGTAAAAATTCTAAGCTATTACAAAAGGCGCGGGTCCACATCGCCAAAATTTCCAGGACCCGATTTGATAGAAAATAAAGAAAGTAAAGTGCGAAAGATTAAAGTGTCCGAGTTTACAAGGCCTTGGGAGAGATACATAAATATTATACGAAAAGAAAATAAATGCGCGATTTGAATTAAAATTAGAAACGAGGGCATTGGACCCTTTTTGCGAAATTAAATTATTAGCAAATTAATTAAATTAAAGAAAAAGAAATTATTTTTTTGGTTTTTTTGTATTTATGAGAATTTAATGAAATTGAATTAAATTGAAATGCTAACCCTAATTCTAATTGTTTTTTAGTTTATTAAAAAAGTATTAAAATTAAACCTAAATTGACCTAATTATTTACATGCAATTTTAATTTATAAAAATAATAGGAAATATTTAATTATTATGAAAGAAAAGAAAAAAGGATAAAAATTATTACAAACCCTAATTCTACCAAGTTTTAAGTTTATAAAAAAAATATTATTAAGATTAACCCTAGATTAAAACTAATTAATTAATAAAGGTTTTATTTACAAAAATATCAATTAAATAAATATATTTTAAATTTTGTCTTTTCTGATTTTATATTGTTTTTTATGCTTTTATGAAAATTAACTAAATTAATAGAATTAATTAAAATAAGGAATAATGAAAATAAATAAAATAGGAATAGAATAAAAAACCAAAACCTTGGGGGGTTTCTGTCCCCAAATTGGAGGGCTTGCTTAGCATGTTTTTTGGCCCAAGAAGCTTGGCTTGGTTTGACTTTTGCGCTGGCATGGAGCTCCATTGACTGAGGCACATCTTAGTCTTTGAATCATGGCCTTTGATTGAATGCAGTGGGCACGTGGATGGCTTGATCTCGTAGACGCACGGTACTCCTCAATACTGAAACTGCACTGAAGTATTAGTGGAAAAACAATATGGAAAGGAATGGGGACCTGGGATCGAACCCAGGTCCTGTTGGTTATCAACGTATATGCCTGCCAATCGTGCCACTTGGTTTCTTTGTCTATCATATAAACAACAAACATTATAAAATAAAACAAAAGTTAATGCTTGTTTCCGCGCGAATTTTTAAATAAACCAATCAGTCTTGGCCACCTCATCTTCTTCTTCTTCGTTGTATTTCTTTCCTGAAAATAAAAGACAGTTAGCAACGGTTTTTGCACCGTTCCAAAATAGGCCATTCTAGAAAATAGCGAATAGGAATCCTTGCACTAGAAATTAGGCGCGACATATGGATTTGATTGGCATGAAGCTTCTGAATCTGATGGTGCCATTATCGTGTCCCAATTGTTCCTTGAACGCAAAGCCCTAAATCAAAATTCCTGTAACCCTAAAAAACAACAATGGCGAAATCTCCAATAACGCATGAAAGCTCAATTAAATTATAGGGTTAGCTTCAGAATACCTCACTTAGTATGAATCCACAAACAAAATGCCATGAAAATGCCTAAAAATCAGAATACGAATATGCATTTATATGAAAAAAATTTGATTTTTGTACACTGATTCAAGGCGTTAGAGTTGATATTCTTGATCCAGGAGCCTTCCTTGATGTTTCAGGAAGGTGACAGAATGGTTATTTTGGCTTGAAAACCCTTGCAATAGTGATTTCAGTTTTGGAATTTCTTTGAAAAAATGCAAACTTAGTTATGGCTTTTGGGCGCAGCTGAGACCTCTCTTGGAATAGGGTTTGCATTAGTATGTATAGGTGAAGGTTTTAGGTCAAAGAAATCACACAAAAACCTTTGCATTCATGATTTGCAAGATTTGATTTTCAAAGATCTTTTCAAATATTTTTCATGCCTATTTGGTACAAATCATGGCCAATTGACTTGATTCTTTCTATATTTGGTCTGGCACGAAATCATAAGCTTATTCCTTGCACAAAAAGATTTGAAAAGTTAGGTTTAGTATTTTTCATGTATTTTAATTAATTAAATGAATTATTAATAATAAAAAATCCAAATAAATAAATAAAAAATGATAAAAAACTTCCCTTTGGGCCAAATGGTCGTGCACATGCCTTGGATGATGAATTGTGGAAGAAAAAGAGGCCCATTAGCAATTTTAGGTCATTTGAAGCAATGTTGACTTTTCAAAATATCCAAAAATTTCCCAACTTCCACAAGGCATAACTTACTCAATTTTTAAGCTTTGCTTATGTTCTTGGACATTTTGGAAAGGTCTTTGAGTCCTCTAACCAATGTTTTTGGTCCCATGTCATTTTGACTTACAAATCTCAAGTTATGGCCTTTGACTTAAAGTCCCTTTTTGTTGACTTTTGAAAATGACCTATAATGTTGAAATTGATAACTTTTTGTGAGAGCATTTCTTGGACTTGAAGTGAAGAGGAGTTGTAGGAAATGTATTTCTCTTCAAAATGAGCTTTGGATGGAATTTTTCTGATAATCCATGTGAAAGTTATGCCCTGGTCAATTTACAATTGACTTTTTCAACTGTCCAAATATGGAAACTTTTGCATCTTGATGATTTTTGAGCCAAGCTTTGAGAATCATGATCAAGCATTGATCAAATGATGTTTGTGGCTTCAAAATGAGATGTTGACCAAAAATTTGAACTTTTGACTGTCAAATGACCATTTTGCCCCTACAGTTGACTGTAGTGCAATTAGGACTTTTGACTGTGCAATTTTGTGCTGAAAGTCTTGAAACTTGGTATGATGATGCTGGACCATGTTTGTAGACATGTGGGACTTGATTGGGCCCTTTGAAACTTCATTTTCTTTGTCAGAACCAAAACCCTAATTTTGACTGTTTAGGAGGCCCTTGAACTGTGCAACCCTTGGGGAATTTTGAAGCTTTGACTTGGCAATTCTTGAAGAATATGGGAGGGCAAATTTTGGGGTACAACAGACCTGTATATGTGAGTGTGTGTAAAATAGCTGTTTTGCAATATATAATAAAAGAAAAACAGAGAGCGCAAAATTTGAAATGCAAGAAACGTCCAATGCTTTTATTAATGATATATGAAAATGACACACATAAAGCCCTCACAAATGAAGCCACAGTGCCCCGGGTAAGACACCGGGCCATAAAGTTTTAAAACATTGTCTGTTACAAAATCAAAACAAAGAGTCTCATTACTGGGTAATAACAGAAACGGGCATAGAATCCTTCGCTGTCCAGTTGCTTAATCCACCATTGGCAGTCGGGTAGATCCAACTGTCGATATCAAACTCTTCATCCTCGTCATCCCTGATAGCATTCACCCCTACATCTTGTTTAGGCTTTTCTGATGCTCCGAACTCGATCTCCTTGGCATCAATCAGGTCTTGTATCTTATTCTTCAAAGTCCAACAATCATATGTATTATACCCCGGGCTATCAGAGTGATAAGCACAACGGGTATTAGGGTTATACTTCGGTGATGTTGTATTTGGATTCTTCGGGGCTTCCCTTGGAATCACTAGATTGGTTTTCAACAACTGTGGCAGAATCTGAGATAGAGTCATGCTAAGACGGGTGAATTGCCTTCGATGTCTCTCGTCCTTTTGTTGATTGTTGTGCTGAGGAGAACCAGCGGGTTTTGAAATAAAAACCGCATTAACAGCTTGGCGGCATTCAAGTCTATTCTGGTTTCTTAAACTGTAGACAACACTGGACTCTTTCTTAAAAGTCTTCTTCTCGGTGCTTTATGAGGTACCCTTCTGTATCTTACCAGCCTTAATACTAGCCTCAATCCTCTCACCGGTCATAATTAGCTCTGTAAACCCAGATGAAAAGCTTCCAATCAGGTGGTTGAAAATGGACCAGACAAGGTCCCTAGAAACATATCCACCAGCTCCCGATCAGCCAAGGGTGGTTGCACTCTTCCGGCGAGGTCCATCCACTTCTGAGCATAATCTTTGAAACTTTCACCCGTTCCCATTGACATACCCGGGAGTTGGGTACGCGTAGGAGCGAGGTCGGAATTGTACTGATACTGCCTGTAGAAAGCAGTAGCCAAATCCTCCCAACTACGGATACTGGCTCCTTCCAACTGGTAAAACCACTCAAGCTGAGTCCCTGAGAGACTGTCTTGAAAGAAGTGGATCCATAAGTTCTTATCAGCGGTGTACTGCTGAATCTTCCTTACATATGACCGGACGTGCAGCTTCAGATAAGAAACTCGGTCATACTTAGCAAAGGCTGGTGCCTTGAATTTGTGGGGAATCACCACCCCAGATGATAGACCTAGATCACCAAAGTCCAGACCAGGCACTTTTTGAACCTCCATAGCACTCAACCGGTCTTCCAGTTGTTTGTATCTATCCTCAGTAGGAGGATACTGGTCTTCGTCGAAGTCCGTCTCGTTTTCGGAGACCACAGGGCTAGAAGCCCTCCTTTCTTCCTGACTATCGTTCTCTCCAGATGAGGTGGTCAAATCAACTTCATTCTGTAGCCTGTTTCCAAACCTGTGACCTGTGTTAAACTGGATTGTCCTCTTCTTATTCTTCTTCTTCTCTTTCAGAATCAGGGTCTTCAAATCTTGCTGAACCTTAGCTAGATTCATGAACAACTCTTGGAATTGGGCATTCTGGGCCTAGAGGGCCTTGATGGCTTGCTCAGTTGAAGGTTCAACAGACATGATGAGTGCTGAAATAAACAGCGAAGAAAATAAGAGACCTGTAATGGATACCTGTTATGAAGTGCATGGGATGAAATGCGTATGACAGGATTTCAAAGACAATCGAGAGATTCAAATTCGTAAACAAGAAATGAAACACACTTTATTAGATAAACTTTGGAATTCAAATTGTTCAACAAATTTCCCTTAAGGCGCTACATGAAAGGAAATACTGAAAAGTAAATAAAAACTGGAAAGGACATAATCAAAGGACAATCAGTGCTCCCATGGTCTCTTCTTGTCGGTGCGGACATAGTCATTAAGAATCCTCTCGTTCTCCAGCTGCCTAGTCAACCTCTAGATCTTATGTTCTTGCTCGTTGAACTTTTCTCGGTAAGCATCCCGTTCTTCTCTCAGTTGCATCCAATACCTTTTCAGTGCCCTAATGTCAATGGGCATATGAGGATGGAGGATGGTTGGAAGAACCCCTTCTTCATTAGGAACTTCAACAATGATAGGCAGGACGGCTTCATACGGCATACTTAGCTTTTGGGCACGGATATGAACCCATCTGAGATATGGCTCCATTGGAAGAGAAGTCTTTGGACCTAGCTCATGTGGATCAGATATGTGAACTCTATCCCAAGCCCTTATGAATCTGCGGCGTTGCTCGTCGCTATCCCCTTGAAAATCAAAGATGATACTAGGCATTAACAGCTCATGAGGTCCTTCTCTTCTGGCTCGCCCAAATTGACGTAAGGCTAAGCACGGGTTGTAAGAAATTCCTCCATTGGTTCCTATCAGTGGAACATTGGGGTACTCCCCACAACGATCAATGATAACCACCTCGTCCATACCCTTGAGAGTCCAGATGATGTCTGTTGTACCCCAAAATTTGCCCTCTCCTTCTTCAGGAAATCATCTTGGATTTTCAAGGTCCCTCTGAAACAAATCCAAGTCCTGAGTTATCTTTTTTGCCCAAGCAAACCACTTACAAGAGCAAGATGATCACACAAGCTCCAAAGACAACGCTTTTATCTTGAGAAAAATCAAATTCTAAGTACTTGGAACGTTTCTCTAAAAAAATGAGTGTTTAAGAAAAATCAGCACTTCAGAACTTCTGGACCAATTCCAGATAAGAACGGTCAGAAGTTGCAAGCTTGGCTCAGCGTAGTCAGAAGTTGGCTTTTCAGCAGCTACATCAGCTCAATCAAAAGTTATAAATGTGGTTCAGTATGTAAGCCTCAGACATAACATGCCCCTTTCAGCAGTTATACAAGCTCAGTCAGAATTTGCTAAAGGAATGCAAGAGAAGCAGGGAAGTATGAAGGCTCTTTCAGAACATGCTGAAATCAGAAGATGAAAAGGTCAGAAGAGTGGGTGTTACACTGATACAGAATCTCTAAGCCCAGGAGGTCCAGAAGCAAATCCAAGGAACGTATCAGAAAATCAGGAAAATCCCCAGAACTTACTAAGACAACAGGAAGCCAAGGCCAGAGCACGGTTTACGCTGTTCTTTTGAAACAGAACTGTTGATTCAACGTTGGTTTCCATTACCAGAATATTGATGTTGATAGGTCTTATCACCATTTAATGCTCATTAATGCTTCCAACCACTCCTGAACATTCACGTGTGGCTTGGAAAACGCCTTTGTGCAGATTCTGGCATGGGTCTACGCGCCACCGCCCACTTAAGAGGTCACTTCTCTCCAATCCACGCCTGCTGCTGCAGCCTAGGCTGAAGGCTATCTGTTATCACAACTTCCCAGGAATTTCTGTCAAAGAACAAATTCAAACTCTGTTGGCGCTTTAATGTTCAAGGCACCCACAAGAACTTGGCCTATAAATAGAGAGTCATTGTCCACTGCAAAAGGCGTTCAAGAAACAGAAAGAATTGCTAAGAGAGAAACAGAAACCCTTAGCAAATTAGCGTTCTGAAACTCTGCCAAAATCTCCAGTGTTTCATAACTTTGAAGTTCTTACCTTCAAACTTCATCAAATACCCAATTTTCTTTGTGAACCAAAAACACCCTTCCAAACTTATGACCCTACGTACACATACACCTTTACCTACCCTTTTCAAAGAGAATCTGTCCAGAACACCACCAGAGCCAAAAGCTAGCTTTCACCCACAAACTTTTCCAACAGCCAGGTAAGCACCTGCTGACCTTCATCACGCTGCTAAGCATCATCAGCTGTGCATACTCAAATAAACATAATGTAAATATCATATTGTTGCTGTTTGTATTCTGAGGATTTTCATACCTCAGAACGTTCTGAGCCAGTATAGGACTTGCCTGTGACCTTGTTGGTTCTGACCTCTGAAACATTTTTTACATTTGCTGGATCTGTTCCAAATATATTTCCTGTTTTGTGGAATAACAACAAAATTGCAGATGTTATGATTAGTACAGGGAAAAACCAAGTGCTGACTTTGACGTTAGCACATCTGAAGCCTGTTTTGCTGTCAATGATATCAGAACCTCTGAGAGTTATTGCCTTTCCAGCAGAATCAGAACTTCTGGTTTCTCCACTAACAAACTTCTGTCTTACAGCGCAGGGGAGTCAGAACTTCTGATTTCCCCACTAACAGGGTTCTGTTTTGCAGGTGCCAGAGTCAGAAGTTCTGACTCATACAGTTTAACCAAGAGGTTGATCATCTGGCAGCGGATCTGAGTCAGAACTTCTGATGACCTCTCAGCAGCGCGCTGGCTCCCTCTCTCTCTCTCTATATCTTGTTTTTTGCTATTTTCTTTTTTGTCTATTTTTCTCGTTGAACCCCCCATGTACAAATGTGTATCCCCATCCCCTAATTGTTGTAATAGCGTAGGATTTTATATTTCCGCTTCTTATTGCTAGTAATTAGGACGTGTATGGCAAGATAAAATCAACGAAATAGAAAATCCTAATTCAAAGAAAAATTCTTGTATGCAATAAAACACACTTGCACACTAACACCCCTAGGGTTATATCCACTTGTTGCCTTTCAAAATTGGGCCATATTGCATGTTAGGTCTCTTTGGGCAAAACAAACAATCAAATGATCATAGTCCCTCGATGACGCTTTCGAAAGTTGCCTAAAAAATGATCAAGTCCCTTAAAGAAAAATTGCCCAAAGATACTTGGCACCATTGAAATTATGCTCTAAACGATGACCCGCGCCCTTCCCTCTCACATCCTAACACAAGATTGTCCACCAAATACAATGGTGGAACAAAATTGTTAAAAGGGTTAAAACATAGCAATAATCTTTGAGAAATTTAGGAGTAGACAACCTCTTAGTTACTTGAATCAAACTTGCAAAATAAAACACTTGCCTATTTTGTAAAACCACCCATCACTACACTTTCAAAACAAACTTTCAAAAACATTGAAAACTTTTTCAAAATACATACACCTTTGTATACATCCCAACATGGATCATTGCAAAGGTTGCCACCACATTGGCCTCTTTTCAAAACATTTTTTCAAACCCACACACAACAAAGCACCATTTCAAACAATTGAAAATTAAGGCAAGTTGATCTAAGCAAGTAACTAAGAGCCCATGGATAACCATGGATATAAAGGGTGCTAATACCTTCCCTTTCTATAATCTAATCCCCGAACCCAAGAAAACATCTCAAAGGTTTTTGCTGTGCTTTTTAAACCTTTCCTTAGGATAAAATAAAAAGTCGGTGGCGACTCTTGCTCAACCGAAACATTTGCGAAAACAAACGCAAAACTCATAGTCAGTTCTCCCACCGTATCACAGAACTGGCGACTCTGCTGGGGATTGTGTTTAAAAGTGGAGTAACCTTAGGGCTTAGATCACCCTCTTGCATGACTAATTGTTTGATTTGATTGCTTTACATTTTGGCTCTCTTGTTTGGGTTTGCAATCCTACACCCGGATTTTGGGAAACATTCATAGATAGCAATACGTTGTGGAAACTGTGCAGGGTATACCGACACGGTCGAAGCAATAGCTATATTAGTGCGACATATTTGTGAGTACCGGTAACCCTTGAGTTTAATCAAGGAGAGTACGGGGCCGCTGAGTGATGTCACTAAGCACTAATGACCTAGAACCTTACTTGACCATCTTGGCCTTTTAGGGGTAGTGAGATGACCGGCTTTGGTGCAGTCCGAAGTTGGTAGATACTCGATACTACACTCATTGAGGGTTGTTTTCTCGGAATATTTTAGTCGCTAGTTAAGTGGCTAAACCAAAACAATGAACGATGAAAACAATCCAATGATATTGAGCTCCTTAGAACCCGGTTACTATTTATAGGACAGGTTTTTAAGCCAACTACACTCAAGAGGGTACTTACCTATGAAACCCCATGCAAGCCTGAAACTAGGGTTTGGTGTGATTTGCTTGTACATATGTTTGTGCATACATCATGAACATCATAAAGCATCATATGCATTCACTAACCACTTCAAGGGTTTAGATCTTCATCTTTGTTCTTGTTTTGTAGGTCATGGAAATCCCTCGCAGAAAAACCATTCAAGTCAACCTTGTGAGAATCTCTCCTCAACTCAAGGAGCTCACCTCAAGAATTCCGGAAAGTTCATCCTTCAGTGAAAGACATGGTAGACTGCTCAGCTTAGTCCACACCAACATTGAAGAAGACATGATGAAAGTGCTATTCCAGTTCTTTGACCCTCTTCACCACTGTTTCACTTTCCCTGACTACCAGTTGGTGCCCACTTTGGAGGAATTTTCTCAACTCCTGAGAATTCCTATCCTTAATCAACTACCTTTCAACGGTACGGAAAAGGAACCAAAGCCTGAAGATGTTGCTCGAGCATTACATCTACAGCCTTCTGACATCAAGGGGCATTGGGAAACTAGAAGTGGCGTCAAAGGCTTCTTAGCAAAATTCTTGTTTGAGAAGGCACAAGAATGTTGGAATTCATTGGACCTACAAGCCTTTGAAGAAATTGTGGCGCTCGTTATCTATGGGTTAGTCATATTCCCAAATTCTGACCAATTGGTAGATGTCAACGCCGTCAAGATCTTCTTGTCCAGAAATCCAATACCAACATTGCTTGGGGACATCCTTCACTCATTTTACACACAAACAATGAGAAAGAGGGGTGTTCTCATGTGTTGTACGCCTCTCCTTGCAAGGTGGTTTATTTCGCACCTTCCACAATCTGTCCTAAAGAATGACCAAGGCTCAAGGTGGTCCCAACGGTTGATGACTCTTACTCACTCTGATGTACATTGGTGTTCTCGGTCCAGAGAAAATGTCATCATTGTCGACCGTTGTGGAGAGTTTCCTAATGTTCCTTTACTTGGAATCAGAGGAGGTATCACCTACAACCCTTGTCTAGCTTTGAGGCAATTTGGATATGCACGAAGAGATGGCCCTCACGACATGTTGATTCCTGACCTAGTTTTTGACTTCGACAATGATGCGCAAGGACTTCGCCAAAGATTCATCAGAGCTGGGGGGAGGCCCAACAAGGTTGATAGCAAGACTCTGGGACACAAGAACTCCATCCCTCTTGAACCTTACCTCAAGTGGGTACGAGCCCGAGCCCAGAGTCTAATGATGCCTTATCCTCATGTTCTCCCTGTGATTAAAGAGCCCGTCAAGGAAGGAGAGGTTCCCTACACCATCCTACATCCTGACATGCCTACATCATGGGAGGAAATGCAGAAGAGTTGGATCCAACTCAAGGAGGAACAGAACACTTTTGAAGCCAGCTTCTACGCCAGCGAGAAGAAGGTTTTAGAGCTCACCCGCCGACTCCATGAGCAAGAGGCCCTCAACACCTACATTACGCCAAAGAGGATGCGCAACGTCTTTTTACCTTGAGAAGTTGTTTTTGTAATATTTGGCCCATGGGGCATTTATGTACTAACAAATCTTTTCTTATTAATATGACGTGTGTTCTTTTTGTCTACAACAATTATGAATTTCCAAAACCCTTGAATGTATTGCCTAGATAGCATCTCATGCATCATGTGCATAACAGGTACTCCTTTTTCTACAGGTTGCTTAATCTTCTTCGCTGTTTATTTCAGCCAGTCATCATGAATCCAGACTCATCCAGTGAGCAAGAAATCAAGGCCCTTCAGGGCCAAAGTGCCCAGTTTCAAGAAATGGTCCTAAGCCTGGCCCAAGGTCAGCAAGAGTTGAAGGCTCTACTACTGAAAAAGAAGAAGAAGAAGAGAACTGCGTTATTTAATACTGGACGCAGGTTTGGGAACACACTCCACAACGAGGCTGATCCTACTACTTCCTCTGCAGAGAAAGATAGTCCCCAAGGGGGAGGAGCTCCTAGTCCTGCAGTCTCTGACAACGAGACGGACTACAATGATGAACAATACCCACCCGCTGCTGACAGATACAAGCAATTAGAGGACCGCTTGAGCGCCATGGAGATTCAGAATGTGCTGGGGCTGGATTTCGGAGATCTGGGGTTATCTTCTGGGGTAGTAATCCCACACAAGTTTAAGGCGCCTGCCTTTGCCAAATATGACGGGGCTTCCTGTCCAAAGCTGCATCTAAGGTCGTACGTAAGGAAGATCCAACCTTACACGGCAGACAAAAACCTTTGGATCCACTTCTTCCAAGATAGCCTTTCGGGGTCACAGCTTGAGTGGTTCTATCAACTAGATGGAGCTAGTATCCGACATTGGGAAGATTTGGCAACCGCATTTTACAGACAATATCAATACAATTCTGATCTCGCTCCTACGCGTACCCAACTCCAGGGTATGTCTCTAGGAACGGGCGAAGGGTTCAAAGAATATGCACAAAAATGGAGAGATTTGGCTGGCAGGGTGCAGCCTCCACTGACTGATCGTGAGCTGGTTGATATGTTTCTAGGGACTTTGTCTGGTCCATTTTTCAATCATTTGGTTGGTAACTCCTCCGCTGGGTTTACAGATTTAATCCTGACAGGTGAAAGGATAGAAGTCGGCATCAGGTCAGGAAAGATACAAAAAGCTGCCTCCACAAGTACTAAGAAGAGGCCTTTCAAGAAAGAAGCAAGTGTCGTCTATGGTCCTAGAAGACAAGTCAAGCCAGAAAGCCGCCAAGCCGTCAATGCCTTGGTCATTTCAAAACCTGTTGCTGCTCCTCAGCAGTACAATCAACAAAGAGGTGAAAGGCCCAAGAGGCAGTATACTCGACTAAGTATGACCTTGTCACAAATCCTACCGCGACTGTTATCAACCAACTTGGTGACCATCAAAGAGGCTCCGAAGGCCGTGAATACTGCATCGCCTAAGTATAACCCAAATGCCCGTTGTGCTTATCATTCCGATAGCCCCAGGCATACTACTGATGATTGATGGGCCCTGAGAAACAAGGTGCAAGACCTTATCGACGTGAAGGAAATTCAGTTTGAGGCGCCTGAGAGGCCAAATGTTGTAACTGCTCCTATGCCCCAGCATAGAGTAAATGCCATTGAGGAAGATTTGTATGCTGTTTCGGTGAATGATGTTGCTACCCCTCTTTTGACTGTTAAGAGGAACTTACTACTAGCCGGTTTATTTCCGGGCTGTAGCAAGGGTTGCCTCCTGTGTGCTGTTATCCCTACCGGTTGTCCACTGCTGAAATCAGGCATCCAAAGCCTGATGGATAGCAAAGAAGTTCTGTTCAAGAAAACTGTTGTTCCGTTTGTTCTCGCTGAAGAAGTATCTGTCGTCACAATCTATAATCCTACCAAAGCTCCCCCGAGGAAGCCAGTCCAAGTTATGTCTGTTGCACCCATTACTATTACTGTTCCGGGGCCTCTCCCCTATGAGTCTGATAAGGCTGTCCCATGGCATTATGGGGCAGACGTGTATGTGCTTGGAGTGAAGCAGGAGTTCAACACCAGTACCAGTATCAGTAACATCACTGGTCCCGCCAAGATTACTCGCAATGGCAGGATCTTCTCGCCTGACATTGCACCACTAGTTATCCGAAAACCTCTCATCATCACACCCGCAAGTGTGCATGTTCCGGATCAAGTTCCTGTGTCTACTACTGCCGCCGAGTCCTCTGATGCTCGGGGCAAAGAGGTTGCTACCGATTTGCCTGCCAGGACGGAGGCACCAAAAAAGACTGCTGTTGAGGCCTCCCAACAAGAGATGGAGGAGATCCTTAAAATCATTAAAAAGAGTGACTTCAATGTTGTTGAACAGCTGGGGCATGCCCCCTCCAAAATCTCTATGCTATCATTGCTGCTGTGCTCAGAGGCCCATGCAAAAGCCCTAATTTCATTTCTGAAAACGGCCCATGTGCCGCAAGAGACCTCTGCAGATCAATTTACTGACTGTGTGGCTAATTTGACAGCTGACAATGGCTTGGGGTTCTCAGATACTGACCTTACCTCCAAAGGGAAAAATCACAATGATGCCCTGCACGTCTCTATAGAATGCAGGGGCACTACTCTCGCACACGTGTTGGTGGACACCGGTTCTTCCCAGAATGTTTTGCCCAAGAAGGCATTGGATCGCTTGGATTGTGAGGGCCTGGAATTGAAACCTAGTAACATCATTGTTAGAGCCTTCGACGGTTCTAAGAGGATGGTGCACGGTGAGGTGGACATTCTTATTTGTGTGGGTTCCCAAGTTTTTGACTCAACGTTCTATGTAATGGATATCCGCCCATCTTATTCCTGCTTGTTGGGTCGACCCTGGATTCACAAGGCTGGGGCAGTAACATCCACTCTACACCAAAAGCTCAAGTACCCTGTCAAAGGAAAGATTGTTACTGTGCAGGGCGAGGAGGAATACATGGTTAGTCATTTGAATTCATTCCGGTATATCGAGATGGACGGGGAGTTTATTGAAACCCCCTTTCAGTATTTTGAGGAGGTACCTCCAACGTTGGCATCAGCTGAAACAGTGGTTGAAGAAGACTTTCCTCTGAAGATGGCGTCCTTGAAGGATGCCCGGGCTGTAATCGAGAAAGGCAAATGTGCAAACTGGGGTCAGCTTCCTGACTTCACTCAAAAGAACAACAAGTTTGGGCTGGGCTTTACTGTAGAGGCTCAGAGGGTTATGCGCAAGGAAAAGAGCAGAAAGGCTCCAGTGTTCATAACCAATCCAAGGGTGAATTCTATCGAGGAGGACGTAGAGGAAGCAGAGTTTGACAGTTGGATCTATCCAACCACCAGCAACGAACCAAGCAACTGGACGGAAAAGGATTTTACACCTATCACATTTGTCACGCAGTAATTAACTCTTTTGATTTTCAATTTGTAACAAACAATATGTTGAAACTTTTATTGGCTCGGTGTCCTACCCGGGGCACCATAGCTCCATTTGTGAGGGCTTTTTGTATGACATTTTCATATATCATTAATCAAAACATTGGACGTTTGTTGCATTTCAAATCTTGTGCTCTTTTTCTTTCTGTGTTATATATTGCAAAACAGCTATATTTACACACACTCACTTATACAGGTTTCAATCCACTCTGGATCTCACTGGTAACAACTCTACTACTGCCAGTTATGACTTCGAGAATCCGATCAACTTGGCCGAAGACGAAGGTGAAGATGATTGTGAAGTGCCTGGTGAACTCGCAAGACTGCTACTCCAGGAAGAGAGGGCCATTCAACCGCATGAAGAGCCGGTGGAAACAGTGAACCTGGATATTGAGATAGATAGAAAAGAAGTCAAGATTGGTGCCAATCTAGAGCTCAACGTGAAGCAACGATTGATCCAGATGCTACATGACTACATGGAAATCTTTGCATGGTCTTACGAAGACATTCCTGGTTTGGATGCTGACATTGTAGTTCATCACCTGCCTACCAAGGAAGACTGCCCTCCGGTAAAGCAAAAAGTCTGCCGTATGCGTCCAGAGATGTCCGAAAAGATCAAAGCTGAGGTTATGAAGCAATTCGATGCCGGGTTTCTAGCAGTAACTTCTTACCCTTATTGGGTTGCCAACGTGGTGCCAGTGCCAAAGAAGGACGGTAAAGTCAGAATGTGTGTCGACTACAGGGATTTGAACAGGGCAAGCCCTAAGGATGATTTTCCTCTACCTCACATCGACGTTCTTGTCGACAATACTGCTCAACACAAGGTGTTCTCCTTCATGGATGATTTTTCAGGGTATAATCAGATCAAGATGGCTCCGGAAGATATGGAAAAGACTACCTTTGTGACTCAGTGGGGCACCTTCTGCTACAAGGTCATGTCGTTCGGGTTGAAAAATGCTGGGGCAACCTACCAATGTGCCATGGTTGCTTTATTTCATGATATGATCCATCATGAGATTGAGGTATATGTTGATGACATGATTGCAAGGTCCCAAACTGAGGAGGAACACCTTGACCATCTGCGGAAGCTGTTTGATCGACTGAAGTTGTACAAGCTGAGGTTGAATCCAAACAAATGTACCTTTGGGGTGAGGTCTGGAAAATTGCTGGGTTTCATTGTAAGCGATAAAGGTATTCAGGTGGACCCTGCCAAGGTGAAAGCCATACAAGAGATGCCGACTCCTAAGACAGAGAAAGAAGTCCGAGGCTTTCTGGGACGACTGAATTACATTGCCCGATTCATCTCACATCTAACTGCTACCTGTGAGCCAATCTTCAAATTACTGAAGAAAGATCAAGTAGTACGTTGGAACGATGAATGTCAGGCCGCTTTTGAAAAGATAAAAGAGTATCTCCAAGAGCCACCCATCCTTATGCCACCAGTGGAAGGGAGACCTCTGATACTATACTTGACAGTACTTGACAATTCAATGGGGTGTGTGCTGGGGCAGCATGACGAGTCTGGCCGAAAAGAGCACGCTATTTATTACCTGAGCAAAAAGTTTACCGACTGTGAGTCTCGGTACTCGCTGCTCGAGAAAACTTGTTGCGCTCTGGTCTGGGCTGCTCGCCGACTGAGACAGTATATGTTGACTCACACTACTTTGTTGATTTCAAAGATGGATCCCATCAAGTACATATTTGAAAAGCCTGCTCTGTCTGGAAGAATAGCAAGATGGCAAATGATCTTGACAGAATATGATATCCAGTATACCACTCAAAAAGCAATCAAAGGAAGTGTACTGGCAGATCATTTGGCACACCAACTTGTAGACGATTACCAATCCTTGAACTTTGAATTTCCAGATGAAGATATCATGGTAGTAACTGACTGTGAAGTACCTGGACCGGATGAAGGACCTGAGGAAGGATCCCGATGGTCTATGAATTTTGACGGAGCCTCAAACGCTTTGGGTAATGGCATCGGCGCTGTGATCATATCCCCCAAAGGAACTCATACTCCACTCACCGCCCGGCTGTGTTTCAACTGCACCAACAACATGGCAGAATATGAGGCATGTATCATGGGTCTTCAAGCTGCAATCGACTTAAGGATCAAGTTTCTGAGTGTCTTCGGAGATTCCGCTCTCGTGATCAATCAGATCAAAGGCGAGTGGGATACGAAACACCCAAATCTTATCCCTTACAAGGAGTATGTGTTGACTCTGCTTCCCCACTTTGAAGAGATAACTTTTGAGCACTTCCCAAGAGAGGAGAATCAGTTAGCGGACACACTAGATACGATGTCTTCAATGTTCAAAGTCAAATGGGACAATGAGGCTCCCCGAATCATTATCTGGAAGTTGGACGAACCTGTATACTGTTGCGATCTTGAGGCCGAAAAGGTGACTGAAAAACCCTAGTATCATGAGGTGAAGAGATACTTGGAAGCTCAGGAATACCCTGAAGGTGCATCTGTCAACGACAAGAAGTTCATGAGAAGGTTTGCGGCAAAATTCTTCCTCAGCAACGGCATTCTCTACAAACGGAATCATGACTCAACTCTACTACGTTGTGTGGATAGGGCTGAAGCAGAGAAGATCATGATAGAACTGCATGAAGGTACATTCGAAACACATTCCAGTGGACATACCATGGCAAAGAAAATCCTTCGGGCAGGATATTTCTGGTCCACAATGGAAGCCGACTGTTACCAACATTCTCGAACTTGTCACAAATGCCAGATCTATGCTGACAAGGTGCACATCCCTCCGGTTCCTCTGAACGTCCTGACGGCACCTTGGCCTTTTGCAATGTGGGGCATCGATATGATCAGTGAGATCCGACCAACGACATCCAATGGGCATCGCTTCATCTTGGTAGCGATCGATTACTTCACGAAGTGGGTTGAGGCAGCTTCCTACGCCATGGTAACCAAGAGCATTGTGGCACGGTTCATTCGGCATAATCTGATCTGTCGGTACGGTGTTCCGGAAAGAATCATTACGGACAATGGTACCAATCTTAATAATAAGATGATCACTGAGCTCTGTGAGCAATTCAAGATACAGCACCACAACTCTTCTCCTTACCGGCTGAAGATGAATGGGGCTGTAGAAGCAGATAATAAGAATATCAAGAAAATTGTGCAGAAGATGACAGTGACCTATAAAGATTGGCACGAAATGTTACCGTTTGCTCTTCATGGGTATCGTACCTCAGCAAGGACGTCAACCGGGGCAACACCTTTTTCCTTGGTCTATGGCATGGAGGCAGTCTTGCCAATTGAAGTCCAGATACCCTCTCTCCGGATAATGAAGGATGCAGACTTGAACGAAGATGACTGGATCCAGACTCGACTTGATCAATTAAACCTAATTAACGAAAAGAGACTCACCGCTATCTGTCATGGTCAGACGTATCAAAAACGGATGATCAGGGCATTTAACAAGAAAGTCAGACCACAAGAGTATCAAGTTGGGGATCTGGTAATCAAACGCATCATCCTTCCTCAAAGTGATCCCCGGGGCAAATGGACCTCTACGTACGAAGGGCCATTTGTGGTTAAACATGTGTTCTCAGGAGGAGCCATGATTCTAACCACCATGGATGGTGACGGCCTCCCTCACCCCGCCAATGCAGACATAGTGAAAAGATACTACGCATGAATAAAAGACCCGCTAGGTTGACATACCTAGGCAAAAATAAGGGCTTCCCGGCGAACCAAAAGGGTTCGGGCAAAAATAAGGGATGAAAATGAAAAAAATCTGTACACCCGGCAAGTCAAAAACCTGAAAAGGCGGCTTGGGCAAAAATGGGTATCCCGGTGGACTGAAAACCCGAAGGGGCGGTCCAGGCAAAAGTTAGGGATAAAGCGTAACACTATGTCTCATTGGATCACCTTGCATCCAGAATTCGGCATCAACTATCTGGCTCGGACTTCGGCATCGATCAATCAGCTTCATCTTCAACTAAGCAGCAAAGTGATGAGACGCTTGAAGACATAAAGGCGATAGCAGAGTTGGAACCCAGTGGGAATATTGTGCACATAGCTGTTTTGTTTCCTTTTTCAAAATTGTATAAACTTTATGTTGTTCGGTGGCGTTCTCTTACTAGGACGTCAGCCTCTTGTACAAAAAAAAAACGCCTATTTACAGGCAAATTTCAAAATCAATACAGATTCAGTTTTCCAAACAAATTGCCAATTGTGTTTTCCCTTTTTCTGTTTTGTCTTGCGAAGAACGTCCAATGTTCATTTTTGATATATGCATTTGACATTAAATTGCTAATTCATAAATACTTGCATAACGAAACAAAAGACTAATTACAGGTGACATCAAAGATAGGGGCAATGTAAAGTTGTCTGATGCAGTTTGGTTGCTTTGTCCGTCGAGATACCAAGGTAGATTTAATTGAAGAATGTGATCAAGTTATCTCAACTCCCCACAGAGTAAGACAAGATAGCAACATTCCCCAGCGGAGTATAGACATTCATCAACAAGCATCCCCGACAGTCTTGATCTAAGATTGTTCCCCGGCGGTATATTAGACACTCCAGTAGAATCATTTTCCAGTACAGTCTGAAGGTTTCCCCAGGAAATTTGGAATTCTTATCCCTAGCAGGTCTTGAAGCTTATCCCCAGTAGATTCTGGAAGCTTATCCCCTACAGGGTACAGACGTCTCTCCCAAGCTTTATTCAAAGTTATTCCTCATAAGGGCTTATAACTGGGTTATCCTCAGCTAACTTCCACAGAAGATCGCCCTCGGCAAAGTTCTTCCAATCCCCAGCGGAGTTCATCAAAGTTCCCCAACATAACTTATCAACGCAATCCCCAGCGGAGTTTATTTATTGTCATCCCCAGAGGAGTTTATCTTTGGTATCCCCAGTGGAGTTTATCATTATTATCCCCAACGGAGTCCATCATTGAGATCCTCAGTGAAGCTCTCGTCAAACTTCAGCAAAGTATCTCTTCCACAGAGTAATTCCCCTCAGAGTAATCTCTCCAACAAGTGTATTCCCCAACGGAGTCATCTTCTCCTACCGGTGTATTCTTGCAACCATCCTCCCCAGCGGAAGCGAAGAACTTTACTCTTCAACGTCAGCCCAGGATTTAATTCCTCGGCCGGTCGTCAAGGATTTATTTTCCTAGACGAAGATACATTCATAAACAGTTCTCATTTCATGCATCTTGCTTACATACATGATAAAGTGCATACAACACTATCTCATGTTGAACATCATAACATCATGCATCATGACATTGCATGCAACTGATGTTTTGCCTTTTCAGGAAAAAGACAACTACCTTCAACTGTCACAATTCCAGACTCGATTCCTGTATCTAGCCAGGGCACGTCTGAAGAATTCCAGACTCGATTCCTGTATCTAGCCAGGGCACGTCTGAAGAGTTCGAAGATTCGATTCCTGTATCCAGCCAGGGCATATCTAGCAACTATCATATTTCCATACTCGATTCATGTATCTAGCCAGGGCACGTCTGAAGAGTTTGAAAATTCGATTCCTGTATCCAGCCAGGGCATATCTAGCAACTATCACAATTCCAGATTCGATTCCTGTATCCAGCCAGGGCATATCTGTTGACAACATTTCCAGACTCGATTCCTGTATCTAGCCAGGGCACGTCTGAAGAGTTCGAAGATTCGATTCCTGTATCCAGCCAGGGCATATCTAGCAACTATCACAATTCCAGACTCGATTCCTGTATCTAGCCAGGGCACGTCTGAAGAGTTCGAAGATTCGATTCCTGCATCCATCCGGGGCATATCTGTTGACAACTATTTCCAGACTCGATTCCTGTATCTAGCCAGGGCACGTCTGAAGAGTTCGAAGATTCGATTCCTGTATCCAGGCAGGGCATATCTGTTGACGACTAATTCCAGATTCGATACCTGTATCCAGCCAGGGCACATCTGTGAGCAACCGATTGTAGATTCGATACCTGTATCTAGCCAAGGCGTGTCTGCATGAAGAGATTGAAGATCAAACACCTGTAACAAGCCAGGAAAACATCTGTCTTTCTCAAAATACATGAGTTCTCGCTAAGGAATCTCTTACGCGATCGACACTTCCAAATGGCATCTATAAGCCCATTCCCGATAAGGTTCTGTCACATCTCCAGATGGCTTCTATAAGCCCATCCCTCTATCCACCATCTCTCCAAATGGCATCTATAAGCCCATTCCCGCCATCACATTGCTAATACTCTACTATGCGAGTGCAAATTTCCGGGCACTCTAGTGTCCAATCTCCTTTTACCTTCGAGCCGCGAAAGGCAAACTTGCCAATCTAACTCTTCAGGTTCAAGAAGATTGAACAGGGGCAACTGTTGTACCCCAAAATTTGCCCTCTCCTTCTTCAGGAAATCATCTTGGATTTTCAAGGTCCCTCTGAAACAAATCCAAGTCCTGAGTTATCTTTTTTACCCAAGCAAACCACTTACAAGAGCAAGATGATCACACAAGCTCCAAAGACAACGCTTTTATCTTGAGAAAAATCAAATTCTAAGTACTTGGAACGTTTCTCTAAAAAAATGAGTGTTTAAGAAAAATCAGCGCTTCAGAACTTCTGGACCAATTCCAGATAAGAACGGTCAGAAGTTGCAAGCTTGGCTCAGCGTAGTCAGAAGTTGGCTTTTCAGCAGCTACATCAGCTCAATCAGAAGTTATAAATGTGGTTCAGTATGTAAGCCTCAGACAGAACATGCCCCTTTCAGCAGTTATACAAGCTCAGTCAGAATTTGCTAAAGGAATGCAAGAGAAGCAGGGAAGTCTGAAGGCTCTTTCAGAACATGCTGAAATCAGAAGATGAAAAGGTCAGAAGAGTGGGTGTTACACTGATACAGAATCTCTAAGCCCAGGAGGTCCAGAAGCAAATCCAAGGAACGTATCAGAAAATCAGGAAAATCCCCAAAACTTACTAAGACAACAGGAAGCCAAGGCCAGAGCACGGTTTACACTGTTCTTTTGAAACAGAACTGCTGATTCAACGTTGGTTTCCATTACCAGAATATTGATGTTGATAGGTCTTATCACCATTTAATGCTCATTAATGCTTCCAACCACTCCTGAACATTCACGTGTGGCTTGGAAAACTCCTTTGTGCAGATTCTGGCATGGGTCTACGCGCCACCGCCCACTTAAGAGGTCACTTCTCTCCAATCCACGCCTGCTGCTGCAGCCTAGGCTGAAGGCTATCTGTTATCACAACTTCCCAGGATTTTCTGTCAAAGAACAAATTCAAACTCTGTTGGCGCTTTAATGTTCAAGGCACCCATAAGAACTTGGCCTATAAATAGAGAGTCATTGTCCACTGCAAAAGGCGTTCAAGAAACAGAAAGAATTGCTAAGAGAGAAACAGAAACCCTTAGCAAATTAGCATTCTGAAACTCTGCCAAAATCTCCAGTGTTTCATAACTTTGAAGTTCTTACCTTCAAACTTCATCAAATAACCAATTTTCTTTGTGAACCAAAAACACCCTTCCAAACTTCTGACCCTACGTACACATACACCTTTACCTACCCTTTTCAAAGAGAATCTGTCCAGAACACCACCAGAGCCAAAAGCTAGCTTTCACCCACAAACTTTTCCAACAGCCAGGTAAGCACCTGCTGACCTTCATCATGCTGCTAAGCATCATCAGCTGTACATACTCAAATAAACATAATGTAAATATCATATTGTTGCTGTTTGTATTCTGAGGATTTTCATACCTCAGAACGTTCTGAGCCAGTATAGGACTTGCCTGTGACCTTGTTGGTTCTGACCTCTGAAACATTTTTTACATTTGCTGGATCTGTTCCAAATATGTTTCCTGTTTTGTGGAATAACAACAAAATTGCAGATGTTCTGATTAGTACAGGGAAAAACCAAGTGCTGACTTTGACGTTAGCACATCTGAAGCCTGTTTTGCTGTCAATGATATCAGAACCTCTGAGAGTTATTGCCTTTCCAGCAGAATCAGAACTTCTGGTTTCTCCACTAACAAACTTCTGTCTTACAGCGCAGGGGAGTCAGAACTTCTGATTTCCCCACTAACAGGGTTCTGTTTTGCAGGTGCCAGAGTCAGAAGTTCTGACTCATATAGTTTAACCAAGAGGTTGATCATCTGGCAGCGGATCTGGCACGCTAACACCCCTAGGGTTATATCCACTTGTTGCCTTTCAAAATTGGGCCATATTGCATGTTAGGTCTCTTTGGGCAAAACAAACAATCAAATGATCATAGTCCCTCGATGACGCTTTCGAAAGTTGCCTAAAAAATGATCAAGTCCCTTAAAGAAAAATTGCCCAAAGATACTTGGCACCATTGCAATTATGGTCTAAACGATGACCCGCGCCCGTCCCTCTCACATTCTAACACAAGATTGTCCACCAAATACAATGGTGGAACAAAATTGTTAAAAGGGTTAAAACATAGCAATAATCTTTGAGAAATTTAGGAGTAGACAACCTCTTAGTTACTTGAATCAAACTTGCAAAACAAAACACTTGCCTATTTTCTAAAACCACCCATCACTACACTTTCAAAACAAACTTTCAAAAACATTGAAAACTTTTTCAAAAGACATACACCTTTGTATACATCCCAACATGGATCATTACAAAGGTTGCCACCACATTGGCCTCTTTTCAAAACATTTTTTCAAACCCACACACAACAAAGCACCATTTCAAACAATTGAAAATTAAGGCAAGTTGATCTAAGCAAGTAACTAAGAGCCCATGGATAACCATGGATAGAAAGGGTGTTAATACCTTCCCTTTCTATAATCTACTCCCCGAACCCAAGAAAACATCTCAAAGGTTTTTGCTGTGCTTTTTAAACCTTTCCTTAGGATAAAATAAAAAGTCGGTGGCGACTCTTGCTCAACCGAAACATTTGCGAAAACAAACGCAAAACTCATAGTCAGTTCTCCCACCGTATCACAATGTCATTATGAGAGAGAGACATAACCCTATAAGCCCAGCCCATGCCTTCTTTGTTCTTCAGCAGTGATTTGGGAAGGTGCGAAATAAACCACCTTGCCAATAATGGAGCACAACACATCAAGGTTCCCCGCTTTCGGGCGGTACGAGCATAAAGTTGATGAAGAATGTCACCCAAGAGAGTGGGTACAGGATTATAAGAAATACAGATTTTCACCGCATTCACATAAAAGAAGGAGTCATAATTCGGAAACAATACCAATCCATATATCAGAAGAGCCAGAATATCCTCGAATGCCTTGAAGTCTAGACTATCCCAGAAGTAATTAGCTTTACCAACCAAAAGCTTAGTAATAAAGCCCTTTGCTCCACTTCTAGTATCCCAATTAGCCATTACCTCCTCTTTTGTCAAATGAAGTGCTGCATCAATCTCTTCTGGCCTAAGGATCTTTTCCCAACCAGTAAATGGGGTCTGCTCCAGAATAGAGATACCGAGCAGCTCAGTGAACTCTTCTAGGGTGGGAACCAACTGGTAGTCCTGGAAAGTAAAGCAATGGTTTAGCGGATCATAGAACTGGACTAAGACACTCATCATCTGCTCGTCCAATTTAGAGGTGACCAAACTGAGAAGATAACCATGTCTCATGAGGAAGGAAGTAGTATCAGGCATCTTTGCAACCAAATCTTTAAGAAAGGTGGGAACCTGGACAAAGTTGATCCGGATGGTATTCCTACGCATGGGCATCATGATGACCTATAAAATAGAACAAAGATGAATCCCTCCTGTCTTTGAAATAGGTTAGTCCAATGCAAGATGTATGCAATGTTATGATGTCATGATGTCATGATAGTAAGCACACCACAAGTATCCACAAACAGCAAACATGGTAAAGGCACACAAGTCACACAGAGAGCCCTTAGATTTCAGGCTGGCAAGGAGCTTAAGTACTACCCTCTTTCAGTTCAGTTGGTTTAAACCTGTCCTAAAAATAGTAACCGGGTTCTAGAGGATCTCAATATCACTGACTACCCTCAATTGGTCATAATTCCAGTTTAGCAACCTTTTCTTGCGGCCGGAATCATCGCGAGAGTTTAGTCTCATTGAGTGTAGCATACTGCTACTGTTCTATGGCCAAGTTGGTCAATTTAAAGGTTCTAAGGCCAGTTGGTGCTTAATGACCCCTTAGATGACCCATATTCTCCTCGTTCCAACACAAGGGATATCGGTACAATCTAAAGTGCCACACTAATGTAGCTACTGTTTCAACCGTATCGGTCTATGTCGTACAGTTCCCTCACAGTTTATTGCTACTTACCTAAAGGGTATCCCCCAGATCCGGGTTAGGATCTATAGTAACTCCGATACAAGCCCACAAATATAAAGCATACAAAGCAATCAATTGAAAACACAATGATCTAATCCTAAGGTACACCCCACTTATTAATATTCCCCAACAGAGTCGCCAGTTCTGTGATACGGTGGGAGAGAACTGACTGTTTTTGGAATGCTGGTTCGCGTTTTGCGTTTGTTTTCGCAAAATTTCACGGTAAGCAAGATTCGCCACCATCTTTTATTTTATCCAACAAGGAAAGGAAAAAAGCACAGAAAAATTCCTTTTTCGAGATGTTTCTCGGGTCCGGGGGGTAGATTATAGAAAGGGAAGGTGTTAGCACCCTTTCTATCAATGGTTATCCACGGGCTCTTAGGTACTTGCTCATAGTGTTTTCAAAATTTGCTTTTTCTTTGTGTTTGTGGGTTTGAAAGAAGTTTTTGTAAGTGCGAAAAAGTTTTGTTTTGTTTTGAGAGGAGCAAGTACTTAAGAACCATCTACCTACTCGAAAAGGGAATTAATCTGTGCTAATGTCCTTTAGACAATGTTATCCCACTATTGATGAGTGGATAACATCGTCGTTGGAGTTTAAGGGTCAATTCGATTAAGGGACGTGTGGTCACTAAAGCAATGTTAGGACGCCTTAGCGGTAACCCTAATGTCTTAAATCATTTTTCCGAGGCAACCGTTTCGAGGAAACTATGATCTTTGGACAAGAGGACGACCTCTAAAACTTCTTATACTCAATGACCACGTTCGAAGGCAACCAAGTGAGGTGTACCCTAAGAGTGCGCATGTGCGAGTGTGTTATTTTCAGTTAATTTGTCTTTGTACATGTCATGGGTGAGCTATGTTGATTTTGGGTTTTAAATGATTAATCTTGTCATGCATTCCCTATTATCAAACATCTAACAGTTTATAAGTTGCGGAAATTAAATTGCAGAAATTAAAACTAAACTATTACAAGGCGTCGGGTATTTACATCGCCAAAAGCAACCCTTGAAATTAAAATGCGGAAAGTAAATAAAGCCATAAAATAATATTTAAAGTCCTAATTAAACTATTACATTCCTGGAAACAAATACAATATTGAATCAAATGGATCGCGTGCGAGAAATTAAATTGGATGCGAGTTTTTTAGGGTTTTGACCCCTTTTTGAAAGAAAGTGATTTTTTTGTTATTTTTTTAATTAAAAAGAAATTAAATTAGGTTAATTACTAAATTAATAAACAAATTAATTAATTAATAAAAATGATATTTTTGGATTTTTGAGTATTTAAAGAAATAAAAATAAATCAATCAATGTTAGTAAAACCTAATTATCTAAATTAATTTTAATTATTGCAAAAAATATTAAAAGTTATACCTAATTAAAACTAAATTAATTGAATTAATATTTATTTACAAAAATAAAGTGTTGAATTTAATTTTAATAAATAAAATATATTTTTTTGGTTTTTGATTTTATTAAGAAAAAAGATTAATTGGTTAGTGATTAAATCATAAAAAATAATTAAACAAAATAAAGAAATAAAATAGAAAAAAATAGAGTGAGTTAGAGGTTGGGCCTGATTTTGGGAGGTTGAGATAGCAATTTTGATGGCCCAATATAAGCAGGCATGGTTGACTTCTGGACTTCCATGTGCATTGGTGGACTAGGGCGCATGATGGACATTCATTCTTGACCAACAGATCTGGCCTGGGGCCATCTGGCAGATGATTGGGTGATGGTGCATGGTGAACCACACGCCTGACTTTGCATGGAATAACCTAAATAAAAACAATAATATGCATTTGGGGGACCTGGGATTCGAACCCAGGTCCCATTGGATTTTGAACGTTCGCCTTTCCACTCAACCACTGCACTTCATTTGTTATTATAATGGATAACAATTATTATATGAAAAAAACAATTAATATGCCAGAATTATAAAAAACACGCGCGAGATTTGAACCAACCAACCAGGGGAAGACGCGTCATCGTCTTCCTCGTTCATCCCTTTAATATTTCCTGCGGATTCATATCCGCAGCTGAATCCCTAGGTCAAACCTAAAAGCTATTCTAGGCCACGAAAATCAATTTCAAACACATGGTTGTGCTCGTCTTCTTCCACTGATCATGTCTATATCCATTAATGGCCTCAATTTTTCCTGCAAATAAAACGCCCAAAAACGAATACCAAGAACCCTAGATTCGAGTATGGCACTATAGGTCATATAAACACAATTAAATAATGCAGAAAGTTTAGAAATTACTCAAGGATCATGAATATGTCAATGTTTTGTCAAGAAAATGCCAGAATAAGAGGTTGTGATTTCTAATACAGGGCAGTATTTTGAAGGACTTACAACGCTTTTGAATGTGTATGAAAGCTTGTTAGGGTTGGTTTCGCTTCAGTAGATGTCCAGCAATTGATTCACGTTGAGCTTTGCCTTTGAATTCGCCTCTAGAAGTGATTTCAGTTTCAAGCTTTTTCCAAGTTTTTTCAAGTTTGGTTTTGGTGATTCTGCAGCTTCTAACCCCTAATTCGTGTGCCTTTGTGTTGTATATGTATGCAACATTGGATTAGGTCAACAATTTGGACTTGAATCTTTATGCATTGATGTTTTAGGATTTGATTTGATCCTCCATTGATAAATTTCCAAACTTGTCCAAAATCCAATATTTTTGTACATGAAAAGCTTGATACGGATTTGATCATTGTTAGAACATAGTTTGATTCTACAACCCTCAGTTAGAGTTTTGATGATAACAAAATACAAGATTAAATGAATTATGAGTTTTACATAAGACATAGATGCTAATTAAAATTATGTTGTTTATTTACAGGAAACTCTGATGGAATCAACATCAGAACATCAGTATCAACATCAGCATTAGAAGATCAATACATTTGCTTACGCTGAAGTCTAATGAACAAAATCTGCGCTCAAAACACTCTGACTCTGATCAGGATCTTATCAATGTCATCAGCACTCAGAAGCAATCAGAATAAGCCAAAAGCCAAAGAACGCTCTGATCTTAATCAAGCAGAACATTCTGAAGTGTTAACGTTACTGCATTCAAGGCAGATTAATTACCAACGGCTTTATTCCAAGACAAAGATCTTCTCAATATGGAAAGAACGTAATGAGCATTGAAATGGAATTATTGGCATCAACGTATCTATTCCAAGAAGTATTTAAACAAATCAGTGAGAAGTGAATTGGCTAATGCTCTACAGTACCTTACACGCATATACACGCCAAAAGCAATCATCATCAAGCTCGTTCTCACATTTGCTAAAAGCTCTCAATTGATTATTCTATAGCTCTAGCAATCTAGTATCACCTAAGTTTTATTTTGTGTATTATCACAGTTGTGATATATCGTTTTTCTAGAAAACACTCAACACACATTTGTTCATTTTTCTGTAAAAGAATTTCCTTAAGAAACCGGTCTGTGGTTTAGACTCAAGAAGGCTTTAGCAGTTGTTAAAGCAGATTTGTATTTAGTTGAATATAGTGGATTAAGACCTCGTTGGAGAGAGGCGAAATCACCTTGATGGGTGGACTGGAGTAGTTTGAGATCAAACGAACCAGGATAAAAATAACGAGTTGTCTGCATTTGATTTCTAGTTTTAACAATTCAACCCCCCTTCTTGTGTTTTTCACATCTTCAATTGGCATCAGAGCGCCTGGTTCTGAGTTCATAACACTTAACCGTGTCAGTACAAGATCCAGCATTGAAAAACACTATGGCAGGAACTCATCACAACATCAGCAATGACAACAATGAAGAAAGAGACAGATTCAGTGGAAAGCCTCCGGTCTTTGATGGAGAGAACTTTGATTACTGGAAAGACAGAATTGAAAGCTTCTTTCTAGCCTATGATGCTGATCTGTGGGATATGGTGACAGATGGATACACGCACCCTGTGAATGCAAGTGGTCAGAAGATTGACAGGAAAGCAATGTCTGATCAATAAAAGCGTGATTTCAAGAATCATCATAAGGCCAGAACCATTCTTCTCAGTGCTATCTCTTACTTTGAATATGAAAAGATATCAAACAGAGACATTGCCAAGAACATGTTTGATTCTCTCAGAATGACGCATGAAGGCAACCTTCAAGTGAAATAAACTAAAGCTCTTGCGCTCATTCAGAAGTATGAGGCATTCAAGATGGAAGAAAGTGAATCTATTGAAACAATGTTCTCAAGATTTCAGATTCTGGTTGCTGGTCTCAAAGTTCTGGACAAAGGGTATTCTACTGCTGATCATGTCAAGAAGATCATTAGAAGCTTGCCAAAACAGTGTGTTGTACCCAAAAATTTGCCCTCGCATCTTTCCTCAAGAAATAACAACTTCAGGCGTCTCCTGATTTTTTAAGATTGGCTCAAGAATCGGTCAAACAGACTTTTCTCGTCAGCCAAGCAAAATTAGGGTTTTACTGATTTTCATGGCTCTGGAATGTTTCACACAGTTGGCTTAGGGTTTTGGTTGACTTTGGCTCAACTTTGATCAGGCGAACGTTCTTTGGCATTTAATCAGGAATTAGGGTTTTCGTGCGCGGTTCTTCAGAAAGATTTAATTCTACGGTGCTTTGCAAGTTGTTCCGGGATTTGGTTTGAATACGCATTGTTTGATTTAATCAGTAAAAGAAGGCATTTGGTTTGAATTCACATTTGTTTGTTTGAACTAGTCAAAGGATACATTCAGTTTGGATTTACAGTGTTTGGTAAGAAATCAGTGAAAAGGGAATGCGCCTGATCAGTTGTTTTGATTAACTGTTGCTTTGCTTTGGATGTTGGAAATGCCAGGTTTTACTGATCAAATTGCTAAGGCATTGTTTATTTAAATTATTTATTATTCTGAGATTAAGTGATTGGAATTTATTTTTCAATTGTTTTAATTCAAAGAATTTTAAATAATAAATAAACAATAAAGGAGGAAATAGAATTAATTGGATAATAAAAACTTTTATTTATTTTTAAATTATTCGTACAATTATTGTTTATAATTTATTTACAACAATGATTTTACATTAATTTAAATTTAAATAAAAAAAAAACTATCCTAAACATTTTCTATTCTTCAATTCTTCATCTGCTATCACTCGCTCCAGTGCTCCATTTTAATTATTCATCTGCAAAAGAAAAGAAGAAAAGTCAAATAGCAGATAAGTAAATAAAAGAGACAGATATAAAATTCATCATTAAGGGCCACTGATTGGGATCAGTTAACCCTCTCTGCAAATCACGGGATTTCTCCCGGTTCACAAAGAGGGACGGATTTTATTTGCTAAAGATGAATGCACAAAAGTCAAATTGCACAATTCAAAAATTGTCAAACTGCATAGTTCAATACAAACAGAAAGTCCAAACTGAATCACAACTTTCAAACCATCCAAAGCTGTCAAAGTACAAGTTACTATCCAAAAAGGTACCCAGGCTATCAATAAAGAAGATTTGGAAGGATATCAAAAGATACAAAGTACAAGAAGCTGTCAAGAAGGGACAAATATGCAGAGGAAATTTGTTATGCAAGCAAAGCTATTTCTTTTCATCATTTCCCAAAAATAAAGTGGCCCTTTCAGAACAAAAAGTACAAGCACAAACATAGTTTAATATATTAGCTGTACTGAAGAGAAAGAGAAGAGAGATAGAAGAGCAGGTTTTGCAGGCTTAGGCTTTAGGCTTGAGAGATAGAAAGATATATAAAACAAAACAAAAGACAGTACAGTAAAAAAAAAGGAGGCAAACCAATACAAAAGATACAAAACTGATAAGCCTCCAGGAACCTTGAACCTGTTTTTTTTTAACAAGCATAAGAACCAAAAAGCCTTGAACCTGCATTGACTGAAAACCTCCAGCCAAAAAACCAGTTTCAAACACAAGCCTGTACCTGTGAAGCCTCACAACCTGTTAAACTCAACAGAACCAAAAGGCCTGAACAAACCAAGCATAGTGCCTGTTTTCAAACCTTGAATCCTGTCAACTAAAACCTGCCTGAAAGTCATCAAACCTGAAACACACAAACCTGTACCTGTACCATTCAAACTCCAACACAAAAACTAGTTGCAAAAAGGCCAAGACCTGCATTAGACTTACCAGCCAAAGCCATTAAACCTATCAAGCTCAACCTAAGGCCAAACTGTCCCAAACCAGTCCAACAAGCTAAACCAACACAACCTGTCAAACTCAACATAAGCATAAGCCTAAACAAAACGAGCTCAAACCAAGTCGAAGCCTACAACCAGCAAAACTTCACAGTCCTTAGCCTAACAATAAACCATCAAAGCCATAACCAAGCCTAGAGAACCAGAGGCAACATCAAACACAAAAGCCCACATGAGAACCCTCAGAGGAATACTCATCATTGGGCCATAAACAAACATTCAAGGCAATAATAAAGGAATACTGAGGCAACTCAGAGCAAGGCAGCACTAACAAGTCAAAGAAGCATCAAGGCCACACCAAGCATTCAAAAGGCAACAAGGCGGTTGAAGCTCAAAAAAGCATCAAACCCTCAGAACCCTAGGTTCATCCTTGGGCAAAGAAGATACATAAGCAACATCAAAGGCATCACATTTCAACAAGCAAATCAAAAAGGCAATCAAACAGAAGCAACGAGGCAACAGGGAGAAGAAGAAAAGAAATGATATCAAGTCAAGCTCTCAGAATACATCATTGAACCCTAAAAGATAAAGAGTACTAGGAGTCCTTGCTAAGCTAGCATCATCACGCGTATTCTCCGCCCAAGCCTCCTACGCGTCTCCTCCATCTTCTTCCTCCCCTCTGTCAAGGTAAAACATCTCTCTTCTCATCCCGTCTCATCCTCGTTAAATAAACAAAGTCAAACACTTAATCAAAAAAGCAATAAACAGTTACATATAAGAAGAATAAAAACCCTAACGCGTTGAAAAGAAAAGAACCGTACCTCTGTTTGTCACCATTTGAGTGGGCGTGAAGAGAGGAGAAGAGGTGGAGGTCGCTGGTGGCTGAGGCGAAAGGTTAAGCTAGGCATTCAGAACGATCGGAGAAGATGAAGTAATGAACGAAACCCCAAGACGACGCACGAACCCTAAGCATCCAAAAAAATTGAAAACACAATCAGAACCCTACAACATTTTTGTGTCAAGACTTGGGCCTTGCCCTTTCTGCGCCTAAGCCCAACGAGTTTCCAGTTCACACCCCTTCTTTCTTTGTTCTTTTTATTTTTACTTGGGCCCAAGCCCATTTATTTCTTCCTTTCACTTCCTTTTTTACAAACTAAATTTTGTTTATTTTCTTTTAACTTAACTTTTTTGAAATACACTAGCTTTGTATATAAAAAAGAATACTAATATAATTAAATAAAATACAAAATATGACAATAATACTTTAATATAAAAAATACTTAAAAATACATTTTTTTATATACATAATTTAAATTCTTAACATTTAATTAAAATAGTTTGTACATTAATACAAAATACGCAATATAATAAAAATGTAAAACATTTTTCTTTCTTTTAAACCAAATACTTTCTTTTGTACATAATCAAGCCAAAATACTTTTTTTTAATACACATAATTAAGGATTTTTAACTTTCAATTAAAACATTCTTTCTGTACATATTAAGAATATACAAGATTACATAAGATTAATTAAATAAACATTTAATTTTTCTTTAAGTCAAAACAATACTTGATAATACTCTCTTAAATTCATTTTCCTAACTTGTAAATAAATCTCATACGCACACGTACACTTACACAATACATTTCACATTATACACTTGATACACATACAATTACTATTCTTGTACATTGATTTACATTGTTTACACTTTTATCGCAATTCGATTTGGTTGTAAATTATTGGACACTACGTTCCTAAAGTCTCATCCCCATTTATGAATTTGTACCCCCACTCCCGGATACTATTTGTAATAGCGTAGACTTTAAATTCTTGCAATTTACCGCTTTCAAATTATACCATGTTTAGACCTAGGGTTTGCATGTACATAAAATCAAACGCTAGATAACCTAATACAAGACAAATACATGAAATCAATATACAATCACACTTGCACCCTCTAGGGTAATCCCACATGTTGCCTTCCAAAATGGGCCATGCTTGCACGTCGAGTTTCTTTGGCAAAACGAATTCAAAATGATCATAAGTCCCTCGATGACGCTTTCGAAAGTTGCCTAAATGGAATGATCATAGTCCCTTCAAAGCAAATTGCCAAAGACACTTGGCACCATTGCATTCATGGTCCATACGATGACCCGCGCCCGTCCCGAACAAACTTCCTAAACGCAAGATTGTCACCCAAATTCAATGGTGGAACAAAATTGTTAAAAAGGGTTGAAAACATAGAGAAAACCTTTGAGTACAATAGGGGTAGACAAAACTCTTAGTTACTTGAGATCAACTTGCAAAAACACTTGCCTTCTTTTCAAAAACCACACTTCATACACACTTTCAAACAAACCCTCAAAAACATTTAAAACATCTTTTCGAAAAGATCCACACTTTTGTAAAACACTCAAACACGAGTCGAATACATTGGTTGCCTAAGACAAGGCATCTCTTCAAAAACATTTTTCAAAACACACACACACACCACAATTTCAAGCAATCGAAAATCAAGGCAAGTGATCTAAAAACCAAGTAACTAAGAGCCCATGGATAATCATGGATGAAAATGGTGCTAATACCTTCCCTTTTCATAATCTACCCCCCGGACCCATGAAATATCTCAAAAGGTTTTTGCTGTGCTTTTTTAACCTTTCCTTTAGGATAAAATAAAAAGTCGGTGGCGACTCTTGCTCAACCGAACAAGTGCGAATACAAACGCAAAACTCACAGTCAGTTCTCCCACCGTATCACAGAACTGGCGACTCTGCTGGGGACAACTTAAAAGTGGGGTTACCTTAGGGTTTAGATCACCTTTATTTTCAATTGATTGCTTTGTTTGCTTTTACATTTGTGGGCTTTGTATCGGAGTTTCATAGATTCTAACCCGGATCTGAGGAATACCCTTTTTAGGTAGCATAATCTGTGAGGGACCTGTCCGGCGTATACCGACATGGGTGAAGCAGTGGCTACATTGGTGTGGCGCCTTGGTCTGTACCGATATACCTCGTGTTGAAACGGGGAGAATATGGGTCTTCCAAGGAGTCGTTAAGCACCAACCGACCTTAGAACCCCAAATTGACCCAACTTGGCCATTAGAACAGTAGCAGTATGCTACACTCATTGAGGCTAAACTCTCGCGATGGTTCCGGCTGCAAGAAAAGATAGCGATGTTGGAGTTATGACTGATCGAGGGTAGCCAATGATTTGAGATCCTCTAGAACCCGATTACTTCTGATAGGACAGGTTTTAACCAACGAAACTGAAAGAGGGTAGTGCCTGAACCCCATGCAAGCCTAAACCTAAGGATTTATTTGCTTTGTGTGAATATGTTTGCCTGTATATACATTCGCTTGCTTTTCGCATACATGTACATGACATCATGACATCATACCATAGCATTTTCAATAACCATTTCAAGGATCTCGAGGGTTCTTTTGATGCAGGGTTACGTTGAACCAGACGTCTACCAAGGGGCAAGAGGTTTCTCCTTTAACCAATGCCAACCAAAGATCAAGTGCAACAACTTGAATCAGTGGCTATGACCCACTTGACATGGTGAGCTTGATTCTAGTGGAAAGACATCCACCGATACAAAGCTCTCCAAACAAAGATCAAGTACAACAACTTGAATCAGTGGCTATGACCCACTCGACATGGTGAGCTTGATTCTCGTGGAAAGACATCCACCGATGCAAAGTTCTCCAATCCAAGAGCAAAGTTCAACCTCTAACATTTTCTTGTGTTTACCCCAAGAGATCCTTGAAAGCATGCATCCCCATATCATGCATTGCATTTTGACAGTCTCTCCTTTTTCAGGTTTCCTTACTCTCCTGCTGTTTATTTCAGTAAGAGATGGCTCTAGAAAGGTCTGTCAAAGACATCCAAGACCAGACTGCTCAGCTGCAGGAGATGTTCTTGAACTTGTCTCTGGGGCAAGAAGAGATGAAAGCTCTCCTCACAAAGGGTTTGGAGAATTCCAACAATGCCAGGAGTGATCAGCTTGCGGAGCTGCAGTTTGATCTGACAACCTTGAGGACCCAAGTGATGGGACAGTTGGTGGGCCAGATAGTTCTCATCCAAGACCTATCTCAAAGACAAGAGGAACTCAGAGTTCTTGTCCGCCAACTGCTTCCAAGTAACCAATTGGGGCAAACATCTGAGGTTGAAGAGCAAGTCACCGCTCAGCCTCCATCCACTCAAGAAGACAAGGGGAAGGCTCCTTCGCTTGCTTCAGGGTCACGAGCCTATCAACAACCTCGCCAGCGTCAACGGGGTAATCGGCGTAAGCAAGAAACATCGGGAAGGCAGTTCACGGAGACTGAAATACCATCATTCTTCATACTGAAGCGCCTGTTGGAGGTCAACTTGATCACCCTAAGGGATCCTCCTCAGAAGCTCAATACCTCCTCTCCTAACTATCATCCCGACGCATTTTGTGTTTACCACTCCTACAGCCCGAGACACGACACCAACGACTGTTGGGCCTTGAAGAACAAGATTCAAGATCTGATCGACATTGGGGTGCTGGAATTCATGCCAGACGGCGAGATGAAAATCTTCCGTTAAAGGGTTCTCCGCTTGAAGTGACGAAGCTCAAAGCTGAAAGACTTTTGCTTCTTTTTGAATTTTCAAAGTTGTAATTTCTTTTGCTGTCAAACAATTATCTGTTGATGTTAAACTCTATTTTCATTAATGCATTGCATATGTTTGTCTTGAATTCATCCATTCGTTTCACTACTCTTATGCTTTTCTTTATGATATTTGACTCTTGATAAAAAGCTGTAAGCCTTTAGAGGGAGGATGACGAAACAATACCATGATCTTATACAATATGCTTTTGAACAGACCTTGCTGATGATGTACAGGCATTTCTTTCAATTCCCAAACACTGGAGTTATAAGGAAGATAATCCCTAGTCAACCCCTTCAAGCCAAAGAAGTAGGAGTTTTCTGTTCTAAACAATCAAAACCTTTGATATAAACCTGGGGCAGGGTAGTCTCAGTTAATTCAAGAGAAAATGCGCATTGAAGTCGCAAACTCAAGTTCGTAACACGACGAACGACGAATGACAAGAAAAGCATTCCTTTGGAATCAAAAGACAAGGGTGGTTCCCTATCACATAGACAGTCAATCTCTCAAAAGAGAAAAAGCCCACTGAGCCAAAACCTATAAAGGAGGCTTAAGAAAACTGGGGCATCCCGCTGACTGTAATCTCGAAAATGGGAACATTCAGGAAAAAGTTAGGGATAACAAATCAAAATCAAAATAGTGAGGTCATTACAAAATCCTCCACAACATGAAAAATGTTGAAAAAGAAAAGAGGAGATGATGACTGTCTCCCCAAATTCAACCGGTGAACCATCGCCCAAAAGTCGTTCCAAACTCAAAATAGAGTGTGGCGCACAATTAACTGAGCTTAGGTTGGAGAACATCACGAAGAGCGGGTGGGTACTAATATACTTTAAGCTTTTATCCTTTGTTTCTTAAACCGTGAACCAAGCCACGTTACAACCCTTCAAAAGTCCTAATTGAAGCATGGGTTAATTTGAAAGCATACTGTTACAAAAGGTATCCTGACTCCTGTAAGGCTTTGCTCTAAATCTTGTGTTGAGCTGTCTTATAAAAAGTTTTCTGCTAAAAACGCATTTTTTCAAAACTTCGAGACAAACATAAACTTTGCATTGTTTGAATATCACTGTCTGCATTTGGCTTTTTGATTGACAGCGAAGAATTTCCTACAGCGAATGTTCGGAGGAACGAAAACTCTCTCAGTAAGCAAAATCACTTCAAGAGGATAACACTTCCAACGACAAATCACTTATCAGCAAGGGGCATGACATGTCACCATCCAATTAACTTGGGGCAGTCCAGTCAAGGTCCAACAAATCTTTCAAAATCCAGTTAACCTGGGGCAGTCCAGTCAAGATTTCAAGAAATCTCTCAATATACAGAGTAATCTGATTCAAGACTCCTTCATCACCACTTGGGGCATTCGAATGTCAAAAGTGTTCAACAAATCAACTATCACATTTCCAGACTCGATTCCTGTATCTAGCCAGGGCACGTCTGAAGAGTTTGAGGATTTGATTCCTGTATCTAGCCAGGGCATATCTGTTGACGACTATTTCCAGATTCGATTCCTGTATCCAGCCAGGGCATATCTGTTGACTATCACATTTCCAGACTCGATTCCTGTATCTAGCCAGGGTACGTCTGAAGAGTTCAAAGATTCGATTCCTGTATCTAGCCAGGGCATATCTGTTGACGACTATTTCCAGATTCGATTCCTGTATCCAGCCAGGGCATATCTGTTGACGACTATTTCTAGACTTGATTCCTGTATCTAGCCAGGGCACGTCTGAAGAGTTTGAAGATTCGATTCCTGTATCCAGCCAGGGCATATCTGTTAACTATCACCTTTCCAGACTCGATTCCTGTATCCAGCCAGGGCACGTCTGAAGAGTTCCAGATCAACACCTGTAACAAGCCAGGAAAACATCTGTGAACGACCGATTGTAGACCAACACCTGTAACAAGCCAGGAAATTATCTACATCACCACTTGGGGCATTCGAATGTCAAAAGTGTTCAAAAACCCGATGCAGTTTTACACAAACTCATCATCAGGAAATCCTACACAGATCTCCTCAAAACAGGAAGACCCCAGTAGTTTGGCATACAACCCAAGCTTCTGATTTCCCCAACAAGGGTCCCCAGACTTCTCATTTTCAACAGTTGAAGACTCTTGCCCTCCATAGCAGCAGCCAAGAATTATTCTCCCAGGCAGCAGTCAAGATTCTTTTATCTGCAGCCATCCAGGATTCATTTATCCTCAGCATTAGCTCATCAGCTTACATGCGCATTCATCCCATTCATATCATAAACATTGATGTCACATACATTGCGTCATGCATCATAACATTGCATACAACTAACCCTTTACCTTTTCAGGTAAGATCAGTCGGCAGACAAAAATCATCTTCCAAGTTTACTCAGATGTGACCCAAACACGGTGACATTCTGATACTTCTTCAAATTCCTCCAGATGCAGTTTTACACAAGCTCATCATCAGGAAACCCTACACCGGTTCCTCCTCAATCTCAAGACTTCTGAAAACAGTTTACGGATTCTTCCCAACAACGGATGTTAATCTACCAACTTGTTCAGATGCAGACTTCTGAAAACAGTTTACGGATTCTTCCCAACAACGGATGTTAATCTACCAACTTGTTCAGATGCAATTTTTGAAAACAGTTTACGGACGCTTCCCAACAACGGATGTTGCTCTATTGCTTATTCAACTTCAAGACTTCTGAAAACAGTTCACGGGTTCTCCAGTAACGGATGTTAACCTATCACTTGTTCAGACTCTTCTCAACTTTTGAAAACAGTTTACGGACGCTTCCCAACAACGGATGATGCTCTATTGCTTATTCAATCTCAACTCCTGAAAATAGTTTACGGATTCTCCAAAACGTGGATGTCAATCTATTGCTTGTTCGGACCCCCAATTCAGAAATGTTCCAAAACATGGGTGCCTTTCTGATACTCGTCCACTCACCATTGACATACAGTTCAACATTTCCAAATGGCATCTTTAAGCCTATTTCCAGATGGCATCTATAAGCCCATCCTCCTACCAGCAGTCACCAAATGGCATCTTTAAGCCCATTTCCAGATGGCATCTCTAAGCCCATCCCCCGACAAGATCCTATCGCATCAGATGGCATCTTTAAGCCCATCACCGAATGGCATCTGTAAGCCCATTCACCTCTACCATCACATCGACGAGTGCAAATTTTCTGGGTACTTTAGTGTCCAATCTTCTTTTACCTTCAAGTCGCGAAAGGCAAACTTGCCAATCTAACTCTTCAGGTTCAAGAAGATTAAACAGGGGCAACTGTTGTACCCCAAAATTTGCCCTCGCATCTTTCCTCAAGAAATAACAACTTCAGGCGTCTCCTGATTTTTTCAGATTGGCTCAAGAATCGGTCAAACAGACTTTTCTCGTCAGCCAAGCAAAATTAGGGTTTTACTGATTTTCATGGCTCTGGAATGTTTCACACAGTTGGCTTAGGGTTTGGGTTGACTTTGGCTTAACTTTGATCAGGCGAACGTTCTTTGGCATTTAATCAGGAATTAGGGTTTTCGTGCGCGGTTCTTCAGAAAGATTTAATTCTACGGTGCTTTGCAAGTTGTTCCGGGATTTAGTTTGAATACGCATTGTTTGATTTAATCAGTAAAAGAAGGCATTTGGTTTGAATTCACATTTGTTTGTTTGAACCAGTCAAAGGATACATTCAGTTTGGATTTACAGTGTTTGGTAAGAAATCAGTGAAAAGGGAATGCGCCTGATCAGTTGTTTTGATTAACTGTTGCTTTGCTTTGGATGTTGGAAATGCCAGGTTTTACTGATCAAATTGCTAAGGCATTGTTTATTTAAATTATTTATTATTCTGAGATTAAGTGATTGGAATTTATTTTTCAATTGTTTTAATTCAAAGAATTTTAAATAATAAATAAACAATAAAGGAGGAAATAGAATTAATTGGATAATAAAAACTTTTATTTATTTTTAAATTATTCGTACAATTATTGTTTATAATTTATTTACAACAATGATTTTACATTAATTTAAATTTAAATAAAAAGAAAACTATCCTAAACATTTTCTATTCTTCAATTCTTCATCTGCTATCACTCGCTCCAGTGCTCCATTTTAATTATTCATCTGCAAAAGAAAAGAAGAAAAGTCAAATAGCAGATAAGTAAATAAAAGAGACAGATATAAAATTCATCATTAAGGGCCACTGATTGGGATCAGTTAACCCTCTCTGCAAATCACGGGATTTCTCCCGGTTCACAAAGAGGGACGAATTTTATTTGCTAAAGATGAATGCACAAAAGTCAAATTGCACAATTCAAAAATTGTCAAACTGCATAGTTCAATACAAACAGAAAGTCCAAACTGAATCACAACTTTCAAACCATCCAAAGCTGTCAAAGTACAAGTTACTATCTAAAAAGGTACCCAAGCTGTCAATAAAGAAGATTTGGAAGGATATCAAAAGATACAAAGTACAAGAAGCTGTCAAGAAGGGACAAATATGCAGAGGAAATTTGTTATGCAAGCAAAGCTATTTCTTTTCATCATTTCCCAAAAATAAAGTGGCCCTTTCAGAACAAAAAGTACAAGCACAAACATAGTTTAA
Organism: Vicia faba; assembly: GCA_948472305.1. Classification (NCBI taxonomy): domain Eukaryota; kingdom Viridiplantae; phylum Streptophyta; class Magnoliopsida; order Fabales; family Fabaceae; genus Vicia; species Vicia faba. The sequence goes on along the minus strand of OX451737.1, from coordinate 186,717,335 downwards.
TATATTAGCTGTACTGAAGAGAAAGAGAAGAGAGATAGAAGAGCAGGTTTTGCAGGCTTAGGCTTTAGGCTTGAGAGATAGAAAGATATATAAAACAAAACAAAAGACAGTACAGTAAAAAAAAAGGAGGCAAACCAATACAAAAGATACAAAACTGATAAGCCTCCAGGAACCTTGAACCTGTTTTTTTTTAACAAGCATAAGAACCAAAAAGCCTTGAACCTGCATTGACTGAAAACCTCCAGCCAAAAAACCAGTTTCAAACACAAGCCTGTACCTGTGAAGCCTCACAACCTGTTAAACTCAACAGAACCAAAAGGCCTGAACAAACCAAGCATAGTGCCTGTTTTCAAACCTTGAATCCTGTCAACTAAAACATGCCTGAAAGTCATCAAACCTGAAACACACAAACCTGTACCTGTACCATTCAAACTCCAACACAAAAACCAGTTGCAAAAAGGCCAAGACCTGCATTAGACTTACCAGCCAAAGCCATTAAACCTATCAAGCTCAACCTAAGGCCAAACTGTCCCAAACCAGTCCAACAAGCTAAACCAACACAACCTGTCAAACTCAACATAAGCAGAAGCCTAAACAAAACGAGCTCAAACCAAGTCCAAGCCTACAACCAGCAAAACTTCACAGTCCTTAGCCTAACAATAAACCATCAAAGCCATAACCAAGCCTAAAGAACCAGAGGCAACATCAAACACAAAAGCCCACATGAGAACCCTCAGAGGAATACTCATCATTGGGCCATAAACAAACATTCAAGGCAATAATAAAGGAATACTGAGGCAACTCAGAGCAAGGCAGCACTAACAAGTCAAAGAAGCATCAAGGCCACACCAAGCATTCAAAAGGCAACAAGGCGGTTGAAGCTCAAAAAAGCATCAAACCCTCAGAACCCTAGGTTCATCCTTGGGCAAAGAAGATACATAAGCAACATCAAAGGCATCACATTTCAACAAGCAAATCAAAAAGGCAATCAAACAGAAGCAACGAGGCAACATGGAGAAGAAGAAAAGAAATGATATCAAGTCAAGCTCTCAGAATACATCATTGAACCCTAAAAGATAAAGAGTACCAGGAGTCCTTGCTAAGCTAGCATCATCACGCGTATTCTCCGCCCAAGCCTCCTACGCGTCTCCTCCATCTTCTTCCTCCCCTCTGTCAAGGTAAAACATCTCTCTTCTCATCCCTTCTCATCCTCGTTAAACAAACAAAGTCAAACACTTAATCAAAAAAGCAGTAAACAGTTACATATAAGAAGAATAAAAACCCTAACGCGTTGAAAAGAAAAGAACCGTACCTCTGTTTGTCACCATTTGAGTGGGCGTGAAGAGAGGAGAAGAGGTGGAGGTCGCTGGTGGCTGAGGCGAAATGTTAAGCTAGGCATTCAGAACGATCGGAGAAGATGAAGTAATGAACGAAACCCCAAGACGGCGCACGAACCCTAAGCATCCAAAAAAAATTGAAAACACAATCAGAACCCTACAACATTTTTGTGTCAAGACTTGGGCCTTGCCCTTTCTGCGCCTAAGCCCAACGAGTTTCCAGTTCACACCCCTTCTTTCTTTGTTCTTTTTATTTTTACTTGGGCCCAAGCCCATTTATTTCTTCCTTTCACTTCCTTTTTTACAAACTAAATTTTGTTTATTTTCTTTTAACTTAACTTTTTTGAAATACACTAGCTTTGTATATAAAAAAGAATACTAATATAATTAAATAAAATACAAAATATGACAATAATACTTTAATATAAAAAATACTTAAAAATACATTTTTTTATATACATAATTTAAATTCTTAACATTTAATTAAAATAGTTTGTACATTAATACAAAATACGCAATATAATAAAAATGTAAAACATTTTTCTTTCTTTTAAACCAAATACTTTCTTTTGTACATAATCAAGCCAAAATACTTTTTTTTAATACACATAATTAAGGATTTTTAACTTTCAATTAAAACATTCTTTCTGTACATATTAAGAATATACAAGATTACATAAGATTAATTAAATAAACATTTAATTTTTCTTTAAGTCAAAACAATACTTGATAATACTCTCTTAAATTCATTTTCCTAACTTGTAAATAAATCTCATACGCACACGTGCACTTACACAATACATTTCACATTATACACTTGATACACATACAATTACTATTCTTGTACATTGATTTACATTGTTTACACTTTTATCGCAATTCGATTTGGTTGTAAATTATTGGACACTACGTTCCTAAAGTCTCATCCCCATTTATGAATTTGTACCCCCACTCCTGGATACTATTTGTAATAGCGTAGACTTTAAATTCTTGCAATTTACCGCTTTCAAATTATACCATGTTTAGACCTAGGGTTTGCATGTACATAAAATCAAACGCTAGATAACCTAATACAAGACAAATACATGAAATCAATATACAATCACACTTGCACCCTCTAGGGTAATCCCACATGTTGTCTTCCAAAATGGGCCATGCTTGCACGTCGAGTTTCATTGGCAAAACGAATTCAAAATGATCATAAGTCCCTCGATGACGCTTTCGAAAGTTGCCTAAATGGAATGATCATAGTCCCTTCAAAGCAAATTGCCAAAGACACTTGGCACCATTGCATTCATGGTCCATACGATGACCCGCGCCCGTCCCGAACAAACTTCCTAAACGCAAGATTGTCACCCAAATTCAATGGTAGAACAAAATTGTTAAAAAGGGTTGAAAACATAGAGAAAACCTTTGAGTACAATAGGGGTAGACAAAACTCTTAGTTACTTGAGATCAACTTGCAAAAACACTTGCCTTCTTTTCAAAAACCACACTTCATACACACTTTCAAACAAACCCTCAAAAACATTTAAAACATCTTTTCGAAAAGATCCACACTTTTGTAAAACACTCAAACACGAGTTGAATACATTGGTTGCCTAAGACAAGGCATCTCTTCAAAAACATTTTTCAAAACACACACACACACCACAATTTCAAGCAATCGAAAATCAAGGCAAGTGATCTAAAAACCAAGTAACTAAGAGCCCATGGATAACCATGGATGAAAAGGGTGCTAATACCTTCCCTTTTCATAATCTACCCCCCGGACCCACGAAATATCTCAAAAGGTTTTTGCTGTGCTTTTTTAACCTTTCCTTTAGGATAAAATAAAAAGTCGGTGGCGACTCTTGCTCAACCGAACAAGTGCGAATACAAACGCAAAATTCACAGTCAGTTCTCCCACCGTATCACACAGTGGAGGCCAATGGTCACAGCGCTGAAGCTAGCTAAAGATCTCAACAAAATCACTCTGGAGGAACTTGTCAACTCCCTCAGAAGTCACGAGATAGAGCTAGAAGTTGATGAACCTCAAAAGCAAGGTAAGCCATTAGCTTTAAAATCTAATAGAAAATATGACTCCAAGGTTTTGCAGGCTGTTGAAGAAACCTCTGATGGGTCCTCATCAGAAGAATATGAATTGTCTCTCCTCTTCAGAAGGGTGAACCAACTGTGGAAGCAGAGGCAAAGTAAGTTCAGGAATCCCAGAAGATCTGAGAACCAGAACGAATCCTCCTCCAGATACAGAAGGTCAGAATCATCCTTTGGACACAAAAGATCTTAAGGCTCTTCAGGAAGCAGAAAGCCAAACAACAAAGACATCATCTGCTATGAGTGTAATGAGCAAGGACACTACAAGAGTGAATGCCCAAAGCTTCAGAAGGAAAAGCCCAGAAGAGAGTTTGGCAAGGAAAAGAAGAAAAGTCTCATGGCTACATGGGATGACTCTGACACATTTGAAGCTGACTCAGAATCAGATGATGAGAGAGAAAACATAGCTCTCATGGCGAACATAGCAGAAGACAGTGAAGCTTCTGAATAAGACTCTGAATCAGACACAGAAGAGGTATTTCCTGACTTTGCTATTAATTTTACTAAGGCTGAACTAGCTGAAAGCCTCAATGAGATTCTGGAACGATATTAGCAAATCAGAGTCAAATTCAGAAACCTGAAAAGGGATCTTGCTTCTGACTCTGATAAATCTGAGAGTCTCAAATTGGAGAATTCTGAGTTGAAAAATAAACTTTCAAAATTAGAAAATCTATTACAAAACTCTCAGAAGGAAACAATTCCTGAAACTCCCAGTAGTGCTGATGAGATTATCAAGGAGTATGATCACATCTTTCAGAAGTTTCTTGCTAAAAACATAGATAGAAGCAAAATGGCTTCAATAATCTATGGAGTTAGCAGAAATGGCAGAAAGGGAATAGGATACCAAGGTAAGGTACCTACACCTAAGAAGGCCATGGATTTAGTTATTAAACGAACTCCTCTTAATTCACGCTTTGTATATGGGCACACACACGACATTAAATATACCAGTAGTAATTTTTCTGTCAAACCAAAATTCAACCAGAGTTTTGGTAAAACTAACAAATCAGGACCCAAGGAAATATGGGTACCTAAGGATAAAATAATACATGTTACATATATCTTTAGCAGCAAAGCAGAAACACCATTCATGGTACCTGGACTCTGGCTGCTCACGACACATGACGGGAAGAAGGCATATGTTCCAAAGCCTGGAACTTAAGCCTGGAGGCCACGTAGGATTTGGAGGCAATCAGAGGGGAAAGATCATTGGCTCTGGAACAGTAGGTAATGGAAATCTTCCCTCTATCAGTAATGTTTTATTAGTAGATGGATTAATGCATAACCTGTTATCCATAAGTCAATTAAGTGATAACGGTTATGATATAATCTTTAATCAAAATTCATGTAAAGATGTTAGTCAGAAAGATGGGACTATCCTGTTTAATGGAAAGAGGAGAAACAACATTTACAAAATCGAACTTTCTGAACTGAAAAGTCAGAATGTAAAGTGTCTTCTGTCTGTTAACAACGAGCAATGGATCTGGCACAGAAGATTGGGGCATGTTAGTATGAGAAGAATATCTCAGATTAACAAACTCAATCTGGTCAGAGGACTTCCTAACCTGAAGTTCAATTCAGATGCTCTGTGTGAAGCATGTCAGAAAGGCAAGTTTGCAAAATCTACTTTCAAATCTAAAAACGTTGTTTCTACCTCTAAGCCATTAGAACTTCTGCATATTGACTTATTTGGACCAGTTAAAACTGCTTCAGTCAGTGGCAAGAAGTACGGGTTAGTAATCGTAGATGACTATAGCAGATGGACATGGGTAAAGTTCTTAAGACACAAGGACGAGTCACACTCTGTGTTTGTCACCTTTTGTAACCAAGTTCAGAATGAAAAGGATCTTAGAATCGTCAAAGTCAGAAGTGATCATGGTGGAGAGTTTGAAAACAAAGACTTTGAATCATTTTTTAATGACAAAGGCATTCTGCATGATTTCTCTTGTCCTAGAACTCCCCAACAAAATGGAGTTGTAGAACGAAAAAATAGAACATTGCAAGAAATGGCCAGAACCATGATCAACGAGACTAACGTTGCTAAGATCTTCTGGGCAGAGGCAATAAACACAACGTGCTACATTCAGAATAGAATCTCCATAAGACCTATTCTGGAAAAGACTCCATATGAATTGTGGAAGAACAGAAAGCCCAACATTTCATATTTTCATCCATTTGGATGTACTTGTTTTATTTTAAAAACTAAGAATTATTTGAACAAGTTTGAATCTAAAGCACAGAAGTGTATTATGTTAGGATACTCTGAACGCTCAAGAGGGTACAGAGTATACAATACAGAAACACAGATTATGGAAGAATCAATCAGTGTTTGTTTTGATGACAAGCTTGACTCTCAAAAGTCAAAGCAGAATGAATTACTTGCAGGTATGGAAGTTGAATTCACAAGTACTGAAGACAAGTCATCAGAAGCACTTAACAGAGACACTCCCTCAACATCAGAGATGCACTGCAAGCAATCCAGCATCTTCTGTTGATCAACCTCAGAAAAGACCATCCAGAAGCAGCATGGACCACCCAGAAGAAACTATCTTAGGAAGAAAGGAAGATCCAATCAAAACAAGAGCCAGCTTCAGAAACTCTGAAGAATCCCTCATGGGACTTGTCTCTCTGATTGAACTATCCTCAATTGATGAAGCACTTCTGGACAATGACTGGATTCTAGCAATGCAAGAGGAGCTGAATCAATTCACCAGGAATGACGTATGGGATCTGGTTCCTAAACCAAAAGGATTCAACGTCATTGGAACAAAATGGGTGTTCAGAAACAAGCTGAATGAACAAGGTGAAGTTGTCAGAAACAAGGCACGATTGGTAGCACAAGGTTATAGTCAGTAAGAGGGGATATACTATACAGAAACCGTTGCTCCAGTCGCCAGGTTAGAATCTATCAGACTTTTAATTTCTTTTGTTGTTAATAAAGGCATCACTCTGTATCAGATGGATGTCAAAAGTGCATTCTTAAATGGCTATATACAAGAAGAGGTATATGTGCACCAACCCCCTGGTTTTGAAAGTTCAAAAAAATCCAGAATATGTTTTCAAACTGAAGAAGTCACTGTATGGTCTGAAACAAGCTCCCAGAGCTTGGTATGAAAGACTAAGTAACTTCCTGTTAGAAAAGGAATTCACCAGAGGGAAGGTGGACACAACCTTATTCTGTAAGACAATTAAGAATGACATTTTAGTCTGTCAGATTTATGTTGATGATATTATATTTGGATCTACTAAACCTTCTTTGGGAAGAGAATTTGCTAAGTGTATGCAGTCAGAATTTGAGATGAGCCTGATGGGGGAACTTAAATTCTTTCTAGGAATCCAGATCAATCAAACCCCAGAAGGAACTTACATTCATCAGAGCAAATATGTCAGAGAACTTCTGAAGAAATTTGATCTCTCAGAATGTAAGCCATCAAAGATTCCAATGCATCCCACGTGCATTATGGAAAAAGAAGAGGTAAGTAAAAAGGTAGAACAGAAAGTCTACAGAGGTATGATTGGTTCTCTTCTTTATCTTACAGCTTCAAGGCCTGATATTTTATTCAGTGTATGCATTTGTTCAAGATTCCAATCAGATCCTAGAGAATCTCACTTAACAGCTGTTAAGCGAATTTTCAAGTATCTGAAAGGTACTACTAACCTGGGTTTGTTTTATAGAAAATCTGGTGATTACAACTTACTAGGTTACTGTGATGCTGACTTTGCTGGAGACAGAGTTGAACGAAAAAGCACTTCTGGAAGCTGCCAGTTTCTGGGAGAAAATTTGATCTCTTGGTCCAGCAAAAGACAATCCACCATTGCTCTATCAACAACAGAAGCTGAATACATAGCAGCAGCTGGATGCAGCACACAAATGCTCTAGATGAAAAGTCAACTTGAGGACTTCCAGATTTATGAGAGTAACATTCCTATACTCTGTGATAATACTTCTGCCATTTGCTTAAGTAGAAATCCAATTTTGCATTCTAGGGCTAAGCATATAGAAATAAAACATCATTTTATTAGGGACTATATTCAGAAAGGCATTTTAAACTTAAAATTTATTGATATAGACCATCAATGGGCTGATATCTTTACAAAACCACTTTCTGAAGATAGGTTCAACTTCATTCTGAAACATCTCAGCATGAAGCTCTGTCCAGAATAAAACCGTTTTAATTTTCTATATATTAACCTTCAGAATCATGTTTATTACTCTGTAAACTTCTGATCAATCCTCTTTCAGATTTTTAGAAATACAGATTGTATCAGATCTATCCATGAAGCTCTGAGCTCTTCAGTTCAAGGATAGAAGTGATGTTCACTCAAAGCAAACAAGTGTCATCCAGTCATCAGCTGGTTCCTGAGGCTGAACACTTGTTCACGCTTCTGAAAAGGCAAAGCGCTGATTGGTTGCATTGAGACACACGTCACTGGTAACCGTTTAAGTATCTTTCTTAAATCCCCTAAAATCAACAATCATTAAATGCAATTAATCATGCTTTATTTCTCTCTCTTAAGCGTTTATGTTTTCAAAAACTTTTTCAAAATCTATTTAAACACCATTAACACACATTCACAACGTTTACCCTTACTTTCATTTTCAATCATTTTCTCTGATATCTGTGTTTGTGTTCTTACTGCTTAAGAAAACCCTTTCAATTTTTTCTCTCAAAACCTCGTGTGAACAATGGCGTCTTCCAGCAATATCTCTTCAGGTTCCCAAAAAGATGCATCAGCTGAGCAATATGAGGTTCCTCTCAGAATGCTACTTACTCCAGTCAAGAACCTGGAAGTTCTGTAAGAGATTATTGTGGATTTCAACAGCTTGAAGGAAAATGGTTTTGATTTATCAGAAGAGATTCAAGCTCAAGGATGGGAGAGATACTTTGACAGGTTGGTGGGTCCAACTTTTCCCATCTTGGTTAAGGAATTATGGATTCATGCCTCTTCCTCAAATCACCAAGTCCTCTCTTATATAATGGGGAAGAAAATTGTGATAACTGAAGATTTGATTGCTCGTCTGATTGGCTACAATGGTGGTGGCATTCGTTGTATAGACATGGCAGAAAGGTGCTCAGATGTTGCTGTTATAGCAAGGCGGATTTTCACGCTGGGGCTTCCCTCCAGCAAGATAAGGGATCTGAAAGATAAGCACAAAATTTGGGCAAAGATTATTCTGGGTTGTTTCAATCACAGGAAGCCTACAAGCTCTCCTGATTACATAAACATAGATCAGAAGTTTCTGATCTATTTTATTAATCAGAAGGTAAAGATTAATCTAGCTCATCTTCTGTTCAACCATCTGAGAACCAGCGTCAAGGAGACTAGAGAAGAAGAACGCACTAAAAGGGACTGGATACCCTTGGGCAAATTGATATCAGATATTCTGACTGAGAATAGGCTGATTGAGCACTTGACAGAAGCACAAGAGATCAGCACCTTGGAAACCATCTATTGGCAAGCAGCTGAATGCCAAGAATCTCAAGAAAATGAAGCTGATAGAGAACATTAAGAAGGAGCCTAGCGTTACTCCTTTTGCTGAAATCTCCAGCAGAAGAATTCCTCTGGACGAATTCCCCATGTTCTCAGAGATTGACTCCAAGCCTCAAATAGTTCTGAGATACTTGGATGCGTGCAAAGCTGATGGTACAACACCCAATCTTAACATTCAAGATCTTCAGCAGAAGGCACCAGAGGTTGCTCTGAAGAAGACGAAGAAGAGAAAAGCTGCTCCAGAAGGATCATCACAACAGACTCCAAAGAAAAGAGGTAATCATGTTTCTGTATCTGTTTTAGATTCAACTGCTGGTTCCACATTCATTCCCATTCCAACTCCAATTCTATCTGATATCCCAACACCCCAAACCTTTGAAGATTTTGAAGATTTTGACCCTTCTGAGTCATTAACCCTCAGAAGATCCCGCTCCAAACCACTAAATCTAATCACCACAACCATACCAGAACCAAAACTTGCACAAGTCCTGTCTGACATAGAACAACACTCTTCCGCTCCTGAAACAAATAATCCAAACTCTGAAATTCCCATTTCTCCACAACCTGACATTCCACTTTCACCAATACCAGAAAATCCACTTTCACCCATTCCAGAAACCCCACTCTCTCCTATACCAGAACAAGAAATTCCACAACCATCCTCTCCCCAACCAGAAAATAATCCACCATCTCCTCCACATGTACAAACTCCACAACCTGAGACACAAAACTCTGAGGCTCAAACCTGAGTCTCCTGAACCACAACCCTTGGCCATTCAATTGCCTTGTGGTACAACTGTTAACATACCTCAACTACCATCCTCACCAGAAACAACTCCTCCAAACACCCCACATAGTCCAATCGTTATTTCTGATTCTCCTTCTCCCTCACCCAAGAAAAATACAGAAAACCACAACAAGACAGTCATTGATCTAACAATCCTTGAACGCCTTGCTGCAATAAACCAGAAAACTGCTATTACCAAACCGAAACAACCAGATGTTGGTTCCAGCATTTTGAAGTTTGAATCAGATATACAGAAATGGATATCTTCTTTGAAACAAGCAACTCTGGAAGTTATTGATCCTGCTGTATCAGATCATCTCTGGACTCAATTCAGAAGATGGGTATGCGCTGGAACTTTCAAGCTACAAGACCAGAGCTATGGACAGGTTCAGCAGAACTTTAGCAATCTGCTGAAGGAAATGGAAGGTCCAGTTCTGAGCAAGCTGCTGAAGCAAGAAGTTCTGCATCTGGACAATGAGCCTTGGTCTGAAAAGCGTCCAGCATCTCAAGTTCAAGCTGCAGAAGAACAGGTTATTCAGGCTGAAGACTTGGGTCAAGCAGAAGAAGCTACAGCAAGCTCTGATAAGCAGACTATATCTGAAGATCCTCAATCTTCCTCTGTTGATAGGCAGACTCTGGAGGATCTGAAGAGATCACATATGCTGATGAATGAACAGATGGACAAGCAGGATATCAAGATTGAATCCATTGCAAACATGGTAGCAAAGCAAACAGAAACCAGCGAACAAATCAAGAGCATGTTGAAAGCGCTGTTCACACGACTTCCTTCCTCTTCTTAGATTTGTTTTTTTTGTTTGTTTTCCTTGTTCTGTTTACATGTTTGTCCTGTAATATTTCTACTTGTTCTAAACTCTCATTGCTTCTGTTTTAATACAAACGTGTTTTGCTCTAATCCTTTTTAACTCTGATTATATATGCTTTTTGATAGCTGACAAAAAGGGGGAGAAAGAATGATATTTTTCAATAACGGTTTACTGAGACAAAAGTCTCAAACATTCTAACATTCTTTTATATTTAAAGTTATTTGTTCTGAAAAGCTTACAGGTACAAGAATCTAAAGAACTCTGATAAAGCAAAATTCTGATGCTTAAAGAAAGGTTCAATAAAGTTCTGATACTCAAGGAATCAAAAGGAAATAATCAATTCAGGGGGAGTTTTTCTCATCTTTACTCTGATACTTTTTATTTCTTATCCTCTCAGCTCTGATAACTTTTTCTCATTATCTAATTAGACCTGATACTGTTTCCTCTCTATTCTTAAACTCTGATACTTTCATCACTTTATTTTAATTGAAAAATCCAGTTTTTGTCATCATCAAAAAGGGGGAGATTATTAGAACATAGTTTGATTCTACAACCCTCAGTTAGAGTTTTGATGATAAAAAAATACAAGATTAAATGAATTATAAGTTTTACATAATACATAGATGCTACTTAAAATTATGTTGTTTATTTACAGGAAACTCTGATGGAATCAGCATCAAAACATCAGTATCAACATCAGCATCATAAGATCAATACATTTGCTTACGCTGAAGTCTGATGAACAGAATCTGCGCTCAAAACACTCTGACTCTGATCAGGATCTTATCAATGTCATCAGCACTCAGAAGCAATCAGAATAAGCCAAAAGCCAAAGAACGCTCTGATCTTAATCAAGCAGAACATTCTGAAGTGTTAACGTTACTGCATTCAAGGCAGATTAATTACCAACGGCTTTATTCCAAGACAAAGTCTTCTCAATATGGAAAGAACGTAATGAGCATTGAAATGGAATTATTGGCATCAACGTATCTATTCCAAGAAGTATTTAAACAAATCAGTGAGAAGTGAATTGGCTAATGCTCTACAGTACCTTACACGCATATACACGCCAAAAGCAATCATCATCAAGCTCGTTCTCACATTTGCTAAAAGCTCTCAATTGATTATTCTATAGCTCTAGCAATCTAGTATCACCTAAGTTTTATTTTGTGTATTATCACAGTTGTGATATATCGTTTTTCTAGAAAACACGCAACACACATTTGTTCATTTTTCTATAAAAGAATTTCCTTGAGAAACCGGTCTGTGGTTTAGACTCAACAAGGCTTTAGCAGTTGTTAAAGCAGATTTGTATTCAGTTGAATATAGTGGATTAAGACCTCGTTAGAGAGAGGCGAAATCACCTTGACGGGTGGACTGGAGTAGTTTGAGATCAAACGAACCAGGATAAAAATAACGAGTTGTCTGCATTTGATTTCTAGTTTTAACAATTCAACCCCCCTTCTTGTGTTTTTCACATCTTCAAGCATGTCCATGATGATAATTAAGACCTATAACAATCAAAAAGATCCTAAGTCTTCAATATTTGGATTTTATTTGATTTAAATTGATTTAAAATGAATTAATTCAATAAAAAATCAAATAAAATAGAAAAATTAATAAATGGACACAAGGCTGAAGCTAGGAAACGTGTGTAGTGTGACAAGATCAAATCAAGTGGAAAAGAATGGGCCCATTTGACAAAATTTGAAGTTTTGGGGATAGTTGATTTTTGGCAATTTTGCAAAAATGTCCAACTTCAACAATGCATAACTTCTTCAATTTTGAACTTTTGGACGTGTTCTTTGACTTTTTAGAAATCTTGAGATGTCCTCTAACCAACCCGTTTGGTCTCATTGCATTTTGAAGTTCCATGCTCAAGTTATAAGCTTTGGCAAAAAAGGTGTTTTTGTTGACTTTCAAAAATGACCTATAATGTCCAAATTTGTAACTTCTTGTGAGTGCCTTTATTGATCTTTGGGTATGAAGATTGATTGTAGGAAATTGCATCCTCTTCAAAATGAGCTTTGTATGGGTCATTTCTCATAAAGTATGAGAAGGTTATGCTTGGTCAAAGTTGAGTTGACTTTTCCTACAAAACCCTAATTTAGCAACTTTTGAGTCTTGATGAATTTTGAGCAATCCTTGATGAATCATGATAAACCCTTGATAAAATGATGAAATATCCTTCCAAATGAGAATGTTGACAAAAAATCTTGAAGTTTGACTGTATTTGGGTCACAGTTGACTTTTGCCCTAGCACAATCGATTTTTGGACCTCTTGAGCAATTGAATGACCAAACTTCCTCTGCAAGGCTTGAAATTTGACATGGATGAACTTGAGAACATATTAGGACATTGGGGAGCACTTGAGGTCATTTGGATGTAAGGACCTTGATGCAACACAAAACCCTAATTTGAGATTGACTGCCTTAGGATATGACTTGACTGTCCAACTCTTGAGCAATCTTGAGCAACTTGGAGATTACTCTTGACATGTCTTGGGAAATATGAGAGGGAAAATTTTGGGGTACAACACACACCTTGGCATAACAGTGACTTAGAGCGCGCGTTTTAACCACTAGGGTGGTGATACATCCATTGTTATAACTGAAACAAATTGAATATAAAATAAAACAACATTTCATGACTAGAGAGGCGCCGAAGGCCTCTAAGTCAAGGCCTGTAGATTCAATGGAACGGTTAGTTTGGGCTGAATCGCGCTGGTTTAGGATATATATATATATATATATATATATATATATATATATATATATATATATATATATATATATATATATATATATATATATATATATATAATATCATGGATTGGTATGGTTATAGTGATGCGCAATTTCGGTAGCATGGAGGTCATGCGATTGACTTTTCATGCATATTGAGACCTTATGGACACGTTAATATGGTTAGTATGCAATGAAACATGAAGGAAATAAAGATATGAATTTTTCAAAAAAAATATGAAACAAAGATGTATGTGTGCGGACTTTGTGAGCTTTGGATCATCAGGTTTGATCCATTCTTACTTTGTAGGGTTGCTAGAAGTGAATGAACAGGTTTGTTTGCTTTGGAAATGGTTGAAAATAGGGTTCTAAGGTTGCCCTAGTTTTAAGTGATTTTGGACAAATTTATTTGAAAGGTATTTCATGGTCGTTTGATGTCTGAATTGCTGAGGATATATAGCTTGAAATTAGGTCAAATAAAACATGTGCCTGGACTTGTGTAAGAAGCCTTGGTCTTATCTTATTTATTTTGAATTTAAAATTGATAAAAATCAAGATAAATAAAATAAAGAGGTCAAGGGGTGCATGAAGTAATTCATAGGTTCATTATAAGTTGCACAACATGTTTGGACCTTAAAACATCAGCCCGCTAGCCTACAAATCCAAGTTTGGTCACTTTAGGTTTCATGCATTTGCTCAAAATTTCCCAACTTTCACTAGTCATAACTCTATCAATTTTCATTATTTTAAGGTGATCTTGGACTTTTTGGAAAGCTCAAGATGTCCTTTAAAATATTAATTTTGATCATTTTTTCATTTGAAGAATTTACCTTGATGTAAGTTGCCTTGACAAAAAGTGTGTTTTTGTTGACTTTTGAAATAACCTATAATGTATTGGCCCATGTCTCTTAAATGAAGCATTTTTTGGTCTTGAGCTTAGAGAGACAAAGTTGTATATAATTTAATTTCCTTCAAAATGAGCTTTGGTTGAGGAAAATTTGATGAAGCATGTGAAAGTTATGCTTGGTCAAAGTTCAGTTGACTTCTCCTTAAGAAAATCCTAATTTGGCTACTTTTGACTTTTGATGGTTTGAAAGTTTTCTTGATGAATCATGATCAACCCTTGATAAAATGATGAATATGACTTGAAAATATTGATTTTGACCAAAAATCTTGAAGTTTGACTATATGTTGACCACATTTGACTTTTTGTCCAATATAGTTAATTTTCAGTCATTTGAGCAACTGACTGAGCAAACTTGTGATGCAAGGAATGAAACTTGGCATGACCATTCTTGGAGACATACAAGAAAATATAAAATCCACTTGAGGAATTAAAAACCAAATCTTCCTTGAGAAAAGTGAAACCCTAGTTGTAAGTCCATTGCTTGGGAGGATAATTTGTCTGATCAATTCTTGAGCAACCTTGAGCATTTGAGAACCCTAGAAGAATGTCTTGAGATGAATGGGAGGGAAAATTTTGGGGTATAACACATGCATTCATGGTGAGGGATTATTCCCTTTTGATGGCCTGTATTGGCGTTATGATGAGGGCTTATGCCATGTTGCTACCCTATTCGACATAATGGTGAGAGTTTATGCCCTGTTGGAACCACATGCATTGAGTCAGTGAGTTTGTTTTGTTGCATCGCATTATAATTATTATGTTATTGAAATGTGCGAATGATATGTGTGTTATACCATAATGATTACTTGTGTTGTTGAATTGTATGATTGTTGTAATATGATGTGAAGGCACGAGATGAAGAATGTATGACTATGCGTAATAAATTGCTATCTGCTTATTATTATGCTTTCTTTTATATAGTTATGATATCTCACCCCTTCTATGTGAATGTTACCTCTATGTGGGTAACATGCAGGTGATCCAAAGTAAAGGAAGTTACTCGTCATTTATTTCGAGTCGGCATCATGCTCTAACACGTAACATTAGGGAGGATGAACACTATCTTTATTTGGTTGATTTTATTTAATTGTCGGAGTCTTAAGAACTCCTTGATATTTGAGTAAACATTGGTTTGTTTTTCGGATGAGTTTATTTACATTCTAAATTATGAACCCTTTCCGCCAAGGGTGCTTTTATAGCTCAGCGAGCAGGGGCATGCGCCCGGGCTCAACCCCTACATTCTTTGTATTCCCCCTAACCTAAAGCATATTTTTAGACAAAACTAGGGGCAAAATTAGTAAAAACATGGGCAAAATTAGTAAAATCAGAGGCAAAATTAACACACTTTATGACTATTTATATATTATGTCACATGTAACTTGCAGTTAAATTTTTTGCCAAGGCTGCCTAAAATTCCTAGCTTCGCCACTACTTTCTGTTGCTTAATGAAATTTAAAGGTGAACACTATGTTGCGTTGCGTTGGTTCATCTATGGTGGTGTTATGTATCATTTATATATTACGGCCAGCCGTGCATGTTTTTGAAGGATGTGCCATCCTGATTATGATTGATATTTTAAATTACACTGATTTAATTATAATGACGTGGGGTTAAATTAGGGTGTTACATTGTTCCTACCGACACTCCATAGCTACGTCCACCATCACTTCTCTGTTGAACGATACGCCATAGAAAATTCATGATAATTTGTTGCAAGCATCACCGACACCTCTCTGGTGACCAGTTTCAAAGGCCTCTAACTATTAGCAAGAAAAAATAGGATGAAGAAAGAAAAAAAGAAAACCCTGTAAAACATAACGGCAATAACATAACAGGTAACACTTGAGAAAACATAGCAGCACAAACGTAACCAATCAACTTTAGTTGCGATCAAAATTAATAGGCTGGGCTCGGTGTTACATAGGCAGAAGTAGTAAGGTTTGAAAACCATGGAAACCGAAGGAGGTGCAAGAGCGTGAGATGAGGAAGGATGTGAGACATTTTCTTTAGATAATATAGAAGACAATACATGTGTCACAATCAGATGCACACAATTAATCAAAGGGATACAATTGGCCCAAAGTCATGTGACTTTCCCGTTTCAAAATCACTAGATCCTTTCCCGATTATGTAACACCCTCTAAAACCCCATGGAATATTACATCATAAATCAGAGTTAATATAACATGAATCTCAAAAGCAAGTGTGTCACGCATACTCCATACATAAAAACTCATATCATGCTCAATAACACTAAATTAAATTCATGCTTTTCATATCACTTTCACATAAGCATGTAGCAGCGAAATCACTTTCACTAAAATGAATATAATATTCAGGTCTCCAAAATAAAATTTCATCTATTTAATCAACTTAATCTTACATGCCACTTCACTACATAATTCAAATAATGATGATAAAATAATATAGAGTATAAAATTTATCTCTTAAAACATGAATCCAAACGTTTCCCCGGTGTTACATGACCAGAGCATGACTCAACCTGTGAGATATTGAATCGAACTCTATTGGATCGAAGAGTAGCTTCTGTTTTGACATGATTTATGCATGTCGTTGAAGTATGTTCACATACTGGTGTCGAAGACCTATATACTGTAGTCGAAGTGTGTTATAGTATGTGGGTTTCAAAATTCTAGGGTTGTTAGTATTTCGAATTAGGCCTGTTTGTTATGCTCAATTGTTTAAGTTAGCTTGTACCCTAAGTTAGCTTGTAATGGGTATTTTTGAAAAATCTATTTAGTTTAGTATGTTAGGTTTATTATAAATAGCATACTAGTCTCTCATCATTACATACAACAAATCCTAATTTAAGGTGACACAGTTATTTGTTATTCTTGAGTACTTGTAATCTTGTTTGAAGAGAAAGCAAAGAATATTAGTTAATAACCAATTCCTTGTGTTCTTCTTATTTTCCATCTTTTCTACCACTGATTGTTTCTTGATCATAAAGAAACAGTTTATACTTTGTTTTAAATGGACGTTTTTTCATAATAAATTGGTGCGGTGAGCGTGGAGAAGTCCAAGTGCTGAAGGTTTTGACATATCACAATGTTGTTGATATGATCACCAAGACATTGCCAAGTTGCAAGTTTTTCCACTGTATGCAGTTGATAAAGTTGCACGAAGAAAGCTAGTCTTTGATATTAGAGTTTGTTCTAAGATGGAGATTTGTGAGATATTTAATTGAACTCTATTGTGTCAAAGATTAGCTTCTGGTTTGACGGGATTTATGCATGTCGTTGAAGTATGTTCACATGCTGGTATCAAAGACCTACATACTGTAGTCGAAGTGTGTTCTAGTATGTGGGTGTAGAAATGCTAGGGTTGTTAGTATTTCGAATTGGGCATACTTATTATGTTCAATTGTTTAAGTTAGCTTGTAATGGGTATTTGTGAAAAATCCCATTAGTTTAGTTTGTTAGATTTATTATAAATAGCATACCAGTATCTCATCATTGCATACAACTAATTTTAATTTAGGATGAGAGGGTTATTTGTTATTCTTGTGTACTTGTAATATTGTTTGAAGAGAAAGTAAAGAATAACAGTTAATAACCAATTCCTTACGCTCTTCTTGTTTTTCCATCTTTTCTACCCTTGATCGTTTCTTGATCATAAAGAAACAGTTTATACTTTGTTTTAAAGGTATCATTTTTCATAACAAATTGGTGCGATGAGCATGGAGAAGTCCAAGTGCTGAAGGTTTCGACAAATCATAATGTTGTTGATATGATCACCAAGGCATTTACCAGTTGCAAGTTTTTCCTCTCTATGCAGTTGATAAAGTTGCATGAAGAAAGCTAGTTTATTCTTTGATATTAGAGTTTGTTCCAAGGTGGAGATTTGTGAGATATTGGATCTAACTCTATTGGGTCGAAGAGTAACTTTTTGTTTGACAGGATTTATGCTTGCCATTAAAGCATGTTCACATACTGGTGTCGAAGACCTACATACTGTAGTCGGAGTGTTTCCTAGTATAGGGGTGTCGAAATTCTAGGGTTGTTAGTATTTCAAATTGGGCCTGTTTGTTATGTCCAATTGTTTAAGTTAGCTTGTAATGGATATTTGTGAAAAGCCCATTAGTTTAGTATGTTAGGTTTATTATAAATAGCATACTAGTCTCTCACCAATGCATACAGCAAATCCTAATTTAGAGTGAGAGAGTTATTTGTTATTCTTGTGTACTTGTAATCTTGTTTGAAAAGAAAGTAAAGAATAGCAGTTAATAACCAATTCCTTGCGTTCTTCTTATTTTTCCATCTTTTCTACCCTTGATTTTTTCTTGATCATAAAGAAAAAATTTATACTTTGTTTTAAAGGTATCATTTTTCATAACAAATTGGTGCGGTGAGCATGGAGAAGTCCAAGTGCTAAAGGTTTTGACTGATCATAATATTGTTGATATGATCACCAAGACATTGCCCAGTTGCAAGTTTTTCCACTGTATGCAGTTGATAAAGCTGCATGAAAAAAGCTAGTTTGTTCTTCGGTATTAGAGTTTGTTCCAAGGTAGAGATTTGTGAGATATTGGACCGAACTCTACTGGGTCGAAGAGTAGCTTCTGGTTCGATAGGATTTACGCATGTCGTCGAAGTATGTTTGCATGCTGCTGTCGAAGACCTACATATTATAGTCGAAGTATGTTCTAGTATGTGAGTGTCAAAATTCTAGGGTTGTTAGTATTTTGAATTGAACATGTTTGTTATGTCCAATTATTTAAGTTAGCTTGTACTCTAAGTTAGTTTGTAATAGATATTTGTGAAAAATCTCATTAGTTTAGTATGTTTAGTTTATTATAAATAGCATATTATTCTCTCATCATTGCATACAACAAATCCTAATTTAGGGCGAGAAGGTTATTTGTTGTTCTTGTGTACTTGTAATCTTGTTTGAAGAGAAAGTAAAAAATAGCAGTTAATAACCAATGCCTCTTGACAACAAATGATGCATGTGCAATTACAACAACCATATGCAATTAAGATCATTCTATAATCTTAACATGCATGCATATCTTCAAGAATTCATCACACTTGAACTACCACACATTTGCACATACATACACATACTCACAAATTATTCACATACAATTCATATTCATAGTTTAGCCACACCGAACATCTTCACAACACATAGCAAGTAATACACAAAGTATCATTACAATGCAACATCAAATCACAAAACACACATGACACATATAAATCAAGTTTCATGTCATTAAAAAATAGCCTTCAGAACCATCCAAACATGTTATCAACTCATCATGTTATAATCAATAACAATAACGCAACATCATAACATTACAACAACACAACATACAAATACATGTCATTTTGCACAACCACGTAGTAATTAAATCACCTATTGATAATAAGACCATTTTCATTGAAAATAATATCGCGCTAGCTTTCTAAGCTTCGAACGGAGACTCAAATGGAGCTACGGTTCAAAAGTTATGAATTTTCTAAGTTTTTACAAAAACAATCAGTTTTTTGGTGATGTAAAATCTCACCGTTACCTTAATTTTGATGAACTCTTGAATTTTTTCCTTAGGGTTCCTCTTCTTCTCTTTTTCCCTTTTCCCTTTGTCTCTAGGTTTGTCTCTTTTTCCTCTTTTCTCTTTACTAACCTTATGTTCTCTTTTTATCAAACCATTAATAAAATAATGTTATTGTCATAACCAACTAATGGACTTACTATCACATCCCTCACAATTCTTCACATTCCAACATACTAGACTCAATTACTATATTCCACTATTTCTCTATAATTCTCACTAATTAATTAAATATCCACTAACTTCATTAGTTAGACACAACGATTTCTAACACCGACACCGACCATACACGTGACATAGGATAATTTAATTTAAATCATTTACTCAAAAACTCAAACAAATAATTAATTAATAAAAATTGGAGTGTTACAAATCTCCGCCACTTAAAAGATTTCTGCCCTTGAAAATTACTTCAAACGAATAAATCAGGATATGACTCCCTTATTTGACTCTCAACATAAATGGATTGGGCTCGGTGTTACATCGGCGGAAGTAGTGAAGTTCGAAAACCATGGAAAAACATAAGGAGGCACGAGAGCGTGAGATGAGGAAGGATGTGAGACATATGTTTTGGAAAATATAGAAGACAATACAAGTATTATTATCAGATGCACAAAATTAATCGAAGGGATATAATTGACCCAAAGTCATGTTACTTTTCCGCTTCAAAGTCACTAATTCCTTTCCTAATTGAACGAAAACAGATTAGTTAACGTTGGCGAAAAAAGGTACTGTACCTTTAAGCTGATCTATAAAATATAATAAAAAAAATATGAGTATTTTAACAAATTTGATACTTGATAAACTCTCTGCCTTTCTATTATATTTACATATATTGTTATTAGAAGAAAGTTTTAATTAATACAATTCAACTATTTTTTTAAATAAGATAAAATATTTGAAAAAAACTTTATTTGTTATCAGACACTTGAAAATATGAATGTTTGGGCCATTGGAAAGAGAATACGTCGGCTACCAGATTTCTTATTTTTCTTCTGCTGCTTCACGTTCCAACCTTGAATTTATAGCAATTAATTTTGATGAATCTAAGAGTCATTTTGCTTTTCTTATTATCAATGGTTTATGTTTTCCAGGTAATATAATGATTTAGATGATTAGTTATTTTTATTTGTGCAAAATCCATAAGAAATTCTCGATATAAGTAGGTAAAAATCGTCTCAGAATTCAAACAGATTCAGATTTTTGTTTTGATAGTTGTTATTCACGGTTTATCATCTTTCTTTTTGTGTTGGGGTTGTGGGTTCAGGCGGCGGCGATTTAGTCGTGGTTAGCGGAGGCTCATAGTGCTCAGAAACATGTACGATTTATTTGAAGCTTAGATACTCATAGTACTATGATGATGCTGCATTGATTCATAGTTAAATGATCCTGATTTTTAGAACTTCGGATTTCATGTTGTAATTACATAGAAATATAATTTGTAAAAAGTGGTATAAATGGTTGTCTTTCATAGTGTTTGTTGTGTACTTGATGCAAGATGATTTGATTTCCAAGTGCATATCTGTTACTGTCAGGCTATGCATGGGCGGATCCATGTTTAGGCTAGGTGTGGCTATAGCCACACCAGATTTTTTTTTCTAATATTAATATATATTTAATTAATTAATTAATTTTAATATTTAATATTATATAACTCTTCAACCATGGGCGGATCCATATTTAGGCTAGGTGTGGCTATAGTCACACCAGATTTTTTTTCTTCTAATATTAATATATATTTAATTAATTAATTAATTTTAATATTTAATATTATATAACTCTTCAACTCACTTTTATCTCTTAATTTTCTGTCTCTTTTATTTCTTTCTCTCTCACACAGTAAACCCTTTCTCTTCTTCTCAAACCCCACCAACTTTTATATTTGTCTCTTTCTCTCATTAATCCAATAACCCCACCATTTTGCATTGTTTATGGGTGATTGAAAATCAAAGGTAAACTAACTACTTCAAAATTTTCTTATTCTTTTGTTCTATTTGAGTTGAACCCTAAAATCCCAATTTGTTTTAAAAAAGTAAATTTTCAATTTCTCATAAATATTTTCTTTACAATAAATTGTTCTTATTATTTTCTTTATAGAGTGAATAGCTAATTTTAATGGTTTCATTGTTCTCTTTATAGGATGAAGAAATTTTTTCCTGTGCTTTCTAGAGACAAAGCTACTTCTTCGGTAAATCTAGAAGCATCAGAAACTCAACATCCAAGTGAGAGTATTAAAGTTGTCGATTATGAATTGTTGGAAACCGATCCAGCAATTAGGCCTCCAATTTCAAGCTATCATCCTGACATCCAAAATGAGGTAAGAAAAGCTTATTTAAAAATAGGTCGTCATAAACCTCCTTACAATTTTGTTTACCCTTGGTCTGTTCAAGGTAATCAAAGACGTAGATTTTGCAAAAATTGGTTTGATTTGTATGATTGGATTGATTATAGTGAATCTAAGGACCTGGCATTTTGCTTGCCATGTTTTTTGTTTAAGAATGTCTCTAAATACGGGGGAGATCACTTTGTGACAGAGGGGTTTGGTGATTGGAAGAATTCTCACAGATTGGCTAATCATGGAACTTCTTCCAATAGTCATATTGATTGTGTGCATATGAGTTACGCTCTCATGAACCCAAACCAAAGTATTAAGGCTGCATTTGTTAATCAAACTAAACAAATGAATTCTGAATATCGTGTTCGTGTAAACACATCTCTTATAGCTACTAAGTTTCTTTTGAGTTGTGGCATGCCATTTAGAGGGAGTGACGAGTCCTTTAACTCTTTATTTAAGGGGCCACTTCTTGAGTTGGTGGACACTCTAAAGGAAATTAACCCAGAGATAGCTAAGGTAATAAATTGTGCTCCAGGAAATAACTTTATGACTGCCCCTAAGATTCAAAAGGATCTTGTTGCTGCTTGTGCATGTGAAATAACTAAACAAATTGTATGTGATATTGCGGATGATGTGTTTTGTGTTTTGATTGATGAATCCGGTGACGTTGCTGGTAAATAACAAATGGCTGTTGTTATTCTCTATGTTAATAGTGATGGTTTGGTAAAAGAAAGGTTTCTTGGGATTGTTAGTGTTAAAGAAACAAGTGCTAAGTCACTTAAGGAGGCACTTGAGAAGTTGTTGTCTATTAATGGCTTGAGTTTATCTAGCATAAGGGGGCAAGGATATGATGGAGCTAGCAATATGCAAGGTAAGTTTGGTGGTTTGAGAACTTTAATTCAAAATGAAAATCCATCAGCTTATTATGTGCATTGTTTTGCCCATCAACTTCAATTAGCACTTGTTGCATGTGCTAAGACTCACAAAGATGTTAGTGGTTTTTTCGGTAAGGTCAATATGCTTGTTAATTTCATACGGTCTTCTAACAAGAGACAACAATTGCTTCGGGACAAACAAGTATCTCAATTTGCTAAATTGATTGAAGAGGGTGAGATAGAGACTGGTAGTGGATTAAATCAAGAATCGTCTATTGCTAGAGCGGGTGACACTCGTTGGGGTTCCCACTTTAGGACTCTCACTAGTTTGATGACTTTATATGGTGCCATTATTGAGGTACTTGAAGAAGTCGGGAAAGATACGTCATTTGAAAAATATGGTGAAACTATGCTTTTGCTAGATGTGCTTCAGTCCTTTGATTTTATTTTCATGTTATACATGATGGTTGAGATTTTAGGATTTACAAATGATTTAAGTGTAGTGCTACAAAAGCGTGATCAAGATCTTTTGAATGCTTTATCACTTGTCAAAGCCACCAAACAGGAATTACAAGAAATGAGAAATGATGGATGGGAAGAACTTATATCTAAGGTTATGGAAATTTGCAATAAGCATGATATTGATGTGCCTGATTTGGATGCAGCGTACGTGCAAGGGAAGAAACCTAGACGACATGCTATCACTTCTAGTGTTTCTAATTTGCATCATTATAAGCATGATTGTTTATGTAGTGTTTTAGATTTGCAGTTGCATGAGCTCAATGCTAGGTTTGATGAAGAGAATACTGAACTTTTACAATGTGTTTCATGTTTGAGTCCCTCATCATCATTTAAATCTTTTGATGTGAAAAAATTATTGAGGATGGTTGAACTTTATCCAAATGATTTTGTAGATGTGCCGGAAGTGGCGGTACGACATCAGCTTCAGAATTATGTTAGAAATGTTCGATGTGATCCAAAATTTGTAAATTTAAACGGACTTTCAGATCTTTGTGCAAAACTTGTGGAAACAAAAAAATGCAACACTTTTGATATAGTTTATAAGCTTCTGAAGTTGGCTTTAGTCTTGCCAGTAGCAACTACGAGCGTGGAACGTGTTTTTTCAGCTATGAAGTTTGTGAAGAGTCAGCTATGTAACAAAATGGGTGATCAATGGTTAAATGATCGTCTTGTAACTTTTATAGAAAGAGATGTTCTTGGAACAATTAACAATGATGTTATTTTAGCTCATTTTTAAGAAATTGATACTAGACGGTTTTCATTGTAAATACACTTCATCAAACAATATTATTTTTTATTTTCAATATATTTTAGTCGATAATTTCTTTTATGTTTAGCCACACCAATATATAAAGTCTGGATCCGCCTCTGAGGCTATGCATCCAAATTTTAAGCTATTCATTCATTTGTAATGAGGAAAAGTCAACAAGTGGCACATGTTATATGAGGATAAGAATTTAAAATCAAAATATTATAGAAATTGAATGTGAAACCGAGAAAGGTGACGATGGTAGTGTTGTATCGGCTCTGTCGACCTATCCATCTTGTTATTTTAATATGACACCAAAAATCTGTATATTGAGCATGATGATGAGATGTTCCTCAAGTCTACCTTCTCTTCTGGCTAATTTTATTACCAATGTTTACTGTTGTTTTCTGTTTGTTTGAATATGTTTGTAAAATTATTTTGGTATTAATATAGTATAAATACTCGCTGTTGTTTTCTGTTTAAATAGAGTATTATTATTATTGTATATTAGTATTAAATTTTTTTATTGATTTTGTTTGTAAAATATTCTTTTAAATTGTTTTATTTAAGCTATTATTACATATGATTTTATAACCAAATATTTGAGAATATGTTAAATTTTAGAAGTAATAAATTTTAGAAATAATGATAGAAAAGAAAGATTCATTTTAATTGAATGAAATTTTTTCAATTAATTTCGTTTGAAAAGTTGATATTATATTGAATGTTTAAAAATAATAAGAAGAATCAAAATAATTGTTATTGATATATCAATTATATTAAAAAAAATTTTAAAAAAAGTTTTATATAATAAAATTGTAAATGATACAAATGGTAGAATTATAATTTTGATTGCAAGATAAATATTTATATATTAAAAATTAAAAAAAATTAAGGTTTCAATATTTTTAATATGCACTAATTATAAAATTAGAAATTGAATTATATATGATTATTGATAGTAAATAGCATGTAATGGTGCATTAATTATATAATTAAATATCATATTTTCATGTAATTATATATAATTAATAGTGGAAAACTAAATTATTTTTTTTTTTAATATGACACCAATAAAATAAGAATTTAAATTGCAAATAATACCTGATAATAAATAGTGAAAATTTGAATTTTATTTTATTTTTTTAAGATGTAAATTGTTTAGTTTACTTAAACTATTTCTAAATTTGTAATTATAATTCTATTTGTAAATTATAATTAATTCTAAATATTTTATTTAGTTAAATAAATTTTAACCGTGCCTCGCAAGGGTATACATATTAATTTAATCCATCTCACACACAAGGTTATAACATGTGTACTGTTTTTATTTTATTTTTAAAAATAGTTTAAAAACATAATCCCTTTATCCATGATGCCTTGTTCCTACCGACACTCCATAGTTACGTCCACCATTACCGCTCTGTTGAACTGTGCGCCACAGAAAACTCATGATAATTTGTTGTAAGCATCACCGATGCCTCTCTGGTGACCAAAATCAAAGGCCTCCAACTATTAGCAGGAAAAAATAGGATGAAGATTAAAAAGAAAATCCTAGAAAACATAACAGGTAACAAAAAATATAGCACCAAAAAACATAACCAATCAATTTCAGCTGAGATCAATATCAATGAGTTGGCTCAGTGTTACATCAGCGGAAGTAGTGAGGTTCGAAAACCATGGAAAATAGAACGAGGTGCGAGAGCGTGAGATAAGCAAGGATGTGGGACATATGCTTTAGAAAATATAGAAGACAATACAGGTGTCATAATCAGATGCACACAATTATTTGAAGGGATACAATTGACCCAAAGTCATGTGACTTTCCCGCTTCAACGTCACTAGATCCTTTCCCGATTGCACGAAAACGGATTAGATATCGTTGGCGCGGGAAAGGCACCTTGTCTTTGAGTTAATTTAATCCATTAGATCAATCTCACACACTAGGTTTTGACATGTGTACTGTTTTTATTTTATTTTTAAAACATAATCCCTTTAACTATGATTCTTTGTTCCTACCGACACTCCATAGTTACGCCCACCATCACTGCTTTGTTGAACTGTGCGCCACAAAAAATTCATGATAATTTGTTGCAAGCATCATCGACACCTCTCTGTGATTAGATTCAAAGGCCTTAACCTATTAGCAAATAAAAATAGGATGAAGAAAAAAAATCTGGAAAACATAACAGCAACAACATAACATGTAACACTTGAGAAAACATAGAAGCAAAAACGTAACCAATCAACTTCAACTGAGATCAACATCAATGGGTTGGGTTCGGTGTTACATCGGCAGAAGTAGTGAGCTTCAAAAATCATGGAAAACAGAAGGATGTGCGAGAGCGTGAGATGAGGAAGGATTTGAGATATATGCTTTCAAAAGTCATGGGAATCTCACAATTAATCGAAAGGATTCAATTGGCCCAAAATCATGTGAATTTTCCGCTTCAAAGTTATTAGATCATTTCCCGTGACTGCACTCTCTCTGTTCCCTTCTATGCCTTATCTGTGATTGTACTCTTTTGAACTTGCTGCCTTCAATCCAAAGTGTATTGCAGTATTGTACTACCTTCCTATCAATACAATGAGTACCTTACCATTTAATTTTTATTAATTGTTGTTACAATCATTACATTGGTGCTTTCACCACCTACTCGCAACCATAGCATAAAATACTCGCTTCAAATAACTCCAAAACGGCGTGCGTAAGCTTACAGAAGCAATCTATGCGCAAGTACAGACAAGCATGAAGCATATGGAAGTCGAGTGCTTAGAACACGCGATTCTCACATTAGAATCCAATTTTGTGAAAATCACAACTATATTTCAACAAATGCTGAAACAACTAGAAGAGATCTCATCAACGATGCACACCGTGGGCTTCAAATCGAAGACGCTTGAGGGCCTGTCGCAACCGAAAGCAACATTCCAAGTAAGATCTATTAAGCTTGATTTTCCTAGATTTGATGGACAGATTGAGTTGGGCTGGATCTTCGAGGCAGAACAATTTTTCGATCATTATAATACTCCATATGTTGAACGCTTGACTATAGAATCAGTTCATCTGGACCAGGAGATTGTGCCTTGGTTCCAAATGATGCATAAGGTTAACCCATTTGTTACTTGGACTGAGTTTACTAAAGCATTAGAAACTGAATTTGGACCATCTCCATATAAATACTGAATTTACTGCTCTGGCAAATTGCATTGAAGATATGTCGAATGATGCCTTGCTAGACTGTTTTATTGGTGGGTTGAATACAGATATTCATAGAGATGTGAAAGCAATGAATCGAGTTACTATGACTAGAGTAGTGGCCTTGGAAAAACTGTATGAAGAAAAATACTCAACTTAACCCAAACCTAAGAACCCAACATTCTACACTAGAAACTCTGCCAATACAACAACCCCTAACCAAGAAAGAAACACTAGCCTAAACACTAAACCAGAAACAGTAACCAACCAAACCAAACCTGTAAACACCGCAGGTCTATTACCAACTCCAAACCTAAACAACTTAACCAGAAATACTCTAACCTTAAATACATGTCACCCGCTGAAATTCAACTAAGGAGGGATAAGGGCCTCTGTTACTTTTGTGATGAGAAATTCTCTTATTCTCACAAATGTCCCAACAAACACTTAGCTATGATGCTAGTATGGGAAGAGAGTGACGAAAAGTATGACCACACCAAAGAACCACCCGACATAAAAACACCAACAGAGAGTGTTGAACCCAAAGAACACCATTCGTCATTGAATGCAATGAAGGGGGGGGGCACAGGAACATGTACAATTAGATTTTTTTGGGATGATTGGCAATATTCCAATACAAATTTTATTGGATGGTGGTAGCTCAAATTCTTTTTACAACCTAGAGTGGCTCAATTCCTGAAATTACCTGTTGAAGCAGCACCCAAATTCAGAGTCTTGATTGGTAATGGAGAGGCCATGCAAACGGAAGGGTGAATCCCTCAACTATCTCTCCAGGTGCAAGGACAAGAGTTGAAATTACCTGTGTATTTACTTGCATTGGTAGGTGTTGATTTAATACTGGGATCAACATGGCTTGCAAACATTTAGCAGACTGTGCAACAACTATAATTAAATTTTTCAATAACAATAATTTGTCACATTGAAGGGTGAGCAATCAGTACAGCCAACCCATGCTCAATTTCATCGGTTGAAAAGAATGCAGAGTACAACTGCAATTTCTGAATGTTTTTCAATACAACAAATTAGCCCAGTGACATCTGATGATGAACTCTTAGAGCTACCTATGGATATTGAACCAGAATTGGCTTCATTACTGCATACATATAGAGTGGTTTTTCACACTCCTACTGGGTTGCCTCTTGACAAACTTCAGAATCATGCTATTCCACTAATCGAGTGTGTCAAACCCGTGAAAGTAAGACCATATAGATATCCACATAGCCAAAAGGAACACATTGAGATTATGGTACAAGAAATGCTTGACCGATGCATTATTCAACCCCTATTGTCTTGGTAAAGAAGAAGGATGGTAAATGGTGCTTTTGCACCGATTATAGGGCTCTTAATGCTATTATAGTGAAAGATTATTTTCCCATGCCAACGGTAGACAAGTTGTTAGATGAGTTATACGAAAATAAGTTATTTTCCAAGCTTGATCTCAGGGCTGGCTATCATCAGATATTGCTGCAACCAGAAGATAAACACAAGTCTGCCTTTAGATCCCACCATGGTCACTATGAATGGCTAGTAATGTTGTTTGGTCTTACAAACGCTCCTGATACTTTTCAGAGTCTCATGAATCAAATATTTCAAAAGAACTTAGGAAATTTGTCCATCTTGGCATACTCATTTACCTCATCTGGAGTTAGTTTTGCAGACATTGAGGAGATACAAGCTTTATGTACGTTTTTGTGAATGTTCTTTTGGATTACTGGAGGTGGAATACTTGGGACACAAAGTCTCTGGAACAGGTGTTGTAATGGATGCCTTGAAGGTGCAGGCAGTCATGGAGTGGCCTACACCAAGCAACATTAAGCAGCTGAGAGGTTTCCTTGGTCTCACTGGATATTATTGGAGATTCATTAAAGGATATGCAAATGTGGCAGGCCCTTTGACTGATCTGTTGAAGAAAAAAGCTTTTAAGTGGTATGATGAAGCTGAACATGTATTCAAGAAATTGAAACTGGCTATCACTTCTGCTTCAATACTTGCCTTGCCCGATTTCAAAGAACCCTTTACTCTAGAGACTGATGCATCAGAAATTGTTGTTGGTGCTGTCCTTAGCCAACAGGGACATCCTATAGCTTATTTATCTAAGAAAATGGTCCCTAGAATGCAAAATCAATAAGCTTACACTAGAGTTATTTTCCATCACTGAGGCACTAGCTAAATTCAGACATTATTTCTTAGGGCATCAATTCATCATTAAGACAGACCATAAAAGTTTGAAGAGTATATTGGATCAATCACTTCAAACTCCAAAGCAGCAGGGGTGGCTGCATAAGTTTCAGGGGCTGAAGCTTTCATGACTTATAATGTGAAACTCCACGGAATTCCTAAGTCTATATGTAAGAGATATGAACAGCAATTATGCAAAAAATTTTTTAAGCACATTATCAGAGCCTGGTTTCGATCCAGGGACCTGTGGGTTATGGGCCCACCACGCTTCCGCTGCGCCACTCTGATTTGTTGCTTAGTTAAGCTATTTAATTATATATATTCAACAAAGTATTTTGTTGTGTGAATGCAAAGGCTTAGAAACCTCTGAACTGCACAAGGTAACAGAATGAGGTTGGATAAAATAGCTTCTGAGACCTAGCTAAGTTTGGCCATTTATAATTGGAAACTCTTTTTTGAAAGGAAAACTAATCATTAAGTATAGAAAAATCAGTCCTTAGAGGAATTCTGCATCCATCAGTGTATGCAAAACGAAGAGGCCTTTTCCTTGGTCAAGCAAATAATGGCTTTGTAAGACTACCTAGCTGGGTTTGCCTTTGTGTCTTTTCACTTGCATACCAGTAGTCACTGTCGGGAGTAACTTTTCTAACAAATCAATTTTTTAATCTCCAAATATTAGTAAGCAAACATAAAATGCTAAAGGCATACTATTGCTCGATATTTTTTTATAGTACAATTCAAATCAAAAGTAGAGGATGTTAAATGCAACAAATTTTCCATTTTCTGTGCTAACGTGTTGCATGATTTCGAAGCTTTCTAATACTGACATTTTGAATATGTTATTAGATTGTTTTCGGATGTTCATCATTTTCATCATTTAAATTTATGCTTCAAATGTCTACTCATAAGCATAAATTCACACATCTAATCTTAACATATATATTGTCTTATAAACTGATTTTTTAGAGTTGAATTGGGTTCAATAAATTCTAACACCAAAAACTTTTACAAAATGATTTCTTAGCTTTTTAATACTAACACTGCAATAATTTTGTTCTCTCTACCAACATGATATCACCTCCTTCCACTATGATAAAAACATGATGTGGGAATATGGATCCATACTTTTTTTTTACAGGCGACAACTCACAATATTTATTTTCCTTTAAAAGAAAAACTCACAATTTATTTTGTATTATTTTTGTCACATTGAAATTAAGAGAGCACCAACAACATTTTCTTTTAACATATTCAAGAATATTTTTGTATTTGGTTCAAATTCAAATGAATCTAAACAATTCATGTAAGTTATATATATATATATATAAAAGTTATGAGATTTGCCCATATTGAAATATGCTGAAAGGAAGCATTCATTAAAAAAAAAAAGTTCTATATGAAAGTTATGAGACTTGCCCATATTGAAATAATAAAAAAGTGATTAATATATTTTGTTTGAATTTTCAAAAGAAACATAAAGTGTAGCAAAGTACTTGCTTTTACAGTGGCATGGTGCTAGAAATGGGACCTAAAACCCATAAAACCAAAACAGTGCAAAAGTATTGATCAGTGGATGGGACCAACATGTTGAGCAATCAATTCCTCAACTATTATGCTTTGTCTTGAAGCATATATCATGCCAAGCTCAAATCACTGCCATTCTGCCATGCTCATAGTGGTATTTGACATCACTGTTGGTATGTACTATATATTTCTAAAGTTTATATATGTAACTATATAAGTGTCTCATTGAGAGTTTGGTGAGAGGTGAGAAGAGATGGGAAAACAAAGATAAAGTTTTCACTTTTCAAGAGTGTGTTTCTTATAAGTACCACATTTTTCACGCTTGGTGGTGAAAAAGTTGATAGTGAAAACATGAATGCAGTAAGGGTAAGGCAGAGATTGGTAGTATTTACTGCATTCATGAGGAAGAAAACTTGCAAAGAAAAGAGGGTCCAATATGGGCCAAACGTATCAACCTGAAACTCCTGAAATATATGGGATCACCATTATTGACCTTGATTCATTTCATTCTTACTATCTATATCATTAAAAATACCACATAAATTGTCATTTCATTACTTAGTTTCAAATTTCAAATACTATGAGTTGGTTGTCAATCCTAATCAAAACCCAATTCCCAATTAATGTATCAATTTCGGAACAAAAGTTTAACATTGGCACTTATTGATCCATTATACATATCCTAATGTAGTCATTGTTTCAATAATAGTAACTACTAGAATATCCTAATGCACTTATTAGGACACATCATTACATATTTCTTAATGGTAAGTACAATACAATATATAATAAAATGAGATTAATAAACACTATCATTCGAGGTAAGAAACCACTAAGCATAAGAGATGCCAAAAGATCTTAAAAGAACAAACAGTACAACAAAAGAAATAAACAACACAAATAACAAACCAACGCTACTGATCAAAGTCTTTATAGCTAAAAAATCAAGCTGCTAACAAAGACGGCCTAACTGCCAAAAGGTTAGATCTCAAATTCGTCGATTCACCATCAACAGCCAAAACTCATCAAAGAGCATCAAGAAAATCAAAAACTAAAACCTACCTCTGAATTAACGCAAACACTCGACTCACTATAGATACAAGTAGATGATAGGATTATGAAGTCAATCAGATCAGGTTCAACCGTACAAGAATTCACCCCTGATCTTCCCAAAAATCATTTACAAGCTCAAAAATACTCTTCTCTTCCACCTCTTTTGCTAATGTTGTGACTCCGTTAAAGATTACATAATTAGGGCTTTCCAGATGGATTAAACTACAATGTGCTAAATCAATAGTTAAGGTCCTATATACTTAATCCTACCCCTAAAGACAGAAAAGATTCAAACATTACCCTAAGACCGTTAGGTATAACTAATTGCCACCCCAACCACTTAAAGATACTATACCACGCAAACAAGACATGCTCACAAGTAGAGCCGGCAAAACGGGCCGAACAAACCGGTCGGACCCGAAAGCCCGTCAAAATTTTTGGGCTTGAACAAGTAAATTAGAGCACGTTTATTTTTTGGGCTTTTAAGCCCGACCCATTAAAAGTCCGATGATTAATCAGATTAGCTCGACCAGATTCCAGGTAGCCCATTTATTTGACTTAATTTTATTTATAAAAATTATAATAAATATTATTTTTTCATAGAGAATACAAATGTCCATTTTATAATACATTATACTAATTGTCATTTTAATAAAACTATAATACATTATATTAATATACTAATGTTCATTTTATAATATATTATACTATTATTGTCTCCACTTGAATCTTGGTTAGATATTTTATCTTAGATGTTATGAATGTAATTAATTTATATATTTTTTAGTGATCATTATGTCTTAGTTTTTTAGGTTATGGTCTATTAATTTAATTTTTTATTTATATAAAAAATTAGTTTTAATAAATAAATTAATATTAAATATTATCCGGGCCGGCCCGAATAATCGTAGCCTGTAAAGGGCTGAGCTTAGACAAGCAAATTGTAGTCCGTTTAAATTTCGGGCTTTTAGACCTAGCCCGCCAAAGATCCGAACCCATCACAGGTCGGCCCGAAGCGGATCGGGTAACCCGTTTTGCAAGCTCTACTCACAAGTAGCAAAGAGATGGGTGACCATCTTAACCAAATTCTCACACAAGGGCCAAGCTAATCGACTAGGATCTAGAATCACCCCCCTCTTTGACATGTTTACTCTAGTCAGAAGTTTATCTTACAGAAGTGGCCAAAAGAATATTAATGACCTTGGAAGAGGCTCAACTAAACTAGATCAAGAGAAAGATATGTGTCTCCACTGTAAGAGGAGTAGAAGTAGAGATCAGACTAACCATTTAAACAAGGTAAGCATACGCCACTGAGAAAGTGTCCTCTCTAGTATGTTTTCAAATCCACTTGTCTCCACCAATGAAGAGAGTAACCTCACAAAGAAAATATATAAGATCCTAAAAAATGAGTAGCTCTTTAAGTAAGAAAGGTCTTTGCCACCTAACATCCCAAGATAAGACCCCGTAAGCTACCAAACCAATCTCTCCAACCAACCAATCAGACAAAAAAGAATTTAAGAATAAGTCGAGAAACTTAGTCTTAAGGGGAGTGGGGTTTAACCAACGATATTTTCAAAAGGAGACTTAGATACTCTTCCCTACTTTCCTTATGACACCATCAATAAACCAGTATGAATTATCTTCCTTTTTAGACTTAATAAGAGATATCTCTTTTCACTAAGGAGAAATAGAGCGGAAACCCTCGATCCTACTTCCATAAAGAGAGGAGATCACTATGCTCCCTCAATAATGTCTAATAATTCTTACACAATTAACTAAAAAAATTGAAAAAAATCAAAATTATATTCTAAAATAAAATAAAATAAAAACAAAAATGGGAGGCCAAACCTGACCCCAACAAAGATAAAAAAATATAAAAAATGCAAAACAATTAAAGAAAAAAAGAGATGAGGGATCAAAAGAACAAAAAATAGTTAAAGAGGAGAAAACTAACAATTAAGATCTTCATGTATAATGTTGAGTAAATATTCTCTGGAGCCGAGTGTTATAAGTGATGCCTACATTTTTTATAGCTTTTTGGTTCTTCTTTTTATCACTACTACAAAAAGTATATACAACAACGCCAAAGTTACAACGATATCCTATACACCGATGTAATAAGTTAAAGTTGAAGCACTCAGTGAATGTCTTGTTTTATAAAAAATAATTTAATGACGGTTGTTCTTAAAAATCGTGGTGATAAATCATGTGTAACATACTTCGATTTCCAACAACTATATTTTTCGAGTCCATTAAGTGTGTGTCACTTAAGTCCATTAATTAAAATATAAATTGAAAATGATTTAACAACAGTGGTTTGACTCAACCATTATTAGACGATTAAAATTTCGACTACAGTTGAATTGTTGAACTGTGGTTAAAGGTTTTACTGATAAATTAAAACAAAACTTATTCTGCATTTCTTTCATAAGATGCCCTAGACGAACAAGCAAATCAGAGACGACAGCGGTAGCGTAGTATGTATCATTATCATATCCATTCATTCGGAACTCAAATCTTCACCCTCTTTGTTCATTTGAATCTCAAATCTTCAACATCTTCATTATTGTTCTCGTCCTCATCTTCGAAGTACAGTACTTTTCATCTTCGATTTTCATTCCTTTTTTCTGGGTACATGTTGCTTGCTTCATATTTTGTTCAATGTTGTATATTATTCTTGGTTCATATTTATTGTTTGTTTGTTGTCCTGTTTGTTCCCCAGATAAAACATGTACCTTTCTTGTGGTCATGTTGCATATTGTACATGTTTCATATGCTTTAGGTTTTTCTATTGGATATAGAAGTGAACAAAAATATTATATTATTGTGATGGATATGCATATGCTTAAGGTTTAGAGTTATATTTTTGTTATGAATATGATTTAGTTTTTGGATAAGGTTTTGGTTTAGATGTTGGTGTTTCATTCATATTATTATTCGTGTATAAATTTCAGAAATTGCTATGGATCGTAGTTGGATGAAATCTAATAGATTAGGTTCGATTTATGAGAAATTAGTTCTTGAATTCCTTGAATACACTAATCAAAATCTTCCCAGCAATAATGGTATCTTCTATTGTCCTTGGGTTAATTTTGTGAATATCCTTAAAGGTACAAAGGATGAAATACTCCATCACCTATGTTGTGATGGTATATGTAAAAATTATACAGTATGGACGTGGTATGGTGAGGTGGATAAAGAGGGAAGTCGAGCGTCACAAAGTCAAATAGTGGATGAAGATGAATACATAGATGATCGACTAGAGGATATGTTCTGTGATATTGGAGAATCTTCTTTTAAGAATTCCCATATTTATGATACTTTATGTAGTGATAAAAATACCCCTTTATATAAGGAATGCACAAGTTTTACATGATTGTCTGCGGTGTTAAAGTTGTTTAATCTAAAGTTGTTTAGAACAGGAAAGACCTTTAGAGATGTTTTATTGAGTTCGGGGGTAGGTTATGAAAATGGAAGGTATTAGCACCCTTTTCATCCGTAGTTATCTACGGACTCTTAGTTTCTTTCTAGATCACTTGCTTTTGTTTGAAAATGTGCTTGTGGTGGGGGTTTGAATTTGTTTTGAAAACGTCTTTGTAATGATTCTCGTCTCTATAAGAATGCGTGCAAAATGTTGGTTTTGAAAAATAGTTCAAAGAGATGTTTGTGGAAGATGTTTTTTGAAAGTGATTTTGAAAAGTGCCTTTGTAATGATTCTCGTCTCTATAAGAATGCGTACAAAGAGCTTTGTCTTTTGAAAATGTTTCAATTGAAAGTGTTGGTGTGAAAGTGGTTTTTTAGTTGTGAGCAAGCAAGCGACTACGAGCATCTTACCTAATCAAAAGGTCTAATGTTCTTTTCATCCTCCTTTAGATGTTGTTATCTTACCATTAATTTGGTAAGAAGCCCCATCGTTGGATGTGAAGGGACGGGCGCGGGTCATTTGTATAGTCATAGAAGGCAACCTATGAGACATTTTAGCAATTTCGTTAGAGACTAGATTGTTTACCGAAGGCAACATCGAGGGACATCGAGGGACTACGATCTTTTATCGAGGGTCTTTGCTAAAACGCCCATATTCGAGGGACATGACTATTTTCTGAGGCAACAAGTGAGATTACCCTAGAGGCGCATGTGTGTGAATGGTGTGTTTGATTACATGCATTTAGTCTTGAATTTAGGGTGGTCTAAGCATTGTTTTTATCTTTCCATACACACCCTAATTACTAGTATTTTATCTAAAGCGGTAAAAATGCAAAGAAATAAGGTCCTACGCTATTACAACCATATTGAACATCAAGGAAATGTAAAAATAAAACAAAATAAAAGAAGGGAAAACATGTTCTTCGATCCAGGCAGTATGCACCCTTCAATTCTTCCCTTTCTTGCCTTTTTCGATTTGGGCCTGGAAGTTAGTGTGAGATGCACCCTTTGATTCTACCCTTTCTTTGCTTCCTTCGATTGCAGGAATATAAAACTCCTATGTTGAGATTCGAAAGGCTTCAATCTTCAGCCAATCAAAGGATACAGAAAACCTGTCTAAAATTTGAAAATAAACCTAACAAGTGTAACTTTTGAAAGCTACAGGCCAGGGGTTAGTGCAAGTTTATTGGGCACCAAAATCCAAAATCTAACTAGTCATAGTTGAGACTTTCAACATATAGGCAATGAGAATCGAAAGTTAAGGCATAGTCAACTTCCTAGCTGGAATATCTACATTTTTCTTTTATTTATATGTTCAAATGATATTTAACTGAAAAGTTCCAAGTTTAGAGAAAACTTACCTCTTGAAGTGCTAATCGAAGGAGCTGTATGTGACTTCCTTCGTGGTGGATGGAGCTTTGCTGGAACCTTCCTGAATCTAGTTCAGTTTCTGCTTTGTTTGGGCAGTCACTGAACTGAAGGAGAGTGTGTATAGTTATGAGTGAATCGAAGGTTATTATATAACAATCTAGGGAGTGAATCAAAAGACTATTATGTTACAGTTAGGTAATGAATAGAAGGTTGGTTATCTGGCAGTTGGGGAGTGAATCGAGGGGTTGACTAATGCATGAAGAGATCTGAGTTTTAGAGTTTGAGAATGTTTGATAGTGTTTGAGAGTTTTGAGAATTTGATAATTTTCTCACAACAAGAGTTTTTTAGCTACCAGAGCCCCCCTTAAATGTGTGATGGAAACTCTTATTTATAGATGAGTTTGGCTGAGGTTTGGGAGGGAAAGCAAAAGAAACTTAAACAAATTGGGTATGTTGTTCTTGTAGTCTTCGAGGTGCAGTTTTTGTATGCCAATTTGGTGCAAGTATGGGAGCAGTGTGGCAGGACTGCTTTGTAGCAGTTTTGGAGTGTTGTGGCTAGTGCAACAGGCTTGTACTTGGAACTATTAGCATCTTGAATACTTCTCTTTTGTTTTGACCAACTAGCCCTATCCTTCGACCAAACTCCTTTTCAGACAACAACGTTTCTTTCCAATCAAAGCGTCCTTCTAATGGATCATATGTGTATCTTTTGAAGGGGCCCAAATGGGTGTCCTTCGATTTGAAACATGTATGTGTTCTTTTGAAGGGACCACATACATCACTTATGTGCATCACCTATAATTCTTCAGATGGGCCACCCAGGTATAACCTTCGATTGGGACACCCAAATATGTCATAGTGTAGAGACTATGCGTGTTGAAGGTTTTCAAGAGGGAACCAAATCTTATATGCAGGAGGTCCCTTGCTTCGTGGGTGCTAGCATGAAGGGAAATTTATGCCTTGTGAATTTGGCAAACATGCAAGAGCATTAACTTCTGAGTCGAAGGAAAGATGCAGGAGGCCATTGCCTTGTGCCTGCTGGCCTGAAGGAAGTCCTGGCTTTATGAATCAAAGGAATCATGCAAGGGGCCAATGGCTTCTGAATCGAAGGAAAGCTGCAGGAGGCCATTGCCTTATGAATTGAAGGACACTTTCAGAAGGCCATTTCCTTCTGAATCGAAAGGGACCAGCATGAAGCCACTAACTTCTGAATTGAAGGAGGCTTTCAGAAGGCCCTTGCCTTCTGAATCAAAGGAAGCTGGTATGGAGCCACTAACTTCTGAATCGAAGTACACCAACAAGAGGCCCTTGCCTTATGAGTCAAAGGAAGTTATTTCAAGGGAAACAAATGCCCAGTCGAAGCTAGCTTGCATGGGAGAATTTAGTCGAAGCTGAGCATGAACCGAAGCAATGTTCAGTCAAAGCTAGTATGAATCGAAGAAAACTTTCTTTTCTTCAATTTTGTCAAAAAAATCAAATTTATCTGCTTTCCTCTTTCAATAGTTTCCTCTTTGACCCGGTTCTTGGAAATCCAATATGATCTAATTGCACTTGTCCAAACTTGGACTAGTAGAAGTTTTGTGAGAAAAATCTTGAGAAATGAGAGGGCAAATTTTGGGGTACAACAGACTACATACGACATTTGTCATTATACCTTTTATACAAAATCAAAAGATGATTGATCGCACTAAATCGCACTATGTTTCTGACTCAACTATCACATGTTTTCCTTAGTTTTTATTATCATTTTCTCGTATTATGTTCCTTTTTCCTTTGTTTTCAGGATTCTTGTCATTTCAGAGCCTTCTGTGAAGAAACGAGCCAAAACGCCAAGAAATTAGGGTTTTTCAAGATATTCTGCACTTATGGCGTTCAGCGCCGCGCCGGCTACAGGGAACGCGATGACGTGGCCCACTTTCACCCAGAGACCAACTGCCACGTTCCCACGATCTGGCAGTTCCAGCCACCGCGCCCGCGGCCACTGCCACCGCGCCCGCGGCCTTCACAAAAGTTTCCCGCTCAGAAGAAGTTGAGGGGCATGCTGGTCTTTACGCATCTCAAGGATCCTCTATAAATAGTTTTCGATTTTCATTTTTTAGTTTCATCCAAGCTTAGTACAATCTTAAGCCATATACTATCAGTTTCTGTAAAGTAATAATCTCTTCACATCGGGGAGTTATTGCGGTGTAGATTGAGTTGTATTCGAGTCTTGGAGCACTTTGGTTGAAGTTCATCATACCAGCCTTACCATTCCGCAGATTTGTATCAGATTCAAGTCTCCGACTGGAGCAAGGTTCTAATTTATTGCATTTCTTTACTTATAATTGTTCTTACCATAGTCTACACGTTTTATAGACTCTAAATGCTCTTACCATAGTCTACACGTTTTATAGACTCTAAATGCTCTTACCATAGTCTACACGTTTTATAGACTCTAAATGCTCTTACCATAGTCTACACGTTTTATAGACTCTAAATGCTCTTACCATAGTCTACACGTTTTATAGACTCACACTCTTTTACTTACTCGCTCTTATCATAGTCTACACGTTTTATAGACTCGCACTTATTATGTCTGGCTAAACTATAAAGGTTTGGATGTAATGATTGTCATCATGGTCGTGTTCCAATTATCATGCTAGTGAAAATACTCTGGGGATGTTTTGCTTTTAACTTAAGTCAATTATGTTTAAATGTTTATTGGGTAAGATCGAAAGCCGTCCAAACTAATGATACGACTTGATTATTATTTAACCAAACGAAAAGAGCGAAAGCCGTTGATTGGTTAAATAGGAATCATTGACCTTTTTAGAAAACGATTTTGAAACTATTTTCGGACGCGTTTGTAGGTTTGAAATCTGACTCTTGGTCAAAAGCCAAAAGTCTCTTTAAGTTAATCTTTCAAAGTAAAATTACTTTTCTGTTAAGTCAAAACTATCAATTTCTTAAAAATAGGTTTACCTCTTTAACGCGGAAGGCACCCTTTATATGTGACAATAAAGGAATTTAATTTAAAGAGTAAATTCGGTTCTTAGTAGTCAAAAGCTACAAGTTCCCGTTAAATTGATTCTTTGCTATCAATAGAAAATACTGCCCCATAAGTAGTTTCATCTACGCATGACCGGACCAATATCTGATTACATGATTTACATTCCAACCTGTCTTTTAAACTGTTATTTACCTCGCTCATTTACTTTGTTGCACTGCACTCACATCAATATTCTTGTTCACCTTAGATAAGCACCTTAGCAATAGAGTTGATAGATTGAC
This sequence comes from Vicia faba, assembly GCA_948472305.1. Lineage (NCBI taxonomy): Eukaryota > Viridiplantae > Streptophyta > Magnoliopsida > Fabales > Fabaceae > Vicia > Vicia faba. Next base: position 186,677,055 of record OX451737.1, on the reverse strand, counting down.
AATTGGTCTCTGTGGTTCGATAATCTTATATATTACTTCGATAGGCTGTGCACTTGCAGTACTATATTTAGGCTATACGTTACACACACCCATCAAGTTTTTGGCGCCGTTGCCGGGGACCAACTTCGGAAAATTTCGTACCCTATTGTTATCCCGTTTAGACTAAGGCTATTCTAGCCGGTAGATGCGTAGAAATCGTAGCACCGGTAACCTAATAGATCCTTTAGTAGAACCTGAACGTTACGCTCGTGCCTGTCTTTTTATACGCAAGATAAGAAGAGCTATGGCAGAAGATCGTAACCAAAGACCACTCAAGGAATTCGCCCAACCATCTAACGAGGAACCTAGTTCTAGTATAGTAAACCCTACTATAACCACCAACAACTTTGAACTAAAGCCCTCATTATTACAATTAGTACAACAAAACCAATTCGCTGGTCTCGCTACCGAGAACCCGAATCAACATTTAAAGGTATTTATCCAGTTAGCCGACACCCTTAAGGCAAATGGAGCCACACCCGAAGCCATCCGTTTAAGACTGTTTCCTTTTTCCCTTAGAGGTAAAGCTCACGACTGGTTAGACGCCCTTCCAGCTAACTCAATAACAACTTGGGAAGACCTTAGGAGAGCTTTTCTTGCGAGATATTTTCCACCAAGCAAGACCGCTATTCTTAGGAACCTGATCACTTGTTTCACCCAAAACCAAGGCGAATCACTTTTTGATGCCTGGGAGAGATATAAAGAACTTTTAAGAGCTTGTCCGCACCATGGCCTGGAGCAATGGTTAATCATACATACCTTCTATAATGGACTCCATTACAACACAAAGATGTCCATAGACGCTGCCGCTGGCGGAGCGTTGATGAACAAACCTTACCCTGACGCTTGTGCCCTAATAGAGGACATGGCCCAAAACCACGCCCAGTGGGGATTAGAACGAGCGACAGTAGAGAAAAAGGAGAGCCATGGAGGAAAGCATGAGGTAAGTTGCATGGACATGATTAATGCCAAGATGGACGCCCTAGCTTTGAGAGTCGAGAACATGTCTCAAAACCCAACCACAGTAGCAGCAATCCAATCGGAATGCGAACTCTATGGAACTCAAGGACATCAAACCGTTGACTGTAACCTTTTGAATGAATCTAGCTCAGACCAAGTTAACTATACCCAAGGGAACCCTTTCTCGAATACCTTCAATCCTGGATGGAGGAACCACCCGAATTTCTCTTACAAAAACAATAACCTTATCCAAAATCTCGGACCTTCGAGACCTCAAGGATTCCAAACGCAAAAACAAAACCAACCTATGCAAATAGTGCCCCCAAGACCAAACCTTAAAGAAACCATAGACACCTTTATTCAGACTCAAACTCAGCAAAATAAGGAGTTTATGAACCAACACATTCACACGAACGAACTAGTTACTCAACTGGCAACCAAGTTTGACCAGATGATAACCCACACCAAAATGCTTGAGACTCAGATTTCCCAAGTAGCACAAAACACCTCTGTACAAGTTGCACCTGGAGGACAATTTCCTGGACAAACTCAACCAAATCCAAAAGGCCAAGCAAATTCTATCACCTTAAGAAGTGGAACTGCTTATGAAGGGCCTAGAAATCCTAACTTAAGCACATCAGAAAAACCTATGGAAGATGCTACACCTAAAGACCAGGTAGAGGAACCAGAGAAACCAGAAAAGCAATCAAAACCAGAAGTAGGGAATAACACTCAATAACCTTATAAACCACCTATTCCGTTCCCACAGAGGCTAAAAAACACCAAAGTAGAAAACCAGTACCAAAAGTTTATTAAGGTAATAGAGAAACTCCATGTAGAGATTCCTTTTACTGAAGCTATAACCCAGATACCATCATATGCTAAGTTCTTGAAAGATATTTTGACCAATAAACGGCGACTCGATGATCCCAAGCCTTTAGAATGTCATTCTATATCCGAAAATAAACTCGCCAAGAAAGATAAAGACCCTGGAAGTTTTTCTATCCCTTGCATCCTAGGTAACCATATGATAGACAAAGCATTTTTAGACTTAGGAGCAAGCGTAAGTCTGATGCCTCTGGCCGTCTGTAAGAGGTTAAAATTAGGAGAACTTCAACCTACTAAGATGTCCTTACAACTAGCTGATAGATCTGTCAAATATCCCATGGGTATTTTAGAAGACATACCTGTCAAGATTGGTCAGTTGTACATTCCGACCGACTTCGTCGTAATGGATATTAAAGAAGATGAAGACATCCCAATCCTCTTAGGAAGACCATTCCTATCGACCGCCGGAGCTATAATAGATGTTAAGAAAGGGAAACTGACTTTCGAGGTAGGAGATGAAAAGATTGAGTTCATTTTATCAAAGTTTCTAATGGCACCAGTGATAGGAGATGCGTGTTATGCCATCGACGTCATTGACGAATGTGTAAATGAGCTCGAACAAAACGAATCTTTAATCAAATTACCATCAACCCCTATTTTAGAGGATGACGGATTTAAGAGTATCGAACCGTACATTGACGACAACCTTTTCGAATGCTTAGCTCTTACCCCTGACCTTATGCCGCGTACTGAGAAACCCACTATAGAACTTAAGGAACTACCCAAGAATCTAAGATATGAGTTTTTGGATGAGGAGATGAATAGACCTGTTATAATTAGCGCCGCTCTAAACCAAATAGAAACAAATCAACTCTTAGATACCTTGCGAAAATATCCCTCAGCTTTAGGGTATAAAGTTTCAGATTTAAAAGGTATAAGCCCATCTGTATGCATGCATCGGATTATGCTAGAAGAAGATTCAAAACCCTCAAGAGAACATCAAAGAAGAATAAACCCTATCATGAGTGATGTATTCAAGAAAGAAGTTCTTAAGTTATTAGAAGCTGGTATCATATACCAAATTTCGGATAGTGAATGGGTAAGCCCAGTCCATGTGGTACCCAAGAAAGGAGGTATCACTGTTATGGAAAATGAGAAAGGTGAGCATGTGGCAAAACGAACAGAAGGAGGATGGCGTATGTGTATAGATTACAGAAAGTTGAATAAGGCAACGAGAAAAGACCATTTCCCTCTCCCATTTATAGATCAGATGCTTGAACGTCTAGCAAGACACTCATATTTCTGCTATCTTGATGGGTATTCGGGGTTTTTCCAAATCCCTATTCACCCAGAGGACCAAGAAAAAACCACATTTACTTGCCCTTATGGAACATTCGCTTATAGACGAATGCCCTTTGGACTCTGTAATGCACCTGCCACTTTCCAACGTTGTATGATGTCAATTTTCGCAGACTACCTAAATGGAATTATGGAAGTATTTATGGACGATTTTTCAGTGTGTGGGTTTGATTTCATGGGACCTTTTCCTTCCTCAATGGGTAACAAGTATATCCTAGTAGCTGTCGATTATGTCTCAAAGTGGATAGAAGCTGTTGCATCACCCACAAACGATACCAAGGTAGTTATCAAACTGTTTAAGAATATTATTTTTCCTAGGTTTGGAACCCCGAGGTTAGTCATAAGTGATGGAGGATCGCATTTTATATCTAAGATATTTGACAAGCTTCTAAGCAAATACGGAGTAAAACATAGAGTAGCAACACCATATCACCCGCAAACCAGTGGCCAAGTAGAAGTATCGAATAGGGAGATTAAGCAGATCCTAGAGAAAACCGTATCATTATCCAGAAAAGACTGGTCTGGAAAACTTAAAGACGCCTTATGGGCTTATAGAACGGCTTATAAAACCCCTATTGGAACAACTCCTTATCAATTGGTTTATGGAAAGTCCTGTCATTTACCCTTCGAACTAGAACATAAAGCCTATTGGGCCATTAAATCCTTGAATCTAGATTACCTAAAAGCCGGAGAAAAATGTATCCTGGACATTCACAAGCTGGAAGAGCTTCGCTTGAATGCCTATGAGAATGCCATCATATATAAGGAAAGAACCAAGATGTGGCATGATAAAAAAATCATCAAGAAAGATTTCAACATTGGTGACCCTGTTCTCCTATTTAACTCAAGGTTACGACTTTTTCCTGGTAAGCTTCGTTCAAGATGGACAGGTCCATTTGAAGTGTCAAAAGTTCTAAAGTCTGGAGCAGTAGAAATCAAAAACAATTCATGCGCTCCATTTGTGGTAAATGGACAAAGACTGAAGCTATACAAAGGAGGCGATTTGCCTGTTGACTACTCTAGTCATATTCTTATAGACCCACCAATACCCACATAAAGTAAGATCTAATCGTCAAGCTAAAGACGTTAAACAAGCGCTGCATGGGAGGCAACCCATGGTTTATTCTTAATTTTATTTTATTTTATTAATTTATATATGTTTTATCTGGACTAATTTCTTGTGTTTATATTTTCAGGATGCATTACCCCGATGGTATGGTTGTGATTTTCAGGGATGAAGCACAAAAAGCCCGATTTGCTACCTTATCTGCTAGACCTATGGTACCCACTAGGTACCCCGATCAGAGCTGCATGGAGGCACTCGGGATTGAGCCAAGTATTAGGTATCTGTGCAACCAACTTGGCTGGGATTATTATGCTGATGATGTCCACAAAACCTACAGGAACCTTACTCTGGAGTTTCTTAGCTCTGTGGATTATAACCCATGGGTGGGTGAAGGAGATGAGCGAGGATGCCTAAGTTTCAGATTGTTTGGTACCGAGTATACCCTGACCATCAAAGAATTTGGGGATTTGCTTGGTTTCCAAACTGGACCGACCGCTATCACTGAGTTATCATTGAGTTACTATATGGACAGAGATATTGATAAATTTTGGCAGGACATTACTGATGGAGCCAGCCTTGACCCCTCTACCCAGCTGTCCAGGAAGATCCATAACCCGACTTTCCGATACTTCGAGATGATTTTGTGCCACACTTTCTTTGGGAGGAGTTACTGTGACCACTTAGTCACCGCTGAGGAGATCCTTTTCCTATACTGTGCCAGTCAGTCCAGACCTATAGCTAGTGGAGGTTTTCTGATAGAGAGCCTCGAGCAGACTGCTCGATCCGCTGTAGGACTCATTCATTCCGGAGGGAATGTGACACAGATAGCTTCTGCTTTGGGTTTGGACAGTATGATAGCACAGCTGACCCCATACTGTGGATATACTTTCCTGGATTTAGACTTTTGCATGGATCGTGGGCTCATGAGGAGGGCCTCTTTCCACCCACATCAGTACAGATTGCTCATCGATGACCAGACAGTTTACACCTTCACACTGCCAGACCCTCAGATGACTTGTGTTTCCAACCCTGCTAATTGGAACTATTCTGTAGAAGGTTGGGGTGAGATATCAGAGTATGCCCCAGAATATACTCCTGCTTCCGAAGATCCCACTCCAGAATACACTCCTGCTTCCAAAGATCCTACTCCTGAATACACTCCTGCTCCCGAGGACTCTACTCCAGATCACACACCCCGACCCGAGGTTAGACGCACTACTGTTCTTACTAATAACCTCAGCTTGCAGGAACCTGATATTCACACTCTGTTGACTGCTATGCGCACTGAGATAGCCACTCTCCGCAATGAGGTGGCTGACCTTCATTTACAGTTGGAACTGAATGATGTTACCTTTGCTGGTGAGTTAGATGAATTAGCTCACGAGGTGGCAGAGATTCGACGCCAGCTGACTGAGCTGCGTGGCCCAGACACTCCTGCAGAGCATCCTCCCGATTGGAGATAGATCTGTGTTATTCACAAGATCTCTAGTTCTAGTATTATTAGTATTATGTTGATTTCCTTTTCAGACTCGTTTTTTTTGCATTATCTGTTTCCTGCATTATTAATAACTATTTTGGTGACCCGATGTCCGTACCTATATATATATATGCATATGTGTTTTTTTCTCTATATATATCTTTCATTTACTAATGTTTTTGTTCTTCTGGTCACCATAATGAAAATTTTGATATAAAAATAAATAAATATACATGTATATATGTATTCACATACATATATGCACGTTCGTAAGAAAACTAGGTACACCTCCAAAAATTGAAGCTAATGGCAAGGAAGGAAGCCCAATGGAGGTGCCGCTGTACCCAGTGTTGTTATTTCTTGCACCCGTCGTACTGATATCAGATTTGAGTGTAACTGGACCTACGATCTCAACGCTCCTGCTTTTATTGGTCCGTTGCCCCCAAATCTACCTTTAAATGAGGGTAACAACACTGATGATGAGTACGATTTCCGTACGGAAGAACCACCCCACTTTTCACCACCACACACGACACCATCTACGTCTAACCCACATGCAGGTACAGCTCCTAGTTTCCATGTCACTGAGGACATGTGGCGTGAGCATATGGCCCGAGAGGCCCAGAGGGACACCCTCCTTGCTACTTTGCAGCAACAGGCGACCGATAACATGGCCTTCATGCAAGCATCCCAACAGCAAAATGCTAGCTCTCTGCGCACTATTATGGAAAGTTAGCTGGCTTTCCAGAGAGAACATCACCTTAACCAGACCACATACGCTCGTCACTTCCAATTGATGGAGGCAACCCAAGGCACCCTCATTGGTAGGACCCAAGAGCTACAAGCGGCAAATGCCGCCTTGACAGAGAGAATGGAGCAGCTAGTTTTGGACCGAGAGAGCCGCCGTCGCAGCCGTAGCCGCCGTTCCGGTCGTACCAACCAGGATGGTGAAGGTCCTAGTGGCCCCCACTAGCGTTTTCAGGTACCTCCTCCTACCTTATTTTGGAACATTGAGGACAATGTCCGATTTAAGTGTGGGAGGAGCATTTATCGCTTTTATTTCCCGTTTTTCCTGCTTTTATTTCCCTTCCGCATTTTTCCTTTTAGGTATGTTATATTCGTAGTTAATAAAATGCATGTGATAGGCGAGTCTTTCTGCGTAGTGTACCCTTTCATTTCCCCCACTTTTTAGCCTTACAAAATTTTTACAAAATCTTTTTCAAAGAATTGTGGTTGTTTTTAAGGATTTGGGCTATGAGACAGGTCCTAGATAGGGTCTATTTCTTGGGCACTCACTTTTTGAAAAATTCGTTATCATTTTAACACCGTAAGCCTTTTTGAACATTTAGATTAGATCCTTTCTTCCCAATATGCTATGATTTTGAATAAAACTGTACAAATAGGTCTTCAAGTAGTTTATCTAAGCAGTCAGCTCCGGCCTAAGCATGCTCTAAGTGTAGGATCGATGAATATAAGTGGATGATCTCTATTTTGCCTTAAAAGTTTATAAAATAAAGTATGAATACGACTACGAGTTGGGTGATCCTCACAAATATTACTCAACTCAAGAAAGTTGTAAGCACTAATAAAAACAAAGAAAAAAATATATATATAAGGCACATCCGTTGTAGTTGGTCCAGAGGTATCTAGTGCTGGACTTGGTAGGGCGGACTACGGTCCGATCCCCCGCAATTGCAAATGGGTAAAATAAAAAGGGGTTAAACCAACTCTTGTACCAGAATCCCATCACTTGAGATCAGAGTCACTAACCGGTCACTACACCATGAGTATGTACGGATAACAGGCTTAATGTGATTGCGCCTGAATGAAAAAGGACCTCGTACAAAAAGAAGTCTTAGCATAGTAAGGATATTAGGATCGATCTGTATACTTATGAGGTTTATGTCCACATTTCTGCGAGTAGTGTAATTACGATACCCTTGGTTCAGATAGTTAGTGCCTGACAACACACCCTTACTCGAACTTAGAAGCCCTCTTTGCCCAAAACCTATATACACCATAATTTTCTTTCATCTACTTCTAAGAGTTGTTGCTTGAGGACAAGCAAAGGTCTAAGCGTGGGAGGATTTGATCGCACTAAATCGCACTATGTTTCTGACTCAACTATCACATGTTTTCCTTAGTTTTTATTATCATTTTCTCGTATTATGTTCCTTTTTCCTTTGTTTTCAGGATTCTTGTCATTTCAGAGCCTTCTGTGAAGAAACGAGCCAAAACGCCAAGAAATTAGGGTTTTTCAAGATATTCTGCACTTATGGCGTTCAGCGCCGCGCCGGCTACAGGGAACGCGATGACGTGGCCCACTTTCACCCAGAGACCAACTGCCACGTTCCCACGATCTGGCAGTTCCAGCCACCGCGCCCGCGGCCACTGCCACCGCGCCCGCGGCCTTCACAAAAGTTTCCCGCTCAGAAGAAGTTGAGGGGCATGCTGGTCTTTACGCATCTCAAGGATCCTCTATAAATAGTTTTCGATTTTCATTTTTTAGTTTCATCCAAGCTTAGTACAATCTTAAGCCATATACTATCAGTTTCTGTAAAGTAATAATCTCTTCACATCGGGGAGTTATTGCGGTGTAGATTGAGTTGTAATCGAGTCTTGGAGCACTTTGGTTGAAGTTCATCATACCAGCCTTACCATTCCGCAGATTTGTATCAGATTCAAGTCTCCGACTGGAGCAAGGTTCTAATTTATTGCATTTCTTTACTTATAATTGCTCTTACCATAGTCTACACGTTTTATAGACTCTAAATGCTCTTACCATAGTCTACACGTTTTATAGACTCTAAATGCTCTTACCATAGTCTACACGTTTTATAGACTCGCACTCTTTTACTTACTCGCTCTTATCATAGTCTACACGTTTTATAGACTCGCACTTATTATGTCTGGCTAAACTATAAAGGTTTGGATGTAATGATTGTCATCATGGTCGTGTTCCAATTATCATGCTAGTGAAAATACTCTGGGGATGTTTTGCTTTTAACTTAAGTCAATTATGTTTAAATGTTTATTGGGTAAGATCGAAAGCCGTCCAAACTAATGATATGACTTGATTATTATTTAACCAAACGAAAAGAGCGAAAGTCGTTGATTGGTTAAATAGGAATCATTGACCTTTTTAGAAAATGATTTTGAAACTATTTTCGGACGCGTTTGTAGGTTTGAAATCTGACTCTTGGTCAAAAGCCAAAAGTCTCTTTAAGTTAATCTTTCCAAGTAAAACTACTTTTCTGTTAAGTCAAAACTATCAATTTCTTAAAAATAGGTTTACCTCTTTAACGCGGAAGGCACCCTTTATATGTGACAATAAAGGAATTTAATTTAAAGAGTAAATTCGGTTCTTAGTAGTCAAAAGCTACAAGTTCCCGTTAAATTGATTCTTTGCTATCAATAGAAAATACTGCCCCATAAGTAGTTTTATCTACGCATGACCGGACCAATATCTGATTACATGATTTACATTCCAACCTGTCTTTTAAACTGTTATTTACCTCGCTCATTTACTTTGTTGCACTGCACTCACATCAATATTCTTGTTCACCTTAGATAAGCACCTTAGCAATAGAGTTGATAGATTGACAATTGGTCTCTGTGGTTCGATAATCTTATATATTACTTCGATAGGCTGTGCACTTGCAGTACTATATTTAGGCTATACGTTACACACCCCCATCAATGATCATAGTACAATGCAAAATAGTGGGGTTATGGTTGAATCTGAATCGATGTATTTCTCTAGTTCAAAGGATAAGAATCCTTTATTGGAAACTACCATATTTTATGGTGTCATTGAGGATATTTGGAGTACCAGAATGAATCCATGCTCGACTTGATCTGATGGAATGAAAATTTTCGAAGAAAAATGCTTTTTAGAATGAAGGTCCTGAAGGAGATGCTTTTCAGAATTCAGTCTCTAAAGGGAGATGCTTTTCAGAATTCAGTCTCTGAGGGAAATCATTTGGTCTTGTAGATAGTCACCCTACCATGTTTCAGGAATTGATCTGCAATCTATTTTTCATTAGTAAACCCGTCCTGTTTCGAGAATTCATACCGCCTGGTCATATAGATAGTTTCCTCGTCCTATTTCGGGAATTAACCTCTGACCCGCTTTTTTGTTGGTAAACCCGTTATGTTTCGGGAGTTCATACCGCTTGGTCGTATAGATAGTTACCCCGTCCTGTTTCGGGAATTAATCTCTGACCCGCTTTTTTGTTGGTAAACCCGTCCTGTTTCGGGAATTCATACCGCTTGGTCATATAGATAGTTTCCCCATCTTGTTTTGGGAATTAATCTTTGACCTGTTTGAAAATTGCTGATGATTTTCGTCTGCTTGCAAACTTTACCTGAAAAGACAAAATTAGCTTTACGTAATGTCGTGATGCATGTAATGCATCAATGATGCTCTCAATATAAATGAGAATGTTATATGTGTTTCGATATGCATATGCTATTATATATTATGAAATGATGTATGAACGCAATATGTTGTTGAAGCGTATCAATAGCTTCTTGTAACAACTCTGCCTGGGGAAAATAAATCCCTGACTATTGTTGGGGATGAAGAGAGTGATTCTTCAACTTCTGCTAGGAATAATTTTGCTGGGGATTCCCGCTATCTGTTTGAGGATATTCCGCTGGGGATTTTCGGCTTCTGCTTGAGGATAGAGGCATTCAAAGAGAGTCGGTCATTCGCCATTCTTTTTTGAAGGATTTGATTCTTACGTACCCTGACTGGGGATAAAAGTGATGGATATTCCTTTGGTATGCTATCTATCCAGGTTTCAGATATTGTAGCAACTCTTCTGAGGATAGAAACTTTGATTAAACCCTGCTGGAGAAGAGAATTTTGTTAAGGAAATATGGTGTTGGAGTAATGAACTCTGCCGGGGAGCTAAATTCCTGTAAACTGTGTTGAGGAAGTAAACTCTGATGGGGTTTGAAATTTCATAGGCTGCACTGAGGAAGTCTCCACTGTATGTTGGGGGAAATGATCAAACTTACTTATCTTCTAGGGGACCTATTGGGGATGATGATCAGGCCAAGCTATCCATTAGGGATATGGAGGTGAATTGCTGTAAGATGCCCGAATCTTTGTCTGTGGGCATCTTAGACTTGTTGAGGAATATATCTCTGTTGGGGACTATCTTGCAAAGATAATTCTGTAGAGATAGTTTCATGGGGATTGCTCTGTGGGGATTTATGATTGAATTAAAAATTATTCTAACTCCTAGAGTCTTCGATAAATGCTAATTTTGTTTTCATGCATATATTTGTAAATGGTAATCATATTCAAATGCATATGTTCATTCAATTTAGTCATTGGACGTTTTTGCAAGCAAAACAGAAAAAATAAAACAAATTTGAATTTTGAAATGTATTTGTATTGAAAGTTTTCCTATAAACAGGAAATTTGATACAAGGAGACAAAAATCCTAGTAGGAGGAAATCGTCGTAAAATGAAAAGGTGTATAAAATAAATAAATAAAACAGCCATGTGGAAACGATCCCATCGAGTTTCAACTCTGCTATTGCCTCTATGTCTTCAAACGTCTCATCCCTTGATGTCTGAAGAAGTTGATTGAATTGATTGTACCATATGAACTTGACATTGGTAATTGTTGTACCTTAAAATTTTCCCTCTCATTTCTCAAGGATTCTCTCACAAGATCTTCTATGACGTCAAGTTTGCAGCACTGATACATCAATTTAGGCTTGGAATTAGCACAAGGGCAAAATGGTCAATTGCATATTGGAAAGTCAAACTTTGACTTTTTGGTCAACATTACATTCCAAAGATCAAATTTTATCAAGGAATTCAAGAATATCACGCTTAATCATCAAGAAGTCAAGAAAGTCAAAAGTCAACTTGAAAAGTCAAGATTTCCAAGACTTAGAAATTTTCTAAGTGTTTTTATACATGATAATTTCATAACTTCATGCCATTCTTTCGCTAAGATGTAAGATGATTCAGAAGAAGCTTTCAACATGAAAGTTGTAGATCTCCACGATATCTACAACATTGCTTTACACGACTTCTCCTAAATATGCTTGGATCTCGAGTTATAAATTCATGAAGTCATGACATTTTCATTTAACACTTAGAGAAATTTTCAACAGATTTTGTTCAGGATTTTGTCCCAACTTCTTGGAATTTTTTCATATAGTTACAAGATGATTTTGTCAAAATGGACAACATGAAAGTTATAGAGGATGTTTCAAGCTTTCCAAAACATCCAAGAGCATGAATTTATCATACTTGAGCTAGGAGATTCAAGGGCTTGAAGTTGGACATCCATCCTTGAATTGCAAGTCATTCTATTGAAGAACACTTAACAAAACTCTCATGATTTGCTGCATAATCTTATGTTGCAGGTTTCCTTGCTTGCAAATCTCTACATAATTTAATGTTTACACAAGAGCTTGAGCTATTACCCAAGTGTTTAAACCATTGTCCAAAAGATCTTTCCATTTATGGCATAAAGGCACCATTGCTATTCTTGAAAAACAAGCTTTTTGCACAAAGTTTGTCTTGAGCCCATACCTTGCTGATTGCTGATTATACTCCACCACAAATCATGGGAAGTAGCTCATCAATACCAGCAACTTTGGTACTTTATCTTGGGACTATGGAGTACTTGACTTAGTTTGATCTTTGTAATCCAACCAAACCATAACATGCTATTTTGAAAACTTAATCAGCTCATATGCACAAACCCCTTGCCTATAAATAGAATAATCATTTGCAAGAGAAAGAGGTTAGAAAAATAGAGAGAAAAGCCATAGGTTTTGCTGTAAACTAGCCATCAATATCCCATACTCTCCAAAAAGCCATAACTGTTCAAAAAAGCTTCCACTCTTGAGTTTTAAAGTCCAAATATTTGGAACTCTCACATTTTGCAAACTCTGTCCAAACATCTAAGCACCTCACATACATCATTTAGAAATTGTTCAAACTCACGAATAAGCTTCTACAACACCTTTGTTTTCTTTCCCAAGTTTAAGAACAGTCAAGACAACAACTCAAGCTCAAAGTATAAGATCCAGCTCCAAGGTAAGCTTCTTGACTTTGGTTCTCCATTGCAAGCATCATTAGTAATTCATTTTTTTTGAAGACAAAGTGTGGTAATCTTTATCCTTGAAGCTAACCTTTTGTTTATCTTCCATTCTTTTCATTATGTGTTGAGAACTAACCCATGTTTTCAGTAAAAACAATGTTGAAGTAAAAAAAATGACAGTATGAGTCGACACGTAGCCTTATGAGTCGATACATACTGCTTTATAGGACCAAAACAGAGGAAAAAACAGTGTATGATTCGATACAAAGCACGTATGAGTCGACACATGCAGTGTATGAGTCGACACATACCATTATGTAACGATTCATACAGAGTTGATTTGGAAATACAGGGGCAAGAAAAGTTATGTGTCGATGCATAAGAGCTTGTGTCGACACATAATAGTTCAAAATTCATTTTTTCCAATTTTTACACTGTTTTTACATTTCCTTCATTGTTATTCGATATGGTTGTAATATTTAAATTCCTATTTCATCCCCATTTGTAAATTGTACCCCCATCCCCTAAATGATGTAATAGCGTATGACTCTATTTTCCGCATTTTAACACTTTCAAATACAAATGCTAGTAATTAGAGTTTTGTATGGAAAGACTAAAAACAATCAATAGAAAACCCTAATAAAAGACAAAAACAATGCATGTAAATCAATACACTTGCACACAAACACCCCTAGGGTAAATACACTTGGTTGCCTTACAAAAATGGCCATATTACGTATGTGAGGTATCTTAGCAAAGACGAGCAGAATACAAGATCATAGTCCTTTGATGATGCTATCATGGTTACATTTCAAAAAATGATCTTAGTCCCTAAAGAATATGCTAAGATATCTTGAAATATTTCTAATCATGGTTGTACGATGACCCTTGCCCGTCCCTTTACATCCAAATATAGGGGTTACTTACCAAGTCAATGGTAAGATAACAATGTCAAAGGAAAGAGGAAATGAACATGAAAGACTTTTGAGTAGGTAGAATGTTCCTAGTTACTTTCTCAATTTCAAAACAAAACATCCTTGCTATTTTCAAAACAAAACACCAAACACTTTCAAAAAACAAACTTTTAAAACACAAAATATTTTCAAAAGTCCAACACTTTGTATACGTTCTTACGAACAAGAACTATTACAAATTTTTCCTAAACGAAGGAGCCTTTTCAAAATACTTTCAAAAACCACACAAAGCACATTTTCAAACAAAAGCAAGTGATCTAGCAAGTAACTAAGAGCCCATGGAAAACCATGGATGAAAAGGGTGCTAATACCTTCCCTTTTCATAATTTACCGCCCGAACTCAAGAAACAATCTCAAAGGTCTTTCCTGTGCTTTTTCACCTTTCCTTTTGGATAAAAGAAAAGTCGGTGGAGACTCTTGCTAAACCACAACATTTGCGTTAAAACACAAAACACCCAAGTCAGTTCTCCCACCGCATCACAGAACTGGCGACTCTGCTGGGGGTAGAGATTTTAAAAGTGGGGTTACCTTAGGGCTAGATCACATTTACTTGCTTTCATTATTTGACTTGTATGCTTTACATTTTGGTTCTTTGTTTGGGCTTTAATCCTCTACCCGGATTTGGGATACCTTATAGGTAAGTAGCAATACATTGTGGAAACTATATGGGGTATACCGAAACGGTCTAAGCAATAGCTATGTTAGTGCGACATATTTGTGGATACCGATAGCCCTTGAGTAGTCAAGGAGAATACGGGGCCGCTGAGTGATGTCATGAAGCACTAATAAACTTTTAGAACCTTTACTTGACCAACTTGGCCATTAGGACGTAGTGAGATGACCGGCTTTGGTGCAGTCCGAAGTTGGTAGATACTCGATACTACACTCATTGAGGTTTGGTTTTTTGGGATATTTCGGTCGCCATTAAAGAGGCTTGCACTGAAACAATGCCCAAAGAAACAAACCGGTGATATTGAGCTCCCTTAGAACCCGGTTAATATTGCTAGGACAGGTTTGAGCCAACAAAATTTCAAGAGGGTACTTACCTATGAGACTCCATGCAAGCCTAAACCTAAGGACTTGTTTGTTTTGTTTGTATATATTTACTTGTACATAACATCATAAACATCATAACATCATACTCATATTCACTAACCATTTCAAGGATTTTTGGGATTTATCTTTGTTCTGTTTTGTAGGACATGGATTCTATTCGCAGGAAAACCATTCAAGTCAATCTCATAAGGATCCATCCTCAACTCAAAGAGTTAACATCAAGGATTCTTGAAAATTCTCCATTTACCGAAAGACATGGCCGCCTACTAAACTTGGTTACCTTCAACACTGATGAAGACATGATGAAGGTGCTCTTCCAGTTCTTTGATCCTCTACACCATTGCTTCACATTTCCTGATTATCAACTTGCGCCAACTTTGGAAGAATTCTCTCAACTCTTGAGGATTCCCATTATCAATCAACTACCTTTCAACGACACATAAAAAGATCCAAAGCCAAAAGAGATTGCTCAAGCCTTACACTTGCAACCATCTGATATCACAACTAATTGGGAAACAAGGAGTGGTGTCAAAGGTTTCTTAGCCAAATTCTTGTTTGAGAAAGCTCAAAATTGTTGGAACTCCTTGGACTTGCAAGCTTTTGAGGAAATTGTGGCTCTCCTCATCTATGGGATGGTTTTGTTTCCAAACTCTGACCAACTCATAGATGTAAACGCCGTCAAAATTTTCATGTCTCGCAACCCGGTACCTACTTTGTTAGGAGACATCAGGAAAAGAGGTATACTTATGTGTTGTACTCCTCTCTTGGCAAGATGGTTTATTTTGCATCTTCCCCAATTTGTGTTGAAAAACGAGCAAGGTTCAAGGTGGTCACATAGGTTGATGGCGCTCAAATATTCAGACATTCATTGGTGTTCCCGCTCCTTGGAGAATGTTACTATCATCGACTGCTATGGAGAATTCCCTAATGTCCCATTGCTTGGAATTAGAGGAGGTATCACTTACAACCCATGCTTAGCCCTACGACAGTTTGGGTACGCCCGGAGGGATGGAACCCACAAGATACTTATCCAAGGAGTGGTATTCAACTACGAGAATGACGATCAAGGTTATCGTCTGAGGTTTATCCGAGCCTGGAGGATGTTGAACAAGGTGGATAGCAAGACGTTAGGACACATGAACTCCATTCCCCTCGAGCCTTACCTTAAGTGGGTGCGATCTCATGCTCAAAAACTTGTGATGCCTTATCCTTCCATCTTACCAGTCATCGTGGAGTCTGTGGTTGAAGGAGATGTTCCCTACACTATCCTCCATCCCGACATGCCTACCTCTCTCGAAGACTTGTAAAAGGGTTGGATTCAACTTAAGGAAGAACGAGATACCTTTGAAGCTCAATTCTATGCTAGTGAGAAGAGGGTCTTGGAGCTTATGAAGCAAGTACAAGAAGATCAAAGTGTGAACGCCTATCTCGCACCGAAGAGGATGTGTTCAGTATTTTTATCTTAGAAAGTTATTTTGTAAGCCCAAGAGGCATGATGTAATCTTTCTTGTTTTGTTTAATGAAAATTAATGTTTGCTCATTCTTTTGTCTATACAAATTTAAATCTCATTAATCCTTGAAATCATTTGCATATTGTGATACGGTGGGAGAACTGACTTGGGTTTTACGTTTGTTTTCGCAAATGTTTCGGTTGAGCAAGAGTCGCCACTGACTTTTTATTTTATCCTAAGGAAAGGTTAAAAAAGCACAGCAAAAACCTTTGAGATATTTTCTTGGGTTCGGGGAGTAGATTATAGAAAGGGAAGGTATTAGCACCCTTTCTATCCATGGTTATCCATGGGCTCTTAGTTACTTGCTTAGATCACTTGCCTTGATTTTCAATTGTTTGAAATGGTGCTTTGTGTGTGGGTTTGAAAATGTTTTGAAAAGAGGCCAATGTGGTGGCAACCTTTGTAATGACCCATGTTTGGATGTATACAAAGGTGTACTTATCTTTTGAAAAGTTTTCAATGTTTTTGAAAGTTGTTTTGAAAGTGTGTTGTGATGTGTGGTTTTGAAAAATAGGCAAATGTTTTTGTTTTGCAATTTGGCAAGTAACCAAGAGCTATCTACCCTAAATTTCTCAAATATCATTCCTATGTTTTAACCCTTTTAACAATTTTGTTCCACTATTGTATTTGGTGGACAATCTTGTGTTAGGATGTTAACGGGACGGGCACGGGTCATCGTTTAGACCATGATTGCAATGGTGCCAAGTGTCTTTGGGCAAATTTTCCTTTAAGGGACTTGATCATTTTTAGGTAACTTTTGAAAGCGTCATCGAGGGACTATGATCATTTAAATTGTTTTGTTTTGCGAAAGACACCTAACATGCAACATGGCCCATTATTGAAGGCAACAAGTGGAGTAACCCTAGGGGTGCAAGTGTGATTGGTGTTGTTCATTTTCATGCTTTGTTATCTTTGAATTAGGTCAAGCTATTTGTTTGGTTGATTTTTGCATACAAACCCTAAGTCTATCATGACATATTTAGAAAGCTTTTAAATGCAAAAAATAAAGTCCTAAATTATTACAACACAATTATGGGATGGGGGGTACAAATGTTCAAATGGGGGATATTTAGCAAGAAAAATTAAATCTAAACTATTACATCCAAATTGAATATTCAAATTATTTAATTGCACAATAATTTAAAAAAATTCAATAAATATGCAAGATGCAGAAAATGATTTTTATATGTATGTGAAAAAGTATTTTTCATGTGTCAAATAAAAAAATGTTAATTTTTTTGGGTTTTTTCATGTTTTTAGGGCAAAACCCTAATTTTCTAAGTAAGAAGTATTTATTATTTATTATATGCAATATTTATTAATTATATACAAAAAATAAATAAAAAGGAAGTATATTGTAAAAAAATGATTTTTGAGGTCAAATATTAATAAAAATAAAAATGTATTATTTTTGTATTTTCATCCTAAATATTCTAACAAATATATAAGCATATATATTATATATTAAATATATTAAATATGTACAAAAATAAGAATATTTATTATATAAAAAAAGTATATTTTTTAGAAAATGTTTTCAAAAGATAAAATAAAATAAAATCAGAAAATGAAATGTGTTTGTATTATTTTAGTATTTTTACATAAAAGTATATATGTGTCATTTATATGTATAAATTCAAATAAAACAAATAAAAATCCAAATAAAATGCAAAAATGGTGGAAAAAATGTTTTTAATATTTTTTATATTTTGACAAACATAAACAAGTCAGAAATAAAAAGAAAAAATCAAAAATGCTAAAAATAACACACAATGTGCCAAGGGGGTGTATGTGTGAAACAGTGGTGCAAACAGCAAAAATAAGCCAGGCCCAGCCCAAAGGACTTTGTCTTTGTAGTTGTTTAGGTATTGGCTTGCATTTTTGGTAAAACCCAAGTGTATGTGTGAATGTCATGACTGATGTCATAACATTCTAGTTTAGTTTGTACTGACTCATTAGGTACCTTTGCAGAAAAATATTGTAATTCAAGTACTGATGTTTATAAGTGTGTATCTGAGCATTTTGCAAAATGATCACATTTTGCTAAATCAGTAGACAGGTTTTCTCAGATGTCATAACAGATGTTATGACATCCTGTTCTGAACTAACAGGTTTGCAGGTTGGATAAGTCTGAGTTTTTTCAGGAAAATAACTCAGTCTTTCCTAAACAGAATCCTGCGTTTTCTGAGGGGTAACCTAGCTCAACCCTAACCTGGTTAATAAAGTCCTGTGACCTGGTCTTTAGGTCAAACGGAATTAACCCTAGGTTTTTGTGGAAACCCTAACTGAAGTTGCAGCTGCTATATATTCAACAGAGCTGCTGTTTTGCAAGGCATCCCTTTTATTTTGATCAGAAGATCATTTGTAATCTGTATAGGTTTGATTATTGTACTCCAAGCAATTATCATTGTGATAAGTGACTTGGAATAGGTTTCAAATTGTAAGGGTTGTGTAGCACTCAAAGCTTTGAAGCAAGAGTGTTTGAATGTTCCTTGACTAAAGCTGTGAAGCAGAGTCAAGTTAGCTGTGTGCATCACTCAAAGCTGTGAAGCACGAGTGATTGTGTTGCTTGATTAAAAAGCTGTGAAGCTTAATCAAGTGTTTGTTTTTGAAGAGTGTCTCCATCAATTCTTAAGTCAAATTGGTTTATGTATCACTGCTGTGATTGAGGGGGAGTGAGTAGGATCTCAGGTTTAAGTTGTACTTAGATTGGAATTGCATTGGGTAGGTCTTAAGTGAAGGAGATAAACTGGTTGGTTTATTCCTGAATTAACATCTCTTATAGTGGATTTCCTCCCTGGCTTGGTAGCCCCCAGAGTAGGTGTTGTTGCACACTGAACTGGGTAAACAATTGACTGTGTTCTTTATTGCTTTTGTATTTACTGTCATATAGTAAGTCAGATACGGGGTCATAACATTGAACGTGACATTAAGTATCTGCAGCCAGAATTTCAATTGGCATCAGAGCAGGCACCCTGCCTGTATTACTGGGTGAGATCTAGGGATATCACTTTCTGGCACTATGGACAAAGAAGGAGTTTTTGGAAATAGACCACCCATTCTGGATGGAACTAATTATGACTACTGGAAACCTCGTATGATTGCCTTCCTAAAATCTCTGGACAAAAAGGCTTGGAGAGCTGCTGACAAAGGATGGATTCATCCCACCATAACTGAGAAAGATGGGACAATCAGTCTGAAGCCTGAGGAAGATTGGAGTAAAGAAGAAGATGAGTTAGCTCTGGGAAATTCAAAAGCTTTAAATGCCTTGTTCAATGGAATTGATAGAAACATTTTCAGACTAGTACATCAATATGAACTGGCCAAGGAAGTTTGGGACACTCTCAAAACTACTCATGAGGGCACTTCCAAAGTAAAAATGTCAAGGCTTCAGATGTTGACCACCAAGTTTGAGAATCTAAAAATGATGGAAGATGAAACCATTCATGAGTTTCACATGAACATCTTGGAGATTGCCAACACCTCAGGAGCACTGGGAGAAAAGATGTCAGAAGAAAAACTGGTAAGGAAGATTCTCAGATCCTTGCCTAAAAGATTTGCAATGAAGGTAACTGCCATAGAGGAAGCCCAGGACATCAGCAAGTTGAAAGTGGATGAACTTATTGGGTCTCTTCAGACTTTTGAGATGGGGATCACTGATAATGGTGACAAGAAGAACAAAAGCATAGCACTTGTATCCAACGCTGATGCTGAAAACAAGGAGGATGAAGAAGAAAATATATCAGAAGCTATTGCTATGCTTGGAAGACAGTTCAACAAGCTCATCAAAAGAATGGATCCAAAGTCAAGGTCTAATGTTCATAACATTCCCTCTGACATTGACAGTTCCAGCAGAAGACCAAGGTCAGAAGATAAGGGAAACCAAGGCAGAGGTATTCAATGCCATGGATGTGATGGATATGGACATATTCGAGCTGAATGTCCTACCTTTCTTAAGAAACAAAAGAAAGGAATGACTGTTACTTGGTCTGACTATGATTCAGAAAGTAATTCTGAAGAAGAATCTGCCAAACTAGTTACTGCTCTAACTAGTGTTTGTACTTCTGAAAGTGACACTAGTGATGAAGAAGTGACATTTGAAGAACTTGCTGATACCTACAAGAAATTGTGTATCAGAAGTGCTGAAGTCTGTGTGCAGAATGAGAAACAGTCAAAACTCATTATAAAGCTGGAGGCGGAAAAAAGGGCAGATCTTGAAACTATAAGTCACCTAGAAGGGGAAGTTCAATTACTGAACTCACAACTAAACCAAATGACAAAATCTGTCAAGATGTTGACCAATGGATCAGATAAATTGGAAGAGATCCTACAAGTAGGACAAAATGTGGGAAACAAATCTGGTCTAGGATTTGTGGAAGCTAAGAAACCTGGTGCAGACAAGAAGATCAGGCATGTTAAACAATTGTCAAAGCAGATGTCTCAACACACCTCTCAACATCAGAAATACATGAAGAAAAAATACCAAAGATGGAGATGTCATCATTGTGGGAGATATGGCCACATAAAGCCCTTCTGCTTCAGATTACATGGATATCCTAATCAGAACTCAGGTGCTAAACCTAAGCCAAAAAGGGTACCACATACTCCTCATTGGAAGAAAAAGGCTACTGCCCTGATAGCCCATACTTCCCTGAGAGTGTCTGAAAAGGAAGGCTGGTACTTTGACAGTGGATGTTCCAGACACATGACTGGATTCAAAAATCTCCTCAATAATGTTATGCCTCACACCACCAGTTTTGTGACCTTTGGAGATGGTGCTAAAGGTGAAGTCAAAGGAGTTGGTAATTTGGACTGCCCTGGAGTTCCAAGTCTAAATAAAGTACTGCTGGTAAAAGGGTTGACTGCTAATCTCATTAGTATCAGTCAATTATGTGATCTAGGATTCAAGGTCAACTTCTCAAGATCTGAATGTCTAGTAATTAATGAAAAACTAGAAGTTGTAATGAGAGGAATCAGATCCAAAGATAACTTCTACTTGTGGCAGCCTGAGAACACTGATATCTCCACTATGTGTCCAATTATCAAAGAAGAAAAAGAGATGAAACTGTGGCAGCATAAGCTTGGTCCCCTTCATCTAAGAAGAATGAAAAGAGCTATTTCTATGGAAGCAGTCAGAAGAACTCCAAAACTACAGGTTGATAATATCTGTGATGTGGCAAATAAACTTGAAGAAGGATGTGTTGTCAGAACCATAAGTCATCTTGACAAGGATGTTGGAAATAACAAGTCTAATAAATTCTGTTTCCCTGAAGAAATGAGGCTTGAAGTCTCCTCTCCTATAACTCTCCATCAAAATGGACTGGACAAACAGAAAATTATTCAAGAATCAACCAGAACTATGATTCATATCAAAAGAATGCCTTCCCAATTCTGTGCGGAAATAGTTGCTGCTAGGAAAAACTGTTCTCAAAACATCTGGTCAAAACAGATGCTCCCTGAGTACAATGTTACACAAGATGTTGTGACATTGTGTTGTGACAATTTGAATACAATCAACATTTCCTTGAACCCTATTGACTTTGAAGAGAAGAAGTCATTTAAACTGGAACATAGTTTCTCTAAGCTTCAGCTGACTGATTCTTCTACCAAGGCTCTTGTTGGAAATAAACTTGAAAATTTGAAGGGCAGGTTGGGTATTCACCAACATAAGATTTTATAGCAATTAATTTTGCTTAAAACAAAGGTTGAAGGAATTAATGTTATTAAGTCTATCTTTAGTGGGTTAATCATATACTTTCACAATTCTTTCAAAATCTTTAAGAAGTTGAAAAGACTCCCTTTTACCCCCTACCTCTCTCGTCCTTGCAACCTGTTTCCTCCTCACAATCAAAGATTTTTCTCAAACTGCTACCATTACTCAAAGTCAATCAAAATGTCTCAGACATCGTCTTCAACCATGGCAACTTCGTCATCCTCATCATCGTCATCATCTGACCAAGATTCTAGGGCAATCACCACATGCATAGAATCTGAAGTTCTTGAGGTCACTCCTCTCAGAGAGATGGCAACTGACCCATCCAAAGTCAAAAAGCTCAGAACCAGACATGCAGGAAGAGCTCAAGCTATAGCCTCTGGTAATTCTTCTCATCCTTCGTCTTCTGTACCTAATAGAGAAGGATCAGTTCAAGTTCATCAAGCTATTGCTAGGCTGGTTACTAGTATACTGAGTGGCAACTAATCTGTACCGGGGATCTCTGTCCCTTTAAACCAATCAGAAAGTCCAAATGTGGAAGTTTCTGAGAATGTAGATGTCACTGAGAATGTTGTGACACAAAAAGACAACATTCAGAACCCTTCATAAAAGGCTGCTGATCCACCTATCATTGATGTGGATGAGGATTACTCAGATAATGATCTGATTGCTAATGTGAACCCTAGCATAGCTAGGAGATTGATGAAAAGAAAGAGTAGTCAGAATGATAAACCTAATGCTAAGAAATCCAAGGCTGAAGGCATGGCTGAGAAAAGTATTCAGACAAAAGGGAAGAAGGCCCAGGTGCATACTGCTAGACAACCAATCTCTAAGAAGAGAAAAGAACCTGAATCTTCTGATTCTGATGAGGAATCAGAATTTGAGATTGATATTGAAGAAACTCCTATCAGAAGGAAGCTCCCCTCCAGCAAAATTGCTAGAGTGCCTGAAGTCCCAACAGACAACATCTCTTTTCATCATCCTGACAATGCAAACAGATGGAAGTATGTTTGCTTAAAGAGAATAGCCTTAGAGAGAGAACTCAACAATGATGCCTTGGAGTGCAAAGACATCATGGACCTGATCAAGAATGCTGGACTAATGAAGACAGTGATAAAGTTTAACAAATGTTATGAAAATCTGGTCAAGGAGTTTGTAGTGAACTTGTCTAATGATTATGCTGATGGAAGGTCAGCTGACTTTGAAAGTGTTTTTGTTAGAGGAAGAAGGGTCAAGTTCTCTCCATCAGAAATCAACAAGTTTCTTGGAAGAACAAATGAGGACTGTCCTGATCTGGAGGCAACTGACAATGAAATTTGTCAAACCATCACAGCCAGGCAAGTAAAGTGCTGGCCCTTGAAAGGCAAGCTGAATTCCAGTAAACTCAACATGAAATTTGCCATCTTGCATAAAATAGGTGCAGCCAACTGGGTGCCTACAAATCATAAATCAACTATCTCCACAGGATTGGGGAGATTCATTTATGCTGTGGGAACCAAGACTGCTTTTGACTATGGCAGGTACATCTTTGAACAAACCTTAAAGCATGCTGGCAGTTATGCTGTCAAAGGACCAATTGCCTTTCCCTCCCTCCTTTGTGGAATCATCCTTGCACAATATCCTGATGTCCTTGTGGCAAGAGATACAGTCTGCAAAAGAGCTCCTGCCCTTGGCTTGCACTACAAACTGTTTCAGGGATCTCATGCTCCAGACATTGTCATAACATCAGCTGAGACATCGTCTGTGAAGACCCAGTCCAAGACATCAGATGTCATAGCTGTTTTAAAAGAAACTTGCAAAGAGCTGGATGCTAGAAAAAGGACCCTAGAAATTCTAATTGCCAGGCTAGAAAAGGAGGAAGCTGAAGAAAATAGAAGGGAAGAAGGTGTAGAAGCTGAAGGTCATCTCAACATTGAAGAAACTAGCTCCTCTGAGTCTGATGACAGTGCTTGAAGGTTGGTTGCTGTTTGGTGGTGTTGCTGGTCAGTGCTGATATCTGGTGGAGTTTGGAAGTGTGTTCAGTTCTTTTTTTCTGCTGCTGCTCTTATTAATTGTTTTTGGATAACTGTATAATCATTATGAACATGTATCTTTGGCCCATTTGTGGCTAAAGAGGGGGAGAATATTTTGGTACTTAATATGTCTTGCTCAATTAGACATTCTATTTTTCTGCAGTCATTTATTTCTGCTGCTATCTATCTCTGATTGCTTAGGGTCTTTAGCCAAAAATCTGCCAAAGGGGGAGTTTGTAGTTGTTTAGGTATTGGCTTGCATTTTTGGTAAAACCCAAGTGTATGTGTGAATGTCATGACTGATGTCATAACATTCTAGTTTAGTTTGTACTGACTCATTAGGTACCTTTGCAGAAAAATATTGTAATTCAAGTACTGATGTTTATAAGTGTGTATCTGAGCATTTTGCAAAATGATCACATTTTGCTAAATCAGTAGACAGGTTTTCTCAGATGTCATAACAAATGTTATGACATCCTGTTCTGAACTAACATGTATGCAGGTTGGATAAGTCTGAGTTTTTTCAGGAAAATAACTCAGTCTTTCCTGAACAGAATCCTGCGTTTTCTGAGGGGTAACCTAGCTCAACCCTAACCTGGTTAATAAAGTCCTGTGACCTGGTCTTTAGGTCAAACGGAATTAACCCTAGGTTTTTGTGGAAACCCTAACTGAAGTTGCAGCTGCTATATATTCAACAGAGCTGCTGTTTTGCAAGGCATCCCTTTTATTTTGATCAGAAGATCATTTGTAATCTGTATAGGTTTGATTATTGTACTCCAAGCAATTATCATTGTGATAAGTGACTTGGAATAGGTTTCAAATTATAAGGGTTGTGTAGCACTCAAAGCTTTGAAGCAAGAGTGTTTGAATGTTCCTTGACTAAAGCTGTGAAGCAGAGTCAAGTTAGCTGTGTGCATCACTCAAAGCTGTGAAGCACGAGTGATTGTGTTGCTTGATTAAAAAGCTGTGAAGCTTAATCAAGTGTTTGTTTTTGAAGAGTGTCTTCATCAATTCTTAAGTCAAATTGGTTTATGTATCACTGCTGTGATTGAGGGGGAGTGAGTAGGATCTCAGGTTTAAGTTATACTTAGATTGGAATTGCATTGGGTAGGTCTTAAGTGAAGGAGATAAACTGGTTGGTTTATTCCTGAATTAACATCTCTTATAGTGGATTTCCTCCCTGGCTTGGTAGCCCCCAGAGTAGGTGTTGTTGCACACTGAACTGGGTAAACAATTGACTGTGTTCTTTATTGCTTTTGTATTTACTGTCATATAGTAAGTCAGATACGGTGTCATAACATTGAACGTGACATTAAGTATCTGCAGCCAGAATTTCAGTCTTCAACCTCTGGCCAGATTCAAACAAAAAACGCGCGTTTTCTTCCTTCCCTGCTATCTCTTGATTCTTTGATCTTTTGACAAATCTTAAAACATGAAACTTGTAGAGCTTGAAGCCACGATTCTAAACATATAAAGAAGTTAATCTAACTCTCAGAAATGAGAGATAATTTCTTCTCCCCCAATTCCTGACCTAGCTTTTTTCCAATGTTCAGGTCCAAAATACTCTTAGCACACACAATATAAATGAAAAGTAACTATATGGATGGCTTCAGGGCTATGATTAGAACATGCTTTCTTCACAAACTTAAGCCTAACTATGCATGGATAGAGAGATAGAAGTTCAAAGTTTTACCTGTTCAGCTTGAGTCGTGTGCAGCAATGGAGGTACTTTCAAGGCAATGTGAGGACTTGTACAGCTTGCTTGAAGTTCAGGGATGCTTCTCCAACCTCTAGCTTGCTTTGAAATTGACTGAAACGAGCTATGGAAGTTCACCTGCAAAAATGAAAAATGAAAATGGCAGATGGGGTTAGGAGTGTTACAGCTGGTGTTTAGGGCTTGGAACAGTTTCAAGGGATGGTATGGAATGTGTTTGCAAGGTTATTAGCCAAAGTGCACGAGTGGATTGAGTTGTGGACCTCAATCTGCAGCAGGTGCCCTGTTTTTGCAAGAGGATGGTGTTTCTGTGTTTGAGGAGGTATTGAAGGTGGTTGGCTCGTGTTTTAGGTCTGTTATGATGTTTGGAAGATGCTCAAGAAGTTTGTTTAGGCTTGTGTTTACAGGAACTCAATGTTGTGTTCAATATGCAAAGTTTCTTCCTATGTAAGCAAAAGTTGCCAAGTTAGGTTGTAGGCCAAGGCAGGTCCCTCAAGCATGCTGCATAATCTCTCCTTGATCAGTGGGATTAGTTCATAAACTTGTGCCTCAGAGATTTGCTTTGGTACTTCTTTGATTTGTGTTTGACATAAAGTTGTGCTTTACAAGAATGGATAACTTGCTTTTTCCAAATAAGGATTGATTTGGCATGTAATGGTTAAACACACAAGATAAGGCTTGAACACAAAGGATTTGCATTAAATTATTGAGTGTGGATGAGATAAAAGGCCTGTAACTAGCTTGTACAAGCTGATTTCAAAAATGCCCAAGTTATGAACATGCATTTGGTCAAGAACAAAAGTGACTTTTGCCCAACTTTGCCAATTCGATTCTCCCTAACCACAAGGGTGTTTGAGAAGTTCTTGGACAATTTGGAAAGCTTGGAATTTGTACTACAATCCATCTTTGTAATGCAAGTTGAAATTCCAAGTGGAAGCATGTGAAAAATGGCCATGAAGTTGGGCAAAAATCCTGCCTAGAATAGGTCAAAATATTTCTAAGTTAAGAATGTTTTGCACCCTTGTTCCAAAAATTGTAACTTGAGCTACAAGCTTCTTTTGAGGAAACTTTGTGAATCAAAGTTGTAGATTTTGCAATGGAATATAACTTTCATGTTTTGAGTTTTGTTTGAATCCAAATGTATCTTGATGAAAAAATGGGACAAAGTTAGGAAAAAATTAGGAAATTTCATAAATTAGAAAAATTCTAAGTTATGAAATTTCTTCATTTCAAACCCTAATTTGTGATTTTTGATTTCTTGATGAACAAGTTTCATAATTTGACATGTCTTGATGAAAAATGAATCTTGGCACTTGATTTTGACCAAAAGGTCAAAGTTTGACTTTTCAGCATACAGTCAAATTTTGATCAGTTGACTGGAAAATTCATCTGTCAATCTTGTGCATTTGGGATCTTTTGAACTTGTTGAACATGTCAAGACAATGCCATTTGGTCCTTGAGTCCATATGTGAGCTTGTTTTGCCATTGGCTAGGTCAAACAGTCAAAAATTGCCTTTGTGTAGTCATAACCCTAAAAATGACCATTTTGCCCTTTTGGTGATCTGATCAAATTTCTTGTGGAATTATGATCCAAACTTGATCAAATGGTCCATATGAGTTCATAATATTGATGTTGGTCAAAAATCATGAGGTTTGACTGTCAATTGACCACAGTTGACTTTTTCCCCAATACAGCTGGTTTCTAGGTCAACTGTCCAATTGACTGGGCAAAGATTGGAATCAAGGCTTGAAACTTGGTATGGATAAACTTGTGAGTCCAACATGAAGCATGAAAGTCACTTTGGGCCTTTTAGGTCAAAAAATCTTTGTGCAAACTCAAACCCTAGTTTGGGTCAACAGTGCAAGAAGAAGTCTTGAGCAGAGCCAACCCTAACTTGATCTTGAGCTCCAAGGGTCTTGTGATGAGAAAATAGTGGTGAAATGGGAGGGAAAATTTTGGGGTACAACACGTATGCATATTCATGCATCATAACATGACAGGTTTTCGCATAACAGGTTTCCTTATCTCTCTGCTGTTTATTTCAGCAAGATGGATCTAGAGAAAACTGTGAAGGATCTCCAAGCTCAAAATTCTCAGTTTCAGGAAATTCTACTCGCCCTAGCCAAGGGATAGCAAGATATGATGGCTTTGCTGGCTGTTAAGAAGAAGCCAAAGAAGAAAGCTCTACTCAACATAGGTAGAAGGTTTAAGGAGACAGTCCGTCAAATCCCAGTAGGAGAAGATTCATCTGAAGAGGATGAGAACCAGATTATGAGGTCAAGATTACTCAGGCTGACTGTGTCAATGATCAAGTATCTGATGATGATTATTTCAATGAGCAATATCCACCCGCCGATATCAAATACAAGCAGTTAGAAGACAGATTGAAAGCTATTGAAATCCAGGCCGTCCCCGATTTAGATTTTGATGATTTGGGTTTGATCTCTGGGGTAGTCATCCACCACAAATTCAAAATACCAGTCTTTGCAAAGTACGATGGAGTTTCTTGTCCAAAACTCCATTTGAAATCTTATGTGCGCAAGATACAACCGCACACCTCTGATAAGAAGCTCTGGGTTCACTTTTTCCAAGAAAGCTTAGCTGGAATGCAACTTGAATGGTTTTATCAGTTAGATGGTTCTCGTATCAATACTTGGTAGGATTTAGCTACTTCCTTCTACCATCAGTATGAGTACAACACCGACTTGGCGCCAACGAGGGTTCAGTTGCAAGATATGACCATGGGGAAGAATGAAAGATTTAAGGAATATGCGCAAAAGTGGAGAGACCTTGCTAGTAGGGTCCAACCGCCTTTGACTGATAGGGAGCACATCGACATGTTGAATGAAAAATTTCATGGGCACTTTGTCTGGTCCTTTCTTTAATCTGTTGGTTGGCTTCTCTTCTTCTGGTTTCACCGAATTGATCTTAACCGGCGAAAGAGTTGAAAGTGGCATCAAAAGTGGGAAGATCTCCGTGGAGTCTACCTCCACTTCCAATCATATCAAGAAACCTTTTGCTGTAAAAAAGGAAGTCAATTATGTGTACGAGGCAAGGGCCCATACTAAGAAGAATGATCACCCGTCTGTCAATGCTGTCCGAATCTCCAATCCAACTCCTACTCCAAGACCATCTCCAAATCATCAATGTTTTGAAACTCCAAGAAGACAATTTATGAGGTTAGGCATGTCAATGTCTCAAGCCTTTCAACATTTGCTCAAGGCTAATTTAGTGACATTGCACAATCCTCCCGCCAATCCTGATACCTCGTCAGCAAAGTATAATGCAAATGCCAAGTGTGCTTACCATTCAAGCAGCCCCCGGCACGAGACTGACCAGTGCTGGGCCTTGAAGAACAAAATCTAGGATTTGATTGATAACAAAACTATTGAATTTGATCCTCCTCCAACACCGAATGTAATCACCGCTCCAATGCCGAAGCATGACAAGAGTGTTAATGTTGTTGAAGATACAATTTTTGTTGCCTCTATTGAAGAATTGACTACTCGCTGAATATAATAAAAAAGAATCTGGTGAAAGATGGGATCTTCCCTGGCTATGTAAAAGACTGTGTGTGCTGTACAAAATAACTCAATGGATGTGAAGAGCTGAAGAAAGGCATACAACGCCTGATGGATAGCCACAAAATTCTATTCGAGAAAACTCCACTTGCCAAGAGTTCGATTAACAAATGTGAAGACCTATCCATTATTACCATCTCAAACAAGCCTCTTAGGATCACCTCCAAAGTTCCTATTAGGATTTCAAATGAACCCACTATTGCTCCCTTAATAATTACCAGTCCCGGACCGATTCCCTACTCTTCAAATAAGGAGGTACCATGGAATTATGGTGCTGAGGTGTTCTATCATGGGATTAAACAAGACGCTTGGATCGAAGAATAAGAAGATGACAATGTTGATAACATAGCTGGCTCAAGCAAAGTAACTAGAATTGGGAGAATATTTTCACCCAATATCTCACCACCAGTTATTACAAGGACACCCATCCGCATTAATGCTGCCAAGCTAAGTACCGATACAAGGGGGAAGGAAAAGGTTGTTGAGCCTGATGTGATTGAAGTACCCTCCAAGGACGTAGCTGATGAAGAACCCTCCGCTTGCGAGATGGACGAGATCTTGAAGATCATAAAAAGAAGCGACTTCAAGATTGTGGAACAGTTGGGGCAAACCCCTTCTAAGATTTCAATGTTATCATTGCTGCTTTGTTTTGATGCCCATGCTTGGACATTAATCAAGTTCCAAAAAAAGGCTCATGTCCCTCATGAGACAACTATGGACCAATTTGAGAATTGTGTGGCTAGCCTGACAGCTGATAATGGCTTGGGATTTTCAGATGCTGACTTAACAACTCTTGGGAAGAATCACAATAAAGCTTTACATGTTTCTGTCGAGTGCAAAGGGACTACCTTAGCACATGTGCTAGTCGACACTGGTTCTTATCTGAATGTATTACCCAAGGGGGCGTTAGACTGTCTAGACTGTGAAGGTTTAGTCTTGAAGTCAAGTGATATCATTGTAAGGGCGTTTGATGGATCAAAGAGGATTGTTCATGGGGAGGTAGATCTTCTAATCAAAGTGGATTCCCAAATATTCAACTCCACCTTCTACACCATGGATATTCGTCCTGCCTATTCTTGTCTGTTAGGTCGCCCGTGGAACCATAAAGCTGGGGCAGTAACCTCAACTCTCCATCAGAAACTCAAATATCCAGTCAAGGGAAGAATAGTCACCGTCTGTGGAGAAGAAGAGTTTATGGTAAGCCATCTAAACTCGTTCAAATACGTAGATATGGATGGAGAATTCATTGAAACCCCATGTCAAGCCTTTGAAGTCATGCCACCGATGATTGCTGCTACCAAATGTTCTTCTGATGAGTCTAAAGCTATTAAGGCCCCACCAAAGATGGTTTCAGTCAAGGATGCCCGTGCAGCAATTGAAGAAGGAAACTGTGATACTTGGGGGCAACTCCTCGATATCCCATTTAAAGCGGACAAGTTTGGTTTGGGCTTCACCGTCAAATATCAGAAGGAAGTGAGGCGTGCTCATGCTGGAAAGCTACCTCTCCACATTGGAAGCCATGAAGTCAACGCCATGGGTGATTCTGATGAAGAAGCTGCACTTGAAGATTGGGTGTATCCAACTACAACAGAGCTGAAGAATTGGCAGCAGGCAAAGGACTTTGTGCCCATCTCCTTCATCGAGGAGTAATATACTTGTTATTGCTTTTCTTTCAATTCAAGAACATGTTGTCTGTAATATTTTAACAATGACTTTTAAGCCATGTTCCTGGCCGGGGGCACTTTGGTCCATTTGTCAAGGGTGTTATTTATATTCATCTAATCATATGATCATTCAGTACATTGGACTCTTTTGCATTCAAATATTTGTGTTCATTGTCTTTCCTTTCTTTTAAATACATTTTTTTATAAAAATAGCCATGTATCTTACATGCACACACACACACACACACACACTCTTGCAGGTCCTCATCCACTCTGGATCCTATTGCTAATGACTCTACTATTGCCAACTATGACTTTGAATTTCCTATCAACCAAGCCAAAGACGAAGGTGAGGAAGATTGTGATATACCAGGAGAACTAGCCAGACTTCTATTACAAGAGGAAAAATCTATTCAATCGCACGAACATTCAGTCAAAGTTATCAACCTGAATACTGAGTCAGATAAGAAGGAAATCAGGATCGACGTTAATTTGGAAAGCAGTGTTAAGAGCAGGTTGGTTCAGATGTTGCATGATTATATGTAATTATTTGCTTGGTCTTATGAATATATGCCTGGGCTGGATACCATCATCGTAGTTCATCATCTGTCGACAAGAGAAGATAACCCCCCTATTAAACAAAAGGTTCATCGCATGAGGCCTGATATGTCTGAGAAAATCAAAGTTGAAGTGATGAAACAATTTGATGCAGGGTTCCTAGCTGTGACATCCTATCCCCAATGGGTTGCCAATATGGTGCAAGTGCCGAAGAAGGACGGAAAAGTTCGCATGTGCGTAGACTATAGGGATCTGAATAGGGCAAGCCCCAAGGATGACTTCCCTCTACCACACATTGACGTCTTAGTTGATAATACTGCTCAGCATAAAGTTTTCTCTTTCATGGATGGCTTCTCAGGCTATAATCAAATAAGGATGGCTCCTAAAGACATGGAGAAGACTACTTTCGTTATGCAATGGGGCACCTTATGCTACAAGGTCATGCCGTTCGGATTAAAGAATGCAGGGGCAACATATCAAAGGGCTATGGTAGCTTTATATCAGGACATGATTCATCATGAGATAGAGGTATATGTGTATGATATGATCACTAGATCATAAACCGAAGAAGAACATCTCGATCATCTGTACAAATTATTCGAGAGGATGAAGAAGTACAAGCTGAGGTTAAACCCTAACAAGTGCACGTTTGGAGTACGATCTGGAAAGCTTCTAGGTTTTGTTGTCAGCAATAAAGGCATTGAAGTTGATCCTGCCAAGGTAAAGGCCATCCAAGAAATGCAAGTCCCTCATTCTGAAAAAGAAGTCATAGGATTCTTGGGTCGTCTCAATTACATTGCCCGCTTTATATCACACCTGACTGCTACTTGTGAGCCAATCTTCATACTCTTGAAGAAAGATCAGGTAGTCAAATGGAACGATGAATGCCAAGTTGCCTTCGACAAAATCAAAGAATACCTACAAGAACCTCCTATTCTCATGCCTCCAGTTGAAGGAAGACCCTTGATCATGTACTTGACAGTACTAGAGAACTCTATGGGGTGTGTTTTCGGCCAACATGATGAGTCTGGCCGAAAAAGAGCATGCTATTTATTACCTGAGCAAAAAGTTTACCGACTGTGAAACCAGATATTCACTGCTCGAGAAAACTTGCTGCACTCTGGCATAGGCTACTCGCCGGCTAAGAGAGTATATGTACCACTCTGTTGATTTCTAAAATGGATCCAATCAAGTACATTTTCGAGAAACCTGCCCTTTCCGGTCGAATAGCCAGATGGCAAATCATCTTGAATGAGTACAATATTCAATATACTATGCAAAAGGCCGTCAAAGGAAGCGTGCTAGCTGATCATTTGGCCCATCAAGCTGTGGATGATTATCAGTCAATGAACTTCGACTTCCCTGATGAGAACATCATGCTGGTAACCGACTGTGCGAAACCTGAACCGTATGACGGACCTAAACAAGGATCCCGATGGACTATGGTCTTCGATGGGGCTTCCAAGGCCTTAGGTAACGGAGTTGGTGATGTGATCATCTCTCCTAAATGTTGCCACACTCCTTTCACTTCCAGGTTATGCTTCGATTGTACGAACAATATAGTCGATTATGAAGCATGCATCTTAGGTCTGAAAGCTGCTATTGACTTAAGGATCAAACATTTGAATGTGTTCGGGGATTCCGCCCTAGTGATCATCCAAGTAAAAGGAGATTTGGACACTAAGCACCCTAATATTATCCCTTACAAAGAACTTGTGCTATCCCTGATTCCCTACTTCGAAGAGATCGCCTTTGAGCACTTCTCTAGGGAGGAAAACCAGTTGGCTGATGCTTTGGCAACCATGTCTTCAATGTTCAAGGTCAGATGGGACAACGAAGCCCCTATGATTACAATTGAAATATTCAATGAACCTTCACATTGCTATGAGTTTGACACCGATGCGGAAAAGCCATTGTACCATGAGGTGATAAGATATCTTGAAGCACAAGAGTATCCCGAGGGAGCATCCATCAATGACAGAAAATTCTTACGAAGATTTGCAGCCAAATTCTTCCTAAGTAACGGGATATTGTACAAGTGCAACCATGATTCAACTCTACTCCGATGTGTGGACAAGAAGGAGGCAGAGGAAATCATGGATAACATGCACGATGGTCTCTTTGGTACTCACTCAAGTGGACATACGATGGCTAAGAAAATCTTAAGAGCTGGTTACTATTGGTCAGCAATGAAGACTGATTACCATCAACATTCAAGAACTTATCGCAAATGCCAAACCTACGCTGACAAGGTCCATGTGCCTCCTATCCCTTTGAACGTCATGACTTCTCCGTGGCCATTTGCAATGTGGGGCATTGATATGATTGGAGAAATCAAGCCAACCGCTTCCAATGGACATCGCTTCATTTTGGTCGCTATTGATTATTTCACCAAGTGGGTCGAAGCTTCTTCTTTTGCCTCAGTCACAAAGAATGTGGTAGCCAGATTTATCAGACACAACCTTATCTGCCGTTATGGTATCCCCGAAAGGATCATCACTGATAATGGGACTAACCTCAACAATGCTATGATCACTGAGCTTTGCACTCAGTTTATGATCAAGAATCACAATTCTTCTCCATATAGACCGAAAATGAATGGCTCAGTCGAAGCGGCCAACAAAAATATCAAGAAGATTGTGCAGAAAATGGTGGTAACCTGTAAGGATTGGCATGAGATGTTGCCGTTTTCTCTACATGGCTACCGTACTTCAGCTAGAACATCAACTGGGGCAACTCCTTTTTCTCTAGTCTATGGCATTGAAGCTATTTTGCCAGTGGAAGTTCAGATTCCCTCGTTGAGGATTATGAAGGAGGCAGGCCTAGACGAAGATGAATGGATTAAAACGAGATTGAATCAGCTGAACTTGATCGACGAAAAATGATTAGCTGCTGTTTGCCATGGTCAGACGTACCAAAAACTGATGATCAAGGCTTTTAACAAAAAGATCAAGCCTCGAGTATATCAAGTTGGTGACTTGGTGATAAAACGCATCATTCTACCACAAGGCGACCCCAGAGGCAAATATACTCCCACCTATGAAGGGCCATTTGTTGTCAAGAGAGTTTTCTCTGGCGGTGCCATGATGTTGACTACCATGGATGGTGAAGATTTCCCACATCCTATAAGCGCGGACATAGTTAAAAAATACTATGCACAAGAGACCCGCTAGGTTGACACACCTAGGCAAAATAAGGGCATCCCAGTAAACCAAAAGGTTTGGGAAAAAATTAGGGATATATGCAAAAGATTGTACACTCGGCAAGTTGAAAACCCGAAAGGGCGACTTGGGCAAAAAAGGGTATCCTGGTGGGCTGAAAACCCGAAAGGGCGGTCCAGGCAAAAATTAAGGATTAAAAGCGTATGACTATGTCCCGTGGAATCAACATAGTCAATTTTATCACCAAGGTCGAAGTTCAAACGGTCCAAGATCAATCCAATCAACTTCTATCAATGACAAGGGACATTCGAAGACATTTGGGAAATAGTAGAGTCGGAAGGCAATGAGATCGTTTCACATGGCTATTTGTTTTCATTCTCAATTTTGTTTTCCTTTCGACGATTTCCTCTTACTAGGATCTCCGTCTCTCTGTACAAAAACACCTTTTCATGGGTAAAACATCAATACAGATATACTTTGAAGTGTAAAATTTCTGTCTTTGTTTTGAATGCAAATTTGTCCAATGACTAAAATTGAATGAACATATGCATATGAACATAATTAAAACTGTTTGGTACATATGACCTAAGCAGTAACAGGCACCTCTTTAATGAACATGGAATACCCCCACAGAGTTATTCCATCAACATCCTCCTCAATAAAGTTACTCACAAAGTCTCTTTGCATAGGATAATCCCCAACCAGAGTCTCAATCTCTTGGCATCTCTCTCTCTCTCTCTTCAGCTAAAGTCGAATGTTACAAGTTGAAGCATCGTGGATATCTTCCTAAAAGAAATTCACCTCCTCAACAGGGTTTATTTCCCCAACATGTTTTATTTCCCTTACAATCATTGAGGAATCACAAAATTTCCTAGCCGAGTACATCCTCCCCAATCGAGTCTGTATTCCCCGGCATAGTCTATCTTCTCCAACAAACGACAAGATAGCATAACTCCCCATCTAAGTTCAAATTTCCCCAACATACAACAATCAAGACACCACAAAATTCCCCAACTGAGTCTGTCTTCCCCAGCTGAGTATATCTTCCCCAACCAAGGCTATTATCCCCAAACGGAGTCTATCCTCCCCAGGTGAGTGTATCCTCCCTAAGCTGAGTCTGTCCTACTCGACCGAGTCTACACTCTCCAGTTTGAATTTTCCTTTCAGATTATTGCAAATCATAGGGCCATAACCCCTGATCCACAGTAAAGCCGTCAACAAAGCCTTTACTATTTCCAAAAAGATACTATGAAGCCTGGACTCGACCAGATAATAGTACAACTTTCCAAAAACCATGAAATCTGGACCTGACCAGATAATAGTTTGACTTCTTCAATTGCCAAAGCCTGAACCCGACCAGATAACAATTTGAGTATCTGAAACCTGGACCCGACCAGATAACAGTTGATCTCAATTTTAAGATACTATGAAACCTAGACCCAACCAAATAATAGTCTAACTCTTCAAAGATATATAAGAACATGGACTCAACCCGACCAAGGTTTAACTTCTTTTCCCTATTAGAGTTTGCCTCTTCCATAACAAATTACTGTGAAACCTAGATCCGACCAGATATCTATTTTCAATTTCATCTTTTCAAGCAAGTTATTATGAAGCCTGGATCTGACCAAATAACAATTACCCTTAGAGATTCATTGTGAAACCTGGAAACCGACCAGATAACAACCAAATCCCCAAACAGTTTATGGTGAAACCTGGACCCGACCAGATAGAAATTGACCTCGTCAGCCTTAGAAATCTGTAAAACCCTGACCCGACCAGATGACAGTTTTTCAAACAGTTTATTGTGAAACCTGAAGCCCGACCAGATAACAATTAACTATGATCCCCAGAGAGACACTATGAAACCTGGACTCGACCAGATAATAATACAACTTTCTGAAAACCATGAAACCTGGACCCGACCAGATAGTAGTTACCACTTCAAGTTACTATGAAGCTTGGATCCGACCAGATAACAGTTAACTTCCGTATCCCCAACAAGTTATTGTGAAGCCTGGTTCCGACCATATAACTATT
The DNA here is from genome assembly GCA_948472305.1 of Vicia faba. Classification (NCBI taxonomy): domain Eukaryota; kingdom Viridiplantae; phylum Streptophyta; class Magnoliopsida; order Fabales; family Fabaceae; genus Vicia; species Vicia faba. The sequence continues at coordinate 186,640,262 of OX451737.1, read as the reverse complement.
TAATTTCGAGAAATTTTCTGTAAAGCCTGGAATCCGACCAGATAACAGTTAATTCAGCTCTTCCCCCAGTAAGTTGTCGTGAAGCATGAATCCGACCAGATAGCAGTTGACTACTTCATCCTCAGCAAATTGTGAAGCCTGGATTCGACCAGATAACAACTGACATTCAAGAGACATTCCCCAGCGAAAGCATCCTTTCGACAAAGTTTGAAGATATGCATATTCTTCATCCCCAACGGCAATCAGGGATTCAACCCCCCAGAATTTCCATAGCAGCAATCATGGATTTATTTTCCCGGACATAAACATACATCTCACATTCATACATCATAGCATGTACATACCATATGCATTTAACATGATACCACATCAGGTGAACATCATGCATGCATCTGCATTTTACTAACTCTTTTTCTCACAGGTAAAACATTAAGTTTTAGTTTAAATCAACAAGAGATTTATGCTGATACTTCTTCCAGTGTTTACTAACATTCCTCCAAATGGAATCTATAAGCCCATTCACCATCCATCTTCAAGTGCAAATTTCTGGGCACTCTAGTGTTCAATCATCTTTCACCTTCGAGTCACGAATGGCGGATCCACCAATCTAACTCTTCAGGTTTAAGAAGATTGAACATGGGCAGCTGTTGTACCCCAAAATTTACCCTCTCATTTCTCAAGGATTCTCTCAAAAGATCTTCTATGACGTCAAGTTTGCAGCACTGATACATCAATTTAGACTTGGAATTAGCACAAGGGAAAAATGGTCAATTGCATATTGGAAAGTCAAACTTTGACTTTTTGGTCAACATTACATTCCAAAGATCAAATTTTATCAAGGCATTCAAGAATATTAAGCTTAATTATCAAGAAGTCAAGAAAGTCAAAAGTCAACTTGAAAAGTCAAGATTTCCAAGACTTAGAAATTTTCTAAGTGTTTTTATACATGATAATTTCATGACTTGATGCTATTCTTTCGCCAAGATGTAAGATGATTCGAAAGAAGCTTTCAACATGAAAGTTGTAGATCTTCATGATATCTACAACATTGCTTTACACGGCTTCTCCTAAATATGCTTGGATCTTGAGTTATAAATTCATGAAGTCATGACATTTTCATTTAACACTTAGAGAAATTTTCAACATATTTTGTTCATGACTTTGTCCTAACTTCTTGGCATTTTTTCACATAGTTACAAGATGATTTTGTCAAAATGGCCAACATGAAAGTTATAGAGGATGTTTCAAGCTTTCCAAAACATCCAAGAGCATGAATTTATCATACTTGATCTAGGATATTCAAGGGCTTGAAGTTGGGCATCCATCCTTGAATTGCAAGTCATTCTATTGAAGAACACTTAACAAAGCTCTCATGATTTGCTGCATAATCTTATGTTACAGGTTTCTTTGCTTGCAAATCTCTACATAATTTAATGTTTACACAAGAGCTTGAGCTATTACCCAAGTGTTTAAACCATTGTCCAAAAGATCTTTCCATTTATGGCATAAAGGCACCATTGCTATTCTTGAAAAGCAAGCTTTTTGCACAAAGTTTGTCTTGAGCCCATACCTTGCTGATTGCTGATTATACTCCACCACAAATCATGGGAAGTAGCTCCTCAATACCAACAACTTTGGTACTTCATCTTGGAACTATGGAGTACTTGACTTAGTTTGATCTTTGTAATCCAACCAAACCATAACATGCTATTTTGAAAACTTAATCAACTCATATGCACAAACCCCTTGCCTATAAATAGAAGAAGCATTTGCAAGAGAAAGAGGTTAGAAAAATAGAGAGAGAAGCCATAAGTTTTGCTATAAACTAGCCATAAAGATCCCATACTCTCCAAAAAGCCATAATTGTTCAAAAAAGCTTCCACTCTTGAGTTTTAAAATCCAAATATTTGGAACTCTCACATTTTGCAAACTCTGTCCAAACATCTAAGCACCTCACATACATCATCTAGAAATTGTTCAAACTCAAGAACAAGCTTCTACAACACCTCTGTTTTCTTTCCCAAGTTCAAGAACAGTCAAGACAACAACTCAAGCTCAGATTATAAGATCCAGCTCCAAGGTAAGCTTCTTGACTTTGGTTCTCCATTGCAAGCATCATTAGTAATTCATTTTTTTTGAAGACAAAGTGTGGTAATCTTTGTCCTTGAAGCTAACCTTTTGTTTATCTTCCATTATTTTCATTATGTGTTGAGAACTAACCCATGTAAGCAGCAAAAACAATGTTGAAGTAAAAAAATGACAGTATGAGTCGACACATAGCCTTATGAGTCGATACATACTGCTTTACAGACCCAAAACAGGGAAAAACAGTGTATGAGTCGACACAAAGCACGTATGAGTCGACACATGCAGTGTATGAGTCGACACATACCATTATGTATCGACTCATACTGAGTTGATTTGGAAATACATGGGCAATAAAAGTTATGTGTCGATGCATATGAGCTTGTGTCGACACATAATAGTTCAAAATACATTTTTTCCTACTTTTTACACTGTTTTTACATTTCCTTCATTGTTATTCGATATGGTTGTAATATTTAAATTCATATTTCATCCCAATTTGTAAATTGTACCCCCATCCCCTAAACAATGTAATAGCGTAGGACTTTATTTTCCGTATTTTAACGCTTTCAAATACAAATGCTAGTAATTAGGGTTTTGTATGGAAAGACTAAAAACAATCAATAGAAAACCCTAATCAAAGACAAAAACAATGCATGTAAATCAATACACTTGCACACAAACACCCCTAGGGTAAACCCACTTGGTTTCCTTACAAAACTGGCCATATTACGCATGTGTGGTATCTTAGCAAAGACGAGCAAAATACAAGATCATAGTCCCTCGATGACGCTATCATGGTTGCCTTTCAAAAAATGATCTTAGTCCCTAAAGAATATGCTAAGATATCTCACAACATTGCTAATCATGGCTATACGATGACCCTTTCCCGTCTCTTTACATCCAAAGATAGGGTTTACTTACCAAGTAAATGGTAAGATAACAATGTCAAAGGAAAGAGGAAATGAACATGAAAGACTTTTGAGTAGGTAGAATGTTCCTAGTTACTTGCTCATTTTCAAAACAAAACATCCTTGCTATTTTCAAAACAAAACACCAAACACTTTCAAAAAACAAACTTTCAAAACACAAAATATTTTCAAAAGTCCAACACTTTGTATACGTTCTTATGAACGAGAACTATTACAAAGTTTGCCTAAACGAAGGCGCCTTTTCAAAATACTTTCAAAAACCACACAAAGTACATTTTCAAACAAAAGCAAGTGATCTAGCAAGTAACTAAGAGCCCATGGAAAACCATGGATGAAAAGGGTGCTAATACCTTCCCTTTTCATAATCTACCCCCCGAACTCAAGAAACAATCTCAAAGGTCTTTCCTGTGCTTTTTCACCTTTCCTTTTGGATAAAAGAAAATTCGGTGGCGACTCTTTCTAAACCGCAACATTTGCGATCAAACACAAAACACCCAAGTCAATTCTCCCATCGTATCACAGTAATTATGCTGGCTATAATTAGATGATCCAACATGACATAGTCGTACGCTTTAATCCCTAACTTTTTTCTGGACCATCCTTTCGGGTTTTCAGTCCATCGGGATACCCTTTTTTGCCCAAGCCTTTTCAGGTTTTCGACTTGCCGGTGTACAATTTTTTTTTATATATATCCCTAATTTTTGCCCAACCCTTTTGGTTCGCCGGTATGCCCTTATTTTTTCCTAGGCCAGTCAACCTGGTGGGTCTCTTTTTCATGCGTAGTATTTTTTAACTATGTCTGAGTTCATAGGGTGTGGAAGATCCTCACCGTCCATGGTGGTAAGTATCATAGCGCCGCCAGAAAATATCTTCTTAATCACAAATGTCCCTTCATACGTGGGAGTCTATTTTCCCCTAGGATCACCTTGTGGTAATATGATGCGCTTTATTACCAAACCGCCAACCTGATACACATGAGGTTTTATCTTCTTGTTAAAGGCCTTGATCAGGAGCTTCTGATACATCTGACCATGAGAAACAGTCGCGAGCCTCGTATCATCAATCAAATTTATCTGATCCATCATGGTCTGAATCCACCCATCTTCGTCTAAATGTGTGTCTTTCATAATTCCCAGGGAGGGAATCTGGACTTTGATAGGTAAGACCGCCACCATACCGTAGACGAGAGAGAATGGGGTTGCCCCAGTTGATGTACGTGCTGAAGTACGATAACCATGAATACCGAACGGTAACATCTCATGCCAATATTTATATGTCACTGTCATTTTCTGCAAAATCTTCTTAATGTTCTTGTTGGCGGCTTCCACTGCGCCATTCCTCTTTGGTCAATACGGAGAAGAATTATAATGTTTAACCTTGAATTGTGTACAGAGTTTCATGATCATATTATTGTTGAGATTGGTACCATTATCTGTGATGATCCGCTCGGGTATGCCATACCGACAAATGAGGTTATGCTTAATGAACCAAGCCACAACATTCTTGGTAACAAAGGCAATGAGGTTGCTTCAATACACTTTGTAAAATAATCAACAGCGACCAGGATGAAACGGTGCCCATTGGAAGCAGTAGGATTAATCTCTCTAATTATATAAATGCCCCACATTGCAAACGGCCAAGGAGCAGTCAAGACATTCAGAGGAATCAGAGGCACATGTACTTTGTCAGCATAAATTTGGAATTTGGGACAAGTTCTGGAATGACGATGGCAATCAGTTTCCATGGTCGACCAATAATAACTCGCTCTCAGAATTTTCTCAGCCATCGTATGCCAGCTGGAATGAGTACAAAAGACCCCTTCATGCATATCTTCCATAACCTTCTCAGCTTCCTTCTTGTCTACACAGCGAAGTAGAGTCGAATCATGATTACGTTTGTACAAAATTTCGTTACTCAGAAAGAATTTGCAGAGAACCTCCGTAGGAATTTCCTATTATTGGTAGATGCCATTTCAGGATACTCTTGGGCTTCGAGGTACCTTTTCACTTCATGGTACCAAGGATTTTCCTTTACTCTATCAGTATCAATTTTGTAGCAATCTGCTGGTTCGTCTAGTCTCTCAATAGTAATTTGAGGAGCTTCATTATCCAATCTGACTTTGAACATAGATGACATAGTAGTTAATGCGTCTGCCAATTGATTCTCTTCTTGTGGGATGTGTTCAAAAGTGATTTCCTCGAAGTACGGAATTAATGTCAATACACGCTCCTGATAAGGAATGAGATTTGGATGTTTCGTATCCTATCTCCCTTAACCTGACTGATTACTAAGGCTGAGTCCCCGTATACATTTAAGAACTTGATTCTCATATCGATAGCAACTTTGATGCCCATGATGCACGCTTCGTACTCTGCCATGTTGTTTGGTACAGTCAAAACATAATCTGGCAGTGAAGGGCGTATGTGTAATACAGTGGGAAAACTAACTCGGTGTTTTGCGTTTGATCGCAAATGTTGCGGATAGCAAGAGTCGCCACCGACTTTTCTTTTATTCAATAAAGGAAAGGGTGAAAAGAACCGGAAATACCTTTTGAGTATTTTTTTCTTGAGTTAGGGGGGTAGGTTATGAAAAGGGAAGGTGTTAGAACCCCTTTTCATACGTAGTTATCTACGGGCTCTTAATCTCTAGTTCACTTTAAAATGCTTTGTGTTTGTGTATGTTTGAGAATATTTTGAAAACGTCTAAGTGCGATAAACTTTGTAATGATTCTCGTATAGTTGAGAACACATACAAAGTGTTTGTTTTGAAAACATTCGTTGAAAAGGAGTGTTTGGAAAGATGCTTTGAAAATGCCAATGTAAGGCAATTTTGTAATGATTCTCGTATCGTTGAGAATGTATACAAAATGTTTTCTTTGAAGAGTGTTTTGAAAGTGTGAGATGTAAAGATTATTTTGTGAGCAAGCAATTACGAGAAATCTACCTGCTCAAAAAGTCTTTGTTCTTTTCCTCCTCCCTTAGATAATGCTACTTTACCATTGGTTGGTAGGAAGCCCTATCATTGGATGTGGGGGACAGGCGTGGGTCATCGTATAATCATAGAAGGAAACTTGTAGGACGCTTTAACAATTTTCGTAAGGGACTAAGATTGTTTATCGAAGACAATATCGAAGGGTCATCATAGGACTACAATCTTTTTCTATCGAGGGTCTTTGCTAAAGTATCCCATATTCGAGGGACATGACTGTTTTATCCGAAGGCGACAACTGAGGGTCACCTTAGAGGCTCACGTGTGAAAAGTGTTTTGTTTCAGTTAATTTGTCTTAATTAGGGTTATCCAGCAGTTGATTTTAAATCTTGCCATACACGCCTAATTACTATACAATGATAAGTAGATGCGGTAAAGTGCAGAAAATAAAGTTCTACGCTATTACAAGGCTTCGGGAATGGAGGTACAAATTTATGAATGGGGATGAAGTAAAAGCCTAATTAAACTATTACAAATCGTAAATAGTTACAATAATCGAAAAATGCGAAAATAGTAAACTACACTAAAATAAGAAGAAAAAGGGCATTATTTTTGTGATTTTACCAAGTAAGGAAATTAAATCAAATAAAAGTTATGAAACGGAGATTCAAGAATTAAAATTCTAAATAATATTTTTGGTATTTTTTTATCATGAAGAAAATAAAACAATTAGAAGAAATCGACTAGAAAAAAAATAGAATAAAATGTTAACTGATAAAATTGATTTTATTCACAAAAATGTTAAACTAATTTTTAAAACTAAGAAAAATTAAGAAAATTATTTGGTTAAGAAGCTATATTGATTCTAAAAACTAGGTTAATTAAACTTAATAAAACTAATAAAATAAGTCACACTAAAATAAAAAGTGATGTTTAAAACAAAAATAGGGATGGAAGAAGTAGAATTTTTGCTGGGCTTTAAGATGAAGGGGATGAAGAGTATGTGTATTTTCAATCTTGTCTAGAGTGCTTCCGCTGGGGATTCCTGGTTACTTATTTGAGGGAACTCAACATGGGATGTATTGATTTCAATTTGGGGAGTAGAGTTTAGGAACCTTGGTCGTTCATTGCTCTACTAGGGAGTTTATTTCTTATATACCCTAACTTGGGATAAAAGAGATGGTTAAACTTCTGACTCGTCTGAGGAGAATTAATTCTTATATACCCTGACTGGGGATAAAAGAGATGAATAATATTCCGACTTATCTGAGGAAGATAAAGTTAACTGGTATCTGGTCGGATTCTAGGTTTTGTAGCAACTTTCTGGGGATAGTGATGACTTCACTTGGGAAGAGTTATTTTATCAGTGATTTGTAGTAGTATGAGGAATATACTCGAGCTGAGGAATTTGTAGTTGGTTGGGGAAATAAACCCTGTTGTCAGAGAAGTGCTCTACTGAGGAAACAAACTCTCTCGGGGAAATTGAATTTGCTAGAGAGAAGAACTCTGTAGTGGTTTTACAGTTTTCAAATTCAGCCGGGGAAGAGAATTTCCATGAAGTGTACTGATCGGAACTTCGTAGGGAAATTTTTGGGAATGTATCCTTTGTTGGGGATGAATTTGTGAAGATTATTCTGTAGGGATAATCTCATAGGAGTAGCTCTGTGGGGATTTATGAACAGCTTGAACATCATCCCAACTCCTAGAATCTTGAGTAAATGCTTATTCCTATTCTTATGCATATATTTGTTAACAGTTAATCATGTTCATATGCATATGTTCATTCCATTTTAATCATTGGACGTTTTTATAAACAAAACAGAAGAAATAAAAAGTTTGAACTTTAAGGTGTATTTGTATTGATAATTTGCCTATAAACAGGCGATTTTGTACAAAGAGACGGAAATCCTAGCAAGAGGAAGTCGTCGTGAAATGAAAAAAGTACAAAGTAAAAACAAATATATATAGTCATGTGGAAATGATCTCATTATATTCCAACTCTGCTATTGCCCCTATGTCTTTGAACATCTCATCCCTTGCCGTCGGAAGAAGTTGATTGAACTGATCTTGTACCATTTGAACTTTTTTCCTTGGTAATAAAGCTGGTTGCAAGTGATCCAACATGACATAGTCGTACACTTTCAATCCCTAACTTTTGCCTGGACCGCCCTTTCGGGTTTTCAGTCCACCAGGATAACCTTTTTTGCCCAAGCCTCCCTTTCAGGTTTTCGACTTTCCGGGAGTACAATATTTTGTATATATCCCTAATTTTTGCCCAAACCTTTTTGGTTCGCCGGGATGCCCTTATTCTTGCCTAGGTATGTCAACCTAGCGGTTCATTCTTATGCGTAGTATCATTTGACTATGTATACATTCACAGGGTGTGGGAAATCTTCACCGTCCATGGTGCTTAGTATCATAGCACCGCCCAAAAATACTTTCTTGACAATAAATGGACCTTCGTAGGTGGGAGTCCATTTTCCCCTGGGTTCACCTTGCGGTAGAATGATGCGCTTTATTACTGTGATACGGTGGGAGGAGAACTGACTGTTTTGGAATGCTGGTTCGCGTTTGCGTTTGTTTTTGCAAAAATGTCTCGGTAAGCAAGAGTCGCCACCGTCTTTTATTTTATCCAACAAGGAAAGGACAAAAGCACAAAAAAATTCCTTTTCGAGATATTTCTCGGGTTCGGGAGGTAGATTATAGAAAGGGAAGGTGTTAGCACCCTTTCTATCCGTGGTTATCCACGGGCTCTTAGGTACTTGCTCAAAGTGTTTTCAAAATTTGCTTTTCTTTGTGTTTGTGGGTTTGAAAAGAGTTTTTGTTTGAAAGGAGTGTAAGTGCGAAAAGTTTTATTTTATTTTAAAAGGAGCAAGTACTTAAGAACCATCTACCTACTAAAAAAGGAATTAATCTGTACAAGTGTCCTTTAGACAATGCTATCCCACTATTGAGGAGCAGGTAGCACCGTCGTTGGAGTTTTAAGGGTTAATTCAATTAAGGGACGTGTGGTCACTAAAGCAATGTTAGGACGCCTTAGCGGTAACCCTAATATCCTAGATCATTTTTTCGAGGCAACCGTTTCGAGGCAACTATGATCTTTGGATAAGAGGGCGACCTCTAAAACTTCCTATACTCAATGACCACGTTCGAAGGCAACCAAGTGAGGTGTACCCTAAGAGTGGCATGTGCGAGTGTGTTATTTTTCAGTTATATTATCTTTGTACATGTTATGGTGAGCTATGTTGATTTTAGTTTAAAGATTGATCTTGTCATGCATTGCCTAGTTATCAAACATCTAACAGTTTATAGTTGTGGAAATTAAATTTGCGGAAATTGAATCTAAACTATTACAAGGCGCCGGGTATTTACATCGCCAAAAACAACCCTTGAAATTTAAATTGTGAAAAATAAATAAAAGCGATAAATAAATAAATAAAATCCTAAGTTAAACTATTACATTCCCGAAGCAGTTACAATATTTAAATATGGATCAAAAATAATACGCGCGCGAGAAAATTAAATCGGAGTGTCTTAGGGTTTTGACCATTTTTTATTAAAGAAACCATATTTTTTTGTTATTTTTTGAATTAAAAATTAAGTCTAAGTTAATAATTGAATTAATTAATTAAATGAAAATATTTTTGGGTTTTATTTGTAATTAAGGAAATAAAATAAGAATGGTTAAAAATATTAAAAACCTAATTTCTAATTTGATTTTAATTTATTGCAAAATATTGAAATTATACCTAATTAAAAACTAAATTAATTGGTTAAAATTTATTTACAAAAATAAGGAAATAGTGAAATTAATAAAAATATTATTTTTTGGGTTTTCTGATTTTATATAAAATGTTAATTGGTTAAATTTTTAAATAATAATAATAATACTTAATAAAATAAATAATAAATAAAGAAAAAGATATAGAAATTAAAAGAAATACTCAGGGGGGTGTGGGCCTGATCTGGGTGTATGATCAACAATTTTTAGGCCCATTTTCGTCCAGCCCTTTTTTGACCTTTGGAATCCAATGCGTGTTTTTGACCAGGGAGTATGATGAGCGTGCAATCTGGGCCACTGGATTTGGTTTGTAAGCCATCTGGCATATGGATCTTTGAGGAGCATGGTGGACTGCATCCTAGGCGCTACATGTGAACACCTGAAGAAAAATTGAATAAAGCGTTTTGGGGGACCTGGGATTCGAACCCAGGTCCCAAGGGTATCTCACTCACGCTTCCACCAACTGAACCACGCTGCATCTTTGTTATTGGCATAGAAAACAAATATTATATTGACAAATCTATTAATGATGCTAAAAAATAAAAAAAATGCGCTAACAATTTAAACAAGCCAATGACGCTAAGCCACGTTATCATCTTCTCCAACACATCCCTGGTTCGTTTACCTATGGATTTTTATCCGCAGGAAGATTCGTGGGACGCCTCCAAAATTCACCCTAGGCCATGGAAACGAAATCTAAGAGCACCAATACATTCGTCTCTTCCTCCTGGTTATCCCTATACCCATCATTAGCATTGATTTTGCCTGTATCGAAAAGGCCTAAAAAACAAGAACAAGAACCCTAGGCTCGGGCATTACAGTACATGCCATGAAAATCAAATTAAATGATGCAGAATTGTTAGAATTTGAACATTAAGCATGATTGTGATACGGTGGGAGAACTGACTTGAGGTTTTGCGTTTGTATTCGCACTTGTTCGGTTTAGCAAGAGTCGCCACCGACTTTTTATTTTATCCTAAGGAAAGGTCAAAAAGCACAGGAAAGACCTTTGAGATGTTTTCGTGGGTTCGGGGGGTAGATTATGAAAAGGGAAGGTGCTAGAACCCTTTTCATCCATGGTTATCCATGGGCTCTTAGTTACTTGCTTAGATCACCTGCCTTTGCTTTTCAATTGTTTGAAATGGTGCTTTGTGTGTGGTTTTGAAAAATGTTTTGAAAAAGATGCCTTGTCTAGGTAACCATTGTAACAATTCTTTACTCGAATGTTTTACAAAGATGTTTGTCTTTTTGAAAAGATGTTTCAATGTTTTTTGAAAGTTTGTTTTGAAGTTGTGTTGTGATGTGTGTTTTTAAAAAGTAGCAAGGATTGTTTTGCAAGATTGATCAAGTAACCAAGAGCTATCTACCCTAAATTTCTCAAAGATCTTTCTCATGTTTTAACTCTTTTAACAGTGTTGTTTCACCATTGTATTTGGTGAACAACCTTGTGTTAGGATGTTAACGGGACGGGCGCGGGTCATCGTATAGACCATGAGAGCAATAGTGTCAAGTATTTTGGCAATTTTCTTGAGGGACTATGATCATTTTGTTTAGGAAACAAGATAGCGTCATCGAGGGACAATGATCATTTTGTTTGTTTTTTATTTTGCTTTTGTTTTTCCAAAGTACTTGACATGCAAACATGGCCCATTTTTGAAGGCAACAAGTGGAGTAACCCTAGGGGTGCAAGTGTGCATTGTGTTTGTTTTTTCATGCATATTTATCTTGGATTAAGTCAAGCTATTTGTTGATTTGATTTGCATACAAATCCTAAGTCTAAACATGGCATAATTGAAAGCTTTTAAATGCGGAAATTTAAATGCTAAGCTATTACAACAATGATTATGGGGATGGGGTACAAGTTTGAATTTGGGGATATTTGACAAGAAATTAAATTCTAAGCTATTACATCCATATTGAATATACAAGACAAATATCTAATATTTAAACAAGTACAAATAAATAAATATCAAATAAAAATGCATTATGCTAAAAAAGGGATTTTTCATGTTTGTAAAAGTATTTTTCAATGTGAAATATAAACAAAAAAAAAAGAAGTCAATTTTGAATATTTTTGTCATTTAGGGCAAAACCCTAGTTTTTAAATAAATAGTAATATTTATTAATTATGTACAATATATATTAAAAAATAAAAAGTATATTGTAAAAAAAAAGTATTTTTAGTGTCATATATTAATAAAAATAAAAATGTATTATTTCTATATTTTTATCCTAAGTATTCTAATAAATATAATATACAAGTATTTATATATATATATATATATATTTACTAAACCTATTAAATATAAAAGATAAAATTAATTATTTATGTATATATAAAAAATGTATATTTAAGAAAATATTTTCAAGATATAAATAAAAATAACAACTAAAAAATAAACATATTTTTTATACTATTTTTTAGGGTTTTAGTAAAAAAGTATTTATATTATTTACATGTATATGTTTAATAAAGCAAATAAATGCTAAATAAATGTAAAAAATGTGGAAAAAATATTTTTGGTTATTTTTATGCTTGAGCAAAAAATATAAAATCAGAATCAAAAAGAAAAATGCAAAAATGACAAGTATTTCACATAATGAGCCAGGGGGTGCAAATGGAAAAAAAGGGTGTAAACAACAAGACTGACTCAGGCCCAGCCCAAGCCAGTCATCTTCAACCTTCAGCATTGTCAAACGCGTGCCTTTCCTTTCAAAATACAAACTCCTAATTCCTTGATTTTTAGCAAAAACTCATAACACAAAGAATGTAGAGCATCAAACCACGATTCCAAACATGTAAAAAACTTGACCTAACTCTAAGAAACCAGGGAGAATTTCTTTACCTCCAATTTCTGACCTAGTTTTTCTTCAATGTTCATGGCTAAAATTCTCACAACATGCTTAATATAAATGAAAAGTAAACACATGTATGGCTTCAGGGCTATGAGTAGAACATATTTCATTCATAAACCTAAGCTTAATCATGCTTGGATAGAGAGATAGAAGTCCATAGATTACCTGTTTCAGCTTGACTCGAGCAGAGCAATGTGGCCACCTTCAATGGAGTTTGAGCTTTTGTTGAGCTTGCCTGAAGTCCAAGGATGCTTCCCAAGTACCTAGCTTGCTTTGAAACCACCTGTATCGTGCTATGGAAGTCCACCTGCACAACTTGAAATTAAAAATGAAAATTAGGGTTAGAGGTGTTACAGATTGAGTTTAAGGCTTGGAATAGTTCAGGTGGATGGAATGGAATGTGTTTGAACTCCTTTTGGCCAAAACGCACGACAGGAATTAGTTATGGAACTCAAGTTTCAGGGGATGCCCTGTTTCTGTAGCAAGAAGGTGTTTTGGTGTATTAGGAGGTATGAGGAATGGTTGAATCGTGTTTTAGGCTTGGCTTGATGTATGGACAATGTTCACAAGGTTTGTGTTTGGCTGTGTTGACAGGAAATGGAAGTTGGAGTGTTTTTGCAAAGTTGCTTCAAGTGTAAGTAAGAAAGTGTGTAATGTCAAAGGCCTGTACAGGCCATCTTGTATGCTGCAAACAAACCTATAGGCCCCCTCTAATCCCTGGATTTGATTTGCAATCTCAGATCTTTGTCCAAGGCTCAATGCATAGTGGTTTGACATAAAGCTATTTTTGCAAAAATGGCAAAAATCACTTTTACCAATTAAGGGTTAGTTTGATGTGTAATGTCCAAATAGGTGAAATAATGCCTTAACACAATGGTTAGGCATTAAATTATTAAGTGTAAAGAGGTTTAGAGGCCTGCAAGATAGCATAAACCATGCTGATTTGAAAAATGCAATTGTTATGAACATGCTTTGGCCATGAACAAAAGTAAGTTTTGGCCAATTTTGCAAATTCGATTCTCTCTAACCACAAGGGTGTTTGAGAAGTTCTTGGACAATTTGGAAAGCTTGGAATGTGTACTATAATCCATCTTTGTAATGCAAATTGAAACTCCAAGTGGAACCATGTGAAAAATGGCCAAGAAGTTGGACAAAAATCCTGCCTAGAATAGGGCAAAATTTCTCTAAGTTAAAAATGTTTTGCACCCTTGTTCCAAAAATCATAACTTGAGATACAAGCTTCCTTTGAGAAAACTTTGTGAACAAAAGTTTTAGATTTTGCAATGGACTACAACTTTCATGTTTCAAGATTTGTTTGAATCCATTTGCATCTTGGTGAAAAAATGGGACAATGTTAGGAAAAAATAAGAAAATTTCATAACTTAGAAAATTTCTAAGTTATGAAATTTCTTCATTTTAAACCCTAATTTGCAATTTTGGGTTTCTTGATGAACAAGTTTCATAATTTGACATGTCTTGATGAAAAATGAATCTTGGCACTTGATTTTGACCAAAAAGTCAAAGTTTGACTTTTCAGTATACAGTCAAATTTTGATCAGTTGACTGGAAAATTCATCTGTCAATCCTATGCATTTGAGATCTTTTGAACTTGTTGAATGGGTCAAGACAATGCCATTGGGTCCTTGAGTAAATATGTGAGCTTGGTTTGCAATTATTTAGGTCAAACAGTCAAAAATTGCCTTTGTGCAGTCAAAACCCTAAAAATGACCATTTTGCCCTTTTGGTGATCTGATCAAATTTCTTGTGGAATTGTGATCCAAACTTGACCAAATGGTTCATGTGAGTTCATTATGTTGATGTGGGTCAAAATTCATGAGGTTTGACTGTCAATTGGCCACAGTTGACTTTTTCCCCAATACAGTTGATTTTTAGGTCAACTGTCCAATTGACTGGGCAAAGATTGGAATCAAGGCTTGAAACTTGGTATGGATAAACTTGTAAGTCCAACATGAAGCATGAAAGTAATTTTGGGCCTTTTAGGTCAAAACATCCCTGTGCAAACTCAAACCCTAATTTGGGTCAACAGTGCAAGGAGGGGTCTTGAGCAGAGCAAACCCTAACTTGATCTTGAGTTCCAAGAGTCTTGTGGTGAGAAAATGTTGATGAAATGAGAGGGAAAATTTTGGGGTACAACAGTTGCCCCTGTTCAATCTTCTTGAACCTGAAGATTTAGATTGGCAGTTTTGCCGTTCGGGACTCGAAGGTAAAAGGAGATTGGACACTAGAGTGCCCAAAAAATTTACACTCGTCAAAGCGTAATTTGAGGGAATGGGCTTAAAGATGCCATTTGGAGATGGGTTTAAAGATGCCATCTAGAGATGTGACAGAATCTTGTCGGGGGATGGGCTTAAAGATGCCATCTGGAATGTATGTTGAACTGTTATGTTATTGGTGAAAGAAATGAGTATCAGAAAGGTGTCCATGTTTTGGAACATCTCTGAGCTGGGGGTCTGAATAAGCAATAGATTGACATCCGTATTTGGAAGCATCCGTAAACTGTTTTCAAAAGTTGAATCTGAACAAGCGATAGATTAACATCCGCATTTGGAAGCATCCGTAAACTTTTTTCAGAAGTTGAGTCTGAACAAGCGATAGATTGACATCCATATCTGGAAGCACCCGTAAATTGTTTTCAGAAGTTGAGTCTGAACAAGCGATAGATTGACATCCATATCTGAAAGCACCCGTAAACTTTTTTCAGAAGTTGAGTCTGAACAAGCGATAAATTGACATCCATATCTGGAAGAACCCGGAAACTGTTTTCAGAAGTTGAGTCTGAACAAGCGATAGATTGACATCCATATTTGGAATAACCCGGAAACTGTTTTCAGAAGTTGAGAATCTGAACAAGCGATAGATTAACATCCATATCTGGAGAACCTGTAAACTGTTTTCAGAAGTTGAGTCTGAACAAGCGATAGATTAACATCCATATCTGGAGAACCCGTAAACTGTTTTCAGAAGTCTTGAATCTGAACAAGCGATAGATTAACATCCATATCTGGAGAACCCGGAAACTGTTTTCAGAAGTCTTGAAGTTAAATAAGCAATAGATCAGCATCCACGTTGGGAAGCGTCTGTAAACTGTTTTCAGAAGTTGAGTCTGAACAAGCGATAGATTAACATCCATATCTGGAGAACCCGGAAACTGTTTTCAGAAGTTGAGTCTAAACAAGCGTTAGATTAACATCCATATCTGGAGAACCCGTAAACTGTTTTCAGAAGTCTTGAATCTGAACAAGCGATAGATTAACATCCATATCTGGAGAACCCGGAAACTGTTTTCAGAAGTCTTGAATCTGAACAAGCGATAGATTAACATCCATATCTGGAGAACCCGGAAACTGTTTTCAGAAGTTGAGTCTGAACAAGCGATAGATTAACATCCATATCTAGAGAACCCGAAAACTGTTTTCAGAAGTCTTGAAGTTGAATAAGCAATAGATCAGCATCCACGTTGGGAAGCATCCGTAAACTGTTTTCAGAAGTCGAAGCTTATTAATCTTATCCTGAAAAGGGTAAAATATTAGCTGAAACACAAAGTTATGTTGCATGAAATGTATGATGTAATATATATGTTATATCAATGTTTATGATATGAATGTAATGAATGCGCATGTAAGCTGATGAGTTGTCTTGCTGTGGATAGATGAATCCTGGATAGCCGGAGATAATAGAATCTTGACTGCTGTCAGAGAAAGTGAATCCTTGACTGCTGCAGGGAATTGCAAGAATCTTTGATTGCTGAAGCTGAGACATCCTTGTTGACTGTTGACTGCTTGGGGAACAAGATCTTCAATTGTTGAGGGATCTTAGGATCACTGCTGGGGTTTGAAAAATCCTTGGTGGCTTGTGGGGAATGAGAATTCTGATGATCTCTACTGGGGAGTCCAGAACCTGGTAGACTTATGCTGGAGAAGTAAGACTGAGAATCTTCAATCTGATGGGAAGTATCTCTGTGGGGAGAATGTTCACTAATCTGGTTCCACTGGGGATTGATAGTTGGAAGTTTTAGCTCCGCTGGGGATTAACAGTTTTGGCTCCACTAGGGATCTTGAAACTTGACTCTGAGGGGAATTAGATTCTGGAAGGCTCTCTTAGCTGAGGAAATCATCTTTGAGAAAGCTTTTGTTCTACTGAGGATCCTGAAGTTTACCTCTGTTTGGGGAATTAAGTTCTGGATTTTAACTTTGTTGAGGAATTTGGAGTTTAATTCCGCTGGGGATTTCCTCTGAAAGGGCATCAAGATATCCATCTGTACCTTCAACCTATCAGCAATCATCTTTCTTGATTTGTAAGAAAATGATTATGTTCAAATGCATATGCCTATTTTAACAAAACATTGGACGTTTCTCAAATAAAACATAAGTGTAAAAAGCAACAGGAAGACAAAGCAAATTTCTGTATTTGGAAAAGTGTTTGTATTAACTTTTTATGAGTATCTTTGTACAAAGGAGACAGGCATCCTAGTAAGAGGATGTTGTCGTAAAAAAATGAAAATTTTATACAAAAGAAAGATGGCTATGTGTAACAATTCCATGGGATTCCATTCTGTTATAGCCTTCACAACTCTGAATATGTTGTCCATTCAATGCTTCGTCCGCCGATGATTGGATTGATCAGAAGCTCGGAGCTTGTTGATGAAGAGATTGTTCTTTAAAGTGATCCGACGAGACATAGTCATACGCTTTAATTCCCTAACTTTTTCCTGGATCGCCCTTTCGGGTTTTCAATCCACCGGGAAACCTTTTTTTGCCCAAGTCTCCCTTTCGGGTTTTCAACTTGCCGGGTGTACAGATTTTTTTTTGTTTTATCCCTAATTTTTGCCTGAACCGCCCTTTCGGGTTTTCGGTTCACCGAATTCCCATTTTTGCCCAAGTCGCCCTTTCGGGTTTTCGACTTGTCGGGTTATTTTATGCGTAGTATCTTTTGACTATGTATGCGTTCGCAGGGTGTGGCAAATCGTCGCCGTCCATGGTGGCCAGAATCATTGCACCACCAGAGAAGATGCTCTTGATTACAAATCGTCCTTCGTAAGTAGGAGTCCATTTTCCCCTGGGATCACTTTGCGGAAAGATGATCCGCTTGATTACAAGATCTCTGACTTGATATGTTTGACGTCTTACTTTCTTGTTGAAAGCCTTGATCATCCGTTTTTGGTACGTCTGACCATGGCAAACAGCAACGAGTCGCTTCTCGTCGATCAAATTGAGTTGATCAAGTCAGGTCTAAATCCAATCGTCTTCACTCAAACCAGCGTCCTTCATAATCCTTAAATAAGGAATCTGAACTTCCATAGGTAGGACAGCTTCCATGCCATATACCAAAGAAAATGGGGTTGCCCCTGTTGAAGTACGTGCCGTGGTACGGTACCCATGCAGAGCAAACAGTAACATTTCATGCCAGTTGTTGTACCCCAAAATTTTCCCTCCCATATTCCTCAAGATATGTCAAGAATCATCTGCAAATGGTTCAAGATTGCTCAAGGGTTGTACAGTCAGACCACCTCCTAAGCCAGCTTAAATTAGGGTTTTGTTTCTTTCAAGGAATTTGAGGTTCTCAATGGTTCAATCAAGTCTCATAGGCCTATATGCATTCTCTAGCACCTACATGCCAAGTTTCAAGACTCACAGTGCCAATTTGCACAGTCAAAAGCTCCATTTGATCCACAGTCAACTGCAAGGGCAAAATGGTCATTTTGCAGTCAAAAGTCAGAATTTTTGGTCAACATCTTATTTTGAGTTCACAATCATCATTTGATCAAGTCTTGATCATGATTTCACAAGAATAGCTCAAAAATCATCAAGATGCAAAAGTTACTTTTTTTGGACAGTAGAAAAGTCAACTGTATCTTGACCAGGGCATAACTTTTTCATGGCTTATCAGAAAAATTCCATCCAATGCTCATTTTGAAGGGGATGCAATTTCCTACAATACATATTCACACTCCAAGTTCAATAAATGCTCTCACAAAAGTTACCAATTTTTACATTATAGGTCAATTTCAAAAGTCAACAAAAGTACACTTTGAGTCAAAGGCCATAAATTGAGATTGGTAAATCCAAATGACATGGGACCAAAGGCATTGGTTAGAGTACTTCAAGAGATTTCCAAAATGTCCAAGAACATGGTCATATGATCAAAATTGAGCAAGTTGTGCATTGGAGAAGTTGGGAAATTTTCATGAATTTGCAAAAGTCAACTTTGCTCAAAACACCTTTTTGCTAATGGGCCTCAAATCTCTTCTTGAAACTTCACCCATGACTTATGCACGACCCACCAAGCTTAATTGGATTTATTTTCTTATTTTTATTGATTAATTGGATTTTTAATTAATATTAATTCATTTAATTAATTTAAATTATAAGAAAATGGAAGATTTGATTTTTTAAATCAATTTGTGAAGCAAATATGATCAAAACATGCTGGCAAATTCGTGCACAAGTCAAAGATACAAAAAAAATATCCAATTTTGGCAACATTGTTCAATCATGAAAAATCAAGAATATTTGATTTTCAATCAAAGATTTAAACATCAAGGCACATGGATTGGATCCAAGATTTTGACCTAATTTGTTTCCCTTATACATAAGCAAGCTAACCATACCCTAGCACACGATTGAAAGCTGCAGAAACGGCCATAGCCAATTCAAGAAATTTCAAGAAAAGTGGAAACTTGTTCTTGCAATCTAGGCCAATTCAAGGCGTTCTATTCATTCAAACATATTGCAGGAGGTTCCAGGAACGTTTTGCAATCGAATTCACGCACCAAAGCTCAAAGAATCGTCACACACAGTCCCACTGTTTGCACTTTTGATTCAGAATTATATATCTTAATTCATGCGCATTTAACATGTTTTTTTGATTGATTTGCATTGCTAGAGACTAAACAAAGCTAATGGAATGATTTAATTGAACCATAGCACTTTGAATCGAAGAATGCCATGATCAAATTTCTAGGGTTCTTGAGCTTTTAAATGGGGCTTTTCAATCCAGGAAAAATTGGGACTAGTGAGATACATGACTGAAATCGTGAGACCAAGACGAACACAACCCATACCTTGCGAAATATTTATGCTTGCTATATTTCTAATCGCTATTTTTCCTTGCAAGAAGTAGTGGGGGTTAAAAACCCCCGCTATTTGATTCTAATTATGCAGGACAAATGAAGAAGATGATGATGTGTTGATACCTCATTGGCTTATTTGAAAAACGCGCGTTATTTTTTATTTTACAGCATATTGATTAGTTTCCCCATATAATAATTGCTCCTTATTTTAATAACAATTGAAGCAGTTTGGTTGGATGGCAAAGGCGTTGGCATGTGAACATTGGGAGCTGGGTTCGAATCCCAGGTCCCCCAAAATTCTTCTTATTATTTTCTTGTGCCTATTCCAATAGATTTCCAAGTATGAAGACCACCATATGCTTCAAATCTCAGCACGCCATGTGTCTCCAAACTCAGATCCAGTGACCAAAGTTAAAGGACCACCATACTCCCTGGTCAGCGCATGCATAGCAAGCCCAGAAAAGTCAAACAAGCTGGAATGTTAGTGTGCCAAGAATTGCTCTTTCCACCACAAATCAGGCCTAACACCCCCCACAAGTTTATTTCTTTTCTTTTCTTTTTTTTATTTCTTTCATTTTAATTATTTATTATTATTATTACTTAATTAACCAAATTAATTTTTTCATAATAAAATCAGAAAACTAAAAATATAATATTTTATTATTATTATTAATTTCACCCTTTTATTATTTTTGTAAATAAATAAATAAGTAATTAATTAATTTAGTTTTAATTAGGTTAATTTTAACTTTTTTTGCAATAATTTAAAATTAATGTAGAATTAGGTTAATTAATATATTTAATCAGTTTATTTTATTTTCCTCAAAACATAAAAAACTCAAAAAAATATATTTCTTTATTTAATTAATTAATTAGTCTAGGTTTAATTTAATTAAATGCAAAATAACAAAAATCTCTTTCTTTTCTCAAAAAAGGGTCAAAACCCTAAAAACTCTCCGATCCAATTTTTCTCGCGCGTGTGATTATTCTTGATTCATATTTTTGATCCATATTATGTATTTGCTCCGAGGATGTAATAGTTTTAATTAGGCCTTTTTACCGCTTTCATTTTATTTCCCGCAATTTACTTTTCCAAGGGTTTGTTTTTGGCGATGTAAATACCCGACGCCTTGTAATAGCTTAGTTTATTTTCCGCAACTATTAATTGCTAGATGTATGCTAAATAGGCTATGCATGACAAGACTTATCTTAAATTAAAATTAATCGTAGCTCATCATAACATGTACAAAGATAACATAATTGAAACCTGACACACTCGCACATGCCACTCCTAGGGTACGCCTCACTTGGTTGCCTCGACGTGGTCATTGAGTATAGGATGTTTTAGAGGTCGCCCTCCTATCTAAAGATCAAAGTTGCCTCGAAACGGTTGCCTCGGATAAAAATGATCTAAGACATTAGGGTTACCGCTAAGGCGTCCTACCATTTCTTTGGTGACCACATGTCCCTATAATCGAATTGACCCGAAAACTCCAACGACGGTGCTACCTACTTCTCAATAGTGGGATAGCACTGTCTAAAGGACATTTACACAACTTAATTTCTTTTGAGTAGGTAGAGGTTCTCAGGTACTTGCTCTTTCAAAACAAAACAACTTTTCGCACTTACACTTTTCAAACAAAGTTTTCAAACAAACACTTCATACACTCTTGAGGACAGATACAAGAGTTAAATTGAAGTTTTCAAACAAAACTTTTTCAAAACCCACAAACACAAGAAAAGCAAAACTTTTGAAAACATAGTGAGCAAGTACCTAAGAGCGCGTGGATAACCACGGATAGAAAGGGTGCTAACACCTTCCCTTTCTATAATCTACCTCCCGAACCCGAGAAACATCTCGAAAAGGAATTTTGCTGTGCTTTTGTCCTTTCCTTGTTGGAGAAAATAAAAGACGGTGGCGACTCTTGCTTACCGCGACATTTTGCGAAACGCAAACGCGAACCAGCATTCCAAAACATTCAGTTCTATTCCCACCGATCACAGAACTGGCGACTCTGCTGGGGAATGTAATAAGTGAGGTGTACCTTAGGATTAAATCACTATGTTTTCAATTGTATGCCTTGTATGCTTTAAATTTTGTGGGCTTGTATCGGAGTTTTATAGATCCTAACCCGGATCTGGGGATACCCTTTAGAAGTAGCAACAAACTGTGAGGGAACTGTGCGGGGTATACCGACATGGTTGAAGCAGTAGCTACATTGATGTGGCACTTTGGTGAGTACCGGTAACCCTTGAGTCAAGTCAAGGAGAGTACGGGGCCGCCGCGTGGTGTCGCGAAGCATCAACTGACCTTAGAACCTTACTTGACCATCCTGGCCTTTTTTAGGGGTAGTGAGATGACCGACTTTGGTGTAGTCCGAAGTTTGTAGATAATCGATACTACACTCATTGAGGGTTGTTTTCTTGGAATATTTTGGTCGCCAGTTAAGTGGCTAAATCAAAACAATGAACATAGAAAACAATCCAATGATATTGAGCTCCTTAGAACCCGGTTACTATTTATAGGACAGGTTTTGAGCCAACTAACTTCAAGAGGGTACTTACCTACAAACCCCATGCAAGCCTAAACCTAAGGACTTGTTTGCTTTGTGTGAATATGACTGTCTGTATATACACTTGCTTACTTTTGCATACATGTACATAACATCATAAAGCATCATATGCATCTGCTAACCATTTCAAGGGTTCGGATCTTCATCTTTGTTATTGTTTTGTAGGACATGGAGTCTCTCCGCAGGAAAACAATTCAGGTCAACCTTGTAAGGATCCCTCCTCAACTCAAGGAGCTTACATCCAGGATTCCCGAGAACTCTCTCTTCAGTGAAAGACATGGTAGACTCCTCAGCTTGGTCAACACCAATATTGAAGAAGACATGATAAAAGTTCTCTTCCAGTTCTTTGACCCCCTACACCACTGTTTTACATTCCCTGATTATCAATTGGTGCCTACTTTGGAGGAATTTTCTCAACTTATGAGAATTCCTATTCTTAGTCAACTACCCTACAACGGTACGGAAAAGGAACCAAAACTTGAAGATGTTGCTCAAGCATTACGTCTGCAACCATCTGACATCAAGGGGCATTGGGAAATCAGAAGTGGTATCAAGGGATTCTTGGTAAAGTTCCTGTTTGAGAAGGCACAAGAATGTTGGAATTCTCTTGATCTACAAGCCTTTGAAGAGATTGTGGCACTCCTTGTCTATGGGTTGGTGTTGTTCCCGAATCCTGATCAACTTATAGAGGTGAATGCTGTCAAGATTTTCATGTCCAGGAATCCCATACCTACATTGCTTGGGGACATCCTCCACTCATTTTACACATGAACAATGAGAAAAAGAGGTGTTCTCATGTGCTGTACTCCTCTCCTGGCAAGGTGGTTTATTTCTCACCTTCCACAATCAGTTTTGAAGAACGAGCAGGGTTTAAGGTGGTCACAACGATTGATGACCCTCACACATTCTGATGTACATTGGTGTTCTCGGCCCAGAGAAAATGTCACTATCATTGATCGTTACGGAGAATTTCCTAATGTTCCTTTACTTGGAATTAGAGGAGGCATTACCTACAACCCCTGTCTGGCTTTGAGACAATTTGGATATGCTCGGAGGGATGGCCCTCATGACATGCTGATCCCTGACATAGTTTTTGACTTTGACAA
Source organism: Vicia faba (assembly GCA_948472305.1). NCBI lineage: Eukaryota > Viridiplantae > Streptophyta > Magnoliopsida > Fabales > Fabaceae > Vicia > Vicia faba. The sequence continues at coordinate 186,616,911 of OX451737.1, read as the reverse complement.
CGATGCGCAAGGACTTCGACAAAGGTTCATCAGAGCTTGGAGGATGCCTAACAAGGTAGATAGTAAGACACTGGGGCACAATAATTCCACCCCCCTTGAGCCTTACCTCAAGTGGGTACGAACCCGCTCCCAGAATCTTATGATGCCATATCCTCACATTCTCCCCGTGATCAAAGAGCCTGTTATGGAAGGAGAGGTTCCATACACCATTCTACATCCTGACATGCCAACATCATGGGAAGAAATGCAAAAGAGCTAGATCCAACTCAAGGAAGAACGGAATGCTTTTGAAGCTAGCTTACATGCCAGTGAGAAGAAGGTTTTGGAACTCACCCGCCGACTTCACGAGGAAGAGACCCTCAACACTTACATCGCTCCAAAGAGGATGCACAATGTCTTTTTACATTAAGTATTTTTTAATATTTCGCCCATGAGGCACTGATGTACTAAACAAATTACTTCTTAATATGACGTGTGTTCCTTTTTTGTCTGCAATGAATTTGAATTTTCGAACCCTTGAATGCATTACATAAATAGCATACCATTCATCATATGCATAACAGGTACCCTTTTTACAGGTCACTTATCTTCTTTGCTGTTTATTTTAGCAATTATCATGTCTACTGAGCCTTCCACTGAGCAAGCTATCAAGGCCCTCCAGGCCCAGAATGCCCAATTCCAAGAGTTGGTTATGAGCCTAGCCCAGGGTCAACAGGATTTGAAGACTCTGATTCTGAAGGAAAGGAAGAAGAAGAAGAGGACCGTCTTGTTCAACACCGGACGCAGGTTCGGGAATGGACTGCAGAACAAGGTTGATCTGACCACCTCCTCTGTAGGGAAAGACAATCCCCAAGAGAGAAGGGTCCCTAGTCCCGTGGTATCCGACAACGAGACGGATTATGATGAAGAACAGTACCCTCCTGCTGAGGATAGGTATAAACAGTTGGAGGACCGCTTGAGCGCCATGGAGATACAGAATGTGCCCGGGTTGGACTTTGGAGACCTAGGCTTATCCTCTGGGGTGGTGATTCCCCATAAATTCAAGGCACCTGCCTTTGCCAAATATGATGGAGCCTCCTACCCAAAGCTGCACCTCCGGTCATATGTAAGGAAGATCCAGCCTTACACCGCTGACAAGAACTTGTGGATCCATTTCTTTCAGGACAGTCTTTCAGGGACTCAACTCAAGTGGTTCTATCAACTGGATGGAGCCAGTATCCGTAACTAGGAAGATTTGGCTACTGCGTTCTATAAGCAATACCAATATAATTCCGACCTCACTCCTACGCGTACCCAACTCCAGGGTATGTCATTAGGGACGGGTGAAGGATTTAAGGAGTATGCTCAAAAATGGAGAGACCTTGCTGGAAGGGTGCAACCACCTTTAACTGACCGTGAACTTGTTGATATGTTTCTGGGGACCCTGTCTGGTCCGTTCTTCAACCATTTGATTGGAAACTCTTCAGCCGAGTTTACAGACCTTATCTTGACTGGTGAGAGGATCGAAGCTGGTATCAAGGCAGGGAAGATACAGAAGGGTGCCTCATCGAGCGCTGAGAAGAAGCCGTTCAAGAAAGAATCTAGTGTCGTCTATGGTTCAAGGAGACCAAATAGATCTGAACACCGCCAAACTGTCAATGCGGTGGTCATTTCAAAACCTGCTGGTGCTCCTCAGCATCACAACCAACAAAGGGGTGAGAGACCTAGAAGGCAGTTCACTCGACTCAGCATGACCTTGTCCCAGATATTGCCACAGTTGCTGAAGACCAATTTGGTAACTCTAAGGGAAGCCCCAAAGAATCCGAATACTACATCCCCAAAGTACAATCCTAACGCCCGCTGTGCTTATCATTCTGAGAGCCCGGGACATAATACAGATGATTGTTGGACTTTGAAGAATAAGGTTCAGGACTTGATCGATGCAAAAGAGGTTGAGTTCGAGGCGCCCGAGAGGCCTAATGTTGTAACAGCCCCCATGCCCAAGCATGGAGTAAATGCCGTTGATGATGACGTGGAGGAATCTGAATTCGACAGCTGGACCTACCCTACGACCAACGATGGACCAAACAACTGGACAGCGAAAGACTTCATCCCTATTACTTTTGTTACTCAGTAATGAACTCCTTTGTTTTGAATTTGTAACAGACAATATTGTGAAACTTTATGGCCCGGTGTCTTACCCGGGGCACCGTGGCTTCATTTGTGAGGGCTTTTGTGTGTCATTTTCATATATCATTAATAAAAGCATTGGACGTTTCTTGCATTTCAAATTTTGTGCTCCTTGTCTTTCTTTATTATATATTGCAAAACAGTTATTTTACACACACTCACATATACAGATCTCAATCCACTCTAGATCTCACTGGTAACGACTCTGCTACCGCCAGTTATGACTTCAAAAATCCGATCAACTTAGCCGAAGACGAAGGTGAAGATGATTGCGAAGTGCCTGGTGAGCTTGCAAGACTGCTACTCCAGGAAGAGAGGGCCATTCAGCCACATGAAGAGCTGGTGGAAACAATGAATCTGGGTACTGAGACAGACAAAAAGGAAGTCAAGATCGGTGCAAATCTGGAGCTTAGTGTGAAACAACGGTTGATTCAGATGCTGCATGACTACGTGGAAATATTTGCCTGGTCTTACGAAGATATGCCTGGGTTGGATACCAACATTGTGGTTCATCACCTGCCTACCAAGGAAGACTGCCCTCTCGTAAAACAGAAGGTTCGCCGTATGCGTCCAGAGATGTCCGAGAAAATCAAAGCAGAGGTTATGAAACAGTTTGATGCCGATTTTCTAGCAGTGACTTCTTACCCTTAGTGGGTCGCCAATGTGGTTCCGGTACCGAAGAAGGATGGTAAGGTCAGAATGTGTGTTGATTACAGGGATTTGAATAGGGCGAGCCCTAAGGATGACTTCCCCCTGCCTTACATCGACGTTCTGGTTGACAACACTGCTCAGCATAAGGTATTCTCCTTCATGGACAGTTTCTCCGGTTATAATCAAATAAAGATGGCTCCCGAAGACATGGAGAAGGCCACTTTTGTTACTCAGTGGGGCACCTTTTGCTACAAGGTCATGCCTTTTGGGTTGAAAAATGCTGGGGCAACGTATCAGCGTGCCATGGTTGCTCTATTCCATGATATGATCCATCATGAGATTGAAGTATACGTCGATGATATGATTGCAAGGTCCCAAACTGAGGAGGAACACCTTGACCATCTACAGAAGCTGTTTGACCGGTTGAAGTTGTACAAGCTGAGATTAAACCCAAACAAGTGCACCTTCAGGGTGAGATCTAGAAAATTGCTAGGCTTCTTCGTGAGCGACAAAGGTATTCAAGTAGACCCTGCCAAAGTGAAAGCCATACAAGAGATGTCAGTTCCCATGACAGAGAAAGAAGTCAGAGGCTTTCTAGGACGGTTGAACTACATTGCCCGATTCATCTCGCATCTAACTGCTACTTGTGAACCAATCTTCAAGCTACTGAAGAAAGATCAAGTAGTATGTTGGAACGATGAATGTCAGGCCGCTTTCGAAAGAATCAAATAGTATCTCCAAGAGCCACCCATTCTTATGCCACCGGTTGAAGGGAGACCTCTAATCTTATACTTGACGGTACTGGACAATTCAATGGGATGTGTGCTAGGTCAGCATGACGAGTCTGGCCGAAAAAAGCATGCTATTTATTACCTTAGCAAAAAGTTTACCGACTGTGAGACTCGATACTCACTGCTCGAGAAAACTTGCTGCGCTTTGGTATGGGCTGCTCGCCGGCTAAGACAGTATATGTTGACTCACACTACTCTGTTGATTTCAAAAATGGACCCAATCAAGTATATCTTCAAAAAGCCTGCCTTGTCCGGAAGAATAGCAAGATGGCAGATGATCTTTACTGAATATGACATCCAGTACACGACTCAAAAAGCAATCAAGGGAAGTGTGTTGGAAGACCATTTGGCACATCAGGCAGTGGATGACTACCAATCTATGAACTTTGAATTTCCAGACGAGAATATCATGGTAGTAACTGATTGCGAGATACCTGGACCGGATGAAGGACCTGAGGAAGGATCCCGATGGTCTATGCACTTTGACGGAGCCTCAAACGCTTTGGGTAACGGTATTGGCGCTGTGATCATATCTCCTAAAGGCTCTCATACTCCACTTACCGCCCGACTATGTTTCAACTGCACCAACAACATGGCGGAGTATGAATCATGCATCATGGGTCTTCAAGCTGCAATTGACCTAAGGATCAAGTTTCTGAGTGTCTTCGGAGATTCCGCTCTCGTGATCAGTCAGATCAAAGGCGAGTGGGATACGAAACACCCAAATCTTATTCCTTATAAGGAGTATGTGTTGACGTTGCTTCCCCATTTCGAGGAGATAACCTTTGAGCATTTCCCAAGAGAGGAGAATCAGTTGGCGGACGCGTTAGCTACGATGTCTTCTATGTTCAAAGTCAAATGGGACAACGAGGCTCCTCAGATCATTATTTAGAAATTGGATGAACCTGCATATTGCTGTGATCTTGAGACCGAAGAGGCAACATAAAAGCCTTGGTATCATGAAGTAAAGAGGTACCTTGAAGCTCAAGAATACAAAGAGGGCGCATCCGTTAATGACAAGAAGTTTCTGAGAAGGTTCGCGGCAAAGTTCTTCCTCAGTAATGACATTCTTTACAAATGAAACCATGATTCAACCTTACTGCGTTGTGTGGATAAGACTGAAGCAGAAAGGATCATGGCAGAGCTGCATGAAGGTACCTTCGGAACTCACTCCAGTGGATATACCATGGCAAAGAAAATCCTTCGGGTAGGATATTACTGGTCCACAATGGAAGCTGACTGTTATCAGCATTCTCGGACATGTCACAAGTGCCAGGTCTATGCTGATAAGGTGCACATTCCTCCAGTCCCTTTGAACGTATTGACGGCACCTTGGCCTTTTGCAATGTGGGGCATTGATATGATCGGCGAGATCAGACCTACGGCATCCAACGGGCATCGTTTCATCCTGGTAGCAATTGATTACTTTACGAAGTGGGTTGAAGCAGCTTCCTTTGCCACCGTAACCAAGAACGTCGTGGCACGGTTCATTCGGCACAACCTGATCTGTCAATACGGTGTACCAGAGAGGATCATTACGGATAATGGTACCAATCTTAACAACAAGATGATCACTGAGCTCTGCGAGCAATTCAAGATACATCACCACAACTCTTCTCCCTACCGGCCGAAGATGAATGGGGCTGTAGAAGCGGCTAATAAGAACATTAAGAAGATTGTGCAGAAGATGACAGTGACCTACAAAGATTGGCACAAGATGTTACCATTTGCTCTTCATGGGTACCGTACCTCAGCACGGACGTCAACAGGGGCAACACCCTACTCCTTGGTATACGGCATGGAGGCAGTCCTGCCCATTGAAGTTCAGATACCCTCTCTCCGGATCATGAAGGATACGGGTTTAAGCGAAGATGACTGGATCCAGACCCGGCTTGATCAACTAAACCTAATCGACGAAAAGAGACTCACTGCTATTTGTCATGGTCAGACGTACAAAAAACGGATGATCAAGGCATTTAACAAGAAAGTCAGACGACAAGAGTATCAAGTTGGGGACCTGGTAATTAAGCGCATCATTCTACCTCAAGGTGATCCCAGAGGCAAATGGACCCCTACGTACGAAGGGTCATTTGTGGTTAAGAATATCTTCTCAAGAGGAGCGATGATTCTAACCACCATGGACGGTGACGACCTTCCTCACCCCGCCAATGCAGACATAGTAAAAAGATACTACGCATGATTAAAGACCCGCTAGGTCGACTGGCCTAGGGAAAAATAAGGGCTTCCCGACGAACCAAAAGGGTTCGGGCAAAAATAAGGGATGAAAATAAAAAAAAAATTATACACCCGGCAAGTCAAAAACCTGAAAAGGCGGCTTGGGCAAAAATGGGTATCCCGGTGGACCGAAAACCCGAAAGGACGGTCCAGGCAAAAGTTAGGGATAAGCGTAATACTATGTCTCATTGGATCACCCGACATCCAGACTTCGGTATCGACCATTAGGCTCGGACGGCACTAATCAATCAGATTCCTCTTCAACTAAGCAGCAAAGTGATGAGACGCTTGAAGACATAAATGCGATAACAGAGTTGGAACCCAGTGGGATTTTTCACATAGCTGTTTTGTTTTCTTTTTACAAATTGTATAAATCCTATTTGTTCGGCAGCGTTCTCTTACTAGGACGTCAGCCTCTTGTACAAAAAGCGCCTATTTTCAGGCAAAATTCAAAATCAATACAAGTTTCATTTTCAGACAAATTGCAAATTGATTTTTCTTTATCTGTTTTGTTTTGCAAAGAACGTCCAATGTTCATTTTTGATATATGCATTTGACATTAATTGCTGTTCATAAATATTTGCATGCGAAACAAAGAACTAATTACGGGTGACATCGGAAGTAGGGGCAATAAGAATTGTCTAAGCGATCTAGTTGCTCTCTCCACCAAGGTACCAAGGTAGGTTCGGCTGAAGAATATGACCAAGATACCTTCATTCCCCAAGAGTAAGACAGTAATGGAAGCTCTCCCCACTGATACTTGCAACTATGAACCAATCAGCAATACTCTCCCCAAGCAGAGTTAGTCTATCATCAGTCCCGAAAAAGTTGGGTATCCCCAGTAAGTCTTAATATTCCCCAGCGGAGTATAAAGATATTCCTCAGCAAGCATCCCCGGCAGTCTTAATATTCCTCGATGAAATATAAGAATGTTCCCCGGCGGAATACAAGATACCCCCAGTGGAGCCATTCCCCAGTGCAACCTAAAAAGCTTCCCCACCAGAGTTGAATCATCTCCCCAGTAGATTCTGGAAGCTTGTCCCCTGCAGAGTACAAATATCTCTCCCCAGCCATATTTAGAGGTTATCCCCACCAAAGTCTAACTGGGTTATCCTCAGCAAGTAGCAACGAAAAGATCATCCCCAACAAAGTTCTTTCTATCCCCAGCGAAGTTCTTTCTATCCCCAGCGGAGTTCATCATCAAAATCCCCAATAGAGCTTATCAACGGAATCCCCAGCGGAGTTATCGTTAAAATCTCAGCAAAGCATCTCTCCCCACAGAGTAATTCACCTCAGAGTAATCTCTTCATCAAGTTTATTCCCCAACATAGTTCTTTTCTCCTGCAGGTCTATTCTCACAATCATCTTCGTCCATCATCCCCAGCGGAAACAAAGAACTTAACTCTATTCTCCAGCAGCTCCTGGATTTATTTTCCCCAACTAAAATATCACATTTCCATACATCATGATACATGCATATACGCATCATACCATACAATCTCATTTATGTTGAGAACATCATTGCTTGATCCATATCATGCCTTGCATATGACTTACCTTTACCTTTCAGGAAAGATGCAGTCAAATTCTCAACTATGTCAATGGAGACAAAATCAGTTAAATCGATTCCTAAAGATTTTTCTGAGGCAAAGCCAGTCAATGAAGACAAAACTAGATTAATCGATTCCTAAAGATTTTTCTGAGACCACCAGTCAATAGAGATAAAACCAGTTAAATCGATTCCTAAAGATTTTTCTGAAGCCAGTCAATGGAGACAAAACCAGTTAAATCGATTCCTAAAGATTTTTCTGAATCCAGTCAAAGGAGACAAAACCAGTTTAATCGATTCCTAAAGATTTTTCTGAAGCCAGTCAATGGAGACAAAACCAGTTAAATCGATTCCTAAAGATTTTTCTGATGCGAACACAGTCAATGGAGACAAAACCAGTTAAATCGATTCCTAAAGATTTTTCTGATGCGAATCCAGTCAATGGAGACAAAATCAGTTAAATCGATTCCTAAAGATTTTTCTGATGCTAATTCAGTCAAAGGAGACAAAACCAGTTAAATCGATTCCTAAAGATTTTTCTGATCCGAACACAGCCAATGGAGACAGAACCAGTTAAATCGATTCCTAAATATTTTTCTGATCCGAACACAGTCAATGGATACAAAATCCAGTTAAATCGATTCCTAAAGATTTTTCTGATGATAACCTGTCAATGAAGACAACCCGTCAATGAAGACAACCCGTCAATAGAGACAACCCGTCAATGAAGACAACTCGTCAACGAAGACAAAACTACCTACCAATAATCTCCAGATGGCATCTACAAGCCCATCCTCCTATCCGTCATCTCTCAAAATGGCATCTGTAAGCCAATTCTCGACATCGCCATGCTGATACTACACCATGCGAGTGCAAATTTCTGGGCACTTTAGTGTTCAATCATCTTCCACCTTCGGATCACGAAAGGCCCGAAAGCCAATCTATATCCTCAGGTTTAAGAAGATTGAACAGGGGCAACTGTTGTACCCCAAAATTTGCCCTCCCATATTCCTCAAGATATGTCAAGAATCATCTCCAAATGGTTCAAGATTGCTCAAGGGTTGTACAGTCAGACCACCTCCTAAGCCAGCTGAAATTAGGGTTTTGTTTCTTTCAAGGAATTTGAGGTTCTCAATGGTTCAATCAAGTCTCATAGGCCTATATGCATTCTCTAGCACATACATGCCAAGTTTCAAGACTCACAATGCCAATTTGCACAGTCAAAAGCTCCATTTGATCCACAGTCAACTGCAAGGGCAAAATGGTCATTTTGCAGTCAAAAGTCAGAATTTTTGGTCAACATCTTATTTTGAGTTCACAATCATCATTTGATCAAGTCTTGATCATGATTTCACAAGAATAGCTCAAAAATCATCAAGATGCAAAAGTTACTATTTTTGGACAGCAGAAAAGTCAACTGTATCTTGACCAGGGCATAACTTTTTCATGGTTGATCATAAAAATTCCATCCAATGCTCATTTTGAAGGGGATGCAATTTCCTACAATCCATCTTCACACTCCAAGTTCAAGAAATGCTCTCACAAAAAGTTACCAATTTTTACATTATAGGTCAATTTCAAAAGTCAACAAAAGTACACTTTGAGTCAAAGGCCATAACTTGAGATTGGTAAATCCAAATGACATGGGACCATAGGAATTGGTTAGAGGACTTCAAGAGCTTTCCAAAATGTCCAAGAACATGGTCATATGATCAAAATTGAGCAAGTTGTGCATTGGAGAAGTTGGGAAATTTTCATGAATTTGCAAAAGTCAACTTTGCTCAAAACACCTTCTTTTTGCTAATGGGCCTCAAATCTCTTCTTGAAACTTCACCCATGACTTATGCACGACCCACCAAGCTTAATTGGATTTATTTTCTTATTTTTATTGATTAATTGGATTTTTAATTAATATTAATTCATTTAATTAATTTAAATTATAAGAAAATGGAAGATTTGATTTTTTAAATCAATTTGTGAAGCAAATATGATCAAAACATGCTGGCAAATTCGTGCACAAGTCAAAGATACGAAAAAAAATCCAATTTTGGCAACATTGTTCAATCATGAAAAATCAAGAATATTTGATTTTCAATCAAAGATTTAAACATCAATGCACATGGGTTGGATCCAAGTTTTTGACCTAATTTGTTTCCCTTATACATAAGCAAGCTAACCATACCCTAGCACACGATTGAAAGCTGCAGAAACGGCCATAGCCAATTCAAGAAATTTCAAGAAAAGTGGAAACCTGTTCTTGCAATCTAGGCCAATTCAAGGCGTTCTATTCATTCAAACATATTGTAGGAGGTTCCAGGAACGTTTTGAAATCAAATTCACGCACCAAAGCTCAAAGAATCGTCACACACAGTCCCACAGTTTTCACTTTTGATTCAGAATTATATATCTTAATTCATGCGCATTTAACATGTTTTTTTGATTGATTTGCATTGCTAGAGACTGAACAAATCTAATGGAATGATTTAATTGAACCATAGCACCCTGAATCGAAGAATGCCATGATCAAATTTCTAGGGTTCTCTAGCTTTTAAATGGGGCTTTTCAATCCAGGAAAAATTGGGACTAGTGAGATACATGACTGAAATCATGAGACCAAGACGAACACAACCCATACCTCGCGAAATATTTATGCTTGCTATATTTCTAATCGCTATTTTTCCTTGCAAGAAGTAGTGGGGGTTAAAAACCCCCGCTATTTGATTCTGATTATGCAGGACAAACGAAGAAGATGATGATGTGTTGATACCTCATTGGCTTATTTGAAAAGCGCGCGTTATTTTTTATTTTACAGCATATTGATTAGTTTCCCCATATAATAATTGCTCCTTATTTTAATAACAATTGAAGCAGTTTGGTTGGATGGAAAAGGCGTTGGCATGTGAACATTGGGACCTGGGTTCGAATCCCAGGTCCCCCAAAATTCTTATTATTATTTTCTTGTGCCTATTCCAATAGATTTCCAGGTATGAAGACCACCATATGCTTCAAATCTCAGCACGCCATGTGTCTCCAAACTCAGATCTAGTGGCCAAAGTTGAAGGACCACCATACTCCATGGTCAGCGCATGCATAGCAAGCCCAGAAAAGTCAAACAGGCTGGAATGTTAGTGGGCCAAGAATTGCTCTTTCCACCACAAATCAGGCCCAGCACCCCCCACAAGTTTTTTTCTTTTCTTTTCTTTTTTTTATTTCTTTCATTTTAATTATTTATTATTATTATTACTTAATTAACCAAATTAATTTTTTTCATAATAAAATCAGAAAACTAAAAATATAATATTTTATTATTATTATTAATTTCACCCTTTTATTATTTTTGTAAATAAATAAATAAGTAATTAATTAATTTAGTTTTAATTAGGTTAATTTTAACTTTTTTTGCAATAATTTAAAACTAATGTAGAATTAGGTTAATTAATATATTTAATCAGTTTATTTTATTTTCCTCAAAACACAAAAAACTCAAAAAAATATCTTTCTTTATTTAATTAATTAATTAGTCTAGGTTTAATTTAATTAAATGCAAAATAACAAAAATCTCTTTCTTTTCTCAAAAAAGGGTCAAAACCCTAAAAACTCTCCGATCCAATTTTTCTCGCGCGTGTGATTATTCTTGATTCATATTTTGATCCATATTATGTATTTGCTCCGAGGATGTAATTGTTTTAATTAGGCCTTTTTACGGCTTTCATTTTATTTCCCGCAATTTACTTTTCCAAGGGTTTGTTTTTGGCGATGTAAATACCCGACGCCTTGTAATAGCTTAGTTTATTTTTCACAACTATTAATTGCTAGATGTATGCTAAATAGGCTATGCATGACAAGACTTATCTTAAATTAAAATTAATCGTAGCTCACCATAACATGTACAAAGATAACATAACTGAAACCTGACACACTCGCACATGCCACTCCTAGGGTACGCCTCACTTGGTTTCCTCGACGTGGTCATTGAGTATAGGGTGTTTTAGAGGTCGCCCTCCTGTCTAAAGATCAAAGTTGCCTCGAAACGGTTGCCTCGGATAAAAATGATCTAAGACATTAGGGTTACCGCTAAGGCGTCCTACCATTGCTTTGGTGACCACATGTCCCTATAATCGAATTGACCCGAAAATTCCAACGACGGTGCTACCTACTTCTCAATAGTGGGATAGCACTGTCTAAAAGACATTTACACAACTTAATTTCTTTTGAGTAGGTAGAGGTTCTCAGGTAATTGCTCTTTCAAAACAAAACAACTTTTCGCACTTACACTTTTCAAACAAAGTTTTCAAACAAACACTTCATACACTCTTGAGGACATATACAAGAGTTAAATCGAAGTTTTCAAACAAAACTTTTTCAAAACCCACAAACACAAGAAAAGCAAAACTTTTGAAAACATAGTGAGCAAGTACCTAAGAGCCCGTGGATAACCACGGATAGAAAATGTTCTAACACCTTCCCTTTCTATAATCTACCTCCCGAACCCGAGAAACATCTCGAAAAGGAATTTTGCTGTGCTTTTGTCCTTTCCTTGTTGGAGAAAATAAAAGACGACGGCGACTCTTGCTTACCGCGACATTTTGCGAAACACAAACGCGAACCAGCATTCCAAAACAGTCAGTTCTATTCCCACCGATCACACCAGTCCTTGTAGGTAACTGTCATTTTCTGAATGATCTTCTTGATGTTTTTGTTCGCAGCTTCAACATCACCGTTCATCTTCGTTCGATAGGGAGATGAATTGTGATGATAAATCTTGAACTGTTTGCATAGAGCGGTGATCATAATATTGTTCATATTTGTACCGTTGTCTGTGATGATTCTGTCGGGGACACCATACCGGCATATGAGGTTCTGCTTGATGAAGCAGGCAACCATATTCTTTGTAACAGAGGCAAAGGAAGCTGCTTCGACCCACTTGGTAAAATAATCAATGGCGACCAGGATGAAGCGGTGTCCATTGGATGCCGTGGGCTTGATCTCTCCAATCATGTCAATGCCCCACATTGCGAATGGCCAAGGAGCTGTCAGAATGTTGAGAGGAACAGGAGGAATATGTATTTTGTCGGCATAGACTTGGCATTTGTGACAGGTATGGGAATGTTGATGGCAATCAGCTTCCATGGTAGACCAGTAATAGCCTGCCCTTAGAATCATTTTAGCCATCGTATGTCCGCTCAAGTGGGTGCCAAATGTGCCACTGTGTATCTCAGTCATGATTAACTCTGCTTCAGCTTTGTCCACACAACGAAGTAAAACACAATCATGGCTGCGCTTATAAAGGATGCCATTGCTTAGGAAGAACTTGGCTGCAAATCTCCTTAAGAACTTTTTGTCATTGACGGAAGCTCCTTCGGGATATTCTCTAGTCTGGAGATACCTTTTGATTTCATGAAACCAGGGTTGTTCCACTACTTCTTCGGTATTAATCTCATGATAATGTGCATGTTCATCCATTCGCTTGATGGTGATTTGGGGAGCCTCGTTATCCCAGTTGAGTTTAAACATGGAAGACATTGTAGCCAGAGCATCTGCTAGCTGATTTTCTTCTCGCGGGAAGTGCTCGAAGGTGATCTGCTCGAAATGAGGCAACAATGTCAGGACATGTTCTTTGTATGGGATAAGATTAGGATGTTTGGAGTCCCACTCTCCTTTGATTTGACTGATAACCAAAGCCGAGTCCCCAAATACGATCAAATATTTGATCCCCAAGTCTATAGCAGCCTTGAGACCAAAGATGCAAGCTTCATATTCGGCCATGTTGTTGGTACAGCTGAAACAAAGTCGGGCAGTGAAAGGTGTATGGCAACCTTCTGGGGAAATGAGTACCGCACCGATACCGTTTCCAAGTGCATTTGAAGCACCATCAAAGTACAGGGTCCATCGGGATCCATTTTTAGGTCCGTCATACAGTCCGTTACCTTCAATGTTGTCCAATGTCATGATGTCCTCGTCCGGGAAGTCGAATCTCATGGACTGATAATCTTTGATAGCTTGATGAGCTAGATGGTCAGCTAGTACACTCCCTTTTAGAGCTTTTTGGGTAGTATACTGGATGTCATACTCAGTCAGGATCATTTGCCATCTAGCGATTCTTCCAGATAAAGCAGGCTTCTCGAAGATATACTTGATCGGGTCCATTTTGGAAATCAGCAAAGTGGTATGAGTCAACATATACTGCCTTAGTCGGCGAGCAGCCCATACCAAAGCGCATCAAGTTTTCTCGAGAAGCGAGTAGCGGGTCTCACAGTCGGTAAACTTTTTGCTAAGGTAATAAATGGCATGCTCTTTTCGACCAGACTCGTCATGTTGGCCCAGTACGCACCCCATTGAGTTGTCCAAAACAGTCAGATACATGATCAATGGCCTTCCTTCGACGGGTGGCATCAGAATAGGAGGTTCTAGCAAATATTCCTTGATCTTATCAAAAGCCATTTTCGTTCCATTCGACTACCTGATCTTTCTTTAATAGTTTGAAAATTGGCTCACAGGTAGACGTCAGGTGAGAGATGAACCTGGTGATATAGTTCAAGCGTCCCAAAAATCCCCTAACCTCATTTTCAGTACGGGGGGAAGGCATTTCTTGTATAGCTTTCACTTTTGCTGGATCGACCTCAATGCCTTTGTTGCTGACAATAAACCCCAGGAGTTTACCAGACCTAACTCCAAAAGTGCACTTACTTGGATTCAACCTGAGTTTGTATTCCTTCAACCTGGCAAATAGCTTCTGCAAATGTTCAAGGTGTTCTTCTTCTGTTTGTGATCGAGCTATCATATCGTCTATGTAAACTTTGATCTCATGATGTATCATATCATGAAACAAAGCTACCATGGCGCGCTGATAAGTTGCCCCTGCGTTCTTCAGTCCGAACGGCATCACCTTGTAGCAGAAGGTACCCTATTGTGTAACAAAGGTTGTTTTCTCCATGTCCTCGGGGGCCATTTTAATCTGGTTGTAGCCTGAGAATCCGTCCATGAAAGAAAACACTTTATGCTGAGCTGTGTTGTCAATCAAAATATCGATATGTGGTAGCGGAAAATCATCTTTAGGGCTGGCCCTGTTCAAATCCCGATAGTCCACACACATTCTGACCTTGCCGTCTTTTTTGGGAACGGGCACAATGTTAGCAAACCCATTGTGGATAGGATGTAACAGCCAGAAAGCCAACGTTGAATTGCTTCATCACTTCAGCTTTAATCTTCTCAGACATGTCGGGCCTCATTCGGCGGACTTTTTGCTTGATCGGTGGATAGTCTTCTCTTGTAGGGAGAAGGTGAACCACGATATCTGTGTCTAACCCTGGCATGTCTTCATAAGACCAGGCGAAGATTTCAACGTATTCATTCAACAGCTATATTAAGCGTTCCTTGACCCTAGGTTCCAGATTGGCACCCACTTTGACTTCTTTCCTGTCTTCCTCTGTCCCTAAGTTGATGGTTTCCAACAACTCTTCGTGAGGCAAGATGACCCTTTCTTCTTGTTGTAGAAGTCTGGCTAATTCTCCTGGTACTTCACAATCTTCGTCGTCTTCTCACTCAGCCTGATTGACCAAATCTTCAGAGTTTTTGAAGGATAAAACAGAATAGTCACCCATGGAATCCGGAGTGGATGGGTACTTGCATTTGTGAGTGTGGGTGTGTGTAAGGGATATCCATCCTTAAACAAACAAAAATGCAAAAGGAAAGAAAATGAACACAGCAGTTTATAAATGAAAAACGTCCAATGATTCATTAAACATGGCATATGGTTATGAAGAGAATCAAGCCCTTACAAATGGACCTACATGCCCCGGGCAAGGCATGAGGTGAAAAATAGTGTGCAGATTGTTTTAGTAATTATTACAGACCAACAGGAAATGTTCGAAAGATAAATTACTGATTGATGAAAGTAATGGGAACGAAGTATTTCGCCTCCCAGTTGTGCAGTCCTCCTTCAATGGTTGGGAAGATCCAATCTTTGATGTTACCCTCTTCGTCTTCGTCTTCTAAAGCATTGATTCCATGAGGAGAAATCTTGACGGGTGCCTTTTCAATTTTTGAACGATGTATAGCCTTTTGCCCTGCAGCCGTAAACCCTAGCCCAAACTTGTCTGTCTTGTGAGGAAAGTCAGACAAATTTCCCCATGTTGAGCTCTTCCCCTCCTTCATTGCAGCCTTTGCGTCTTTCAGAGATGCCATCCTGGCCACCTGCTTGGGTACCTCAGCTACTGCCTTTGCTACTGCAACCTCGGGGGAAACTTCCTCAAAGTGTTGAAAGGGTGTTTCGATGAATTCGCCATCCACTTCCACATACCGAAAGGAATTCAGATGACTGATCATGTACTCCTCCTCACCGTGTACATTTATGATTTTACCCTTAACAGGGTATTTCAGCATCTGATGTAGAGAGGAAGTGACTGCCCCAGCATTATGAATCCACGACCTTCCTAGCAAGCAAGAGTATGATGGGCGGATGTCCATCACATAGAATATGGAGTTGAACACCTCAGTGCCTACCTTGATGGGAATGTCGACCTCCCCATGCACCATTCTTTTAGACCCGTCAAAGGCCCTGACAATGATATTACTTAGTTTCAGCTCCAAGCCTTCACAATCCAACCGGTCCAAAGCTTTCTTAGGCAGCACATTTAGAGAAGAACCAGTATCGACCAACACATGGGCGAGAGTAGTTCCTCGGCATTCAACTGACACATGCAATGCGTCATTATGCTTTCTTCCCTTCGGAGTCAGGTCAACATCAGAGAAACCCAGGCCGTTGTCGGCGGTAAGGCTGGCTACACAATCTTGGAATTGATCGGCTGAGGTTTCTTGGGGCACATGGGCTGTCTTCAAAAACCTTATCAAGGCTTTGGCATGAGCCTCCGAACAAAGCAGCAAAGCTAACATGGAGATCTTCGAGGGGGTTTTCCCCAGTTGCTCCACCACATCATAATCACTCTTCTTGATTATTTTCAGAATCTCCTCCATTTCTTTTTTAGAGGTTTCGGGGATGACCAATGGCTGAGCCCTCGTCCTGACGAGCTCTTCTTGGATCCCTTTCCCTTTATCAGTAGCAGCAGAAGGGGTAACCATAGGAGTAACAACTTCTTCAATCACTGGAGTTCTTGCAGATAGTTTTACCGGTGCAGGGGTAACCTTGGGAACAGCTGAGGGTCCAAAGATTGCCTTTGGAGGGGCAATCTCTGGAGAGAAAATTCTTCCACTTCGGGTAATTTTGCTCGTACCGGCAATGTTTCCAATGTCGACAGTTTCCTCGTCAGAGCTCTCTTTAGTTATCTCAATTTGTTTAACATCGTGGTAGTAGATTTCTCCACCATAATTCCACGGTATCGATTTGTCAGATTTGTATGGGACGGGCCCAGGCATGGTTATCTTCAAGGGTACAATCTTCGGAGCGGATGTAATCTTAACAGGCCTTTTGGGGACCTTGGAAAGATTGGCGGAAATGGTTATTATTGAAACATCATTGATAAGGGTTGGAGTAACAGGAGTCTTTTCGAAAAGAATTTGTTGGTTGTCCATTAGGCGTTGGATGCCTATCTTCAGCAATGGACAGTCGATCGGTAGGGAGGAACAAAGGTAGCAATCTTCTTTACAACTTGGGAAAATCCCAGCCTTCAACAGATTCAACTTGATTGTCAGTAGTGGAGTTATTAGATCATCAACAGTAGAAACAAACAGATCTTCTTCAACAGCATGGACATTGCGACCATGCTTTGGCATTGGAGCGGAGATTACATTCCGCTTCTCAGGGGCATCGAACTCAACCTCTTTAGCGTCTATCAAATCCTAAATTTTATTCTTAAGCGCCCAGTAGTCGTTGGTGTCATGCCCGGCGCTGTCAGAATGATAGGCACACTTTGCGTTGGGATGATAATGTGGGGAAGTGGTATTCACATTCTTTGGCGCCTCCTTGATATTGGTGAGATTCAGCTTCAACAAATGGGGAAGAACTTGTGCGGGCGTCATGTTGATGCGGGTGAACTACCGTTGTGGCTGTTCTCCCCATTGCTGTTTAGGTCTAGACTGATTATTACGAGGCTGATCACTTGACGAATTTTGAATAATCACGACCCCTACAGTCGGCCGGCGCTCAGTTCTTCCCGATCCTTTCTGAGAGTATATAACAACTGCTTCCTTCTTGGTTGGGAACATTTTTTTAACAGCTGTGGACGCAGAGGCACCCCTTTGAATTTTTCCGCTCTTAATACCAGCTTCCACCCGTTCTCCAGTCAGAATCAGTTCGGTAAACCCTGCAGAAGAGCTCCCGATCAAATGGTTGAAGAAAGGGCCAGATAGGGTCCCGAAGAACATATCAACTAGCTCCCTATCTGAAAGCGGTGGTTGTACTCTTCCGGCGAAGTCACGCCATTTCTGGGCGTATTCTTTGAATCCCTCATTTGAGGCCATCCCCATACCTTGTAGCTGAGTACGGGTTGGCGCCAAGTCGGTGTTGTATTGATACTGGCGATAGAAGGCAGCTGCCAAGTCTTCCCAGTTATGCACCTCTGACCTCTCAAGCTGGTAAAACCAATCTAGTTGTGTACCAGACAGGCTATCCTGAAAGAAGTGTACCCAAAGATTTCTATCGGATGAATGAGGTTGAATTTTTCTGACATACGACCTCAAGTGCATCTTCGGGTAAGACAGACCGTCGTATTTTGCAAAAGTTGGCACCTTAAACTTTGGAGGGATGACAATCTCAGCAATCAATCCCAATTCTTCAAAATCTAACCCGTGAACCCTTTGCAGCTCCATAACTGCCAGTCTATCCTCCAGATTTTTGTATTTGTCGTCCACTGGCGGGTATTGCTGCTCTGAATAGTCTTCATCTTCCTCAACCTCTTCCTCTTCAGCCTCAGATTCAGAAGGTAATGCAGCCGCTTTTCCCTTACCGGTCCCCTCGTCAGATGTGGAGGGGAATTCAAGAACTCTCCTAGCTTCATTCTCAAATCTTCTTCCCAGTGTAGCTACCCCAACTCTTTTCTTCTTCTTTTTTCCTTTTTCTTGCTCTTTATTCCCTAACAGTGCTTTAAGATCCTCCTGACCCTTTGCCAAGGTCATAAGAAGCCGTTGAAACTGCGAGTTTTGTGACTGCAGATCTCTGACCGTCTGCTCAATATCCATCTTACTGAAATAAACAGCAGAAAGATAAGGAAACCTGGTGTGAAGACCTGTTTATGCATATGATGAATGATATGTTTATTCATGTAATTCATTCAAGGATTTAGAAATTCAAAGTTGTTGCAAACAAAAAGAACACACGTCATATTAATAAGAAGAAATTTTGTCAGTACATAAATGCCCCATGGGCCAAATATTACAAAAACTTCTTAAGGTAAAAAGACGTTGCGCATCCTCTTTGGTGCGATGTAAGTGTTGAGGGTCTCCTCCTCGTGAAGTCGGCGGGTAAGCTCCAAAACCTTCTTCTCACTGGCGTAGAAACTGACTTCAAAAGTATCCCTTTATTCCTTGAGTTGGATCCAACTCTTCTGCATTTCCTCCGATGATATTGGCATGTCAGGATGTAGGATGGTGTATGAAACCTCTCCTTCCTTAACAGGCTCTTTGATCAAAGGGAGAATGTGAGGGTAAGGCATCATAAGACTCTGGGCACGGGTTCGTACCCACTTGAGGTAAGGCTCAAGAGGGATGGAGTTCTTGTGCCCCAGTGTCTTACTATCTACCTTGTTAGCATCCTCCAAGCTCTGATGAATCTTTGGCGAAGTCCTTGTGCATCGTTGTCGAAGTCAAAAACTAGGTCAGGAATCAGCATGTCATGAGGGCCATCCCTCCGAGCATATCCAAATTGTCTCAAAGCTAGACAAGGGTTGTAGGCAATGCCTCCCCTAATGCCAAGTAATGGAACATTAGGGAACTCACCACAATGATCGACGATGATGACATTTTCTCTGGACCGAGAACACCAATGTACATCAGAATGTGTGAGGGTCATCAATCGTTGTGACCACCTTAAGCCTTGTTCATTCTTCAAAACTGATTGTGGAAGGTGAGAAATAAACCACCTTGCAAGGAGAGGAGTACAACACATGAGAACACCTCTCTTCCTCATTGTTCGTGTGTAAAATGAGTGGAGGATGTCCCCAAGCAATGTAGGTATGGGATTCTTGGACATGAAAATCTTGACAGCATTCATATCTATAAGTTGGTCAGGATTTGGGAACAAGACCAACCCATAAATGAGGAGTACCACAATCTCTTCAAAGGCTTGCAGATCCAAAGAATTCCAACACTCTTGTGCCTTCTCAAACAAGAACTTTGCCAAGAAGCCTTTGACACCACTTCTAGTTTCCCAATTCCCCTTGATGTCATATGATTGCAAGTGTAGTGCTTGAGCAATATCTTCAGGTTTTGGTTCTTTTTCCATACCGTTGTAGGGTAGTTGATCAAGAATAGGAATTCTCAGGAGTTGAGAAAATTCCTCCAAAGTAGGCACCAACTGGTAGTCGGGGAATGTGAAACAGTGGTGAAGGGGGTCAAAGAATTGGAACAACACTTTCACCATGTCTTCTTCAGTGTTGGTGTTGACTAGGCTGAGCAGTCTACCATGTCTTTCACTGAAGAGAGAACTTTCTGGAATTCTGGATGTAAGCTCCTTGAGTTGAGGAGGGATTCTCACAAGGTTGACTTGGATAGTTTTCCTGCGAAGAATTTCCATGACCTACAAAACAAGAACAAAGATGAAGATCCAAACCCTTGAAATGGTTAGTGGATGCATATGATGCTTTATGATGTTCATGATGTATGCACAAACACATGTACAAGCGATTCACACAAAACCCTAGTTTCAGGCTTGCATGAGGTTTCATAGGTAAGTACCCTCTTGAGTGTAGTTGGCTTAAAAAACCTGTCCTATAAATAGTAACCGGGTTCTAAGGAGCTCAATATCATTGGATTATTTTCTATGTTCATTGTTTTGGTTTAGCCACTTAACTAGCGACCAAAATATTCCAAGAAAACAACCCTCAATGAGTGTAGTATCGAGTATCTACCAACTTTGGACTGCACCAAAGCCGGTCATCTCACTACCCCTAATAAAAGGCCAAGATGGTCAAGTAAGGTTCTAGGTCATTAGTGCTTGGTGACATCACTCAGCGGCCCCGTACTCTCCTTGATTGAACTCAAGGGTTACCGGTACTCACAAATATGTCACACTAATATAGCTATTGCTTCAACCGTGTCGGTATACCCTGCACAGTTTTCACAACGTATTGCTATCTATGAATGTTTCCCAAATCCGGGTGGAGGATTTCAAGCCCAAACAAGAGAACCAAAATGTAAAGCAATCAAAGCAAACAATTAGTCATGCAAAAGGTGATCTAAGCCCTAAGGTTACTCCACTTTTAAAGTTATTCCCCAGTAGAGTCGCCAGTTCTGTGATACGGTGGGAGAACTGACTTGAGGTGTTGTGTTTGTATTCGCACTTGTTCGGTTTAGCAAGAGTCGCCACCGACTTTTTATTTTATCCTAAGGAAAGGTCAAAAAGCACAGGAAAGACCTTTGAGATGTTTTCGTGGGTTCGGGGGGTAGATTATGAAAAGGGAAGGTGCTAGCACCCTTTTCATCCATGGTTATCCATGGGCTCTTAGTTACTTGCTTAGATCACTTGCCTTTGCTTTTCAATTGTTTGAAATGGTGCTTTGTGTGTGGTTTTGAAAAATGTTTTGAAAAAGATGCCTTGTCTAGGCAACCATTGTAACAATTCTTTACTCAAATGTTTTACAAAGATGTTTGTATTTTTGAAAAGATGTTTCAATGTTTTTTGAAAGTTTGTTTTGAAGTTGTGTTGTGATGTGTGTTTTTAAAAAGTAGCAAGAATTGTTTTGCAAGATTGATCAAATAACCAAGAGCTATCTACCCTAAATTTCTCAAAGATCTTTCTCATGTTTTGACCCTTTTAACAGTGTTGTTTCACCATTGTATTTGGTGAACAACCTTGTGTTAGGATGTTAACGGGACGGGCGCGGGTCATCGTATAGACCATGAGAGCAATAGTGCCAAGTATTTTGGCAATTTTCTTGAGGGACTATGATCATTTTGTTTAGGCAACAAGATAGCGTCATCGAGGGACTATGATCATTTTGTTTGTTTTTTGTTTTGCTTTTGTTTTGCCAAAGTACTTGACATGCAAACATGGCCCATTTTTGAAGGCAACAAGTGGAGTAACCCTAGGGGTGCAAGTGTGCATTGTGTTTGTTTTTTCATGCATATTTATCTTGGATTAAGTCAAGCTATTTGTTGATTTGATTTGCATACAAATCCTAAGTCTAAACATGGCATAATTGAAAGCTTTTAAATGCGGAAATTTAAATGCTAAGCTATTACAACAATGATTATGGGGATGCGGGTACAAGTTTGAATTTGGGGATATTTGACAAGAAATTAAATTCTAAGCTATTACATCCATATTGAATATACAAGACAAATATCTAATATTTAAACAAGTACAAATAAATAAATATCAAATAAAAATGCATTATGCTAAAAAAGGGATTTTTCATGTATGTAAAAGTATTTTTCAATGTGAAATATAAACAAACAAAAAAAGTCAATTTTGAATATTTTTGTCATTTAGGGAAAAACCCTAGTTTTTAAATAAATAGTAATATTTATTAATTATGTACAATATATATTAAAAAATAAAAAGTATATTGTAAAAAAAAAAATTTTTAGTGTCATATATTAATAAAAATAAAAATGTATTATTTCTATATTTTTATCCTAAGTATTCTAATAAATATAATATACAAGTATTTATATATATATTTACTAAACCTATTAAATATAAAAGATAAAATTAATTATTTATGTATATATAAAAAATGTATATTTAAGAAAATATTTTCAAGATATAAATAAAAATAACAACTAAAAAATAAACATATTTTTTATACTATTTTTTAGGGTTTTAGTAAAAAAGTATTTATATTATTTACATGTATATGTTTAATAAAGCAAATAAATGCCAAATAAATGTAAAAAATGTGGAAAAAATATTTTTGGAGTTTTTTATGCTTGAGCAAAAAATATAAAATCAGAATCAAAAAGAAAAATGCAAAAATGACAAGTATTTCACATAATGGGCCAGGGGGGTGCAAATGGAAAAAAGGGTGTAAACAGCAAGACTGACTCAGGCCCAGCCCAAGCCAGTCATCTTCAACCTTCAGCATTGTCAAACGCGCGCCTCTCCTTTCAAAATACAAACTCCTGATTCCTTGATTTTTAGCAAAAACTCATAACACAAACAATGTAGAGCATCAAACCACGATTCCAAACATGTAAAAAACTTGACCTAACTCTAAGAAACCAGGGAGAATTTCTTCACCCCCAATTTCTGACCTAGTTTTTCTTCAATGTTCATGGCTAAAATTCTCACAGCATGCTTAATATAAATGAAAAGTAAACACATGTATGGCTTCAGGGCTATGAGTAGAACATGTTTCATTCATAAACCTAACCTTAATCATGTCTGGATAGAGAGATAGAAGTCCATATATTACCTGTTTCAGCTTGACTCGAGCAGAGCAATGTGGCCACCTTCAATGGAGTTTGAGCTTTTGTTGAGCTTGCCTGAAGTCCAAGGATGCTTCCCAAGTACCTAGCTTGCTTTGAAACCACCTGTATCGTGCTATGGAAGTCCACCTGCACAGCTTGAAAGTAAAAATGGCAAGTAGGGTTAGAGGTGTTACAGCTTGAGTTTAAGGCTTGGAATAGTTCAGGTGGATGGAATGGAATGTGTTTGAACTCCTTTTGGCCAAAACGCACGACAAGAATTGGTTATGGAACTCAAGTTGCAGGGGATGCCCTGTTTCTGCAGCAAGAAGGTGTTTTGGTGTATTAGGAGGTATGAGGAATGGTTGAATCGTGTTTTAGGCTTAGCTTGATGTATGGAAAATGTTCACAAGGTTTGTGTTTGGCTGTGTTGACAGGAAATGGAAGTTGGAGTGTTTTTGCAAAGTTGCTACAAGTGTAAGTAACAAAGTGTGTAATGTCAAAGGCCTGTACAGGCCATCTTGTATGCTGCAAACAAACCTCTAGGCCCCCTCTAATCCCTGGATTTGATTTGCAATCTCAGATCTTTGTCCAAGGCTCAATGCATAGTGGTTTGACATAAAGCTATTTTTGCAAAAATGGCAACAATCACTTTTACCAATTAAGGGTTAGTTTGATGTGTAATGTCCAAATGGGTGAAATAATGCCTTAACACAATGGTTAGACATTAAATTATTGAGTGTAAAGAGGTTTAGAGGCCTGCAAGATAGCATAAACCATGCTGATTTGAAAAATGCAATCTCAGATCTTTATCCTTTGTTTCTTAAACCGTGAACCAGGCCACGTTATAACCCTTAAAAGTCCTAGCTGAAGCATGGGTTAGTTCGAAAGCATATTGTTACGAAAGGTATCCTGACTCCTTAAGGCCTACAGTAAAATAACGAGTTGACATCACGTTTTACAAACATTCACTTGTTTTATGAAAAGAATGCATTTTCAAAATCTTCAAGACAGGCATAGGCTTTGCATTTTTAACATAACTTTGTTTGCATATGACTTTTTGTTTGAACAGCAGGAAAATTCGCACGATGAATACCTAGTGAACAAAAGCACTTCCAATCAAGGGGCATGGCAAGATCATCACCCATCATCTGGGGCAGTTAAGTCAAGATTCAAGGAATCTCTCAAGATGCCAAACAACCTGGGGCAAATCCCTGCCTGAGTCACTCGGGGCATTCCAACAACGAATCTTGCCTGATCAAACACCTTCCGGTGGCATGACAAAACACTTCTAACAGGGGCAACTCCCTACATTCTGAGGGTGTGGACATAGTCGAAAAAAATACTATGCAAAATCAAAGACCTGCTAGGTTGACATACCTAGGCAAAAATAAGGGCTTCCCGGCGAACCAAAAGGGTTCGGGCAAAATGAAGGGGTGAAATGAAAAATCTGTACACCCGGCAAGTCGAAAACCTGAAAAGGCGGCTTGGGCAAAAAAGGGTATCCCGGTGGACTAAAAACCCGAAAGGGCGGTCCAGGCAAAAGTTAGGGATTAAAGCGTACGACTATGTCCTGTCATCTTGTCACATGCCAACCAGAAGAAAGTTGGTCCATCAACAACTATCATCACCTCACAGGTCTTCCTATTCTATCTCAGAAACAGGGGCAATAAAGAGTCGCCCAAGCGACCTAATTGTTCCATCCACCAAGGTACCAAGGTAGGCTGAAGAACATAACCAGATACCTTAATTCCCCAGAGAGTGAGCCCGCAAGTCAGTGCACTCTCGCCGAGCAAAGCTGCCATCAGCCTTAAGGAAGTTGGTTACCCCCGCAGATCTCAACATTCCCCAGCAATGAACAGGCATTCTTAACAAGCATCCCCGGCAGTCTTGGTCTAAAGATTGTTCCCCGGCGGCATATCAAGCATTCATTGGAGTCACTTCCCCAATACAGCTCAAACTTCTCCAGGAGAGTCCAATCCAGTTCCCCAAGAAAGTTGGAGTCCATCTCCCCAAGCAGTAAGCTTATCCCCAGTAGATTCTGGAAGATTATCCCCACAAAAGCACGAACGCGTCGCCCTGCCTTATTCAAAGAGTTATTTCCCTACCAGGATATAACTGGGTTATCCTCAGCCAAAAGCCACGGAAAGAGCATCCTCGACGAAGTCTTCTTATCCCCAGCGAAGTCTATTAACACTTCCGATACAACAAGGGTATCCCCAACAAGTTACTATCAACAATTCAGCAAGATATCTCTCTCCCCACAGATTATTGCTTCCCAGCAAGATCGCTAGAGTACCTTTCTCCCCGCAGAGTTATTCCATTCGCCAAGTTTATTCCCCAACGGAGTCATCTTCTCCTACCGGTATTCTTGCAATCATCATCCCCAGCGGAAGCAAAATCTATTCTCCAACATCAGCCCAGGAGTGACTTCCCGGCACCCGTCAAGGATTTACTTTCCTAGACGAGAAATACATTCATAAACATCGCACTTCCATACATCATTATAGCATGCATAGACGCATCATATCTTACAAATCTCATTGATGTTGAGAACATCATTGCTTGGTCCACATCATGCATTGCATATGACTGACCTTTACCTTTCAGGAAAGACTCAGTTGAATTCTCAATCATATTTCAAGACTCTAAGACCTTATCTAGTTCAGTTAAATCAACTCCAAAGATTTCTCTAGTTATTATCCAGTCAAAGGTCTTCTCTGGTTCGGTCAGATCGACTCCAAAGATCTCCCTGTTTCTTACCCAGTTGAAGACATTCCAAGACCTAGACCGGTTCAGTTAATCGACTCCAAAGATTTCTCATCCAGTCCAAGGCCTTCTCTAGTCCAGCTAAATCGACCCCAAACAGATTTTTCTGATGAAGACTCAGTAGAAGTGATCCCAGGTTTTTCTCAATGATTCCCTTTTAGGTTATAATTTCCTATGGTCCTCTCCCCGACGGTGCGTGAGATGTAATTCCCTTTTAGGTTATAATTTCCTATGGTCCTCTCCTCGACGGTGCGTGAGATGTAATTCCCTTTTAGGTTATAATTTCCTATGGTCCTCTCCCCGACGGTGCGTGAGATGTAATTCCCTTTTAGGTTATAATTTCCTATGGTCCTCTCCCCGACGGTGCGTGAGATGTAATTCCCTTTTAGGTTATAATTTCCTATGGTCCTTTCCCCGACGGTGCGTGAGATGTAATTCCCTTTTAGGTTATAATTTCCTATGGTCCTCTCCCCGACGGTGCGTGAGATGTAATTCCCTTTTAGGTTATAATTTCCTATGGTCCTCTCCCCGACGGTGCGTGAGATGTAATTCCCTTTTAGGTTATAATTTCCTATGGTCCTCTCCCCGACGGTGCGTGAGATGTAATTCCCTTTTAGGTTATAATTTCCTATGGTCCTCTCCCCGACGGTGCGTGAGATGTAATTCCCTTTTAGGTTATAATTTCCTATGGTCCTCTCCCCGACGGTGCGTGAGATGTAATTCCCTTTTAGGTTATAATTTCCTATGGTCCTCTCCCCGACGGTGCGTGAGATGTAATTCCCTTTTAGGTTATAATTTCCTATGGTCCTCTCCCCGACGGTGCGTGAGATGTAATTCCCTTTTAGGTTATAATTTCCTATGGTCCTCTCCCCGACGGTGTGTGAGATGTAATTCCCTTTTAGGTTATAATGTCCTATGGTCCTCTCCCCGACGGTGCGTGAGATGTAATTCCCTTTTAGGTTATAATTTCCTATGGTCCTCTCCCCGACGGTGCGTGAGATGTAATTCCCTTTCAGATTATAATTTCCTTTGGTTCTCTCCCCGACGGTGCGTGAGATGTAATTCCCTTTCAGATTATAATTTCCTTTGGTTCTCTTCCCGATACTGCGAATATGGTAATTCCCACCAAGATTTTCTCAACGAGCGTTGTTGAAGTTAAAGTCACCCAAGGTTCTCTTACCGTTCATGCTAAGGTAGTAACCGCTCCTGGTTCATTCATCTTGTGAAGCTCCAGACTCAGCTCCTGTAACCAGTCAGGACATATCTATACCAAGCATCTGAAAACCAACTCCTGCAACATGTCAGGTACTCATTTTTCTGTTTTGCAGGTACGCAAGTTCTCGCTAAGGAATCTCTTATGCGATCAACGTCCAGATGGCATCTATAAGCCCATCATCCCCCATCAATCTCCAAATGGCATCTATAAGCCCATTTCCATCACACTGCTACTATGTGAGCGCAAATTTCTGGGCACTCTAGTGTTCAATCATCTTCTACCCTCGGATTACGAAAGGCACGTCAGCCAATCTGCATCCTCAGGTCTAAGAAGATTGAACAGGGGCAACTTTTGTACCCCAAAATTTGCCCTCCCATATTCTCCAAGAAATTGCCAAGTCAAAGCTTCAAAGTTCCCCAAGGGTTGCACAGTGCAAGGGTCTCCTAAACAGTCAAGATTAGGGTTTTTGTTCTGATCAAGAAAATGAAGTTTTCAAAGGTCCAATCAAGTCCCGTATGCCTAAAAATATGGTCAAGCATCCTCATGCCAAGTTTCAAGACTTACAGCACAAAATTGCACAGTCAAAAACTCTAATTGCACTGCAGTCAACTGTAGGGGCAAAATGGTCATTTGACAGTCAAAAGTTCAAATTTTTGGTCAACATATCATTTTGAAGCCACAAACATCATTTGATCAATGCTTGATCATGATTCTCAAAGCTTGGCTCAAAAATCATCAAGATGCAAAAGTTTCCTTATTTGGACAGTTGAAAAAGTCAACTGTAAATTGACCAGGGCATAACTTTCACATGGATTATCATAAAAATTCCATCCAAAGCTCATTTTGAAGAGAAAGACATTTCCTACAACTCATCTTCATACTTCAAGTCCAAGAAATTCTCTCACAAAAAGTTATTAATTTCAACATTATAGGTCATTTTCAAAAGTCAACAAAAAGGGACTTTAAGTCAAAAGCCATAACTTGAGATTGGTAAATCAAAATGACATGGGACCAAATACATTGGTTAAAGGACTCAAAGACCTTTCCAAAATGTCCAAGAACATGAGTAAAGCTTAAAAATTGAACAAGTTATGCCTTGTGGAAGTTGGGAAATTTTTGGACATTTTGAAAAGTCAACATTGATTCAAATGACCTAAAATTGCTAATGGGCCCATTTTTCTTCCATAATTCATCATCCATGGCATGTGCACGACCACTTGGCCCAAAGGGAAGTATTTCTTCATTTTTTATTTATTTATTTGAATTTTTATTTATAATAATTCATTTAAATCAAATTAAATACATGAAAATATTTAACCTAAGTTTTACAATCTTTTTTTGCATGAAATCTACTCAATAATTCGTGCATATTCAAATAGGGAAAGATTTGGAGAGAATTGATCATGATTTGTACAAAAACACATGGAAAACATTTGAAAAAAGATCTTGAAAATCAAATCTTCCAAAGTCATGAATGCCAAGCTTTTGTGTGATTTCTTTAACCTAATTCATTCCTACATAAGCATAGAACATAACCCTAATTCAAGAGACCATTGAGCTGCGCTAGAAACCATTCATCAAACTTGGAATTTTTTGCAAAAAACTCCAAAACTGAAAACCTCATTCTAGGGCGATTCAAGGCACGATTTTTGTTTCATTAGCTTGCTGAAGCTTCACTGAACGATTCCCAATCAAAAACATTCATCAAAACCTCAAGAATCGGTATACAGAACTTAAAATATTTCATGAAAAATGCATATTCGTGTTTTGATTTACAGGCATCCTCATGACATTTTGTTCATTGATTCATACTCCTTATGCAATTCTGAAGCTAACCCATGTGTTTGATTGAATTTTTGCAAGCTATATACGGTTTCACCATTGTTAATATTTAGGGTTCAGGAAGCTCCAAATTGGGGGTTTTTAAATGAGGAAAAATTAGAGTGTGAAACCACCACCATTGGAATCAGCGTGTCTGGACGAAGAAGAAGCTATGCTCGCGCTCAATTTATGAGCGTCCTAGAGCTAGTCGCTATTTTTCCATAACCTGCCTAAAAGAACACATGAAAACCGTGGCTCATTCTGTTTGTGTTTCAGGAACAGCGAAGGAGACGATGAAGTGGCAAGATGTGATAGGCTAGTTTAAATTTCGCGCGCTGATTTCCACTAACCATTATTTTCTCATTATATTATTCTTTAGTTATTACATATACAACACGCGCATCTGGCTCCACTGGCAAGCATATTGACTGGTAAACCAAAGGACCTGGGTTCGATCCCAGGTCCCCACCCTTTCCATATAATTTTTTTCAAATAATATTCATGTGCAGGCATAACGTTGTGGTCCATGGTACGTCCCTCTATCCAGCCAATCCACGCGTCCAACTTCATCCATCCAAGGGACAGGATTTGGGGAGTATGGTAGGCTGCAGTCAACGCTGCTACACGCTAGTGGAAAAGTCCAACAAGGCCAGCAATTTAATTGGGCTTTCACCTCCTATTTGGGGTCTGAACCCCCAGGTTTGTATATTTTTTTACTTTCTTTACTTTTTTTTTTTATTATTAATTTTACTTCTTTTTTTTATTATTATTGTTTTATTAATTAGTTTTATTATTTTCATAAATACAAAATACCATAAAAATCAGAAAAGATCAAAAATCAAATATATTTAATTAGTTAATATTTTGTAAATAAATTTGCATGTAAATTAATTAGTTTTAAATTAGGGTTTAATTTAATATTTTCATAATAAATTTAAAAAACATATATTTAGGTTTGATTAATTGTCATCTTTTTATTTTTCTTTCATGATAATCAAATATTTAATATTATTTATTTTATTTATTTTTATAATTAAGTTTGTGTAAAAATTAGGGTTAATTTAGGTTAAAATTCAATGTTTTCTTAATAAATTAAAAGCCATTAGAATTAGGGTTAGTTTTTATTTTAATTAATTCTTTTTTTATTAAATCCTAAAATACTAAAAAATACCAAAAACATCTCCTTTTCTTTTTCTTTAATTAATTAATTCTATGTAACTTTAATTTTGCAAAAAGGGTCCAACGCCCTCGTTTCGATTTAATTCTTATTCGCATATTTATTTTATTCCTTTATAATATTTATGTATCTCTCCCAAGGCCATGTAACCTTTCAATTTTCTCGCACTTTTAGTTCTTTACTTTCTTTATTTTTCCGTCAAATCGGGTCCTGGTTTAATTTTGGCGATGTGGACCCGCGCCTTTTGTAATAGCTTTAGATCTTTACTTTCCCGCAAATATTTTAACTGTTAAATAATGGCATGAAAGAATGTATGGACAAAAATAAAAACAAGCGTAGAACACCAATAACATGACAAGATAAATGCAAATGAAAACGACACACGAATCGCACACACCACCCCTAGGGTACGTCTCACTGTTGCCTTGCCTCGAAAGGTGATCGTCGAGTAGAGGATGTCTTAGTAAATCCTCATGATCCGGGAACCTGGCATGAGGGTAGCTTCTAAGGTGTCTTCCCATTGCTCTGGTGATCACCATGTCCCGAACCTCGAATTGACCCAAACACCTCCAATGGTGGTGCTACCTACCTCTCAATGGTGGGATGGCACTACTTTAAAGGACATTTACACAGACGAATTCCTTAGGGTAGGTAGACGACTCTAGATACTTGCTCTAACTTCAAAAAACAAAATTCAAAAATACTTTTCACACCGACACCTTTTCAAAAAAGCTTTCGAAAGCAATTTTTCAAACACTCTTGAGGACCGATACAAGAGTCGAACTGAAATTTTCAAAGAAACTTTTTAAAACCCACAGTTGAAAAGCAAACAAACCATTTTTGAAAACACAAGTGAGCAAGTATCTAAGAGCCCATGGATAACCATGGATAGAAAGGGTGCTAACACCTTCCCTTTCTATAATCTACCTCCCGAACCGAGAGCAATCTCTATAAGGAATTTTTCTGTGCTTTTGTCCTTTCCATTTGGAGAAAATAAAAGACGGTGGCGACTCTTGCTTCCGCGACATTTCGCGAACCAGCGTTAAACAGTCAGTTCCAGATCCACCGATCACAGAACTGGCGACTCTGCTGGGGACCAAACTTAAAGTGAGGTGTACCTTAGGGTTAGTTCATAACTGTGTTTTCAATTGCTTTCCTTGTTTGCTTTAAATTGTGGGACTGTCTTGGGAGTTCTATAGATCCTAAACCCAGATCTGGGGGATACCTTCTTAGAAAGTAGCAACAAGGCTGTGAGGGAACTGTGCGGGGTATACCGACATGGTTGAAACAGTCTTCTACGTTGATGTGGCACTTTGGTGTGTACCGGTAACCCTTGAGTTCAGTCAAGGAGAGTACGGGGCCTCCGCGTGGTGTCGTGAAGCATCAACAGACCTTAGGAACCTTAATTGAATTATCTTGGCCTCTTTAGGGTAGTGAGATAACTGACTTTGGTGCAGTCCGAGGTTGGTTGATACTCGATACTACACTCAATTGAGGGTTGCTTTCCTGGAATATTTCGGTCGCCAGTTCAGTGGCTAAATCGAAACGATGAACAATGAAAGCAATCCGGTGATATTGGGACCCTTAGAACTCGGTTACTTCTAATAGGACAGGTTGAACCCACCAACAAACTGAAAGAGGGTAATACCCAGACCTCATGCTGGCCTAAACTCTAAGGGCTTCTCTTGTGTGACTGATGTGCCTTCGTACTTGGCTATTTGCATGCTTGTTGTCTGACACTTGAGTTTCTTGCAGGGTTTGTTTATAGTCCTTAATAGGGACTCATAACAGGGTACCTAAGTTTCTTACAGGTTTTGTGTATAGTCCTCAATTGGGACCCATAACAGGGTGTACTAAATTTCTTGCAGGTTTTGTTTATAGTCCTTAATTGGGACTCATAACAGGGTGTCCTAAGCTTCTTGCAGGTTTTAGTTTGTAGTCCTTAATAAGGGCTCATAACAAGGTTTATTCATATCACCCCATGCATCATGACATCATACCGTTGGATACATCCTAACCCATTTCAAGGATCTCAAGGGCTTGTGATGCAGGTCATGATGAATCAAACGTCTAGCAAGGGGCAAAGAGGATTTATTTTCCTCTAGCCAAAGTTGTCAGAGGCTATGACCCACTTGATATGGTGAGCTCTGACTCTTGAAGAAGGTTCCCTTAACCAAGGTTGTTTGGAAATCAAAACCAGACATGATGATTAAAGTCAGGGGCTATGACCCACTGGATATGGTGAGCCTTTGACCCTTTGAAGAAGGACTCTCAACAATATGCAGTTCCTTCAATCAAACTACCGGACCCAAGTTCTAACAATTTTTCTTGTTTACCCCGCGAGGTCCTTGAAAACATTACATGCATGTCATACACATCATTACATAACATGTATCTTTGTTGCAGGTCACTTACCTTTCTCGCTGTTTATTTCAGCAATGGCCTTCCAACCAGATAACCAGGACTGTCTTGCTCAAGAGACTCGGTTCGGGGAAATCCTCCTGAATCTATCCAAGGGGCAGGAGGAGCTAAGGACACTTCTCATGGAGACCTTTGTCAGGAACAGTGTTGAGGATGAAAGGCTGAAACACCTACAAGCTGAGGTGGATGCATTGAGGGTCCAGATGCTGGGGCAGGTGACTGCCATTCAAGGGTTAGCTCAAAGACAAGAAGAGCTCGGGGTTCTCATCAACCAATTGCTTCAGGGTAACCAACTGGGGCAAACGTCTAAGGGTAAAAAGCCAATCATCGTTCGACCATCTTTGAGACAAAGAGGCAAGGAGAAAGCTCCTCATATGGCTTCAGTATCACCAATTCAGTATCAACCTCACCAGCTTCAACCAGACAAGCCCAAAAGGTAATTCACCAAGCTCAACGTGTCGCTGCCTCGAGCCTTACAACAACTGCTGAGGTTGAACTTGGTAACTCTAAAGGATCCTCCTAAGAATCCCAACAGGACACCTTCAAGGTATAACCCCAACGCTCACTGCGCTTATCATTCTGACAGCCTGGGGCATGCTACAGAGGATTGTTGGACTCTGAAAAATAAGATCCAGGACCTGATTGAGGAAGGAGCTGTGGAATTCACCCAAGATGGCCGGGCTGAGTGCTTCTACCATCCCTACAGGAGGCACCATTTGAAGTAACAAGCCCGAAGATGAGAAGAATTTTTGTTCATTCAAAATGTTCAAGTTGCAATTTTCTTTTGTTCAAACATTTACTCATTATTAAACATTGTTATTTCATTAATGCATCGCATATGTCTGTTTTGAAGCAATATATTCGTATTCACTATACGCAAATTATTTTCATATTTTTTCTGATGATCAACTCTTAATTAATAATTCTAAGCCTCTTGAGGGAGGATGACGAAAACGATACCATAATCTACAATATGCTTTTGAACAGATCCCGCTGATGAGGTACAGGCATTGTTTCAATCCCTAAACACTGGAGTTATAAGGATGATAATCCCTCGTCAACCCCTCTGAGCCAAAGAAGTAGGAGTTTTTTTTTCTTTTTGAAATTTAAAACCCTTAATCATAACCGGGGGCAGGGTAGTCTCTCAGTTGATCCAAGTGCATAACGAATGGCACCAAACAGGTCCTTACAAAACAAAGAAAGACAGTGATGGTTCCGAATAATCAATAAAGAAAGGCAGTCGTTATCTCAAAAAATGAAAAACCCATTAAGTCAAAACCCATGAAGGAGACTTACAAAACTGGGGCATCCCGCTGACTGTAATTCCAAAAAGGAAACAACTCAGGCAAAAAAAAGAAAGGGATAACAAAAAAGAAAGAGGTCTTAGAAACCCTCAACAAAAAAGGAATGACTGCCTATTCAAAATAAGTTATCAACATCCGAATCATCACCGGAAAATCAGAGCAAAGACTCGAACAAGGTCTAACGCATGATCAACTGAGTTTAGGTTTGGAGAACATCACGAAGAGCGGGTGGGTACAAATAAAATTTGAGCCTTTATCCTTTGTTTCTTAAACCGTGAACCAGGCCACGTTATAACCCTTAAAAGTCCTAGCTGAAGCATGGGTTAGTTCGAAAGCATACTGTTACGAAAGGTATCCTGACTCCTTAAGGCCTACAGTAAAATAACGAGTTGAAATCACGTTTTACAAACATTCACTTGTTTTATGAAAAGAATGCATTTTCAAAATCTTCAAGACAGGCATAGGCTTTGCATTTTTAACATAACTTTGTTTGCATATGACTTTTTGTTTGAACAACAGGAAAATTCGCACGATGAATACCTAGTGAACAAAAGCACTTCCAATCAAGGGGCATGGCAAGATCATCACCCATCATCTGGGGCAGTTAAGTCAAGATTCAAGGAATCTCTCAAGATGCCAAACAACCTGGGGCAAATCCCTGCCTGAGTCACTCGGGGCATTCCAACAACGAATCTTGCCTGATCAAACACCTTCCGGTGGCATGACAAAACACTTCTAACAGGGGCAACTCCCTACATTCTGAGGGTGTGGACATAGTCGAAAAAAATACTACGCAAAATCAAAGACCTGCTAGGTTGACATACCTAGGCAAAAATAAGGGCTTCCCGGCGAACCAAAAGGGTTCGGGCAAAATGAAGGGGTGAAATGAAAAATCTGTACACCTGGCAAGTCGAAAACCTGAAAAGGCGGCTTGGGCAAAAAAGGGTATCCCGGTGGACTAAAAACCCGAAAGGGCGGTCCAGGCAAAAGTTAGGGATTAAAGCGTACGACTATGTCCTGTCATCTTGTCACATGCCAACCAGAAGAAAGTTGGTCCATCAACAACTATCATCACCTCACAGGTCTTCCTATTCTATCTCAGAAACAGGGGCAATAAAGAGTCGCCCAAGCGACCTAATTGTTCCATCCACCAAGGTACCAAGGTAGGCTGAAGAACATAACCAGATACCTTAATTCCCCAGAGAGTGAGCCCGCAAGTCAGTTCACTCTCGCCGAGCAAAGCTGCCATCAGCCTTAAGGAAGTTGGTTACCCCCGCAGATCTCAACATTCCCCAGCAATGTACAGGCATTCTTAACAAGCATCCCCGGCAGTCTTGGTCTAAAGATTATTCCCCGGCGGCATATCAAGCATTCATTGGAGTCACTTCCCCAATACAGCTCAAACTTCTCCAGGAGAGTCCAATCCAGTTCCCCAAGAAAGTTGGAATCCATCTCCCCAAGCAGTAAGCTTATCCCCAGTAGATTCTGGAAGCTTATCCCCACAAAAGCACGAACGCGTCGCCCGGCCTTATTCAAAGAGTTATTTCCATACCAGGATATAACTGGGTTATCCTCAGCCAAAAGCCACGGAAAGAGCGTCCTCGACGAAGTCTTCTTATCCCCAGCGAAGTCTATTAACACTTCCGATACAACAAGGGTATCCCCAACAAGTTACTATCAACAATTCAGCAAGATATCTCTCTCCCCACAGATTATTGCCTCCCAGCAAGATCGCTAGAGTACCTTTCTCCCCGCAGAGTTATTCCATTCGCCAAGTTTATTCCCCAACGGAGTCATCTTCTCCTACCGGTATTCTTGCAATCATCATCCCCAGCGGAAGCAAAATCTATTCTCCAACATCAGCCCAGGAGTGACTTCCCGGCACCCGTCAAGGATTTACTTTCCTAGACGAGAAATACATTCATAAACATCGCACTTCCATACATCATTATAGCATGCATAGACGCATCATATCTTACAAATCTCATTGATGTTGAGAACATCATTGCTTGGTCCACATCATGCATTGCATATGACTGACCTTTACCTTTCAGGAAAGACTCAGTTGAATTCTCAATCATATTTCAAGACTCTAAGACCTTATCTGGTTCAGTTAAATCAACTCCAAAGATTTCTCTAGTTATTATCCAGTCAAAGGTCTTCTCTGGTTCGGTCAGATCGACTCCAAAGATCTCCCTGTTTCTTACCCAGTTGAAGACATTCCAAGACCTAGACCGGTTCAGTTAATCGACTCCAAAGATTTCTCATCCAGTCCAAGGCCTTCTCTAGTCCAGCTAAATCGACCCCAAACAGATTTTTCTGATGAAGACTCAGTAGAAGTGATCCCAGGTTTTTCTCAATGATTCCCTTTTAGGTTATAATTTCCTATGGTCCTCTCCCCGACGGTGCGTGAGATGTAATTCCCTTTTAGGTTATAATTTCCTATGGTCCTCTCCCCGACGGTGCGTGAGATGTAATTCCCTTTTAGGTTATAATTTCCTATGGTCCTCTCCCCGACGGTACGTGAGATGTAATTCCCTTTTAGGTTATAATTTCCTATGGTCCTCTCCCCGACGGTGCGTGAGATGTAATTCCATTTTAGGTTATAATTTCCTATGGTCCTCTCCCCGACGGTGCGTGAGATGTAATTCCCTTTTAGGTTATAATTTCCTATGGTCCTCTCCCCGACGGTGCGTGAGATGTAATTCCCTTTTAGGTTATAATTTCCTATGGTCCTCTCCCCGACGGTGCGTGAGATGTAATTCCCTTTTAGGTTATAATTTCCTATGGTCCTCTCCCCGACGGTGCGTGAGATGTAATTCCCTTTTAGGTTATAATTTCCTATGGTCCTCTCCCCGACGGTCCGTGAGATGTAATTCCCTTTTAGGTTATAATTTCCTATGGTCCTCTCCCCGACGGTGCGTGAGATGTAATTCCCTTTTAGGTTATAATTTCCTATGGTCCTCTCCCCGACGGTGCGTGAGATGTAATTCCCTTTTAAGTTATAATTTCCTATGGTCCTCTCCCCGACGGTGCGTGAGATGTAATTCTCTTTTAGGTTATAATGTCCTATGGTCCTCTCCCCGACGGTGCGTGAGATGTAATTCCCTTTTAGGTTTTAATTTCCTATGGTCCTCTCCCCGACGGTGCGTGAGATGTAATTCCCTTTCAGATTATAATTTCCTTTGGTTCTCTCCCCGACGGTGCGTGAGATGTAATTCCCTTTCAGATTATAATTTCCTTTGGTTCTCTCCCCGACGGTGCGTGAGATGTAATTCCCTTTCAGATTATAATTTCCTTTGGTTCTCTTCCCGATACTGCGAAGATGGTAATTCCCACCAAGATTTTCTCAACGAGCGTTGTTGAAGTTAAAGTCACCCAAGGTTCTCTTACCGTTCATGCTAAGGTAGTAACCGCTCCTGGTTCATTCATCTTGTGAAGCTCCAGACTCATCTCCTGTAACCAGTCAAGACATATCTATACCAAGCATCTGAAAACCAACTCCTGCAACATGTCAGGTACTCATTTTTCTGTTTTGCAGGTACGCAAGTTCTCGCTAAGGAATCTCTTATGCGATCAACGTCCAGATGGCATCTATAAGCCCATCATCCCCCATCAATCTCCAAATGGCATCTATAAGCCCATTTCCATCACACTGCTACTATGTGAGTGCAAATTTCTGGGCACTCTAGTGTTCAATCATCTTCTACCCTCGGATTACGAAAGGCACGTCAGCCAATCTGCATCCTCAGGTCTAAGAAGATTGAACAGGGGCAACTGTTGTACCCCAAAATTTGCCTTCCCATATTCTCCAAGAAATTGCCAAGTCAAAGCTTCAAAGTTCCCCAAGGGTTGCACAGTGCAAGGGTCTCCTAAACAGTCAAGATTAGGGTTTTTGTTCTGATCAAGAAAATGAAGTTTCCAAAGGTCCAATCAAGTCCCGTATGCCTACAAATATGGTCAAGCATCCTCATGCCAAGTTTCAATACTTACAGCACAAAATTGCACAGTCAAAAACCCTAATTGCACTGCAGTCAACTGTAGGGGCAAAATGGTCATTTGACAGTCAAAAGTTCAAATTTTTGGTCAACATATCATTTTGAAGCCACAAACATCATTTGATCAATGCTTGATCATGATTCTCAAAGCTTGGCTCAAAAATCATCAAGATGCAAAAGTTTCCTTATTTGGACAGTTGAAAAAGTCAACTGTAAATTGACCAGGGCATAACTTTCACATGGATTATCAGAAAAATTCCATCCAAAGCTCATTTTGAATAGAAAGACATTTCCTACAACTCATATTCATGCTTCAAGTCCAAGAAATGCTCTCACAAAAAGTTATCAATTTCACCATTATAGGTCATTTTCAAAAGTCAACAAAAAGGGACTTTAAGTCAAAGGCCATAACTTGAGATTGGTAAATCAAAATGACATGGGACCAAAGAAATTGGTTAAAGGACTCAAAGACCTTTCCAAAATGTCCAAGAACATGAGTAAAGCTTAAAAATTGAACAAGTTTTGCCTTGTGGAAGTTGGGAAATTTTTGGACATTTTGAAAAGTCAACATTGATTCAAATGACCTAAAATTGCTAATGGGCCCATTTTTCTTCCATAATTCATCATCCATGGCATGTGCACGACCACTTGGCCCAAAGGGAAGTATTTCTTCATTTTTTATTTATTTATTTGAATTTTTATTTATAATAATTCATTTAAATCAAATTAAATACATGAAAATATTTAACCTAAGTTTTACAATCTTTTTTTGCATGAAATCTACTCAATAATTCGTGCATATTCAAATAGGGAAAGATTTGGAGAGAATTGATCATGATTTGTACAAAAACACATGGAAAACATTTGAAAAAAGATCTTGAAAATCAAATCTTCCAAAGTCATGAATGCCAAGCTTTTGTGTGATTTCTTTAACCTAATTCATTCCTACATAAGCATAGAACATAACCCTAATTCAAGAGACCATTGAGCTGCGCTAGAAACCATTCATCAAACTTGGAATTTTTTGCAAAAAACTCCAAAACTGAAAACCTCATTCTAGGGCGATTCAAGGCACGATTTTTGTTTCATTAGCTTGCTGAAGCTTCACTGAACGATTCCCAATCAAAAACATTCATCAAAACCTCAAGAATCGGTATACGAACTTAAAATATTTCATGAAAAATGCATATTCGTGTTTTGATTTACAGGCATCCTCATGACATTTTGTTCATTGATTCATACTCCTTATGCAATTCTGAAGCTAACCCATGTGTTTGATTGAATTTTTGCAAGCTATATACGGTTTCACCATTGTTAATATTTAGGGTTCAGGAAGCTCCAAATTGGGGGTTTTTAAATGAGGAAAAATTAGAGTGTGAAACCACCACCATTGGAATCAGCGTGTCTGGACGAAGAAGAAGCTATGCTCGCGCTCAATTTATGAGCGTCCTAGAGCTAGTCGCTATTTTTCCATAACCTGCCTAAAAGAACACATGAAAACCGTGGCTCATTCTGTTTGTGTTTCAGGAACAGCGAAGGAGACGATGAAGTTGCAAGATGTGATAGGCTAGTTTAAATTTCGCGCGCTGATTTCCACTAACCATTATTTTCTCATTATATTATTCTTTAGTTATTACATATACAACACGCGCATATGGCTCCACTGGCAAGCATATTGACTGGTAAACCAAAGGACCTGGGTTCGATCCCAGGTCCCCACCCTTTCCATATAATTTTTTTCAAATAATATTCATGTGCAGGCATAACGTTGTGGTCCATGGTACGTCCCTCTATCCAGCCAATCCACGCGTCCAACTTCATCCATCCAAGGGACAGGATTTGGGGAGTATGGTAGGCTGCAGTCAACGCTGCTACACGCTAGTGGAAAAGTCCAACAAGGCCAGCAATTTAATTGGGCTTTCACCTCCTATTTGGGGTCTGAACCCCCAGGTTTGTATATTTTTTTACTTTCTTTACTTTTTTTTTATTATTAATTTTACTTCTTTTTTTTATTATTATTGTTTTATTAATTAGTTTTATTATTTTCATAAATACAAAATACCATAAAAATCAGAAAAGATCAAAAATCAAATATATTTAATTAGTTAATATTTTGTAAATAAATTTGCATGTAAATTAATTAGTTTTAAATTAGGGTTTAATTTAATATTTTCATAATAAATTTAAAAAACATAGATTTAGGTTTGATTAATTGTCATCTTTTTATTTTTCTTTCATGATAATCAAATATTTAATATTATTTATTTTATTTATTTTTATAATTAAGTTTGTGTAAAAATTAGGGTTAATTTAGGTTAAAATTCAATGTTTTCTTAATAAATTAAAAGCCATTAGAATTAGGGTTAGTTTTTATTTTAATTAATTCTTTTTTTATTAAATCCTAAAATACTAAAAAATACCAAAAACATCTCCTTTTCTTTTTCTTTAATTAATTAATTCTATGTAACTTTAATTTTGCAAAAAGGGTCCAACGCCCTCGTTTCGATTTAATTCTTATTCGCATATTTATTTTATTCCTTTATAATATTTATGTATCTCTCCCAAGGACATGTAACCTTTCAATTTTCTCGCACTTTTAGTTCTTTACTTTCTTTATTTTTCCGTCAAATCGGGTCCTGGTTTAATTTTGGCGATGTGGACCCGCGCCCTTTGTAATAGCTTTAGATCTTTACTTTCCCGCAAATATTTTAACTGTTAAATAATGGCATGAAAGAATGTATGGACAAAAATAAAAACAAGCGTAGAACACCAATAACATGACAAGATAAATGCAAATGAAAACGACACACGAATCGCACACACCACCCCTAGGGTACGTCTCACTGTTGCCTTGCCTCGAAAGGTGATCGTCGAGTAGAGGATGTCTTAGTAAATCCTCATGATCTGGGAACCTGGCATGAGGGTAGCTTCTAAGGTGTCTTCCCATTGCTCTGGTGATCACCATGTCCCGAACCTCGAATTGACCCAAACACCTCCAATGGTGGTGCTACCTACCTCTCAATGGTGGGATGGCACTACTTTAAAGGACATTTACACAGACGAATTCCTTAGGGTAGGTAGACGACTCTAGATACTTGCTCTAACTTCAAAAAACAAAATTCAAAAATACTTTTCACACCGACACCTTTTCAAAAAAGCTTTCGAAAGCAATTTTTCAAACACTCTTGAGGACCGATACAAGAGTCGAACTGAAATTTTCAAAGAAACTTTTTAAAACCCACAGTTGAAAAGCAAACAAACCATTTTTGAAAACACAAGTGAGCAAGTATCTAAGAGCCCATGGATAACCATGGATAGAAAGGGTGCTAACACCTTCCCTTTCTATAATCTACCTCCCGAACCGAGAGCAATCTCTATAAGGAATTTTTCTGTGCTTTTGTCCTTTCCATTTGGAGAAAATAAAAGACGGTGGCGACTCTTGCTTCCGCGACATTTCGCGAACCAGCGTTAAACAGTCAGTTCCAGATCCACCGATCACAAGGGGTCTTGAGCAGAGCAAACCCTAACTTGATCTTGAGTTCCAAGAGTCTTGTGGTGAGAAAATGTTGATGAAATGAGAGGGAAAATTTTGGGGTACAACAATGATGGTGCAAGAAAATTGGAAAAAAGATGCAAGAATGATGAGTTACGTTTTCATGTACAGAGGCATATTCAAGAACACTTACAGCGCGTTACAGGTGGTCTTAAGGTCCGGTTTTGGTTGCTATAGTTTCAAGAGGTTGCTGGCAAGAGAGCTACGTGAAGCATTTTCCTTGGAAACGCCTCCAAATAAGAATTCAATCTCTCACTTTTCACACGTTTTTTCAATTCTGAGTTGGTCGTTTCTGCAATGTTTTGTGCGTCCTCTTGCTCTTCTTGGCTTGTGTGTACATAAAGGAATGTATTTAGGTCAAAACTTGGACCTTAGTCCATATGCATTGAAGATGGAAGATTTGATTTTGATCACCATTATCAAGTTTCCAAATATATGCCAAATATGATTTTTTTATGCATGAAAAGCCTTGATACGAATTTTATTTGATGAATCATGATAATTGAAAGCTACAATGATCAAAAAGATATCATTCCATTCATTTTTAGATTTTATTTGATTTAATATTGATTAAAAATGAATTAAATCAATAAAAATTAAATAAAATAGAAAAATAAATGATTGGTCATGAAATTAAGGATGGGACACGTGTGTGGAATGACAAGACCAAATCAAGTGGGAAAAAGTGGGCCCTTTTGTCAAAAATTGGAGTCTTGAGGATAGTTGACTTTTGACAATTTTGAAAAAATGCCCAACTTCAACAATGCATAACTTCTTTAATTTTGAACTTTTGGAGGTGTTCTTGGACTTTTTAGAAACCTTGATATGTCCTCTAAGCAAACCTTTTGGTCTAATATCATTTTTATGTTCCATGCTCAAGTTATAAGCTTTGACAAGAAAGGTGTTTTTGTTGACTTTCAAAAATGACCTATAATGTCCAAATGTGTAACTTTTTGTGAGTGCATTTCTTGATCTTGGGGTGTGAAGATGGATTGTAGGAAATTGCATCCTCTTCAAAATGAGATTTGGATGTGTCATTTCTCATAAAGTATGAGAAAGTTATGCTTTGTCAAAGTTGAGTTGACTTTTCCTGCAAAACCCTAATTTAGCAACTTTTGAATCTTGATGAATTTTGAGCAATCCTTGATGAATCATGATCAACCCTTGATAAAATTATGAATTATCCTTCAAAATGAGAATGTTGACAAAAAATCTTAAGGTTTGACTATATTTGGGACACAGTTGACTTTTGCCCTAGCACAGTCGATTTTTGGGCCTCTTGAGCAATTGACTGACCAAACTTTCTCTGCAAGGCTTAAAATTTGACATGGATGAACTTGAGAACATGTTAGTACATTGGGGAGAATTTGAGGCCTTTTGGATATGAGGACCTTGGTGCAACACAAAACCCTAATTTTGAATTGACTGCCTTAGGAGGTGATTTGACTGTCCAACTCTTGAGCCATCTTGAACAACTTGGAGATGATTCTTGACCTATCTTGAGAAATATGGGAGGGAAAATTTTGGGGTACAACAGTTTCCCCTGTTCAATCTTCTTAAACCTGAGGATATAGATTGGCGTTTGGGCCTTTCGTGATCCGAAGGTGGAAGATGATTGAACACTAGAGTGCCCAGAAATTTGCACTCGCATGAAGTAGTATTAGCATTGTGATGTCGGGAATGGGCTTACAGATGCCATTTAGAGATTGATGATGGGAGATGGGCTTAAATATTCCATCCGAAGGAGTGTCGATCGCGTAAGAGATTCCTTAGCGAGAGCTTGTATACCTGTTGTTGAGAGAGATTCCATTGAGGAATTCTGTTCTTAGGAGAAGTAGAACTTTAGGAGCTTCGGTCGTCCGTTATTCTACTGGGGAATCATCTCTGTTGAAGAGATGAGAATGAACTACTATCTGGTCGTAACCCAGGCTTCATAGTGATAAGATCGACTGCTATCTGGTCGTAATCCAGGCTTTTTAGTGACTCACTGGGGAGATGAGATTAAACTTGCTATCCGGTTGTAATCCAGGCTTTGCAATACCTCACTTCTTATCTAGTCGAAATCCAGGCTTCAGAACAAATCAAGTGGTTATCCGGTCACCTCCGGGCTTCAATCTTGAATTTAGGGCACACTAATATCCGGCCGACTCCAGGCTTCTTAGTAACTGTCCATGTAAACTGCTGTTTGGTCGGAATCCAAGCTTTACAGTGCCTTGTACCGCTATATGGTCGTAATCCAGGCTTCAGAACAAATCAAGTGGTTATCCG
Source organism: Vicia faba (assembly GCA_948472305.1). Taxonomy (NCBI): domain Eukaryota; kingdom Viridiplantae; phylum Streptophyta; class Magnoliopsida; order Fabales; family Fabaceae; genus Vicia; species Vicia faba. The sequence continues at coordinate 186,573,470 of OX451737.1, read as the reverse complement.
GTCGCATCCGGGCTTCCTTCTGACTGTTGGGTTTACTAGTATCCGGTCGAATTCGGGCTTCGCAGTAACTGGCTGGGTAAACTGTTATCTAGTCGTAATCCAAGCTTCACAGTGTCCCTTAACGCTTATCTGGTCGCAATCCAGGCTTCACGATGTATCATACCACTATCTGGTCGAAATCCAGGCTTCGTAGTACTCTTGGTTGCTATCTGGTCGTAACCCAGTCTTCACAACATCTTCTATCATTATCTGATCGTAATCCAAGCTTCATGATGTATCATACCACTATCTGGTCGAAATCCAGGCTTCGTAGTACTCTTGGTTGCTATCTGGTCGTAACCCAGTATTCACAACATCTTCTATCATTATCTGGTCGTAATTAAGGCTTCATGGTCTTGTATCGCTTTCTGGTCGTAATCCAGGCTTCACAATAACTTGCTGAGCTATTATCCGGTCGTGATCTGGGATTCACGGCTTGCTGGGGAATAAACTACTATCCGGTCGTTCTCCGGGCTTCATAGCTTGCTTTTGAGAGATGTCACTATCTGGTCGTAATCTAGGCTTTGTGGTAGTCTGATATGGTCATCCGGTCGCAATCCGGGCTTCACAATATGTCGCAGAAATCAAGATACTATCCGGTCGTACCCGGGCTTCATAACTTGAATTTTGATTGTATTTTTCCTGAAATGGAAGGGTTAGCTGTATGTAATGCATGATATGTATCAGGAAATGATGTTCTCGAAATAAATGAGATTGTATGGTATGATGCGTATATGAATGTATCATGATGTATGGACATGTAATGTCTTAGCTGGGGAAAATAAATCCCGAAGCTGCTGGAGAATAGAGTTGAATTCTTTGTTTCCGCTGGGGCTGGTGAACGAAGATGATTGTGAGGATAAACCTGCAGGAGAAAAGAACTCCGTTGGGGAATAAACTGATGAAGAGATTTCTCTGAGGGGAATTACTCTGTGGGGAAGAGATGTTCTGCTGAAGATTTTAACGATAAGCTCCGATGGGGATTCCGTTGATAAGCTCTGTTGGGGAATTTTAATGATGAACTCCGCTGGGAATGGATTACTGTTGCTGGTGATACAGAATCAGTTGAGGATTGAAGTCCTGCCGGGGGGGGGGGGGGAAGAAAGAACTTCGCTGGGGATGATCTTTCAGTTGCAACTTGCTGAGGATAACCCAGTTAGACTCCTGTGGGGATAACCCTCTGAATTTGGCTAGGGAGATTTATTTTGTACTCCGCTGGGGGTAAGCTTCCAAAGTCTACTGGGGAAGATGATTCAACTCTATTGGGAAAGCTTTTTAGACTGCGCTGGGGAAATGACTCCACTGTGGATATCTTGTATTCCTCCGGGGAACATTCTTATATTCTGTTGGGGAATATTAAGACTTCCGGGGATGCTCTTATGCTTGCTGGAGAATATCTTTATACTCCGTTGAAGAAAATTAAGACCTTCTGGGGATACCAAACCTTTTTAGGGCTGATGGTAGATTAACTCTGCTTGGGGAGAGTATTGCTGATTTGTTCAACTGCAAGTCCTAGCTGGGAGAGCTACCATTACTGTATTGCTCTGCGGGGAGTGAAGGTATCGCAACCATCTTCTTCAGCTGAACCTACCTTGGTACCGGGTAGACAAAGTAACTACACAGTTTGGACATTTCTTATGCCCCTGTTTCTGATATTACCAGTAATTCATCTTTTGTTTCGCATGTAAATATTTATGATCAACAATTAATGTCAAATGCATATATCAAAAATAAACATTGGACGTTCTTTGCAAAACAAAACAGATAAAGGAAAAACAGTTTGAAATTTGTCTGAACATGAATTTGTATTGATTTTGAAGTTTGGCCTGTAAATAGGCGTTTTTGTACAAGAGGCTGACGTCCTAGTAAGAGAACGCCGCCGAACAAATAGAATTTATACAATTTGTGAAAAGAAAACAAAATAGCTATGTGAACAATCCCACTGGGTTCCAACTCTGCTATTGCCTTTATATCTTCAAGTATCTCATTATTTTGCTGCTTACTTGAAGATGAATCTGATTGATTTATGCCGTCCGAGCTTGATAGTCGGTACCGAAGTCTGGATATAAGGTGATCCAATGAGACATAGTATTACGCTTTAATCCCTAACTTTTGCCTGGACCGTCCTTTCGGGTTTTCAGTCCACCGGGATACCCATTTTTTCCCAAGCCTCCTTTTCAGGTTTTCGACTTGCCGGGTGTACAGATTTTTTTCAATTTCATCCCTTATTTTTGCCCGAACCCTTTTGGTTCACCGGGAAGCCCTTATTTTTGCCTAGGCCATTCAACCTAGCGGGTCTTTGATTAGGCGTAGTATCTTTTTACTATGTCTGCATTGACGGGGTGAGGAAGGTCGTCACCATCCATGGTGGTTAGAATCATTGCTCCTCCTGAGAAAATGTTCTTAACCACAAATGGCCCTTCGTAAGTAGGGGTCCATTTGCCCCTGGGATCACCTTGAGGTAGAATAATGCGCTTTATTACCAGGTCCCCAACTTGATACTCTTGTCGTCTGACTTTCTTGTTAAATGCCTTGATCATCCGTTTTTCGTACGTCTGACCATGACAAATAGCAGTAAGTCTCTTTTTGTCGATTAGGTTCAATTGATCAAGTCGGGTCTGAATCCAGTCATCTTCACTCAAACCTGCATCCTTCATGATCCAGAGAAAGGGTATCTGAACTTCAATGGGCAAGACTGCCTCCATACCATAAACCAAGGAATAGGGTGTTGCCCCGGTTGACGTCCGTGTTAAGGTGCGCTATCCATGAAGAGCAAATGGTAACATCTCATGCCAGTCTTTGTATGTCACTGTCATCTTCTGCACAATCTTCTTAATGTTCTTATTTGCAGCTTCGACATCCCCATTCATCTTCGGCCGGTAGGGAGAAGAGTTATGATGCTGTATTTTGAATTGCTCGCAGAGCTCAGTGATCATCTTATTGTTGAGATTGGTGCCATTGTCCGTAATGATCCTCTCTGGTACACCGTATCGACAAATCAGACAGTGCCGAATGAATCGTGCCACGACGTTCTTGGTTACGGTAGCAAAGGAAGTTGCTTCAACCCACTTTGTAAAGTAATCAATTGCTACCAGGATGAAACGATGCCCGTTGGATGCCGTAGGTCTGATCTCGCCGATCATATCAATGCCCCACATTGCAAAAGGCCAAGGTGCCGTCAAAACATTCAGGGGAACTGGGGGTATGTGCACCTTATCAGCATAGACCTCGCACTTGTGACATGTCCGAGAATGCTGATAACAATCAGCTTCCATTGTGGACCAGTAATATCCTGCCCGGAGGATTTTCTTTGCCATGGTATGTCCACTGGAATGAGTCCCGAAAGTACCTTCATGCAGCTCTGCCATGATCCTTTCTGCTTCAATCTTATCCACACAACGCAACAAGGTTGAATCATGGTTACGCTTATAGAGAATATCATTGCTGATGAAGAACTTCGCCGAGAACCTCCTCAGGAACTTCTTATCATTAACAGATGCACCCTCAGGGTATTCCTGAGCTTCAAGATACCTCTTCACCTCATGATACCAGGGCTTTTCTGTTACCTCTTCAGTCTCAAGATCACAACAATGTGCAGGTTCGTCCAATCTTTCAATAATGATCCGGGGAGCCTCATTGTCCCAATTGACTTTGAACATAGAAGACATCGTACCAGCGCGTCCGCTAACTGATTCTCATCTCTAGGGAAGTGTTCAAAGGTTATTTCCTCGAAATGGGGAAGAAATGTCAACACGTACTCCTTGTAAGGAATAAGATTAGGGTGTTTCGTATCCCACTCGCCTTTGATCTGACTGATCACAAGAGCGGAATCTCTGAAGACACTCAGAAACTTAATCCTTAGGTCAATTGCAGCTTGAAGACCCATGATGCACGCTTCATACTCCACCATGTTGTTGGTGCAGTTGAAACATAGTCGGGCGGTGAATGGAGTATGAGAGCCTTTAGGAGATATGATCACAACGCCAATGCCATTACCCAAAGCGTTTGAAGCTCCATCAAAGTACATAGACCATCGGGATCCTTCCTCAGGTCCTTCATCTGGTCCAGGTGTCTCACAATCAATTATCAACATGATATTCTCGTCCAGAAATTCAAAGTTCATAGACTGGTAATCATCCACTACCTGATGTGCCAAATGGTCTACCAATACACTTCCTTTGATTGCCTTTTGAGTTGTGTACTAGATGTCATACTCAGTCAATATCATCTGCCATCTTGCTATTCTTCCGGACAAGGCAGGCTTTTCGAAGATATACTTGATTGGATCCATCTTTGATATCAATAGAGTAGTGTGTGTCAGCATATACTGTCTCAGCCGGCGAGCAGCCCATGCCAAAGCGCAACAAGTTTTCTCGAGCAGTGAGTATCGGGTCTCACAGTCGGTAAACTTTTTTCTAAGGTAGTAAATTGCATGCTCTTTTCGGCCAGACTCGTCATGCTTCCCCAACACACACCCCATTGAGTTATCAAGTACTGTCAAGTATAAGATCAGAGGTCTCCCTTCAACTGGTGGCATCAGGATGGGTGGCTCCTGGAGATACTCTTTGATTCTTTCGAAAGCGGCTTGGCATTCATCATTCCAACGTACCACTTGATCTTTCTTCAGCAGCTTGAAGATTGGTTCACAAGTAGCAGTTAGGTGTGAGATGAAACGGGCAATGTAGTTCAGTCGTCCCAGAAAGCCTCTGACTTCCTTCTCTATCTTGGGAGCTGGCATCTCTTGGATGGCTTTCACTTTTTCCGGATCCACTTGAATACCTTTGTCGCTCACAATGAAACCCAGTAGCTTACCAGACCTCACCCCGAAGGTGCACTTGTTCGGGTTCAACCTTAACTTGTACAACTTCAACCTGTCAAAAAGCTTCTGCAGATGGTCAAGGTGTTCTTCCTCAGTCTGGGACCTTGCAATCATATCATCGACGTATACTTCAATCTCATGATGGATCACGTCATGAAACAAAGCAACCATGGCACGCTGATATGTTACCCCAACATTCTTCAGTCCAAAAGGCATAACCTTGTAGCAAAAGGTGCCCCACTGAGTAATAAAAGTGGTCTTCTCCATGTCTTCGGGAGCCATTTTGATCTGATTATAACTGGAGAACCCATCCATAAAGGAGAATACCTTGTGCTGAGCGGTGTTATCAACCAGAAAATCGATGTGAGGTAGAGGGAAGTCACCCTTAGGGCTCGCCCTGTTCAAATCCCTGTAGTCAACACACATTCGGACCTTACCATCTTTCTTCGGCACTGGAACCACATTGGTGACCCACTGAGGTTAAGAAGTCACTGCTAGAAAACCGGCATCAAATTGTTTCATAACTTCAGCCTTGATTTTCTCAGACATCTCTGGGCGCATACGGCGAACCTTCTATTTCACTGGAGGACAGTCTTCCTTGGTAGGCAGGCGATGAACTACAATGTCATTATCCAACCCAGGCATATCTTCGTAAGACCAAGCAAAGATCTCCACGTAGTCACGCAACATTTGAATCAACTGTTGTTTCACACTAAGCTCCAGATTGGCACCAACCTTGACTTCCTTCTTGTCTGTCTCAGTACCCAGAGTCACTATTTCCACTGGCTCTTCATGTGGCTGAATGGCCCTCTCTTCCTGGAGTAGCAGTCTTGCAAGTTCATCAGGCACTTCACAATCATCTTCACCTTCGTCTTCGGCTAAGTTGATCGGATTTTCGAAGTCATAACTGGCAGTAGCAGAGTCATTACCAGTGAGATCCAGAGTGGATGTGGACCTGTATACGTGAGTGTGTGTAAATAGTTATTTTGCAATATATAATAAAGAAACACAAGGAGCACAAAATTTGAAATGCAAGAAAATGTCCAATGCTTTTATTAATGATATATGAAAATGACACACAAAAGCCCTCACAAATGAAGCCACGGTGCCCCGGGTAAGACACCCGGCCATAAAGTTTCAAAACATTGTCTATTACAAATTCAAAACAAAAAGTTTCATTACTGGGTAACAAAAGTAATAGGGATGAAGTCCTTTGCTGTCCAGTTGCTTGGTCCACCGTTGGTCATAGGATAGATCCAGCTGTCGAATTCAGACTCTTCTACATCCTCTTCAATGGCATTCACTCCCGAGTTGCTGATGAACACAGGAGGTCTTCCAATCCTTGCACTTCGAACAACCCTTTGAGCTTCTGCAGTGAAACCCAAACCAAACTTATTAGTCTTCTGTGTAAAATCAGGAAGTCGGCCCCAATTTTCACACTCACCCTTCTCAATAACAGCCCGGGCATCCCTTAAGGAAGCCATCTTCATAGGAGAATCTTCAACCACAGTCTCAGCTGATGCCAGTGTCTGAGGAACCTCTTCAAAGTGCTGAAATGGGGTCTCAATGAACTCCCCATCCATCTCTACGTATCTGAACGAGTTGAGGTGGCTGACCATGTACTCTTCCTCCCCTTGTACTGTCACAATCTTCCCTTTGATCGGGTACTTCAGCTTCTGGTGGAGCGTTGAGGTTACGACCCCAGCTTTGTGGATCCATGGACGACCCAGCAAAAAAGAGTAGGATGGCCGATTGTCCATCACGTAGAACGTAGAATTGAAGACCTGAGAACCAACTTTAATTGGAATATTAACTTCACCATGCACCATCCTTTTAGACCCATCAAAGGCCCTGACAACGATGTTACTTGGTTTTAGCTCTAACCCTTCGCAATCCAACCGGCCTAGAGCTTTCTTGGGAAAGACGTTCAGTGAGGAACCAGTATCAACCAATACATGTGCAAGAGTAATGCCCATGCATTCAATGGAGACATGCAGGGCATCATTATGATTTTTCCCCTTGGCAGTCAAATTGGCGTCAGAGAAACCCAAACCATTATCAGCAATTAAATTGGCCACACAATTGGTAAACTGATCAGCTGATGTCTCTTGCGGCACGTGGGCGGTCTTCAGGAAGGTAATCAGAGCCTTGGCATGGGCCTCTAAGCACAACAATAGTGATAACATAGAAATCTTGGATGAGGTTTGCCCCAGTTGCTCAACTACGTTGTAATCACTCTTCTTAATAATCTTCAGAATCTCTTACATCTCCTGTTTAGAAGCTTCAACAATAATCGTCTTCAGTGTCTCCGTCTGGGCAGGCACATCAGTGATGATCCTTTTGCCCCGAGCGTTAGATGACTCGGCGACAGGGGTAAGGATAGGAACTGGATCAGGAATAGTGGTAGGTACACTTGCAGGTGTAATAATGACAGGTCTTCAGACAGTTGGTGGAGCAATATTAGGTGAGAAAAGTCTACCGCTGCGGGTGACTTTAGCGGGTCCAATAATGTTGTTGATGTCAGTACCAACATCCAACTCTTGCTTAACTCCAAGAACATAAACATCATCCCCATAGTGCCAGGGGACAGCTTTGTCAGAGGTGTAGGGGATGGGCCCCAGAACAGTGATAATCACAGGTGCGGTCTTCGAAACAGATGTAATTCTAACAGGCTTCCTCGAGGGAGCCTTGGAAGAATTGTCGAAAATGGTAATAATGGCAACTTCTTCAGAATGAACGGAAGGAACAACAGATTTTTCAAACAGAATCTCCTTACTATCCATCAGGTTTTGGATACCTAACTTCAGGAATGGGCAACCAGCAGGTAAAACAGAACACATATGGCAACCTTCGCCACAGCCCGGAAATAAACCGGCTAGCAACAGGTTCTTCTTGACAGTCATCAGAGGGGTAACAATGTCATCCACAGAAACTACAAACAAGTATGCCTCTACAGTATTTACTCCATGTTTAGGCATGGGAGCAGTCACAACATTAGGCCTCTCGTGCGCCTCGAACTCAATCTCCTTTGCATCAATTAAGTCTTGTATTTTGTTCTTTAGTGCCCAACAATCATCTGTATTATGCCCCGGGCTATCAGAGTGATAAGCGTAATGGGCGTTAGGGTTATACCTTGGTGACGTTGTATTTGCATTCTTTGGGGGTTCCCTCTGAGTCATCAGATTGGTCTTCAACAATTGTGGCAGAATCTGAGATAAGGTCATGCTGAGACGAGTGAATTGCCTCTTAGGTCTCTCGTCCTTTTGTTGATTGTTGTACTGAGGAGCACCAGCAGGTTTTGAAATAACAACCGCATTGACAACTTGGCGGTGTTCAGGTCTACTCTGTCTTCTTGCACTGTAGACAACACTGGACTCTTTCTTAAACGGCTTCTTCTCAATGCTTGATGAGGCACCCTTCTGTATCTTCCCAGCCTTAATACCAGCTTCAATTCTCTCACCAGTCAAAATAAGATCTGTAAACCCAGATGAAGAGCTTCCAATCAGATGGTTAAAGAATGGGCCAGACAGGGTCCCCAGAAACATGTCAACAAGCTCACGATCAGCCAAAGGTGGTTGCACCCTTCCGGCAAGGTCTCTCCACTTCTGCGCATACTCTTTAAATCCTTCACCTGTTCCTATTGACATACCCTGGAGTTGGGTACGCGTAGGAGCGAGGTCGGAGTTGTACTGATACTGCATGTATCATGCAGTAGCCAAATCCTCCCAGCTACGGATACTGGCTCCATCCAACTGATAGCACCACTCAAGCTGAGTCCCTGAGAGACTGTCTTGAAAGAAATGGATCCATAAGTTCTTATCAGCAGTGTAAGGCTGGATCTTCCTCACGTATGACCGGAGGTGTAGCTTCAGACAGGAAACTCCGTCATACTTGGAAAAGGCAGGTGCCTTGAACTTATGGGGAATCACCACCCCAATTGACAGACCTAGGTCTCCGAAGTCCAGACCGGGCACCTTCTGAATTTCCATAGCGCTCAAACGGTCTTCCAGCTGTTTGTACTTGTCCTCAGCAGGAGGATACTGTTCTTCATCGTAGTCCGTCTCGTTGTTGGAGACCATAGGGCTAGGAGCCCTCCTTTCTTGTGGACTATCTTTCCCTCCAGATGAGGTGGTCAAATCAACTTCATTCTGTAGCCCATTTACAAACCTGCGTCCAGTATTGAACAGGATGGTCCTCTTCTTCTTCTTCTTCTTCTTCTCTTTCAGAATCAAAGTCTTCAGGTCCTGCTGACCCTTAGCTAGATTCATGAACAACTCTTAAAACGGGGCTTTCTGGGCCTGGAGGGCCTTGATAGCTTGCTCAGTTGAAGGTTCAGTAGACATGATGATTGCTGAAATAAACATCGAAGAAGATAAGAGACTTGTAAAAAGGGTACCTGTTTATGAAGTGCATGGGATGAAATGCGTATGATTATGATTTCAAAGACAGTCGAGATTCAAATTTGTAAACAAGAAGGGAAACACACTTTATTAGATTTAAACTTCAAAATTTAAATTGTTCAACAAACTGCCCTTAGGCGTTACAAGAATGGAAATACTGAAAAGTAAATAAAAACTGTAAAAGAAATCATCAAAGGTCCATCAATACTCCCATGGTCTCTTCTTCTTAGTGCAGACATAATCATTCAGGATCCGCTCGTTCTCCAGTTGCCTAGTCAGCTTCTGGATCTTCTGCTCCTGCTCGTTGAACTTCTCTCGGTAAGAATCCCGTTCATCCCTCAATTGCATCCAAGACCTCTTCAATGCCCCAATATCAGTGGGCATATAAGGGTGGAGAATGGTTGGAAGAACCCCGTCTTCATTAGAAACTTCAAGAGTAATAGGCCGGACAGCTTCATATGGCATACCTAGCTTCTGGGCACGAATGCGGACCCATCTGAGATATGGCTCCATTGGCAGAGAAGTCTTTGGACCCAACTCATGTGGATTTGATTGGTGAACTCTGTCCCAAGCCCTTATGAATCTACGACGCAGCTCGTCGCTATCTCCCTGAAAATCAAAGATGATATGAGGCATCAACATCTCATGAGGCCCTTCTATTATGGCTCTTCCAAACTGGTGGAGAGCTAAGCATGGGTTGTAAGAAATCCCTTCATGGGTTCCGATCAATGGAACATTAGGATACTCTCCACAACGATCAATGGCAGTCACCTCATGCATACCTTTAAGAGTCCAGATAATGTCATTATTAGAAAGAGACATCACCCTATAAGCCCAACCCATTCCTTCTTTGTTCTTCAGCATGGACTTAGGGAGGTGCGAAATAAACCACCTCGACAATAAAGGAGCACAGCACATCAAAGTTCCCCGCTTTCGGGCAGTACAAGCATAAAGCCGATGAAGGATGTCACCCAAGAGAGTGGGTACAAGGTTCTGAGAGATGAAGATCTTTATGGCATTAATATCAACAAAAGTATCAGGATTCGGAAACAATACCAGGCCATAAATCCGAAGAGCCAAAGTGTCCTCAAAGGCCTTAAAGTCTAGGCTATCCCAGAAGTAGTTAGCCTTGCTCACCAAGAACTTAGTCAGAAAACCCTTAGTTCCACTTCTAGTCTCCCAATTAGCCATTACTTCCTCTTTAGTCAAATGAAGGGCTGCAACAATCTCTTCGGGCCTAAGAGTCTTTTCCCAACCAGTGAACGGATTCTGCTCCAAAACAGAGATACCGAGCAACTCAGAAAACTCTTCTAGGGTAGGAACCAGCTGATAGTCTTGAAAAGTGAAGCAATGGTACAACGGATCATAAAACTGGACCAGGACACTCATCATTTGTTCGTCCAATTTGGAGGTGACCAAACTGAGAAGAGAACTATGCCTCCTGATGAAGGAAGTAGTGTCTGGTATCCTGACAACCAACTCTTTAAGCAGGGCAGGTACTTGGACAAAGTTGATCCGAATAGTATTCTTACGTATGGGCATCATAATAACCTACAAAACAGAGCAAAGATGAAACCCTCTTGTCTTTGAAATAGGTTAGTCCTTATGCAAGATGTATGTAATGTTATGATGTCATGATGTCATGATAAAGGAACACCACAAGTATCCATAAAAAGCAAACATGGCAAAGGCACACAAGTCACACTGAGAGCCCTTAGATTTCAGGCTGGCATGGAGCTTAGGTACTACCCTCTTTTAGTTCAGTTGGTTTAAACCTGTCCTAAAAAATAGTAACTGGGTTCTAGAGGATCTCAATATCACTGACTACCCTCAATCGGTCATAATTCCAGTTTAGCAACCTTTTCTTGCGGCCGGAATCATCGCGAGAGTTTAGTCTCAATGAGTGTAGCATACTGCTACTCTTCTATGGCCAAGTTGGTCAATTTAAGGTTCTAAGGTCAGTTGGTGCTTAATGACCCCTTAGAAGACCCATATTCTCTTTGTTCCAACACAAGGGATATCGGTACAGACTAAAGTGCCACACCAACGTAGCTACTGCTTCATCCGTATCGGTCTACGCCGTACAGATCCCTCACAGTTTATTGCTACTTACCTAAAGGGTATCCCCAGATCCAGGTTAGGATCTATAGAACTCCGATACAAGCCCATAAAATTAAAGCATACAAAGCATACAATTGAAAACATAATGATCTAATCCTAAGGTACACCTCACTTATAGATCTCCCCAGCAGAGTCTCCAGTTCTGTGATACAGTGGGAGGAGAACTGACTGTTTTGGAATGCTGGTTCGCGTTTGCGTTTGTTTTCGCAAAAATGTCGCGGTAAGCAAGAGTCTCCACCGTCTTTTATTTTATCCAACAATGAAAGGACAAAAGCACAGAAAAATTCCTTTTCGAGATATTTCTCGGGTTCGGGAGGTAGATTATAGAAAGGGAAGGTGTTAGCACCCTTTCTATCCGTGGTTATCCACGGGCACTTAGGTACTTGCTCAAAGTGTTTCCAAAATTTGCTTTTATTTGTGTTTGTGGGTTTGAAAAGAGTTTTTGTTTGAAAGGAGTGTAAGTGCGAAAAGTTTTATTTTGTTTTAAAAGGAGCAAGTACTTAAGAACCATCTACCTACTCAAAAAGGAATTAATCTGTACAAGTGTCCTTTAGACAATGCTATCCCACTATTGAGGAGCAGGTAGCACCGTCGTTGGAGTTTTAAGTGTCAATTCGATTAAGGGACGTGTGGTCACTAAAGCAATGTTAGGACGCCTTAGCGGTAACCCTAATATCCTAGATCATTTTTTCGAGGCAACCGTTTCGAGGCAACTATGATCTTTGGATAAGAGGGCAACCTCTAAAACTTCCTATACTCAATGACCACGTTCGAAGGAAACCAAGTGAGGTGTACCCTAAGAGTGGCATGTGCGAGTGTGTTATTTTTCAGTTATATTATCTTTGTACATGTTATGGTGAGCTATGTTGATTTTAGTTTAAAGATTGATCTTGTCATGCATTGCCTAGTTATCAAACATCTAACAGTTTATAGTTGCGGAAGTTAAATTTGCGGAAATTGAATCTAAACTATTACAAGGCGTTAGGTATTTACATCGCCAAAAACAACCCTTGAAATTTAAATTGCGAAAAATAAATAAAAGCGATAAATAATTAAATAAAATCCTAAGTTAAACTATTACATTCCCGAAGCAGTTACAATATTGAAATATGGATACAAAATAATACGCGCGCGAGAAAATTAAATCGGGGTGTCTTAGGGTTTTGACCCTTTTTTATTAAAGAAAGCATATTTTTTTGTTATTTTTTGAATTAAAAATTAAGTCTAAGTTAATAATTGAATTAATTAATTAAATGAAAATATTTTTGGCTTTTATTTGTAATTAAGGAAATAAAATAAGAATGGTTAAAAATATTAAAAACCTAATTTCTAATTTGATTTTAATTTATTGCAAAATATTGAAATTATACCTAATTAAAAACTAAATTAATTGGTTAAAATTTATTTACAAAAATAAGGAAATAGTGAAATTAATAAAAATATTATTTTTTGGGTTTTCTGATTTTATATAAAATGTTAATTGGTTAAATTTTTAAATAATAATAATAATACTTAATAAAATAAATAATAAATAAAGAAAAAGATATAAAAATTAAAAGAAATACTCAGGGGGGTGTGGGTCTGATCTGGGTGTATGATCAGCAATTTTTAGGCCCATTTTCGTCCAGCCCTTTTTTGACCTTTGGAATCCAATGCGTGTTTTTGACCAGGGAGTATGATGAGCGTGCAATCTGGGCCACTGAATTTGGTTTGTAAGCCATCTGGCAGATGGATCTTTGAGGAGCATGGTGGACTGCATCTTAGGCGCTACATGTGAACACTTGAAGAAAAATTAAATAAAGCGTTTTGGGGGACCTGGGATTCGAACCCAGGTCCCAAGGGTATCTCACTCACGCTTCCACCAACTGAACCATGCTGCATCTTTGTTATTGGCATAGAAAACAAATATTATATTGACAAATCTATTAATGATGCTGAAAAATAAAAAAACGCGCTAACAATTTAAACAAGCCAATGACACTAAGCCACATTATCATCTTCTCCAACACATCCCTGGTTCGTTTACCTGCGGATTTTTATCTGCAGGAAGATTTGTGGGACGCCTCCAAAATTCACCCTAGGCCATGGAAACGAAATCTAAGAGCACCAATACGTTCGTCTCTTCCTCCTGGTTATCCCTATACCCATCATTAGCATTGATTTTTCCTGTATCGAAAAGGCCTAAAAAACAAGAACAAGAACCCTAGGCTCGGGCATTACAGTACAGGCCATGAAAATCAAATTAAATGATGTAGAATTGTTAGAATTTGAACGTTAAGCATGATGGTGCAAGAAAATTGGCAAAAAGATACAAGAATGATGAGTTATGCTTTCATGTACAGAGGCATATTCAAGAACAGTTACAGCGTGTTACAGGTGGTCTTAAGGTCCGGTTTTGGTTGCTATATGTTGTACCCCAAAATTTGCCCTCCCATTTTCTTCAAGATTTGCAAAGAGCATGCTTCAAAATCTCCCAAGGGTTGCACAGTTCAAGGGCCTCCTAACAGTCAAAAACTAAGGTTTTGGTTCTGACAAAGAAATTGAAGTTTCCAAGGGTCTAAACAAGTCCCACATTCCTACAAACATGGTCAAGCATCCACATGCCAAGTTTCAAGACTTACAACACAAAATTGCACAGTCAAAAACCCTAATTGCTCAACAGTCAACTGTAGGGGCAAAATGGTCATTTGACAGTCAAAAGTTCAAATTTTTGGTCAACATATTATTTTGAAGCCACAAACATCATTTGATCAATTCTTGATCATGATTCTCAAGGCATGGCTCAAAAAGTCTCAAGATGCAAAAGTTTCCATATTTGGACAGTTGAAAAAGTCAACTGTAACTTGACCAGGGCATAACTTCCACATGGTTCATCAGAAAAATTCCATCCAAAGCTCATTTTGAAGAGAAAGACATTTACTACAACTCCTCTTCACACTTCAAGTCCAAGAAATGCTCTCACAAAAAGTTATCAATTTCAACATTATAGGTCATTTTCAAAAGTCAACAAAAAGGGACTTTAAGTCAAAGACCATAACTTGAGATTGGTAAATCAAAATAACATGGGACCAAAGGCATTGGTTAGAGGACTTCAAGACCTTTCCAAAATGTCCACGAACATGATCAAAGCTTAAAAATTGAGCAAGATATGCCTTGTGGAAGTTTGGAAATTTTTGGGAATTTTGAAAAGTTAACTTTGCTTCAAATGCCTCAAAATTGCTAATGGGCCACAATTTCTTCCAAGAATCATTATCCGAAAGTTATGCACGACCCATTGACCCAAAGGGGAGTTATTTCATCATTTTTTATTATTTATTTGAATTTTTATCACCATTAATTCATTTAATTTAATAAAATATGACAAAAATACTCAAGCATGCATTTTAAATCTTTTTATGCAGCTAATAGGTCTATCATAACTCCAAGATTTCGTGCACACTCAATATGGAAAGAATTGGCAATGATTGGCATGATCTTCACATGGAAAAGATTGGAAAAGATACCATTAAAAATCAAATATTTGATTCATGATTACAAAGGTTTTGGACTTGTTTTGCAAACCTAAAACACTCCTCATAAAAGCCAGAACACAACCCTAATGCTGAGGACCTGGAAGCTGCGCCTCATACCTCATACAAACTTTGCATTTTTTGTCAAAAAGTTCAAAACTGAAAACACACTTAGAGTTTGTTCCAAAGCAAAATAACCATTCCAATAGCTTGCCAAGGCATCCAGGAAGCTACTCCAATCAAAATAAACTCTCCAAACGCAAAGAATTGGTAGATAGAAGTCTAACTTTTCTGTAAAATTTTGATAATCGTGTTTGCATTTTCATACGTTATTCATGACTTTTAATATGTGATTTATACTAACATGATGATTCTAAAGCCATTGGTACCATTCAATTGAGTTTTGGACGCCTATATGCAAAGTTACCATGAACACGCATTAGGGTTTCAGAAGCTTAAAAAGAGGGCTTCATTCATATGGAAAAATCAGATAACAAGACCTATGCCATTAGAATCAGAAGCTTCATACGAATTAATTCCACATGTCGCGCTCAATTTATGATGAGCCATATTCTAATCGCTATTATTGTGTTTTGTAGTTAGTGGGGGTTCAAAACCCCCGCTATTTGATTTTCTGTTTGCAGGCAAAACGGAGAAGATGCTAACGTGGCCTATTGCTATTGGGACATTTGAATGGTAGCGCGTTTTTTTTGTGGTTCAGCATAACGTGGCCTTTTCAAATAAAATGCTTATTGTCCATTATACACACAAACGAACGCACTTGGCTAAGCGGTTGATGCGTTGTCTTGCAAACAATGGGACCTGGGTTCGATTCCCAGGTCTCCCATATTTCCTTCTATTTTTTCTTATAACATGATTAGGTACCTAACATGCCCAGAAGTCCACCAAGTTCCCCCAGCGCCAAAGCCTGCCACATGTCACTGAAGCTCAATCTGAGGGCCATCACAAGCAGCCTACCATACGCCTTGGTCAACAGATCCACACGCATCCTTGAAAAGTCAAAAAGGGACAAGAATCAATGGGCCTAATTGCTTGCTACAAACCTCCATAATTGGGTCTACCACCCCTTTTGTTTGTATTTCTCTCCTTCATTCTTTGTTCTTTTTTTTATTTGCTTTAATTTAATTGCTTTCCTTTTTTTAAATTCCACAAATTAATTTTAAATAATAAAAATACAAAAATCAGAAAAGACAAAAAATAAAAATATATTTTATTTAATAGTTTTTGTAAATAAATTTTATTAACTAATTTAGTTCTAATCTTAGGTTTAATTTTAATGTTTTTTTAATAAAAAATGTAGAAATTAGGGTTTTAATGCTTTTATTCTTTTTTTCTTTTCTTTTACCATATTTAATTATTAATTATTTTGTAAATAAATTTATCATTAAATAATTAGGTTAAAACTAGGTACAACTTAAACATTTTAATAAATTAAAAATAGTTTAGAATTAGGGTTTTTAATTCCAATTTAATTTTCTCATTAAACTCCATAAATACCCAAAAAACTCCAAAAAAATTCTTTCTTTTATTTAAGCTTAATTAATTTATTAATTATAATGTAATTTCTTTAAAGGGTCCAACGCCCTCGCATTCTCGATTTTATTTCTTTTCGCACATTTACTTATATTCCCTTTTTAAATTTCATGTAATTACCCCAAAGCCTTGTAATAGATTAATTAGGACATTTATCTTTCCGCATTTTTATTTCAAATCGGGTCTTGGATTAATGTGGCGATGTAGACCCGCGCCTTTGTAATAGCGTAGGACTTTTACCTTCTCGCACCTTTTAACTGTTAATAACCACATGAAAGAATGAATGTCAAAAATAAAAAACAAAGCGTAGATCACCAATGCATGACAAGATAAACATAATTGAAAATGACACACAATTCACACACCACCCCTAGGGTACGTCTCACTGTTGCCTTGCCCCTCGAAACGTGGTCGTCGAGTAGAGGATGTTTTAGTAAGTCCTCATGTCCATGAACATGGCATGAGGGTAGCTTCTAAGGTGTCTTCCTATTGCTCTGGTGATCACAATGTCCCGAACCCTCGAATTGACCCGAACACCTCCAACGGTGGTGCTACCTACCTCTCAATGGTGGGATGGCACTACTTTAAGGACATTTACACAGACGAATTTCTTAGGGTAGGTAGATGACTCGTAGATACTTGCTCTAATTTCAAAACAAATCAAAAACTTCTTTTCACACCGACACTTTCAAAAGGCTTTCAAAACAATTTTCAAACACTCTTGAGGACTGATACAAGAGTCGATCTGAAATCTTTAAACAAAACTTTTTCAAACTCACTCACAATTGAAAAGCAAACACTTTTGAAAACACAAATGAGCAAGTATCTAAGAGCCCATGGATAACCATGGATAGAAAGGGTGCTAACACCTTCCCTTTCTATAAATCTACCTCCCGAACCGAGAGGAATCTCTATAAGGAATTTTTCTGTGCTTTTGTCCCTTCCATTTGGAGAAAATAAAAGACGGTGGCGACTCTTGCTTCCGCGACATTTCGCGAACCAGCGTTAAACAGTCAGTTCCAGATCCACCGATCACAGAACTGGCGACTCTGCTGGGGACCTTCTTATAAAGTGAGGTGTGCCTTAGGATAGTTCATAACTGTGTTTTCAATTGTTTTGACTTGTTTGCTTTATTATTGTGGGCTGCATTGGAGTTACATAGATCCTAACCCGGATCTGGGGATACCCTGTTAGGTAGCACAAGCTGTGAGGGACCTGTCCGGCGTAGACCGACATGGGTGAAGCAGTGGCTATGTTGGTGTGGCGCCTTGGTCTGTACCGATATCCCTTGTGTCGCAACGAGGAGAATATGGGTCTTCTGAGGAGTCATTAAGCACCAACAGACCTTAGAACCTTAAATGACACAACTTGGCCATTAGAACAGTAGCAGTATGCTACGCCCATTGAGGCTAAACTCTCGTGATGGTTCTGGCCGCAAGAAAAGATTGCGATGCTGGAGTTATGACCGATTGAGGGTAGTCAATGATATTGGGATCCTCTAAGAACCCGGTTACTTTTGATAGGACAGGTATGAACCAACAAACTGAAAGAGGGTAATACCTAGACCCCATGCTGGCCTAAACTCTAAAGGCTCTCTTGTGTGACTTGTGTGCCTTCCAACCTGACTACTTGCATGCTTGATATTTGACACTTGAGTTTCTTGCAGGTTTTGTTTATAGTCCTTAATTGGGACTCATGACAGGGTTTACTGAGTTTCTTGCAGATTTTGTTCATAGTCCTTAATGGGGACTCATAACAGGGTTTACTTACATCACTCCATGCATGCCATAACATCATACCATTGCATACATCCTAACCCATTTCAAGGATCTCAAGGGCTTGTGATGCAGGTCATGATGAACCAGAATGTCTAGCAAAGGGCAAAGGGGATTTATTTTCCTCTAGCCAGGTTGATGATCTGAGTCAGGGGCTATGACCCACTTGATATGGTGAGCTTTAACTCCTGAAGAAGGTTCCCCTAGCCAAGGTTGTTTGGAAATAAAGACCAGACATGATAACTTAAGTCAAGGGCTATGACCCACTGGATATGGTGAGCCTCTGACCCTTGAAGAAGGACTCTCTACAACATGAAGTTCCTTCAATCAAGCTACCGGTTTCCAATTCTGACAATCTTCTTGTTTACCCCACGAGGTCCTTGAAAGCATTGCATGCATATCATACATATCATTGCATAACAGGTACCCTTGTTGCAGGTCACTTACCTTTCTCGCTGTCTATTTCAACAATGGCTTCCCAACAAGATAACCAGGACCTTCTTGCTCAAGAGACTCGGTTCGGGGAAATCCTCTTGAATCTATCCAAGGGGCAGGAGGAGCTGAGAACACTTCTCATGGAGACTTTGGTCAGGAACAACGCTGAGGACGAACGGCTGAAACATCTGCAAGCTAAAGTGGATGCATTGAAAGCCCAGATGCTGGGGCAGGTGACTGCCATTCAAGGTTTAGCTCAAAGACAAGAAGAGCTCGGAGTTCTCATCAACCAACTGCTTCAGGGTAACCAACTGGGGCAAACGTCTAAGGGTAAAGAGCCAGTCATCATTCAACCATCTTTGAGACAAGGAGATAAGGGGAGAGCTCCTCAAATGGCTCCAGTGTCACAAATTCAGCATCAACCTCACCAGCTTCAGCCAGACAAGCCCAGGAGGCAATTCACCCAGCTCAATATGTCGTTGTTTCAAGCTTTACAACGCCTGTTGAGATTGAATCTGATCACATTAAGGGCTCATCCCCGGAACCCCAACACAGCAGCTCCTACCTATCATCCCAATAAAAGGTGTGCCTACCACTCTGCCAGTCCAGGACATGATACAAATGGGTGTTGGGCTCTGAAGAACAAGATCCAGGACCTGATTGATGAAGGAGCATTGGAGTTCACACAAGATGGTCAGGCTGAGTTTTTCTACCATCCCTCCAAGGCTCACCATTTGAAGTAACAAGCCCGGAGACTAGAAAACTTATGTTCATTAGAATTTTTCAAGTTGTAATTTTCTTTTGATTTGTTCAAACATTTATTCATGTTAAACGTTGTTATTTCATTAATGCATCGCATATGTCTGTTTTGAAGCAATATATTCGCGTTCGCTATACTCAAACTGCTTCCATTCTTTTGATGTCAACTCTCAATTAATAATTCTAAGCCTCTTGAAGGAGGATGACGAAAACGATACCATAATCTACAGTATGCTTTTGAACAGACCCCGCTGATGAGGTACAGGCATTGTTTCAATTCCTAAACACTGGAGTAATAAGGAAGATAATCCCTCGTCAACCCCTTTGAGCCAAAGAAGTAGGAGTTTTTCTTTTCGAAAATTAAAACCCTTAATCATAACCTGGGGCAGGGTAGTTCTCTCAGTTGATCCAAGTGCATAACAAATGGCACCTAAGAGGTCCTTACAAAAAAAAAGACAGTGATGGTTCCAATAATCATAAAGACAGGCAGTCGTTATCTTTCAAAAATAAAAACCCAATAAATCAAAACCTATGAAGGAGACTTACAAAACTGGGGCATCCCGCTGACTGTAATCACAAAAGAAACAGTTCAGGCAAAATTTAGGGATAGCAAAATAAAAAAGAAAGAGGTCCTACAAACCCTCAACAAAAAAGGAAATGACTGCCTAATCAAAATAAGTTATCAACATCCGAATCATCACTGGAAAATCAGAGCAAAGACTCAATCAAGGTCTAACGTATGATCAACTGAGTTTAGGTTTGGAGAACATCACGAAGAGCGGGTGGGTACAAATAAAATTTGAGCCTTTATCCTTTGTTTCTTAAAACCGTGAACCAGGCCACGTTATAACCCTTAAAAGTCCTAGCTGAAGCATGGGTTAGTTCGAAAGCATACTGTCACGAAAGGTATCCTGACTCCTTAAGGCCTACGGTAAATACGGAGTTGACATCACGTTTTACAAACATTCACTTGTTTTATGAAAAAGAATGCATTTTCAAAATCTTCAAGACAGACATAAGCTTTGCATTTTTGATATAACATTGTTTGCATATGACTATTTGTTTGAACAACAGGGAAATTCGCACGATGAAAGCCTAGTGAACAAAGGCACTTCCAATCAAGGGGCATGACATGATCATGGTCTATCATCCGGGGCAGTTAGGTCAAGATTCAGGGAATCTCTCAAAATATCAAATAGCCAGGGGCAAATCTCCGCCTGAGTCGCTTGGGGCATTGGACATGAATTCCAACAACGAATCTTGCCTGATCAAACGTCTTCTGGGGGCATGGCAAAACAATTCTAACAGGGGCAATTCCTTACATTCCGAGAGAACGGACATAGTCGAAAAATACTACGCATAATTAAAGACCCGCTAGGTTGACATACCTAGGCAAAAATCAGGGCTTCCCGGCGACCCAAAAGGGTTCGGGCAAAATAAGGGATGAAATGAAAATAATCTGTACACCCGGCAAGTCGAAAACCTGAAAAGGCGGCTTGGGCAAAAATGGGTATCCCGGTGGACTGAAAACCCGAAGGGGCGGTCCAGGCAAAAGTTAGGGATCAAAAGCGTACGACTATGTCCTGTCATCTTGTCACCTGCCTACCAGAAGAAGGTTGGTCCATCAACAACTATCAGCACCTCACAGGTCTTCCTCTTCCACCTCAGAAACAGGGGCAACGATGAGTTGTCCAAACGATCTAATTGCTCTGTCCGCCAAGGTATCAAGGGATGTTCAGCTAAAGAACATAACCAATACATCTTAACTCCCCAGAGAGTGAATCAGCAAGTCCATACACTCTCCCCAAGCAGAGTTATACTGTCAGCCTTAAGGAAGTTGTGTATCCTCCAGCAGATCTCAAACATTCCCCAGCATAATACACAAACATTCTTAACAAGTTTCCCCGGCAATCTGGATCTAAGATTGTTCCCCGGCGGTATTCCAGATATTCAGCGGAGCCACTTCTCCAATATAGTTCAAAATTTCCCCAGGAGAGTCCAATCCAGTTTCCCCAGGAAAGTTGGAATCCATCTCCCCAAGCAGTAAGCTTATCCCCAGTAGATTCCGGAAGCTTATCCTCGTAGAGCACGAACGCGTCCCCCGGCTTTATTCAAAGGTTATTTCCCTACCAGGATATAACTGGGTTATCCTCAGCCAAAAGCCACAGAAAGATCGTCCTCGGCGAAGTCTTCTTATCCCCAGCGGAGTCCATTAACACTTCCAACATAATAATGGTATCCCCAGCGAAGTTACCATCAACGTTTCAGCAAGGTACCTCTCTCCCCACAGAGTTTGGTTCCCCAGCAGGATCGCTAGAGTATTTTTCTCCCCGCAGAGTAATCCATTCGCCAAGTTTATTCCCCAACGGAGTTATCTGATCCTACCGGTATTCTTGCAACTATCATCCCCAGTGGAAACAAATATTCTCCTCTTCAACATCAGCCCAGGAGTGACTTCCCGGCACCCGTCAAGGATTTATTTTCCTAAGACGAAAACATACGTTCATAAACATCACATTTCCATACATTATAGCATGCATATATGCATCATCTCTTACAATCTCATTTATGTTGAGAATGTCATTGCTTGATCCATATCATGCACTGCATATGACTGACCTTTACCTTTCAGGAAAGATCCAGTTAAGTTCTCAGCTATGTCCAAGACCTTGTCCGGTTCAGTTAAATCGACCCTAAGATTTTCCTGATTCTTATCCAGTCAAAGGCCTTCTCTGGTTCAGTCAGATCGACCCTAAGATCTCCTTGATTCTTATCCAGTTGAAGATATTCCAAGACCTTGCCCGATTCAGTTAAATCGACCCTAAGATTTTCCTGATTCTTATCCAGTCAAAGGCCTTCTCTGGTTCAGTCAGATCGACCCTAAGATCTCCCTGATTCTTATCCAGTTGAAGATATTCCAAGACCTTGTTCGGTTCAGTTAAATCGACCCTAAGATTTTCCTGATTCTTATCCAGTCAAAGGCCTTCTCTGGTTCAGTCAGATCGACCCTAAGATCTCCCTGATTCTTATCCAGTTGAAGATATTCCAAGACCTTGTCCGGTTCAGTTAAATCGACCCTAAGATTTTCCTGATTCTTATCCAGTCAAAGGCCTTCTCTGGTTCAGTCAGATCGACCCTAAGATCTCCCTGATTCTTATCCAGTTGAAGATATTCCAAGACCTTGTCCGGTTCAGTTAAATCGACCCTAAGATTTTCCTGATTCTTATCCAGTCAAAGGCCTTCTCTGGTTCAGTCAGATCGATCCTAAGATCTCCCTGATTCTTGTCAAGTTGAAGATATTCCAAGACCTTGCCCGGTTCAGTTAAATCGACCCTAAGATTTTCCTGATTCTTATCCAGTCAAAGGCCTTCTCTGGTTCAGTCAGATCGACCCTAAGATCTCCCTGATTCTTATCCCAGTAGAAGACATCCAAGATTCTCTCAGCGTTCCTGTTGAGGTAGTAATCGTCCAAGGTTCTCTCAGCGTTCCTATTGAGGTAGTAATCGTCCAAGGTTCTCTCATCATCCCGTTGAGGTAGTAACCATCCCTGGTTCATTCATCACCGTTTGAAGCTCCAGACCCGACTCTTGTAACCAACCAGGGTGCATCTATACAAAAAGTTTGAAGACCAGCTCATGTAACAGGCCAGGTAATCATTCTCTTTTTTCAGGTACGCAAGTTCTCGCTAAGGAATCTCTTACGCGATCGACACCCAGATGGCATATATAAGCCCATCCACCTTCCATCATCTCTTAGCATGGCATCTATAAGCCCATCATCCTATCCATCAATCTCCAAATGGCATCCATAAGCTCATTCCCACCATCACACTGCTAACATGCGAGCGCAAATTTCTGGGCACTCTAGTGTTCAATCATCTTCCACCTTCGGATTACGAAAGGCACGTCAGCCAATCTACATCATCAGGTCTAAGAATATTGAACAGGGGCAACTGTTGTACCCCAAAATTTGCCCTCCCATTTTTTTTCAAGATTTGCAAAGAGCATGCTTCAAAATCTCCCAAGGGTTGCACAGTTCAAGGGCCTCCTAACAGTCAAAAACTAGGGTTTTGGTTCTGACAAAGAAATTGAAGTTTCCAAGGGTCTAAACAAGTCCCACATGCCTACAAACATGGTCAAGCATCCACATGCCAAGTTTCAAGACTTACAACACAAAATTGCACAGTCAAAAACCCTAATTGCTCAACAGTCAACTGTAGGGGCAAAATGGTCATTTGACAGTCAAAAGTTCAAATTTTTGGTAAACATCTTATTTTGAAGCCACAAACATCATTTGATCAATTCTTGATCATGATTCTCAAGGCATGGCTCAAAAAGTCTCAAGATGCAAAAGTTTCCATATTTGGACAGTTGAAAAAGTCAACTGTAACTTGACTAGGGCATAACTTCCACATGGTTCATCAGAAAAATTCCATCCAAAGCTCATTTTGAAGAGAAAGACATTTCCTACAACTCCTCTTCACACTTCAAGTCCATGAAATGCTCTCACAAAAAGTTATCAATTTCAATATTATAGGTCATTTTCAAAAGTCAACAAAAAGGGACTTTAAGTCAAAGACCATAACTTGAGATTGGTAAATCAAAATGACATGGGACCAAAGGCATTGGTTAGAGGACTTCAAGACCTTTCCAAAATGTCCAAGAACATGATCAAAGCTTAAACATTGAGCAAGATATGCCTTGTGGAAGTTGGGAAATTTTTGGGAATTTTGAAAAGTTAACTTTGCTTCAAATGCCTCAAAATTGCTAATGGGCCACAATTTCTTCCAAGAATCATTATCCGAAAGTTATGCACGACCCATTGACCCAAAGGGGAGTTATTTCATCATTTTTTATTATTTATTTGAATTTTTATCACCATTAATTCATTTAATTAAATAAAATATGACAAAAATACTCAAGCATGCATTTTAAATCTTTTTATGCAGCTAATAGGTCTATCATAACTCCAAGATTTCGTGCACACTCAATATGGAAAGAATTGGCAATGATTGGCATGATCTTCACATGGAAAAGATTGGAAAAGATACCATTAAAAATCAAATATTTGATTCATGATTACAAAGGTTTTGGACTTGTTTTGCAAACCTAAAACACTCCTCATAAAAGCCAGAACACAACCCTAATGCTGAGGACCTGGAAGCTGCGCCTCAGACCTCATACAAACTTTGCATTTTTTGTCAAAAAGTTCAAAACTGAAAACGCACTTAGAGTTTGTTCCAAAGCAAAATAACCATTCCAATAGCTTGCCAAGGCATCCAGGAAGCTACTCCAATCAAAATCAACTCTCCAAACGCAAAGAATTGGTAGATAGAAGTCTAACTTTTCTGTAAAATTTTGATAATCGTGTTTGCATTTTCATACGTTATTCATGACTTTTAATATGTGATTTATACTAACATGATGATTCTAAAGCCATTGGTACCATTCAATTGAGTTTTGGACGCCTGTATGCAAAGTTACCATGAACACGCATTAGGGTTTCAGAAGCTTAAAAAGAGGGCTTCATTCATATGGAAAAATCAGATAACAAGACCTATGCCATTAGAATCAGAAGCTTCATATGAATTAATTCCACATGTCGCGCTCAATTTATGATGAGCCATATTCTAATCGCTATTATTGTGTTTTGTAGTTAGTGGGGGTTCAAAACCCCCGCTATTTGATTTTCTGTTTGCAGGCAAAACGGAGAAGATGCTAACGTGGCCTATTGCTATTGGGACATTTGAATGGTAGCGCGTTTTTTTTTGTGGTTCAGCATAACGTGGCCTTTTCAAATAAAATGCTTATTGTCCATTATACACACAAACGAACGCACTTGGCTAAGCGGTTGATGCGTTGTCTTGCAAACAATGGGACCTGGGTTCGATTCCCAGGTCCCCCATATTTCCTTCTATTTTTTCTTATAACATGATTAGGTACCTAACATGCCCAGAAGTCCACCAAGTTCCCCCAGCGCCAAAACCTGCCACATGTCACTGAAGCTCAATCTGAGGGCCATCACAAGCAGCCTACCATACGCCTTGGTCAACAGATCCACACGCATCCTTGAAAAGTCAAAAAGGGCCAAGAATCAATGGGCCTAATTGCTTGCTACAAACATCCATAATTGGGTCTACCACCCCTTTTGTTTGTATTTCTCTCCTTCATTCTTTGTTCTTTTTTTTTTATTTGCTTTAATTTAATTGCTTTCCTTTTTTTAAATTCCACAAATTAATTTTAAATAATAAAAATACAAAAATCAGAAAAGACAAAAAATAAAAATATATTTTATTTAATAGTTTTTGTAAATAAATTTTATTAACTAATTTAGTTCTAATCTTAGGTTTAATTTTAATGTTTTTTTAATAAAAAATGTAGAAATTAGGGTTTTAATGCTTTTATTCTTTTTTTCTTTTCTTTTACCATATTTGATTATTAATTATTTTGTGAATAAATTTATCATTAAATAATTAGGTTAAAACTAGGTACAACTTAAACATTTTAATAAATTAAAAATAGTTTAGAATTAGGGTTTTTAATTCCAATTTAATTTTCTCATTAAACTCCATAAATACCCAAAAAACTCCAAAAAAATTCTTTCTTTTATTTAAGCTTAATTAATTTATTAATTATAATGTAATTTCTTTAAAGGGTCCAACGCCCTCGCATTCTCAATTTTATTTCTTTTCGCACATTTACTTTTATTCCCTTTTTAAATTTCATGTAATTACCCCAAAGCCTTGTAATAGATTAATTAGGACATTTATCTTTCCGCATTTTTATTTCAAATCGGGTCTTGGATTAATTTGGCGATGTAGACCCGCGCCTTTGTAATAGCGTAGGACTTTTACCTTCTCGCACCTTTTAACTGTTAATAACCACATGAAAGAATGAATGTCAAAAATAAAAAACAAAGCGTAGATCACCAATGCATGACAAGATAAACATAATTGAAAATGACACACAATTCACACACCACCCCTAGGGTACGTCTCACTGTTGCCTTACCCCTCGAAACATGGTCGTCGAGTAGATGATGTTTTAGTAAGTCCACATGTCCATGAACATGGCATGAGGGTAGCTTCTAAGGTGTCTTCCTATTGCTCTGGTGATCACAATGTCCCGAACCCTCGAATTGACCCGAACACCTCCAACGGTGGTGCTACCTACCTCTCAATGGTGGGATGACACTACTTTAAGGACATTTACACAGACGAATTCCTTAGGGTAGGTAGATGACTCGTAGATACTTGCTCTAATTTCAAAACAAATCAAAAACTTCTTTTCACACCGACACTTTCAAAAGGCTTTCAAAACAATTTTTCAAACACTCTTGAGGACTGATACAAGAGTCGATCTAAAATCTTTAAACGAAACTTTTTCAAACTCACTCACAATTGAAAAGCAAACACTTTTGAAAACACAAATGAGCAAGTATCTAAGAGCCCATGGATAACCATGGATAGAAAGGGTGCTAACACCTTCCCTTTCTATAAATCTACCTCCCGAACCGAGAGGAATCTCTATAAGGAATTTTTCTGTGCTTTTGTCCTTTCCATTCGGAGAAAATAAAAGACGGTGGCGACTCTTGCTTCCGCGACATTTCGCGAACCAGCGTTAAACAGTCAGTTCCAGATCCACCGATCACACTATAGTTTCAAGAGGTTGCTGGCAAGAGAGCTACGTGAAGCTTTTGCCTTGGAAACGCCTCCAAATAAGAATTTGATCTCTCACTTTTCACACTTTTTTTCAATTCTGAGTTGGCTGTTTCTGCAATGTTTTGTGTGTCCTCTTGCTCTTCTTGGCTTGTGTGTACATAAAGGAATGTATTTAGGTCAAAACTTAGGCCTTAGTCCATATGCATTGAAGATGGAAGATTTGATTTTGATCACCATTATCAAGTTTCCAAATATAGGCCAAATCTGATTTTTTTTATGCATGAAAAGCCTTGATACGAATTTGATTTGATGAATCATGATAATTGAAAGCTACAATGATCAAAAAGATATCATTCCATTCATTTTTAGATTTTATTTGATTTAATATTGATTAAAAATGAATTAAATAAATAAAAATTAAATAAAATAGAAAAATAAATGATTGGTCATGAAATTAAGGATGGGACACGTGTGTGGCATTACAAGACCAAATCAAGTGGTAAAAAGTGGGCCCTTTTGTTAAAAATTGGAGTTTTGAGGATAGTTGACTTTTGACAATTTTGGAAAAATGCCCAACTTCAACAATGCATAACTTCTTCAATTTTGAACTTTTGGAGGTGTTCTTGGACTTTTTAGAAACCTTGAGATGTCCTCTAACCAAAACTTTTGGTCTAATCTCATTTTGATGTTCCATGCTCATGTTATAAGCTTTGACAAAAAAGGTGTTTTTGTTGACTTTCAAAAATGACCTATAATGTCCAAATTTGTAACTTTTTGTGAGTGCATTTCTTGATCTTGGGGTGTGAAGATGGATTGTAGGAAATTGTATCCTCTTCAAAATAAGCTTTGGATGTTTCATTTCTCATAAAGTATGAGAAAGTTATTCTTGGTCAAAGTTAAGTTGACTTTTCCTGCAAAACCCTAATTTAGCAACTTTTGAATCTTGATGAATTTTGAGCAATCCTTGATGAATCATGATCAAACCTTGATCAAATGATGAGTTATCCTTCAAAATGAGAATGTTGACAAAAAATCTTGAGGTTTGACTGTATTTGGGACACAATTGACTTTTGCCCTAACACAATCGATTTTTGGGCCTCTTGAGCAATTGACTGACCAAACTTTCTCTGCAAGGCTTGAAATTTGACATGGATGAACTTGAGAACATGTTAGGACATTGGGGAGAATTTTAGGCCTTTTGGATATGAGGACCTTGATGCAACACAAAGCCCTAATTTTGAGTTGACTGCCTTAGGAGGTGATTTGACTGTCCAACTCTTGAGCCATCTTGAACAACTTGGAGATGATTCTTGACCTATCTTGAGAAATATGGGAGGGAAAATTTTGGGGTACAACAATTACCAAGTCACCAACCTGATATACCTGATGCTTGATCTTCTTGTTGAAAGCCTTAATCATACGTTTCTGGTACATCTGACCATGACAGTAACAGCTAGCCTCTTTTTGTCAATCAAATTCAACTGATCCAACCTAGTCTGAATCCACTTGTCTTCGTCTAAGTATGCTTCTTTCATAATCCTTAGAGAAGGAATCTGAACTTCGACGGGCAGGACGACTTCCATGCCATAGACCAAAGAGAACGGGGCTGCCCCAGTTGATGTTCGCGTCGAAGTACGATAGCCATGAAGAGAAAATGGCAACATCTCATGCCAGTCTTTGTAAGTCACAACCATCTTTTGCACAATCTTCTTTATGTTCTTGTTGGCAGCTTCCATTGCGCCATTCATCTTAGGTCTGTATGGGGAAGAGTTATGGTGCTTGATCTTGAATTGCATGTAGAGTTCAGTGTTCATGGTGTTACTGAGGTTGGTACCATTGTCAGTGTTGATCCTCTCAGGGATGCCATATCTACATATGAGTTTATGCTTGATGAATCAAGCCACCACATTCTTGGTAACTGAGGCAAATGAAGCCGCTTCAACCCATTTTGTAAAGTAGTCAAGAGCAAAGAGAATAAAATGATGTCCATTAGAGGCAATACGCTTTATTTCTCTGATCATATTAATGCCCCACATTGCGAATGGCCAAGGAGCAGTCATGACATTCAAAGTTATTGGAGGCACGTGAACCTTTTCAGCATAAATTTGGCACTTGTGGCAAGTCCTTGAGTGGTGATAATAGTCGGTTTCCCGGTCGACCAATAGTAACTAGCTCTCAGAGTCTTCTTGGACATGGTATGTCTTCTAGTGTGAGTACCAAAGATGCCTTTATGCATATCCTCCATAATTTTCTCTGCTTCTTTCTTGTCCATACAACGGAGCAGAGTTGAATCATGGTTGCGCCTGTACAAAATTCTGTTGCTCAAGAAGAACTTGGCTGAGAATCTTCACATGAATTTATTGTCGTTTATTGATGTCCCTTCAGGGTATTCCTGAGCTTCAAGATACCTTTTTACTTCGTGAAACTAAGGCTTCTCCTCTACCCCATCAGTGTTAATCTCATAGCAATGCATCGGTTCGTCAAATCTTTCGACAGTAGTTCGGGGAGCTTCGTTGTCCCATATGACCTTGAAAATAGATGACATGGTGGCTAAGACATATGCCAACTGATTTTATTCCCTTGGGATATGTTCAAAGGTAATCTCTTCAAAGTATGGGATCAAGGTTAGCACAAGTTCTTTGTAAGGAATAAGATTTGGATGTTTTGTATCCCGCTCTCCTTTAACTTGACTGATCACCAAGGATGAGTCTCCATATACGCTTAAGAATTTAATTCTTAGGTCAATAGTAGCCTTAAGACCCAAGATGCATGCTTCGTATTCGGCCATATTGTCGGTGCAGTCAAACCAAAGTCTGGCAGTAAAGGGTGTATGGCAACTGTTGTTCCCTAAAATTTGCCCTTTCATTTCTCAAAGGATCATCCTGTACTCTTAGGTTTGCTTCTATCAAGCTCCAAGTCTTGAATCATCACTTTTCAAGGAAATCATCCATAAGGGCAAAATGGTCAAAAGCACACTGAAAAAGTTAAACTTTGACTTTTAAATCAAAAAATCAAGTTTCAACAATTATATTTCATCAAGACATGAAACTAGTTCATCAAAATCAGGAGTCAGAAGTTACTTTAAAAAAAATCAAATTTCTAAACATTTGGAAAATTTTCTAAGTGTTAAGAGAATGTGATACTTCAGAACTTCTAAGCCAACCTCTATGCAAGTGCAGTCAGAAGTTATTCTTTGGTCAGAAAATGACGCTTCAATTAGAACATGTAGAAGCGATGCTCTTTGGTCAGAACATGATGCTTCAGTCAGAACATAATTCTTCAGCATATGAAAGCTATGTTTAATGCTCCGGTCAGAACTTGCCCCTTCAGCATTTGGAAGTTACGTTTATGATCTTCTTCAGTCAGAACATCACCAAATCCCAAGACCTCGTTTAAATAACCTGTTGCGCTGCTATAGTACAGTACTCTAACCAACAGTTAATCCAATCCACGCCTGCATTTTCCCAAATTTTGTATTTGCACCAAATACAAAAAGCTGTGATCAAAAAACAATGGAACAGTGTGCCAAAAGTTCAAATCCCATATGTTTTCCCCCCCCAAAACCACAACAAATTCATCTATAAATAAGTAGCCCCATCACACTTGCAAGGGGTTGGCTTTTGGAGAGAGAATCGTCAAAAAGAGAGAAAAGAAAGCCGTGATACCTTTATAAAAATCCAGAAATCCCAAACAGAAAACAAAAAAACCTTGTTCTTCCCTTGAAGTAAAAGAACTTGGCATTTTCTCTTTCGTTGCTCTTGCTGACTCTAGAATATCTGAAGGCAGCAACTCAAGTCCCAAACACACGTTCCAAGTTCAAGGTAAGTCTTTCTGACTCTACACCTTTTCACTCAGAACATCATTAAACATGTAAATATCATAGTATTGATGTTGTCCATATCACTGTGTA
The DNA here is from genome assembly GCA_948472305.1 of Vicia faba. NCBI lineage: Eukaryota > Viridiplantae > Streptophyta > Magnoliopsida > Fabales > Fabaceae > Vicia > Vicia faba. The sequence continues at coordinate 186,542,489 of OX451737.1, read as the reverse complement.
AGTAGAAAAACTGAGGATCAGAACTTCCTATTAAGGCTAGACTCAGGACCAGGATCAGAACTTCCATAAACTGTTGTGTTGTTTATCCTTCTGATTTGCTGTTTGCTGAAAACTGAATAAGTTATCATTGTGTTGAATGATATAAGGAAAGAGTTGAAATGTAACATATAACTTCTGTTTTTAACTCACTATTCTAACACATAGAACTTCCATGATTCACTCATTATTCCAACACAGCATATAGCTTCTGGGTTCTCCCTACATGTCAAACATACTAAACTTCTGATGTTTCCACTCGCTATTTTCTTACACAATCAGAGTTTATAATTTTTACATGTTGACAATACACTAAATTTCTGGGGTTTTACCCACTGTTTTAGTGTAATACAAAACTTCTGACTTGTGGTCCAGTTCTGAATACCACCCAAAACTTTTGTGTTTCCACTCTAATATTCCTTGCAGGACCTCAGAGTTTACCAACTCAGAACTTATGATACCCACTGACACTTCCTTCTGAGTCACCACGCGTTTGACTTCAGAACTTCTGATCCTTGTTGTTTTGCTTGCAGCAGCACGTTGTTCCTATCTTTCATTTATTTTTCTTTTTGTAATTTTTAATATTAACTCTTCTTTTATTAACATAAAAAGACATAAAAATATTTTCTTTCTTTTATTAATTTATTTCTTTTTCATTGAGACAAAAACATTTTTCTAAACAAATCCTTTTTCTTTCTTATACTGTACATTTCAATAGGGTTGTTATAGTAATTTAGGATTTAATTTTATTTGCAACCCCCTTTCATAAATATGTACCCCCATCCCTAAAATATTGTAATAACGTAGGACTTTACATTTCCTCAATTTATGGCTTTCAAATATAAATGCTAGTAATTAAGGTGTGTATGGCAAGACATGAAAACAACAAATAGACAACCTTAACTAAAGCTAAAATGCATGCAATCAAATGCACTTTGCACACATGCACCCTTAGGGTAATCTCACTTTGTTGCCTATCGGAAAAATAGTCATGTCCCTCGAATATGGGCGTTTTAGCAAAGACCCTCGATAAAAGATCGTAGTCCCTCGATGACCCTCGATGTTGCCTTCGGTAAACGATCTAGTCCCTAAACGACATTGCTAAAATGTCCCATAGGTTGCTGTGATACGGTGGCAGAACCGACTGTTTTTGAAAATGTTGGTTTGCGTTTTGCGTTTGTGTTTGCAAAATGTCGCGGTAAGCAAGAGTCGCCACTGACTTTTATTTTATCCAACTGGAAAGGAAAAAAGCACAAAAAAATTCCTTTTTCGAGATTTTGAGTACGGGGGATAGATTATAGAAAGGGAAGGTGTTAGCACCCTTTCTATCCATGGTTTTCCATGGGATCTTTGGTACTTGCTCATCTTTTAAAATTGCTTGTGTGTGTTTGTTTTGAAAAGTTTTGTTTTACTTCATTTTAACCCTTGCTTCTGTCTTCAAGAGTGTTACGAAGTGTTTTTGAAAACTTTGTTTGAAAAGTGTTTGGTGTGAAAAAGTTTGTTTGTTTTGAGCAAGTACCTAACCGTTATCTACCTACTCGAAAAAAGGCGTTCTTTTCCTCCTATCCTTTAGACCGTGTTACCCTACTATTAGTGAGTAGGTAACCCTAGTCGTTGGATGTTTGAGGGACTATCGAAAGGGACGTAATGGTCATTGAAGGCAACATGTAAGGATACCTTAGCATTTCTAGGGGACTGTCATCATATATTCGTAGGCAACATCGAGGGACAAGATCATTTCTCGTAGGCAACTCGAGGGACGTTAAGGGACTATGATCTTTATGATGACTTTTAGATTGAGGGTCTTTTGCTAAGATATCCCTACGCTCGAGGGACTCGACCATTGTTTTCCGAGGCAACCAAGTGAGGCATACCCTAAGAGTGAATATGTGCATATGATTTGTTTCAGTTATTTAATCTTTGCACAATTAAGGTTTTGCTAACCATTTTAAATTGTCATGTAATCTTGTCATACAATCCTATTATCATACATCTAACAGTTAATATTTACGAGAATTAAAATGCGAGAAATAAAACTACGCTATTACAAGGCTTCAGGGTAGGGGATTAATTACATAGCCAAAAACCCGTAAAACGATAAATAAAAGAAAACCCTAATTAAACTATTACATACCGTAAGCAGTTACATTAATATGGTAAAAATAAATAAGCGCGCGCGATGAATCGAAACGAGAGAATTATTAGGGTTTTGACCCCGTCTATACCTAATTGAAAGAAAAATCATATTTTTGTGGTTTTTGTGTTATTTTGAGAAAATAAGGTTTTAATTGAATAAGTACAAACCTAATTACTAATTAATTTAAATTAAGAAAAATAATTAATTTGACCTATTTTTTTATTTTGTTTATTGAAAAATAAATAAAAATTAAATCAAAGGCAACCATAATTTTTCTAATTGATTTTAAATATTTACAAAAAAAAGCTAGAATTACCCTAAAATTAAACTTAACTAATATTAAATTAAATTTGATAAAAATAAAAACAAATTCTAAATTTGTGAAAAAATTAATTTTATGATTTTTTTGTAAAAAAGAAATTAATTTTGTGTTAGAAAATAAATAAATAAAAGAAATTAAATAAAAAGAAAAATAGAAAAGAGATAGGATGGGCCTGGTTACTGCCAGCAAGAAGGGGGTGTGATTTGCACTTTCTGGGCCCAAATGCTAACAGCCTGTTTGACCTTTCCTGATCCCATACTCGTGCTTGACTGGGATGTATTATGGACCTCCATGTGATAAGGCATTGGATCTGCCTTGTTGGAGATCTGTTGGCTGGTTACTGATGGTGTATGGTAGGCTCCTTGTATTGCACGTGTACATGATGATGTAGAGAAAAATAATATGGAACAAGGTTGGGGACCTGGGAATCGAACCCAGGCCCTTTGGTATTTTCACAACACACGCTGACCATCTGAGCTGGCTTGTTTTCTTGTATGAATAATAATAAACAATCATTATATGATAAAGACAAAATAATATATTATAAAACGCGCGAATTTTGAACTGGCCAGTCACCGCCTGCCACGCAACCCTTCTTCTTCCTCCCTCCGTTGCTAAAAGTCCTGACTTTTACCTACGGACAAATGGGCGTAGGTACATCTCTGTGATTCTCCAAAATTCTATGAAAGCATGAAAAATGCACAACAATGGTACTAATCAACTCGTGGAAACCTCACGAGCATCATGGAACCCTTATCCATGGCCAATTGTACATGTACACAAAATCCCCAAAAACGAAGCAAGAACCCTAACTATGGCATCTTGTTGTATGGTTAACGAAAATGCAATTAAGTATTACCCTTAGCTTGCAAATGATTCAAGGATTCAGAATATGCAAATAAATCACGCTAAAAGTGACGAAATTGTGATATTTGATTTCAAGAAAGCATGGATATCGTGAGATGCTTATAGTGCATTTCAAGGCACGAGAATGCTTGCTAGTGATTGCAATATGACCTAGAGATATCCATCAAGCGATTGAGATAGCTGGGAAGGCTTGAGATGGCCTGAAAATTGGAAATTGATTCACCACTTTTGTTGAATTTTGGCAAGTTTGCTTTCTGTTTCCCACGCCTCTAATCCATTTGCTTTTGATCTGCACTTGTTCTATATGTACCCTAGAATGAATTAGGGTTGCAATTTGGTTTCAAATCTTCTCCAATAATGATCATTGATTCAAGATTTGATCCTTTGTGCAAATCTTTCCAATTTGAGAAAATCCCATCTTTTTATGTCCAAATTAAACTTGCACGATTTTATTTCCTTTCCAGCTGTATAAGAGGCCTAAACATGCACAAAATCTCAAGCTTTGATTAGTTTTGATATTTTCATGATTTTATTTGATTTAATTGAAATAAATGACAAAAATAAAATAATGACAAGTGGGAAGGATCATGGGTCGTGGATCATGTTACAAACTCAATGAAAGCATAAAAAGTTGGCCCCATTTGACAAAAATTGCAATTTTGGGCACATTTCACTTTTGGCAATTTTGCAAAAAGGGTCAACTTCACCAATGCATAACTCCTTCAATTTTTACCCTAGAGATGTGTTCTTTGACTTTTTAGAAAGCTTAAGATGTCCTATAAGCAACCATTTTGGTCTCATCTCAATTGAGTCTTCCATGTTCATGTATGAAGCTTTGACAAAAAAGGTGTTTTTGTTGACTTTCCAAAATGACCTATAATGTCCAAATTTATATCTTCTTGTGAGTGCATATTTTGAACTTGGGAGCTGAAGATGAATTGTAGGGAATTGCATCCTCTTAAAAATGAGCTTTGGATGGGTCATTTTTGATAAATTATGATAAATTTATGCTTGGTCAAAGTTGAGTTGACCTTTCCTGCAAAACCCTAATTTAGCAACTTTTGGGTTTTGATGAATTGTGAGCAATCCTTGAGGAATCATGATCAAACCTTGATCAAATGATGAATAATAATTCAAAATTAGTATGTTGACCAAAAATATTGAAGTTTGACTGTATGTAGGACACAATTGGCTTTTGCCCTGACACAGTCGATTTTTAGGCCTTTGAGCAATTGACTGAGCAAACTTCCTCTGCAAGGCTTGAAACTTGACATGGATGATCTTGATAACATATTAGGACAATGGTGAGAATTTGGGACCCTTTGGATCCAAACATCTTGATGCAAACTGAAACTCTAATTTGAGGTAGACTGCCTTAGGAGAGGGTTTGTCTGGTCAACCCTTGAACTTCCTTGAGCAATTTGAGGACCTCACTTGAAATGTATTGCGTAATATGGGAGGGCAAATTTTGGGGTACAACAGTTGCCTTCTATGACTATACAAACGTCCCAACGCCCATCCCTTCACATCCAACGATAGGGCCTCTTACCAAAACAATGGTAAGATAGCAACATCTAAAGATGCTTGTAAATATGCTTGAAGTCCAAGAAATTGAGCCCTTGCCTTAAAACTTCAAATTTGCTCAATGCATAATTCTTGAAAATTCCCAAATTTTCCCAACTTGGGAAAGCCATAACTTGCTCAATTTTTATCTCATGATGATGATCTTGGACTTTTTTGAAAGCTCAAGATGTCTACTTCAATCCATATTTTGATCAATTTTGCATTTGAATATTTTATATTGATGTAAATGGTCTTGACAAAAAGTGCCTTTTGTTGACTTTCTGAAAATGACCTGTAATGTATAAGCTTGTATCTTTCAAATGGTGCATTTCTTGGACTTGAGGGCTGAAGAGAAGTTGTAGGGAATTGGATTCTCTTCAAAATGAGCCTTTATGGAAAAATTTATAATAAAGTATGAGAAAGTTATGCCTGGTAAAAGTTTGGTTGACTTTTCCTATAGAAACCCTAATTTGCAGCTTTTGACTTCTGATGAATTATGAGCATTTCTTGAGGAATCATGATCAACCCTTGATCAAATGATGGGTAACACTTAAAAATGTTGATGTTGACCAAAAATCTTGAAGTTTGACTGTATATAGGTCATAGTTGACATTTGACCTAACACAGTTGATTTTCCAATACTTGAGCAATTGTTTGAGTAAACTTATTGAGCAACGCATAAAACTTGGCATGGATGATCTTGAGGACATGTTAGGACCATGGGAAGCATTGGAGATCATTGGAGCTCAAACATCTTGATTAAAATGGAAACCCTAGATGGGGGTTCATTGCCTTAGGAGGAGAATTTGTCTGATCAATTCTTGGGCATCCTTGGGGCAAGTTAAGGATCTCAATAGGCATGTGTTGAGTAAAATGAGAGGGAAAATTTTGGGGTACAATAGTTTCCCCTGTTCAATCTTCTTAAACCTGAAGATATAGATTGGCTTGTCTGCCTTTCGTGATCTGAAGGTGGAAGATGATTGAACACTAGAGTGCCCAAAAATTTGCACTCGTATGAAATAATACATGATTGTGTAGGTAATATCAGGCATGGGCTTATAGATGCCATTTGGAAAATATGATAGTAGACTGTCGGAGATGGGCTTAAAGATGCCATCCAAGGAGTATGACGGAGAGTCGTCGGAGATGGGCTTAAAGATGCCATCCAAAATAGATGCTGACTTTATAAGAATTCTCTTTGTCAGGATTCTTGCTCCTGCTGTTTGAGGAGGAGTCCGCTGGGAAATGTTTCTCAAGGGAATAGAGTCTAGGAGCCTCTATTGTCCATTACTCTACTGGGGAGTCATCTCTTGACTGAAGATACTGAAGTGAACTACTATCTGGTCAGGATCCAGGCTTTATAGTGACTTACTAAGGATGATAAAGCTGACTGTTATCTGGTCGTATTCCAGGCTTCACAGTGACTTACTGGGGAAATGAGATTAAACTGTTATCTGGTCGTACTCTAGGCTTCAAAGTAACTCAAACTGTTATCTGGTTAGAATCCAAGCTTCAGTGACTTGAACAAATTAAGCTGTTATCTGGTCGGGTCCAGGCTTCAACTTGAATCTGAGGCATACTGTTATCTGGTCGTATCCAGGCTTAGGTAATTTGAAGAAATTAAGTTGTTATCTGGTCGAGTCCAGGCTTCAACTTGAATCTGAATTATACTATTATCTGGTCGAGTCTAGGCTTCATAGTAATTGACAGAATAAATTGCTATCTGGTCAGATTCTAGGATTTGTAGTGTCTGAAGAAGTTAATTGTTATCTGGTCGTATTCCAGGCTTCGCAACAACTTAAATTGTTATCTGGTCAAAACCCAGGCTTCACAGTGTTTGAAGAAGTGAACTACTATCTTATCGGATTCCAGGCTTTGCAACACCTTATACTGTTATCTGGTCGAAACCCAGGCTTCACAGTGTCTTTGAAGAAGTGAACTACTATCTGTTCGAATTCCAGGCTTCGCAGCACCTTATACTGTTATCTGGTCGAAACCTAGGCTTCATAGTGTCTTTAAAGAAGTGAACTACTATTTGGTCGGATTCCCGGCTTCTCAACACCTTATACTATTATCTAGTCGAAACCCAGGCTTCACAGTGTCCTTGAAGAAGTGAACTACTATTTGGTCGGATTCCAGGCTTCGCAGCACCTTATAATGTTATCTGGTTGAAATCTAGGCTTCACAGTGTCCTTGAAGAAGTTAACTACTATCTGGTCGGATTCTAGGCTTTGCAGCACCTTATACTATTATCTGGTCGAAACCCAGGCTTCACAGTGTCCTTGAAGAAGTGAACTACTATCTGGTCAGATTCCAAGCTTCGCAACACCTTATACTGTTATTTGGTCGAAACCCAGGCTTCACAGTTTTTTCAATTGACATGGAAATCAGAGATATCTTAGTGTCGATCTAACTGAACCAGATAAGGTTTTGGATTAACTTTGACTAGAATGTAAATCAGAAGAATCTTAGCATCGATTCCACTGAACTAGACAAAAGTCTTGGAGTATCTTCATCTCGAATAGATATCAGAGAGATCTTAGTGGCGATCTGAACCAGAGAAGGTCTTGTGAGGGCATCTTTCTGAGGAAGATCCTGAGATAACCCTTGGTTATTCGTGGCTTTTGAGAAGACTACCAGGTTACATTAGTATTTAGCGGTATTTGTTGATTTGACCTTTCCCTGAAAAAGGTAAAGAATTAGTCATATGCAATGTCATGATGTATGAAATGCATTGTGATGATGTTCTCAAAATAAATGAGATTATGTTGTATGTGATGTGTATGCGCATGGCATGATGTATGAACAGGGGATGCTATTGCGATGCTTCCCAGTCTAGGAAAATAAATCCCAGACTACTGCTGGAGAGTACTGGAAATTAAATTCCCGATCGTTATAGAAAAATGGTTCTTCTACTTCTGCTGGGGATGATGAGTAGAGATGATTTGTCGAGGATTTACTCTTTATGTTTGAGAATACTCGGTTGGGATTTTTTTTCTTCTGTTTAAGAATGAACCTGTAGGGAGACAAGTACTTCTACTTGCAAATATTCCACTGGGGAGAAGAAGCTCTATTTGGGGAGTGTTCCACTGAGGGAGAAGAATTCTTCTGTTGGAATATTCCATAGTGAGAAAAGAATTCTGTTGGAGACTCTACTGGGGAATATTCAGTAGCTAGGAAAAAGGAACTCTGATAAGGATGATCTTCTGCTGCCAGAGAAATAAACTCTAATGGGGATGAAGATTTGAAAGCTTCCAGAGATTATAAAGCTTTGTGAGGAATGAGAGGTCAGAATGACATCTGTCTCTGGATCGTATTTGCATTGTACTTGAAACATGTGTTGAATGAGTGTCAGAATGACATCCGTCTCTGGATCGTATCTACACTGTACTTGAATAGAATATGAAGTAGGTGTCAGGATGACATTCGTTTCGGGATCGTACCTGAACCGTTTCTAGATGAGAATCTGGAGTAAGTGTCAGGATGAAATCCGTCCTTGGGTCGTACCTGAACCGTTTCTAGACAAGAATCTGGAGTAAGTGTCAGGATGACATCCGTCTTTGGATCGTACCTGAACCGTTTCTAGATGAGAATCTGGAGTAAGTGTCAGGATGACACCCATTCTTGGATTGTACCTGAACCATTTCTAGATGAGAATCTTGAATAGGTGTCAGGATGACATCCGTCTTTGGATCGTACCTGAACCATTTCTAGATGAGAATCCGGAGTAAGTGTCAGGATGACATCCGTTCTCGGATCTTACCTGAACCGTCTCTAGATGAGAATCTTGAATAAGTGTCAGGATGAAATCCGTCCTTGGATCGTACCTGAACCGTTTCTAGATGATGTGTTGAAATAAGTGTCAGAATGACACCCGTCTCTGGATCTTATCTGCATTGTACTAGGATATAATCTGGAGTAGGTGTCAGGATGACATTCGTTTTTGGATCGTACCTGAACCATTTCTAGATCATAATCTGCTTTATTCAGAATGTTTCCATTGGGAAATCTCGAGAAGCTTGACGACTTCATTGGGGAATTTTTGTTGGAGCAGTAATTTGGAGATTTTTCTCTGCCGAGGGTATGATAACACCTGACATCAATAGGATTCATGCTAAGAACATGGCAGTGACCTTGTAGTAGAATGCCCCTATCTCGATACTCGTTGTAGAAAATATCAACTGGAGATTTTGTAGATGGTTTGACTGTTATCCCAACATTTAGAGTCCTTGGTGAATGCAGATCAGGGTAAGAAACCTTCCACTGATTAGACAAGTGACAAGATGACGGGACGTAGTCGTACGCTTTAATCCCTAACTTTTTCCTGGACTATCTTTTCAGATTTTTAGTCCATCGAGATACTTTTTTGCCCAAGCCTCCTTTTCAGGTTTTCGACTTGCCGGGTGTACATATTTTTTGTTTTTATCCCTAATTTTTTCCTAGGTAAGTCAACCTAGCGGGTCTTTGTTCATGCGTAGTATTTTACGACTATGTCCATGTTCACCGGGTACGGAGAATTGTCACTGTCCATAGTAGTAAGTGTTGTCACACTTCTAGAAGGCGTTTGTTTGATCGTACATGATTCGTTGCTGGAATTCATGCCCAATGCCCCAAGTGATTCAGATGGAGATCTGCCCCTGGCTATTAAGCATCTTTGAGAGATTACTTGAATCTTGACTTGACTGCCCCAGGTGATGGACAATGATCATGCCGTGCCCCTTGGTTGGAAGTGTTTTTCCACTTGAGGTGATCCTTTTCATTGAGAAGGTTTTTGTTCACTAGATATTCGTCATGCGAATTTCTCTGCTATTGAACAAATAGTCATATGCAAACAATGGTATTTTAAGAATGTAAAGCTTATGTCTGTCTTGAAGTTTGAAAATTCATTTTTAGTAAAACAAACAAATTTTGTAAAAGTGTGATGTCAACTCAGGATTTATAGCAAGTCCTAAAGGAGTTAGGATACCTTTTGTAACAATATGCTCTCGAACTAACCCATGCTTCAGCTAGGACTTTTATGGGTTGTAACGTGGCCTGGTTCAAAGTTTAAGAAACAAAGGATAAAGGCTCAAAATTTATTTGTACCCACCCGTTCTTCGTGATGTTCTTCAGTCCTATGCTCAGTTAACTATGCATTTTGAATCCCAATTGAGTCTGGCATCTTGTCCTTGATGTTCCGGTAATGGTTTGGATACTGAAAGTTTATTTTGAAGCGACAGTCATTTTTGTAATCTTCTTTTTGTCGAGGATTTGTAGTAACCTTTTTTTTTGGTTTTCGTTATCCCTTCTGTTGCCTGAACTGTTTCTTTTGCAATTACCGTCAGCGGGATGCCCCAGTTTTTTTCTTAAGTCTCCTTCATAGGTTTTGACCTAACGGGATTTTCTTTTGAAAAATAATGACTGTCTGCTTTGATTATTATGCATAACCATCACTGTCTTTTGATTTGGAAGGATGTCTTCGATGCCATTCATTGTGTACGAAGCGGAAGATTGCGACTGAATGCGCGTCTGAATTGACTGAGAAAATACCCTGCCCCATGTTATGATTAAGGGTTTTAATTTGCATGAAAAGAAAAACTCTTACTTCTTTGGCTCAAAGGGGTTGACTAGGGATTATCTTCCTTATAACTCCACTGTTTGGGATTTGAAACAACGCCTGTACATCGTCAGCAAGGTCTGTTCAAAAGCACACTGTACGAATTGTGGTATCATTTTTGTCATCCTCCCTCTAAAGGCTTAGAGATTTTGATCGAGAGTTGAATATCACAAAAAAGGAAGTAAAACAAAATTTAAGTATAGTGACAATGAATGAAATAATTCAAGACAAACATATGCAATACATTGATAAAATAATAAAGTTTGACATAAATAAGTGTTCGAACAAATCAAAAGAAAATTACAACTTGAAAATTCTAATGAATGAAAAGCCTTCTTGTCAGAACTTGTTACTTTAAATGATGTGCCTTTGAGGAATGGCAGAAGAATTCCAGTTGACCATCTTATGCAAATTCTAGCGCTCATTCGTCAATCAGGTCTTGAATTTTATTTCTCAATGTCCAACATCTATTGGTGTCATGTCCCGGACTGTTGGAGTGGTACGCCTATCTTGAATTTGGATTGTACGTTGGGGAGGCTGTGTTGGGATTCTGAGGAGGGTCCCTTAACGTAACCAGCTTGGCCTCTAACATGTGTTGCAATGCTTGAGCCAATGACATGTTGATTTCGGTAAAGCATCTTTCAGATGTATTTCGCTTATGCCGATTTCCCTGTTGTTGTTAGCGAGGTTATGGTTGGGCTTGTGACGTAGTAGCAATTTGGAAAGGCCTACTCTCCAAGCTAACTTTTTGTCCCATCAAGGGTTGATGAATAACTTGACCCCTAACCTCGACTGTTTGTTTCATACAGATGCATCCGTCTTGATGAAGCTTGTTAACAATGGTCCTCAGCTCTTCTTGTCCCCAGGCTAGGTTTTGGATAAGAGCCATCTGCCCCAACATTTGGATTCTCATTGCTTCCCTCTCAACCAACAGATGTTCAACCTGGTCATCCTTGTTGTTATTAGGACGTTTCTTGGTCAGATTCTCAGCGAGGAGTTCTTTCGATTCTTCCTGCTTCTTGGATAGGTTTAGGAACATTTCCACAAACTGAGCCTCTTGAGTTTGAAGATCTTCGTTGTCTTGTTGGAGAGCCATTGCTATAATAAACAATGAGAACATGAGAGACCTGTACAGGATCCTACCTGCTATGCGATGACATGTATGATATGAAAATGTTTTCAAGGATCTCGCGGGGGAAACAAGAAAAATGTTAGGCGTTGAACTTTACAGCTTTGATTGAAGCAATTCGTATCGTTGAAGGTCCTTCTATGAGAGTCAAGCTCACCATATCGAGTGGGTCATATTCCCTGACTCAAGTTGTTGAGTTTTGATCTTCTGACGACATTGGCTAGAGGAAAATAAATCCCCTTGCCCCTTGCTAGACGTCCGATTTATCATAACCTACATCACAAACCCTTGAGATCCTTGAAATGGTTAAGGAAATGATGTGGCATGATGTTATGATGTGTATGCTATGCGTTAAGCAAAAGTGTAAGGTGATGAAAAAGTGAACCCTGTAAGAAATCCAAGTTATTGGATAATGACTGTAAACAAATCCTACAACGAAACCATGTTGTCAGATAATAAAACCCTGCAAGTAGTTCAAGTTGAAAGTAACCAAGTCAGATAAACAGCCTTAGGTTTAGGCTTACATGGGTTTTAAGGTAGTACCCTCTTGAAGTTGGATTGGTTCAACCTGTCCTATAATAGTAACTGGGTTCTAAGAGATCTCAATATCACCGATCTTTCCCCCCAAATTTCATTCCGATATACAATTGACTTGCCACCAAACAAAACTCAAGAGTCAAACCTCAATGAGTGTACTATCGAGTATCAACCGAATTTGGGTTTACACCAAAGACGACTATCTCACTACGTCCTAAAAAGCCAAGTTGGTCAACTAAGGTGCCAAGGTCAGTTGACGCTTTAAGATACCACGCAGCGGCCCCGTATTCTCCTTTATTACTCAAGGGATACCGGTACACACCAAAGTATCGCATCAACATAGCTACTACTTCAACCGTGTCGGTATACCCCACACAACTCCATTATAATTTATTGCTACTTACCTAAAAGGAATTCCCTGATCCGGGTTTAGGATCCAAACAACCCAAACAGATACCCTTAAAAGTAAAGCAAACAAACAAGCAAACAATTTAGAAATGATCTAGACCCTAAGGTAAACCCCACTTTTATAATCCATCCCCAGCAGAGTCGCCAATTCTGTGATACGGTGGTAGAACAGACTGTTAATACTGGTTTTGTGTTTGTGTTTGCAAATGTCGAGGTAAGCAAGAGTCGCCACCGTCTTTTATTTTATCCAACAAAGGAAAAGGGAAAAAGAACAGAAAAAACCTTTTTCGAGATGTTTCTGAGTACGGGGGGTAGATTATAGAAAGGGAAGGTGTTAACACCCTTTCTATCCATGGTTTTCCATGGGATCTTAGGTACTTTCTCATTTTTAAATTGCTTTTGTGTGTGTTTTGAAAAGTTTTGAAGATGCCTTAGTGCGGCGTTTCACTTTATGGTAACCCTTGTATCAGTCTTCAAGAGTGTGATAAAACATTTTTGAAAACTTCGTTTGAAAAATGTTTGAAAGTGTAAGTGTGAAAAATTGATTGTTTTGAGCAAGTACTTAAAAGTTTCTAGCTACTCGTAAAAAGACTGTTCATTTTCTTATTTCCTTTAGACAACGCTATCCTACTATTAAGGAGTAGGTAGCTCCATCGTTAGAGTTTAAAGGGACAATCGAAAGGGACGATTCCGGTCACTTAAGGCAACAGGGCATGATCTCTTAGTAACTGTCCTAAAGTTCTAAGATCGCTTTTTTTTTACCGAGGCAACCTTCGAAAGGGACTTTCAATCTCTGAATTAGAGGACACTCACTAAGAATTCTCACGTTCGAGAATAGTGACCATATTTCCGAGGCAACCGAAGTGGGAGATACCCTAGGGGTGAGCATGTGCAAGGTGTGTTTAATTCAGTTATTTATCTTGCATCGTTAGGTTTGCTAACGTTTTTTGTTTTCAGTCTTTTCATACAAGCCTAATTACTAACAGTTAATATTTTGCAGAAATTTAAAGTGCGGAAGATAAACCTACACTATTACATGACTTCGGGGATGGGGTATTTACAATGTCCAAAGAAATTGGGGGTAAATAAAATAAAGCAATGAAAGGATCCTAATTAGTTATTACATCCAGTATACAGGTACAATAATGAATAGAAATTGCAAAAATAAATTATGCGCATGGAAGTTGAAAATACGTCTATCAACTTAGTAAGAAAATATTCTTGCTTATTTGTTTGTTATTTATATAAGAAAATAATTAAGTTAATTATCCTAAAGTCTAATTAGAAGATGAAATTAATCAAGAAAAATAGTCTAAATTCTTTTTAGTTTTTATTATTATGAAAAGAAAATAATTAAATCTAAATTAAATCCTAAGTTCTATTTTATTTTAAATTAAAGAAAATAGTTAAAATTTAATTAATTAATCAATTAAAGAAATTAATTATTTAATTAAGGAAAAATTAGTCCTAAGTTTTTTTGTGATTTTTTTTAGTGTTTGATTAATGATAAACAAATTAAAAGAAATAAATAATAAAACAAAATAAAGAAAAATTAAATGGGCCAGGATAGCAAAATTAAATAGGGGTGCCGATTTGAAAAAAACGCTAGGCCCAAGAGTGAGGGAACCCAGAGGTTGTATTGGGATCCAGTGAGGAGAAGCCTTGAGGGCGTATGCTGAATCTCACGTTGAAGCTCTTGGATCTGACTGCGTTGACATTGAAAGGTGTAGATCTGATGCTACATGATGTGTATGCATAACCTGACTGCACTAAATCATGGTTGAGATTTGGTTGAGCACTTTTGGGCGTGAGGAAGCTTGAATGGAGGGTAGTAGGTGCTCATGGGTAGCTCAGGATGCTGATGGAGGACTTGAAATGGGCTGAAAGAGGCTGGAGACTGTTTTTTTTTTTTTGAATTTCACGATTTTGATAATTTTTTGCAATTTTTTGGTGGTTCTTCTCAAGCAATTTTCGTCCATATGAAGCTTGCTAGTGTGTTGTATATATAGTGGAGATGGAGGGGACAAGAAAACAAGGAATGAAATGGCCATAAACATGTGTTTCAAGGCCATGAATGAGAATTTAAATTTTGGCAAGATACATGAGATTCTTGTATTTTTTCAAATTTGAATAAACGTGGACATGCTTTCACGAATTCTTGGGCCTTATGGATGTCCAAAACATTAACCCACATGCCAAAGCCTACTTCTAATTATTTTATATATTTTATTTTATATTTATTTGAAATAAATTAAAATAAATATGAATAAAATAGTTAGCAAATGCAAGGCATGGCAAGAATAATTTTAGAGGTCCTCTATAAGCTTAGGAAGATGCTTGAAGTCCAAGAAACTGAGCCCTTGCCTTAAAACTTCAAATTTGCTCAATGCATAATTCTTGAAAATTGCCAAAATTTCCCAACTTGGGAAAGCCATAACTTGCTCAATTTGTATCTCATGATGATGATCTTGGACTTTTTTGAAAGCCTAAGATGTCTACTTCAATCCATATTTTGATCAATTTTGCATTTTAATATTTTATCTTGATGTAAATGGTCTTGACAAAAAGTGTCTTTTGTTGACTTTCTGAAAATGACCTGTAATGTATAAGCTTGTATCTTTCAAATGGCGCATTTCTTGGACTTGAGGGATGAAGAGAAGTTGTAGGGAAATGGATTATCTTCAAAATGAGCCTTTATGGAAAAATTTCTAATAAAGTATGAGAAAGTTATGCTTGGTCAAAGTTTGGTTGATTTTTCCTATAGAAACCCTAATTTGCAGCTTTTGACTTCTGATGAATTAGGAGCATTTCTTGAGGAATCATGATCAACCCTTGATCAAATGATGGATATCACTTCAAAATGTTGATATTGACTAAAAATATTGAAGTTTAACTGTATATAGGTCACAGTTGACTTTTGTCATAGCATTGTTGATTTTCCAATACTTGAGCAATTGTCTGAGCAAACTTATTGAGAAAAGCATAAAATTTGGCATGGATGATCTTGAGGACATGTTAGTACCAAGGGAATCATTGGAGATCATTAGAGCTCAAACATCTTGATGAAAATGGAAACCCTAGCTGGGGCTTCATTGCCTTAGGACGAGAATTTGTCTGATCAATTCTTGGGCATCCTTGGGGCAAGTTGAGGATCTCAATAGGCATGTGTTGAGTAAAATGAGAGGGAAAATTTTGGGGTACAACAGTTCCGATTCAACACTTTTCGGCTCAAATTTCGTTTTTCAACGGTAACGAGTTTTTTTATTCTGCCTCGTTCGCTCCTCGTCTTAACTGAACAAAATACAAAATATGATTGCTCTATTTTCTGAATCCACAACAGCAAATAGTTTCTGGGTTTACTCATAGTATAGTCACGATTTCATTTCAATTTAGTAACAACGACAACAATATTATAGTACATTCTATGGCAACAAATAACAACAAGACAACAATAATCTTAAGAAAAAAAAAAGAGAAGAGAGCTTACAAACTTAAAGCTATCCTGAGTGATTCCGACGCTGGTGAACGGTTGCAAGTGCCCTGGTAAGTTTAACTCTGTTTCTACGCTCTTCTACTGCGGTTTTGGAAGTTTATGGATGTATGTTGTTGAAGATGTTGTGGATGAAACTTTCGTATTGTCTGATTTGTGGTTGAAGATGAGTGAGGATAATGATGTTTAGGTATGGATTCGTGTTTATGCAAAGATGTTTGTGGAATGGTGGTTGAAAAATAGTGGTAAGGTATTGTTTAAGGGTTTTGTATATTATTTGTTTTGTATGTTCTTCTATGTTTTCTCTGAAAGAAATTTTGTGTATTTCTCTTTTAGTTTTCGTTAAAAAAAATCTCCCTCCTTCTGTAATCTAAAAATGGTTTTTATAATTGGATTAATGGGTGTTTTGGGGGGAAAAATGAGATGCCATTTGAACTGTTTTGGCATACTATTTTAGCACTTTCTAATGCAGTTTCTGTTTTTTCTAATTTGGTGCAATATTTGGCCTGATATGATGCAGGTTTACAACAATTGTTTGGACTGGTTTGTGGACTGGTTTCTATGTATAAAGCAGCAAGGTTTTGGACTGTGTGATGGATAGGTTTTATGCAGCAATAACAGCCTGTTTGGGACAAGTTCTGGCTTTCTAAGATGCAGGTTTCTGCATTGTTAAGTTAGTGCAATTTATGGACGGATGTTTGCAGCAGGTTACTGTAGGTTATGGACTGCTTTGTGCATGTTTTGCAGGGTCTAAAGCAGGTTGGGAAAAGGCATTTTGGGATGGCTGTTTGCATAGCAGGTCCTTGATGCAGGTTTGAGAGCCGTTTTTTTGGAGTGTTCCATATAGTGGACAACATAGCAAATTTTGGACAACATTTTTACTGTAATGCAGGGTGGTTTAAATGTTTGTAGCAAGGATTTAAGTTGCATAGAGAAACATATGTTTAGAACTTAGGAATTTTATATAACTTTGAAAATATTTTAAATTTGAAACTCAAAAGTCTTGTATCATGATGAATACATTAAAAATTTCATTTTGAACTCTATGTAATTATTATTCTTGAAGCTTGAATGCACTTGAACAAATTTCCTTGGTGACCTCATGACAATTAGGAACTTGAATTGATTCTTGAATTTAAAATGATGGTGAATTGAATGATACATGAATGAAGTTTGATCTTGAGAATGGACACTTGAATAATGATACATGAATGATGAATGTATTTGAAGCTTTCAATCAATTCGAACCTAATGCCATTTTTCAAGTGAACCTTCAAATCATTTCCAATGAGACCCTAATCCAAATCTTCAATTCATGGTAACTTGTAATACAAGCCAATGGTACTTGAAAGAACAATGATGTCTTAAGAACTTTGGTCTAAAATCCACTTTCATCCAATAATCACCAAATGCTCAGACATAAGTAACTTGAAAAAGAAACAAATGTTCATAGAACTCTCGAACTCAACATCTTGTACCATGAACAATCCTAACATAAGAATCAATGTATCAAGAAAACAATTATGGCACGACTTGAAGTTAGAAGTTAAGAACATTCTAAATCAAGAAAATGACCTATAATGTTTCGATAAGTTCCATAGCACTTAATGTATAATTTGATTTTGATCCTTGGTGAAAACATGTAGATGACATCGTCATTGAGAATGTGCAAAAAGAATCTCCCTAAAATGTTGAAAATTGAGGAAGTTATGTTCCACAAAAGTTGGGCAATAACTACTCGAAATTAGGTTAAACTCGCAAAATGACCTCTAAAGTATTCGAGATTCCAATGATCCTCCGCGCATAATTAGCTCTTGACTTGTAAAGAGAAGTTGGATATGACGTAAAGGAGAGTCATACGCAAAAAAAACCACTCAAAAATATTTAATAATGAAGAAGTTATGATCGTTTTAACTTGAACTTGCAAAAGTTAACTTTTTTTGCCCAATACAGTTGATGTTCAGCCATCTGAACCATTGACTGAGCAAACTTGTGATGCAAGGCTTAAAATTTGATATAAGCATTCTTGAATACATATGAAGCACCATCAAAGTCACTTGAGACCTTGGAAACCCAATCTTTCTTGAGAAATACCAAACCCTAGTTATGGACCCAATGCTTAGGAGGAGAATTTTCCTGATCAATTCTTGAGCGTTTAAGAGCCCTAGGAGAATATCTTGAATGAAAAATGGGAGGGCTAATTTTGGGGTACAACAGTATGGCAACCCTTGGGAGAGACAATCACAACACTAATTCATTACCAAGCGCGTTGGAAGCTCCAACAAAAACCATAGTCCATCGGGATTCTGGCCCGGGTCCTTCATATGGTCCAAGTTCTTCATAATCAGTAACTAGCATAATATTCTCATTCGGGAACTCAAAATTCATAGTCTGATAGTTGTCTACAGCTTGATGAGCCAAATGATCTGCCAATACACTTCCTTTGATTTCCTTGTGAGTAGTATATTGAATGTCATATTCTGTCAAGACCATTTTCCATCTTGCTATTGTTCTAGATAAAGCGAGATTATCGAATATGTATTTTATCGGATCCATCTTAGAGATCATAAAAGTGGTATGAGTCAACATATACTATCTTATTCGGAGAGCAGCCCATTCCAAAGTGCAACAAGTTTTCTCGAGCAGTGAGTATCTTGTTTCACAGTCGGTAAACTTTTTGCTAAGGTAGTATATTGCATGCTCTTTTTGACCAAACTCGTCATGCTGCTACCCCAGTACACACCCCATTGAGTTCTCTAACACTATTAATTATATGATCAGGGGTCTTCCTTCAACTGGAGGTATCAAAATTGGAGGTTCTTGGAGGTACTCCTTGATTTTGTCAAAAAGCTGTCTGACAATCGTCGTTCCACCTTATTACTTGATCTTTCTTCAGTAACTAGAAGATTGGATCACAAGTAGCGGTCAAATGGGAAATAAATCTGGAAATGTAGTTCAATCGTCCCAATAAACGTCTGACTTCCTTCTCGGTACGGGGAACCGGCATTTCTTTAATAGCTTTAACCTTGGCGAGGTCAAATTCAATACCTTTACTACTGACGATGAAACCTAGAAGTTTACTGGATCTTACCCCAAAGGTGCACTTGTTTGGATTCAATCTCAGCTTGTACTTCTTCAATCTCTCAAACAGCTTGTGTAGGTGATCAAGATGTTCTTCTTCAGTCTGAGATCTAGCTATCATGTTCTCAACTTAAACCTCTATCTCATGATGTATCATGTCATGGAACAAATGTACCATAACACGCTGATATGTTGCACCGACGTTTTTCAGACTAAAAGGCATAACTTTGTAATAGAAAGTGCCCCACTGTGTGACAAGGGTAGTCTTCTCCATGTCTTTAGGTGCCATTTTGATTTGATTATAACCATATAAACCATTCATTAAGGAAAATACTTTATGTTGAGCAGTGTTGTCAACCAGAACATCAATATGTGGAAGCGGAAAGTCATCTTTGGGGCTTACCCTATTCAGATCCTTGTAGTCTACACACATGCGCAATTTTCCATCCTTCTTAGGTACTGGAAACACATTTGAAACCCACTGAGGATAAGACGTAACATCTAAGAAACCTTCATTGAATTGCATCATAACCTCTGCCTTGATCTTTTTAGACATTTCAGGACGCATACAACGAACCTTCTGTTTTATAGGAGGACAACCTTCCTTCATCGGTAGACGGTGAACCACAATATTATTATCCATCCCTGGTGTTGTACCCCAAAATTTTCTCTTCCATTTTCTTCAAGACATTCTTCTAAGGGTCTTAAGTACTCAAGGCCACTCAAGGGTTGACCAGTCAAACGTCCTCCTAAGCAAGGGATCTACAACTAGCGTTTTGATTTTCTCAAGGAAGATTGGGTTGCAAAGATCTCAAGTGGTTTCCACGATTCTCTATAGGTTTTCAATAATGTTCATGTCAAGTTTCAAGTCTTGCATCATAAGTTTGCTCAGTCAATGGCTTAAATGATTGAAAATCAACTATATTGGGTAAAAAGTCAACTATGGCCAACATACAGTTAAACCTTAAGATTTTTGCTCAACACCAACATTTTGGAGTTATATTCATCATTTTATCAAGGGTTGATCATGATTCCTCAAGGAAAGCCCTCAAATCATCAAAAGTCAAAAGTTGCCAAATTAGGGTTTCCTTAGGAGAAGTCAACTGAACTTTGACCAAGCATAACTTTCACATGCTTCATCAACTTTTCCCCAACCAAAGCCAATTTTGAAGGAAATTAAATTTTCTACAACTTTGTATTTGTATGCTCAAGTCCAAAAAATGCTTCATTTGAAAGATATGAGCCCATACATTATAGGTCATTTTAAAAGTCAACAAAAAGACACTTTTTGTCAAGGAAACTTACATCAAGTTAAATTCTCCAAATGCAAAAATGATGAAAATAGAAATTGTAGAGAACATCCCAAGCTTTCGAAAAAGTCCTAGATCACCTTCAAAAGATGAAAATTGAGAGGGTTGTGACCAGTGCAAGTTGGGAAATTGTGAGAAAATGCATGAAATACAAAGTGAGCAAACTTGAAATTTTAAACTAGTGGGCCTAAATTTTGATGTTCAAACATGTTCACAATGTGTTAGAAGACCTCTAAATCCATTCATATATTTTTTATGACTTTTATTTCTTTTATTTTAATTTTTATTCATTTAAATGCAAGTAAATAAAATAAAAAATAAAATCATTGTGCCAAGGCGCATGGGCTTTTGATTTCAATTACATGGAGGCCCAAAAACACATGAAAAACATTCCAAAACTGTTAAAACATGTTAGGAACAAGAATCTTCAAGTTTGGAATGTTTTTTTAACAATTCTGGAAAGATTTCAAAGTGTTTTTTTGCAATTAATTGTGACATGATGGTACAAGATTCTTGTCTTGTTCTTGTTCCATTTCATTCCTCTATAAATACATATAATACTCAAGTGCAAAATACACACAAAAAGTTGCCACAAGAACCACTTCAAAAATCTCTCAAATTTCTCAAGAAAAGTACAAATTCGTATCACACGATCCAGCCACTCTCAAGCCAAACGAAGTGTCCAAACCTCTTCCTGGAGTCATCAGGAACACATCCAGCCCAAGAACCAGAAGATTTGATGCCTGGAACTCATGCTTCAAACTCCACCGATTTTCATTTTTTTCTTCTTTGAATTCAATCTTAAATTCCATGCATTACCAATGTGTTTGATGAGTTCAAATGTATTTAAGATATGATTTAGGACGAGTTTGATGTATCACATGCAAGCTTTGATGCATGAATCTCTATATGCCATTTTTAAGGCATAGAAATATGTTTGCTTCAGATCTCTCTTTACAGGAACATTCAAGAGAAAAGAACACCACCATCGGATTTGTTTCCAACTTTTCCATTTTCTTATTTTTATTATTTTTGCTTTTGCTTAATTAATTTAATTACTTTTTTTAATTAAAATCAAAAGACCATAAAAAATCAGAAAAAAATTATCAAAAATTAGATTTAGGTTTTTTAATTAATTTAATTTTTGACCAACAAAAAAATGTTTTAATTAAATTAAATTTGTTTTTATTTCATAATTAATTTGTAAATCACTTAGAATTAGAGTTAATTATTATTATTATCACTTTAATTATTTTTCATAAATAAAAACATCAAAAAATATTTTCCTAATAATTAGAAATTTTCTTTAGGTTTTAAATACCTTCTTCTAATTTCTTTTCTCTTTGCTATTTAAATTCTAGAAAAACAAATGTATAGGTCGCACGGTTGATTTTATAATAACTTAGTTTATTTTCCCGCATTTTTCCTTATTATGTAACTGCACATGGGATGTAATAGCCTAGATTTATTTCCCCGCACTTTACTTTCCGCACCTATGTATGTATATATGTATGTATATATAATTGTATAGTAATTAGGCATGTATGGCAAGATTTAAAATCAACCATTAGATAACCCTAATCAAGACAAATTAACTGAAAACAAATCACTTTTCACACACGCACCTCTAGGGTGACTCCACTTGTTGCCTTCAGATAAAACAATCATGTCCCTCAAACGTGGGATGTAAGTTGCTTTTATGACTGTAAAATGACCCACGCTTATCCCTCACATCCAATGATAGGGTTTTCTACTAACTATTGGTAGGATAGCACTATCTAATGGAGAATGAAAAGAACAAAGACTTTTTGAGTAGGTACATCCAATTTTCACACCTCACACTTTCAAAACAACTACTTTCAAAACGCTTTATGAACATTCTTGAGGACTGATACAAGGGTTATTATAAAGCAGACTGCCTGACATTGACATCTTCAAAACATTTTTACACACGACACTTTTCTGAAATATTTTCAAAACAAATACTTTGTATGCGTTCTTAACTGATACGAGAATAATTACAAAGTTGCCGAACTTAGGCATTTTTCAAAATATTTTCAAACATACACAAACACAAAGCATTTCAAAGGTGAGCTAGTGATTAAGAGCCCATAGATAACTATGGGTGAAAAGTATTCTAACACCTTCCCTTTTCATAACCTACCCCCTTACTTAGAAAACTCTCAAAAGGTCTTTCTTGTTCTTTTCACCCTTTCCTTTATTGGATAAAAGAAAAGTTGGTGGTGACTCTTGCTATCCGCAACATTTGCAATAAAACGCCAAACCAAAAGTCAGTTCTCCCACCGTATTACAGAACTGGAAACTCTACTGGGGAGAAATAAAAGTGGGGTTACCTTAGAGTTAGATCACATTTAAAATGATTTACTTTCTTGATTTGTATGCTTTACATTTCGGGGTTTTCTCGGGTTTATTTTTGTAAAGATCCTATACCTGAATCTGGGGCATTTTAGGTAAGTAGCAATAGATCGTGAAAATTGTACGGCGTATATCGATATGGTTGAAGCGATGACTATATTAGTGTGACATATTGGTTGGTTCCAGTGTCCCTTGAGTGAAGTCAAGGAGAATGTTGGGCTTCCGCATGGTGTAATAAAGCATTAACTGACCGTAGAACCTTAGTTGGCACAACTTAGCCATTAGAAAGTAGTGAGATGGACGACTTTGGTGCAGACTGAAGTTGGTTGATACTCAATACTACACTCATTAAGATTGGACTCTCGGGATATTTCGGTCGTAAATCAGATGCTTGTGCTGAAACAATGCCTGGGAGAAAGATCGGTGATATTGAGGCTCCTAGAACCCATTTACTTTTCTTAGGACAGGTTGAGCCAACTAAAACTCAAGAGGGCACTTACCTACAAACTCCATGCAAGCCTTTAAACCTAAGGATACTTGTGTGACTTGTTTGCATTCATTATCTAATAACTTGAACTCCTTGCAGGGCTTATTTGTATTCATTATCTAAACGACGTGTATTCCTTGCAGGACTTGTTTGCATTCATTATCCAATAACTTAGACTTCTAGCAAGACTTACTTGTTCTCATCACCTTACGCTTTTGCTTAGTGCATAGCATACACATCATGACATCATGCCATAGAATTTCATTAACCATTTCAAGGATCTAAAGGGATTGTGATGCAGGTTATCATGAACTAGATGCCTAGAAAGGGGTAGGAGAATTTATTTTCCTCTAACCAAATGCCGCCAAAGTATCATGAACTGACGTCTAGCAAAGGGCAATGTGATTTTATTTTTCCTCTAACTAGATGCCATCAAAGATCGAAGTGTGTTATTCTGAGTCAAAGACTAGGACCCACTCGACATGGTGAGCTTGATTCTCGTAGAAGGACATTCAACAATACGAAGTTCTTCAATCAAAGCTGCAGTCAAATTCTAAAATTTTCTTCTGTATATCTCACGAGGTCCTTGAAAATATTGCATTTACATATCATGCATGTAATTACATAACAAGTAGTTCTCAAGACAAGTTTCTCATTTTCTCGCTGTTTATTTCAGCAGAAAAATGGCTCTCGAATAGACCGTCAGAGATCTCCAAACTCAAAATGCACAATTCCAGGAGATGTTCCTAAGCTTAGCCATGGGCAAGAGAAATTGAAAGCACTCCTCACTGAGAGAATGACTAAGAATAATCATGAGGACAGCAAGGAGGATCAATTGGAACAATTGTTAGTTGAGATGGCAAATATGAGAATCCAGATGATTGGTCATATGGCTCTTATCCAAAACTTAGCTCAGGGACAATAAGAGTTGAGAATTCTCATCAGCAAACTTCATCAGGACAAATACAACATTATAGGATGAACGGTTAGAATTGGGGACCAAATCATTAATCAACCTCCAATGAGACACGAAGTTGGCTTGGTTAAAAGTAGGCCTTTCCGAATTGCTACTACATCGCAAGCCCAACAATGACCCAGTCAACAACAACATGATAATCAGCGTAAGTAGGATATATCCAAAAGGCAATATACCAAACTCAACATGCTGATGTCGCAAGCCTTGTAACACATGTTGAAGATGAATTTGGTCACATTGAAGGATCCTCCTAGGAATCCCAATACTTCCGCTCCTAGCTACAATCCTGATGCAAGATGTGCATATCACTCCAATAGTCTGGGGCATGACACTGATAGCTGTTGGATGTTGAAATATAAGATTCAAGACTTGATTGACAAAGGAGTGTTGGAATTCACGCAAGATGGTCAGATTGAGCTTTTCTGTCACCCCTCAAAGGCACACCATCTGAAGTGAAAAATTCAGGCGGAGAAGCTTTTTGTTCATTCGGATTTTCATTTGTAATTTATTTATTTGTTAAAACACTTATCTTTATGTCAGACTTTGGTTGTCCATATTAATTCATTTCATATGTTTGTCTTGAATTAATCCATTCGTTTTCACTGTACTTAAACTATGCTTTTACTTTTCTTTTTGTGATATTCAACTCTCGATTAAAAGCTATAAGCCTTTAGAGGGAGGATGATGAAAATAATACCATAATCTCTACAATATGCTTTGGAACAGACCTTGCTGACGATGTACAAGTGTTCTTTCAAATCCTAAACAGTGGAGATATAAGGAAGTTAATCCCTAGTTAACCCCTTTGAGCCTAAGGAGTAGGAGTTTTCTTTTTCACACAAATTGAAACCCGTAATCATAACTCGGGGCAGGGTAGTTACTCAGTTAATTCAAATGTGCATTCAAACGCAAGTTCTACCTTCATACACGATGAATAATGTCGAAGATGCTCTTCTAAATCAAAAGACAGTGATGGTTCCCCGTAATCATTAAAACAAACAATCATTATCTTTCAAAAGAAAAACCCGCTAAGTCAAAACCTATGAAGGAGACTTAGGAAAAACTGGGGCATCCCGCTGACTGTAATCTCAAAACAATTCAGGCAAAAACTAAGGATAATGAAGTAAAAAAAAGGTTGCTACAAATCCTCAATAAAAAAATATTACAAAAAATGAACTCCCAGTATCCGAACCATCACCAAAATGTCATTCCATACTTAATTGGAAACTAAACACACAGTTAACTGAGTATAGGGCTGAAGAACATCACGACGAATGGGTTGGGTACAAATAAATCTCGAGCCTTTATCCTTTGTTTCTTAAACCGTGAACCAGGCCACATTACAACCCTTAAAAGTCCTAGCTGAAGCATGGGTTAGTTCGAAAGCATATTGTTGCAAAAGGTATCCTGACTCCTGTAAGGCTCACTATGAATCCTTAGGTGAATTCATATTCTTACAAAATTATGTTTTTACTAAAAATGCATTTTCAAAACTTCAAGACAGACATAAGCTTTGCATTGTTAATACCACTGTTTGCATATGACTAATTGTTTGGCAGCAGAGAAATTCGCACGATGAATGTTCAATAAACGGAAGTCCTTTCAATAAGACAAAATCGCTTCAAATGAAAAGAAATTTCCAGTAACAAGACTTCCATAATCAAGGGGCATGACATGTTATTATCCAACTCATCTGTGGCAGTCAAGTCAAGATTCAAAGAATCTCTCAAAAGTGTTGAATAGCCAGGGGCAGATCTCAATCTTAATCACTTGAGACATTAAACATGAATTCCAGCAAAGGGTCACGTACGATCAAGCAAACATTTTCTGGAAGTGCTACAACACTTACTACTATGGAAAGTGACAATTCTTCGCACCCTGTGAATGCGAACATAGTCGGAAAATACTACGCATGAAAAAAAAGACCCGCTAGGTTGACCGACCTAGGAAAAAATAAGGGCATCCCGATGAACCAAAGAGTTCGGGAAAAAATTATGGATATATAAATAAAATTGTACACCCGATAAGTCGAAAACCTGAAAAGGCGGCTTGGACAAAAAGGGAATCCTGGTGGACTGAAAATCTGAAAAGACAGTCCAGGAAAAAGTTAGGGATTAAAGTGTACGACTATGTCTCGTTATCTCTTGTGTATTAGTAGAAGACTCACCACCTTGATAACCATTTATCGAGGGCTCTAGAAGTTGAGATAATGTTCAAGTTATCCATAAAGCCCCACAAAGCAGTTTCCGTGGAGTTATCCCTACAGAGCTGTCTGCACAAGCTCACTTCAACAAGAGATACATTCCTCGCAAGTCTAATATGCCTTCATGACAGAAAGTAGGATATCTTCTAGCTTCTAACATAATCATACTCACCAGCAGATCCCCCTAACGGATAAACGAGTGTGATCATCTCCTCGGCAATGTCGCCAACTTACAGAGTCCCAACCCTCATTAGAGATTAGGTCGTCAACACAATTCATAGGAATTCTCTTCACCAACTGAGTTTATTTCTCCAGCACTATAAAATTCCTCGCAGAATTATCTCCTCTAGCAGAACTCATCTCCTCAGCAAATGTATACCTCAGCAAAGTGTTTCTATAACAAGGTTTATTTCCCTAACAGGGTTTATTTCCCCAACAAGGTTTATTTCCCCAATGGAATTCAGCCTTCCCAACCTGAGTCTATTCCTTTAGCTTCTGCAAATCACCAGAAAACTCCTCTCTCCAACAAAGGTTAGTCCAGGCTACTATACACAGAGAGTTGCTACCAAATCTAAAATCGTACCACGTAACATTCAACCTTATCCTCTCCAGACGAGTCGGCATCCATATCAGAAACTCGTTCAGGCAGCACCTCGGAAGGTTATCCATCTCTCTTATCCCTAGTCAAGGTGTATAGGAATTAAGTTCCCCAGTAAAGTGAGGAACGACCAATGTTCCTGCACTCTTCTATCCCTAAACATAACTCAAACAACCCTAGCAGAGTTTCCTCAAGTAGAAAGCAGGAATACCCATCAAGATCAAAGATACACATATTCTTCATCCACAACAACAGTCAGGGGTTTATTTTCCCAGACAAAGATGCTGCACGGGTTTATAAATACACTTCAACAACAATTCATACTCATACATCATTTACAAACGTCATAGCATGGGCATACAAAACACAAATATCACGGTCTCATTTCTTTTAAGAACATAATTACGCAATGCATTACATACGCCATGACATTTCATAAAGACTAACTTTGTCTTTTCAGGTAAAGTCTATAAACAAGACAAATATCATCATCAATTTTCAAATAGGTCAAAGATTAATTCTCGAAATAAGCTGAGGCAACTATCAAAGACCAGGTGGTATGAATTCCCGAAACAGGCCGAGTTTACCGATGAAAAAGAATTGTAGATGAATTCCCGTAACAAGACGGGGTGACCATCTGCACAACCAAATGACTTCCTTCAAAGATTTACACTGAAAAACATCTCCTAAAAAACATTCCCTCGGAGACTGAATTCCGACAAGCATTTCTTCGGAGACTAAATTCCTAAAAACATTTCCTCAGAGACTGAATTCCGACAAGCATTTCCTCAGAGATTGAATTCCTACAAGCATTTCCTTGGAGACTGAATTTCGATAAGCATTTCCTCGGAGACTGAATTTCGACAAGCATTTCCTCAGAGACTGAATTCCGACAAGTATTTCCTCGGAGACTGAATTCCGACAAGCATTTCCTCAGAGACTGAATTCTGACAAGCATTTCCTCTGAGACTGAATTCTGACAAACATCTTCCTCAAAGACTGAATTCTGAAAAGCACTTCCTTAGAGACTGAATTATGAAAAGCACTTACCTCATAAATTTATTTTGAAAAGCATTTAACTCAAAGACTTAATCTGACAAGCATTTCCTTCAGAGACTGAATTCTGAAAACACCATTCCTTCGAAGACTCCTTCCAACACCTTTTCTAGTTAAGGTTGGGCGTAGACATCTTCTGGCTCAGATTAAATCGAGCATAGATTTATTCGGATACTCCTTCAGAAAAGTCGGGGGTGGACTCTTTCCAATATATTTTCTAGTTGAAGTCGGGCATAGACATCTTCTAGCTCAGATTAAATCAAGCGTATATTTATTCTGATACTTCTCCCAGTTAAAGACGGGCCTAGACATATTTTGGCTCAGATTAAATCGAGCGTAGATTTATTCTGATACTTATTCTAGTTGAAAACGGGCATAGACATCTTCTGGCTCAGATTAAATCAAGCGCAAATTTATTCTGATACTTCTCCCAATTAAAGACGGGCCTAGACATCTTCTGGATCAGATTAAATAGAGTGTAGATTTATTCTGATACTTCTTCCAGTTGAAAATGGGCGTAGAAATCTTCTGGATCAAGTTAACTCAAGTGTAGATTTATTCTGATACTTCTCCCAGTTGAAGACGGGCGTAGACATCTTCTGGCTCAGATTAAATCGAGCGTAGATTTATTCTGATACTTCTCCTAGTTGAAGACGGACGTAGACATCTTCTGAATCAAATTAAATCGAGCATAGATTTATTCTAATTATCCTTTTGGACCAAGTCGGGCGTAGACTCACTCCAAATACATCTTCTAAGACAAAGTCAGGCATAAACTTAGTCTAATTTCTATCAACGGTTAGTTTGGATGGAATCTATAATCCCATCTTCGATGACTCTCTGTCACTTCTCCAAATGGCATCTTTAAGCCCATTCTCAGAACAACCAACCAACAGCGTTACCGCCTGCACATACGAGTGTGAATTTCTGGGAACTTAAGTGTTCAATCCTCTTCTACCTTCAAGTTGTGAATGGCGGACATGCCAATCTAACTCTTCATGTTTAAGAAGATTGAATAGGGGCAGCTGTTGTACCCCAAAATTTTCCTTCCAATTTTCTAAAAGACATTCTTCTAAGGGTCTCAAGTACTCAAAGCCACTCAAGAGTTGACTAGTCAATCATCCTCCTAAGCAAGGGATCTACAACTAGGGTTTTGAGTTTCTCAAGGAAAATTGGGTTGCAAAGATCTCAAATGGTTTCCATGATTCTCTATAGGTTTTCAACAATGTTCATGTGAAGTTTCAAGTATTGCATCATAAGTTTGCTCGGTCAATGGCTCAGATGATTGAAAATCAACTGTATTGGGTAAAAAGTCAACTATGGTCAACATACAGTCAAACTTCAAGATTTTTGGTCAACACTTACATTTTGGAGTGATAATCATCATTTGATCAAGGGTTGATCATGATTCCTCAAGGAAAGCCCTCAAATCATTAAAAGTCAAAAGTTGACAAATTAGGGTTTCCTTAGGAGAAGTCAACTGAACTTTGACCAAGCATAACTTTCACATGCTTCATCAACTTTTCCTCAACCAAAGCTGTTTTTGAAGGAAATTCAATTCTCTACAACTTTGTATCTGTATGCTCAAGTCCAAAAAATGCTTCATTTGAAAGATATGAGCCCATACATTATATGTCATTTTAAAAGTCAACAAAAAGACACTTTTTGTCAACGCAACTTACATCAAGATAAATTCTCCAAATGCAAAAATGTTGAAAAGAGCAATTGTATAGGACATCTCGAGCTTTCCAAAAAGTCCTAGATCACCTTCAAAAGATGCAAATTGAGAGAGTTATGACCAGTGCAAGTTGTGAAAATTTGAGAAAATACATGAAATAAAAAGCCAGCAAACTTAAAATTCTAAACTAGTGGACCTAACTTTTTATGTTGAAACATGTTCACAATGTGTTAGAAGACCTCTAAATTCATTCATATATTTTTTATGATTTTTATTTATTTTATTTGAATTTTTATTCATTTAAATGCAAGTAAATCAAATAAAATATAAAATCATTGGCCAAGGCACATGGGCTTTTGATTTCAATTACATGGAGGCCCAAGAACACATGAAAAACATGGCAAAACTGTGAAAACATGTTGTGAACAAGAATCTTCAAGTTTGGAATGTTTTTTAACAATTTTGGAAAGATTTCAATGTGTTTTTTTGCAATGAATTGTGATATGATGGTAAAAGATTCTTGTCTTGTTCTTGTTCCATTTTATTCCTCTATAAATACATGCAATACTCAAGTTCAAAATACACACAACAAGCTGCCTCAAGAACCACTTCAAAAATCTCTAAAAAATCTCAAGAAAAGTGCAAATTCGTATCACGCGATCCAGTTACTCTCAAGCCAAACAAAGTATCCAAACCTCTTCTAAAGTCCTCAGGAACACATCCAACCCAAGAACCAGAAGATTTGGTGCCTGGAACTCGTGCTTAAAACTCCACCGGTTTGCGTTTTTTTCTTTGTATTCAATCTTAAATTCCATGCATTACTAATGTGTTTGATGAGTTCAAATGTATTCAGGATATGATTTAGGATGAGTTTAATGTATTACATGCAAGCATTGATGCATGAATCTCTATATGCCATTTTAAGGCATATAAATATGTTAGCTTCAGATCTCTCTTTACAGGCACATTCAAGAGAAAAGAACCCCACCATCGGATTCGTTTCCAACTTTTCAATTTTCTTGTTTTTATCATTTTTTCTTTGGCTTAATTAATTTAATTACTTTTTTTAATTAAAATCAAAAGACCATAAAATATCAGGAAAAAAATCATTAACAAATGTATAGGTCACAAGGTTGATTTTGTAATAGCTTAGTTTATTTTCTTGCATTTTTCCTTATTATGTAATTGCTCCTGGATGTAGTAGCCTAGGTTTATTTCCCCGCACTTTACTTTCCGCACCTATATATATATATATATATATATATATATCATTGTATATATCATTGTATAGTAATTAGGCATGTATGGTAAGATTTAAAATCAACCGCTAGATAACCCTAATCAAGACAAATTAACTGAAAACAAATTACTTTTCACAGACGCACCTCTATGGTTACTCCACTTGTTGCCTTCGGATAAAAAAGTCATGTCCCTCGAACACGGGACGCTTTAGCAAAGACCCTTGGTTAAAAGATCTCAGTCCCTCGATGACCCTTTGATGCTTCCTCGATAAACGATCTTAGTCCCTTACGATAAATTTCTAAAGCATCCTACAAGTTGCTTTTATGATTGTACAATGACCCACGCCTGTCCCTCATATCCAATGATAGGGCTTCCTACTAACTAATGGTAGGATATCACTATCTAGAGGAAAATGAAAATAACATAGACTTTTTGAGTAGGTAGATCGCTCGTAATCG
The DNA here is from genome assembly GCA_948472305.1 of Vicia faba. Classification (NCBI taxonomy): domain Eukaryota; kingdom Viridiplantae; phylum Streptophyta; class Magnoliopsida; order Fabales; family Fabaceae; genus Vicia; species Vicia faba. Next base: position 186,510,939 of record OX451737.1, on the reverse strand, counting down.
CTTGCTCATAAACTAAAACAAATTTCATACCTCACACTTTCAAAACAACTACTTTCAAAATGCTTTATAAACACTCTTGAGGACTGATACAAGGGTTATTATAAAGTAGACTTCCTTACATTGGAATCTTTAAAACATTTTTACACACGACACTTTTCAGAAATATTTTCTAAACAAACACTTTGTATGCGTTCTCAACTGATACAAGAATCATTACAAAGTTGCTGAACTTAGGCATTTTTCAAAATATTTTCAAACATACACAAACACAAAGCATTTCAAAAGTGAGCTAGAGATTAAGATCCCGTAGATAAATACGGATGAAAAGGATGCTAGCACCATCCCTTTTCATAACCTAACCCCTTTACTCATAAAACTCTCAAAAGGTATTTCCTATTCTTTTCACTCTTTCCTTTATTAGATAAAAGAAATATCGGTGGTGACGCTTGTTATCCGCAACATTTGCAATAAAATGCAAAACCAAAAGTCAATTCTTCCATTGTATAACACCTGGCATGTCTTCGTATGACCAAGCAAAAATCTCAACATAGTCATGCAACATCTGGATTAATCTGTTTTTGACACTGTCTTCTAGGTTGGCACCTGTTGTACCCCAAAATTTGCCCTCCCATATTTCTCAAAACATCTCAAGAAAAATTCACAAGTCCAACCCGACGCGTCATATTCAGGTGTTCTTTTCCCAAGATATCTCTGATAACGTATTCTCAAATTCAGGTTCGGCTCAAGAGATAATTCTTTAAAGAAGGTATCCGAATGTGTGAGTTTTCTTGAAGAAATATGGTGAAAAAGTGTGCTGAAAGTGCAGTTTTTACGCGCTAAAAAATTCATAACTTGAAGATCGTGGCTCATTTTGAACCCGTTCCGGTGGCCAAAATTCCGTCTTGACATTATCTACGTTTTCATCTCTCACGGCTGGAAGCCAATTTCAATCAGAAGGTATTAAAAAATGTGGATTTATCAAGTATTTTCATACAGAAAATTTGTGACAAAAGTTTATTTGCGTCATGTTCAGAAAATCATAACTTGGTCGATTTTCATCGTATCGAGCTGGTTCCGGCGCCAAAATTTCACGAATTGAGTTGGCTACATTTTCACAGAACGTATTGAGTTCAAACGATATTCAAAAGGCCTTCGTTTTTTGCTCAGAGTGCGTGACACGCTGAAAATCCTGAATGCTGAATATTATTTCATCTGGGCCGAAACTTCGAAAATTCATAACTCGATCAATTTTTATCGGATTGGGGTCATATTTTTACACCTTCCCTTTCTATAAATCTACCTCCCAAACTGAGAAACTATCTCATAAGGAATTTTGCTGTGCTTTTGTCCTGTCCATGTTGGAGAAAATAAAAGACGGTGGCGACTCTTGCTTCCGCGACATTTCGCGAACCAGCGTTAAACAGTCAGTTCCAGATCCACCGATCACAGAACTGGCGACTCTGCTGGAGACTACTATTAAAGTGAGGCGTACCTTAGGATAGCTCAGACTTATGTTTTCAATTGCTTGTCTTGATTGCTTTTATATTTGTGGGTTGCATCGGAGTTACATAGATCCTAACCCGGATCTGGGGATACCCTGTTAGGTAGCATAAGCTGTGAGGGACCTGTCTGGCGTAGACCGACACGGGTGAAGCAGTGGCTACGTTGGTGTGGCACCTTGGTCTGTACCGATATCCCTTGTGTCGCAACGAGGAGAATATGGGTCTTCTGAGGAGTCATTAAGCACCAACCAACCTTAGAACCTTAAATGACCCAACTTGTCCAATGGAACAGTAGCAGTATGCTACGCCCATTGAGGCTAAACTCTCACGATGGTTCTGGCCGCAAGAAAAGATTGCGATGCTGGAGTTATGACCGATTGAGGGTAGTCAGTGATATTGGGATCCTCTAGAACCCGATTACTTCTGATAGGACAGGTCTTAACCAACAAACTAAAAGAGGGTAATACCTAAACCCCATGCTGGCCTAAACTCTAAGGGCTCTTTGTGTGACTTGTGTGCCTTCAAACTTGACTATTTGCATGCTTGTTATCTGACACTCGAGTTTCTTGCAGGTTTTGTATACAGTCCTTAATTTGGGCTCATAATAGGGTTTACTTACATCACTCCACGCATAGCATAACATCATACCATCATACCATTGCATACATCCTGCATAAGGACTAACCCATTTCAAGGATCTCGAGGGTCTGTGATGCAAGTCATGATAAACCAATGGTCTAGCAAGGGGCAAAGGGGATTTATTTTCCTCTAGCCAAGGGTGTCAGGGGCTATGACCCACTCGATATGGTGAGCCTTGACTCTTGAAGAAGGACTCTCAACAACAGGAAGTTCCTTCAATCAAGCTACAAAATGCAGATTCTAACAAAGTTTCTTGTTTATCCCGCGAGGTCCTTGAAAACATTGCATGCATGTCATACATATCATTGCATAACAGGTACCCTTTTGACAGGTCACTTACCTTCTTCGCTGCTTATTTCAGCAATGGCTTCCCAACAAGATAACCAGGGTCTTCATGCTCAAGAGACTCAGTTCAGGGAGATCTTCCTAAGCCTATCCAAGGGGCAGGAAGAGCTGAGGGCACTCCTCGTGGGGAATTTGGCCCAGAAAGGTCCCGAAGATGACAAAGACGAACGGATGAAGCGTCTGCAAGCTGAAGTAGATGCAATGAGAACCCAGATGCTGGGGCAAATGGCTCTCATCCAAGGCTTAGCTCGGGAGCAAGAAGAGTTGAGGACCATGATCAGTTAGCTTCATCAAGACATGAAGCAACCAGCCCAAGTCAGGGACCAGGTCATTGAACAGCTTCCAAGAGGACAAGGGTCTGGTATGGCGAAGAATAGACCTCTCCAAATTGCTACCACTTCACAAGCCCAGCATCAACCTCGCCAAGAACAACAGGTTGATCAGAGCCAGCCGGACAAGCCCAAAAGGCAATTCACCAAGCTCAACGTGTCGCTGCCTCAAGCTTTGCAACAGCTGTTGAGGTTGAATTTGGTAACTCTAAGGGACCCTCCTAAGAATCCCAACAGGACACCTTCAAGGTATAACCCCAACGCCCGATGCGCTTATCATTCGGACAGCCCGGGGCATGCTACAGATGATTGTTGGACCTTGAAGAACAAGATCCAGGACCTGATTGATGAAGGGGCTGTGGAATTCACCCGAGATGGCCAGGCTGAGTTCTTCTACTATCCCTGCAAGACTCACCATTCGAAGTGACGAGCCCTGAGATTGAAAAAACTTTTGTTCATTCGAATGTTCAAGTTGTATTTTTCTTTGATTATTCAAACATTTATTCATGTCAAACGTTGTTATTTCATTAATGCATTACACATGTCTGTTTTGAAGTAATTATTTCGTATTCACTATATGCAAACTATTTTCATATTTTTTGTGATGATCAACTATTGATTGAAAATTCTAAGCCTCTTGAGGGAGGATGACGAAAATGATACCGCAATTTACAGTATGCTTTTGAACAAACCCCACTGATGAGGTACAGGCATTGTTTCAATTCCTAAACACTGGAGTTATAAGGAAGATAATCCCTCGTCAACCCCTCTGAGCCAAAGAAGTAGGAGTTTTTCTTTTCGAAATTTAAAACCCTTAATCATAACCTGGGGCAGGGTAGTCTCTCATTTGATCCAAGTGCATAACGAATGGCACCAAAGAGGTCCTTACAAAACAAAAGACAGTGATGGTTCCGAACAATCATACAGACAGGCAGTCATTACTTCTCAAAATAAAAACCCATTAAGTCAAAACCTATGAAGGAGACTTACAAAACTGGGGCATCCCGCTGACTGTAATTCCAAAAAGAAACAGTTCAGGCAAAAAACAGGGATAACAAAATAAAAAAAGAAAGAGGTCTTACAAACCCTCGACAAAAAATGACTGCCTATTCAAAATAAATTGTCAACATCCGAACCATCACTGGAATATCAAAGCAAAGACTCAACAAGGTCTAACGCACGATTAGCTGAGTTTAGGATTGAAGAGCATCACGAAGAACGGGCGGGTACAAATAAAGTTTGAGCCTTTATCCTTTGTTTCTTAAACCGTGAACCAGGCCACGCTACAACCCTCAAAAGTCCTAGCCGAAGCATGGGTTAGTTCGAAAGCATACTGTTACGAAAAGGTATCCTGACTCCTTAAGGCTTGCGGTAAAATAACGAGTTGACATCACAGTTACACAAAAAATTCACTTGTTTTTATGAAAAAATGCATTTTCAAAAACGTCAAGACAGACATAAGCTTTGCATTCCTGATATAACATTGTTTGCATATGACTATTTGTTTGAACAGCATAGAAGTTCGTGCGACGAATGTCTAATGAACAAAAGCACCTCCAATCAAGGGGCATGGCATGATCATTGTCCATCATCTGGGGCAGTTAAGTCAAGATTCGGAAAATCTCTCAAAAGGCCAACCATCCTGGGGCAAATCTCCATCTAGATCACTTGGAGCGTTGGACGATCAAACAAAGATCTTCTGGTAGTATGGCAACACTACACTACTGACAGGGGCACCTCCCTACATCCTGAGAGCGTGGACATAGTCGAAAAAATACTATGCAAAATCAAAGACCCGCTAGGTCGACTGGCCTAGGCAAAAATAAGGGCTTCCCGGCGAACCAAAAGGGTTCGGGCAAAAATAAGGGATGAAAATGAAAAATTGTACACCCGGCAAGTCGAAAACCTGAAAAGGCGGCTTGGGCAAAAATGGGTATCCCGGTGGACCGAAAACCCGAAAGGGCGGTCCAGGCAAAAGTTAGGGATCAAAAGCGTACGACTATGTTCCGTCATCTCGTCACTTGCCTACCAGAAGAAGACTTGTCAATCGGCAGTCATCAAGCACCTCTACGGGTACCTTCTCCTGCAGAAACAGGGGCAATAATGAGTTGTCCAAGCAATCTGGGTGCACTGTCCACCGAGATACCAAGGTAAGTTCGGCTAAAGAACACGACTAAGATACCTTCACTCCCTGCAGAGTACGAATGCTCCCCCGACTTTATTCAGAAGGTTATTCCCCACCAGAGCTTATAATTGGGTTATCCTCAACCAATTACCACGGAAAGATCTCCTCGGCGAAGTTCTTCCTATCTTCAGCGGAGTTCATCAAATCTCCCAACATAACTTATCAACGGTATCCCCAGCAGAATTATCTTCATCAACCTCAGCAAAGTACTTCTCTTTCCTCACAAAGTTCATTCCCCGCAGAGTAATCTATTCGCCAAGTTTATTCCCCAACGGATTTATCTTCTCCGACCGATATTCTTGCAATCATCCCCAACGGAAACGTAGAATCTCACTCTTCAACATCAGCCCAGGATTTGACTTCCCGGCATCCGTCAAGGATCTATTTTCCCAGACGAAGATACATTCATAAACATCACATTGTTATACATCATGATACATTCTGTTGTACCCCAAAATTTTCCCTCCCATATTCTTCAAGATTTGCAAAGAGCATGCTTCAAAATCTCCCCAAGGGTTGCACAGTTCAAGGGCCTCCTAACAGTCAAAAACTAGGGTTTTGGTTCTGACAAAGAAAATGAAGTTTCCAAGGGTCCAAACAAGTCTCACATGCCTATAAACATGGTCAAGAATCCACATACCAAGTTTCAAGACTTACAACACAAAATTGCACAGTCAAAAACCCTAATTGCTCAACAGTCAACTGCAGGGGCAAAATGGTCATTTGACAGTCAAAAGTTCAAATTTTTGGTCAACATCTTATTTTGAAGCCACAAACATCATTTGATCAATTCTTGATCATGATTTTCAAAGCATGGCTCAAAAAGTCTCAAGATGCAAAAGTTTCTATTTTTAGACAGATGAAAAAGTCAACTGTAACTTGACCAAGGCATAACTTCCACATGGTTTATCAGAAAAATTCCATCCAAAGCTCATTTTGAAGATAATGACATTTCCTACAACTCCTCTTCACACTTCAAGTCCAATAAATGCTCTCACAAAAAGTTATCAATTTCAACATTATAGGTCATTTTCAAAAGTCAACAAAAAGGCACTTTAAGTCAAAGACCATAACTTGAGACTTGTAAATCAAAATGACATGGGACCAAAGGCATTGGTTAGAGGACTTCAAGACCTTTCCAAAATGTCCAAAAACATGATCAAAGCTTAAAAATTGAGCAAGATATGCCTTGTGGAAGTCGGGAAATTTTTGGGAATTTTGAAAAGTCAACTTTACTTCGAATGCCTCAAAATTGCTAATGGGCCACATTTTCTTCCAAGATTCATCATCCAAAGGCTATGCACGACCATTTGGCCCAAAGGGGATTTATTTCATCATTTTTTATTATTTATTTGAATTTTTAATCACCATTAATTCATTTAATAAAATAAAATATGAAAAAATACTAAAACAAATGTATGTGAATCTTTTTATGCAGCATTTGCTCTCATTGGTTATTGAAGATTCGGGCACATCAAAAAAGGAAGGATTTGGCCATGATCGATATCAAAACACATGGAAAAGATTTGAAAATATGCCATTAAAATCAAATATTTCTTTCATCAATGCAAAGGGTTTTTGGACTTGATTCTTACCCTAATCCATTCCCATACATAAACAGATGCAAACCCTAAAGCTCACAACCTTGAAGCTGCGCCCAAACCTAAGAACAAACTTGGCATTTTTTGTGGAAAAAGTCAAAACTGAAAACACCATTCCAAAGCGTTTCAAGGCAAGAGAACAATCCCATTACATTCCTGAGGCCTCAAGGAACGTTTCTGGATCAAAACCACTGCTTCTAACGCAAGGAATTGGTAGAACGAACCCGTCCTGTTCATAACTTTTCTCATATTCATGTCTCATGATTCATGCGTCATTTTCAATTTCTAATGCTTGATTTGTATTAAGTTAATCATTCTAAAGCTAACCATATCATTTAATTGAGTTTTCGTGCTTTATACATGAATCTACCATGGAAGCTTGCTAGGTTTTCAAGGTTGTGAAATTAGGGCTTTCCTCTTCAGGAAAAATTGGGACACGAGACCATGGCCATTAGAACCAGAAGCTTCACACGAACTCAATCCATAGGTTGCGCTCAATTTATGAGCAACCAGGGCCTATTCGCTATTTTCATGTTTATCACTTAGTGGGGGTTTAAAACCCCCGCCATCTATCTGTTTTTTTTCAGGCAAAGCAAACAATTGGAGAAGAAGGTGAGGTGTAAGCCAGCGGTTGGTGCGTTTGAATTTCGCGCGAAAAAACACCACTAATCGTTGTTTCACGTTATGTTGTTTATTGGTCATATTATATACAAAACGCGTAAATGGTTCAGATGGCAAGGCATTGGCTTGGTAAGCAATGGGACCTGGGTTCGATCCCCAGGTCCCCCACGTTATTTCAATATTTTTCTTGCTAACGTAATTCCACGCAGCGTGTTCTCAAGGGAGTACCATAGGCCTCCATATCTGTGCTTGCCACCTATACATGAAGATCAAACCAATGGCCTTGATCTGGAGAACTCCATACGCCTTGGTCAATGAAGCCACACGCGCCCTGAAAAGTCAACTGAAGGCCTTAATTCATTGGGCCTGTTTGCTACAATAATGCCTCCAAATTGGGGTCAACACCCCCAAGTATTTGTATTTCTTTTCTTTTTCCTATTTTTTTATTATTTGTTTTAATTTAATTATTTCCTTTTAATTTATAAATTAATATTTCCATAACATAAAAATACCCAAAAAAATTCAGAAACTATAAAATAAAAAAAATATGTTTTTTACATTTAATTCACTAACATTTTTATAAATAAATTTTATTAATTGATTTAGTTTTAATTCTAGGTTTTAATTTTAAATGTTTTTTTTTATAAACTAAAAAATGTAGAATTAGGGTTCTAAAATAAGTTTATTCTTTTTTCTTTTCTTTCACCATAATTAATAATTAATTATTTATTTTGTAAATAAATTGCCATGTAAATAATTAGGTTAAAATTAGGATATAAACTTAAATATTTTTTTTTAATAAATTAAAAATAGTTTAGAATTAGGTTTTAATTCCATTAATTCTCATTAAAATCCATAAATACAAAAAACTCAAAAATAATTTCTTTTTCTCATTTAACTTAATTAATTCATTAATTGTAATTTAATTTCTTTAAAAGGGTCCAACGCCCTCGCATTCGATCACAATTCTAATTCGCGCGTTTATTTTATTTCCTTATAAATGTAATTGCCCAAAAGTCATGTAATAGATTAATTAGACATTTATCTTTCCGCATTATTTTTTATTTAAATCGAGTCTTGGATTAATTTGGCGATGTGGACCCGCGCCTTTGTAATAGCGTAGGACTTTTAATTCTCGCATCTTTTAACTGTTAATAATTTGCATGAAAGAATGAATGCCAAAATAAAAGCAACGCGTAGACCACCAATGCATGAACAAGACAAAAATATCTGAAAACGACACACAAATCACACACCACCCCTAGGGTACGTCTCACTGTTGCCTTGCCCCCTCGAAAAGTGGTCGTCGAGTAGAGGACATTTTAGTAAGTCCTCATGTCCATGAACATGGCATGAGGGTAGCTTCTAAGGTGTCTTCCTATTGCTCTGGTGATCACCATGTCCCGAACCCTCGAATTGACCCGAACACCTCCAACGGTGGTGCTACCTACCTCTCAATGGTGGGATGGCACTACCTTAAGGACATTTACATAGCCTAATTCCTTAGGGTAGGTAGATGACTCGTAGGTACTTTCCCTAATTTCAAAACAAATCAAAAATACTTTTCACACCGACACCTTTTCAAAAAGCTTTCGAAAGCAACTTTTCAAACACTCTTGAGGACTGATACAAGAGTCGAACTGAAATTTTCAAAGAAACTTTTTAAACCCACAGTTGAAAAGCAAACAAACCATTTTTGAAAACACAATGAGCAAGTATCTAAGAGCCCATGGATAACCATGGATAGAAAGGGTGCTAACACCTTCCCTTTCTATAAATCTACCTCCCGAACCGAGAGCAATCTCTATAAGGAATTTTTCTGTGCTTTTGTCCTTTCCATTTGGAGAAAATAAAAGACGGTGGCGACTCTTGCTTCCGCGACATTTCGCGAACCAGCGTTAAACAGTCAGTTCCAGATCCATCGATCACAGAACTGGCGACTCTGCTGGGGATATCCTTTAAAGTGAGATGTACCTTAGGATAGTTCATAACTGTGTTTTCAATTGTATTAACTTGTTTTCTTTATTATTGTGGGCTGCATGGGAGTTACATAGATCCTAACCCGGATCTGGGGATACCCTGTTTAGGTAGCATAAGCTGTGAGGGACCTGTCCGGCGTAGACCGACACGGGTGAAGCAGTGGCTACATTGGTGTGGCACCTTGGTCTGTACCGATATCCCTTGTGTTGCAACGAGGAGAATACGGGTCTTCTGAGGAGTCATTAAGCACCAACAGACCTTAGAACCTTAAATGACACAACTTGGCCATTAGAACAGTAGCAGTATGTTACGCCCATTGAGGCTAAACTCTCGTGATGGTTCTGGCCGCAAGAAAAGATTGCGATGCTGGAGTTATGACCGATTGAGGGTAGTCAATGATATTGGGATCCTCTAAGAACCCGGTTACTTTTGATAGGACAGGTATGAACCAACAAACTGAAAGAGGGTAATACCTAGACCCCAGGCTGGCCTAAACTCTAAGGGCTTCTCTTGTGTGACTTGTGTGCCTTCCAACTTGACTATGTGCATGCTTGTTATCTGACACTTGAGTTTCTTGCAGGTTTTGTTTATAGTCCTTAATTGGGACTCATAACAGGGTTTACTTGAGTTTCTTGTAGGTTTTGTTTATAGTCCTTAATTGAGACTCAAAACAGGGTTTACTTGAGTTTCTTGCAGGTTTCGTTTACAGTCCTTAATCTGGACTCATAATAGGGTTTCCCCACATTACCCCATGCATAGCATAACATCATACCATTGCATACATCCTACATAAGGACTAACCCATTTCAAGGATCTCAAGGGGCTTGTGATGCAGGTCATGATGAACCAGCTGTCCAGCAAGGGGCAAAGGGGATTTATTTTCCTCTAGACAAGGTTGTCAGGGGCTATGACCCACTAGATATGGTGAGCTTTGACCCTTGAAGAAGGACTCTCAGCAACATGAAGTTCCTTCAATCAAGCTACCGGACCCAAATTCTAACAAATTTTCTTGTTTATCCCGCGAGGTCCTTGAAAACATTACATGCATGTCATACACATCATTGCATAACAGGTATCTTTGTTGCAGGTCACTTACCTTTCTCGCTGTCTATTTCAGCAATGGCTTCCCAACAAGATAACCAGGACCTTCTTGCTCAAGAGACTCGGTTCAGGGAAATCCTCCTGAATCTATCCAAGGGACAGGAGGAGCTGAGAACACTTCTCATGGAGACTTTGGTCAGGAACAACGCTGAGGACGAACGGCTGAAACATCTGCAAGCTGAAGTGGATGCATTGAGGGCCCAGATGCTGGGGCAGGTGACTGCCATTCAAGGTTTAGCTCAAAGACAAGAAGAGCTCGGAGTTCTCATCAACCAACTGCTTCAGGGCAACCAACTGGGGCAAACATCTAAGGTTGAAGGGCCAGTCATCATTCAACCATCTTTGTGACAAGGAGATAAGGGGAGAGCTCCTCAAATGGCTCCAGTGTCACAAATTCAGCATCAACCTCACCAGCTTCAGCCAGACAAGCCCAGGAGGCAATTCACCCAGCTCAACATGTCGCTGTTTCAAGCTTTACAACGCATGTTGAGGGTGAATCTGATCACATTAAGGGCTCACCCCCGGAACCCCAACACAACATCTCCTATCTATGATCCCAATAAAAGGTGTGCCTACCACTCCGCCAGTCCAGGACATGATACAAATGAGTGTTGGGCTCTGAAGAACAAGATCCAGGACCTGATTGATGAAGGAGCATTGGAGTTCACACAAGATGGTCAGGCTGAGTTTTTCTACCATCCCTCCAAGGCTCACCATTTGAATTGACAAGCCCTGAGACTAGAAAACTTTTGTTCATTCGAATGTTCAAGTTGTGTTGTTCTTTGATTGTTTAAACATTTATTCATGTTAAACGTTGTTATTCCATTAATGCATCACATACGTCTGTTTTGAAGCAATATATTCGTATTCACTATATGCACATTATTTTCATATTTTTTCTGATGATCAACGCTCGATTAATAATGCTAAGCCTCTTGAGGGAGGATGACGAAAACGATACCATGATCTTTACAATATGCTTTTGAACAGACCCAGCTGATGAGGTACAGGCATTGTTTCAATCCCTAAACACTGGAGTTATAAGGAAGATAATCCCTCGTCAACCCCTCTGAGCCAAAGAAGTAGGAGTTTTTCTTTTCGAAATTTAAAACCCTTAATCATAACCTGGGGCAGGGTAGTCTCTCAATTGATCCAAGTGCATAACGAATGGCACCAAAGAGGTCCTTACAAAACAAAAGACAGTGATGGTTCCGAACAATCATATAGACAGGCAGTCATTACTTCTCAAAATAAAAAACCCAATAAGTCAAAACCTATGAAGGAGACTTACAAAACTAGGGCATCCCGCTGACTGTAATCACAAAAGAACAGCTTAGGCAAAAAAAAAGGATAACAAAAATCAGAAAAAGAAAGAGGTCCTACAAACCCTCGACAAAAAATGACTGCCTATTCAAAATAAGTTATCGACATCCGAATCATCACCGGAAAATCAGAGCAAAGACTCAAACAAGGTCTAACGTATGATCAACTGAGTTTAGGTTTGAAGAACATCACGAAGAACGGGTGGGTACAAATAAAATTTGAGCCTTTATCCTTTGTTTCTTAAACCGTGAACCAAGCCACGTTATAACCCTTAAAAGTCCTAGCTGAAGCATGGGTTAGTTCGAAAGCATACTGTTATGAAAGGTATCCTGACTCCTTAAGGCCTACGGTAAATACGGAGTTGACATCACGTTTTACAAACATTCACTTGTTTTATGGAAAAGAATGCATTTTCAAAACCTTCAAGACAGACATAAGCTTTGCATTTTTGATATAACATTGTTTGCATATGACTATTTGTTTGAACAGCAGGGAAATTTGCACGACGAAAGCCTAGTGAACAAAGGCACTTCCAATCAAGGGGCATGACATGACCATTGTCCATCATCTGGGACAGTCCAATCAAGAGTCGGAGAATCTCTCAAGGCCAAAACAGCCAGGGGCAAATCTCCACCTGAGTCACCTGGGGCATTCCAACAACGAATCTTGCCTGATCAAACTCCTTCTGGTGGCATGACAAAACACTTTTAACAGGGGCAACTCTCTACATTCTGAGAGAACGGACATAGTCGAAAAATACTACGCATAATTAAAGACCCGCTAGGTTGACATGCCTAGGCAAAAATAAGGGCTTCCCGGAGAACCAAAAGGGTTCGGGCAAAATTAAGGGATGAAATGAAAATAATCTGTACACCCGGCAAGTCGAAAACCTTAAAAGGCGGCTTGGGCAAAATGGTTATCCCGGTGGACTGAAAACCCGAAAGGGCGGTCCAGGCAAAAGTTAGGGATCAAAGCGTACGACTATGTCCTGTCATCTCGTCACTTGCCTACCAGAAGAAGAGTTGTCAATCGGCAGTCATCAAGCACCTCCACACGTCTTCCTCTCCCACCTCAGAAACAGGGGCAATGATGAGTTGTCCAAACGATCTAATTGCTCTGTCCGCCAAGGTATCAAGGTGAGTACAGCTGAAGAACATAACCAGTACATCTTAAATCCCCAGAGAGTGAGTCAGCAAGCCAGTGCACTCTCCCCAAGCAAAGTTATACAATCAGCCTTAAGGAAGTTGGGTATCCCCGCAGATCTCAACATTCCCCAGCACGGTATACAAACATTCTTAACAAGCATCCCCGGCAGTCTTGACCTAAAGATTGTTCCCCGGCGGCATATCAAACATTCAATGGAGTCACTTTCCCAATACATCTCAAGATTTCCCCAGGAGAGTCCAATCCAGTGTCCCCAGGAAAGTTGGAATCCATCTCCCCAACAGGAAGCTTATCCCCAGTAGATTCTGGAAGCTTGTCCCCGTAAAGCACGAACGCGCCCCCCGGCTTTATTCAAAAGTTATTTCCCTACCAGGATATAACTGGGTTATCCTCAGCCAATAACCACGGAAAGATCGTACTCGGCACAGTCTTCTTATCCCCAGCGAAGTCTATTAACACTTCCAACACAACAATGGTATCCCCAGCGAAGTTACCATCAACATCCCAGCAAGTACCTCTCTCCCCACAGAGTATTGTTCCCCAGCAAGATCGCTAGAGTACTTTTCTCCCTGCAGAGTAATCCATTCGCCAAGTTTATTCCCCAACGGAGTTATCTTCTCCTACCGGTATTCTTGCAACCATCATCCCCAGCGGAAACGAATATTCTTTTCTCCAACATCAGCCCAGGATGTGACTTCCCGGCACCCGTCAAGGATTTACTTTCCTAGACAAAAACATACATTCATAAACATCACATTTTCATACATTATAGCATGCATATACGCATCATATCTTACAAATCTCATTTATGTTGAGAACATCATCGCTTGACTCATATCATGCCTTGCATATGACTGACCTTTACCTTTCAGGAAAGATCCAGTCAAGTTCTCAGCTATATTTCAAGGCCTTCTCTGGTTCAGTCAGATCAACCCAAGATCTCCCTGTTTCTTATCCAGTTGAAGATTTCAAGACCTTGACCGGTTCAGTTAAATCGACCCTAAGATTTTCCTGTTTCTTATCCAGTCAAAGGCCTTCTCTGGTCCAGTCAGATCGACCCTAAGATCTCCCTGATTCTTATCCAGTTGAAGATTCCAAGACCTTGTCCGGTTCAGTTAAATCAACCCTAAGATTTTCCTGATTCTTATCCAGTCAAAGGCCTTCTCTGGTTCAGTCAGATCGACCCTAAGATCTCCCTGATTCTTATCTAGTTGAAGATTCCAAGACCTTGTCCGGTTCAGTTAAATCGACCCTAAGATTTTCCTGATTCTTATCCAGTCAAAGGCCTTCTCTGGTTCAGTCAGATCGACCCTAAGATCTCCCTGATTCTTATCCAGTTGAAGATTTCAAGACCTTGTCCGGTTCAGTTAAATCGACCCTAAGATTTTCCTGTTTCTTATCCAGTCAAAGGCCTTCTCTGGTTCATTCAGATCGCCCCTAAGATCTCCCTGTTTCTTATCCAGTTGAAGACATCCAAGATTCTCTCAGCGTTACTGTTGAGGTTGAAGTCGCCTATGATTCTCTCATCGTTACTGTTGAGGTTGAAGTCATCCAAGATTCTCTCAGCGTTACTGTTGAGGTTGAAGTCGCCTATGATTCTCTCATCGTTCCTGTTGAGGTAGTAATCGTCCAAGGTTCTCTCACCGTCCCGTTGAGGTAGTAACCATCCCTGGTTCATTCATCACCTTTTGAAGCTCCAGATTCAATTCCTGTAACCAGTCAGGGTACATCTACACAAAGAGTTTGAAGACCAGCTCCTATAACAGGCCAGGTACTCATTTTCTTTTTCAGGTACGCAAATTCACGCTAAGGAATCTCTTACGCGATTGACAACCAGATGGCATCTATAAGCCCATCCACCTCCCATCATCTCTCAGCATGGCATCTATAAGCCCATCATCCTATCCATCAATCTCTAAATGGCATCTATAAGCCCATTCCCACCATCACACTACTATGTGAGCGCAAATTTTTGGGCACTCTAATGTTCAATCATCTTCCACCTTCGGATTACGAAAGGCACGTCAGCCAATCTGCATCCTCAGGTTTAAGAAGATTGAACAGGGGCAACTGTTGTACCCCAAAATTTTCCCTCCCATATTCTTCAAGATTTGCAAAGAGCATGCTTCCAAATCTCCCCAAGGGTTGCACAGTTCAAGGGCCTCCTAACAGTCAAAAACTAGGGTTTTGGTTCTGACAAAGAAAATGAAGTTTCCAAGGGTCCAAACAAGTCCCACATGCCTATAAACATGGTCAAGAATCCACATACCAAGTTTCAAGACTTACAGCACAAAATTGCACAGTCAAAAACCCTAATTGCTCAACAGTCAACTGCAGGGGCAAAATGGTCATTTGACAGTCAAAAGTTCAAATTTTTGGTCAACATCTTATTTTGAAGCCACAAACATCATTTGATCAATTCTTGATCATGATTTTCAAAGCATGGCTCAAAAAGTCTCAAGATGCAAAAGTTTCTATTTTTGGACAGTTGAAAAAGTCAACTGTAACTTGACCAAGGCATAACTTCCACATGGTTTATCAGAAAAATTCCATCCAAATCTCATTTTGAAGAGAATGACATTTCCTACAACTCCTCTTCACACTTCAAGTCCAAGAAATGCTCTCACAAAAAGTTATCAATTTCAACATTATAGGTCATTTTCAAAAGTCAACAAAAACACACTTTAAGTTAAAGACCATAACTTGAGATTGGTAAATCAAAATGACATGGGACCAAATGCATTGGTTATAGGACTTCAAGACCTTTCCAAAATGTCCAAGAACATGATCAAAGCTTAAAAATTGAGCAAGATATGCCTTGTGGAAGTCGGGAAATTTTTGGGAATTTTGAAAAGTCAACTTTACTTCGAATGCCTCAAAATTGCTAATGGGCCACATTTTTTTCCAAGATTCATCATCCAAAGGCTATGCACGACCATTTGGCCCAAAGGGGATTTATTTCATCATTTTTTATTATTTATTTGAATTTTTAATCACCATTAATTCATTTAATAAAATAAAATATGAAAAAAATACTAAAACAAATGTATGTGAATCTTTTTATGCAGCATTTGCTCTCATTGGTTATTGAAGATTCGGGCACATCAAAAAAGGAAGGATTTGGCCATGATCGATATCAAAACACATGGAAAAGATTTGAAAATATGCCATTAAAATCAAATATTTCTTTCATCAATGCAAAGGGTTTTTGGACTTGATTCTTACCCTAATCCATTCCCATACATAAACAGATGCAAACCCTAAAGCTCACAACCTTGAAGCTGCGCCCAAACCTAAGAACAAACTTGGCATTTTTTGTGGAAAAAGTCAAAACTGAAAACACCATTCCAAAGCGTTTCAAGGCAAGAGAACAATCCCATTACATTCCTGAGGCCTCAAGGAACGTTTCTGGATCAAAACCACTGCTTCTAACGCAAGGAATTGGTAGAACGAACCCGTCCTGTTCATAACTTTTCTCATATTCATGTCTCATGATTCATGCGTCATTTTCAATTTCTAATGCTTGATTTGTATTAAGTTAATCATTCTAAAGCTAACCATATCATTTAATTGAGTTTTCGTGCTTTATACATGAATCTACCATGGAAGCTTGCTAGGTTTTCAAGGTTGTGAAATTAGGGCTTTCCTCTTCAGGAAAAATTGGGACACGAGACCAGGGCCATTAGAACCAGAAGCTTCACACGAACTCAATCCATAGGTCGCGCTCAATTTATGAGCAACCAGGGCCTATTCGCTATTTTCATGTTTATCACTTAGTGGGGGTTTAAAACCCCCGCTATCTATCTGTTTTTTTTCCAGGCAAAGCAAACAATTGGAGAAGAAGGTGACGTGTAAGCCAGCGGTTGGTGCGTTTGAATTTCGCGCGAAAAAACACCACTAATCGTTGTTTCATGTTATGTTGTTTATTGGTCATATTATATACAAAACGCGTAAATGGTTCAGATGGCAAGGCATTGGCTTGGTAAGCAATGGGACCTGGGTTCGATCCCCAGGTCCCCCACGTTATTTTAATATTTTTCTTGCTAATGTAATTCCACGCAGCGTGTTCTCAAGGGAGTACCATAGGCCTCCATATCTGTGCTTGCCACCTATACATGAAGATCAAACCAATGGCCTTGATCTGGAGAACTCCATACGCCTTGGTCAATGAAGCCACACGCGCCCTGAAAAGTCAACCGAAGGCCTTAATTCATTGGGCCTGTTTGCTACAATAATGCCTCCAAATTGGGGTCAACACCCCCAAGTATTTGTATTTCTTTTCTTTTTCCTATTTTTTTTATTATTTGTTTTAATTTAATTATTTCCTTTTAATTTATAAATTAATATTTCCATAACATAAAAATACCCAAAAAAATTCAGAAACTATAAAATAAATAAAAAATATGTTTTTTATATTTAATTCACTAACATTTTTGTAAATAAATTTTATTAATTGATTTAGTTTTAATTCTAGGTTTTAATTTTAAATGTTTTTTTTTATAAACTAAAAAATGTAGAATTAGGGTTCTAAAATAAGTTTATTCTTTTTTCTTTTCTTTCACCATAATTAATAATTAATTATTTATTTTGTAAATAAATTGCCATGTAAATAATTAGGTTAAAATTAGGATATAAACTTAAATATTTTTTTTTAATAAATTAAAAATAGTTTAGAATTAGGTTTTAATTCCATTAATTCTCATTAAAATCCATAAATACAAAAAACTCAAAAATAATTTCTTTTTCTCATTTAACTTAATTAATTCATTAATTGTAATTTAATTTCTTTAAAAGGGTCCAACGCCCTCGCATTCGATCACAATTCTAATTCGCGCGTTTATTTTATTTCCTTATAAATGTAATTGCCCAAAAGCCATGTAATAGATTAATTAGACATTTATCTTTCCGCATTATTTTTTATTCAAATCGGGTCTTGGATTAATTTGGCGATGTGGACCCGCGCCTTTGTAATAGCGTAGGACTTTTAATTCTCGCATCTTTTAACTGTTAATAATTTGCATGAAAGAATGAATGCCAAAATAAAAACAATGCGTAGACCACCAATGCATGAACAAGACAAAAATATCTGAAAACGACACATAAATCACACACCACCCCTAGGGTACGTCTCACTGTTGCCTTGCCCCCTCGAAAAGTGGTCGTCGAGTAGAGGACGTTTTAGTAAGTATGTCCATGAACATGGCATGAGGGTAGCTTCTAAGGTGTCTTCCTATTGCTCTGGTGATCACCATGTCCCGAACCCTCGAATTGACCCGAACACCTCCAACGGTGGTGCTACCTACCTCTCAATGGTGGGATGACACTACCTTAAGGACATTTACATAGCCTAATTCCTTAGGGTAGGTAGATGACTCGTAGATACTTGCCCTAATTTCAAAACAAATCAAAAATACTTTTCACACCGACACCTTTTCAAAAAGCTTTCGAAAGCAACTTTTCAAACACTCTTGAGGACCGATACAAGAGTCGAACTGAAATTTTCAAAGAAACTTTTTAAACCCACAGTTGAAAAGCAAACAAACCATTTTTGAAAACACAATGAGCAAGTATCTAAGAGCCCATGGATAACCATGGATAGAAAGGGTGCTAACACCTTCCCTTTCTATAAATCTACCTCCCGAACCGAGAGCAATCTCTATAAGGAATTTTTCTGTGCTTTTGTCCTTTCCATTTGGAGAAAATAAAAGACGGTGGCGACTCTTGCTTCCGCGACATTTCGCGAACCAGCGTTAAACAGTCAGTTCCAGATCCACCGATCACACATGCATATACGCATCATATCATACAATCTCATGTGTTGAAAAATATTATTGCTTGATCCATATCATGCATTGCATATGACTGACCTTTACCTTTCAGGAAGGATACAAATCAGCTATGTAGATGAATACAGTCAAAAGAGACCAACCCAGTCAAAGAATACAAACCCAGTTAAATTAATGCCTAAAGATTTCTCTGATACAACTCGTCGTTATAGACACTCGTCGTTATAGACACTCGTCATTATAGACACTCGTCGTTATAGACACTCGTCGTTATAGACACTCGTCGTTATAGACACTCGTCGTTATAGACACTCGTCGTTATAGACACTCGTCGTTATAGACACTCGTCGTGATAGACACTCGTCGTTATAGACACTCGTCGTCATAGACACTCGTCGTTATAGACACTCGTCGTTATAGACACTCGTCGTTATAGACACTCGTCGTTATAGACACTCATCGTCATAGACACTCGTCGTTATAGACACTCGTCGTTATAGACACTCGTCGTTATAGACACTCGTCGTTATAGACACTTGTCGTTATAGACACTCGTCGTTATAGACACCCGTCGTTATAGACACCCATCGTTATAGACACTCGTTGTTATAGACACTCGTAGTTATAGACACTCGTCGTTATAGACACTCGTCGTTATAGACACTCGTCGTTATAGACACTCATCGTTAAAGACCACCCGTCCATGAGGATAACCTGTCAGTAGAGATAACTCACTAACCTAACATTACCAGACTCGATTCCTGTATCTTTCCAGGGCACGTCTGAAGAGTTCGAAGATCTGATTCCTGTATCTTGCCAGGGTGTATCTGTTGACGACTAACGTTACCAGACTCGATTCCTGTATCTTGCTAGGGCACATCTGAAGAGTTCGAAGATCCGATTCCTGTATCTCACCAGGATGTATCTGTTGACAACTATATTCTCCGGACTCGATTCCTGTATCTTGCCAGGGCACGTCTTAAGAGTTTAAAGATTCAATTCCTGTATCCAGCCAGGGCACATCTACATAAAGAGTTTGAAGATCAATTCCTGTAACAGGCCAGGTAATTATTTTTCTTTCTCAGGTACACAAGTTCTCGCTAAGGAATCTCTTATGCGATCAACACCTAGATGGCATCTATAAGCCCATCCACATGCCAACAGTCTCCAAATGGCATCAATAAGCCCATTCCCGACAAGGTACTGTCACACTTCCAGATGGCATCTATAAGCCAATCCCCCTATCCATCATCTCTCAACAAGGCATCTGTAAGCCTATTCCCTACATCACACTGCTGACACTCTACTATGTGAGTGCAAATTTCTGGGCACTCTAGTGTTCAATCATCTTCCACCTTCAGATTACGAAAGGCACGCAAGCCAATCTACATCCTCAGGTTTAAGAAGATTGAATAGGGGCAACTGTTGTACCCCAAAATTTTCCCTCCCATATTTCTCAAAACATCTCAAGAAAAATTCACAAGTCCAACCCGACGCGTCATATTCAGGTGTTCTTTTCCCAAGATATCTCTGATAACGTATTCTCAAATTCAGGTTCGGCTCAAGAGATAATTCTTTAAAGAAGGTATCCGAATGTGTGAGTTTTCTTGAAGAAATATGGTGAAAAAGTGTGTTGAAAGTGCAGTTTTTACGCGCTAAAAAATTCATAACTTGAAGATCGTGGCTCGTTTTGAACCCGTTCCGGAGGCCAAAATTCCGTCTTGACATTATCTACGTTTTCATCTCTCACGGCTGGAAGCCAATTTCGATCAGAAGGTATTCAAAAATGTAGATTTATCAAGTATTTTCATACAGAAGATTTGTGACAGAAGTTTATTTGCGTCATGTTCAGAAAATCATAACTTGGTCGATTTTCATCGTATCGAGCTGGTTCCGGCGCCAAAATTTCACAAATTGAGTTGGCTACATTTTCACAGAAGGTATTGAGTTCAAACGATATTCAAAAGGCCTTCGTTTTTTGCTCAGAGTGCATGACACGCTGAAAATCCTGAATGCTGAATATTATTTCATCTGGGCCGAAACTTCGAAAATTCATAACTCGGTCAATTTTTATCGGATTGGGCTCATATTTTTACACCTTCCCTTTCTATAAATCTACCTCCCGAATCGAGAAACTATCTCATAAGGAATTTTGATGTGCTTTTGTCCTGTCCATGTTGGAGAAAATAAAAGACGGTGGCGACTCTTGCTTCCGCGACATTTCGCGAACCAGCGTTAAACAGTCAGTTCCAGATCCACCGATCACAGCACCTATCTTGACTTCTTTCTTGTCCTCTTCAGTGCCCAAATTCACAACCTCGACTGGCTCTTCATGAGTGTAATACGGTGGGAGAACTGACTTACGTGTTTTGAATTTTATCATAATTGTTGCAGATAGCAAGAGTCGCCATCGACTTTTCTTTTATCCAATAACGGAAAGGGTGAAAAGAACAGGAAAGACCTTTTGAGATATTTTCTTGAGTTCGGGGGGTAGGTTATGAAAAGGGAAGGTGTTATCATCCTTTTCATCCGTTATCTACGGGATCTTAATTGCTAGCTCACTTTGAAAATGCTTTGTTTGAAATGTGTCTGTGATAGTTTCGAAAGTTTTTTGAAAAGTGCCTTCGTTTAGGCGAACTTTGTAATGATTCTCGTCTCTATAAGAATGCATACAAAGTGTTGACTTTTGAAAATATTTCATGGAAAAGTGTTGGTGCATTTGAAAGATGTTGTTTTGAAAATGTTGTGAGCAAGTAACTCTGAACATTCTACCTACTCAAAAAGTCTTTTTTCATTTCTTCCTCCTTTAGATATTGCTACCTTACCATCGATTGATAAGAAGCCCTATCATTGGATGTGAAGGGACAGGCGTGGGTCATAGTATAATCATAGAATGCAATTTTGTAAGATACTTTAGTAATTTTTGTAAGGGGCTAAGATCATCTGTGAAGGAAACATTTGGAGGGTAATCGAGGGACTATGATCTTGTATTTGATTGTTTTTTGCCAAAGTATCTCACATGCGAAACTTGACTATTTTTCTCAAGGCAACAAGTGAAGTTAAACCTAGAGGTGCCAGTGTGTGAAGTGTTTGTTTTCATGCTTTTGTTCTTGAATTAGGGTTTGCTACTTGTTGATTTTAGTCTTGCCATACAAACCCTAATTACTAGCATTTATATTGAAAGCGATAAATTGCGAAAATGTAAAGTTCTACGCTATTACATTATTTGGGGATGGGGGTATAATTTACAAATGGGGAGATAACAGAAATTAAACCTAATTACTATTACAACCATATTGAATTTGAATAATAATGTACAAGAATGAATAAATATATATAAGAATGAATAAATGGAAAATAAAATTGGTTTTTTGTTTGTGTTTTTGTTAAGAAAAAGGTTTTGACCTAATTAAATCAAAAGAAAGTAATTAAATTAAGAAAAGAAATTGGATCTGATTAAAGAAACAAGTTTTTAGGGTTTTATGAAAAGGTTTTAATATTAATTTTAATAAAAAGAAAATAATAAAATAAACCTAAGTCTAATTATTTATTTAACTTTTAGAAAAGAAAATGAATTTAATGAGAAAATATTTTTTGGTCTTTTTAGTCTTAAAAGAAATAAAATATAAGTATAAAATAAAAATATCTTTTTGCTTTTTTTAATTAATAATAATAGTAATAAAAATATTAATAATAATAAAAATAAAGCAAAAGAAAATAAAATAAAATACAAAAAAATTTAAGTCAGGGGTGTGAAAACAATTTAAGGTGTAAGTGAGCAAAAAACAGATTTGTTAGGCCCAATATGATTTTTTGTTTGGAATCAGAAAAAAAACAATGGGCTGCGTGGCAAAGTGTAATGGAGGGGAGGGGGGGGGGGGTTAATCATAAAAATAACACAAGGCCCAATGGAAGGGAGGCCCAAGCACGCTGGTTGTGACATAAAGGAAAAATAATGAAAATGTTTTAGGAAAAAGGGAAGTGCTGGGGCTCGAACCCAGACCCTTAGCAATAGCGCGCACTCTCTACTACTGGGGTGGATATACATCTAGTGTATTATATCAAACCACAAATATATATTACAAAATTAGTTCTAATGATAAACTTCATCTTCTTCCTCGTGCCAACCGTAGCCCATGTAACTCATTCATTTCTCAACTATTCTCAAAAGTATGAACTCAAACTTGTTAGAAATTTCACCACGATTCCAAAAATGAAAATAACTTAAACAATGGCTCAAAGATGAGCATGAATTTTGACTAGTATCAATTCTAACCTAATTTTTTCATAAAGTTCAAACTTAAAATTCTCACTACTCAAACAATATAAATGAATTCTAAGGACATGGTCAGCTTCAGGGCAATGATGTCTACATTTTATCTTTGAAAATGGAAAGCTAACAATGCCTATATGAAGAGATTGAAAATCAGAAAACTTACCTCAAAACTGGATTTCGTGTTTTGAGTTTGAGCTTGGTTCAAGGTGTTTTAATGGTCTGGTTAGCTTCCTTGAACCTCCAGGAAGCTATTCCAATGGTTACCTTGAGCTGAGAGTTCCTGAATCAAGCTGGAGAAGTCAATGTGCAAAGCTCTATTTTTGAAAATGGAGGATGGTGTGAATGGTGTTACAGTTTGAAAACAGGTATTGAGATGATTTATATTTGAGGTAAATAAGCTTTAGAAAAGATTTGGCCAAGAAACGCACGAGGGAATTGTGAGTTGGGTGTTCAAAGTCATAAATGACACAAAAATGAAGGTTTTGTGCAATTTATGGCTTGATGGAGTTTGAGGGTTTTTAAGGGCTTGTTCATTCGTGTCTTAGTTCACAAATAGTGCTTCTATTTATAAGCAAGACATTTGGAGTGCATACATTGATTAGATTTCAAAATCACATGTTATGGATAGGTTTCTTGATTTTGAGGCAAAGTTGACAAACATCTTTCTAAGACATGGTACAAGGCTATCTAGAATTGTTAGAAGCTTTAAACATGATGCTTCAGGCTTGTAGATGTTGTATGTGCAGAAAGAACAAGTGAAAATCTCAAGGAGAGTGGACTTTGTGATTAAAGTGAACTTTTCCAAAATGGGAGTGTGAACTTTGTGCCATTAATGGAAAATTAACTTGGACAATGCTTCAAACACTTGGATAATTGCTCAATAAATTGCGTAAGCCATTAATTATGGAGTGAAACACATGTTTGAGGTCTGCAAAGCAAGATTATGCAGCATGGCTTGTGGATTTGATCAAATGTTTTTCACAAATTCTGCCTTGTAAATCAAGAATGAAACCCTAATTTCATCTCTTCGATTCTCTTAGCTCAAGCATGATATAAATGAGTTCTTTAACTTTTTGGAAAGCTTGTAACATACTCTACAACCTTCATGTTTTCCATTTTTTAAGAATCCAATTGGAACTATGTGAAAAGTTGTCAAGAAGTTGGTACCAAAAATCCGCCTAACTAGGTCAAATTTTCACTAAGTGTTTTAAGAAAAAGTTCATGACTTTATGGCCTTATAACTCAAAATCTATGCATTTTTTGGACATGAGACCTATAATAAAAGTTTGTATAATTCATCAAGATCTACAACTTTCATTTTGAGAGTTTTCCTTGAATCATCTTGCATCATGGTGAAAAATTGGCATGACATCATGAAGAAAAGCATGTATAAAACACTTAGAAAAATTTCTAAGTCTTAGAAATTTTGAATTTTCAAGATGAAATTTGAATTTTTGATTTTCTTGATGATCAAGCTTCATATTTTGACATGTATTTATGAAATGTGATCTTTGAAACTTGATTTTGATCAAAAAGTCAAAGTTTGACTTTCCAATGTACAATTGACTTTTCATCAGTTGACTGAATTTCAACTATCAATCAATTAATCTTGAAAAATGAATTGAACGATGCAATTAGGTCAAGATGATGAAATTGAATCCTTGATATCATGTTTCAAGCCAATAAGTCATGTATTAGGTCAAAAGTCAAAAATCAAGCCTTCTCAATCAAAACCCTAATTTTGACCATTTTACCTTTTTGGTGATTTGATCAATTATCTTGGGGAGTTGTGATCCAAACTTGATAAATTGATACATATGAGTTCAAAATTTTGATATGGGCCAAAAATCTTGAAGTTTGACTATAAGTTGACCACAATTGAGTTTTTACTCAATATAGTTGATTTTAGGTCATCTGATCAATTGACTGAGCAAACTTGAACTGCAAGACTTGAAACTTGACTTGAGAAATCTTGAAGGTCCATAGTGGTACATTAAAGTCATATGAGGCATTAAAATTCCAATTGTCCTCGTGAAAACTCAAACCCTAATTTGAGGTATCATTGTTGAGGAGATGTCTTGACCTAGTAAATCCTTGTGCAAGCTTGAACTATTGAAGATCTTGTGGGAAATGCCTTGAGAAATGAGAGGGTAAATTTTGGGGTACAACAACAGCCCCTGTTCAATCTTCTTAAACCTGAAGAGTTAGATTGGCGGGTTCTCCTTTCGTGACTTGAAGGTGAAAGATGATTGAACACTAAAGTGCCCAAAAATTTGCACTCGATGATGTGTTAATTGATTATGTCAGGAATGGGCTTAAAGATGCCATTTGGAGAAATGATGAAGAGTTTGTCGGAGATGGGGTTATAGATGACATTCAGAGTGACTGTTGGTAGAAATTGGAAGAAGTATCAGAATAAATCCTTGGTCGATTTATACTAAAACTGTAGATGTCTTTTGCATGTCTTTAACTGGGAGAAATAAATTTAACCAGAAGAGGCCTTATGATGGTGACTGTATTAGGGAAACAAATCTAACCAGAAGAGGCCTTTTGGTTTCCTATTATTAACTAGAGGAAGTGAATCTAGCCAAAAGAGGTATGTTGATTGCCTATTATTAACTGGTAGAAGTAAATCCATCCAAAATAGGACTCTTGATTGCCTATCATTAACTGGAAGAAGTAAATCTATCCAGGAGAGGACTTTTGTTTTATTGACTGACTTTTCCTACAAAGAAGAGGGTTAGTTGCATGCAGATGTATGCATGGCATAATGATGTTCAAAATAAATGAGATTATGTTGTATGCATTTATCATGTATGTAGTATGATGTATGAATATGAAATATTGTTGAAGCATATCTTTGTCTGGAAAATAAATCCTTGACAAATGCTGGGGAGTTTTGGGAAGTTAAATCTCGGATTACTATTGGGGATGAAGAGTATGTGGATCTTCAAACCTTATTTAGAGTGTTTCGGTTGGGGAACATTGACTTTACTTGAGAAAAATCTATGGGGAGTGTTGATTTCGGCTTAGGGAATAGAAGTTCAAGAGTTTTAGTTATCCATTGCTCTACTAGGGAATTATCTCTTGACTGGGAGAATGAAAGTTGGCTGTTATCTGGTCGAAATCTAGGCTTTATAGCAACTTGCTGGGGATAATAAAGTTAACTGTTAACTGGTCGGATTCCAGGCTTCGCAGAAAATTGAAGTTAAACTATTATCTAGTCGAATTCCAGGCTTCGCAGCAACTTAGATGAAATTAACTGTTATCTGGTCGGATTCCAGGCTTCACAGAAAATTGAAGTTAAACTGTTATCTGGTCGGATCCCAAGTTTCATAGAAATTTAGATGAAATTAACTGTTAACTGGTCAGATTCTAGGCTTCACAGTTACTTGCTTGAAAGGACGAAATTAAACTGTTATCTGGTCAAATTCTATGCTTCGTAGAAAATTGAAGTTAAACTGTTATCTGGTCGGATCCCAGGCTTCACAGCAATTTAGATGAAATTAACTGTTATCTGGTCGGATTCCAGGCTTCGCAGAAAATTGAAGTTAACTGTTATCTGTTCGGATTCCAGGCTTCGCAGAAAATTGAAGTTAAACTCTTATCTGGTCGGATCCCAGGCTTCGCAGTAATTTAGATGAAATTAACTGTTTATCTGGTTGGATTCCAGGCTTCGCAGAAAATTGAAGTTAACTGTTATCTGGTTGGATTCCAGGCTTCGCAATAACTTATAGTAATGACTCCATTGGGGGTTGCAATGACCCTTCCGAGGATTAAAGGGTTTCGTCCATTGATTTGTAATAGTCTTAAAGGCAGAATCAAACTGGGGAATTTGTAGTTTTGTTGGGGAAATAAACCCTGTTGAAGAGACTATTTGAAGACCTGCTGGGGAGGTATTTTCTTTAGGAAGAACTCCTCAAGGCTTCTTCTTAAGATCAACTTAACTGGGGATAGCGTTTTCAAGAGATTGGAACTCTGACTGGGGAATGCATGGATCTGTCTCTGTGGGGATAATTTTATTGAGATAACTCTATAGGGATAATTTTATTGAAGTAACTCTGTGGGGATATCCCAAATCCTTAAGGAGATGCTTGTTACTATTTTTATGTATACATTTATTAACAGTCAATCATACTCATACGCATATGTTCATTCAATTTTAGTTATTGGACGTTTTTGCACTCAAAACAAAAAAAACAAAAAGTTTACACTTCAAAGTATATTTGTATGGATGTTTTGCCCATAAATAGGAGTTTTTATACAAGGAGACAGAGATCCTAGTAAGAGGAAATCGTCGAAAGAATGAAAAGAATACAAAGTGAAAAAATAATAGCCATGTGGAAGTGATCTCATTGGGTTCCAGCCCCGTTATTGCCCCTATGTCTTCGAACATCATCCTTTTCCGTTGAAAGAAGTCGATTGAATTGATCTTGGACCTTGGTAATAAAGCTGGATGTAGATATTCCACGGGGCATAGTCATACACTTTAATCCTTAACTTTTGCCTGGACCGCCCTTTCGGGTTTTCAGTCCACCAGGATACCCATTTTTTCCCAAGTCGCCCTTTCAGGTTTTCAACTTATTGGGTGTACAGTATTTTGTATGCATCCCTAACTTTTGCCTAAAACTCTTTGGTTCGCCGGGATGCCCTTATTTTTGCCTAGGTATGTCAACCTAGCGGGTCATATTTATGCGTGGTATTTTTTGACTATGCCCGCGCTCAGAGGATGCAGAAAATCTTCACCGTCCATAGTAGTAAGTATCATGGCTATGCCAGAGAACACTTTCTTAACAACAAATGACCCTTCGTAAGTGGGAGTACATTTTCCCCTGGGATCGCTTTGTGGAAGAATGATGCGCTTTATTACCAAGTAACCAGTCTGATATACTTGAGGCTTGATCTTTTTGTTGAAAGCCTTGATCATACGGTTTTGATACATTTGACCATGACAAACAGCAACTAGTCGCTTCTCATCAATCAAATTCAACTGATCCAACCTAGTCTGAATCCATTCGTCTTTGCCTAATTCTGCTTATTTCATGATTCTTAGGGAAGGGATCTGAACATCAACAAGCAGAACAACTTCCATGCCATAAACTAAAGAGAAAGGGGTTGCCCTAGTTGACGTTCGAGCGTAAGTATGGTAGCCATAAAGAGAAAATGGTTACATCTCATGCCAATATTTGTAGGTCACCACCATCTTTTGGAGAATCTTCTTAATGTTTTTATTGGCGGCTTCCATTGCGCCATTCATCTTAGGTCTGTATGGAGAAGAATTATGATGCTTGATCTTGAACTGCGTACAGAGTTCCGTAATCATAGCATTATTGAGATTGGTTCCATTACCAATGATGATCCTTTTGGGGATACCGTAACGGCATATGAGGTTATGTTTGATAAACTTGGCTACAAGGGTCTTTGTTACTGAGGCAAATGAAGTAGTTTCGACCCATTTGGTGAAGTAATCAATAGCAACAAGGATGAAACGATGTCCATTGGAAGCGGTAGGTTTGATCTCTCTAATCATGTCAATTCCCCACATTGGAAATGGCCAAGGAGCAGTCATGACATTCAAGGGAATTGGAGGTACATGTACTTTGTCGGTATATATTTGGCACTTGTGGCAGGTCCTCGAGTGGCGGTGACAATCAGTTTCCATTGTGGACCAATAGTAACTAGCCCTCAAAATCTTTTTGGCCATAGTGTGTCCACTAGAGTGAGTCCCAAAGATACCATCATGCATGTCTTCCATGATCTTTCCTACCTCCTTCTTGTCCACACAGCGGATCCGAGTAGAATCATGGTTTCGCTTGTAGAGGATTCCATTGCTTAGGAAGTATTTGGCTGAAAATATTTGCAAGAATTTTTTTATCATTTATGGAAGCTCCCTCAGGATACTCTTGTGCCTCAAGATATCTCCTTACTTCATGGTACCACGACTTCTCTTCGTTGGTGTCAATTTCACAACAGTGTGCAGGTTCGTCAAATCTTTCAATGGTAATTCTAGGAGCTTTGTTGTCCCACTTAACCTTGAACATGGATGACATGGTTGCTAAGGCATCCGCCAACTGATTTTCTTCTCTAGGGAAGTGCTCAAAGGTAACCTCCTTAAAGTATGGGATCAGGGTCAACACAAGCTCTTTCTTTGTAAGGAATTAGATTAGGGTGCTTGGTATCCCATTCTCCTTTGACTTGACTGATTACTAGAGAAGAGTCTCCATATACGTTTAAGAATTTTATTCTTAGGTTAATGGCAGCCATAAGACCCAAGATGCATGCCTCATACTCAACCATGTTATTTGTACAATCAAAGCATAGTTTGGAAGTGAAAGGTGTATGGAAACCCTCGGGAGAAATAATCAGGACAATGATTCCATTTCCCAAGGCATTGGAAGCCCCATCAAAAACCATAGTCCATCGGGATCCTTGTTCAGGTCCATCATACGACCCAGGCTTTTCATTGTCAGTCACTAGCATGATGTTCTCGTCCAGGAATTCAAAGTTCATAGACTGGTAATCCTCAATAGCTTGATGGGCCAAATGATCCGCCAATGTACTTCCCTTGATGTCCTTTTGTGTTGTATATTGGATGTCATATTCAGTCAGAATCATTTTCCATCTAGCTATTCGTCTGGAGAGAGCTGGCTTCTCTAAGATATACTTGATAGGATCCATCTTAGAAATCAATAAAGTGGTGTGAGTCAACATATACTGTCTTAGCCGGCAAGCAGCCCATGCCATAGCGCAACAAGTTTTCTCGAGTAGTGAATATCTGGTTTCACAGTCAGTAAACTTTTTGCTCAGGTAGTATATTGCATGCTCTTTTCGGCCAGACTCGTCACGTTGGCCCAATACACACCCCATTGAACTCTTTAATACTGTCAAGTACATAATCAGAGGTCTTCCTTCAACTGGAGGCATCAGGATGGGAGGTTCTTACAGATATTCCTCAATTTTATCAAAGGCTGCTTGGCAGTCATCGTTCCATCTGACTACTTGATCTTTCTTCAACAGTTTGAAGATTGGCTCACAAGTAGAAGTTAGGTGAGATATGAACTGCACAATATAGTTGAGTCAACCTAAGAAGCCTCTGACCTCCTTCTCAGAACGGGGATCTGGCATTTCTTGAATGGATTTAACCTTTGCAGGGTCGACCTCAATACCTTTTCCACTGATAATAAAACCTAGAAGCTTTCCCGACCATACCCCGAAGGTGCATTTGTTAGTGTTCAGCCTTAGCTTGTATTTCTTCAACCTCTCAAATAACTTGTGAAGATGATCAAGGTGTTGCTCCTCTGTTTTCAACCTTGCAATCATATCATTAATGTATACTTCTATCTCATGATGGATCATATCATGAAATAGAGCTACCATAACTCGTTGATAGGTTGCCCTTGCACTCTTCAAACAAAAAGGCATGGCCTTATAGAAGAAAGTGCCCACTGTGTGACAAAGGTGGTATTTTCCATGTCTTTAGAAGCCATTTTGATTTGGTTATAGCCAGAGAAGCCATCCATGAAGGAGAATACTTTATTTTGAGCAGTTTTGTCGACCAAGACGTCAATATGTGGTAGAGGGAAATCATCTTTGGGACTTACCCTATTCAAATCCCTATAGTCTATGCACATACGGACCTTCCCATCTTTCTTCGGCACCGGGAACACATTGGCAACCCATTGAGGATATGATGTGACAGCCAGGAAACCTGCATCGAATTGCTTCATTACCTCAGCTTTTATCTTTTCAGACACGTCTGGCCGCATACACCACACCTTTTGTTTGACTGGAGGGCAGTCTTCTTTTGTTGTTAGACGATGAACTATTATGTTAGTATCCAACCCTGACATATCTTCATACGATCAAGCAAACATTTCAACATAGTCATGTAGCATCTGGACCAATCTACCTTTAATACCGCCTTCCAAGTTGGCGCCGATCTTGACCTCTTTCTTGTCTGTCTCGGTACCTAGGTTGATTACTTAAACTGGCTCTTCATGTGGTTGAATGGATTTTTCTTCTTGCATCAGAAGTCTGGCTAATTCCCTTGGTATTTCACAATCTTTTTCACCTTCGTCTTCGTCTTGGTTGATTGGATGTTTGAAGTTATAGCTGGCAATAGCAGAGTCATTGGCAATGAGATCTGAAGTGGATGAGGATCTGCAAGTGTGTGTGCATGTAAGATACATGGCTATTTTGAAAAATGCAATAAGAAGAAGAAAGACAACGAGCGCAAAATTTGAATGCAAAAGGTCCAATATTTTTTCATTAAATGATTATATGGAATATGAAATGAACAAATCCTTAACAAATGGACCATGGTGCCCCGGGTAAGGCACATGGCTTAAAGTCATTGTTTGGAATTAAATTACAGACAAAAGTTCTTGAATTGACAAAAAATAGTAAATAGTAATTACTCCTTGTGAAGGAGATGGGAGTGAAATTCTTGGCATGCCAGTTGTTGAGCTCCTCTTCGGAAGTCGGGTAGATCCATTCATCAAAGTTACAGTCATCCTCAGAGTCTTCAATAGCATTCACTTCATGATTACCAATGCGAAGACGTGATTTTCCTATGCGATCATGTCTGAACTCCTTTTGAGCCTTGATAGTGAAACCCAACTCAAACGTGTCTGCTTTGAATGGAATATCAGGGAGTTGTCCCCAAATAGTACAACTTCCATCTTCGACCACAGCGTGAGTGTCTTTGAGTGAAACCATCTTTGGCATAACTTTATCAGCTTTTGGAACATCAAGAATTGCCTTGGTAGCAACAACCATGGGAGAGACCACTTCGAAGGCTTGACAGGGAGTTTCTATGAATTCTCCATCCATCTCAACATATCTAAATGAGTTTAGATAGCTAACCATAAACTCCTCTTCACCACAGACGGTAACAATCTTTCCCTTGACTGGATATTTCAATTTTTGATGAAGAGTAGACGTCACCACTCCCACCCCATGTATCTAAGGGTGTCCAAGTAGGCAAGAGTAGGCAGGAAGGATGTTCATCACATAGAAATTTGAGTTGAAAGTTTGAGAACCAACCTTTATGGGGAGGTCCACTTCTCCATGGACCATCCTTTTAGATCCATCAAAAGCCCTTACAACTATGTCACATAGCTTCAACACCAAATCTTCGCAATCCAACCGATCTAAGGAACCTTTGGGCAAAAACATTTAGAGAGGAACCAATATCCACCAATACATGGGCCAGAGTAGTTCCTTTGCATTCAATGGAGACATGCAAGGCCTTGTTAGGATTTCTTCCAACTGGAGTCAAATCAGCATCAGAGAATCCCAATCCATTATCGGCAGTCAAACTCGCCACACAATTTTTGAACTGATCGACTGTGGTCTCTTGAAGAACACGTGCTTTCTTCAAAAATTTGATCAATGCTTGAGCATGCGTATCAGAACAAAGTAATAATGACAAAATAGAGATCTTGGAGGGGTTTTTCCCTAAATGCTCTACTATCTTAAAATCACTCTTCTTTATAATCTTCAAAATCTCCTCCATTTCTTGGGTGGAGGGTTCCTCAGCAGTAATGTCTTTGGCAGGCGCCTCCATGCTGGCAGGCTCATTCATCTTTCTTTGCCCCTAGCATTAGTACTAGGTTTGTCAACAGTAATTCGAACATGTGCAGTTGTAGTGGTTGGAGGTGAAATGTCAGGAGAGAAGATTCTCCTCATCCTTATCACCTTGCTAGAGCCAGTAATGTTGGTAATGTCATCAGTCTTGTCTTTATCAATCCATGAATCTTGCTTAATTCCATGGTAGTATACTTCGACGCCATAATTCCAAGGTACTGCCTTATCAGAAGAATAAGGAATTGGCTCTGGTGCGGTAATTATCAAGGGGGAAATTGTTGGTTCATTGGAAATCCTAATAGGACCTTTTGAAGATATCCTAATAGGTTTGTTGGATACGGTGATGATTGATATGTCTTTAACTTCTTCAGTCAAACTTTTTATGGCCGAATTTTTTTCAAACAGGATCTCATGACTATCTATTAGGGGATGAACACCTTTTTTCAGCCATTCACATCCATTCTTTTGTAGAGCACAACAATTACAGTCTTTTAAACAACCAAGGAAAACTCTAACTCTTAACAAATTTTCTTTAACAATGGTCAATGGAGTAGTCACGTCTTCAACAAAGGAAACAAAAGAAGTGTCTTCAATTGCATTGACACCTTTGTCATGATTTGGCATTGGTGCAATGATTACATTCAGAGTTGGAGGAGGATCAAACTCAATGGTTTTGTTGCCGATAAGGCCTTGAATATTTCATTTCAAATCCCAACACTAATCAATGTCATGCCCGGGGCTATCGGAGTGATAAGCACATTTGGCGTTAGGATTGTAATTTGGTGATGAAACATTGGGATTTGATGGTGGATCACGCAATGCTACCAAGTTAGCCTTTAACAGGTGTTGCAAGGCTTGAGATAATGACATATTAATCCTTGTGAATTGTCTTCTTAGAACCTCATGTATTTGATGGTTGGCTTGTTGTGGTTGTCTTTGAGTATAGGGTGGATTGGAGATCAAAACAATATTGACAGATTGACGACGGTCCTTTTTGACATGGCCCTTTGACCCATACACGACATTAGTTTCCTTCTTTCTGGTAAAAGGTTTCTTCACAGTATTGGATGTAGAGGCGGAGGCCATGGGAATTTTTCCACTTTTAATACCGCTCTCAACTCTTTCACCAGTCAAGATTAACTCAGTGAAACTGGATGATGAGTTACCAATTAGTAAGTTGTAATATTGTCCAGTTAATGTTCCCATGAACATATCCACCAGCCCTATATCATTCAGTGGTGACTGCACTCTACCTGCCAAGTCTCTCCATTTCTGCGCATACTCTTTGAAACCTTCATTAGAACCCATGGTCATTCCTTGTAACTGAACTCTAGTCGGCGTCAAATCAACATTGTACTGATATTGACGGTAGACAACGGTGGCCAGATCTTCCCAAGTATGAATGTTGGAACCCTCCAACTGGTAAAACCATTCTAATTGAGTCCCAGATAGACTCTCTTGAAAGAAGTGTACCCAGAGCTTTTTGTCAGTAGTATGTGGTTGTATTTTGAGGACGTAGGACCTTAAGTGAAGCTTTGGGCATGAAACTCCATCTTACTTAGCAAAGATTATAATTTTGAACTTGTGGGGGATAACAACCCCATGTAATAAGCCCAAATCACCAAAATCCAACCCAGGCACGACTTGAATTTCCACAGCTTTCAACCTATCTTCCAGTTGCTTGTACTTATCTTCAACCGGGGGATATTGTTCGTCAAATAATCTTCATCCTCATAATATTGATTGTTTTCACCCCTAGCACGGGTGCTCCTTGCATCCTCGTCTTGGTTCTCATCCTCCTCGGACAACTCTTCAACCACTTGTACTTGACGGACGGGGCCTTTAAACCTTTTCCCCATGTATATCAGGGCCTTCTTCCTGGTCTTCTTTTTGGCCACTAGAAGTGACATCAGCTCTTGTTATACCTTGGCCAAGGTGAGCAAGGTTTCTTGGAATTGAGAATTCTGCGTATGCAAGTCCTTCACTGTCTGCTCGAGATCCATCTTACTGAAATAAATAGTAGAAATATGAGGAAACATGTGTCGGAAATCCTGCTCATGTTATGATGCATGAAATGCGTATGCAAATGATTTCAAGGACCTTTAAGATTTAAATTTGTTTAAACAAAGAAAGAACAAACATTAATTGTATTAATAAGTTCAAATGATTACAAAAGGTGCCTCTTGGGATTACAATGGAAGAAACAAAAATAATACAAAGTAAACTCCTAGAACAAAAGGGACTCAAGCTTCCCATGAGCGCATCCTCTTTGGTGCAATGTAGGCATTCAAACTCCACTCTTCATGAAGTTTTCTCGAGAGCTCCAACACCTTCTTCTCGCTTGCGTAGAACTGGGCTTCAAAGCTGTCACACTCCCCTTTAAGTTGGATCCCTGATCTTTTCAACTCCTTGAGAGTAGCATGCATGTTAGGGTGAAGAATGGTGTAAGGAACGTCTCCTTCGACAAAAAACTCCATGATGATAGGTTAGATGGCTTCATATGACATCATGAGGTTTTGAGCGCGAGCTCGCACCCACTTGAGATAAGGCTCCAAAGGAATGGAGTTATTATGCCCCAATGTATTGCTATCAACTTTGTTCACCATGCCCCAAGCTCGTATGAATCTTTGACAATAACCTTGGACATTGCTCTCATAGTCAAATGCAATTCCTTGGACAAGTGCATCATGAGGACCATCCCTCCTAGCATATCCAAACTGTCTCAAAGCCAAACAAGGATCATAAGTGATACCTCCCCTAATTCCAAGTAGAGGGGCATTAGGTAATTCCCCGTAACAGTCAATAATGATAACATTCTCCAAAGATTGAGAACACCAATGGATATCTGAATGCGAGAGTGACATCAAACTTTTAGACCATCTCATTCCTTGCTCATTCTTCAAAACAGTTCGAGGTAGGTGCAAAATAAACCACCTAGCCAACAAAAGAGTGCAACACATAAGAATTCCTCTTCTCTTCATGGTGCGAGCGTAAAGAAAATGCAAGATATCTCCAAGTAAAGTAGGAATTGGTTTATGAGATAGAAAAACTTTGACCACATTCACATCTATGAGTTGGTCTGGGTTAGGAAATAGTACCATCCTATAGATGAGAAGAGCCAACACTTCTTCAAAGGCTTGTAAGTCCAAAGCATCCCAAAACGTCGGATCATTGCAAATGTAAAGCTCGAGCAATCTCCTCAGGTCTTAGGTATTTCTCAATACCGGTGAAGGGCAATTGATCAAGAATAGGAACTCCCAAGAGTTAAGAAAACTCCTCTATAGTAGGCAATAGTTGGTAATCAGGAAATGTAAAGCAATGGTGCTTAGGATCAAAGAATTGGAAAAGCACATGTACCATATCCTCTTCAAAGTTTATTGTAACCAAGTTGATGAGACGACTTTATTTCTCGGTGAATGAAGAATCATTGGGAACCTTTGATGCTAATTCCTTAAGTTGAGGAGACACTTTCACAAGGTTGATTCAGATAGTATTTCTTCGCCTGGAAGCCATGTCCTACAAAACAGCACAATGATAAATCCCAAAGTCCTTGAAATGGCTAGCATAAATGCAATGGTATGATGTTATGATGTTATGTACATATACACACAAATCAAACAAGTCCTTAGGTGTAGGCTTGCATGGGTTCATTGGTAAGTACCCTCTTGAAGTTTAGTTGGTTGAACCTGTCCTAGAAAGTAATCGGGTTCTAGGGGATCTCAATATTATTGATCTTTGTTCATTGGGCGTTGTTTCAGCGCAAGCCTCTTTTTTAGCAACCAAAATATCACAAAAGTCCGATCTCAATGAGAGTAGTATCGAGTATCAACCAACTTCGGACTGCACCAAAGCCGACTACCTCACTACTTCCTAATGGCCAAGTTGTTCAATTAAAAGGTTCTAAGGTTCGTTAGTACTCCATAAGGGACATCGGTACCCACAAATGTGTCACACTAACATAGCTATTGTCTCAACCATATCGGTCTACACCGTACAGTCTCCACAATTTTTGCTATTTACCTAATGGTGTTCCCAGATCCGAGTAAAGGATCAATACAAACCCAAACAAGGACCCAAAATGTAAAGCAAACAAATCAAACAATGAAAGCAATTAAATGTGATCTAGCTCTAAGGTAACCCTACTTTTAAGTATTTTCCCCGACAAAGTCGCCAGTTCTGTAATACATTGGGAGAACTGACTTTGGGGTTTTGTGTTTTATCGCAATTGTTGCGGATAACAAGAGTCGCCACCAACTTTTCTTTTATCCAATAAAGGAAAGGGTGAAAAGAATAGGAAACACCTTTTGAGATATTTTCTTGAGTTTAGGGGGTAGGTTATGAAAAGGGAAGGTGTTAGCACCCTTTTGATCCGTAGTTATCTACAGACTCTTAGTTGCTAGATCACTTTGAAAATGCTTTGTTTGAAATGTGTTTGTGATAGTTTCAAAAATATTTTTGAAAAGTGCCTTAGTTTAGGAGAACTTTGTAATTATTCTCGTCTCTATAAGAATGCATACAAAGTGTTGACTTTTGAAAATATTCCATGGAAAAGTGTTGGTGTATTTAAAAGATGTTGTTTTGAAGATGTTGTGAGCAAGCAACTATGAACATTCTACCTACTCAAAAATTCTTTGTTCATTTCTTCCTCCTTTAGATATTGCTACCTTACCATTGATTGATAAGAAGCCCTATCAATGGATGTGAAGGGACAGACGTGGGTCATCGTATAGTCATAGAATGCAATTTTGTAAGATACTTTAGCAAGTTTTGTAAGGGGCTAAGATCATCTATGAAGGTAACATTTGGAGGGTCATTGAGGGACTATGATCTTGTATTTGATTGGTTTTTGCCAAAGTATCTCACATGCAAAACTTGACTATTTTTCTCAAGGCAACAAGTGAAGTTAACCCTAGAGGTGCAAGTGTGTGAAGTGTTTGTTTTCATGCTTTTGTTCTTGAATTAGGGTTTGTTACTTGTTGATTTAGTCTTGCCATACAAACCCTAATTACTAGCATTTATATTGAAAGCGGTAAATTGTGGAAATTGAAAGTTCTACGCTATTACATCATTTGGGGATGGGGGTATAATTTCCAAATGGGGAGATAAGAGAAGTTAAACCTAATTACTATTACAACCATATTAAATTTGAATAATAATGCACAAGAATGAATAAATATATATAAGAATGAATAAATGGAAAAGAAAATTGGTTTTTTGTTTGTTATTTTGTTAAGAAAAAGGTTTTGACCTAATTAAATAAAAAAAAGTAATTAAATAAGAAAACTAAACCTAAGTTAATTAAGAAAAGAAATTGGATTTGATTAAAGAAATAAGTTTTTTAGGGTTTTATGAAAAGGTTTTAATATTAATTTTAATAAAAAGAAAATAATAAAATAAACCTAAGTTTAATTATTTATTTAATTTTAAGAAAAGAAAATGAATTTAATGAGAAAATATTTTTTGGTCTTTTTAGTCTTAAAAGAAATAAAATATCAGTATAAAATATAAATAATAAATAAAAATATTTTTTTGGTTTTTATTAATAATAATAATAATAATAATATTAATATTAATAATAATAAAAATAAAGCAAAAGAAAATAAAAAAAATAAAAAAAATTTTAAGTTAGGGGTGTGAAAACAATTTAAGTTGTAAGTTAGCAAAAAACAGATTTGTTAGGCCCAATATGATTTTTTGTTTGGAATCAGAAGAAAAAAAAAACAATGGGCTGTGTGGAAAAGTGTAATGGGGGGGGGGGGGGGGGGGGGTTACTAAAAAATAACACAAGGCCCAATGGAAGGGAGGCCAAGCGCGCTGGTTATGACGAAATGAAAAAACAATGAAAATGTTTTAGGATAAAGGGCAGCGCTGGGGCTCGAACCCAGGCCCTTAGCAATAACGCACACGCTCTCTACCACTGGGGTGGCTATACATATGGTGTCTTATATCAAACCATAAATATTTATTATAAAATTGATTCTAATGATAAACTTCATCTTCTTCCTCGCGCCAGCCAGAGCCCCTGCAACTCATTCATTTCTCAACCATTCTCAAAAGTATGAACATCAAACTTGTTAGAAATTTCACCATGATTCCAAAAATGCAAATAACTTAAACAATGTCTCAAAGATGAGCATGGATTTTGACTAGTATCAATTCTAACCTAATTTTTTCAAAAAGTTCAAACTTAAAATTCTCACTACTCAAACAATATAAATGAATTCTAAGGACATGGTCAGCTTCAGGGCAATGATGTCTACATTTTATCTTTGAAAATGGAAAGCTAACAATGCCTATATGAAGAGATTGAAAATCAGAAAACTTACCTCAAAACTGGATTTTGTGTTTTGAGTTTGAGCTTGCTTCAAGGTGTTTTAATGGCCTGGTTAGCTTCCTTGAACCTCCAGGAAGCTATTGCAATGGTTACCTTGAGCTGAGAGTTCCTGAATCAAGCTAGAGAAGTCAATGTGAAAAGCTATGTTTTTGAAAATGGAGGATGGTTTGAATGGTGTTACAGTTTGGAAATAGGTATTGAGATGGTTTATATTTGAGGTAAAGAAGCTTTAGAAATTATTTGGCCAAGAAACGCACGAGGGAATTATGAGTTGGGTATTCAAAG
This sequence comes from Vicia faba, assembly GCA_948472305.1. Taxonomy (NCBI): domain Eukaryota; kingdom Viridiplantae; phylum Streptophyta; class Magnoliopsida; order Fabales; family Fabaceae; genus Vicia; species Vicia faba. The sequence continues at coordinate 186,471,880 of OX451737.1, read as the reverse complement.
TCAGAAATGACACAAAAATGGAGGTTTTATGCAATTTATGGCTTGAGGAAGTTTGAGAGTGTTTGAGGGCTTGTTCATTCGTGTCTTATCTCACAAATAGCGCTTTTTATTTATAAGCAAGAGGTTTGGAGTGCATACATTGATCAGATTTCAAAATCACATGTTATGGATAGGTTTCTTGATTTTGAGGCAAAGTTGACAAACATCTTTCTAAGACATGGTACAAGGCTATCTAGAGTTGTTAGAAGCTTTAAACATGTTTCTTCTGGCTTCTAGATATTGTGTATGCAGAAAGAACAAGTGTAAAGCTCAAGGAGAGTGAACTTTGTGATTAAAGTGAACTTTTCCAAAATGGAAGTGTGAACTTTGTGCCATTAATGGAAAATTGACTTGGACAATGCTTCAAACAATTGGATAATGGCTCAATCAATTGTGTAAACAAGATTATGGAGTGAAACACAAGTTTGAGTCTTGCAAAGCAAGATTATGCAGCATGCCTTGTGGATTTGATCAAATGTTTTTCACAAATTCTGCCTTGTAAATCAAGAATGAAACCCTAACTTCATCTATTCTATTCTCTCAGCTCAAGCAAGATCTCAATGAGTTCCTGGAATTTTTGGAAAGCTTGTAACATCCTCTACAACCTTCATGTTTTCCATTTTTGAAGAAACCAATTGGAACTATGTGAAATGTTATCATGAAGTTGGTACCAAAAATCATCCTAACTAGGTCAAATTTTCACTAAGTGTTTTAAGAAAAAGTTCATGACTTTATGGCCTTATAACTCAAAATCTAAGAACTTTTTGAACAAGATCCCTATAATACAAGTTTTTAGAATTCATCAAGATATAAAACCCTTCATGTTGAGAGTTTTCCTTGAATCATCTTGCATCATGGTGAAAAATTGGCATGAAGTCATGAAGAAAAGCATGTATAAAACACTTAGAAAAATTTCTAAGTCTTAGAAATTTTAACTTTTCAAGATGAAATTTGACTTTTTGATTTTATTGATGATCAAGTTTCATATTTTGACATGTCTTGATGAAATGTGATCTTTGAAACTTGATTTTGATCAAAAAGTCAAAGTTTGACTTTCTAGTGTACAGTTGACTGAATTTCAACTATCAATCAATTAATCTTGAGAAATGACTTGAACCATGCAATTAGTTCAAGATGATGCATTTGAATTCTTGCTATCATATTTCAAGCCAATAAGTCATGTATTAGGTCAAAAGTCAAAAATCAAGCTTTCTCAATCAAAACCCAAATTTTGACCATTTTGCCCTTTTGGTGATTTGATTAATTTTCTTGGGGAGTTGTGATCCAAACTTGATCAATTGATACATATGAGTTCAAAATATTGATATGGGCCAAAAATCTTGAATTTTGACTATAAGTTGACCATAATTGACTTTTTACCCAATATAGTTGATTTTAGGTCATCTGATCAATTGACTGAGCAAACTTGAACTGCAAGACTTGAAACTTGACATGAGCAATCTCGAAGGTCCATAATGATCTATGAAAGTAATATGAGGCATTAAAAGTACAATTTTCCTTGTGAAAACTCAAACCCTAATTTGAGGTATCAATGTTGAGGAGATGTCTTGACCTAGTCAATCCTTGTGCAAGCTTGAACTATTGAAGATCTTGTGGGAAATGCCTTGAGAAATGAGGGGGTAAATTTTGGGGTACAAAAATTGAGGTTGTATTGCTCTTACTTCTTGCTCTAATAGTCTATCAAGTTCTCCAGGTACTTCACAATCTTCATCACCTTCGTCCTCGCCTTGGTAGATCAGACTTTCAAAGTCATAATTGGAAATAGTAGAATTGTTAACAATGGGATCCAGAGTGGATATGGATATGCAATTTGTTGTGTGGGTGTGTGTAAGAACACATAGAAATTTGAATAAAGTAAAAGAAAGACAAAGAGCATAAAATTTGAATGCAAACATCCAATGATTTATTGAATGAAAATATGTGAATGAAAAATGACAACCCTAACAAATGGACCGTTGTGCCCCAGGTAAGGCACAAGGCTTAAAGTTATTATTTTAAAATTACATAACCAAAAAACTTAAAAGCACGAAAACAGAAAATAGAATTTACTCCTGACTAAAGGAGATTGGTATAACGTCTTCAATCTTCAAATTGCTGAGGCTATTGTTGATGGTAGGAAAAATCCATCTGTCTAGATCATAGTCACTATCAGCATCTTCTACAATGTTGACCCCATTATTGCTGATGCGAAATGGTGGTCTCCCAGCATGAGCACGAAGAACATCCCTTTGAGCCTCTACAGTGAAACCCAAACTAAATTTATCAGATTTGTAAGGAATGTTGGGAGGCTGACCCCAAGTAGTGCAACCACCTTCTTCTACCACAACTCTAACGTCTTTCAGAGAAGCCATTCTGGGTGGAACTCTGGTAACCCTAGGAATAGCATAAACATCTTCAGTAATGGTAGTGGTCTAAGGATTAACTTCAAAGGTTTGGAAGGGAGTCTCGATGCATTCTCCTTCCATCTCAACATACTTGAAGGAGTTCAAGTGACTCACCATGTATTCTTCTTCCCTACATACTATAACAATCTTTCCTTTGACGAGATATTTCAACTTCTGGTGCAACATAGAAGTAACAACGCCTGCCCCATGAATCCAAGGGCATCCAAGTAAACAGAAATAGGCCAGACAAATATCCATCACATATAAGGAAGAGTCAAAGACTTGCGAGCCTACATTGATCAGAAGAACCACCTCTCCGTACACCATTCTCTTTGAACCATCAAACGCTCTGACCATAATGTCACTGGGATTCAGCACAACCCCTTCATAGTCAAGCCTGTCTAAAGCTATCTTTGGTAAAACATTTAATGAGGAACCCGTATCAACCAACACATGAGCTAAGGTAGTGCCCCTGCATTCAATAGATACATACAGAGCCTTGTTATGGTTCCTTCCTTTGGGAGTCAAATCAACGTCATAAAAGCCTAGCCTATTACCAGTCGTCAGGCTAGCGACATAATTTTCAAATTGATCAGTAGAGATTTCTTGCGGTACATGAGCAGATTTCAAGAACTTCACCAAAGCCTGAGCATGGGCTTTAGAGAACAACAACAGAGATAACATGGATATCTTGGAGGGAGTCTGCCCCAGCTATTCAACAATCTTATAGTCACTTTTCCAGATTATTTTTAGTACTTCATCCATTACTTTCCGGGAGGTATCTTCAGCAATAACCTCTTTTGGTGCCTCATCTTGGGCAGACTCAAGGATCTGTTCTTTGTCCCGAGTCTCAGTAGTTGACTCAGTAGTAGTAACACGGACTGGTGTAGCAATAGTCTTTAGAGAGATCTCTAGAGAGAAAATCCTTCCACTTCTAGTAACTTTACTGGTCCCAACAACATTGTCAATGTTGGGATCAATAACTTCAACATTTTCACTTTTTACAACCAATGGTTCCTGCTTGACACCATGATAGTAAACATCAGCTCCATAATTCTAAGGGATAGCCTTGTCACAGGAATATGGAATTGGCCCGGGCGCAGTAATGATTAAAGGAGCAACTCTAGGCTTGACCGTAATCTTCATAGGGCCTTTGGAAGTAATCCTTATAGGATTTTTGGAAATTACATACACGTCTTCAAACTCCAAGTCTTGAAACAAATTCTCCATAGAAGAAATCTTCTCAACTAGAATTATATGGTTATCCATTAAACGCTGAATACCTTCTCTCAACAGTTTGCAGCCATTGGATTGGGTTGCGCATCATTAGAATCTTTCAATGCAACCCGTAAATAAACCGGCTTGCAACATATTCTTTTTAATAATTATCAGGAGAGTCATCAAGTCACTTACAGCAGAAACATAAGAAACATCTTTGATAGTGTTAATTCCCTTTTCTTGCTTAGGCATAGGTGTAGTAATCACATTAGGGGTCTCGGAAGGATCAAATTCAATCTCTTTGGATTCAATTATATCCTGGATCTTGTTTTTTAGAGCCCGACAGCTATTTGTGTTATGTCCAAGACTATTGGAATGATAGGAACACTTTACATTAGGACACATTAGGGGTCTCGAGAGGATTAAATTCAATCTCTTTGGAGTCAATCATATCTTGAATCTTATGTTTTAGAGTCCAACAATTATTTTTGTCATGTCCGAGACTATTGGAATGATAGGCACACTTTACATTAAGATTGTAGCCAGGAGAGGAGCTGTTGGGATTCTGAGGAGGATCTCTCAACGTAATTAGCTCTGCTTTCAATAGATGTTACAATGTCTAAGGCTATGGCATGTTGATCTTGGTAAATTGTCTCCTGGGTGCGCCCAACCTTTGTTGATTGCCTTGTTGATGTTGTTGCACTGGTGCAGGATTAGAAATTAAAACTCCCCCCACAGATTGGTTGAAGTCACTTCTACCACGACCCTTCTGGCCATACACAACAATAGTTTCTCTTTTACTGTTGAATGTCTTCTTCACAGTATTTGAAAATGCAACCACCTGAATTTTCCCACTTCTGATTCCACCTTCAGCATGTTCCCCTGTTAATACTAGCTCGGTGAATCCGGCTGAAGAGCTCCCAATCAGATGATTGAAGAAAGGACCTGTCAGAGTTCCCATAAACATGTCAACCTGCTCCCTATTAGACAAAAGAGGTTGAACTCTTCCTATTAGATCTCTCCATTTCTGGGCATACTCCTTAAAGCATTCGTTTGAGCCCATGGTCATACACTGTAGTTGCACACAGGTTGGTGCAAGATCAGCATTGTATTGGTATTATTTGTAGAAAGCAGCAGTTAAATCTTCCCAAGTATGGATATTGGTTCCTTCCAGTTGATAGAACCATTCCAATTGTGTCCCAAATAGGCTCTATTGAAAGAAATGCACCCATAACTTCCTATCACTAGTGTGTGGTTAAATCTTACAAATATATGACCTCAGATGAAGCTTTAGACAAGAAACACAGTCATGCTTTGCAAAAGTACGGACCTTGAATTTATGAGGAATAACAACCCCTGAGACTAAACCCAACTCTTCAAAATCCAACCTGTAACGCCCGTTTATTTAATTAATTAATTAAATTATTTTTGGATTATTTTTTGAATTTGTGAGATGTTGAGAGTTTTTGGTATAATTGTTAGATTATTATTAATTAACTAATTAGTTGATTAATAATAATAATGTTGGAATTAATAGAACAATTGTGTTGGGCTCATGTTATTGGTTGGAAGTAGTAAAGTGGGGGTGTGAAAGTTAAGCCCAACAGGATTGATGTTATAAGGTTAAGCTGACACAAGGATTTGATTTAGTTGGTGAATAAGGAATTCTCTGTGCTGACTGTGTGAAGCCCCGCGACGAGAGGAGCAGCTGCCCGGTGTCGAGCATAGCAAAACAAGGATTACAGCTGAAGCTTTGGTTGAGCGAACTTCAATCCAGGTAAGGGTGGAGTTCTGACCTTATAATGGGATTTATGATGTGTATCACGTGGGAATTGGTTGTTTGTATGACCGTGTACGTTGAAGTTTCTGGACCTGTTATTGAAGTTTCCTGTTTCTCGATATGTTATGGTCGTTAGGGAGTAATTGTATGACAATATCGCATGATTAGTGAACCTGTTGTTATAGTTCCCTGTTAGTAGTGTTATCGGAGTTTTGAGTTGTATGTATGATTTCCTAGTAGGATCAGTGATTAGGTTAGTGTAGTTTACCACTGGGTGATGTGGTCATTATGATGCTGAGGTGTTCCGAGCAATTGGCAGGAAATTAGGAATTATTGTTGTGGTAGTATTAGGAAGGTTTATGTGTGAATGTCTTATACAATGAACGAATCTGTTGATAGGAAATATAGTTGCCCGTTACTGTGGTATTCTGAGCAGTTGGTCGGAAGTTATGAATTGCATTGATGTGGTAGTTATGATGTCGTGTTGTTTTGTGCTGCTGGTCGAACTAGTGGTCGAGGAGGATGCCAATGGTGTTAGGTGTCGAGCGGTGTTTAGGATGTGAAGTGTGTCAGGGAATATATGTGTTGGATGTCGAGCGGCATTAGGCTGCAAGGCGTGCCGAGGAGCATGATACTGTTCTTCTTAGTTGATGTGTAAGTTGTTCTGAGTTGAGAAATTACACGCTGAAGATTTATGTTGAGATGCCTCTAATTATGGGCAGATATTAAGTTGTAGGCTTATGGTCAATGTCGATTTATGTTAATTTATGTTGAATTATTATTAAGTTGTAGGCTTATCCCAATGTTGTTATGTTGTTGTGATTGTTGCTGTGAATTTTTGTTGATAATGTGAAGTTGTAGGGAATTTTAAATGAAGATGAATTACCTCTATTTACTGGTAATAATGGTGATATAGGCTTATGCCTTGCGATGAACGATGATTATAGTGAGTATGTGATAGTGGATTCATTGAGTCACATACATTTTCATATTTTGCGATGGCCTGGACTGGAAAACTGCAGAGAAGGCTTATTCCTTGTTGATGCCTCTATTAATTGGAAATTATTAAGTTGGAAGTTCTGTTCTGTTTCTAAGTTGGGAGTTCTGTTTGTTTTTAAGATGGGAGTTATGCTCCATTGGTACCACATGCATATGCATAGTAACAAGTTACATTTCATGTTGCATATTGAGTTGTCCTGTTGATGAATTAATTATTATGTTTCGTTGTGATTGATGTTGTTTAAAGTTATGAAGTGGTGATTTTGCATAGATCAATTCTAATGTAATATTTATCATACATTCTATTATATTGTTCGATATCTCACCCCTTCTGTTTGAATGTTACCCTGATTTTGGTAACGTGCAGGTAATCCAGAGTGAAGGTGGTTTACCTTCAGTAGTTCGAGTCGGTGTCATTGCTCCGATACATAACACTCGGGGGGGGGGGGGGGGGTGAACGCTTGCTAGTTTATTGTTGTTATTATTTAGTTGCTTCACTTTAAGTTGTTGTTCGTTAAATAGCTTTTATTTGAAGTTGTTTCAGTTGGATAAAGATGTTATATTCTTTTAAGTTGAATATTTGATTCTGCTGCGAAATTATGAAAGTTGTTGATTTTTTTAAGATTAGTTTATGTTGTTGTTGGTTCATACAAGTTAATGTGTTATGTATCTGTAATAAATGTCGTTGTTTTAAGATTTAAATTTGTAGCATCCTGATTCGGTTGTCAAATTTTTATAACTCTGATTTTATATATTATTTTCGGGTAGAATTGGGGTGTTACAAAGTTGGTATCAGAGCAAAGTCGGTCCGTCTGACCAAGTTGTTGAGTCGTAGTTTGTTTAACAATTGAGTATTGTTAACTTGATTTCTAACCGTTGTTTATGTTGTAGTGATAATTTGAGATGGCTGGAAGGAATGATGGTGCACTTGCTGCTGCTCTAGAAGCAATGGCGCATGCTATAGAGAATCGGCCGAACACTGACGAGAATGCTGCATCTCGTAGTTTGGCGACCTTCCATAGGGAGAATCCGCCTACCTTTAAGGGTAAGTATGATCCTGACGGAGCATTGGATTGGTTGAAAGAGATTGAGATAATCTTCCGTGTGATGGACTACACTCCACCGCAGAAGGTTCGATAGAGTACTCACACGCTAGAAGTCGAAGCTGATGACTGGTGGCTAGAGACATGTTAGCGGTTGGAAGCTGCAGGTGAAAATGTCACTTAGGCTGTGTTTCGTAGGGAATTTCTGAGGAAGTATTTACCTGAAGATGTTCGTGGTAAGAAGCAAATTGAATTTCTTGAGCTGAAGCAAGGAAGTATGTCAGTTGTTGAATATGCTGCAAAGTTTGGGAGTTGGATAAGTTTTATCCGCGCTATAGTGAGGAAAATGCCGAGTTTTCAAAGTGTATAAAGTCTGAGAATGGGTTGCGCCCAGAGATCAAGAAGGAAGTTAGATACCAGAAGATCCGTGTCTTTGCTAATTTGATTGATAGTTGCAGGATTTATGAAGAGGATAATAATGCTCATTATAAGATTATTAGTGAGAATATGGGTAAGCACCAACAGAATTGTGGTAAGCCTTATGATGCCCCAACTGGTAAAGGTAAACAGAGAGTTGCTCTGGGTCAGAGGACTAGTGGGGGAGATGCTCCTGCTGGTGTAGTTTGTTTTAAATGTGTAAAACCTGGTCATAAGAGCAATGTTTGTACTACTGAGGTGAAGAGGTGTTCCGTTGTGGTAAGAATGGACATGTTGCATCTGAGTGCAAGCATAAGGAGGTGATTTGCTTCAATTATGGTGAAGAAGGACACATTGGTAGTCACTGTCATAAATCAAAGAAGGCACAAACCTGTGGAAAAGTGTTCGCTTTGGATGAAAATTAGATGGCTAGTGAGGACAGACTCATCAGAGGTACATGTTTCATTAATATTACTCCTTTAATTACTGTTATTGATACTGATACTACTCATTGTTTTATTGCTGCTGATTGTGTTGAAAGATTGGGTCTTATGTTGTCTTCTATGAATGGAGAGATGGCTGTCGATACTCCAACCAAGGGGTCGGTGACTACTTCTTTTGTGTGTTTAAAGTGTCCTTTGTCGATATTCGACAGAGACTTTGTTGTTGATTTGGTTTGTTTTCCTTTAGGTGGATTGGATGTAATCTTAGGTATGAACTGGTTAGAGCATAAATGTGTTCTTATAATTGTTATAACAAGTCGGTGAGGTTTTCTACTCCTGAAGAAGAGGAAGAAGCTGGTATGTTGTCAGCTAGACAGTTGAGATAGTTGATGTAGGAAGAGGCTCAGATGTTCTCGTAAATGGCATCGCTATCTTTCGAGAATCAAGCTATAATTAGGGAATTGCAAGTGGTGCATGAATTTTCTGAAGTTTTCCCTGATGAAATTCCTGATGTACCGCCAGAGAGAGAAGTTGAATTTGCTATTGATCTTGTACCTGGTACCAGACCTGTTTTTATGGCACCATAAATGATGTCTGCATCTGAATTTTCAGAATTAAAGAAGCAATTGGAAGAGTTACTTGAGAAGAAATTTGTAAGACCAAGTGTATCGCCATGGGGAGCTCCAATGTTGCTAGTAAATAAGAAAGATGGAAGTATGAGGCTTTGTGTTGATTATAGACAATTGAATAAAGTGACTATTAAGAACAAGTATCCACTTCCAAGAATAGATGACTTGATGGATCAATTGGTGGGTTCTCGTGTGTTTAATAAGGTTGATTTTAGGTCGTGCTATCATCAGATTAAAGTGAAAGATGAAGATATCCAGAAGATGGCTTTCAAAACGTGTTATGGACATTATTAGTATTTAGTGATGCCTTTCGGTGCTACTAATGCGTCAGGAGTATTCATGGAGTACATGAACCGTATCTTTCATACTTGTTTGGATCGGTTTGTAGTGGTGTTCATTGATGACATTTTGATTTGCTCTAAATCGGAAGAAGATAATGCCGAACACTTAAGAAAAGTATTATAAGTTTTGAAAGAAAAGAAGTTATATGCAAAGCTGTCTAAGTGCGGATTTTGGTTAAAGGAGATTATTTTTCTTGGTTATGTTATCTCAGGTAGTGGCATTGTTGTAGATCCATCTAAGGTAGATGTTGTGTTGCAATGGGAAACTCCAAAGTCGGCTACCGAGATTAGAAGCTTTTTGGGATTACCTGGTTATTATAGAAGGTTTATCAAAGGTTTTTCTAAGTTGGCACTTCCGTTGACTAAGTTGACTTGTAAAGGTAGAGCTTATGTGTGGGATGTTCAGTGTGAAGAAGGTTTTTCAGAATTGAAGAAGAGATTGACCTCGGCTCAAATTTTGACATTACCTAATTCGGGAGAACCGTTTATGGTATATTGTGATGCTTCCAAGATGGTTTTAGGAGGTGTGCTTATGTAGAATGATAATGTAGTTGCTCATGCGTCAAGGCAGTTGAGGACTCATGAAAAGAACTATCCTACGCATGATTTAGAGCTTGCTGCAGTTATTTTTGTGTTGAAGATTTGGAGGAACTACCTCTATGGTTCTAGATTTGAAGTATTTAGTGACCATAAAAGTTTAAAATATCTATTTGATCATAAAGAATTGAATATGAGACAACGAAGATGGTTGGAGTTGTTAAAGGATTATGATTTCAGTTTGAATTATCATCCAGGAAAAGTGAATATGGTGGCTGATGCATTAAGTCGAAAGGCATTACATATGTCAACAATGATGGTTAAAGAGTTGGAATTAATTGAACAGTTTAGAGATATGAGCTTAGTTTGCGAGTGTGATACAGTGGCAGAACCGACTGTTAATACTGGTTTGCGTTTTTTGTTCGCAAATGTCGCGGTAAGCAAGAGTCGCCACCGACTTTTCTTTTATCCAACAAGGGAAGGGTGAAAAGAATAGAAAAAGACATTTTTCTATATTTTCTGAGTAAGGGGGTAGATTATGGAAAGAGAAGGTGTTAGCACCCTTTCCATCCATGGTTTTCCATGGGCTCTTAGGTACTTGCTCATTTTTGAAAATTTCTTGTGTTTGTCGTTTGAAAAGATTTGAAAATGCCTTAGTGCGACAATTCACTTTATGGTAGCTTTTGTATCAGTCCTCAAGAGTGTGATAAAGTGTTTTTAAAACTTTTGTTTGAAAAGTATTTGAAAGTGTGGTGTGAAAATTTATTTGAGCAAGTACCTAACAGTTATCTACCTACTCCAAAAAAGACTGTTCTTTTTCTCCTATCCTTTAGACTGTGTTATCCTACTATTAGTGAGTAGGTAATCTTAGTCGTTGGATGTTAAGGGACTATCGAAAGGGACGTAATGGTCATTAAAGGCAACATGTAAGGATACCTTAGCATTTCGAAGGGACTATCATCATAAGATCATTTCTCGTAAGCAACTTGAGGGACATTTAGGGACTATGATCTTTACGATGATTTTAAACTGAGGGTCTTTGCTAAGAGTATCCCTATGTTCGAGGGACATGACCATTATTTCTGAGGCAACCAAGTGAGGTATACCCTAGGGGTGCAAGTGTGCAATAGTGTGCTATTTCAGATATTTTATCTTGTAGTTTAGTGATCTACTGATTGATTGATTAAGCATACACACCTAGGTTGCTAGCAATTTATATACATGCATATACAGAACATAAAAGCGAGAAGATAGAGGGTCCAACGCTATTACAAGGCTTTGGTGCAGATACATAAAGAACGACTGAAAAAATAAAGTGCAGAAATAAAATCCTAGTTAAGCTATTACAAACCGGGTGCAGTTACATCAATAATAAAAATAATCGTACGACAAAATGATAACGCGCGAGAATTAATAGGAAAAAAATGCTCAAAACCCTAAAAATCTAATTTGATCATTGAAAAATATTTTTGGGATTTTATGAAAAAAGAGATTTGATTTTAACCTAATTTTCCTTGATTTTAATTAATGAAAAATATTAGAACTGATTAAAACAATTAATTTGCAAAAATTAATTTATTAAAAAAAACTAAATCCTATTTTTTGTGATTATTTTCTGATTAAAAAATGATTTGAAATAAAAATCAATTAGACTAATTAAATAAAATAAATAGTAAAATCAAAGAGAAAAGAAATGGGCCTGAGGGGGTATGAATCCAAATTGGGGGTTATGTTGCTGAAATTCTGCCCAAGCCCAATCATGTTGGCCCAAGGCAACGTGTGATCCAGTATGATTGTGCCAGGAGTTTCCACCATGGGGAGCTTCATTGGAAGCATTGGATCTAGGTGCTGATTGATCCAAGGGTGATGATCTTGAGGCATACAGTGAGCGCGCTTGGAAAGGAAACATTGAATCTGCAAAGAAATTGTGAGAAAAATAATATGTAGGAGCCAGGGATCGAACCCCTGACCTCCTACACACGCGCGCTTTGAAAACCTTTCCCTTTACCACTGAGCCAGCTCTTCATTCGTTATTATAAACAAGCAAAATATAATATATGGAATAATGGTTAGTAGTTGTAACAAAAACGCGCGCCAAGTTCAAACTGCCCACTCAGGCTTTGACACGCAATCATCTTCCTTGTTGGACCGTTGTTTTAGACTAAGGGCTTTTACCCACAGACATGTTCGTTTCTAAAAGACCTGCATAATTCTAAAATATCCACCAAGCAATATAAATTCAAACCAAATATATAGATCAACTGGGTTTGATCTCGTGAGTACAATGATACTCTTTTTTGTCCTGATTTTGCCTGAAATAAAAAACCCTAAAATGAAGCTTCAAACCCTAGCAATGGCAGTCAGTTAAATATACATTAAAACACACAATTTATCATACAAACATGTTCTAAATGGTCACATAAACATAAATGCATACTTGAAATTCGTTTATCATGCGTGTATAGTCAAAATCAAATTCAAGAACAAGAGCAAACTGTGATACCTGCATAGGCTGTTTCTGGATGTGTTGACGCGTGATAGTGGTCCAGATACCTTCCAAATACGCCCAGGAATGGATAGCAATCCTTGAAATGTCTTGAATCTCCCTCTAAAATAAAATTCGATCACCACTTTTTTGTCAAAATTTTGAGATTCTTGTGGGTGTTCTACACGGCCAATTCTTCCTCTTATGATCAGGGTTTGTTATACATATATAGTAGAACGAATTAGGTCAATAAAATTGAGTTGAATATTTGCAAATTGGTGAGAAAAGATTTAATTTGTGCCTTGTATATTTTGTTTCTAAAATAGACCAAATCATGATATTTTCCAATCCAATTAGCCCTTGCACGAATTATATGATTTGCCAGCTGATCATGGATCCATAATGTGCTCATAAAATCAAATCTTTAATTTTATTTCATTATTCCACTATTTAAATTGATTTATTTTGATTTAAATGAACAAAAAATCAAAACAAATGATAAAATAATAAGTGGATAATCTCAGGGGTCGTGGTCCATCTGAGGAACAAGTTTCAAGCAAGAAAACATAGGCACATTTGGAGAAAAAATTTTTTGATCAATGTTGACTTCATGCACATTTCCAAAAATTGGTCTACTTTAGCAATACATATCTCTCTTATTTTTGAACCTAAGAGGGTGTTCTTGGACTTTTTAGAAAGCTTAGGGTGTCTTATAAACAACCCATTTGGTTTCATCTCAATTGGATCCTCCATGTTCATGTAAGGAGCTTTGACCCAAAAGGTGTTTTTGTTGACTTTTTGAAATGACCTTTAATGTATGAACTTGTATCCTTTTATTGGGGCACTTCTTGACCTTGAGGGATGAAGATAAGTTGTAGGGAATTGGATTATCTTCAAAATGAGACTTGGTTGGAAAATTTTTGATAAAGTATGAGAAAGTTATGCTTGGTCAAAGTTTGGTTGACTTTTCTTATAGAAACCCTAAATTGCTATTTTTGACTTTTGATGAGTTAGGAGCATTTCTTGAGGAATCATGATCAAACCTTGATCAAATGATGGAGATTACTTCAAAATGTTGATGTTGACCAAAAATCTTGAAGTTTGACTGTATTTGGGCCATATTTGACTTTTGACCTAATATAGTTAATTTCTAGGCATCTGAGTAGTTGACTGAGCAAACTTGTTGTGTAAGGCATGAAACTTGACATGGATGATCTTGGGGACATATTAGGGAAATGGAGGAAATTTGGGACCCTTGTTAATCAAACATCTTGCTTGAAATTGAAACCCTAGTTTGAGGCTTATTGTCTTAAGAGGAGGATTTGTCTGGTTAATCCTTAGTCAACCTTGAGCAATTGAAGATCTTTGGAGGCATGTCTTGAGTGAAATGAGAGGGAAAATTTTGGGGTAAAACAACTGCCCCTGTTTAATCTTATTAAACCTGAGGATGTAGATTGGCTAGTCTGCCTTTCGTGATCTAAAGGTGGAAGATGATTGAACACTAGAGTGCCCAGAAATTTGCACTCGTCTGAAATGATACTAGTAGTTGATGATTTCGGGAATGGGCTTACATATGCCATTTGGAAGAGATGAAGGAAGATCGTCTGAGATGGGCTTAAAGATGCCATCCAAAACAATGATGATTTCACAAGATATCCCTTTGTAGGAATTCCTACTCTTGCTGTTAGAGAGGACTTCGCTGAGGAATGTTGGTCTCTATCTTTGAACATGGAGTTTTAGGAGCTTTAGTTGTTCGTTACTCTACTGGGGGGTCGTCACTTGATTGAAGAGACGGAGGTGAAATGCTATCTGGTCCATGTCCAGGCTTTACATTGGCTTGCTGAGGATAATAAGGCTAACTGCTATCTGGTCGTGCTCCAGGCTTCACAGCGACTTACTGGAGGAGATGAGATTAAATTGTTATCTGGTCAGGATCCAGGCTTCACAGTGCCTTGAATTATTGATTGACTATTATCCGGTTAGTGTCCGGGTTTCATAGCTTCTTTAACTGGAATAGAAATCTTAGTATCGATTTGACTAAACCATAGAAAGGTCTCGTATTAACTTTGATTGGCATAGTAATAAGGAGAATCTTAGTATCGACTCCACTGACCCAGACGAAAGTCTTGGAACATCTTCAACTGGAATGGTAATTAGAGAGATCTTAGTGTCGATCTAGCTGATCCAGATAAAATCTTAGGTTAACTTTGACTGGTATAGTAATCAGGAGAATCTTAGTAGCGACTCAACTGACCCAGACGAAAGTCTTGGAACATCTTCCACTGGAATGGTAATCAGAGAGATCTTAGTGTCGACCTGCTTGACCCAGGGAAAATCTTGGGTTAACTTTGACTGGCATAGTAATCAGGAGAATCTTAGTATCGATTCAATTGACCCAGCCTAAAGCCTTGGACACTCTTCCACGGGAATAGTAATCAGAGAGGTCTTAGTGTCGACTTATTTGACCTAGGGAAAATATTGTGAGGACATCTTTCTGAGGAAAATCATGGAATAGCCCTTTATTAAATGTAGCTTGTTGATTTGATCTTTTCCCTGAAAGGTAAAGAGTTAGTTGTATTCAATGTCATGATTTATAAATGTGTTGTGATGATGTTCTAAAAATAAATGAGATTATGTTGTATGCAATATGTATGCGCATGCCATGATGTATGAATATTGGATGCTATTGCGGTACTTTTTAGTCGAGGAAAATAAATCCCGGGCTGCTGCTGAAGAGCATTGGGAAGCTGAATTCTTTATTTCTGCTGGGGGTGGTGAATGGAGATGACTATGCTGGGGATTTACTCCTTTCTGTTTACGAATATTCTGCGGGGGAGAGACTCTTCCTGAGAATAACTCTGTAGGGGAATAACTTTGTTTGAGAGAGGAGATGCTTTGCTGGAATATTTTGTTGATTCGGAGAAATAAACTTCGCCGGGGGATGAACTTCCGTAGCTGGAGAAATAAATTCTGTTGGGGATTGAGCTTCTGCATTCAGAGAAATAAACTCTGCTCGGGAGAAGGTTCCGTAGTCATAAAAATAAACTCTACTCGGGAGAAAGCTTTATAAATCGTTTGTGATTATAAAAATCGGCTGGGGAATATAGATATTGGCTCTCTGAAAGAACTTTGCTGGAGAAAGTAACTCCTATTTGGGTAAGCAGATATCAAAACTTGGTTTCCTCTATTATGTGGGGAACATAGACATCACAGGGTCATATGTAATGGTGACTTCATCTCAAAACTGTTTTTGCCCCTATACCTGCTGGAAGGATTAACTTGTCGGGATTGAAATGGTTTTATAGACTTTTCCCCGTTCCTTAAGTCATGAGCAACTGTATTTCTGTTTCATATGCAAATATTTGTGAATAGCAATATTATTCAAATGCATATGTCAAGAATAAGTCATTGGACGTTTTTGCATAACAAAACGGGAAAAGGAAAAAGAAAAACAATCAGTTTTAAACTTCCAAAGAAACGATTTGTATTGATTTATGAAGTTTTCCTATAACAGGCGTTGTGTACAAAGAGGTTGACGTTCTAGTAGGAGAACGCTGCCGTGAGTGTGAAGACTATACAAGGTAGTGTACAAAGAGAAGAAAAAAACCATTGGGTTTCAATTCTGCTATTACCCTTATGTCTTCGAGCGTCTCATCACTTTGCTACTTGTCCGAAGCTGACTGGATTGATCGGTGCCGTTTGAGCTTGATAGTTGATACTGAAGTCTGGTCGCAAGGTGATCCAATGGGACATAGTGATACGCTTCAAATCCCTAACTTTTTCCTGGACCTCCCTTTAGGGTTTTCAGTCCATCGGGATACCCTTTTTTTCCCGAGCAACCTTTTCAAGTTTTCGGCTTGCCGGGTGTATAGATATTTTTTATTTTCATCCCTAATTTTTGCACGAACCCTTTTGGTTCACCGAAATGCCCTTTTTTTCCTAGGCCAGTCAACCTAGCGGGTCTTTATTCATGCGTAGTATCTTTTAACTATGTCCACATTAGTAGGGTGAGGGAGGTCGTCATTCAGTCAAGATCATTTGCCATCTTGCTATTCTTCCGGAGAGGGAGGGCTTCTCGAAGATGTACTTGATCGGATCCATCTTAGATATCAACAAAGTAGTGTGGGTCAACATATACTGTCTCAGTCGGCGAGCAGCCCATGCCAAAGCGCAACAAGTTTTCTCGAGCAATGAGTATCTTGTTTCAAAGTCGGTAAACTTTTTGCTAAGGTAGTATATTGCATGCTCTTTTCGACCAGACTCGTCATACTGCCCCAGCACACACCCCATTGAATTATCTAGCACTGTTAAGTACATTATCAAAGGTCTTCCTTTAATCGGAGGCATCATAATTGGTGGTTCTTGAAGGTATTCCTTGATTCTTTCAAAGGTAGTCTGGAATTCGTCATTCCATTTTACCACTTGATCTTTCTTCAAGAGCTTGAAGATTTACTCACAAGTAGCAGTTAAATGGGAAATGAACCTGGAAATGTAATTTAGTCGTCCCAAAAAGCCTCTGACCTCCTTCTCAGTGCGAGGAGCCGACATCTCTTGTATAGCCTTCACTTTTGTAGAGTCTACCTGAATGCCCTTGTCCCTGACAATGAAACCTAGCAATTTACCAGACCTTACCCCGAAGGTGCACTTGTTTGTATTCAACCTCAGCTTGTACGTCTTCAACCTATCAAATAGCTTTTGTAAATGATCAAGGTGCTCTTCCTCAGTTTAATACCTGGCTATCATGTCATCCACATACACCTCTATCTCATGGTGAACCATGTCATGAAACAAGACGACCATGACTCACTGATAGGTTGCCCCGACATTTTTTAATCCAAACGACATCACTTTGTAGCAGAAAGTGCCCCATTGCATGACGAAGGTTGTCTTCTCCATGTCCTCGAGTGCCATCTTGATCTGATTATAACCAGAGAAACCATCCATGAAGGAAAAGATCTTGTGTTGCACGGTGTTATCAACCAGAACATCGATGTGGGGGAGTGGAAAGTCATCTTTGGGGCTTGCCCTGTTCAAATCTCTGTAGTCCACACACATTCGTACCTTACCGTCCTTTTTAGGCACCGGAACTACGTTGGCCACCCACTGGGGATAAGAGGTGACAAATAAGAACCCCATGTTGAACTGCCTCATAACCTCTGCTTTGATCTTCTCTGACATTTTAGGGCGCATGCGACAGACCTTCTGCTTTACCAGAGGGAAATCTTCTCTAGTTGGCAGACGGTGAACCACAATATCTGTATCCAGTCCTGGCATGTGTTCATATGACCAAGCAAAGATCTCGACATAGTCATGCAACATTTGTATTAACCGCTATTTGACATTAAGCCCCAGATTTGCGCCGATCTTGACTTATTTTCTGTCTACCTCTGTGCCCAAGTTTATTGTCTCAACTGGCTCTTCATGAGGCTGTATAGCCCTTTATTCCAACTGTAACATCCTAGAAAGTTATCCAGGTACTTCACAATCTTCCTCACCTTCGTCCTCGGCTTGGTTGATCGAATTTTCAAAGTCATAACTAGCAATAGAAGAACTGTTATCAATGGGATCCAGAGTGGACATGGATCTGCAGTTTGATACGTGAGTGTGTGTAAGAGCATAGCTATATAGACAAAATAAAAGTAGAAAAGGAAAATAGAGAGTGCAAAATTTGTATGCATAAACGTCCAATGCTTTATTTATGCCATGTGATAATAGAACATGATAACCCTCACAAATAAACCGATGTGCCCCGGGTAAGACACATGGCCATAAAGTTATATTGTTCATTACATATCCAAAAAAACAATAAAGACAATTACTTCTGAACAAAAGTAATCGGTACAAAATACTTTTCCGTCCAGTTACTAGGTCCACCGTTGGTAGTAGGGAAGATGCAACTGTCCATGTCATTGTCATTGTCAGCATCTTCGATAGAGGAGACAACTTCAATAGCATTGATTCTCGAGTCGTGCTTAGGCATGGGTGAGTTATGACGTTGGGAGTCTCAGGGGGATCGAATTCAATCTCCTTTTCCTCGATCAGATCCTGCACCTTGTTTTTCAAAGTCCAACAGTCGTTTGTATCACGACCTGGACTTTCCGAATGATAAGCACATCGGGCATTTGGATTGTAGCGGGGAGAGGTAGTGTTGGGATTCTTTGGCGCTTCCCACAAGGTTACCAGATTAGATTTCAACAAATGAGGAAAAACTTGGGATAAAGTCATATTTATCCTGGTGAACTATCTTACCCGCCTTTCTGTTCTCTGTTGATTATTCCTCTATTGAGTGGGTGCAGGCTTAAGGATCATGACATCCCCTATCGTTGGATGGAGCTCAGTTCTATCCTGACTCCTTTGACTGTACACATCACTAACCTCTTTCTTCCCAGCAAATGGATTCCTTACGGCACTGGAGGATGCTTCCTTTTGGATCTTACCACTCTTTCCCCTATCAAGATTAATTCAGTAAAGCCAGCTGAGGAACTTCCAATTAGGTGATTAAAGAATGGACCAGACAGGGTACCCAGAAACATATTCACTAGCTCCCTATCAGACAGGGGAGGCTGGACTCTTCCTGCTAAGTCCCTCCACTTCTGAGCGTAGTCTTTGAAGCCCTCGCTCGAACCCATAGCCATACTTTGGAGTTGAGTACGGGTGGGAGCAAGGTATGCATTGTACTGATATTGCTTATAGAAAGCAGTGACAAGGTCCTCCCAATTATGGATGTTGGTCCAGCTGATAGAACCAATCTAACTGAGTTCCGGATAGACTATCCTGAAAGAAGTGGACCCATAAATCTCTATCAGCAGTGTGAGGCTGTATCTTTCTCACATAAGATCAGAGGTGCATCTTGGGACATGAAACCCCATCGTACTTGGCAAACACTGACACCTTGAACTTTGGCGGAATGACAATCCCAGACACCAAACCCAGCTCTTCAAAGTCTAGCCCGGGCACTTTCTGAATCTCCATTACACTCAGACGCTCTTCCAACTGTTTGTACTTTTCGTTGACCGGAGGATACTGCTCTTCATTGTAATCAGTCTCATTATCAGATTCCACCGGACTAAGGTCTTCCTCTCTTGTCTCCCTCTTAGTTATCTCCTTCTTCGGATGAAGATGTCATATCAACCACTTGCTTTAACGGTCCCTTGAATCTCCTTCCCAGATTTACCACACCAGCTGTCCTCCTTGGCTTCTTGGTCTTGTCTTTAACAATCAAGGCTTTCAGTTCCTGTTTCCCTTTGGCCAGAGCCATGATAATCTATTGGAATTGTGCGTTTTGAGTTTATAGATCCTTCACTGTCTGTTCGAGAGCTATTTCTTTACGGCTAAAATAAACAGCGAAGAAGATGAAAAACCTGCTATGAAACCTGTTTATGCAATGATATGTATGGCATGTGTATGTAATGATTTCAAGGACCTTATTGGATTTAATATCTTTTAAACAAAACAAAAAGCAAAACCTTTTATTAGCGAGGTTTTAAAGAAACAAAAGATTACACAAGGATAAACATTTAAAGGAAATTTCCAAGTCTCCCGTGGGCGCTTCCTATTGGTATTAAGGTAGGTGTTGAGGTTCCTCTCTTCATGAAGTTGTTTTGTTAATTCCAGCACCTTCTTCTCACTTGCATAGAATTGAGCCTCAAAAGTATCATGTTCTCCCTTGAGCTGGATCCAAGACTTTTGCAACTCTTCGAAGTTGGTTGGCATATCAGGATGGAGAATAATACGGGACTCGCCCCCTTGAACAATAGGTTCTAAGATCACCGGTAAGATGGAATTATATGGCATCATAAGACTTTGGGATCGAGCTCTCACCCATTTGAGGTAAGGTTCCAAAGGGATGGAGTTCTTACACCCTAAAGTCCTACTATCAGTCTTCTTAAAAATGCCCCAAGAGCGGATGAACCTCTGACGATAATTATGCAAATCATCTGAGTAGTTGAACACAATACCCTGGATGAGCATATCCGGTGGACCATCTCTCCGTGCATATCCAAACTGGCATAGTGCTAAAGAAGGATTGTAGGTGATGCCTCCCCTAATGCCCAGGAGTGTCACATTAGGAAATTCTCCGTATCGATCAATAAAATAAATGTCCTCTTGAAATCAAGGACACTAATGGATGCCGGAGTGAGAGAGAGACATTAGTCTTTGACTCCAACTTAAGCCTAAATCACTTTACATTACTGAATGAGGAAGGTGCGAAATAAACCACCTATATAGCAGAGGGGTGCAACACATGAGAGTTCCTCGCTTCTTCAGAGTACGAGTATGGAGAGATTGTAGGATATCCCCGAGCAATGTAGGAACCGAATTGTGAGCAAGAAAGGTGTTGATGGCATTCACATCTATAAGTTGATCTGAATTAGGAAACAGGACCAACCCATAGATCAAGAGGGATAATACATCTTCGAAGGCGTGATTACTCATATCATCCAGGAAAATCTGAGCTTTCTTCATCAGGAAATTTGCAAGGAGACCCTTAACTCCACTTGTTTTTTCCCAATTGGACTCAATGTCAGATGGTCTCAAGTGCAAAGCTACGACAATATTTTCAGAAGATGGGCCTTGTTCTAAACCAGTGAAATGTACTTGCTCCAATATAGGTAAACCAAGTAACTTAGAGAATTCTTCCAGTGTAGGCACCCGTTGATAATCGGGGAATGTGAAGCAATGGTGCTTAGGGTCGAAGAACTGGAATAAGGCACTCATCAAACCTTCGTCAAACCCGGTGTTATTCAAACTGAGCAAGTGACCATGTCTTTTGTGGAATGATGAGTCCTCGGGGACTTTCAAGACTAATTCCTTGAGCTTAGGAGGAACTTCTGTGAAGTGAATCCGGATGGTTTTTCTGCGACCTGAATTCATATCCTACAAAACAGCCAAGAGGTAAATCCAACAGGCCCTTGAAATGATTAGTACATATGAATGTCATGATGTTTATGATGTCATGATTATTCTAAAAATCACAGATAAACACAAGCAAACCACACAATAGACCTTAGGTTCAAAGGCTTGCATGAGTTTTTAAGGTATGTACCCTCTTGAATGTTCAGTTGGCTCAACTTGTCCTATTAATAGTAACCGGGTTCTAAGGAGCCTCAATATCAATGATCTTCCCTTCAGAAATTGTTTCAGCTCTGCACCGAAGTATTGCGGCCAAAAAATCCTGAAAGTCCAGCCTCAATGAGTGTAGTATCGAGTATCAACCAATCTTCGGTCGGAACCAAAGCCGGTTATCTCACTACTTCCTAATGGCTAGGATGAGTCAATTAAAGGTTCTAAAGGTCAGTTAGCGCTTAGTGACACTATGAGGAAGCCTAATGTTATCCTTAACTTACTCAAGGAATATTAGTACAATCCAAAGTACCGCGCTAACGTAGCCACCACTTTGTCCGTATCAGTCTATGCCATACAGCCTCCATGATTTATTGCTACTTACCTAAAAAGTGTCCCCGAATCCGGGTATAGGATCTTTACTAGAATACCCCAACAAACCCTCAAAGATAAAGCAGTCAAAGAAAACAGAGAAAGCAATTAAAAATGATCTAGACCCTAAGGTAAACCCCACTTTATAATTCTCCCCAGCAGAGTCGCCATTTCTGTGATACGGTGGCAGAACCGACTGTTAATACTAGTTTGTATTTTTTGTTCGCAAATGTCGCGGTAAGCAAGAGTCGCCATCGACTTTTCTTTTATCCAACAAGGGAAGGGTGAGATAAATAGAAAAATAAATTTTTCGAGATTTTCTGAGTAAGGGGGTAGATTATGGAAAGGGAAGGCGTTAGCACCCTTTCCATCCATGGTTTTCCATGGGCTCTTAGGTGCTTGCTCATTTTTGAAAATTACTTGTGTGTTTGTGATTTGAAAAGTTTTGAAAAAGCCTTAGTGCGGCGATTCACTTTATGGTAACTCTTGTATCAGTCCTCAAGAGTGTGATAAAGTGTTTTGAAAACTTTTGTTTGAAAAGTATTTGAAAGTGTGGTGTGAAAATTTGTTTGAGCAAGTATCTAACAGTTATCTACCTACTCGAAAAAAGACTGTTCTTTTCCTCATATCCTTTAGACTATATTATCCTACTATTAGTGAGTAGGTAATGTTAGTCGTTGGATGTTAAAGGAATATCGAAAGGGACGTAATGGTCATTGAAGGCAACATGTAAGGATACCTTAGCATTTCGAAGGGACTATCATCATAAGATCATTTCTCGTAAGCAACTCGAGGGACATTTAGGGACTATGATCTTTACGATGATTTTAAACTAAGGGTCTTTTCTAAGAGTATCACTATGTTCGAGGGACATGACCATTGTTTCCGAGGCAACCAAGTGAGGTATACCCTAGGGGTGCAAGTGGGCAATAATGTGCTATTTCAGATATTTTATATTTTAGTTTAGTGATCTACTGATTGATTGATTAAGCATACACGCCTAGGTTGCTAGCAATTTATATACAAGCATATACAGAACATAAAAGTGAGAAGATAGAGGGTCATGCGCTATTACAGGGCTTTGGTGCAGATAAATAAAGAATGACTGAAAAAATAAAGTGCGGAAATAAAATCCTAGTTAAGCTATTACAAATCGAGCGCAATTACGTCAATAATAAAAATAATCGTACGACAAAATGATAACGCGCGAGAATTAACTGGAAAAAAGGTTCAAAACCCTAAAAATCTAATTTGATCATTGAAAAATATTTTTGGGATTTTATGAAAAAAGAGATTTGATTTTAACCTAATTCTACTTGATTTTAATTAATGAAAAATATTAGAACTGATTAAAACAATTAATTTGCAAAAATTAATTTATTAAAAAAACTAATTCCTATTTTTTGTGATTATTTTCTGATTAAAAAATGATTTGAAATAAAAATCAATTAGACTAATTAAATAAAATAAATAGTAAAATCAAAGAGAAAAGAAATGGGCCTGAGGGGGTATGAACCCAAATTGGGGGTTGTGTTGCTGAAATTCTGCCCAAGCCCAATCCTGTTGGTCCAAGGCAACGTGAGATCTAGTATGATTGTGCCAAGAGTGTCCACCATGGGGAGCTTCATTGAAAGCATTGGATCTAGGCGCTAATTGATCCAAGGGTGATGATCTTAAGGCATACAGTGAGCGCGCTTGGAAAGGAAACATTGAATCTGCAAAGAAATTTTGAGAAAAATAATATGTAGGAGGCAGGCATCGAACCCCTGGCCTCCTACACACGTGCACTTTGAAAATCTTCCCCTTTGCCACTAAGCCAACTCTTCATTCATTATTATAAACAAGCAAAATATAATATATGGAACAATGGTTAGTAGCTGTAACAAAAACGCGCGCCAAGTTCAAACTGCCCACTCAGGCTTTGACACGCAATCGTCTTCCTTGTTGGACCGTCTTTTTAGACAAAGGGCTTTTACCCACAGACATGTCTGTTGCTAAAAGACCTGCATAATTCTAAAATCTCCACCAAGCAATATAAATTCAAACCAAATATATAGATCAACTGGGTTTGATCTCGTGAGTACAATGATACTCTTTTTTTGTCCCTATTTTGCCTGAAATAAAAAACCCTAAAATGAAGCTTCAAACCCTAGCAATGGCAGTCAGTTAAATGTACATCAAAGCACATAATTAATCATCCAAACATGTTCTAAATGGTCACACAAACATAAATGCATACTTGAAATCCGTTTATCATGCGTGTATAGTCAAAATCAAATTCAAGAACAAGAGCAAACCGTGATACCTGTATAGGCTGTTTCTGGATGTGTTGACACGTTATAATAGTCCCGATAGCTTCCAAATACGCCCAGGAGTGGATTGCAATCCTTGAAATGCCTTGGATCTCCCTCTAAAGTAAAATTTGATCACCACTTTTTTGCAAAAAAATTGAGATTCTTGTGGGTGTTCTACACAACCAATTCTTCCTCTTATGATCAGAGTTTGTTATGAAATATAGTTAGAACGAATTAGGTCAATAAAATTGAGTTGAATATTTGCAAATTGGTGAGAAAAGATTTGATTTGTGCCTTGTATATTTTGTTTCTAAAATATGCCAAATCATGATATTTTCCAATCCAATTAGCCCTTGCATGAATTATATGATTTTCCAGCTGATCATGGATCCATAATGTGCTCATAAAATAAAATGTTTGATTTTATTTCATTATTCCACTATTTAAATTGATTTATTTTGATTTAAATGAATAAAAAATCAAAACAAATAACAAAAATAATAAATTAATAAGTGGATAAGCTCAGGGGTCGTGGCCATCTTAGGAACAAGTTTTAAGCAACAAAACATAGGCCCATTTGAAAAAAAAATAGATTTTGATCAATGTTGACTTCATGCATATTTCCAAAAATTGGTCAACTTTAGCAATGCATATCTCTCTCATTTTTTATCCTAAGATGGTGTTATTGGACTTTTTAGAAAGCTTAGGGTGTCCTATAAATAACCCTTTTGGTTTCATCTCAATTGGATCTTCCATGTTCATGTAAGGATCTTTGACCTAAAAGGTGTTTTGTTGACTTTTTGAAATGACCTATAATGTATGAACTTGTATCCTTTGATTGAGGAACTTCTTGACCTTGAGGGATGAAGAGAAGTTGTAGGGAATTGGATTCTCTTAAAAATGAGCCTTGGTTGGAAAATTTCTGATAAAGTATGAGAAAGTTATGTCTGGTCAAAGTTTGGTTGACTTTTCCTATAGAAACCGTAAATTGCTATTTTTGACTTTTGATGAGTTAGGAGCATTTCTTGAGGAATCATGATCAAACCTTGATCAAATGATGGATGTTACTTCAAATTGTTTATGTTGACCAAAAATCTTGAAGTTTGACTGTATTTGGGCCATAGTTGACTTTTGACCTAGTACAGTTGATTTCTAGGCATCTAAGTAGTTGACTAAGCAAACTTGTTGTGTAAGGGCATGAAAATTGACATGGATGATCTTGGAGGCATATTATGGAAATGGAGGACATTTGGGACCCTTGGGAATCAACCATATTACTTGAAATTGAAACCCTAGTTTGAGGCTTATTGTCTTAAGAGGAGGATTTGTCTGGTCAATCCTTAGTCAATCTTGCGCAATTGAAGATCTTTGGAGGCATGTCTTGAGTGAAATGAGATGGAAAATTTTGGGGTACAACAACAAGGTGACACCGCAAAGTTTTATGTTGGGGATGTTGAAGATTAACAATGAATTTATGGACAGTATCAAAGAAGCTCAAAAGTTAGACGTGAAACTGGTAGATTCGATGGTTGGGATCGATCAGTCTGAGAATAGTGATTTCAAGTTAGATGCGCGAGGTATGTTGAGATTTCATAATTGGATTTGCATTCCTGATGATGTAGAGATGAAGAAGGTAATTCTTGAGGAAAGTCATAGAAGCAAGTTGAGCATTCATCCGGGAGCTACAAAGATGTATCAAGATTTGAAGAATTTGTTTTGGTGGCCTAGAATGAAGAGTAATGTTGCTCAGTTTGTGTATGCATGTTTGACTTGTCAAAAGTTGAAAGTTGAACATCAGAAGCCTGCAGGGTTGATGCAACCATTAGAAGTTCCGGAATGGAAATGGGATAGCATTTCGATGGATTTTGTGACGGGATTACCTAATACTTTAAGAGGACATGATTCAATTTGGGTGATTGTTGATATGATTACAAATCGAATTATTTTATTCCTATTAACATCAATTTTCCAGTATCAAAGTTGGCAGATATTTACACTAGTGTAATTGTAAAGTTGCATGGTGTTCCTTTGTGTATTGTGTCAGATAGAGATCTGAGGTTTACTTCAGATTTTTGGAAGAGTTTGCAAGAGGCATTGGGTTCTAAGTTGAGGTTGAGTTTGGCGTATCATCCTCAGGCGGATGTTCAAACTGAAAGGACTATTTAGTCGTTAAAAGATTTCTTGAGAGCACGTGTTCTTGAGCAGGGAGGTTCGTGGGATACTTATCTACCATTAATAGAGTTCACTTATAATAACGGTTACCATTCTAGTATTGGAATGACACCTTTTGAAGCGTTGTATGGTTGAAGATGTAAAACTCCTTTATGTTGGCATGAATATGGAGAAAGTGTAGTGCTTGGACCTGAACTTGTTCGAGAGACTACTGAGAAGGTGAAGTTGATTCGAGAAAAGATGAAAGCTTCCCAAAGTAGACAGAAGAGTTATCATGACTAGCGAAGAAAAGATTTGGAATTTCAAGCAGGTGGCCATGTGTTTCTGAGAGTTATACCTGTGACAGGTGTTGGCCGAGCATTGAAGTATAAGAAGCTCACTTCTTGTTTTATTGGTCCGTATTAGATTTCAGAAAGAGTTGAAAATGTTGCTTATATAGTGGCTTTACCGCCTAATCTTTCGAATTTGCACGATGTGTTCCATGTGTCACAACTCCGGAAGTATATTTCAGATCCATCTCATGTGATTCATATGGATGATGTGCAAGTACGGGATAATCTTACTATGGAGACGATGCATGTACGAATCATGGATCGTGAAATGAAGACTCTAAGAGGCAAGGAGATTGCTTTGGTGAAAGTAGTATGGCTAGGAGCCACAGGAGAAAGCATGACTTGGGAGTTGGAAAGCAAGATGCGAGACTCCTATCCTGAGTTGTTTGAATAAGGTAAATTTTCGAGGACGAAAATATTCTAAGTGGAGGAGAGTTGTAATGCCCATTTATTTAATTAATTATTTAATTAAATTATTTTTGGATTATTTGTTGAATTTGTGAGATGTTGAGAGTTCTTGGTATAATTTTTATATTATTATTAATTAATTAATTAGTTGATTAATAATAATAATAATGTTGGAATTAATAGAACAATTGTGTTGGGCTCATGTTATTGGTTGGAAGTAGTAAAGTGGGGGTGTGAAAGTTAAGCCCAATAGGATTGATGTTATAAGGTTAAGTTGACACAAGGATTTGATTTAGTTGGTGAATAAGGAATTCTGTGCGCTAACCGTGTGAAGCCGCGTGACGAGAGGAGCAGCTACCCGGTGTCAGTAGAGAAAAGAAAGGATTGCGGCTAGAGCTTTGGTTGAGAAAACTTCAATTCAGGTAAGGGTAGGATTCTGAAATTATAATCTGATTTATGATGTGTATCACGTGGGAATTGGTCGTTTGTATGACTGTGTGCGTTGATGTTTTTGGACCTGTTATCGAAGTTGCCCATTTCTCTATATGCTGTGGTCGTTAGGGATTCACTATATGACGTATCGCATGATTAGTGAACTCGTTGTTATAGTTACCCGTTAGTAGTTGTTGTACCCCAATTTTTTCCCCTAAGATCCCTTCATCATACCATGTTGATTCATCCACAACAAGATCACACTAGGATTCTAGGTTCCCCTTCCTATATTTAGCTTTGCCCTTTTGAGGAATCACCAAGCACCTTGACTTATGTTCTTTTGTGATCATGAATATTTTTGTCTTGATTTATTCTTTTAACTAAATAAAATACAATGTTGGTTTGTCTTTCTTGTTATTCATGTAGGTAAAGGCAATGAGATTCAACAAGTTACCCCATGGGTTCATGAGTTTATTTCCATTCCCTAGTCAATAAAGCTTGATAAGTTCAAACCTCACCATTGGATTTGTTTTGGAAGAAATGGCATGGCAAGGTTATTTTGGTTCACCATATTCCAAGATTATCAAATTTGGTTGAAAAGTACAAGGGGTTGATTGGAGAAGTTGTCATGTTTGGACAAGGCCTTGTTCCTATTGGTCACAAGAGCATATTTCTCTCAATTTTCAAGATATAAAAGTGGTTTTGGTGGATATGATTTCTCATTATCATCCTCAACAACTTCTATTCACAAAGCAAGAATGTTGGTACAAGAAGTTGGTTCAAGCTTGTCAAAGTTCCTCAAGGCATTTTTCTTGATCTAGGAGCTAGGGTTTTGAATTTTAAAGGAATATATCTTGCTCATCTTTTGTTATTTTTGAGTGATTCCAAAGACATACTTCTCTTAAAAGCGTTATTAATAAATCACTTCAAAAGTTCCAAGGAGTTTTCATGAGGAAGAGACTTGATGAGGAAGAAAGATTACAAGTCCTCTAGATGAATCCCCAATTTTCCATGTGTGACTTCAAATGATCATAACTTGGTCAATTTTTATCACCTTGAGTCCATTCTTTTTCCATAATTATCTTGAATATGTGAACTTTATGCATTATTTTATGTGCAAAGTGAGAAAATGGATGGAAATTTCCTTAAGGATACAAAAGATTATAGGTCATTTCATTATTTTTTTCCAACTTCAACAATTCATAACTCTCTCAAATTTTGGAGATTTTGAATGGTTCAAGTTTCAAAATGTCATTCAAGAGATCTACTTCATGCCATATTTTTTGGTTAAGAGCAAATTCCAAGTGGAAGGCCATGTTTGGATGCAAGACATTATAAGTCATTTTTGAAGAAGAACTTGAAGTATTTCTAAGTATGGAAAGTCAACTCTTTTTCTCCAACTTTGACTCAACACAACTTTCAGCTCAAGCATCCATTTAACTCTATTCTTTTTCCATTGCAAAGCTTTTAACCTCATATTTCTAAAGCATCAAGAATCATGCCTTAAGACCCCTTGAGCTGAGAATGCCATTGTTTCAAAAGTGGTAACTTGGAATTGAAGTTTCATTGCAAGTCAGAATTTAAATTTCATGTTACAACCTCTAAACCTCAAATTAGCACGCGTTTTGGGTCTAAACATGATTAGCCAACTTTCCCAAGTGGATTAGCACATCAAAACACAAGAATTGGATGAGTTTTAGTGAAGTTTAGATCACACTTCACTCGTGTATAAGGTTTGCACGAATTCCCTCCAAAATGCATCATTCAATCTTCCTTTTAATCCCATTTTCTTCTCCTATAAATACATGAACTATCTCATTCATTTTCTCAAGCTTGGATAGCTAGAATCACCCTGTCAAACTTGTTCCACAACTCAGAATTCAGTAACTTCAAAATCCATTCTCGAGCCTTTTTCAATCTAATTTTTCCATCAATTCACCTTCCTTGATCTTCCCTGAAGCTAACCATATAATTACATTTGAGAATTGTGCCCTATACTGCTCCATAGAAGTCCAGTTTCAGAGCTCTGCAACTCAACTTCAATAGGTAGATTCCTTCATCAATTCTTCAAAACTCTGTTATCATTGTGATGCTCTCATTTCCCTGGTTCTATTTGCAACACTTATTTCTTACTGGAAACACGTTTTGACAGTGAAATTTCAAATCCCTTTTCAAAACTTTCCTTCCAAATTGCTTGAGTTACAGTTTATATAAATTTGGCGCGAGGGTGTGGTTGTCTTCGTCTTGAAGAGACGAAGTGAATGGCATAAGTATGAGCTTCTGAATTTACAGTTTGAGAGACCTGCAATTCATGTTGGCCGGAGGTTGAAGATGACCAATGTGTCATCTTCCAACCAATGAAGGCGCGCCATCTGTTTTTTTTTAAATCTGATTTAATTAATGATTCTGTACATTATTCACTAATGACCATGATATGCACAGCGTGCCAGATCCCTTGGATTTGATTACTAACGCGTTTTGACTCTCATCCAATGGTCCACATATTTTACTTTTATTTTCTTTTTCTGACTTTTATATTTTAATTGTTTTAAATTTCAAAAAATCACAGAAAATTCATTTTTAGTCCAAAAAATCTGAAAAAATTATGAATTTTTTTTTGGATTATTCTCTTTCTAATTTTTATTTTTTCACAATTTAATTTTGTGTTTTGGTATTTTTTATAAATTTACACTTTATTTGATTTGTTTTAAATGTTAAAAAATACTTTTATACATTTTTAAATTCTGAAAAAATTATGGAATGATCCAATGATATTGTGACAAATATTGGTGACCTTATTTAATTTTTGTTTCTGACTTTACTATTTTTTTAATCATTTTTGGTTTATTTTACCCATTTATTTTAATTTTAAAAATAGTTTCTGACTTTAAAAATTACCAAAAAATTTGAAAAATTATTTGAGCCCTTTTCTGATTTTTCTATGGTCTTACTTTTTATTTCTTGAGAAATTTGAACATAGTTGATATTTTTCTCTTTATTTTCTATTTTTTAAACATCATTTTTTAACCCGTTTGTATATATTAAAATGTAATATTATTTTTTGACTATTTTATGGCTGACCTTGGGTTAGATTTTGGATCATGAACTTTATTAACATCATTAGATCCATGGTGTTGAGTTTAACTCCACAAAAATGGATGAATGATTTTAATAATAGTTTGATTAAAATCTAATTCAAATGTGGTTTGTATATTTTTTCACATCCCTCTTCATCTCATCCCCTTCTCATTGCACTAAATGTTGTTGGAGAATGATCTCTATATCATGTCTCAAAACAAATGGTGCATAGATTGCTATTGACCAGCCTCAAAATAGGTGCGACTTCTATATAAGTCCACTTACGATTGCTTAACATAGCGCTAAATTTTGTTCCGATTCGAATAAATGATCATTCGTGGCCTAAACTTATGTTTGCAAGCCCAAGTATGTTAATTTGATCTCTTTGATCCAATAACTTTGAGATTCATTGTGTGGAGGCTTTGGTTCTACCAATCCTCTAATGGATCTACAACACCTTTGGTCAATGCGGATCACTTGAACATCGTTGATCATTAAATGGCTCTTGTGAGAATTCCAAATGGATGATATACTTGACAAAAAGCAAATGCAACTTGTTGTGTGGAGGCTTTGGTTCTACCAATCCTCTAACGAGTTCCAAATGAAAGCTTCAAGATGGTCATCCAACTAACTACTAATTATTGACTTTTTTTACTTTATGCTTTTATTCTTTTTTTTATGCTTTATGTACCATTTACTTTTAGCATTTACATTTCATGCCATTTTCATCTTTGCTCATTTGAGCATTTCCTTTCTTGTCATTTTACTTTGCTCACTTGAGCTTTTCTTTTCCTTTTTTATGATACTTAATAATCAACATAAATCTTAAAAAATCTTTAATGGTACTTGGACTATTTGGTTACTATCCTTGGCATTATGGTGCATGGGACTTTTCTTGGACTTAGGATTAGAAACCTTGGCCTATCTTGGAGACCTTGTGATCTTATCTGATTATTTTGTCTGGAGTTCTTGAGGTTTACCTCAAGACATTGGGTTGCTTGTTTGTTTTTGTGTGCAGGTTCTTTTTGTGATTACACTCTTTGTTTATAATCTGGAATTCACTCGTGTACAGCCATTACTCTGCCCAATTTTTGTGAAGACTTAATACACTTGAAGTTTGGTTCTCTCAAGAGGTCTAGTATATTTGCTTGCTTGGTTTCAATCCAAAGAATGAGAATTCTATCTTGCCTAATAGTGTCAAGTATTGGCTTCTTGTTGGTTAGATGGTTCTTATCCCTAGATTTTACCTTATGCTTTAGGATAGTCCCTTCTTCTCCTCCCATCTTCTTTAATTTCAAAAATTCTCTTTCTCCTTTTGAAAACTCTTCTTGTTTTAAAATTGAACCACTTTCATAATAAACTTGGACTTAGGTCCATGCATTTTCAAAATTTTTCATAAATAAACCTTAATCAACTTAATAATACTTTGACATTTTGTGAGAAGACTAAAAGCCAATCAATCTCATTTCAAACCATTTTGTCATTTTGGCTTTTATCTTTAAACTTTTCTAAAAAAAAAAAGACTGAACTCTTGTCAATCCTTGTAGTGATGCAAACAACTATACTTCTACGATATATAGTGAAGAGAGATATTTTCCACTTGGGTGTTGAGTGAGGCATTGTTGATTTCAAAATCCAAGCCACATTCTCCACTTTGAGATGATGCAAATTCTCCTTTCTCATGATTGTGGGTAGTAGGTATGTTTTCCACATGGATAATGACGATGATGTTTTATCTCATAAAATTAACCAACACATATGTGTTTTAAATTTTTTAAAAGATGAACTACGTGTACCCTGATCCCCTATTGCACGAAAAGGTGGTACGTAGGCACTAAAAGTTCACAACTGCGGCGGGTGCAAAAATTATAAAATAA
Source organism: Vicia faba (assembly GCA_948472305.1). NCBI lineage: Eukaryota > Viridiplantae > Streptophyta > Magnoliopsida > Fabales > Fabaceae > Vicia > Vicia faba. The sequence continues at coordinate 186,439,516 of OX451737.1, read as the reverse complement.
ATATATTTCTTTTCTCACCTCCACCATCCATTTTTTATATATACAACATTTTTTTATATAGCCAAAATATACAGATTTTACAAAGAGGCTCCTGCAGAGTACCGTAGATGTTTAGGGTGCTAATACCTTCCCTTTACATAACCAACCCCCTTACCTTGAATCTTTCCCCCTCTTTTTGGGTTATTCGCTCTTTTCCCATTCCTTTGGAAACAATAAAGCGCGGTGGTGATTTTTATTTTGATTTGTACAAAGTCTAGTCAATCCAATGGCTTAGTCTCGAACGTTTCTAACGCTACAAAAAATGGCGACTTCACTGGGGAAAGATTGACCTCTTGTTGGTCCATCCCTAAGTGGGTTAAGCCTATCTTTGTTTATATATGTATATGTGTTACTACTATTTTTTTTGTTATATGTTGTATATATGTTTGTCTAGATTTTCCTGGTTTTCAGGGTGCTTTGTGATTACTCATAAGTCTTCTACCCGGACTTGGGAAAACTTTAAGATAGGATGGGCGGTATAGTCATGTTAAATTTGAGGGAGTAATCCCAAAAAAGGAGGCATGAGATACCCCACTAAGTGGAGGCCCTTTGAATGTAGTGTCGTTTACCGAGTTATCAGGAAGACGTACTGCTTTTGACCTGGGAGCCTGCTGAAACTGAGGACCGTAGAATACTGTTGTACCCCAAAATTTGCCCTCCCATATTCTTTAAGGAATTGCCAAATCAAACTTCAAAATTCCCCAAGGGTTGCACAGTGTAAAGGCCTCCTAAATAGTCAAGATTAGGGTTTGTGTTCTGATCAAGAAAATGAAGTTTCCAAAGGCCCAATCAAGTCTCACATGCTTACAAATATGGTCAAGTATCCTCATATCAAGTTTCAAGGCATTCAGTACAAAATTGCACAGTCAAAAACCCTAATTGCACTACAGTCAACTGTAGGGGCAAAATGGTCATTTGACAGTCAAAAGTTAAAATTTTTGGTCAACATATCATTTTGAAGCCACAAACATCATTTGATCAATGCTTGATCATGATTCTCAAAGTTTGGCTCAAAAAATCATCAAGTTGCAAAAGTTTCCTTATTTGGACAGCTGAAAAAGTCAACTGAAATTGACCAGGGCATAACTTTCACATGGATTATCAGAAAAATTCCATCCAAAGCTCATTTTGAAGAGAAAGACATTTCCTACAACTCATATTCATACTTCAAGTCCAAGAAATGCTCTCACAAAAAGTTATCAATTTCAACATTATAGGTCATTTTCAAAAGTCAACAAAAAGGGACTTTAAGTCAAAGACCATAACTTGATATTGGTAAATCAAAATGACATGGTACCAAAGGCATTGGTTAGAGGACTCAAAGACCTTTCCAAAATGTCCAAGAACATGAGAAAAGCTTAAAAATTGAACAAGTTATGCCTTGTGGAAGTTGGGAAATTTTTGGATATTTTGAAAAGTCAACATTACTTCAAATGACCTAAAATTGCTAATGGGCCCATTTTTCTTCCATGATTCATCATTCCAAGCATATGCACGACCACTTGGCCCAAAGGGAAGTATTTTCTCATTTTTTATTTATTTATTTGAATTTTTATTTATATTAATTCATTTAAATCATTTAAATATATGAAAAATATTTAACTTAACCAAACCAATCTTTTTGTACATGTTTTAGACTCAATATTTCGTGCATATGCAAATGTGGAAAGATTTGGCTTGATTGGATCCTAATTGACACAAAAGCACATGAAAAAAGATATGGAAATCATGGTGAAAAAATCAAATCTTCAAATCATGAATGAAAGAGATTTTGATCAATTTTGTTAACCTAATTTGTTCACTACATAAGCATAAACATAAACCTAATCATGCTAGACACGCAGCAGCTCAGAAAAGGCCATAACAAAGCTTGAAATTTCTCTCAAAAAGTCTATTCTGAAAACAAGGTTAGAGGGCGATTAAAGACCTAATTCTGGTTCCATTAGCTTCCTTGGAGATCACTGAACACATTTCAATCAAAAACACTCATCAAAGCCCAAGGAATTGGTATACAGAACCTGAGATATCTCATGAAAATTGCATAATCGTATTCTCCAATCTAAGCATTTTTACAGCATTTTATTCATGGATTCATGTTCATTGTGAAGTTCTAAAGCTAACCAATGTATTCAATTGCTTTTTTCTGTGCTATACGCGATTTTGCCATGTTTATTTTCTAGGGTTTACAGAGTTCTAAATTGGGGGTTTCTTGTTAAAGAAAAATTGGTCCTCCAGACCACCACCATCCAACTCAGCGCATGGAGACGAATAAGAACCACCCATCGCGCCAAATTTCTGAATGACACAGGCCTAATTGCTATTTTCCCATAGCCGGCCTAATGAAACGCATAGAAAACCGTCGCTTTTGTTTTTGTATTTCAGGGAAGGTGGAGAAGACGAAGTCGTGTCAAATGCTGATTGGCTTGTTTAAAGTTCGCGCGCGTTTCCAAGGCCACTGACCATTTTCTTTTATAATATTTACTTGTTATATTAATATACAGATGAACAGCGTGCTTCAGTGGCAAACGTGTTGATTTGCAAGGTATGTAACCTGGGTTCGAGCCCCAGGTCTTCTTCGCCTCAATATTATTTTTCAATATATCTTCCCATGCAGTACTAACGTTCAAGGCGCATCATACACCTTCTTAATCAACCGTCCATGTCCATCTTGAGATCAGATAAAAGGCTGAGATTGTAGGAACACTATACGCGTGAGTCAATGTGCCAGCATGCTGATTGAAAAAGTCAAAAAAAGGCCAAGGTCAAATGGGCCTGAATTGCTAAACTACACCTCCTACCTGGGGCCTGATATCCTTGTGGTTTGCAACTTCTCTTAATTTTCTCTATTTTTTTATTCTTGTTATAATTTTTATTTTTTCTTTTAATTACTGTTTGCTTAATTAATTAATTTATAAAATACAAAATATCATAAAAAAATCAGAAAAAGAGCAAAATATAATAAGTATTTTATTTTAATTATTTTTATAAACAAAATGTATATAATTGAATTTAGTATAAATTAGGGTTTAATCTTAATACTTTTAATAAAAAAATCTAAAAAGAAGTAGAATTAGGTTTAATTAATGTTTTTATTCAAATTTAATTTTTCTTTCTTATAATAATATTTGTTTATTTTATTTATTTTTGTAATTAAATTTGCATGTAAAAATTAGGTTTCCTTTAGGTTAAAAAACTTCAATATTTTTCTTAATAACTTAAAAATAGTTAGAATTAGGTTTAGCGTTTTATTTTAATTTTGATTAATTCCTTTTTCTATTAAAACCTAAAAAACATTAAAAAACACCAAAAAAAAAACAAATTCTTACCTTCTTTTAATTTTAATTTTAATTCCTCATTAATTTTAATTTTTGCAAAAGGGTCCAACGCCCATGTTCTTAATTTCTTAACTTCGCATATTTATGTTATTTCGCTTAAATAATTATGTACCTCTCCCAAAGCCTTGTAATTACTTCCCGCACTTTTAATTCTTTTAACTTATTTACTTTTCTGTCAAATCGGGTCCTGGTTATTTTTGGCGATGTGGACCCGCGCCATTTGTAATAGCTTAGATTTACTTTTCCCGCAAAATTTTTAACTGTTAAACAAAGCATGAAAGAATGAATGGTCAAAAAATAAAATCAAACGCATAGATCACCAATAACATGACAAAAGACAAAATATCTGAAAACGACACACAAATTGCACACACCACCCCTAGGGTACGCCTCACTGTTGCCTTGCCTCGAAAGGTGATCGTCGAGTAGAGGATGTCTTAGTAAGTCCTCATGATCCGGGAACCTGGCATGAGGGTAGCTTCTAAGGTGTCTTCCCATTGCTCTGGTGATCACCATGTCCCGAACCTCGAATTGACCCGAACACCTCCAACGGTGGTGCTACCTACCTCTCAATGGTGGGATGACACTACTTTAAAGGACATTTACACAGACGAATTCCTTAGGGTAGGTAGGTTCTCATAGATACTTGCTCTAAATTTCAAACAAAAATTCAAAAATACTTTTCACACCAACACATTTTCAAAAAGCTTTCGAAAGCATTTTTTCAAACACTCTTGAGGACCGATACAAGAGTCGAACTGGAATTTTCAAAGAAACTTTTTAAAACCCACAGTTGAAAAGCAAACAAACCATTTTTGAAAACACAAGTGAGCAATTATCTAAGAGCCCATGAATAACCATGGATAGAAAGGGTGCTAACACCTTCCCTTTCTATAATCTACCTCCCGAACCGAGAGCAATCTCTTTAAGGAATTTTTCTGTGCTTTTGTCCTTTCCATTTGGAGAAAATAAAAGACGGTGGCGACTCTTGCTTCCGCGACATTTCGCGAACCAGCGTTAAACAGTCAGTTCCAGATCCACCGATCACAGAACTGGCGACTCTGCTGGGGATGTAAACTTAAAGTGAGGTGTACCTTAGGGATAGTTCATAACTGTGTTTTCACTTGTATTGATTTGCTTGCTTTACTATTGTGGGTTGCATCGGAGTTACATAGATCCTAACCCGGATCTGGGGATACCCTGTTTAGGTAGCATAAGCTGTGAGGGACCTGTCCGGCGTATACCGACATGGGTGAAGCAGTGGCTACGTTGGTGTGGCGCCTTGGTCTGTACCGATATCCCTCGTGTTGAAACGGGGAGAATATGGGTCTTCCAAGGAGTCATTAAGCACCAACAGACCTTAGAACCTTAAATGACCCAACTTGGCCATTAGAACAGTAGCAGTATGCTACGCCCATTGAGGCTAAACTCTCGTGATGGTTCTGGCTGCAAGAAAAGATTGCGATGCTGGAGTTATGACCGATTGAGGGTAGTCAATGATATTGGGATCCTCTAAGAACCCGGTTACTTTGATAGGACAAGTATGAACCCACCAACTTCAAGAGGGTAATACCCAGACCTCATGCTGGCCTAAACTATAAGGGCTCTTTTGTGTGACTCGCGTGCCTTCGTACTTGACTATCTGCATGCTTGTTACCTGACACTTGTTTCTTGCAGGTTTTAGTTTGTAGTCCTTAATTAGGACTCATAACAGGGTTTGCTAAGTTTCTTGCAGGTTTCGTTTATAGTCCTTAATTAGGACTCTTAACAGGTTTTACTTAAGTTTCTTGCAGGTTTTGGCTTGCAGTCCTTAATCAGGACTCATAACAGGGTTGCTCACATTACCCCATTCATACCATAACATCATACCATTGCATACATCCTAACCCATTTCAAGGATCTCAAGGGCTTGTGCTGCAGGTCATGATGAACCAACTGTCCAGCAAGGGGCAAAAGGGATTTATTTTCCTCTAGACAAGGTTGTCAGGGGGCTATGACCCACTGGATATGGTGAGCCTTTGACCCTTGAAGAAGGACTCTCAACAACATGAAGTACCTTCAATCAAGTTACCAGTTTCCAACTCTAACAATTTGTTTACCCCTCGAGGTCCTTGAAATCATTGCATGCATATCATACATATCATTGCATAACAGGTACCCTTTCTCTGCAGGTTACTTACCTTCTTCGCTGTTTATTTCAGCAGTCTCGTCATGAATCCTGAATCCTCAACCGAGCACACTATCAAGGCCCTCCAGGCTCAGAACGCCCAGTTCCAAGGGCTGATCATGAATTTGACCCAGGGGCAACAAGATCTGAAGGCTCTGCTCTTGAAGAAGGAAAAGAAGAAGAAGAGGACTGTTTTATTCAGCCCTAGACGCAGATCTGGGAATACCCTGCAGGATCAAGCTGAGAGGACAACTCCATCTGTGGGGAAAGGCAGTCATCAAGAGGAAAGGGTTTCCAGTCCAGTGGTCTCCGATAATGAGACAGATTTCAACGACGAACAGTACCCTCCGGCTGAGGATAGGTACAAACAGTTGGAAGACCGGCTAAGTGCTATGGAGATACAAAAGGTGCCTGGCCTGGACTTCGAGGATCTAGGTCTGTCTTCTGGGGTAGTGATCCCGCACAAATTCAAGGCACCTGCCTTTGCAAAGTACGACGGGGCATCCTGTCCAAAGCTGCATCTCAGGTCATACATGAGGAGGATCCAGCCCTACACGGCCGACAGGAACTTATGGATCCATTTCTTCCAGGAGAGTCTTTCAGGGACTCAGCTTGACTGGTTCTATCAACTGAATGGAGCCAACATCCGTACCTGGGAAGACTTAGCCACTGCATTCTACAAGCAGTACCAGTACAATGCCGACCTCGCTCCCACGCGCACTCAACTTCAAGGAATGTCTATGGGTGCAGGTGAAGGTTTCAAAGAATATGCCCAAAAATGGAGGGACCTTGCTGGAAGGGTACAACCACCTCTGACTGACCGCGAACTCGTCGACATGTTCTTGGGGACCCTGTCTGGTCCATTCTTCAACCACCTGATTGGGAATTCTGCTGCTGGGTTTACAGATCTGATCTTGACCGGGGAAAGAATAGAAGCTGGCATCAAGTCAGGGAAAATACAGAATGGTGACTCCTCGAACACTGAGAAGAAACCATCCAAAAGAGAATCTAGTGCTGTCAACGCAGTAGCTACTGCAAAGCCGGCCGGTGTTCCCCAGCGTCACAATTAACAAAGGGAAGAAAGACCCAAGAGGCAATTTACTCCCCTCGGCATGACCTTGTCACAGATATTGCCACAACTGCTGGAAACCAAGTTGGTAACTCTCATGGATCCCCCGAAGAATCCTAACAGAACACCTTCCAGGTACAATCCCAATGCTCGCTGCGCCTATCATTCCGACAGTTCGGGGCATGCTACAGATGACTGTTGGACTTTGAGAAACAGGGTTCAAGATCTGATTGACGCAAAGGAAGTCCAGCTCGACTCTCCAGAGACTCCGAATGTGATCACGGCTCCCCTGCCAAAATATGGCTAGGATTGGAAACTTTTGTTCATTTGAATGTTCAAGATTGTATTTTTCTTCGATTGTTCAAACATTTTATTTCATGTCAAACTTGTTTATTTCATTAATGCATTACACATGTCTGTTTTGAAGTAATTATTTCGTATTCACTATGTGCAAATTATTTTCATATTTTTTCTGATTGTCAACTCTCGATTAATAATTCTAAGCCTCTTGAGGGAGGATGATGAAAATGATACCACGATCTTTACAGTATGCTTTTGAACAGACCCCGCTGATGAGGTACAGGCATTGTTTCAATTCCTAAACACTGGAGTTATAAGGAAGATAATCCCTCGTCAACACCTTTGAGCCAAAGAAGTTGGAGTTTTTTCTTTTCGAAAATTAAAACCCTTAATCATAACCTGGGGAAGGGTAGTTCTCTCAGTTGATCCAAGTGCATAACGAATGGCACCAAAGAGGTCCTTACAAAACAAAAGACAATGATGGTTCCGAATGACCATAAAGACAGACAGTCATTATCTCTCAAAGAATAAAAACCCAATAAGTCAAAACCCACGAAGGAGACTTACAAAACTGGGGCATCCCGCTGACTGTAATCACAAAAGAAACAGTTCAAGCAAAAAAATAGGGATAATGAAATCAAAAAAGAAAGAGGTCCTACGAACCCTCAACAAAAAAAGGAAATGACTGCCTATTCAAAATATACTGTCAATATCTGAATCATCATTGGAACATCAGAGCAAAGACTCAAACAAGGTCTAACGTATGATCAACTGAGTTTAGGTTTGGAGAACATCACGAAGAGTGGGTGGGTACAAATAATTTGAGCCTTTATCCTTTGTTTCTTAAACCGTGAACCAGGCCACGTTATAACCCTTAAAAGTCCTAGCTGAAGCATGAGTTAGTTCGAAAAGCATACTGTTACGAAAGGTATCCTGACTCCTTAAGGCCTACGATAAAATAACGAGTTGACATCACGTTTTACAAACAATCACTTGTTTTATGAAAAAGAACGCATTTTCAAAATCTTCAAGACAGACATAAGCTTTGCATTTTTAACATAACTTTGTTTGCATATGACTTTTTGTTTGAACAGCAGGAAAATTCGCACGATGAATACCTAGTGAACAAAAGCACCTCCAATCAAGGGGCATGACACGATCATGGCCTTTTATCTGGGGCAGTCCAATCAAGATCCGGAGAATCTCTCAAAGGCCAAATAGCCTGGGGCAAATCTCCGCCTGAGTCACTTGGGGCATTTCAACAACGAATCTGACCTGATCAAACACCTTCTGGTGGCACGACAAAACACTTCTAACAGGGGCAACTCCCTAACATTCTGAGAACGTGGACATAGTCGAAAAATACTACGCATAATCAAAGACCCGCTAGGTTGACATGCCTAGGCAAAAATTAGGGCTTCCCGGCGAACCAAAAGGGTTCGGGCAAAATGAAGGGATGAAATGAAAAAAATCTGTACACCCGGCAAATCGAAAACCTGAAAAGGCGGCTTGGGCAAAAATGGGTATCCCGGTGGACTGAAAACCCGAAAGGGCGGTCCAGGCAAAAATTAGGGATCAAAGCGTACGACTATGTCCTGGTATCTCGTCACTTGCCTACCAGAAGAAGATTTGTCAAACGGCAGTCATCAAACACCTTCACATGTACCTTTCTTCTCCAACAGAAACTGGGGCAATAATGAGTTGTCTAAATGATCTGGTTGCCCTGTCCACCGAAGTATCAAGGCAAGTTCAGCTGAAGAATGCGACCAAGAGCGAATGCGTCGTCCGACTTTATTCAAAGAGTTATTTCCTTACCAGGATATAACTGGGTTATCCTCAGCTAAAAGCCATGGAAAGATCATCCTCGACGAAGTTCTCTTACCCCCAGCGAAGTCTACCAACACTTCCAATACAACAAGGATATCCCCAGCAAGTTATCTTCATCAAACTCAACAAAGTACCTCTCTCCCCACAGAGTATTGCTCCCCAGCGAAAACGAAGAATCTCACTCTTCAACATCAGCCCAGGATTTGACTTCCCGGCATCCGTCAAGAATCTATTTTCCTAGACAAAGATACATTCATAAACATCACATTTTCATACATCATGATACATATACGCATCGTGTTGTACAATCTCATTTATGTCGCCGCTTGATCCATATCATGCATTGCATATGACTGACCTTTACATTTCAGGAAGGATACAGTGAAAAGATCAGCTATGTAGACAAATACAGTCAAAGGAGACCAATCCAGTCAAAAAAGACAAGTACAGTTAAATCCCAAGGGTTTTTCTGATGCAAAATCCCGTCAAAGAAGACAAATCCAGTTAAATCAATTCTTAAAGATCATTCTAATGAAAACTCGTCATTATAGACACTCGTCGTGATAGACACTCGTCGTTATAGACACTCGTCGTTATAGACACTCGTCGTTATAGACACTCGTCGTTATAGACACTCGTCGTGATAGACACTCGTCGTGATAGACACTCGTCGTTATAGACACTCGTCGTCATAGACATTCGTCGTTATAGACACTCGTCGTGATAGACACTCGTCGTGGTAGACACTCGTCGTGATAGACACTCGTCGTGATAGACACTCGTCGTGATAGACACTCGTCGTGATAGACACTCGTCGTTATAGACACTCGTCGTGATAGACACTCATCGTGATAGACACTCACTACGCCAAAAACTGCTTTTTGCAGCGCCTCTACTAAAGCGCTTATTGAAAAAGCGCTGCCATAGCCTTCACAAAAAACAAAATTAAAAAAAAGGGAAACCTACGAAGGCGCTTTTTTAAAAGCGCTGGCATAGGTGGGGGATACGAAAGCGCTTTTTACATTAAAAGCGCTGTGGTAGGTCAAATAAAAATATTAATAAAAACGAAATAATAGGGTTATGAAGGCGCTTTTTAAAAAGCGCTGTGGAAGATTGGCCTTTGAAAGCGCTTTCAAAAGCGCTGGCATAGGGTCTGATGCTACTAAAGCGCTTTTTAGGCTAAAAGCGCCGTGGTAGCTCAAATATCAAAATTAAATAAAATGAAATATTGAACAGCACAGTTCAGAATACCCACGAAACCCAAAACGAAATATCAGAACGAAGCCCTGTTCATCGTCTTCTCCATCTCACCCTCGCCGGCACGAAGCTTTTCAGCACCGTTCATCATCTCACCCTCGCCGGCACGAACCTTATCAGCACCGTTCATCAACTCACCCTCGCCGGCACGAAGCTATTCTCGTTTTTGTTCTGATTCCTCATCCTCGCCGGCACGAAGCTTTTTTCGTCTAGAGTCGTATCAAAAGGTATGTTTCAAAATCCTTGCCATTCATACATTGCTTCTGTTCGATTTGTCTGTGTTGCCGGGAATCTTGTTTTGTATCTTGCACGCAAACTGTTCGATAAAATGAGGAATATTGTCCGTGGCTTCCAACTGATGTATTACTGCCTAATCTCCTTCAATATCTAAAATTGGAATTTTATATAAAAGTTACTTATGAAATTTTATTTGACAGTTCCGCTTTTTTATGCCGTAGCATACCCACTTCAGTTCAGCTTTCCATTCTTGGGGAGTATGCACTAGCTGCATCCATTTTAGCACCTGCAACCATATTTTTCTAGTCTCAACACATTCAAAAAATAGGTGACTACAACTTTCCTGTGCACCACAGTAGATGCATTGTCCATCAGTTTTTTTCCTGTTATTAGCCTGCACAGTATTCCCCACCTTAATAGGAGCATGATCAAAATTAACACTAATTCCTTTGCTTTTATGTTCCTTACTGATGATGCAATTTCATTAACTTATAGGAAACATGGAAAACAAATTTGGAATCACAACAAAAATGGGCTAATAATGCTGTTGCTGATAGATACTTTGCACTCAATTTGTTGGTTAGTTGAAACTAATCCATCTTTTTCACTTGGTTATCGTTGAGATCACCCTACAATTAGTACAACTTACTTTTTTTTTTATAAAAAAATTCTAATCATTTTTAAGTTTAGAATTCACCATCTGACAATGATGTGAATGGTCTTTTAAACTGGAAGCAACAATCAATCATTTCTCATATCTTACTGATTCATTGCTATGACTGAAATTCAGTCAAATTAAAATAATGTATTCTCAAGATCTTAGTGATACGTAAATAACATTTCTCTAATGTGTTTGAGCTAAATGGTATATAGATTATAATGGAGAACATTGGTTCAGTAATGACTTTGGCTCTAATAGCCATAAAAACGGATATCACGTTTCCTAATACTTTAAATAATTAACTACTATATAAATACTAGTATTTTATTTTTAAATATTAGTAGTTCTATAAATTCATTTGGTAAGAAGGTGCAGAATTTTACAAAGCATTTGCTATGAGATGGAGGGGTTATAATAAGAGGAGTTGTTTGATCCTATGCTTTGGCCTTTAGCAACTGTGTCCCCTATTACTTGTTTTTGCCTCTCTTTTTCAAGAAATGAGTGCTTCTTTTCATCATGGCACTTGATCACATGTGAAGGATATTCTTAGTTGGCGCAAAAAAGCAAGAGTCTGAGTACTTTTGAATTGAAAAATATCATTTAATCTCAAAAAGAATAATGTATATAGAAATCCAATACCCTTGCGTCCGCAATACTTTTTTTTTCTACTGAAACTAATTGATTGTGTTATGTGCAACTTAGTAAAGTGTACCAATAGCATTTTTAATATTAGAGACAACCACAAATGAGTGATAGTTCAACGATTTAATATCGATTTTTAGATAAAAATTACATCAGTTATTGTAATTTAAATTTGTGTGTGACTCCTTTGTGGGAGATTGATTTTAAGTGTTATTGTGGTAGGAAAAAGCTGTGAAACTTTCTCCGATTGAAGAAATTCGAACTGTCCTTGATCGTAGTGTACGCGGGACGCTCTAAACATTTTCAAAGGTTTCTATCCTATTCTTGAACTGACTTGAATAACTGATTGTTTTTACTTTTATTTTCCGGCTCAGTGTGAATTTCTAATGATTATAGTTGAGTGGAATTCATGAGCTGCGGTTATGTTTTTGTTTATATTTAGACTGTTATGGCAGTATAGGGCTGTATATGGCAGTATGGCAGTATTGATAGCATTGAAACGAGCACGTTTCAGGGATTCATCAAACATCAATGAAAATCTTAAACACAATGAACCATGCAACACATTAGTTAGCGTGTAGATGTTAGAATTTAGGACTATAGGACTATACCAAAAATATCTGACGGGATTTTTCCGTTGCTAAATCTTCCGGTTGCTTCTCCTCCGATGAAATCTTTACCGTAAGGTTTGAAATCCGACTTCACTATTGTTTGAATATAATTGTTATTACCTGTATCCAAGACTGAATCACTAGTATCCGACTTCACTAGTTAGTAATTAGTTATGAGTTGTTTAGCACATGCTTAAGGTGAGGCAAGAATAACTATGAATTTGATTACCTGATATGTTGAATTTCTTTGCAGGTAATTAATTATTATTTTGCTATAGTTGCGTGACTAATTAGTTGCTATAGTCAAACCATGGATAAAAAATGGATGACTGCCAATCGATTGTCGAAAGAGTATGAGGATGGGGTATCAGAATTCGTTAAGTTTGCCGTTGCGCACGCCAGAGAACCCAATGGAATGATATGTCCTTGCTTGAGATGCTGTTATGGGAGACGGGTTGACGCGGTTCAGTTGGAATCGCATTTACTGATGCATGGAATTGATAGAAGTTATGCATGTTGGAATTTGCATGGTGAGAAAAGTAGCGGGAATGTTGAATCGAGTTATAATACGACGTATGCTTCAAATGAGGATTTCGCAGACGCATACGATTATGATCGAGTCGAAGAGATTGCAGAAGCGCTTGAAGAAGATCTTGAGGATTGTCCCAAAATGTTCGAGAGGTTGGTAAGCGATGCAGAGAAACCGTTGTATGATGGTTGTACAAAATTCACAAGATTGTCTGCGGTGTTAAAGTTGTACAACTTAAAGGCGGACAACGGATGGTCGGATAAAAGTTTCACACAGTTATTAGCCCTCGTGAAAGAAATGCTACCAGAGGATAATGTTCTTCCCAATCGAACGTATGAGGCCAAAAAGATGTTGTCCTCTACTGGCATGAGCTATGAAAAGATACATGCATGTCCAAAAGATTGCGTTTTATTTCGAAACGAGTACGCAGTGTTAAATGAGTGTCCTAAATGCGGTGCCCCTCGATATAAGGAAAAGTTGTCTCCGGAAAAGGTGTTATGGTATTTTCCTATAATTCCGAGATTTAGGCGCATGTATCGTAGTGAGACCGATTCAAGACACTTGACTTGGCATGCAGATGAAAGAATTATTGATGGGAAGTTGCGACATCCGGAAGACTCACCACAGTGGACGAAAGTTGATATTGATTATCCTGAATTTGGAAAAGAAGCAAGAAATCTTCGCTTGTCATTGTCTACTGATGGAATGAACCCGCATGGTATTCAAAGTATCTCGCATAGCACCTGGCCTGTGATTCTTATGATATATAACCTACCTCCGTGGCTATGTATGAAGCGTAAGTACATGATGCTATCTATGTTAATTTCTGGGCCCAAACAACCAGGGAATGACATAGACGTGTACTTGGCACCCTTAGTCGAAGATTTGAAGTTTTTGTGGGAGACCGGTGTGGAGGTTTACGATGGGTATAGGAAAGAAAGTTTCAACTTGAGGGCGATGTTGTTTGGAACAATTAATGATTTTCCGGCGTACGGAAATCTATCAGGGTACAGCATTAAGGGTCAAAAAGCGTGTCTTGTTTGTGAAGATGAAACCGATACGATGCGATTGAACTTTTGTCAGAAGAATGTTTTTCTCGGTCATCGTAGATTCTTAAATTCTAATCATCACTATCGTGGGTGGAGAAAGGCATTCAATGGAGAGGCAGAACACGGTAGAGCTCCACATATGTTGACAGGTGATCAGATTTTTCAAAAGGTGAAAGATGTGAGTACTGAGTTTGGCAAGCCTTTTGCACATAGACTTGTCACGAGTGGGTGGAAGAAGAGGTCGATTTTTTTTGAACTTCCATATTGGAAGTCGTTGTACGTAAGACATTTCCTCGATGTTATGCATATTGAAAAAAATGTATTTGATAGTGTTATTGGTACGTTACTCAATATACAAGGAAAGTCTAAGGATGGCATTAACATAAGGAAGGACATGTTAAACATGGGAATTAGAACTGAATTGGCACCCGTGACGAAAGGAAGACGCACATATCTACCACCTGCTGTTTACACTCTATCTAGAAAGGAGAAGAAAATATTGTGTAAGTTCCTCAGTGAAGTTAAAGTTCCAGAAGGCTACTCATCAGATATTAGAAGACTTGTGTCAATGAAAGACCTAAAGTTAAAGAGTTTAAAGACTCGTGATTGCCATGTTATAATGGAACATTTTCTACCAATAGGTATACGTTCTATTCTGCCAGAAAAAGTAAGGAGCACAATAACTAAGTTGTGTTTTTTCTTCAAGTCAATTTGCAGCAAGGTGATCGATCCTGCGATCTTACCAACATTGCAAAAAGAGGTGGTTGTTACTTTATGTGAGCTTGAAATGTATTTTCCTCCCTCGTTTTTTGACATAATGGTTCATCTAGTCAAAGATACACAGTTGTGCGGACCAGCTTATATGAGATGGATGTACCCTGCTGAACGTTATATGAAAATTTTAAAAGGGTACGTGAAAAACCGAAGTCGACCGGAGGGTTGTATTGCGGAACGATACATTGTTGAAGAAGCGGTTGAGTTTTGCACTGAATATCTGTCAAATGTTCAATCAATTGGACTCCCCAAATCTCATATTGTCGAGAAAAAGAAGGAAAAAGACTAATTGGAAATAAAGTTGTGACAGTGTCAATGGTCGAACGGGATCAGGTGCATTTGTATGTTCTGCATAATGAGATTGAGGTTGAGCCGTATGCTGAAATGCACAAGGGTGTTCTTCGAGGTTTAAATCTGAATAGAAATGAGAATTGGATAGTACGAGAGCACAATCGAAGTTTCATACCGTGGTTTAAGGAACAAATTTATTCAAAGTATCGTTCGGATCCTGCTTCAGTAACAGAAAGGTTGAGATGTTTAGCATATGGTCCAAGTATGATTGTGTTTTCTTATAGCGCATACGCAATTAATGGATACACATTTTATACCAAAGAACAGGATGATAAAAGTACTATGCAGAATAGTGGTGTTACCTTGGTAGCTGAAGCGATGCACATATCAAGTGCGAATGACTTAAACCCGAAATTTGCAAATCTGTCATATTTTGGGGTTATCGAGCGCATTTTGTTGTTTGATTACGGGAAGTTTCAGATTCCTGTATTTGATTGCAAGTGGGTTGAAAATAATAATGGCGTACGAATGGATAAGTCAGGATTTTTGCAAGTGGATCTCAATAGGGTGGGGTACAAAGATGAACCTTTTATTCTAGCCTCTCAGGCTAAACAAGTGTTCTATGTCAATGATCCGACAAGTACGAAATGGTCTATAGTGCTTTTGTCTAACAAAGTAATTGATGAAAACATTGGAGATCAAGGTGATATTGGCGTTGGCATTGAATCTTGTACAAGAAACGATCAAAATGAGAATGAACCTTGTACTAGAGATGATCATAATGAGGGTATTTGGATCAATCCAACCATCCGAGTTGTTAACAGAAGCGTACAATATATTGCTACCAAGAAAAGAAAGAGACGTTAGTGAAAAAGGTATTATTATAATTATAGCCTAATATTGTAAGTAATATGTGAATAATGTTTTGAATTTTTGGCATATCTTTTGAACCGTTTTGAATTTTTGCGAATGTGACTAGTGTTTATTTAGTAGAACAATGTTTCCGGAGCTGATGGTGAGGTTTATTTCTTGCAAGTTTGGTTTTTTAGCATTTTATTCAATTTTGAGTTCCTTTAGTGCTATTCATATCTTTTTCGACTATCCATTTTCATGTAGTGTACTAATGTGCTTGTTTGACTTTTGTTACAGGTCTAATGGCTAGCAATGAAGAAAACCCGCAAGGAAACCAACAAGAAAACCCACCAGGAAACCAACAAGATCATGAAAACTCACAAGAATCAAATCATGCAGCGGATGATACTTCAGCAAATGATGTTGCACGAGGCATCACCATAATGCGCGAAATCATTCGTGCTAGAGATAAGGGAGTGATATATAATGTAGATTGGAATCATTCAAATCAAGTAGTTGGGGTTAATGCTTCAAAATTCACAAGCTACGTTGGTACACTTGTTCGTATGCATGTGCCAATCTCCATATCTAGATGGAATGAGAAACAATGTGAAGCATTGAAGCAAGGAAAAGAAATGTTTTGGGAAGATGTTAAGGTATGTATGTTATATGGTTTATATGGTTATATGTTTATAAGTTTATAAGTTTATATGGTGTATATGGTTTTTAAACTACTTATATGTTTATATGGTTTATATGGTTTTTAAATTACTTATATGTTTATATGGTTTATACGCAGCGGTCTTTTAACGTTCCAGATGAGCGTAAAGGCTTCGTACTTGGGTTGGCCGGGAAAAGATTTAGAGGGTGGAAAAATCTGTTGACGAACACCTATCTTAAGGATGACAAAGGAAAGTGGCTGGAAGAGTTCCCGGCCGGAAGGCCAGAAAAGTATAATCTTTTCATTAAACAAGAAGATTGGACTGAGTTTATTAGACAAAGAGATGACGAATTCCGGCAAAAGAGTGCCAAAAATAGTGAGAGAGCATCAAAGCCCGCGTATCCATACAAAAAAGGGCGTTTGGGATATGCACGCTTAGAGGAAAAAATTGTAAGTAATAAATAGAAATGATATGTTCTTATTAATTGTCTAAATGTGTTGTATTTGACGATCTAACCGTTTGTTTCTATGCATAGTTAGAGGAGACGAAAAGTGATGAAACCTCACTTCCAGCACATTTGTTGTGGAAGGAAGCTCGTGTGGGCAAGAATCAAGCTGTTGATCCAAGTGTTCTAAGAATCTATGATGAATGCGTAAGTATAACATTGTGTCTTTAATTAAATCAAATTTTTATGACTATTTAATTGATTTTTTTATCTCCATTATTTTCAGGAGACATTGTCACAAACAGAGTCCACCGGTGACGACCAGGATACGAGGAGCGTACTTAGTAAAGCACTGAATGTTCCTGAGTATTCCGGTCGGGTGAGGGGTAAAGGTCATGGTGTGACTCCAACCTCTTTCTACCAGCATCCTCGGAAAAGAAATCCTACCAATGCAGAAGTGATGAATGTACTTATGGAATTACAAGCAAAAGTCAATGCATTGGAAAGAGATAAAGAGGTATTAATGAGGGAAAAGGGCAATGCGGCAATGGCGAAAGAAACTAGTGACAACGCTAGTATCAACCGTCAGAATAAATTTCCTGAGGTAATTATAAATATATTGATAAATCTCTATTGTTCAAGTTTCTCATTTTTATTCCACCTCTTTCTATTATTGAATTAAAAGTAATATGTATGCATATTGGTTTAGGGCATTTCATCTTGCCAACTATACGTAATGGCATCAGATTATCACCTTGTTGGCAAGGGAAAAGTGTACAACACTTTGGGAGATTTAATTCATAATACACCGATCCCGGCTGGACACCTGAGAGTATCAGTAGATTATCCTATTCATCCCGATGCGTTGGTACCGGTACCTGACGTCGCCTTGGATATAAGATCGGTGCGAGACGCAGTAGGGTCGTTTGTTGCATGGCCCTTGGACCTCATTTTCATTGATGATGAGGTATGTTTAAAACCGTTAATATGAATCATTTAGATTTCAAATGTCAATTCAGAACCGTTAAGTTAATTATTTTAATATTAGCCTCCTACAAAACCCGCTAATAAGGGTAAGGAGATTTTGCAGCAAGGCGGCGAGTCTATGGCATCAATTCCAGAGGTACACTTAAATTGTTTATTATATGATATGAATTTAAAACTGAACGATTTTATAATTTACCTAAGTTATATGATTGTTAGGTATCTACGAAAGTGTCACAACAAGTGACCCAGCCTGTTCGTAGCAGACCACCCCCGAAAAAGTCAATGCATAAGGGGGGAAGAGGCGGGGGAAGAGGCGTTTTTGTACCTCGATATCGGAATACACTTGGAGTACTTTTGGAAACCTCAGATTTGAAGTCAGGTGGTATTCGTCAAATCCTTATGGATGCAGATATCTTTGGTCTTGACTGCCAAGAAACGATAGGAATGGACGAAATGACTGAGATTATGACGCATGGTGAATTAGGCATCGGCAATGTTCACGCATACATCCGGTATTCCGATAAATATATCATTTAATTAGTTGAACAATTTATTTACACATTTCAATGAAAATAGTCTAATGTTTATATGTTTTTATTTAAGGTTGTTGTACGATAAAAAAATGCGCGAGACTGTATTGGCAAGACGCTTCCATTTCTTGTCTGCCCATATTGTCAGCGGAGCGACAATTGTCAGGGAACCGGGTTCAGTTAGGGAGTACTTAGTGAATCGATACACGGCCTACGTCGGCAACCCAGATAGCTTGTTTATTTTGCCGTATAACACTGTTCCAGTGGGGTGAGTTTTTCATTTATTCTAATATATCTTTGTTTATTTTGCGTAGAAACTTTTCTTCTAAACTGTTGCTTAAATTTTTAGAAAACACTGGTTGTTGTTGGCTATCGATCCGATTAAAGAAGTTGTGTACTTTCTGAATTCGGTAGACGGGGAATGGACTAACTATCCCGCTATGAAGGAAACTGTTGATCAGTAAGTGAGATCGTTCTAACTATTCGTGTATATTTATATATTTAATTATTTCTGTGAGATTGATCTAAATATATGTTTTTATTTTCTTAGATCAATACAAATATTTCGTAGTCAAAGGGACGCACAGGTACCCTGGAGTAAATCATCAAATATTACTTGGATCAAAGTGCAGGTACAAAATTAGTTGCTTATAATAATAGTTATGTTACTTGATAAAATTACACGACAACTATAAAATATATTCTGTTTTTCTATGCAGTGTCCGTTACAGAATAACGATGTAGATTGCGGATACTTTTGCTTGAGGTTTATGAAAGAAATCCTTCATAAAAATCAAGTAGAGATTCCAAGCACGGTATGGATTTATAACTTAGAATAATTTTGTATGATTTCTACATTTAATAACATCATGCATATACTGAAGTAATAATTTCTTATGTAGTACTTTGATGACCTCTATACTATGTCGTACACGAAAGTTCAAGTGGAAGAAGTCAAAGAGGAAATATGTCAATTTTATGTTGAAAACAGATTATTCTGATGGGTATGAATAAAATATTATTGTACGTGTTAGTTTGATTGTATTGGAGCCTTTAATATTGTTTGTTTAATTTACCGTGTTGTTCATATTCATACTTTGCAGGATGACGACCGTGTCGGTGGAGCATTATTTTCGATGTAATTATATATGATTTAGTTACATATGTATATATATATGGTTACAAATTAACACGATACTTTGTATGTGATTTAGTTATGGTTACAAATGTATATATGGTTACAAATTTAGTTATATATGATTTAGTTACATATATATAGATAAGGATTGAATATTATATGGTATACCGGTTTCTGTTAATATAATACCGATTTCTTAAAATATATGTATAGATAAGGATTGAATTACAGGTTAAATTATTGGACCAAAAAAAAATTACAGGCCGCACAGGGAACCTCAAATTATAGGTTTCACTTTAAAAAATTTGTATGAGCTACGAAAGCGCTTTTGGCTAAAAAGCGCTTTCGTAGGCAGGATAAATAAAAAAAAATTAAATAGAAACCCCCTATCAAAGCGCTTTTTATGGAAAAAGCGCTGTAAAATCCATGATAAATAAAAAAACAAAAATTAAATAGAACCCCTATCAAAGCGCTTTTTATGGAAAAAGCGCTGGGAAAGACCCCCCTATCAAAGCGCTTTTTCCATAAAAAGCGCTGTAAAAGGCCTGATAAATAAAAAAAAAATTTAAATAGCACACCTATCAAAGCGCTTTTCAAAAAGCGCTGGGAAAGACCCCCCTATCAAAGCGCTTTTTAAGGAAAAAGCGCTGGGATAGGTCCAACTACGACAGCGCTTTTGGCCAGAAAAAAGCGCTTTCGTAGCCTACGCCAGCGCTGGCTACGGCAGCGCTTTTAAAGGGCAAAAAAAAGCGCTGTGAAAGCCCATTTTCGTAGTAGTGACTCGTCGTTATAGACACTCGTCGTGATAGACACTCGTCGTGATAGACACTCGTCGTTATAGACACTCGTCGTGATATACACTCGTCGTGATAGACACTCGTCGTGATAGACACCCGTCGTTATAGACACTCGTCGTGGTAGACACTTGTCGGGATAGACATTCGTCGTTATAAGACACTCGTCGTGATAGACACTCGTCGTGATAGACACTCGTCATGATAGACACTCGTTGTTATAGACACTCGTTGTTATAGACACTCGTTGTTATAGACACTCGTTGTTATAGACACTCATCGTTATAAACTCGTCGTCATAGACACTCGTCGTTATAGACCACCCGTCCATGGAAATAACCTGTCAGTAGAGACAACTCACCAACATTACTATATTCAAGGATCCGATACCTGAATCTTGCCAGGGTGTATCCGTTGAAGACTAGTATTACCAGACTCGATTCCTGTATCTCGCCAGGGCACGTCTGAAGAATTCAAAGATCCAATTCCTGTAACCAGTCAGGACATATCTATACCAAGCATCTGAAATCAGCTCCTGCAACGTGTCAGGTAATCATTTTCTATTTTGCAGGTATACAGGTTCTCACTAAGGAATCTCTTACGCGATCAACATCCAGATGGCATCTATAAGCCCATCATCCTATTCATCAACCTCTAAATGGCATCTATAAGCCCATTCCCATCACCACACTGCTACTATATGAGCGCAAATTTCTGGGCACTCTAGTGTTCAATCATCTTCTACCCTCAGATTACGAAAGGCACGTCAGCCAATCTGCATCCTCAGGTCTAAGAAGATTGAACAGGGGCAACTGTTGTACCCCAAAATTTGCCCTCCCATATTCTTTAAGGAATTGCCAAATCAAACTTCAAAATTCCCCAAGGGTTGCACAGTGTAAAGGCCTCCTAAATAGTCAAGATTAGGGTTTGTGTTCTGATCAAGAAAATGAAGTTTCCAAAGGCCCAATCAAGTCTCACATGCTTACAAATATGGTCAAGTATCCTCATATCAAGTTTCAAGGCATTCAGTACAAAATTGCACAGTCAAAAACCCTAATTGCACTACAGTCAACTGTAGGGGCAAAATGGTCATTTGACAGTCAAAAGTTAAAATTTTTGGTCAACATATCATTTTGAAGCCACAAACATCATTTGATCAATGCTTGATCATGATTCTCAAAGTTTGGCTCAAAAAATCATCAAGTTGCAAAAGTTTCCTTATTTGGACAGCTGAAAAAGTCAACTGAAATTGACCAGGGCATAACTTTCACATGGATTATCAGAAAAATTCCATCCAAAGCTCATTTTGAAGAGAAAGACATTTCCTACAACTCATCTTCATACTTCAAGTCCAAGAAATGCTCTCACAAAAAGTTATCAATTTCAACATTATAGGTCATTTTCAAAAGTCAACAAAAAGGGACTTTAAGTCAAAGACCATAACTTGAGATTGGTAAATCCAAATGACATGGGACCAAAGGCATTGGTTAGAGGACTCAAAGACCTTTCCAAAATGTCCAAGAACATGAGAAAAGCTTAAAAATTGAACAAGTTATGCCTTGTGGAAGTTGGGAAAGTTTTGGATATTTTGAAAAGTCAACATTACTTCAAATGACCTAAAATTGCTAATGGGCCCATTTTTCTTCCATGATTCATCATTCCAAGCATATGCACGACCACTTGGCCCAAAGGGAAGTATTTTCTCATTTTTTATTTATTTATTTGAATTTTTATTTATATTAATTCATTTAAATCATTTAAATATATGAAAAATATTTAACTTAACCAAACCAATCTTTTTGTACATGTTTTAGACTCAATATTTCGTGCATATGCAAATGTGGAAAGATTTGGCTTGATTGGATCCTAATTGACACAAAAGCACATGAAAAAAGATATGGAAATCATGGTGAAAAAATCAAATCTTCAAATCATGAATGAAAGAGATTTTGATCAATTTTGTTAACCTAATTTGTTCACTACATAAGCATAAACATAAACCTAATCATGCTAGACACGCAGCAGCTCAGAAAAGGCCATAACAAAGCTTGAAATTTCTCTCAAAAAGTCAATTCTGAAAACAAGGTTAGAGGGCGATTAAAGACCTAATTCTTGTTCCATTAGCTTCCTTGGAGATCACTGAACACATTTCAATCAAAAACACTCATCAAAGCCCAAGGAATTGGTATACAGAACCTGAGATATCTCATGAAAATTGCATAATCGTATTCTCCAATCTAAGCATTTTTACAGCATTTTATTCATGGATTCATGTTCATTGTGAAGTTCTAAAGCTAACCAATGTATTCAATTGCTTTTTTCTGTGCTATACGCGATTTTGCCATGTTTATTTTCTAGGGTTTACAGAGTTCTAAATTGGGGGTTTCTTGTTAAAGAAAAATTGGTCCTCCAGATCACCACCATCCAACTCATCGCATGGAGACGAATAAGAACCACCCATCGCGCCAAATTTCTGAATGACACAGGCCTAATCGCTATTTTCCCATAGCCGGCCTAATGAAACGCATAGAAAACCGTCGCTTTTGTTTTTGTATTTCAGGGAAGGTGGAGAAGACGAAGTCGTGTCAAATGCTGATTGGCTTGTTTAAAGTTCGCGCGCGTTTCCAAGGCCACTGACCATTTTCTTTTATAATATTTACTTGTTATATTAATATACAGATGAACAGCGTGCTTCAGTGGCAAACGTGTTGATTTGCAAGGTATGTGACCTGGGTTCGAGCCCCGGGTCTTCTTCGCCTCAATATTATTTTTCAATATATCTTCCCATGCAGTACTAACATTCAAGGCGCATCATACACCTTCTTAATCAACCGTCCATGTCCATCTTGAGATCAGATAAAAGGCTGAGATTGTAGGAACACTATACGCGTGAGTCAATGTGCCAGCATGCTGATTGAAAAAGTCAAAAAAAGGCCAAGGTCAAATGGGCCTGAATTGCTAAACTACACCTCCTACCTGGGGCCTGATATCCTTGTGGTTTGCAACTTCTCTTAATTTTCTCTATTTTTTTATTCTTGTTATAATTTTTATTTTTTCTTTTAATTACTGTTTGCTTAATTAATTATTTTATAAAATACAAAATATCATAAAAAAATCAGAAAAAGAGCAAAATATAATAAGTATTTTATTTTAATTATTTTTATAAACAAAATGTATATAATTGAATTTAGTATAAATTAGGGTTTAATCTTAATACTTTTAATAAAAAAATCTAAAAAGAAGTAGAATTAGGTTTAATTAATGTTTTTATTCAAATTTAATTTTTCTTTCTTATAATAATATTTGTTTATTTTATTTATTTTTGTAATTAAATTTGCATGTAAAAATTAGGTTTCCTTTAGGTTAAAAAACTTCAATATTTTTCTTAATAACTTAAAAATAGTTAGAATTAGGTTTAGCGTTTTATTTTAATTTTGATTAATTCCTTTTTCTATTAAAACCTAAAAAACATTAAAAAACACCAAAAAAAAAAACAAATTCTTACCTTCTTTTAATTTTAATTTTAATTCCTCATTAATTTTAATTTTTGCAAAAGGGTCCAACGCCCATGTTCTTAATTTCTTAACTTCGCATATTTATGTTATTTCGCTTAAATAATTATGTACCTCTCCCGAAGCCTTGTAATTACTTCCCGCACTTTTAATTCTTTTAACTTCTTTACTTTTCTGTCAAATCGGGTCCTAGTTATTTTTGGCGATGTGGACCCGCGCCATTTGTAATAGCTTAGATTTACTTTTCCCGCAAAACTTTTAACTGTTAAACAAAGCATGAAAGAATGAATGGTCAAAAAATAAAAACAAACGCATAGATCACCAATAACATGACAAAAGACAAAATATCTGAAAACGACACACAAATCGCACACACCACCCCTAGGGTACGCCTCACTGTTGCCTTGCCTCGAAAGGTGATCGTCGAGTAGAGGATGTCTTAGTAAGTCCTCATGATCCGGGAACCTGGCATGAGGGTAGCTTCTAAGGTGTCTTCCCATTGCTCTGGTGATCACCATGTCCCGAACCTCGAATTGACCCGAACACCTCCAACGGTGGTGCTACCTACCTCTCAATGGTGGGATGACACTACTTTAAAGGACATTTACACAGACGAATTCCTTAGGGTAGGTAGGTTCTCATAGATACTTGCTCTAAATTTCAAACAAAAATTCAAAAATACTTTTCACACCAACACATTTTCAAAAAGCTTTCGAAAGCATTTTTTCAAACACTCTTGAGGACCGATACAAGAGTCGAACTGGAATTTTCAAAGAAACTTTTTAAAACCCACAGTTGAAAAGCAAACAAACCATTTTTGAAAACACAAGTGAGCAAGTATCTAAGAGCCCATGAATAACCATGGATAGAAAGGGTGCTAACACCTTCCCTTTCTATAATCTACCTCCCGAACCGAGAGCAATCTCTTTAAGGAATTTTTCTGTGCTTTTGTCCTTTCCATTTGGAGAAAATAAAAGACGGTGGCGACTCTTGCTTCCGCGACATTTCGCGAACCAGCGTTAAACAGTCAGTTCCAGATCCACCGATCACAAATACCAAACCCATCTTTGCCTTTTAGGTGTAGTGCGGAAGCTATGACGGAGTAATCCGAAAATAGTTGTCATGCGATACTATGCTCGGACGAGTCTTTCTTGAGAATATTACTAATTACCGAGTTAATCGGGAAGTTGGTAATATCCGAAGGAAGGATATAGACTCTGGGAACATCTAGAACCTTGTTCGGCAGGTGATAACTTTTAGACCAACACCTTATGGGTAGTACCTCCGACCTCATGCTTGTGACGTTAAACCTATAAACCCTATATGTGTGATCTTGTGTGTGATTGATGCATCATGCATCTATGCACTCATAAGCATCTTTTGAAGAAACCATATTTAAAGGGATTTAAAGGTTGACCATTTGTGAATATCTCAGGTACTTTCTAACCATGGATTATGGAAAGAGAAAGACCAGGAAATATAGTTTCAAGGATCCCAAGATAGATGAGTTGATCAGTCTAATTCTCGAGATCGAGTGTTCTGCAGACTTTAGGAAGAAGTATGGATCCATTATTCCTCTCATGAAGTTGAAGATGAAGGGGGTATTCTCTCGACTTTGGTCAAGTTCTATGATCCGATGTATCATTGCTTTACTTTTCTCGACTATCAGTTGATGCCTACACTGGAGGAGTATTCTTATCTATTGGATTTACCTGTTACCGATCGTGTTCCTTTTACTGGTTTGGAGGGTGAGCCAAAACCACATGAGATTACTGCTTTGATTCATCTGGGGAAATATGAGGTGGAAGCCCATATGACTACTAAAGGAGGGATTAGAGGATTACCAGCTCAGTTCTTACTGGAGAAAGCTTATTACTTTTCCAGAATGAAGAGTACAGTTGCTTTTGAGGCCATCTTTTCTCTACTTGCTTACGGGTTGTTCTTATTTCCTAATGTGGACAAGTTTATTGACATTAATGCTATCAAGATCTTCATGATTGGAAACTCAGTTCCTACATTGTTGGGTGATGCTTATTACTCTATTCATCTTCGGAATTCTTATCATGGGGGGATGATTGTCTATTGCACGCCTCTGTTATACCAGTGGTTTATCTCTCATATGCCTCAGTTTGATGCTTTCTGGGATGTCAAGAAGGAACCCCGTTGTGCTCCTAAGATCATGGCACTTACTCACTCGGATATTGATTGGTATCATCGAGCTTACTAGGATATAGAGATTATTGACAATTTTGGTAGTTTCCCCAATGTACCTCTTCTTGGTACAAAGGGAGGAATTAAATATAACCTTGTTCTTGCACGATGACAGCTTGATTATCCGATAAGGGATAAACTGAATAGTATTCGTTTGAGTAGTTTCTTTCTGAAGGAAGGAGAAGACCATAGGGAAGCTAGGGAGAAGATTGTGAAGGCCTGACATCACATTCATAAGAAGAGTATGAAGGATTTGGGACCTAGGGGTGTTGTTTCTTTGGATCCATATCTTCAGTGGGTCCGATCGAGAGCTATTCATTTAAAGATGCCGTATACCCGAGAGAAACCCATGCCTGATCTATTTGTGAAGACCGCTCCTCCCTTATTAGATGATCTAGAAGAGCTGCAACTCACTTTGGTTAGGATGCAACAGGAAAAGGATGCTTGGAAGAACAAATTCCAAACCTTAGAGAGTTCCTATAGAGAAAACTTGAAGGAGAAAGACGACTTTATTGAGATCCTTGAGAGTCGAGCGGTAGAGAGGCAAGGGGATTTATTTTCTCCTAAGCCTCAATCAGGTGCTGATTACTCACTTCCTAATTTAGTTGGAAGGAGGTTGCCACCAGATATGCGGAAGAAAACCAGAGGTTGAAGGCTCAGATTGCCAGGCTCACAGGGAAGCGCCAACATACAGAGTGATCTGCATCAGTTCTATTTCTCAGGGTTTCAGATTTTATTTACATCTTGTACTTTGGATCATTGAAACTTGTAATCCATTTTGGAGTTATTATAATAAAAAAAATTAGTATTTCAATTGCGTTATTACTTTGATGTTTGCAATATGTCTATAAATCTATAAATCCCTTGAAATATTAAATAATAAAGTAAAAATAATCATGTGCATTGCATATCATGCATCATATTGCACATATTTCTTGCATTTTTTATGCATATCCAGGTGTCTTACCAAGCTCCTTTACTTAGTTCAGCAAGCTAACTCATCACTACAACACTCGGGCTAATTTCAAAAAGAAGATGGACAACTTAGAACAAGAGAATCGCGAGCTGCATGAGGAAGTTTCTGCTTTGAAGGCCGGCATAGCCAATCTGACTACTCTAATGGAAGCTCTGGTGGCTGCTCAAAATTAGCCACCGAGTGTTCAACCTCAACCAACAAGGGCAACTACTAAAGCTCTGAATACTCCCGTATCCGCTACTCCAGCTGTTGTTCAGAATCGCATACCCCAAAGTTATCCATGGGGAATGCTAGAGAATTTTGAATCGGAAGGTTTCAATCTTGGTCCCCAAGATACTCCATTTGTTCAGAATATTGTTACTCCTGCACCTCATATGGTGCATGTTCCTGCTACACCTCCGTCGGTGAATTTGGTTCCATTTGTTAATGATGATGTGTTTCGTCCTTTCCCTCAACCGAGTGAAGACTTGGGTCTTTATGATAGAATGGATGATTTTCAAGAGTAGTTTGACAAGATGCAGAGAGAGATGAAGGCCCTCAGGGGAAAAGAGCTATTCAGGCAGAATGTGAATGAGCTATATTTGGTCCCAAATGTTAAGATACCTGCTAAGTTTAAGGTCCCAGAGTTTGAGAAGTACAACGACAACACTTGCCCTCGTGCTCATCTGGTGATGTATGTGAGGAGAATGTCTACCCATGCTGATGATCAGCATCTGCTGATTCACTTTTTTCAGGATAGTTTGATCGGTGCTGCGCTGAAGTGCTATATGAGTTTGGACAGTGCCAATATCCATACTTTTAATGATTTGGGAGAAGCATTCATCAAAAAATACAAGTACAACATGGACATGGAACCTGATCGTGATCAACTTAGGGCCATGGTTCAGAAGGACAGGGAATCGTTCAAAGAGTATGGACAGAGATGGCGTGAGGTAGCCGCCCAAGTGATTCCTCCCATGGAAGAGAAAGAGATGACTAAGATTTTCTTGAAGATGCTGGGTGCTTTCTACTATGAGAGGATGGTAGCAAGTGCGCCAAGTGACTTTACTGAAATGGTAGGAATGGGTATCCGCTTAGAAGAGGCTGTAAGAGAAGGCCGTTTGACGAAAAGTGAAGGATCTGGAGGTGTGACGAAGCCATCTTATGGGTTTACCAAGAAGAAGGAAGGGGATGCAAATGTTGTTATACAAGAAAGGAGGGTCAACACTTCTAGAAGGAATTATCAGCGTCATCAGCAAGTCGCCTCAGTTACTCCCGTTGTGAGTGTCGCTCCAACTACAGTTGCTTATCAGAGGCCATCCCAGCAGGGGAATCAAGGGTATAATCAGAGAAGGGAGAGTTATGATCCTATTCCCATGAGCTATACAGAGTTACTACCAACATTGATTCATAAGAAGTTGGTTCAGACCCGACCACCTCCCGCCGTACCGTCACTATTGCCTTGGTATTACAAGGCAGACCAAACATGTGCTTTTCATCAGGGAGCACCAGGGCATAATGTTGAGAATTGTTATCCTTTGAAGACTGGGGTACAGAAATTGGTAAAGTCTGGTGTTCTATCTTTCAAGGACGTGGTACCTAATGTGAAAAATAATCCTCTACCCAAGCATGGGGGAGTAAATGCTGTGAATATGGTGGCCGGTTGTCCAGGCGACTTCCGGATTTTTTATATTAATATGGTTAGAAGAGATTTGGTGAAAATGCATGCAGACCTCTGTGAATTTAGCTACTATACGCATGACCATTCTGGTTGTGCTATTTGTAGTACAGACATACAGGGTTGCAATAAGATAAAGGCTGATTTGCAGGAGATGATTGATGAGGGCCTCATCCACATAATCTGGCCTAGGGAAGAGTATGAAGAGGAAGTGAACATGGTTTCTGGATGTCCTGGAGAATTCAGAATTTTTGATGTAGAGTATATGAATGAGGACCTCGTGCAGTTATAGGCTACCTTCTGCCATACGGCTGGTCAGGTGGAACACCATTATGGATCTTGCCTAGTTTGCTGTCAAGATTCCCGAGGATGTTCAATCGTGAAGAAGGGTGTTCAGTTGTTGTTAGACAATGGAACTATCAAGGTCACAAGTCAGAGGGATGATTACCATGAAGTTGATATGGTTAAGGTTTGTTTGACTGAAGAAGAGTCAGATGAAGAGTATGCCTCCGCAGATGAATATTTCTCTTCAGACGAAGATTTGTTTTCCATAAATGACTTATTAATGACTGATTGTGTTGAGGAAGGGGTAAACTTCATTGTGCCTTGTTTTAGTGCACCCGCCCATTTTGAATTTGAGTATCATAGCAAGCCATCTATTACCCCATTGGTGATTAGTTTGCCAGGTCCTATCCCCTACAAGTCAGGTAAGGTTGTGCCTTACAAATACAACGCTACAATCTTAGAGGATGGAGTGGAAGTTCCTATCCAGCCAATGCCTGATGTTGGAAATATAGCTGAAAATAGCAGGGTGACCCGCAGTGGTCGTGTGTTTGCGCCAGTTGTTCAAAGAGATGTTGGTGCTGGAAAGAAAATTACTGAGAACGTTGAACCTAAGAAGGCTACGGGTGAGGCTAGCAGAGCTACGTTAGAGAAAGAAGTGGATGATATTTTGAAGATAATCAAGATGAGCAACTACAGAATTGTAGATCAGCTACTGCAGACTCCTTCAAAAATATCTATCTTGGATTTATTGATGAACTCATCTGCTTACAGAGAATCCTTGATGAGGGTACTGGAACAAGCTTTTGTGGAGAGTGGTATGCCAATAGACCAATTCAGCAGCGTAATAGGAAACATTACTTCATGTAATAACTTGAGTTTCTGCGATGATGAATTACCAGATGAAGGAAGGAATCATAACTTGGCCCTCCACATCTCTATGAACTGCAAGAATGATTCACTATCCAATGTGTTGATTGATAATGGATATGCGTTGAATGTTATACCGAGGAGTACTCTTATGAAGTTGAAATATCAAGGAATGCCTATGCGCCTGAGTGGCATCATTGTGAAAGCGTTTGATGGGTCAAGGAAATCTATTATCGGTGAAGTGGACTTGCCTATTCATATAGGACCACATTTATTTCAAATAACTTTCCAGGTCATGGACATTGTTCCCGCTTATAGTTATTTGCTAGGACGACCGTGGATACATGAAGCAGGGCCTGTCACTTCAACTTTACACCAGAAGCTAAAGTTTGTACGTGAAGGGAAAGTAGTGATCATAAATGGGGAACAGGAATTGTTGATATCTCATTTATCCTCTTTCAGCATTGTAGAAGCGGATGAAGCTGCTGTTGAAATCCAGTTCCAAGCCTTATCCATTGACAACATAAGAGGAAATGAGAATTCCATGGTTTCGCTGAAGGATGCGCAGTAGGTTGTGCATAATGGTCATAGTGAGGTATGGGGACAGATTATGGAACCACATGTGAACAAGAACAGAGCCGGCTTAGGGTTCTCTTTGAAGAATGAAAAAGGTAAGAGCATGAAGCCGAAGTCTGCTGCAGGAAAATATCAAGACATTTTCCGTAGCAGGGGTTATCTTCATCCAACTGTTTCTGGGGTCAATGCCGTTGTGGAAGATGAAGCAGAGCAGGAAATGCCGAATTATGTGACGCACAGAGTTAGGGTTCAGAACTGGATCACCATTGATGTCCCCTCTTGCATACATGTTTCAAAGTAATTTGCTTTGTTAATATTTTTGAAAAAGCTTTCACTCTGCCCAAGGTGGAAGTATTAATGTTGTAGAGCTTATCTGTTTGCTGTGATTTTAAAATCAATAATAAAAGTTATCTTTGTTTCCCAAACTGTGTCTTTATTTTCTGCTTTTTCTTGGAAAATGGTAATAAAATAAAATAAAACCTTTCAAAATAAATAATAACTAAAATTCAATTTGCATGATCACTTTTTATATGTGTCAGTTTCTAAAAGCAATCATAAATCATATGTGCAGATTAATTAAAAAACCCGTTGAATACAATGACCCTGCACCCTCTCCTAACTTTGAATGTCTGGTGTTTGGGGATGAAGAAGAAAATTATGATGAGATTCCAGAAGAGGTCTCACAGTTGCTTGAGCACGAGGAAAATGCCATTCAGCCATATAAAGAGCCATTGGAAGCGATCAATTTGGGTTCTGGAGAAGATCCGAAGGAAGTCAAGGTTGGAGCATTGTTGCATCTTGATGTGAAGAGCAGGTTGATTGAACTGTTGAAAGAGTATGTGGATATTTTTGCTTGGTCTTATCAAGATATTCCTGGTCTAGATACAGATATCGTAGAGCACCGTTTGTCGTTGAAGCCAGAATGTCCGCCAATCAAACAAAAGTTAAGAAGAACTCACCCAAATATGGCAGTAAAAATCAAAGAGGAGGTTCTAAAACAGATTAATGTTGGTTTTCTTGTGACATCAATGTATCCTCAATGGATTGCCAATATTGTCCCAATAACGAAAAAAGACGGAAAAGTCCGCATGTGCGTAGATTACAGAGATCTAAATAAAGCTAGTCTAAAAGATGATTTTCCATTACCACACATTGATATGTTAGTGGATAGCACATCAAAATTCAAAGTATTCTCATTCATGGACGGATTTTCTGGGTATAATAAAATAAGAATGGCTCCAGAGGACATGGAAAAAACAAAGTTTATCACACCCTGGGGAACATTCTGTTACAGAGTGATGCCCTTCGGATTGAAGAATGCTGGTGCAACGTACCAGAGGGCTATGTCAACCCTATTCCATGATCTGATGCAAAAGGAAATCGAAGTATATGTTGATGATATGATTTCCAAATCTCAGACTGAAGAAGGGCACGTAGAAGATTTGTTGAAGTTGTTTCAGCGTTTGAGGAAGTATCATCTCCGCTTGAATCTAAATAAGTGTACCTTCGGTGTCCAATCAGGGAAATTGTTGGGTTTCATTGTTAGCCAGAAAGGAATTGAAGTTGACCCTGATAAAGTCAAGGCGGTTCAAGAGATGCCAGCACCAAGAACTGAAAAGATAGTCAGAGGTTTCCTCGGGCGTTTGAATTATATTTCCAGATTCATCTCCCACATGACTGCAACATGTGAACCGATCTTTAAGTTGTTAAAGAAAGATCAAGG
Source organism: Vicia faba (assembly GCA_948472305.1). Lineage (NCBI taxonomy): Eukaryota > Viridiplantae > Streptophyta > Magnoliopsida > Fabales > Fabaceae > Vicia > Vicia faba. Next base: position 186,407,513 of record OX451737.1, on the reverse strand, counting down.
TTATGTGTGGAAGGATAATTGCCAAAGGGCATTTGAAAGTATTAAAGAATATCTGCTTGAACCTCCTATCTTGCTCCCTCCTGTAGAAGGAAGACCATTGATTATGTATCTGACAGTGTTAGATAAATCCATGGGTTGTATTCTGGGACAACAGGATGAAATAGGGAAGACGGAGTTCTCCATTTATTATCTCAGTAAAAAATTCACTGATTGTGAGTCGCAGTATTCCATGCTAGAAAAGACATGTTGTGCTTTGGCCTGGGCAGCAAAGCGGTTGCGGCAATATATGTTGAATCACACTACTTGGTTGATTTCCAAAATGGATCCAATCAAGTACATTTTTAAAAATCCTGCTCTTACTGAGAGAATTTCCCTTTGGCAGATGTTGTTATCTGAATATGATATCGAATACCGCACTCAAAAAGCTATTAAAAGCAGTGTGTTGGCAGATTATCTTGCTCACCAACCAGTGGAGGATCACTAGTATGTAGAATATGAATTCCCTGATGAGGATGTGATGTTCCTAAAAGTGAAAGATTATGATGAACCATTTCCTGAGGAAGGTCCTGACCCTGAATCTCGTTGGAGTATGATATTCGATGGAGTTGTGAATGCTTATGGTAAAGGAATTGATGTTGTGATTATCACTCCTCATGGATCGCACATTCCTTTTACTGCAAGGTTAACATTTGATTGTACTAATAATATGGCAGAATACGAGGCTTGCATCATGGGTCTCGAAGAAGCTATTGATCTCAGAATTAAAATTCTAGACGTGTATGGTGATTCAGCTTTGGTAATAAATCAAATTAAAGGAGAATGAGATACTCGTCACCCCGACTTGATCCCTTACAAAGATTATGCTAGAAGATTGTTACCCCCTTCTTCAATAAAGTTGAATTCCATCACATTCCTAGAGATGAAAATCAAATGGCGGGTGCTCTAGAAACTCTAGCTTCTATGTACCAATTGAATAGTTGGAATGATATACCTCGAATTATGGTTCGACGTTTGGATAGGCCCGCTCATGTGTTTACAACAGAGGAGGTAGTAGATGAAAGACCTTGGTATTATGATATCAAGCATTTTCTTCAGACTCGGGAATACCCGATTGGTGCGTCGAAGAAAGATAGAAAGACATTGAGAAGATTGGCAGGCAGTTTCTTCCTCAGTGAAAATGTGTTATACAAGAGAAATTATTACATGGTCTTGCTCATATGCGTGGATAGACACGAAGCAGACATGTTGATGCATGAGATTCATGAAGGTTCATTTGGCACTCATGCCAATGGACATTCGATGGCTAAAAAGATGCTAAGGGCAGGTTATTATTGGCTGACAATGGAGTCCGACTGTTACAAATTTGCAAAGAAGTGCCATAAAATCCAGATTTATACAGACAAGGTCCATGTGCCTCTGACACTTCTCAATGTGATTTCCTCCCCGTGGCCTTTCTCTATGTGGGGTATTGACATGATTGGGATGATAAAACCTAAAGCTTCGAATGGGCACCATTTTATCTTGGTAGCAATTGATTACTTCACCAAATGGGTGGAGGCTGCTTCATATGCCAATGTTACTAAGCAGGTGGTTGTGCGCTTTATTAAGAATAATCTTATATGTCGGTATGGTGTGCCGAGCAGAATTATCATTGACAATGGCTCGAATATGAACAACAAGATGATGACTGAACTTTGTGAGGAACTACAGATTGTCCATCACAATTCATCTCCATACAGGTCAAAGTTAAATGGGGCTATTGAAGCCGCTAATAAGAATATCAAGATAATTATCCAGAAAATCATTGTTACTTATAAGGATTGGCATGAAATGCTCCCTTTTGCTCTACATGAATATCGAACATCTGTCTGCACTTCAACAGGAGCCACCCCGTTCTCCCTAGTGTATGGGATGGAAGTTGTACTCCCAGTCGAGGTAGAGATTCCCTCGTTGCGCGTGATAATGGAAATTAAGTTGACAGAGGCTGAATGGGTCCAGAACAGGTTCGACCAATTGAATTTGATTGAGGAGAAGAGGATAACAGTTGTATGTCATGGGCAGTTATATCAGAAAATAATGAAGAAAGCTTTTGATAAAAAGGTTAAACCTCGTGAATTTAGAGAAGGCGACCTTGTGCTCAGGAAGATCATGTCTTTCAACGCTGATTCTAGGGGCAAGTGGACTCCCAATTTTGAAGGCCCATATTTTGTCAAGAAAGCCTTCTCTGGAGGTGCATTAATTCGTGAAACTATGGATGGCGAGGAGTTCCCACGTCCCATGAATGCTGACGCAGTCAAGAAATGCTTCTCCTAAAGAAATAAAAGAACATCTTGCTAAGTTGAAAACCCGAAAGGGCGGCTTAGGAAAAAAGGAGCGTCTCGGTAGGCCGAAAACCCGAAAGGGTGGTCTAGGAAAAAATTAGAGACATAAACAGAATAAATTTCCCGCTAAGTTGAAAACCTGCAAGGGAAGTGTGATGCGGTGGGAGAACTGACTAGAGGTTTTGTGTTTCATTCGCAATTGTGCGGTTAGCAAGAGTCACCATAGACTTTTCTTTTATCCAAAAGGAAAGGTAAAAAAGCACAGGAAAGACCTTTCGAGAATTTTCTCGGGTTCGGGGGGTAGATTAAGAAAAGGGAAGGTGCTAGCACCCTTTTCATCCATGGTTTTCCATGGGCTCTTAGTTACTCGTTTTAGATCACTTGCTTTTGTTTGATTGTGTGCTTGTGGTGTGGTTTTTGAAAGTATTTTGGAAATTCTCTTTGTAATGGTTCTCGTCTCTATAAGAACGTATACAAAGTTTTGTTTCGAAAAATGGTTCAAAGATGTGTTTGTTGAATCGTGTTTTGAAAAGTGTTTTGAAAGATATTTTATAATGGTTCTCGTCTCTATAAGAACGTATACAAAAACGTTTTATCTTTTTGAAAATGTTTTGAAAATGAAGTGTAGGTGTGAAAGTTTTTGTTGTGAGCAAGTGAGTAACTAAGAGCGAATCTATCTACTCGAAAGGCCTTAAATTGTTCTTTTTTCTTCCTTTTAATGGTGTTATCTTACCATTAATTTGGTAAGAAGCCCCATCCTTGGATGTAAAGGGACATGCGCGGGTCAATTTTTACAACCATTGAAGGCAACTTGTGAGACGCTATAGTAATTTTGTAAGGGACGAGATCGTTTTATCGAAGGCAACATCGAGGGTCATCGAGGGACTACGATCTTTTTTTATTGAAGGGTCATTTTCTAGAGAGTCTCATATTCGAGGGACATGATTGTATTTCTGAGGCAACAAGCAAGGTTACCCTAGAGGTGCGCGTGTGAGGAGTGTGTTGATTTCAAGTTATTTATTCTTGGATTAGGTCATCTAGCGATTGATTTTTGAATCTTGCCATACATGCCTAAATCTTGCCATACATGCCTAATTACTACACAGTATATAGAAAGCAATAAATTACGGGAATTAAAATTCTAAGCTATTAAAAAAGTATCCGGGAATGGGGATAATTATTACAAATGGGGATGAATCACATAAGAATAGTAATGTCCAAATAATACAACCAAGTCGAATTGCTGTGCGATTCAATATGAAACTATGACAATTTATGAAAATAAAATCAACAAAGTATGAGATGTATGTATTTACTTGAAAAGAGAGAAATAAAATCTATTCTAAAAAAGAAAGATTAAAATTTTTATTATTATTAATATTATTATTTTGTATTTTTATTAATTTTAAAAGAAAAGTTTAAAGAAAGAAACTTAACTAATCTAATTCTTGTTTTTTGGTGTTTTCATTAAATGTGACAAATTAATAAAAAAAAAAGAGTTTTTATTATAAAAAGGGAAAAAGATAAAAGAAAACTAATTACTAAAAAGATCAAATTAATTTTTACAAAAATGAAGTTTTTTAGAAATCATTAGCATAAAGAAAAAAAAAACAAATTGAATTAAATTGAAAAAGAAGGAACAAGTGAAAATGGGCTTTAAAAAATTTGGAGGGTGCTAGGCCCAAAAGGGGTTATTGTTTTGCTGAAATAAAAACAAGGCAGAGGGGTAAGGGAATCAGGAAACGCGTGTGTGGGCTTGGTTTCCAGAAATGGCCCAAATCTCCTTAACTCAGCTTATTACATTTGATTAGGGTAAACGTGTAGGGTTTGTGGTTCCCCTCACAGCGGCGCCGCTCTGTTCGTTTAATCGCTTCTCTCTCTCGTTCATCTTTCTCACTCAACGCCTCTATTCGTCCCCGATTCATGAGTGAAACGCTTTTTTTTCTGGGAAAAAACCTAGGTTCTGAGATGGAATCATTTAAAGGGTTTGACATGTATTCTCTCTGATCTTCCTCTTGCCTTCTGTTACCGGAGTACCCCTCGTTCTCTTCCTAACCATGCTCAGATAATTTCTTTCATAAAAAAGGTGATGTTCTGTCTTGATTTGAATGTTTTACTGTTGTTGTTTTATCTTGTTCGTATTTTTCTGTTAATCAATTTTATTGTACCTTGAGATACAGGAAACGATTTATGAGAAATGCGACGAAATCATACCTTTGGAATTTTTTGGAAAATGGACAGGAATGTGAGATTTGAGCTGATGGTGCTCCTTAGTGACAGGCTTGGCAAGGAGGAGAGAAGAAATGATGACGAAGGATGCACGCTTCTGGTAACTTTTCTTTTTCTATCCTTTATGTTGAATGATGATGATGATGCTTCTGAGTCTCTTTCTGTCCTTAGTCCCTTTGGTTTTTTGAACTGTTGTTGGTTTTGGTGTTTGAACTGAGTTTTGATGGTTTTGTTGTGTTTGAGGGAAGTTTTGATACTTGGTTTTGTATGTTTGCACTGGGCTACATGTTTTGAATGTTTTGGGATGGTGGGACTTTGAGTTACAAGCTTGAATCTTTTTTGAATGTTTCTGTTGACAGTTTCAAGCTTTTTGTTTTCTTGGTTTGGCCCTGTTTATTACAGTTTTGTTTTTAAATGTTTGGACTTGGATGCTTTTGATGGTTATGTTTGTTGAAATGGTTTTGGAGGTTGAAGGATTTTTTTTGAACTGTTCGGATTTAGCAGTTTGAGGTTTTTGATATGTTGGGCAGGTTTTGTGTGTTTGATGGAAGATGACAGTTTTTGTTTGGTGATTTTCTGGTTTACAGTTTGTTTGAGGAATGTTGTTGTTACAGTCGCAGGTTTTGTGTGTTTGACAGCATTTTTGAAGGTTGGTTTGAACTGGTTATGGGATTTTTACAGTATCGGTTTGATAACTGGGTTTGAACTGTTTGAAGGTTATTGGTGTATTGACAGTTTGAGGGACTTTTGAAATGAGTTACAAGTTTGTGTTGGTGTTGAACTGAGTTTTGCAGGTTTGGTGTTTTAGAATTGTTAACAAGTTTTGGTTGTTTGAACTTGTTATGTTTTGGAGGTTTGGTGGCGGTTTGTGTTTGATAATTTTTTCTATTCTCTCTCTCTTACACCCTCTCCACTGTTATATTGGCTTCTTTACAGTTTTGCAGCTTATTCAAAATGGTGGGAAACCACCAAATTTTGAATACTTTGGGCATGTTCTCCTTAGGCTCTTTTCCTTTGCAGTTTTGTTTGCTAGCATTTTTGGTGCAATTATGACAGCAGGGCAGCATCCCCTAGGTGACTTCTTTCCTCTTCCTCTCTTAATGACCCTAAGCCAAGTGCTTTTTCTGAAAAGTTTGCAATTTTAATTGGAAAATGATGAAATGGCTTATGAACAAGCCTCTTGCTTGTTGACTTAGTTTTATATTTTCTTCTTGCTGATGCTCTTTTGTCTGCTTATGCTGCTGTTTGTATTTTGTTTGCAATCTGGTATGCTGACATGCTGTTGTCTTGTGTAATTTGCACGCCTGTTGCCTGTTTGGCCATGATGTTGTATCTATTGGGCAGTTTGCGCGCCTGCTGCCTGTTTGGCCATGCTGCTGTATATTTTCACTTGTTTGGGCAGCCTAGCTTGCACTTTTATTTGGGCAACTTTTCTTGCATTTATATTTGTACAGCTTTGCTCGCATTTTTATTTTTCTTTTTGTGAACCAAGAAGAATAATCTTCTTATGATTTGCAAATAGAAAAATAAAAACGTGATGAATTAAAAATAGCCTTTTGATTCCAAATTGCAGACTTTAATGATGAACATATTTTTTCTTTTGAAAATTCCTAACCATGTCCAATTAACTGTACTGATCAATTTTCTGCTTTTTGTTCATGTGAGCGCAAACTGGATGGTGGCAAAGCAGAGGAAACAGAAGATTCTTTGGCATGCATGGAAGCAATGGAAGCTTATTCATCCTTAGGCTTAGATTCTTCCTTTGTAATTTAGATAGGAATACTCAAATAATTGTACTAATTTATTTTTTCAAATACAATAAGTTGTAAAACTTAAAGCATTTAAATAATAAATTATATTGTAACAATTTTTGAAATAAATGAAAGAAAGTCTTATGAAATATTCTAATGTCCATTAGAATCCTTTACTGTCAATAACTTGCAATTTTCTCTTCGCATCTTCCCTAATTCTTTAAGATTCCTGATTAAGATAATTGAAACTGTATTCCAATAATTCCAACCAAGATAACTTAAATTCCAATGATCATGTAATCTCGCCACTGCATTCCAAATAAACACGCACTGTGTATTCCATAAACAAACAAATGTCCATTCCATAAACCAGCAAATGTCTTATTCCATTAACCGGCAAGTGCCTTATTCCATTAACCAGCAAATGTCATAATAGACGCAAATTATCTGGTTAACCTGGATCAAACGAAACATGAATGTTCCAAATGACAGTCTTAGATCCCATCTCTTGTTCCAAATGAACATGCCTTGAGAACAAACAGTAATCTTTCAATAAACTTGAAAAAGCATGAAAATGTGTGAAAGCCAATTGGATCCTTGTGAGTTCATTTCTTTTGAGAACTGCAAGTAAAAACCCTAATTGCTGGTTTATTGCCGAAGGAGAAAATTTGTCTGATCGATTCCTGAGCCATTCTCGAATATTTGAGGAACCCTAGGGTTGTGATTTTTGTGAAAAATGGGAGGGAAAATTTTGGGGTACAACAGCTGCCCCTGTTCAATCTTCTTGAACCTGAAGAGTTAGATCGACGAGTTTTGCCGTTCGTGACTCGAAGGTAAAAGATGATTGGACACTAGAGTGCCCGTAAATTTGCACTCGTCAATTTGTAGTGGAGGGAATGGGCTTAAAGATGCCATTCAAGAGGTGACAGAATCTTGTCGGAGATGGGCTTGTAGACGCCATCCAAGAATGTTTGGTTGTAAATCGATAGAATAAGCGTCAGAATGGTGTCCGTATTTGAAACGTATATGAATTGTATCTGTTCTTGGAATCTGGATAAGCGACAGAATGACTTCCTTGTCTGGAGTGTATTTGTACTGTATCTTGAAATTAATTCTGAATGAGTGACAAAATGACTTCTGTGTCTGGAGTGTATCTGGACTGTATCTTGAATTGGAAACAGAATGACTTCCATGTCCTGGAGTGTATATGAGCTGGGAGAAAAGTCAGAATAAGTGACAGAATGGCAACCATGTATGGAGCGTATCTGGACTGTATCTGAAGTTGAGATCTGTATGAGTAGCAGAATGACTTCTGTGTCTGGAGTATATCTGAACTGTAACTGGGATCTGAATAAGTGACAGAATGACTTCCGTGTCTGGAGTGTATCTGGACTGTATCTTGAATAGGAATTTGATTAAGTATCAGAATGACTTCTGTGTCTGGAGTGTATCTGTAGTGTATCTTGAATTGTTGAATCTGAATGAGAAATAGAATGGCTTCCGTATCTGGAGCGTATCTAATCTGTATCTGATTGTTGAAGTCTGAATGAGTGACATAATGGCTTTCGTGTCTGGAGCGTATCTGGACTGTATCGGGACTTGGAATTTGATTAAGTATCAGAATGACTTCCGTGTCTGGAGTGTATCTGTACTGTATCAGTAATCTTTGAATATATGTTAAAGATAGCTGTTAACCTTATCCTGAAAAGGATAGAATGTTAGCTGAAACACAAAGTTATGGTGCATGAAATGTATGATGCAATAAATTTGTTTTATCCATGTTTATGATGTAATGTATGTGCATGTAAGTTGATTTGCTGTATTGCTGAGGAAAATAAATCCTTGACTGCCGCCGGGGGAAATAAACCCTTGACTGCTGAGGATTCTTGCTGTGAGAATAATGCCATATACTTCTTGAGGAATCTGCTTGGGGAATCCAGAGAATTTTAAAGACTTCTACTGGGGATTACTGACGGGTCTTTGTTCTGTTGAGAAGCAATAAAACTATGTGGGAAAAAGTTTATCCTGTAATGAAAACCCTGTGGGGAAAGCTTATTCTGCTGGGGAGTTCAGGAGTTTGGGTTGTATGCCAGACTACTGAGGATTTACCCTAGGTTGGGGAGAAACAAAAGTTAACTGTTAACTGGTTGATTTTTTAGGTTTCAAGACAACTTGCTGGGGAAACCTGGAGAAAATAGTTAATTTCTGCAGTGGGTTGAAAGTTTCAGCTCCGCTGGGGATTGGTAGTTGGTAGTCTCATCTCCGCTGGGGGATCTCAATGACGTGCTATAGAGATTGCTCATGGAATAGCCTAAAGACGTTTTCCTAATCTTTCTACCTATCAGTAATTACTCTTTTTCATCCTGTTTATTTGTAAACAGTAATTATGTTCAAATGCATATGTTCATAAATGAATCATTTGATGTTTTTGCAAATAAAACACAAGTGTAAAGAAAAAGGCAAATAATATTCTGTACTTTGAAAGAAATATCTTTGTATTTATTTTGAATAAGTGTTTTGTACAAAGGAGACAGACATCCTAGTAAGAGGATGGTGTCATACAAAATGAGAAAAATTTATACAAAGAAAGATGGCTAAGTGTAAAAAATTACATGGGGTTCCCATTCTGCTATAGCCTTTGTAATTATGAATATCTTGTCGGTTCGTTGCTTCGTCCAAAGATGATTGGATTGATCAGAAACCTCAAAGTTTGTCTGTGAAGAGATTGTCCTTAAAGTGATCCGACGAGACATAGTCATACGCTTTAATTCCCTAACTTTTGCCTGGACCGCCCTTTCGGGTTTTCAGTCCACCGGGAAACCCTTTTTTGCCCAAGTCGCCCTTTCAGGTTTTCAACTTGCCGGGTGTATAAATCTTTTGTTTTATCCCTAATTTTTGCCTGAACCACACTTTCGGGTTTTCGATTCACCGGGTTGCCCTTTTTTGCCTAGGTATATCAACCTAGCGGGTCTCTTATGCATAGTATCTTTTGACTATGTCTGCATTCGCAGGGTGCGGCAGATCGTCGCCGTCCATGGTGGTTAAAATCATTGCCCCACCAGAAAAGATATTCTTGATCACAAATGGTCCTTCGTAGGTAGGAGTCCACTTGCCCCTGCGATCACTTTGCGGCAAGATGATGCGCTTGATCACAAGATCTCCAACTTGATACACTTGGCGCTTGACTTTCTTGTTGAAAGCTTTGATCATCCATTTTTGATACGTCTGACCATGGAAAACAGAAGTAAGTCTCTTCTCGTCAATTAAGTTTAACTGATCAAGCCGAGTTTGGATCCAATCATCTTCACTCAAACCAGCATCCTTCATGATTCTCAAGGAGGGAATCTGAACCTCAATAGGTAAAACTGCTTCCATGCCATATACCAAGGAATAGGGTGTTACCCCAGTTGAAGTACGAGCCATGGTACGGTACCCGTGGAGAGAAAACGGTAGCATCTCATGCCAGTCTTTGTAGGTGACTGTCATCTTTTGTATGATCTTCTTGATATTTTTGTTTGCAGCTTCAACAACACCGTTCATCTTTGGTTGATAGGGAGATGAATTGTGATGTTAAATCTTGAACTGTTCGCACAAGGAGGTGATCATAGTATTGTTAAGGTTTGTACCGTTATCAGTGATGATCCTTTCGGGGATACCGTACCGACAAATGAGGTTCTGCTTGATGAAGCGGGAAACAACATTCTTTGTGACGGATGCGAAGGAAGTTGCTTCAACCCATTTTGTGAAGTAATCAATGGACACCAAAATGAAACGGTGTCCATTGGATTCCGTAGGCTTGATCTCTCCAATCATGTCGATTCCACACATAGAGAATGGCCAATGAGCTGTTAAGACGTTGAGAGGAACTGGAGGTATGTGTACCTTGTTCGCATAAATCTGACATTTGTGACAAGTTCTGGAATACTGATAGCAGTCAGCTTCCATGGTAGACCAGTAGTAGCCTGCCCTTAGAATCTTCTTAGCCATCATATGACCACCAGAGTGGGTGCCAAAGGTGCCATTGTGCAGTTCAGCCATGATCTGTTCAGCTTCAATCTTGTCCACACAATGAAGCAGAATGCAATCATGATTGCGCTTGTATAGGATACCATTGCTCAAGAAGAACTTAGCTGAGAACCTCCTTAAGAACTTTTTGTCGTTGACGGAAGCTCCTTCAGGGTATTCTTGAGCCTCGAGATACCTTTTGACATCATGAAACCACGTCCGGTCCACTACCTCTTTGGTATTAATCTCGTGACAATGTGCAGGTTCGTCCATCCGTTCAATGGTGATTTTGGGAGCCTCATTATCCCAGTTAAATTTAAACATGGATGACATTGTAGCTAGCGCATCTGCTAGCTGATTCTCTTCTCGCGGGAAGTGCTCGAAGGTGATCTGCTCGAAATGTGGTAACAATGTCAAGACATGTTCTTTGTAAGGGATGAGGTTTGGATGTTTAGTATCCCACTCTCCTTTGATTTGACTGATAACCAAAGCTGAGTCCCCAAATACAATCAAAGATTTGATTCCCAAGTCAATTGCGGCCTTGAGACCAAAGATACAAGCTTCATACGCGACCATGTTGTTAGTGCAGCTGAAGCACAGTCTGGCGGTGAAAGGTGTATGGCAACCTTCTGGAGAGATAAGTACAGCACCAATACCATTGCCAAGTGCGTTGGAGGCACCATCAAAGTACAGGGTCCATCGAGATCCTTGTTCAGGTCCGTCATACGGTCCGTTCTCTTCAATGTTGTCCAATGTCATGATATCCTCGTCGGGGAAGTCGAACCTCATGGATTGGTAATCTTCGACAGCTTGATGGGCCAGATGATCGACTAGTACACTCCCCTTTATAGCTTTTTGGGTCGTGTACTGTATATCATACTCTGTGAGGATCATTTGCCATCTAGCTATTCTTCCTGACAAGGCAGGCTTCTCAAAGATTTATTTGATTGGATCCATCTTATATATCAGCAAAGTGGTATGAGTCAACATATACTGCCTTAGCCGGCGAGCAGCCCATACCAAAGCGCAACAAGTTTTCTCGAGCAGTGAATATCTTGTTTCACAGTCGATAAACTTTTTGCTAAGGTAATAAATGGCATGCTCTTTTCAGCCAGACTCGTCATGCTGCCCCAGTACGCACCCCATTGAATTATCTAGGACGGTCAGATACATGATTAGCGGTCTTCCTTCGACGGGTGGCATCAAGATATTAGGTTCTAGAAAATACTCCTTGATTTTATCGAAAGCATCTTGACAGTCATCATTCCATTTAACTACCTGATCTTTCTTCAACAGCTTAAAGATTGGTTCACAGGTAGATGTTAGGTGAGAAATGAACCTTGCAATGTAGTTTAAGTTTCCCAAGAAACCTCTAACCTCCTTCTTAGTGCGAGGAGCGGGCATTTCTCGTATAGCTTTGACTTTGGCAGGATCAACCTCGATGCCTTTGTTGCTGACAATGAAACCCAAGAGTTTGCAGGACCGGACTCCGAACGTGCACTTGTTAGGATTCAATCTGAGCTTGTATTCCTTCAAACCGACAAACAGCTTTTGCAAGTGGTCGAGGTGTTTTTCTTCAGTTTGTGATCGGGCTATCATGTCATCTACATAGACTTCTATCTCATGATGTATCATATCATGAAATAAAGCTACCATGGCGCGTTGATAGGTTGCCCCGACATTCTTCAGTCCGAATGGCGTCACTTTGTAGCATAACGTACCCCACTGTGTAACAAAAGTAGTTTTCTCCATGTCTTCAGGCGCCATTTTGATCTGGTTGTAACCTGAAAATCCGTCCATGAAAGAAAATACCTTGTGTTGAGCTGTATTTTCAACCAAGATGTCAATGTGCAGAAGTGGAAAGTCATCTTTAGGACTGGCCCTGTTTACGTCTCTGTAATCCACACACATTCTCACTTTGCTGTCCTTCTTAGGCACGGGCACAATGTTAGCAACCCATTGTGGATAGGAAGTAACAACAAGAAATCCAGCATTGAACTGCTTCATAACTTATGCTTTGATCTTTTCAGACATGTCGGGCCTCATGCGGTGAACTTTCTGTTTAACTGGTGGACAATCTTCTCTTGTAGGGAGACGGTGTACCACAATGTCTGTATCAAGTCCCGGCATGTCTTCGTATGACCAGGCGAAGATCTCAACATATTCATTCAACAGCTGAATTAAGCGCTCCTTGATATTTGGCTCTAGGTTGGCACCCACTCTGACTTCTTTTCTGTCTTCCTCAGTACCCAAGTTGATTGTCTCTAACAACTCCTCATGAGGTAGAATATCCCTTTCTTCTTGTTGTAGCAGTCTAGCCAATTCTCCCGGCACTTCACAGTCTTCATCACCTTCGTATTCAGCATGGTAGACCAGATCTTCAGAGTCACGGAAGGTCATAGCAGAATTGTTACCCATGGAATCCGGAATGGAAGAGTACCTGCATTTGTGAGTGTGGGTGTGTGTAAGGGATAGCCACCTTTAAACAAATAAAATGCAAAAGGAAAAAAAATGAACACAAAAGTTTATATGTGAAAACGTCCATGATTCATTAAATGGCATATGAAGATGAAAAATAAGAACCCTTACAAATGGACCTTTGTGCCTCGGGTAAGACACAAAGTTAAAAAAGTATGAATTGTTTGAGAATTATTAAAAACCAACAGAAATGTTTGAAATACTGATTTATGAAAGTAATGGGAACAAAGTCCTTTGCCTCCCAATTGCACAATCCTCCGTCAACAGTAGGGAAAATCCAGTCTTCCAAGTTGCTTTCCTCTTCACCATCCTCCAAAGCATTGACTCCATGATGGGTGATCTTCACTGGTGGCCCTCCAGCCCGGGAGCGACGTACAACCTTTTGACTAGCCGAAGTGAAACCCAAGTCGAATTTATATGCCTTGAAAGGAAAATCAGGAAGCTACCCCCAGATTGTGCTTCCTCCTTCTTCAATCATAACCTTAGCATCCTTTAAAGAAGACATCCTAGGAGGAGGTCTTGTAGTCATGGGTACAGAAGCCACTGTTTTGGTTGCCGCAATCTCCTGAGCTACCTCCTCAAAGTGTTGAAAGGGGGTTTCGATGACTTCACCATCCAATTCCACATAGCGGAAAGAGTTAAGATTGCTTATCATGTATTCCTCTTCACCATGAACAGTTACAATTTTCCCATGGACAGGGTACTTGAGCTTTTGATGCAGAGTAGAAGTGACGGCTCCAGCATGGTGAATCCAAGGTCTTCCCAACAAGCAAGAATAGGAGGGACGGATGTCCATCACATAAAATATGGAGTTGAAGGTTTCAGTTCCCACTTTAATCGGGATGTCCACCTCCCTGTGGACCATCCTTTTAGAACCATCAAAGGCTCTGACAATGATGTTGTTGGGCTTCAGAGTTAGACCTTCACAATCCAACCTATCCAATGCCTTCTTCGGCAAGACATTCAGCGAAGAACTAGTGCCTACCAGAACGTGTGCTAGAGTAGTCCCTCTGCATTCCACCGAGACATGCAAAGCGTCATTATGTTTTCTCCATTTTGATGTTAAATCGGCATCGAAGAATCCTAGACCATTGTCAGCTGTTAGGCTAGCTACACATTCCTGGAACTGATCCGCGGAGGTTTCCTGGGGCACATGGGCCATCTTCAAAAATCTGATCAGAGCTTTAGCATGAGCTTCTGAACAAAGTAGCAAGGCGAGCATAGAGATCTTTGAGGGGGTTTTCCCCAGTTGCTCCACAACATCATAATCGCTCTTCTTGATTATTTTCAAAATCTCCTCCATTTCTTTTTGAGAGGTTTCAGGGATGATTAACGGCTGAGACCTCGTCCTGACAGGCTCTTCTTGGATCCCTTTCCCTCTATCATCGGCAGCAGCAGAGGGGACAACCATATGAGTTATAACTTCTTCAATAATTGGAGTTCTCGTAGATATGTTGACCGGTGCAGGAGTAACCTTAGGAGCAGCTGAGGGCCCGAAGATTGCCTTTGGAGGCGCAATCTTCGGAGAGAAAATTCTTCCACTGCGGGTGATTTTACTCGTTCCGGCAATGTTTCCAATATAGGAAGTCTCTTCATCATAACTCTCTTCATTCGATTCAATTTGCTGAACACAGTGGTAAAAGATCTCTCCCCCATAGTTCCACGGTATTGATTTGTCGGACTTGTACGGGACGGGCCCCGGCATGGTTATCTTCAAAGGTACAGACTTCGGATCGGATGTAATCTTAACAGGTCTTTTAGAGACCTTGGAAAGATTGGCAGATATGATAATTATTGAAATATCATTGACAGGAGTCGGTATAACAAGAGACTTCTCAAATAGGATTTCTTGATTATCAATTAGGCGTTGGACGCCTATCTTCAACAATGGACAATTGGTTGGTAAAGATGAACAAAGACAGCAATCTTCTTTGCAACATGGGAAAATCCCAGCCTTCAGCAAATTCAACTTGATTATCGGTAGCGGAGTCATCAAATCATTAACAGTAGCAACAAAAAGATCTTCTTCAACAGCATGGGCATTGTGGCCATGCTTTGGCATTGGAGCAGAGATTACGTTTGGCTTTTCAGGGGCGTTGAATTCCACTTCTTTAGCGTCTATCAAATCCTGAATCTTATTTTTGAGGGCCCAACAATTGTTGGTGTCGTGCCCTATACTCCCTGAATGATAAGCACACTTGGCATTCGAATGGTAGTAAGGAGAAGATGTATTCGGATTCTTTGGGGCTTCTTTTAGACTGACAAGGTTTAACTTCAAAAGGTGGGGTAGAACCTGGGCAGGAGTCATGTTTATCTGGGTGAATTGCTGCACAGGCCTTTCCACCCTTGCTTGGTTGGTTCTGGGTTGATTGTTTCTAGGTTGATCAACTGCGGACTTCTGAATCATTACAGCCCCCACCGCTGGCCGGCGCTCAATTCTTCCTTGACCTCTTTGAGAGTAGATAGTCGATACCTCTTTCTTTGCTGGGAAAGGCTTCTTGATGGCAGCGGAAGTAGATGTATCCTTTTGAATTTTTCCACTCTTGATTTCGGCTTCAACTCTCTCACCAGTCAGAATTAACTCGGTGAACCCTGTAGATGAACTTCCGATCAGGTGATTGAAAAAGGGGCTCGATAGTGTACCCAAGAACATATCCACAAGCTCTCTTTCAGGCAATGGTGGTTGTACTCGTCCCGCCAAGTCTCTCCATTTCTGGGCATACTCTTTGAATCCTTCATTTGAGACCATGCCCATACTCTATAATTGAGTACGGGTTGGTGCTAAGTCCGCATTATATTGATATTATCTGTAAAAGGCAGCTGCCAAATCCTCCTAATTATGCACATCAGACCTCTCTAGCTGGTAGAACCAATCCAGCTGCGTCCCCGAAAGACTGTCCTGGAAGAAATGGACCCACAGATCCTTGTCAGAAGAATGCGGTTGGATTTTTCTGACGTAAGCTCGCAGATGCATCTTTGGACAAGACAAACCATCGTACTTAGCAAATATAGGCACCTTAAACTTAGGGGGAATCACAATTCCAGAGACCAGCCCTAGATCTTCAAAGTCCAGCCCAGGCACTCTCTACACCTCCATAGCTGCCAGACGCTCTTCCAGATTCTTGTATTTGTCGTCTGCAGGAGGGTACTTCTATTCAGAATAGTCTTCATCCTCCTCTTCTTCTTCTTCTTCTTCTTCTTCTTCGGACTCAGTTGGTACTGTAACTCCCTTTCCTTTTCCTACCCCTTCATCAGATGTTGAGGGAAAATCCAGGACCCTTCTAGCTTGACCTTCAAATCTCCTACCCAGAGTAGCCACACCAACTCTTTTCTTTTTCTTTTTCTCCTTTTCCAGCAAGGTTTTGAGCTCCTCCTGACCCTTAGCTAAGGTCATGAGTAGCTTCTGAAATTGTGCATTTTGTGCTTGTAAGTCTTTAACCGTTTGTTCAAGATCCATGTTGCTGAAATATACAACAGAGGGATAAGGAAACCTGGTGTGAAGACCTGCTTATGCATATGATGAATGAAGATGCGATATGCAAATGATTTCAAGGAAATTTAGAAGATTTAAATTTTCCCAAACCAAAAAGAACGCACGTCATATTAAACAAAATCAAGTTTGAATACATCATGTCTCCTCGGGCTTACAAAGAAAGAAACTAAAATACAACAAAATTCTCAATACAAAAAGACCGAATGCATCCTTTTTGGAGCAATGTAAGTATTCAGATTCTTCTCTTCATGAAGCAGTTTGGTGAGCTCCAGAACCTTCTTCTCACTGGCGTAGTATTGGGTTTCAAAGGTGTCTCGCTCCTCCTTCAACTGAATCCAGGCTTTTTGCAGGTCTTCGAGAGAGGTAGGCATGTTTGGATGAAGAATAGTGTATGGGACATCTCCTTCAATAACAGGCTCAATGATGACAGGAAGGATGGGAGGGTAAGGCATTAAGAGACTCTGGGCACGAGCCCGTACCCACTTAAGGTAAGGCTTGAGAGGGATAGAGTTTTTATGTCCCAAAGTCCTACTGTCTACTTTGTTCACCATTCCCCAAGCACGTGTAAACCTTTGGCGGTAACCTTGGTCTTCTTTTTCATAGTCAAAAACCAGACCTCGGACGAGCATCTCATGAGGGCCTTCCCTTCGGGCATACCCAAACTGTCGAAGAGATAAGCACGGGTTGTAGGTGATACCTCCCATAATACCTAGCAGAGGTACATTAGGGAACTCACCACAGCGGTCGGTGATAGAGATATCTTCCAAGGATCTTGAGCACCAACGAATATCAAAATGGGTGAGAGACATCATCCTTTGAGACCAAGTCAATCTTTGCTCGTTCTTTAATGCTGACTGAGGCAGGTGTGAAGTGAACCACTTGGCGAGTAGAGGTATACAACACAAAAGGGTACCTTTTTTCTTCATGGTACGGGTATGAAGACAATGCAAGATATATCCTAGCAAGGTGGGTATAGGATTGCGAGAGAGAAAGACTTTGATAGCGTTAACGTCTATGAATTGGTCTGAGTTAGGAAACAAAACCAAAACATAAATGAGGAGAGCTAGCACTTCTTCGAAAGCTTGGAAATCCATGTCATCCCAGAATGAACGAGCTTTCTCCAACAGAAACTTAGCTAAAAATCCTTTAACCCCACTTCTTGTCTCCCAATTGGCTGTGACGTCGGCCCTCTTCATATGTAAAGCTTCGGCGATGACTTCAGGTTTTGGAATCCCTTATAGACCGGTGAACGGTATCTGATTAAGCACGGGTACTTCTAAGTGCAGAGAGAACTCTTCAAATGTTGGTACCAACTAATAGTCCAGAAAAGTGAAACAATGATGTACGGGGTCAAAGAATTGGAACAGTACACACATCGTCTCTTCTTGGAAGTTGGATGTAGCCAAACTGATAAGTCGACCATACTTCTTGGTAAAAGGAGAATCCTCGGGCACTCTTGAGGCTAGCTCTTGAAGTTGAGGATGTGCTTTTACAAAGCTGATTCGGATGGTATTTCTTCGGAGAGGATTCATTTCCTACAAAACAAAACAAAGATAAATTTCTAAATCCTTGAAATGGTTAGTGAGCATGCATATGATGTTGATGATGTTTATGTACAAGCAAACATATATACACACAACAAACAGATCCCTATGTTTCAGGCTTGCATGAGTTTGTAGGTAAGTAACCTCTTGAAGTTTTAGTGGGCTCAACCTGTCCTAGAAATAAAGATCGGGTTCTAAAGGATCTCAATATCGCCGACCTTTCTTTTAGGAATTCTCTTAGCATAATCAATATTTTCTTGCGGCCAAGATATCCCAAAAGTCTAGCCTCAATGAGTGTAGTATCGAGTGTTAACCAATTTTCAACTTTACACCGAAACCGGTTACCTCACTACGTCCTAATGGCCAAATTTGTTCAATTAGGGTTCTAAGGTCAATTAGTGCTTCACAACTCCACTCAGTGGCCCCGTATTCTCCTCAATTCACCACGAGGGATATCGGTACCCACAAATGTGTCACACTAACATAGCTATTGTTTCAACCATATCGGTCTACACCGTACAGTCTCCATAATCTATTGCTATTTACCTAAAAAGGTGCCCCAAATCCGGGTAGAGGATTCAAACCCAAATAAATAGAACCAAAAGATAAAGCATACAAGTCAAGCAAGATAAGCATGTAAAGGTGATCTAAAACCCTAAGGTAACCCCACTTTTTTTTATTTTTTTCCCCAGCAGAGTCGCCAGTTCTGTGATGCGGTGGGAGAACTGACTAGAGGTTTTGCGTTTCATTCGCACTTGTGCGGTTAGCAAGAGTCGCCACCGACTTTTCTTTTATCCAAAAGGAAAGGTAAAAAAGAATAGGAAAGACCTTTCGAGAATTTTCTCGGGTTCGGGGGGTAGATTATGAAAAGGGAAGGTGCTAGCACCCTTTTCATCCATGGTTTTCCATGGGCTCTTAGTTACTTGTTTTAGATCACTTGCTTTTGTTTGATTGTGTGCTTGTGGTGTGGTTTTTGAAAGTATTTTTGAAAGTCTCTTTGTAATGGTTCTCGTCTCTATAAGAACGTATACAAAGTTTTGTTTTGAAAAATGGTTCAAAGATGTGTTTGTTGAATCGTGTTTTGAAAAGTGTTTTGAAAGAGATTTTGTAATGGTTCTTGTCTCTATAAGAAAGTATACAAAAACGTTTTATCTTTTTGAAAATGTTTTGAAAATGAAGTGTAGGTGTGAAAGTTTTTGTTGTGAGCAAGCGAGTAACTAAGAGCGAATTTATCTACTCGAAAGGCCTTAAATTGTTCTTTTTTCTTCCTTTTAATGGTTCTATCTTACCATTAATTTGGTAAGAAGCCCCATCCTTAGATGTAAAGGGACATGCGCGGGTCAATTTTTTACAATCATTGAAGGCAACTTGTGAGACACTCTAGTAATTTTGTAAGGGACGAGATCGTTTTATCAAAGGCAACATCGAGGGTCATCGAGGGACTATGATCTTTGTTTATTGAAGGGTCATTTGCTAGAGTGTCTCATATTCAAGGGACATGATTGTATTTCCGAGGCAACAAGTAAGGTTACCCAAGAGGGGCGCGTGTGAGGAGTGTGTTGATTTCAAGTTATTTATTCTTAGATTAGGTCATCTAGCGATTGATTTTTGAATCTTGCCATACATGCCTAATTACTACACAGTATATAGAAAGCAATAAATTGCGGGATTTAAAATTCTAAGCTATTACAAAAGTATCCGGGAATGGGGGTAATTATTACAAATGGGGATGAATCACATAAGAATAATAATGTCCAAATAATACAACCAAATCGAATTGTTGTGTGATTCAATATGAAACTATGACAATTTATGAAAATAAAATCAAAAAAGTATGAGATGTATGTATTTACTTGAAAAGAGAGAAATAAAATCTATTCTAAAAAAGAAAGATTAAAATTTTTATTATTATTAATATTATTATTAATATTATTATTTTTTATTTTTATTAATTTTAAAAGAAAATTTTAAAGAAAGAAACTTAACTAATCTAATTCTTGTTTTTTGGGTGTTTTCATTAAATGTGACAAATTAATAAAAAAAAAGAGTTTTTATTATAAAAAGGGGAAAAGATAAAAGAAAACTAATTACTAAAAAGATCAAATTAATTTTTACAAAAATGAAGTTTTTTAGAAATCATTAGCATAAAGAAATAAAACAAATTGAATTAAATTGAAAAAGAAGGAACAAGCGAAAATGGGCTTTAAAGAATTTGGAGGGTGCTAGGCCCAAAAGGGGTTATTGTTTTGCTGAAAGAAAAACAAGGCAAAGGGGGAAGGGAATCAGGAAACGCGTGTGTGGGCTTGGTGGCCAGAAATGGCCCAAATCTCCTTAACTCAGCTTATTGCATTTGATTAGGGTAAACGTGAAAAATTAGGGTTTGTGGTTCCCCTCACAGCGGTGCCGCTTTGTTCATTCCATCGCTTCTCTCTCTAGTTCATCTTTCTCACTCAACGCCTCTATTCGTCCCTGATTCATGAGTGAAACGCTTTTTTTCTGGGAAAAAACCTAGGTCTGAGATGGAATCATCTAAAGGGTTTGACATGTATTCTCTCTGATCTTCCTCTCGCCTTCTGTTACCGGAGTACCCCTCGTTCTCTTCCTAACCATGCTCAGATAATTTCTTTCATAAAAAAGGTGATGTTCTGTCTTGATTTGAATGTTTTACTGTTGTTGTTTTATCTTGTTCATATTTTTCTGTTAATCAATTTTATTGTACCTTGAGATGCAGGAAACGATTTATGAGAAATGCGACGAAATCATACCTTTGGAATTTTTTTGGAAAATGGACAGGAATGTGAGATTTGAGTTGATGGTGCTCCTTGGTGACAGGCTTGGCAAGGAGGAGAGAAGAAATGATGACGAAGGATGCACGCTTATAGTAACTTTTCTTTTTCTGTCATTTATGTTGAATGATGATGATGATGCTTCTGAGTCTCTTTCTGTCCTTAGCCCCTTTGGTTTTTTTAACTGTTGTTGGTTTTGGTGTTTGAACTGAGTTTTGATGGTTTTGTTGTGTTTGAGGGAAGTTTTGATACTTGGTTTTGTATGTTTGCACTGGGCTACAGGTTTTGAATGTTTTGGGATGGTTGGACTTTGAGTTACAAGCTTGAATCTTTTTTGAATGTTTCTGTTGACAGTTTACAAGCTTTTTGTTTTCTTGGTTTGGCCCTGTTTATTATAGTTTTGTTTTTAACTGTTTGGACTTGGATGCTTTTGATGGTTATGTTTGTTGAAATGGTTTTGGAGGTTGAAGGATTTTTTTTGAACTGTTCGGGTTTGACAGTTTGAGGTTTTTGATTTGTTCGGCAGGTTTTGTGTGTTTGATGGAAGATGATAGTTTTTGTTTGGTGATTTTATGGTTTACAGTTTGTTTGAGGAATGTTGTTGTTACAGTCGCAGGTTTTGTGTGTTTGACAGCATTTTTGAAGGTTGGTTTGAACTGGTTATGGGATTTTTACAGTGTCGGTTTGATAACTAGGTTTGAACTGTTTGAAGGTTATTGGTGTATTGACAGTTTGAGGGACTTTTGAAATGAGTTACAAGTTTGTGTTGGTGTTGAACTGAGTTATGCAGGTTTGGTGTTTTAGAATTGTTAACAAGTTTTGGTTATTTGAACTTGTTATGCTTTGGAGGTTTGGTGGAGGTTTGTGTTTGATAATTTTTTTTGTCCTCTCTCTCTTACACCCTCTCCACTGTTATATTGGCTTCTTTACAGTTTTGCAGCTTATTCAAAATGGTGGGAAACCACCAAATTTTGAATATTCTGGGCATGTTCTCCTTAGGCTCTTTTCCTTTGCAGTTTTGTTTGCTAGCATTTTTGGTGCAATTGTGACAGCAAGGCAGCATCCCCTAGGTGACTTCTTTCCTCTTCCTCTCTTAATGACCCTAAGCCAAGTGCTTTTTCTGAAAAGTTTGCCATTTTAATTGGAAAATGATGAAATGGCTTATGAACAAGCCTCTTGCTTGTTGACTTAGTTTTATATTTTCTTCTTGCTGATGCTCTTTTGTCTGCTTATGCTGCTGTTTGTATTTTGTTTGCATTCTGGTATGCTAACATGCTGCTGTCTTGTGTAATTTGCACGCTTGCTGCCTGTTTGGCCATGCTGCTGTATCTCTTAGGCAGTTTGCGCGCCTGCTGCCTGTTTGGCCATGCTGCTGTATATTTTCACTTGTTTGGGCAGCCTAGCTTGCACTTTTATTTGGGCAACTTTGCTTGCATTTTTATTTGGACATCTTTGCTTGCATTTTTATTTTTCTTGTTGTGAACCAAGAAGAATAATCTTCTTGTTATTTGCAAATAGAAAAATAAAAACGTGATGAATTAAAAATAGCCTTCTGATTCCAAATTGCAGACTTTAATGATGAACACATTTTTTCTTTTGAAAATTCTTAACCATGTCCAATTAACTGTACTGATCAATTTTCTGTCTTTTGTTCATGTGAGCGCAAACTGGATGGTGGCAAAGCAGAGGAAACAAAAGATTCTTTGGCATGCATGGAAGCAATGGAAGCTTAGTCATCCTTAGGCTTAGATTCTTCCTTTGTAATTTAGATAGGAATACTCAAATAATTGTACTAATTTATTTTTTCAAATACAATAAGTTGTAAAACTTAAAGCATTTAAATAATAAATTGTATTGTAACAATTTTTGAAACAAATGAAAGAAAGTCTTATGAAATATTCTAATGTCCATTAGAATCCTTTACTGTCAATAACTTGCAATTTTCTCTTCACATCTTCACTAATTCTTTAAGACTCCTGATTAAGATAATTGAAACTGTATTCCAATAATTCCAACCAAGATAACTTAAATTCCAATGATCATGTAATCTCGCCACTACATTCCAAATAAACACGACTGTGTATTCCATAAACAAACAAATGTTCATTCCATAAACCAACAAATGTCTTATTCCATTAACCAGCAAATGCCTTATTCCATTAACCAGCAAATGTCTTAACAGACGCAAATTATCTGGTTAACCTGGATCAAACGAAACATGAATGTTCCAAATGATAGTCTTAGATCCCATCTCTTGTTCCAAATGAACATGCCTTGAGAACAAACAGTAATCTTTCAGTAAACTTGAAAAAGCATGAAAATGTGTGAAAGCCAATTGGATCTTTGTGAGTTTATTTCTTCTGAGAACTGCAAGTAAAAACCCTAATTGCTGGTTTATTGTCGAAGGAGAAAAATTGTCTGATCGATTCCTGAGCCATTCTTGAATATCTGAGGAACCCTAGGGTTGTGATTTCTATGAAAAATGGGAGGGCAAATTTTGGGGTACAACAGGCAGCTTAGGCAAAAGTTAAGGACTTTCTTGGCAAGTAACTACGTCAGACAAGACTTGATCGTTGAAGCAACAATCTTCTCGGATCCTTACTATACTTCAATAGAAGCTGCTGCTCAGGATTTCAAAAGTTGTTAGAGGGGATAGTGCTCATTGTATCTCAATGTATCTTTTCCATTATATATATATTACCATTTTCCAAACTTTGTAATCATCTATAGAGTCTCGCCATTCACAGACTACCATTCTATTAATGAAATTTGAGCTTTCACCCAATTCTTTGTATTCTTTATTTTATTTAGCTTGAAAAGACTCCATTTATTATTGATAATAACTTTCAAAGCAAAAAAGGTTAAATAACAAAATCGATTTTTCAAAAAGAATTTACAATTTGCTTTTACTTTGAGATTTGTGATGAAACAATGACAACAAAAATGGTGATCCCAGGAATGGACAAACTCCAGTTGTTTTGAGAAGTTTTTGTTCCCCTCGGAAAGTTTACTCATGATGATTCTCCGTATTGGGTTTATGGCTCCGGTAACCTCGACCAAGTTTGGATTCATTTCTCCTCTTTTCTGATTTTTCATGATGTGAAGTTTCAGTCCGAGATTTTCTCCAGTGAAGTTTTCGTTTGGCCTAATAGAAGTTCTTTTTCCAGAGAAGTTGGTATCATAACCACTCTTGAAGAGTGCAGGTCCCTGGTTTCTCTAAGTGAAGGACGTATTGTGGATGTGGTGTTAACCTCGCCAATAAAGTAGGCCTGAATTCCCCAGTGAATGTTTGGATGTTTTGGTGTCAGTCTGCTTTATTTAAGACTGGTTTTGCAATCTCCAGTAGGAACGTTACTTTTGAAAAACACTTGTTTCCCCGGTGAAGCCTGAAGAAGGATGTTCTATCCCTGTATCTGTACTATTTTATCACTTTGATTTGTCTATCTCCAGATTATGTTTCTCCCCAGTAAAGTTAAAGCAGGCATTAGGTTTTGTTTCCTCAGCTGGCATTTACTTTTTCTTGGAATGATCATCTTGGATGAAGTTTAGCCGAGTGTTGTTAGTGCCCGAGGTGGTTTTTCCTGGTTATTCCCAATGTTGTATATCTGTTTTGTTAGCATACGCACGATAACACTCATATATTCATACATACATCATGCATAACTAAAATTGGCAAATCATTGTTCATTGACATTTGTTAATATTTTTGTTGATATATTACCCTGTTTTGAAGAGTTATGTTGTCCTCTTTTCAATAGAGTGTTGGACTTAAGCAGAAAGTGTATATTTTTCAATTTCCCCACTGAGTTGTCCCTCGTGGAAGATTTTTACTTTATCCTTCCGGTACAGCTTCTTATTTGGATGGATTTGGTTTTCTCTCATGAGTTTATTTCTCAAAGGAAGTATTCCGGTTGACTGTTTCATTCCAGTTTATTTTTGGTTTGAATCTATGATTCCACGACAATATTATTTACTTTGGATTTCTGAAAACTTCAAGTTTTGGGTTGGTGCATTTATTTTGCATGATAATACTTTATCTCCTCAGAAATAATATTGTGACATCTCCCCAGGAAGTCATACCTCTTTCCCCAGAAAGTCGTTCCTTTTTGCAAACTTCCATGACAAGAAGTAGCAGGACTCTTTATTTGAGCAACTTGTGCTTCCCTGTAAAAGTCGACGTAACTTTTTTTTTGATATCTCCTCTATGAGTGGATAGTTTGTAGTCCGTTGTCAGTTTACGCCAACGGATGGCAAGACTTTCAATATCACAGAAACAACTCGTTGTGAAATCTTTGCAAGTGGAAGTCTCTTTATTTGAGACAACTTACATATTACCCTTTCCAGGCAAAGTGCTTCGGTTAAAGAAGAAGTTGAGACCTGTTCTAGGTGAAATGCCAGAATTTTGGGGAAAACTTGTTATCTTTTTGCTACCTTCAGTGAATGGTGGTAGTTCACCGTTCGTGAATGGCGGTGCTATGATATATTCTCCTTCTACCTTCACTGAAAGTTGGTAGGACATCGGCAATGAACGTTGTGATACGGTGGGAGAACTGACTTTAGGGTTTTGTGTTTTATTGCAAATGTCGCGGTTAGCAAGAGTCGCCACCGACTTTTCTTTTATCCAAAAGGAAAGGTGAAAAAGCATATGAAAGACCTTTGAGATTATTTCTTGAGTTCGGGGGGTAGATTATGAAAAGGGAAGGTATTAGCACCCTTTTCATCCATGGTTTTCCATGGGCTCTTAGTTACTTGCTAGATCACTTGCTTTTGTTTGAAATTGTGCTTTGTGTGGTTTTTGAAAGTATTTTGTAAAGAGGTCATTTCTTAGGCAATCTTTGTAATGATT
This sequence comes from Vicia faba, assembly GCA_948472305.1. Lineage (NCBI taxonomy): Eukaryota > Viridiplantae > Streptophyta > Magnoliopsida > Fabales > Fabaceae > Vicia > Vicia faba. Next base: position 186,382,060 of record OX451737.1, on the reverse strand, counting down.
CTCGTTTGTAAGAATGTATACAAAGATGTTTGATATTTTGAAAATGTTTTCAAGTTTGTAAGATGTTTGAAAGTATATGTGATTGTTTTGAAAATAGCAAGGATGTTTTATTTAAAATTGAGCATGTAATTAGAAGCATTCTACCTACTCAAAAGTCTTTCTTATTCATTTTCTTTTCCTTTGACATTGTTGTCTTACCATTGATTTGGTAAGCAACCCTATCTTTGGATGTAAACGTGACGGTCGTGGGTCATCGTATAACCATGATTGGAAATGTTGAAAAATATCTTAGCATTGTTTTTTAGGGACTAATATCATTTGAAAGGCAACTTAGATAGCGCCATCGAGGGACTATGATCTTATATTTGCTTGTTTTTGCTAAGATACCTTACATGCATAATATGGCCATTTTGTATAAGGCAACCAAGTGGAATAACCCTAAGGGTGCTTGTGTGCAAATGTATTATTTTGATACTTTTTTTGGTCTTGAATTAGGGTTTTCTAAGCATTGGTTTTAGTCTTTCCATACAAACCCTAATTACTAGCATGTTATATAAAAGCGATAAATTGCGAAATTTAAAGTTACTACGCTATTACAATATTTGTGGGGAGGGAGTGTACAATTTGTAAATGTGGATTGCAAGAATTTAAACCTAATTAGTCTATTACAAACATATTGAATTGACAAAAAATATACAAGGAATAGAATAAATACAAATTATAAAAATGAATGTACAAGGATGCCAAATGTAAAGAAAATGAATTTTGTTTAATTTTCATGAAAAAAAAAAGATTTTGTATTAACCTAATTAAATAAAGAAAATGATTAATTGAGTTTAAATTTAATAAGAAAAGATCTTAAATGAAAACCTAGTTCTATTAATTAATCAAAAAGAAAATAATTTTAAGAAAAGTATTTTGGTATTTTTATCTTAAAAATATTTAAAGCATTATAAAATATTTTTAGTCTTTTTTATATCAAAAAATAATTTATTTAAATTAGTATAAAAGAAAATAACTAATAACCTAATTTTATTTATATTTGCAAGATAATATGTAAAAAAATAAATAGAGTATAATTAATAAAAAAATATTTTTTATGAGAAAAATAAAAATAAAATAAGTCAAAATATAAACTTATCATTTTTTTTATATTTTATGATTTTTAGTATTTAAAAAAATATATTTAAGAATAAAAGAAATGAAATAAATAAATAAATAAATAAACTTGGGCCAGGGGGTGCCAAGAGTCAATATGGAGGTCAGCCAGTAAAAACAAAAATAAGCCAGGTCCAAAGGGCCCAGCGCCTGCCAAAAAACAACAAAAATCAGGAAAGTAAAAATGTGAAAAATGAAAAGGGTACCACTGGGGCTCGAACCCAGGTCCCATAGGTTACAGGCGCGCGCTTCTACCACTGGGGTGGCTATACATTCGTTAATACAAATAAAACAATAAATATGTAAGGCAAAACGCCCCCCTGAAGACTTGATCTTAAACCTCCAGCCAGACCAACTGTAACTTGCGTATTTCTCATCAAAAATGAAAACTGTAAACATGAAAATTGTAGGAAATTTTCTCACGATTCCAGAAATATAAAGTATTAAAACTATAGATTAAAGATAAGCAAGAATTTTAATGGCCCTAATCTGAACCCTAAAAATTTCAGAAATTTCATTTTCAAAATTCTCTAAGCTCAATAGAATTAATGGAAACTAAGGACATGGTTAACTTCAGGGCAATGATATCTACATGTTTTATTCATAAATAAACTATTGATGATGCCTGTATGAAGAGTTCCAAGTTGACTGCAAAATTCATCTGTCAATCCAAAGGACTTGAAATGTTTTGAACCATGTCATTAGGTTAAAATGATGCAATTGGACTCTTGAGATCATGCCTTAAACCAATTGACCATTTGCTAGGTCAAAAACCAGAAATTGCCTTTTCCCACTTAAAACCCTAATTTTGACCATTTTTCCCTTTTGGAGATTTGATCAAATTTCTTGAGGAATTATGGTCCAAACTTGATCAAATGATACATATGAGTTTATAATGTTGATGTTGATAAAAAAATTATGAAGTTTGACTATCAATTGGCCATAGTTGACTTTTTCCCCAATACAACTGATTTTTAGGTCAACTACTCAATTGACTGAGCAAAAATGTGATCCAAGGCTTGAAACTTGACATGAGTGATCTTGAAGGTCCATAATGATCCATGAGAGTCATATGAGGCATTGAAAGTTCAAATGTACTTGTGCAAACTCAAACCCTAATTTTGGTCATCAATGCATAAGGAGGTGTCTTGAGTTGATCAAACCCTAGTGCAGTCTTGAGCCCAATGAGATCTTGTGAGAAAAATTCTTGATAAGTGAGAGGGAAAATTTTAGGGTACAACAGCTGCCCCTGTTCAATCTTCTTAAACCTGGAGAGTTAGATTGGCAAGCTTTTCCATTCGTGACTCGGAGGTGGAAGATGATTAGACACGAGAGTGCCTAGAAATTTGCACTCGGTGACGTGATGGTAGAGGGAATGGGCTTAAAGATGCCATTTGGAGAGGTGCTAGAAAGTTGTGGGAGATGGGCTTGTAGATGCCATAAAAAAGTGATTTATTGAATTGTAATTTGTAGGATGAGAGAATGAGTATCAGAAAGGCGTCTGTGTTTGTAGCTTATCTGATTTGTATATGAGAGTTGAATCTGAATGAGTATCAGAATGGCATCCGTGTCTGGGGCGTATCCGGACTGTATCTGAGAAAGAATGAGTTTCAGGATGGCATCCGTGTTTGGAGCGTATCTGAACTGTATCTGAGAAGCTAGATCTGAATGAGTATCAGAATGGCATCCGTGTCTAGAGCGTATCTGAACTGTATCAAAAGTTTGAGTTTAAATGAGTATCATGATGGCGTCCATGTCTGGAGCGTATCTGAATTATATCTCGAGAATTGCGTCTGAATGAGTATCAGAATGGCATCAGTGTCTGGGGTGTATCTGGACTGTATCTGAGAGCTGAATCTGAATGAGTATCAGAATGGCATTCGTGTCTGGAGCGTATCTGAACTGTATCTGAAAACTTTAAACATTGTCAATGATAGTTGTTAACCTTATCCTGAAAAGGGTAAAATGTTAGCTAAAATGCAAAGTCATGTTGTATTAAATTCATGGTATAATGCATTTGTGTTATCAATGTTTATGATATATGGATGCAATGTATGCACATGTGAGCTAATCTGTTGCGCTATTTGTTGGATTTGGGGAAAATAAATCCCTGACCACTGTTGAGGATATGTAAGTCTTCACATTGTGAAGTTGAAGTGTTGATGAATTTCCACTTAGAGAAATAAATTTTGTTGTAAGGGGAATGCCGTGTACCGTTTGAAAAATTCTGTTTGGGGAATTTGGAGAAATTGGATGATTTCTATCGGGGATTGATAGTTGGGAGCTTTGTTCTGCTGAGGATTAAACTGCATACTACGGGGACTTATGGAAATAGCATAGAGAGCTTTCCCTACCCCTTAAAGCCATCAGTGATTGTCTTTCTATTTTGTTTATTTGTAAACAGTAATCATGTTCAAATGTATATGTTCAAAAATGAATCATTGGATGTTTTTGTAAACAACAAAATAGAGTAAAGAAAAACTGATATTTTTGCACTTTCAAAGGGATATTTTTGTATTGATTTTGAGTATGTATTTTTGTACAATGAAACAAACATTCTAGTAAGATAATGTTGTTGTAAAAAAATTTAAAAAATTTTGATACAAATAAAAGATAGCTATGTGCAATAATCCCATGGGGTTCTCATTCTGCTATAGCCTTCGTATCTCTGAGCACCTTGTCTATTCGTTGCCTCATCTAAAGATGATTGAATTGATCAGAACCTCTGAGTTTGCAGGTTGTCCATAAGGTGATCCAACGGGACATAGTCATACGCTTTAATTCCCTAACTTTTGCCTGGACCTCCCTTTCGGGTTTTCAGTCCACTGGGAAACCCTTTTTTGCCCAAGTCGCCCTTTCGGGTTTCCAACTTGTCGGGTGTGCATATTTTTTGTTTTATCCCTAATTTTTTTCCCGAACATTTTGGTTCCTCGGGATGCCCTTGTTTTGCCTAGGTGTGTCAACCTAGCAGGTCTCTTATGTGTAGTATCTTGTGACTATGTCTGCGTTTGCAGGGTGCGGCAGGTCATCACCATCCATGGTGGTCAAGATCATTGTGCCACCAGAGAATATGTTTTTGATTACAAATGTTCCTTCGTATGTAGGAGTCCATTTTCCCCTGGGATCACCTTGCAGTAGTACGATACGTTTGATCACCATATCTCCAACTTGATATACTTGTCGTCTGACCTTTTTGTTGAAAGCCTTGATCATCTATTTTTGATACATTTGACCATGGCAGACAGTAGTAAGTCTTTTCTCATCAATTAAGTTCAGTTGATCAAGTCGAGTCTAGATCCAATCGTCTTCATTCAGACCTGCATCCTTCATAATTCTTAGAGAGGGGATCTAGACCTCAATAGGCAAGACAACCTCCACGTCGTATACCAGAGAATAGGGTGTTTCCCTGGTCGATGTGCAAGCTGTAGTACGATACCTGTGGAGAGCGAATGGTAACATCTCATGCCAGTCTTTGTATGTGACTGCCATTTTCTGTATGATATTTTTAATGTCCTTATTTGCGGCTTCGACAACACCATTCACCTTTGGCCGGCAAGAGGAAGAATTGTGATGCTGGATCTTGAATTGCTCACACAAGGCGGTGATCATAGTATTGTTCAAGTTTATACCATTGTTTGTAATGATCTTCTCCGAGATACCGTAACGACAGATGAGATTCTGCTTGATGAACCGGGCGACAACATTCTTGGTCACGGAGGCGAAAGAAGCTTCCTCTACCCACTTTGTAAAATAGTCAATGGCCATTAATATGAAGTGGTGTACATTGGAGGCTGTTGGCTTGGTTTCCCCAATCATATCAATTCCCCACATAGCAAAGGGCCAAGGATCCGTCAAGATATTCAGAGGTACCAGAGGTACGTGCACCTTGTCAGTATAAATCTAGCACTTGTGGCAGGTTTGAGAGTGTTGATAACAATCTGCTTCCATGGTAGACCAGTAATAGTATGCCCGTAGGATTTTCTTTGGCATCGTATGCCCACTGGAACAGGTGCCAAAAGTTCCTTCATGTAACTCAGCCATGATCCTTTCAACTTCAACCTTTTTTACGCACCGAAGTAACACAAAGTCGTGGTTGCGTTTGTAAAGAATGCCATTACTAAGGAAGAATTTAGCAATGAATCTCCTTAAAATCTTCTTATCATTGACTGAAGCTCCTTCTGGATATTCTTGAGTCTCGAGATACCTCTTGACTCCGTGAAACCAAGGCTGGTCCACTACTTCTTCAGTATTAATCTTGTGGCAGTGTGCTAGTTTATCCATTCGTTCAATGGTGATATGGGGAGCCTCGTTATCCCATTTAAGTTTAAACATAGATGACATTGTGGCTAGTGCGTCTACTAGCTGATTTTCTTCTCGCGAGAAGTGCTCGTAGGTAATCTTCTCAAAATGTGGGAGCAATGTCAAAACATGTTCTTTGCAAGGGATAAGGTTAGGGTGTTTGGTGTCCCATTCCCCTTTTATCTGGCTGATAACCAAAGCTAAATCTCCGAATACATTCAAAGATTTGATCCCCAAGTCTATGGAAGCTTTGAGACCAAAGATGCATGCTTCATATTCCGCCATGTTATTTGTACAATTGAAGCAGAGTCTTGCCGTAAAAGGAGTATGACATCCTTTAGGAGATATGAGTACATCACCAATACCATTTCCGAGAGCGTTAGATGCCCCATCAAAAACCAGGGTCCATCGGGATCCTTGTTCAGGTCCGTCATATGGTCTGAATTCTTCATAGTTATTTACCATCATGATGTCTTCATCTGGGAATTCGAACTTCATGGACTGGTAGTCTTCCACAGCTTGGTGAGCAAGGTGATCAGCTAGTACACTGCCCTTTATTGCTTTCTAGGTAGTATACTGTATGTCATATTCTGTCAGGATCATCTGCCATCTCGCTATTCTCCCAGAGAGAGCAGGTTTCTCGAAGATGTATTTTATTGGATCCATTTTAGATATAAAAAAAGTAGCATGGGCCAACATATACTGTCTTAGCTGGCGAGAAGCCCATGCCAGAGCGTAACAAGTTTTCTCGAGCAGTGAATATCTTGTTTCACAGTCGGTAAACTTTTTGCTCAGGTAATAAATAGCGTGCTCTTTTCGGCCAGACACGTCATGCTACCCCAACACACACCCCATTGAATTTTCCAAAACAATCAGATACATGATCAATGGTCTTCCCTCGACTGGTGGCATTAAAACAGGAGGCTCTTGCAGGTACTCTTTGATCTTGTCGAAAGCAGTTTAGCATTCGTCATTCCATTTGACTACTTGATCTTTCTTCAGTAACTTGAAGATTGGTTCACAAGTAGCTGTCAGGTGAGAAATGAATCTGGCAATGTAGTTTAAACGTCCCAATAATCCTCTGACTTCCTTCTCGGTGCGAGGAGCAGGCATCTCTTGTATCGCTTTCACCATGGCAGGATCTACTTCGATACCCTTATTGCTGACGACAAAGCCTAAGAGCTTACCAGACCTTACTCCAAACGTGCCTTTATTTGGGTTCAACCTCAGCTTGTACTTCTTTAGTCTCTCAAACAATTTTTGTAAATGATCAAGATGCTCTTCTTCCATTTGAGATCTAGCTATCATGTCGTCCATATAAACCTCTATTCCATGATGTATCATGTCGTGAAATAGAGCTACCATGGCATGCTGATAGGTTGCCCCAGCATTCTTTAGTCCGAATGGCATCGCCTTGTAGCAGAATGTGCCCCACTGTGTGACAAATGTTTTTTCTCCATGTCCTTAGGCGCCATTTTGATTTGGTTGTAACCTGAGAAACCGTCCATGAAGGAAAACATTTTGTGTTGTGTCGTATTGTCAACTATGATGTCAATTTGGGGAAGTGGGAAATCATCCTTAGGGCTTTCCCTATTAAAATCTTTGTAGTCCACGCACATTCGTACCTTACCGTCCTTTTTGGGCACGGGAGCAACATTGAAAACCCATTGCAGATAAGAGGTGACGGCCAAGAATCCAGCATTAAATTGTTTCATGACTTCTGCTTTAATCTTCTCTGACATATATGGTCGCATTCGACGGACCTTTTGTTTTACTGGTGGGCAGTCCTCTTTTGTAGGCAGACGGTATACCACAATATCTGCATCAAGTCCTGGCATGTCTTCATATGACCAGGCAAAGACCTCGACATAATCGTGCAGCAACTGAACCAGACGCTCTTTGACACTGGGTTCCAGATTGGCACCCACCTTGACTTCTCTTTTTTCTTCCTCGGTACCTAGGTTGATTGTATCCACGGGTTCCTTGTGGGGTTGAATGGTTCTCTCTTCTTGTTGTAGCAATCTGGAAAGTTCCCCTGGTACTTCATATTCTTCCTCACCTTCGTCTTCGGCTTGGTAGATTAGATTTTCAGAGTCACAGAAAGCCATAGCAGAACCTTTACCCATGGGATCCCGAATGCATGTAGACATGCATTGTGAGTGTGAGTGTGTGTAAGGGTATAGCTATCTTTGAAAGAAATAAAAAATGTAAAAAGAAAAAAAATAATGAGCACAAAGTTTGTATGCAAAAACGTCCATGTTTCATTGATGTCATATGGAAATGAGATAATAACCATTACAAATGGACCATTGCGCCTCGGGTAAGACACAAGGTTTTAAGAGTCTGAATTGTTTTAATATTACAGATCTAATAAAATGTAAAGACAAATTACTGTGGGATAAAAGTGATCGGGACAATATCTCTAGCCTCCGAATTGCTGAGCCCTCCATTGACAGTTGGGAAGATCCAATCCTCCAGGTTGTAGCCATCTTCATCATCCTCTACCGTGTTGACCTCACGGTTGCTGATCTTCAAGGGTGGACCTTCAGCACGAGCGCGGCGTACAACCTTCTGAGCACCTAAAGTGAAACCCAAGCCAAACTTGTCAGACTTGTATGGGATATCTGGGAGTTATCCCTAAATAGTGCACCTACATTCTTCTATCACTGCTTTTGCAACCTTAAAAGATGACATCCTAAGTGGAGGCCTTGTGATATTGGGAACAGCCTTGGTCACTGCCACATCTTATGGGACTTCTTCAAAATGTTGGAATGGAGTTTCAATAAGTTCACCATCTAATTCCATATATCTGAAGGAATTGAGATGGCTGATCATATACTCTTCTTCTCCATGAACGGTGATAATCTTCCATTGAATTGGATATTTCAGCATTTGGTGCAACATAGAAGTAACATCACCAGCATTGTGGATCCATGGTCGGCCTAGCAAGCAGGAGTATGAAGGGAAAATGTCCATTACATAAAAAGTTGAATCAAATGTTTGGGTTCCAACCTTTATGGGGATATCCACTTCCCCATGCACCATCCTTTTCGAGTCGTCAAAAGCCCTCACTACTATGTTGCTTGGCTTTAATGTCAATCCTTCGCAGTCCAGCCTATGAAGATCCTTTTTAGGCAATACATTCAGAGACGAGCCAGTGTCCACCAAGACATGAGCCAGAGTTGTGCCCCTGCATTCCACTGAGACATGCAATGCCTCATTATTCTTCCTTCCTCTTGGCATTAAATTATCATTCGAGAAACCTAAACCATTATCTGCAGTCAAGCTGGCTACGCAGTGTTGGAACTGATCGGCAGATGTTTCTTGGGGTACATGGGCAGTTTTCAGGAATCTTACCAAGGCCTTTGCATGCGCCTCAGAACATAGTAGTAAAGCCAGCATAGAAATTTTAGATGGAGTTTTCCCCAGCTGCTCAACTACATCATAGTCGCTTCTTTTTATGATTTTTAGAATTTCCTCCATCTCTTTCTGGGAGGTCTCAGGGATAGCCAATGATTGTGCCTTCGTCTTGACAGACTCAACCAGAACACCTTTTCCTCGAGTCTTGGTTAACTTGGCAGCAGGAGTGTCAGTAGGAGTTATAACAGGGATTGTAATAGCTCTGTGAGTTAGAGTATTATTGGGGATGATTGTAGGACTGAGAACATGTTTTGGAGGAGTAACCACAAGAATGATTACGGGTCCAGAAATTTCTACTGGGGGAGCACTTTCTGGAGAGAATATCCTTCCGCTTTGGGTAATCTTGCTAGTCTCTGCAATATTACTGATATCGGAGTCAACTTTCTCAGAACTTGAATCTTCGGCGGCTGCCCAATCTTGCTTGATACTGTGGTAGTAGACATCCCCTCCATAATTCCATGGTATGTTTTTATCTGATGAATACGGGACTGGCCCAAGCATTGTAATTATCAAAGGAGCTGGTTTTGGAACTGATGTAATTCTGACGGGTCTTTTGGTGGAGACCCTGGAAGAATTGGCGGAAATGGTAATGATAGAAACATCATTAAAAGGAACAAGTGGAACAGAAGTCTTTTCAAACAAAATTTCCTTGTTATCTATTAGGCACTGAACGCCTGCTTTCAACAAAGGACAGCTGGTTGGTGAGGACAAATAGAAATGACAACCTTTATCGCATCCTGGGAATACACCGGCAATTAACAAATTCTTTTTGATAATCAGGAGTGAGGTCACAAGTTCATCAAATTAAGTAACAAACATATCTTCTTCAATGGCGTTGGTAGTATGGCCGTGTTTGGGCATAGGGGCAGAAATGACATTTGGCTTTTTGGGCACATCGAATTCAATCTCTTTGGCTTCAATGAGGTCTTGTATTTTGTTCTTCAGAGCCCAACAGTTGTTAGTGTCATGGCCGAGACTCTCAGAGTGGTATGTACAGCGGGCATTAGGATGATAGTGAGGAGAGGTTGTGTTAGGGTTCTTTGGAGCTTCTTTCAAAGTCACTAGGTTGGATCTTAACAGATGTGGCAATACTTGAGATAGGGTCATGTTAATTCTGGTGAATTGTCTTACTGGTCTTTCCATCCTTGGTTGGTTATTTATTTGCTGATTAGGCGCGGGTTTAGGGATCATAACATCCCCCACCATCGGACGGCGTTCGGCCCTATCTTGATTTCTATTAGGATATACATCAACCACTTCTTTCTTTCTGATGAATGGCTTCCTAACAGCAGCAGAGGATGCATCTTCTTGAATCTTTCCACTTTTTATCCCGACTTCTACCCTTTCTCCGGTCAATATCAATTCTGTGAAACCTGCCGATGAACTCCCAATTAAGTGATTGAAGAAGGTACCAGAAAAGGTGCCCAAGAACATATCAACTAACTCTCTTTCAGATAGGGGAGGTTGAACTCTTCCATTCAAGTATCTCCATTTTTGCGCATAATCCTTGAAGACTTAATTTGAAATCATGGCCATACTCTGGAGTTGAGTACGGGTAGGTGCAAGATCAGCATTGTATTGGTATTGTTTGTAAAAGGCTTCCACAAGATCTTCCCAGTTATGAATATTGGCTCTTTCTAACTGATAAAACTAATCAAGTTGAGTTCCAGATAGACTGTCTTGGAAGAAGTGTACCCACAAGTCTTTGTCAGCGGTATGGGGCTGGATTTTCCTCACATAGGACCGGAGATGCATTTTAGGGCAGGAAACTCCCTCATATTTGGCAAACACAGGTGCTTTGAATTTTGGAGGAATGACAATTCCTGATACCAGTCCCAACTCCTCAAAGTCCAAGCCAGACACTTTTTGGATTTCCATTGCACTCAACTGTTATTCTAGATGTTTATACTTGTCGTCGGCTGGAGGGTATTATTCTTCAGAATAGTCTTCTTCTTTCTCTTCCTCTTCTGATTCTGACTGGACCACTATTTCCTTGCCTTTCCCATCTTGATTGTCTCTCTCACCAGATGTTGTTGCAAAGTCTAGGGTCCTTCTTGTCTGCTCGTGGAATCTTCTTCCCATGTTTAGAGCTTCAGTTATTTTCTTTGTTTTTTTTTTCTTCTCTTCAACCAGCAAGGTCTTCAACTCTTCTTGTCCTTTGGCCAGAGTTAAGAACAATTGTTGAAACTGAGCATTCTGAGCTTGGAGGTCCTTCACTGTTTGCTCGAGATACATCTTACTGAAATAAACAGTAGAGAGATGAGGAGACTTGTTGCAAGAAACCTGCTTATGTTATGATGAATGGTAAATGCATATGCAATGATTTCAAGGATTTTAAGATTCAAATTTGTTTTAGACAAAAAAGGAAACACACGTTATATTAATAGATTAAAGCTTGAGTACAATAATGCCTCCTTGGGAAAAGCAAATACAAGAAACTCTAAGATAAAAAGGTAGTGCGCATCCTCTTTGGTGCAATGTAGGCATTCAGAGTCTGCTCCTCATGAAGTAGCTTAGTGAGTTCCAAAATCTTCTTCTCGCTTGCGTAGAATTGGGCTTCAAAAGTATCGTGCTCCCCCTTGATTTGTATCCAATCTCTTTGTAGGTCTTCAAGCAAGGTGTGCATGTCAGGATGTAGGATTTTGTATGGAACAACTCCTTCCATGACAGGCTCAATGATTACTAGGAGAATGGAGGGATAAGGCATCATAAGACTCTGAGCACGAGTTCGTACCCATTTGAGGTAAGGATCAAGAGGGATGGGATTTTTATGCCCCAAAGTCTTGCTATCTACCTTGTTCAACATCCTCCAAGCTCAGATAAATCTCTGGCGAAGACCTTGATCATCGTTGTCGTAGTTAAATACCAAACATTGAATCAGCATCTCGTGTGGGCCATCCCTTCGGGCGTAACCAAACTGTCTTAAGGCTTAGCAGGGGTTGTAGGTGATACCTCCCCTAATTCCAAGTAAAGAGACATTAGGAAATTCTCTACAACAGTTGAAAATAGTAACATTCTCTATGGATCGGGAGCACCAATAAATGTCTGAATATTTGAGCGTCATCAACCTTTGTGACCATCTTCAACTTTGCTCATTCTTCAATATAGATCGGGGAAGATGCGAAATAAACCATCTTGCCAAGATAGGAGTGCAACACATAAGGACACCTTTTTTCCTCATTGTACGAGTGTAAAAAGAGTGTAGGATGTCTCCTAGCAATGTAGGCACCGGGTTGCGGGATATGAAGATTTTGACGGTGTTTACATCTATGAGTTGGTCAGGGTTTGGAAACAAAACCATCCCATAGATGAGGAGAGCCACAATTTCCTCAAAGGCTTGCAGATCCAAGGAATTACAACTACTTTGGGCTTTCTCAAACAAGAACTTTGCTAGGAAACCTTTGACACCACTCCTTATTTCCCAATGAGTTGTGACATCAGATGAGTGCAAGTGTAGAGCTTGATCAATCTCTTCTTGCTTTGGGTCTCTTTCCGTACCGTTGAAAGGTAGTTTGTTGAGAATGGGAATCCTCAGGAGTTGGGAGAATTCTTCCAAAGTTGACACAAGCTGATAATCGGGAAATGTGAAGCAATGGTGTAGAGGGTCAAAGAACTGAAAGAGCACCTTCATCATGTCCTCATCAGTGTTGGAGGTGACCAAGTTGAGTATGAGACCATGTCTCTCGGTGAATGGAGAATTTTCAGGAATCCTCGAAGCTAACTCCTTAAGTTGTGGAGGGATCCTTACAAGGTTGACTTGAATAGTTTTCCTGCAAAGAGAATCCATGTCCGACAAAACAAGAACAGAGATAAATCCAAAATCCTTGAAATGGTTAGTGAATGTGTATGATGTTATGATGTTCATGATGTTATGTACAAGTATGTACGTACAAGCAAATCAAACAAGTTCTTAGTTTTAGGCTTGCATGGGGTCTCATAGGTAAGTACCCTCTTGAAGTTTAGTTGGCTCAAACATGTCCTAGTAATAGTAACTGGGTTCTAAGGAGCTCAATATCACTGGTTTGTTTCCTTGATCATTGTTTCAGCACAAGCCTCTTTAATGGAGACCAAAATATCCCAAGAAACCAAACCTCAATGAGTGTTGTATCGAGTATCTACCAACTTCGGACTACACCAAAGCCGGCCATCTCACTACATCCTAAAGGCCAAGTTGGTTAAGTAAAGGTTCTAGAAGTTCATTAGTGCTTCATGACATCACTCATCGGCCCCGTATTCTCTCGATACCCACATATATGTCGCACTAACATAACTATTGCTTAGACCATGTCGGTATACCCTGCACAGTTTCCACAACGTATTGCTACTTACCTATCATGTATCCCAAATCCGGGTAGAGGATTCAAACCCAAACAAAGAACCATAATGTAAAGCATACAAGTCAAACAATGTAAGCAAGTAAATCTGATCTAGCCCTAAGGTAACCCCACTTTTAGAATTTTTCCCCAGCAGAGTCGCTGGTTCTATGATACGGTGGGAGAACTGACTTGAGGGTTTTGCATTTTATCACAAATGTTGCGGTTAGCAAGAGTCACCACCAACTTTTCTTTTATCCAAAAGGAAATGTGAAAAAGCACAGGAAAGACCTTTGAGATTCTTTCTTGAGTTCGGAGGGTAGATTATAAAAAGGGGATGTATTAGCATCCTTTTCATCCATGGTTTTCTATGGGCTCTTAGTTACTTGCTAGATCACTTACTTTTGTTTGAAATTGTGCTTTGTGTGGTTTTTGAAAGTATTTTTTAAAGAGGCCATTGCTTAGGCAATCTTTGTAATGATTCTCGTTCGTAAGAATGTATACAAAGATGTTTGATATTTTGAAAATGTTTTCAAGTTTGTAAGATGTTTGAAAGTATATGTGATTGTTTTGAAAATAGAAAGGATGTTTTATTTAAAATTGAACAAGTAATTAGGAGCATTCTACCTACTCAAAAGTCTTTCTTGTTCATTTTCTTTTCCTTTGACATTGTTGTCTTACCATTGATTTGGTAAGCAACCCTATCTTTGGATGTAAACGGGATGGGCGTGGGTCATTGTATAACCATGATTGGCAATGTTGCAAAGTATCTTAGCATTCTTTTTTAGGGACTAAGATCATTTAAAAGGCAACTTAGATAGCGTCATCGAGGGACTATGATCTTATATTTGCTTGTTTTTACTAAGATACCTTACATGCATAATATGTCCATTTTGTGTAAGGAAACCAAGTGGAATAACCCTAAGGGTGATTGTGTGCAAATGTATTGTTTTCATGCTTGTTTTTGTCTTGAATTAGGGTTTTCTAAGCATTGATTTTAGTCTTTCCATACAAACCCTAATTACTAGCATGTTATATAAAAGCGATAAATTACGAAATTTAAAGTTACTACGCTATTACAACATTTGTGGGGAGGGGGTGTACAATTTGTAAATAGGGATTTCAAGAATTTAAACCTAACTAGTCTATTACAACCATATTAAATTGGTACAAAATATACAAGGAATAGAATAAATACAAAGTATGAAAATGAATGTACAAGGATGCAAAATGTAAAGAAAATGAATTTTGTTTGGTTTTCATGAAAAAAAAGATCTTGTCTTAACCTAATTAAATAAAGAAAATAATTAATTGAGTTTAAATTTAATAAGAAAATATCTTAAATGAAAACCTAGTTCTATTAATTAATCAAAAAGAAAACAATTTTAAGAAAAGTATTTTGGTATTTTTATCTTAAAAATATTTAAAGCATTATAAAATATTTTTAGTCTTTTTTATATAAAAAAATAATGTATTTAAATTAGTATGAAATAAAATAACTAATAACCTAATTTTATTTATATTTGCAAGATAATAAGTAAAAAAATAAATAGAGTATAATTAATAAAAAAATATTTTTTGTGAGAAAAAAATAAGTCAAAATATAAATATATCATTTTTTTTATATTTTATGATTTTTAGTATTTAAAAAAATATATTTAAGAAAAAAAGAAATGAAATAAATAAATAAATAAACAAACTTGGGCCAGGGGTGCCAAGAGTCAATATGGAGGTCAGCCAACAAAAACAAAAATAAGCCAGGCCCAAAGGGCCCAGCGCCTGCCAAAAACCAACAAAAATCAGGAAAGTAAAAATGTGAAAAATGAAAAGGGTACCACTGGGGCTCGAACCCATGTCCCATAGGTTACAGGCACGCGCTTCTACCACTAGGGTGGCTATACATCCGTTAATAAAAATAAAACAATAAATATGTAAGGCAAAACGCCCCCTAAAGACTTCATCTTCAACCTCCAGCCAGACCAACTGTAACTTGCTTATTTCTCATCAAAAATTAAAACTGTAAACATGAAACTTGTAGCAAATTTTCTCACGATTCCAGAAATGTAAAGTATTAAAACTATAGATCAAAGATAAGCAAGAATTTTAATGGCCCTAATTTGAACCCTAAAAATTTCAGAAATTTCAGTTTCAAAATTCTCTAAGCTCAAGCAAAATTAATGGAAACTAAGGACATGGTTAGCTTCAGGGCAATGATATCTACATGTTTTATTCATAAATAAACTATTGATGATGACTGTATGAAGAGTTCCAAGTTGAGAAAACTTACCTCAAAACTGGAAATTGTGTTTGGAGTTTGAGCTTGTTTTAAGTGATGGTGATGATCAGGTTAGCTTCCTTGATGTCCTAGGAAGCTAAAGCAATGATTAGCTTGAACAATTGATGGTTGAAATGGCCTGGAGAAGTCAAGTTGCAGACTCTGTTTTTTGGTTATGGAAGTTATGTTAAATGGTGTTACAGTTCTGGAATAAAGATAAGGATGTGTTGTATTTGATGTAAGGAAACTTTAGAAACTAAAAGGCCAAGAAACGCACGAGGGAAATGTGAGTTTGATGTTCAAGGTCAGAAACTGTGCAACAATGGAGTTTTTGGACAATTTATGATTTGAGAGAGTTTTGGTGTATTTCAGGGTGCTCAAGCTCGTGTTCTAGCTCATAAATAGTGACTCTATTTATAAGCAATAAGTTTGGAGACCTCTTGTTGATCAAAATTCAAAAATCACAAGTTTATGCATAACATGTGATTTTTGAAAAATTCAAGTTTCAAAGTCTTGTGTACTTGCTAAGATAGAGTGGTTATGCTTTAAACAAGCTTGCTTCTTACTTTGTGGATGTAGTGTGATCAGAGGGAACAAGTTAGAGGCTCAATGTGAACTTTATGCAAAAAGCTTGCTTTACAAGAATGACAATGTTAACTTTGTGCCATTAATGGAAATACAACTTGGATAATAGCTTAATTGCTTAGATCAAAGCCCTAACAGCTGTGTAAACATTTAATTATGGAGTGACAAAGTTTGAGGCATGAAAAGCAAGGATTATGCAGCCTAGCGTGTATTTGGTTCACGTGTTCATAAAAACTGACTTTTAATTCAAGTGACAAAACCCTAACTTCATCTATTCGATTATCCCTACTCAAGAATGATCTCAAAGAGTTCTTGGACATTTTGGAAATCTTGAAATGAGCTCTACAACCCATATTTGAATTGCTTTTGAAGATTCCCCTTGGAACTATATGAAAAAGTGCCATGAAGTTAGGTCAAAATCCTGGCCAAATTAGGGAAAAATTTCACTAAGTGTTTAGTTTCATGACCCTATGTTCATAAAATTATAACTTGAGATCCAAGCATTTTTGGAAATATTTGTGTAAAGAAAAGTTGTAGATTTCATGGAAATCTACAACTTTAATTTTGGAAGTTTCTCTTGAATCATCTTGCATCATGGTGAAAACTTGGCTCAAAGTTATGAAAAAACATGAATTTTTCAACACTTAGAAAAATTTCTAAGTTTAGAAATTTTGTCTTTTCAAAATGAAATCTTGACTTTTTGATTTCTTGATGAATAAGTTTCATATTTTGACATGTTTTTATGAATTATGATCTTTGGCACTTGAATTTGACCAAAAAAGTCAAAGTTTGACCTTTCAGTATATAGTTGACTTTTGATCAGTTGACTGCAAGATTCATCTGTCAATCCAATGGACTTGTAATGTTTTGAACCATGTCATTAGGTTAAAGTGATGCAATTGTACTCTTGAGATCATGCCTTAAACCAATTGACTATTTTCTAGGTCAAAAACCAAAAATTGCCTTTTCCTAGTCAAAACCATAATTTTGACCATTTTGCGCTTTTGGCGATTTGATCAAATCTCTTGAGGAATTATGGTCCAAACTTGATCAAATGATACATATGAGTCTATAATGTTGATATGGATAAAAAATTATGAAGTTTGACTGTAAATTGGCCATAGTTGACTTTTTCCCCAATACAACTGATTTTTAGGTCAACTGCTCAATTGATTGAGCAAAAATGTGATCCAAGGCTTGAACTTGGAATGAGTGATCTTGGAGGTCCATAATGATCCATGATAGTCATATAAGGCATTGAAAGTTCAAATTTCCTTGTGAAAACTCTAATCCTGATTTTGGTCATCAGTGCATAAGGAGGTGTCTTGAGGTGATCAAACCCTAGTGCAGTCTTGAGCAGAGGAGATCTTGTGAGCAAAATTCTTGATAAGTGAGAGGGAAAATTTTGGGGTACAACAAACGTCGATTATTTTTATCTTTTTTCTACCCTCAGTGAACGTTGGTAGTTCATCGTCAGTGAACGGCGATGCTATGATATTTCTTTCTCCTTCTACCTTCAGTGAAAGTTGGTACGACATCGGCAGTGAACATCGATGATTGTCATCTTTTTTCTACCCTCAGTGAATGTTGGTAGTTCATCGTCAGTGAATGAAGATGCTATGATATTTCTTTCTCCTTCTACCTTCAGTGAAAGTTAGTAGGACATCGACAGTGAACATCGATGATTGTTATCTTTTTGCTACCCTCAGTGAACGTTGGTAGTTCATCATCAGTGAACGACGATGCTATGATATTTCTTTCTCCTTCTACCTTCAGTGAAAGTTGGTAGGACATCGGCAGTGAATGTTGATGTTTGTTATCTTTTTGCTACCCTCAGTGAATGTTGGTAGTTCATCGTTAGTGAACGACGGTGCTATGATATATTCTCTTTCTACCTTCAGTGGAAGTTGGTAGGTCACCATCTGTGAAAGTTGGTGTTTGTCATCTTTTTGCTACCTTCAGTGAACGTTGGTAGTTCATCGTCAGTGAACGGTGGTGCTATGATATATTCTCTTTCTACCTTCAGTTGGTAGGACATCTGCTGTGAACATCGATGTTTGTTATCTTTTTTCTACCTTCAGTGAACGTTGGTAGTTCACCATCAATGAACGGCGGTGCTATGATATATCCTCTTTCTACCTTCAGTGAAAGTTGGTAGGTCACCATCTGTGAAAGTTGGTGTTTGTTATATTTTTGCTACCTTCAGTGAACGCTGGTAGTTTATCGTCCGTGAACGGCGGTACTATGATATATTCTCTTTCTACCTTAAGTTGGTAGGACATAGGCAGTGAACGACGATGTCTGTTATCTTTCTCTCTGCCTTCAGTGAACGTCCGTAGTTTCGCCTTCCGTAGAAGTTGGTGTATCCTTTGACCATTTTACCATCCTCTTTGATTCAGGACTTTTGATCCTCCAGTGATTTATTTTCCTGGTTGGGTCGCTCTTTTATTTCTTTATTATTGTTACATCCCTAGTGGTGTTTTGTGTCTCCTTGGTTCATTCATCATACCACATTGATTCATTCACAACAAGATCACACTAGGATTCTTGGTTCCCATCCCTATATTTAGCTTTTCCCTTTTGAGGAATCACCAAGCACCTTGACTTATGTTCTTTTGTTATCATGAATATTTTTGTCTTGATTTCTTCTTTTAACTAAATAAAATGCAATGTTGGTTTGTCTTTCTTGTTATCCATGTAGGTAAAGGCAATGAGATTCAACAAGTCACCCCATGGGTTCATGAGTTTATTTCCATGCCCTAGTCAATAAATCTTGAGAAGTTAAAACCTCACCATTGGATTTGTTTTTTAAGAAATGGCATGGCAAGGTTATTTTGGTTCACCACATTCTAAGATTATCAAATTTGGTTGAAAAGTACAAGGGGTTCATTGGAGAAGTTGTCATGTTTGGACAAGGCCTTGTTCCTATTGGTCACAAGAGCATATTTCTCTCAATTTTCAAGATATGGAAGTGGTTTTGGTGGCTATGAGTTCTCATTATAATCCTCAACAACTTCTATTCACAAAGCAAGAATATTTGTACAAGAAGTTTGTTAAAGCTTGTCAAAGTTCCTCAAGGCATTTTTCTTGATCTAGGAGCTAGGGTTTTGAATTTCAAAGGAATATATCTTGCTCATATTTTGTTATTTTTGAGTGATTCAAAAAACATACTTCTCTTCAAAGGGTTATTAACAAATCACTTCAAAATTTCCAAGGAGTTTTCATGAGGAAGAGACTTGATGAGGAAGAAAGATTACAAGTCCTCCAGATGAATCCCCAATTTTCCATGTGTGACTTCAAATGATCATAACTTGGTCAATTTTTATCACCTTGAGTCCATTCTTTTTCCATAATGATCTTGAAGATGTGACCTTTATGCCTTATTTTATGTGCAAAGTGAGAAAATGGATGGAAATTGCCTTAAGGATGCAAAAGATTATAGGTCATTTCATGATTTTTTGCCAACTTCAACAATTCATAACTCTCTCAAATTTTGGAGATTTTGAATGGTTCAAGTTTCAAAATGTGATTCAACAGATCTACTTCATGCCATATTTTTGGTCAAGAGCAAATTCCAAGTGGAAGGCCATGTTTGGAATTAAATAATGCATATACACACAAATTGACAAATCATCAAAACTAAAATGATACCGACGAAGGCTGCAATTTCAGTTTCCCCCTTTTTGATGTGTAGAAAATTTGGAGATATTATTGGTAATTTTATTTGTGCTATTATCTGAATTTGAAGTGGTATTGAATAATTCATGATTATAGTTTTATTAAATGGCACAACATGATGATAGTATACTGTTGTACCCCAAAATTTTCCCTCCCATATTTCTCAAAGGCATTGCAAGAATAATCTCCAAGTTGCTCAAGGTTGCTCAAGAATTGGTCAGACAAGCTCTCTCCTAAGGCAGTCTACCCCAAATTAGGGTTTTGTGTTGCATCAAGATCTTTAAGTCCAAATGACCTCAAGTTCTCCCCAATGTCCTAATATATTCTCAAGATCATCCATGTCAAGTTTCAAGCCTTGCAGAAGAAGTTTGCTCAGTCAATTGCTCAAAGGTCCAAAAGTCGACTGTGTTAGGGCAAAAGTCAACTGTGACCTACAAACAGTCAAACTTCAAGATTTTTGTCAACATTATCATTTTTAAGGATATTTAATCATTTGATCAAGGGTTGATCATTATTCATCAAGGATTGCTCAAAATTCATCAAGACTCAAAAGTTGCTAAATTAGGGTTTTGTAGGAAAAGTCAACTCAACTTTGATCAAGCATAACTTTCTCATACTTTATGAGAAATGAACCATCCAAATCTCATTTTGAAGAAGATGCAATTTCCTACAATCCATCTTCATACCTCAAGATCAAAAAATGCACTCACAAGAAGTTATAAATTTGGACATTATAGGTCATTTTTGAAAGTCAACAAAAACACTTTTTTTGTCAAAGCTTATAACTTTATAATGGAATATCAAAATGATATTAGACCTAAAGGTTTGATTATAGGACATCTCAAGCTTTCTAAACAGTCCAAGAACACCTCCAAAAGTTCAAAATTGAAGAAGTTATGCATTGTTGAAGTTGGGCATTTTTGCAAAATTGCCAAAAGTCAACCATCCCCAAAACTTCAAATTTTGTCAAATGGGCCCATTCTTTTCCACTTGATTTGAGCTTGCATAGTTGCCCACGTGTCCTAGCTTCAGCCATGAGCCCATATCTCTTTTTTTATTATTTTATTTGATTTTTTATTGAATTTATTCATTTTAAATCAAATTAAATCATATAAAATCCCAAACTTTGATTACCTAAGATTTTTTGGCTGTTTCAGGTCTTAATTATCATCATGATCATCATCAAACTCGAATCATACAATATCACGTGCAATAAGATTGAAAATTGGCAAAATTGGAAAGGTTTAAAGAATGAATCAAATCAAATTCCAATGCATTGATTTAGAGAGATTCAGTCCAAATTTGTTACCCTAACACACTATACCATACATAAGCAAGCCAAAGGGACGTGAATAAGGGTTGGAAGCTGTTGAAGGAGGCAGAAATAAAATTGAAAAAAACTTGAGATCGAAATCCAGCTTGAAGACATTTTCAGAGCTTGGCAAGCATCACAATCGCTTCCTGGCAATTCTCAGAAGCAAAACCAATCAGAATCACACATTTTCCAACCTCCTAGAGCGCTGTAAGTGGTTCACGAGTCTGCTTCATTCTTGAAATCCATTTGTGTTATTCTTGCATCTATAATGGAAATTAATTGCATATTTTGACTCACCATGCCATTTGCAGTCTTTTGACATTATTTAATTTCATTCATCTAACCTGTATAAAGAACCACCATTGTTAGGGTTTTGCATCTTGGTTTAGGGTTTTTCGTTTCAGATGAAATCAGCCTTAGTGATGGCTATAGGCGTGACCGGAAGAGGAAGGCGAATTTAACCATGGCATCAGAAGGCATTTCCATGGCCTATGGAGGATTTTGGAACATGACAAGCTTGTAGCGACGGACGTCCAGCCGTAGGTATAACATCCTGGGTTTTTAGCAATGGATGGAGGACAGGGGTGATGAGTTGTCATCCACCCATTCGCCTATTCAAATATGGCGCGCGTATTTTAGTTGCTGACCAATAATTATTGTTTTTGCTTTATTATTATTTTATATTCATATAACAAATGGAACAATTGGGCGTAGTGGTAAAGCAAGCAACATATCACTTCAGGACCTGGGTTCGAATCCCAAGTCCTCCACTTTCTCAATATGTTTTTTCTTCAGGTATTCCAATGCGCATGAGGACCTACAATTCACCATACACCTTCACACATCCAATTACCAGATGGCCCAAGACCAAATCTGATGGTCAAGCGCTGAAGGTCTACTTGGAGCCAAGTCCACTCATGCACACTGAATCAGGAAAAGGTCAACAAGGCCAGCGTGTAATGGGCTTTCTCATTGCTATTCATGCTCCCAAATCAGGCCCAAACCCCCTTTCTTTTCTATTTTATTTTTTGTTTTAATTAATTGTTTTATTATTATTTTTTATTTAATTACTAACCAATCAAAAAATTTCTTTTCTTTATAAAATAAAATCACCAAAAATATTTTTATTCAATAAAATTTTAACCTTTATTTTTTTATTAATAAATACTAATTAAATTAACTTAGGTTCTTAATTAGAATAACTTTAACATATTTTTGTAAATAATTAAAATTAAATTAGACTTAATTAGGTTTTTACTAATTCAATTAATTTTATTTTTCTTTCTTAAAATACCAAAAACCCAAAAATAACTTTTTTTCATTTAATTAATTAATTTATTTTAGTAATTAATTTAGGTTAATCTCTTTCTCAAAATAAAAAACAACAAAAAGATCTTTTCTTTAACAAAAAGGGTCAAAACCCTAGAACTTTGCGCTCGATTTAATTTCCCGCATGCGATTTACTTTCTTTTGCCAATAATGTACTTGCCTCCAGTTTGTAATAGCTTAATAGGACTTTTATTTATTTTTTATCGCTTTAGTTATTTTTAAAGGGTTTGTCTTTGGCGATGTAAATACCTGACGCCTTGTAATTTAAATTCCGTAAATTATAATTGTTAGATGTTTGATAATAGGTTTGCATGACAAGACTGAATGTTAATCTTAAAATCAATCTAGATCACCCTTAACATGTACAAAGATAAAATAACTGAAAACAACACACTCGCACATGCGCACTCTTAGGGTACACCTCACTTGGTTGCCTTCGTACACGGTCATTGAGTATAGGTCGCTTTAGAGGTCGCCCTCTTTTCTAAAAGATCATAGTCGCCTCGAAATGGTTGCCTCGGATATTGTTGCCTCAAAACAAACGATCTAAGACATTAGGGTTACCGCTAAGGCGTCCTAACATTGCTTTAGTGACTGTAAGTCCCGTATTCGAATTGACCCTTAAACTCCAACGACGGTGCTACCTGCTCACTAATAGTGGGATAGCATTGTCTAAAGGACATTAGCATAGAACAATTCCTTTTTCGAGTAGGTAGATGGTTCTTAGATACTTGCTCCTTCAAAAAACAAAAACTTTTCACACTTACACTTTTCGAACAAAGTTTTCAAAAATACTTCATACACTCTTGAGGACAGAAGCAAGAGTTAAATCAAAGTTTTTTAAAACAAAAACTTTTTTCAAACCCACAAGCACAAAGAAAGCAATATTTTGAAAACAATATGAGCAAGTACCTAAGAGCCCGTAGATAACTACGGATAGAAAGGGTGCTAATACCTTCCCTTTCTATAATCTACCCCCCCCCCCCCCCCCCCCCCCCCCCCGTACTCAGAAATATCTCGAAAAAAGAATTTTTCTGTGCTTTTTTCCTTTCCTCGTTGCATAAAATAAAAGTCGGTGGCGAATCTTGCTTACCGCGACATTTTGAGAAAACAAAACGCAAACCAGCATTCCAAAAAACAGTCAGTTCTTCCCACCGTATCACAGAACTGGCGACTCTGCTGGGGAAGCTTATAAGTGGGGTGTACCTTAGGAATAGTTCATAATGTTTTCAATTGCTTGACTTGTATGATTTATATTTATGGGCTTGTATTGGAGTTTATATAGATCCTAACCCGGATCTGGGGGATACGCTTTAGGTAAGTAGCAATAAACTGTGAGGGAACTGTACAGCGTAGACCGATATGATTGAAGCAGTAGCTACGTTAGTGTGACACTTTAGTATGTACTGATATCCCTTGTGGCGCAACGAGGAGAATATGGGTCTGCTAAGGGGTCATTAAGCACCAACTGACCTTAGAACCTTTAAATTGACCAACTTGGCCATAGAACAGTAGCAGTATGCTACACTCATTGAGACTAAACTCTCGCGATGATTCCAGCCGCAAGAAAAGGTTGCTAAACTGGAATTATGACCGATCAAGGGTAGTCAGTGATATTGAGATCCTCTAGAACCCGGTTACTATTTTTAGGACAGGTTTGAACCAACTAAACTGAAAGAGGGTAGTACCTAGACTCCTTTCCAGCCTGAAATCTAAGGGCTCTCTGTGTGACATGTGTGCCTTTACCATGTTTGCTATTTGTGGATACTTGTGGTGTGTTTTCTATCATGACATCATGACATCATGACATTGCATGCATCTTGCATTGGACTAACCTATTTCAAAGACAGGAGGGATTCATCTTTGTTCTGTTTTGTAGGTCATGGCACCCATGCGTAGAAACACCATTCGGATCAACTTTGTCCAGGTTCCCACCCTGCTTAAAGAATTGGTTGCAAAGATGCCAAATACTACCTCTTTCATCAGAAGACATGGGCACCTCCTTGGTTTGGTCACCTTCAAGATGGATGAACAGATGATGAGTGTCTTAGTCCAATTCTTTGATCCACTGTACCATTGCTTTACTTTTCCGGACTACCAGTTGGTCCCTACCTTGAAAAAGTTCTCTGATCTGCTTGGTATCTCTATTTTAGAGCAGACTCCGTTCACAGGTTGGGAGAAGATCCTTAGGTCAGAAGAAATTGCTTCAGCCCTCCATCTGACAAAAGCTGAGGTAATGTCTAATTGGGAAACCAGATGTGGGACAAAGGGGTTCTTGACTAAATTCTTGGTTGGCAAGGCTAATCAGTTCTGGGACAGTCTAGACTTCTAGGCATTTGAAGACATTCTGGATCTTCTCATATATGGTTTGGTGTTGTTTCCTAACTCGGATTCTTTCGTCGATGTGAATGCAGTGAAGATTTTCATATCCGGTAATCCTGTACCCACTCTCTTGGGTGACATTCTTCATTCTCTTTATGCCTGTACTGCTCGGAAGCGGGGAACCCTTATGTGTTGTGCTCCATTGTTGGTGAGGTGGTTTATTTCTCACCTCCCCAAATCAGTTTTGAAGAACAAAGAAGGCATAGGCTGGGTCTATAGGATTA
Source organism: Vicia faba (assembly GCA_948472305.1). NCBI lineage: Eukaryota > Viridiplantae > Streptophyta > Magnoliopsida > Fabales > Fabaceae > Vicia > Vicia faba. The sequence continues at coordinate 186,357,082 of OX451737.1, read as the reverse complement.
TGTCTCTCTCTCATAATGACATCATTTGGACTATCAAGGGTATGGAAGATGTGGCCATTATTGATTGCTGTGGGGAATACCCCAATGTTCCACTGATGGGAACCCATGGAGGAATCACCTATAATCCATGTTTGGCCTTACGTCAGTTTGGGAGAGCTAGGAGGGAAGGACCTCATGAGTTACTAATGCCAAGTATTGTCTTTGATTTCCAAGGGAACAGTGACGAGCAATGCCGCAGATTCATAAGAGCTTGGGATAGAGTACACAGGTCTGATCCACATGAGCTGGGTGCAAAGACTTCTCTACCAATGGAACCATATCTCCGATGGGTTCATATCCGTGCCCAAAAGCTGGGAATGCCCTACGAAGCCGTCTTGCCTATAATTATTGAGGTTGCTGATGAAGAAGGGGTTCCTCCTACCATCCTCCATCCATACATGCCTACTGACATTGGGGCATTGAAGAGGTCCTGGATGCAGCTAAGGGAAGAGCGGGATACTTATAGAGAAAAGTATCACGAGCAAGAGCAGAAGATTCAAAAGTTGACAAGGCAGCTGGAGAACGAGCGGATCCTCAACGACTATGTCAGCACCAAAGGCAAATGACCATGGGAGCGCTGATGTCTTTTGATTATTTCTAGTTTTGATTTACTTTTCAGTTTTTCTTTCTTGTAACGCCTTAAAGGCATCTGTTGAACAAATGGATTACAAGTTTATCTAATAAAAGTGTGTTTTGTTTTGTTTACAAATTTGAATCCCTAAAAGTCTTTGAAATCATATCATGCGCATATCATTCCCATGCACCTCATAACAGGTGCCCTTACAGGTTTTCTCATCTTCTTCGCTGTTTATTTCAGCATCATGTCTTCTGAAACATCAACTGAACAAGCAATCAAGGCTCTACAGGCTCAAAACGCCCAGTTCCAGGAATTGTTCATAAGTTTGGCTAAGGGTCAGCAAGATCTGAAGACCCTTATCCTAAAAGAGAAGAAGAAGAAGAAGAAGAAGACAGTCCTGTTTAATATGGGTCGCAGATTCGGAAATGATTTGCGAGAAGAGGTTGATTTGACCCCCTCATCTGGAGGGAAAGATAATCAGGAAGAAAGGAGGGCTCCTAGCCCTGTGGTTTCAGACAACGAGACCGATTTCGATGAAGACCAGTATCCTCTGGCCGAGGATAGATACAAGCAACTGGAAGATCGTTTGAGCGCGATGGAAGTTCAGAAAGTGCCTGGTATAGACTTTGGTGATCTGGGTCTGTCATCTGGGGTGGTAATTCCCCACAAATTCAAAGCACCAGCTTTTGCTAAGTACGACGGAGTTTCTTGTCCGAAGTTGCATCTTCGGTCGTATGTTAGAAAAATTCAGCCATACACCACTGACAAGAACCTCTGGATCCACTTCTTTCAAGACAGTCTCTCATGGACTCAGCTTGAATGGTTTTACCAGCTGGAAGGAGCTAGTATCCGTAGCTGGGAAGATTTGGCTACTGCTTTCTACAAGCAGTACCAATATAATGCTGACCTCGCTCCCACGCGTACCCAACTCCAGGGTCTGTCTATGGGTGCGGGCGAAGGTTTCAAAGATTATGCTCAGAAGTGGAGGGACCTTGCTGGTAGAGTGCAACCTCCCTTGGCTGATAGGGAGCTAGTGGATATGTTTTTGGGGACCTTATCTGGTCCGTATTTCAACCATCTGATTGGAAGTTCCTCATCCGGGTTTACAGAGCTGATTATGACCGGAGAAAGGATTGAGGCAGGTATCAAATCCAGTAAAATACAGAAGGGTGCTTCGTCAAGCACCAAGAAGAAGCCCTTTAAGAAGAAGTCGAGTGCTATTTACAGTTCAAAAATCCGTAATAGACCCGAACGCCGCCAAGCTGTTAATGCGGTGGTTATATCAAGACCTGCTGGAGCTCCTCAGCGCAACAATCAGCCAAGGGCCGAGAGGCCACGAAGACAATTCACTCAGCTCAACATGACTTTGTCCCAAATTCTGCCGCAGTTATTAAAGACCAACTTGGTGATTCCAAGGGAAGCCCCGAAGAATCCAAATACAACATCACTGAAGTACGATCCGAATGCCCGTTGTGCTTTTCACTCTGATAGCCCGGGGCATGATACAAATTATTGTGGGTTTTGAAGAATAATGTACAGGACTTGATTGATGCTAAGGAGATCGAGTTCGGAGCACCAGAAAAGCCTAAACATGATCTGGGAGTGAATGCTATTGGGGATGATAATGATGAAGGGTTTGACATTGACAATTGGATTTACCCGACTGTCGACGGTGGATAGAGCAATTGGACATCAAAGGATTCTATGCTTGTTTCTTATATTACCCAGTAATGAGACTTTTGTTTTGACTTTGTAACAGACAATTTTTAAAATTTATGGCCCGACGTCTTATCCGGGGCACCGTGGTTTCATTTGTGAGGGATTTATGTTTGTCATTTACATATATAATTAATAAAAGCATTGGATGTTTCTTGCATTTCAAATTTTGCGCTCCTTGTTTTTCTTTTTATATATTGAAAAACAGTTATTTTACACACATCACATATACAAGTCTGAATCCACTACGGATCCCACTGATAACGACTCTGCTACTTCCAATTATGACTTCGAAAGTCCGATAAACTTAGCCTAAGACGAAGGTGAAGATGATTGCGAAGTGCCTGGTGAACTTGCTAGACTGCTACTTCAAGAAGAGGGGGCCATACAACCGCATGAAGAGCCAATGGAAACAGTAAATCTGGGTACAAAAGAGGACAAGAAAGAAGTCAAGATCGGTGCAAATCTGGAAGCTAGTGTTAAGAAATGGTTAATTCAGATGTTGCATGACTACGTTGAGATATTTGCCTGGTCTTACGAAGATATGCCTGGGTTGGATACCGATATCGTGGTCCACCACCTGCCTACCAAGGAGGACTGTCCTCCAGTGAAATAGAAGGTCCGCAAATTATAATTGTTAGATGTTTGATAATAGGTTTGCATGACAAGACTGAATGTTAATCTTAAAATCAATCTAGATCACCCTTAACATGTACAAAGATAAAATAACTAAAAACAACACACTCGCACATGCACACTCTTAGGGTACACCTCACTTGGTTGCCTTTGTACACGGTCATTGAGTATAGGTCGCTTTAGAGGTCGCCCTCTTGTCTAAAAGATCATAGTCGCCTCGAAATGGTTGCCTCGAATATTGTTGCCTCAAAACAAATGATTTAAGATATTAGGGTTACCGCTAAGGCGTCCTAACATTGCTTTAGTGACCGTAAGTCCCGCATTCGAATTGACCGTTAAACTCCAACGACGGTGCTACCTACTCACTAATAGTGGGATAGCATTGTCTAAAGGACATTAGCGTAGAATAATTCCTTTTTCGAGTAGGTAGATGGTTCTTAGATACTTGCTCCTTCAAAAAACAAAAACTTTTCACACATACACTTTTCGAACAAAGTTTTCAAAAACACATCATACACTCTTGAGGACAGAAGCAAGAGTTAAATCGAAGTTTTTTAAAACAAAAACTTTTTTCAAACCCACAAGCACAAAGAAATCAATATTTTGAAAACAATATGAGGAAGTACCTAAGAGCCCGTAGATAACTACGGATAGAAAGGGTGCTAATACCTTCCCTTTCTATAATCTACCCCCCGTACTCAGAATATCTCGAAAAAAAAATTTTTCTGTGCTTTTTTCCTTTCCTTGTTGGATAAAATAAAAGTCGGTGGCGACTCTTGCTTACTGCGACATTTTGCAAAAACAACGCAAAACACAAACCAGCATTCCAAAAAACAGTCAGTTCTTCCCACCGTATCACATATACACTTTAAGACTTGAGCACTCAGGCTCCGCCTGCATTAAACACTTATTGCGCATAAATATCGATAATATCTCGACAACTTCTTCCCTTTTGACAAATATGAAAAAGAGAGAAAGAAAAAAGAAACAACCAAATATCCATGATAAATATAAATCCCATAACATAATTCTATACATTCAAATTAATTTAGCAGCAAAAACTTGCAAACATGCATAATCGCAATATATGCAATTTCAGAAAATTATAAGAGATAAGGGATAAAAGACGAATAAAAAACAGTAAATCATATCAAAAGATGGCTGAATCATGACACATAATATATAACATTGTCAATAATATACATATCAATATACAAAAACAGTGAAGATATTATAATAAGCATATGATGGTATGACATGGTGCATGAATAGCTATGGTAAATCAGCGGAGGAAGGCGCGGGGGGGTTGAATGTAAGTGTAGAACCTTAAAGGTAATAAAAGGCATATTTCACAACAACTAACTCAACCAAGATGCTAACTTGTTCTTTTTGGCTGCAATAGCTTTTGGCACTTCAATCTTGTCCTCATAACATACATGCCAACATTATCCAGATAATAATACACACCCCTCTCATCCTGAAAGTAATGCATTAGCTTAATCACAGTTGAATCAACCAGCTTTGGTGCTTCAACCAAATCTTCTTCAGCAGATGAAACCAAAATAAATTAAATAAAATAAGAGAAAAACAAAGACCTCTTTGGAGAAATCATGCAATACTCAACCTTATTCAGAATAAACTTAACCCAATTGCATTGATCAAATTTCAGTAGAACCCACATCAGATACAAGTTATGATCATCAACCCTTGCCCAATTACGAGGCTTCCGAAACAAAATTTTAACATCAATCTAATGCAGAATCCTCATCTCAAATGTAACTTGACTAATGTGAAAATTAGTCATGCCTAAACAATCCTTATACACAGACTGTGAAATGATCTTAACAAACTTCATTTCCTTTAGATTCTAAAACAAAATGATGCTTAAAATCATATAGAGTAAACTTTATGACTTGATTAAGGAAGTTGCATTCAAGACCATTACTAGATACCTTAAGATTGCAGTAGAAAGCTTTAACTTAATCAGGGTTATAATTCCTATTTAATCCAATAATTTCAAAAACTTTTGGTTTTCAAAAAGTTTCATAAGTTTTACTCATGTTTGGTCTCAACAGACTTGTTCACGAAATATTCATCCTCAACAAATTTTGTTAGAAAGTATTTCGCATACCTCTTGAATTCGCCATTAGGAGTTAGATGACTGATCGTATGGGAGATGGAAGATAAGTATTGTCGTTGAACGTATGCTAAAAAATTTGAACTTCTGCTACCATTTGAATTTCTACTGTAAGAACCAGGCAACTGTACGTCAGAGGTATCCTTGCTTGCTTGCACTTTGGATATTTGGTTCTTAGGAATGGGAGAAAGATGATTAAATGATGACTCTTATCTTTTCCATTTCTACTTCTCTGAGATATTGACTTGTTGATTTGAACTCATGATGATGATGATGACGACGATGAAGGTTTAAAGAGAATGGATAGAGATAAAATAATGGACGATGAAATGAGATTAATGAAATGAGTTGATTATGATATGATTTCAAAAATGGGATGAGGGGATATAAGATTAAATGAGTTAATTATGATATGAAAAGATTTAAATGAAATAAAGTCAGTAGGAGAGGAAATCCAAAGGTCACCCGTGAAAAATAAGATTTTAAAAGCTATGATTTGAGTCATGTGTAAGGCATGAGTCAAATCAATTCAAAATAATTTAAAAAATTTAGCCTTGATTTGAATCAGAAGGAAGATATGATTCAAATCAATCTTAACATGAGTGTTTTCCCTTGGGGGTTTCACTTGTGATCAGAGTTATGAATTTGCGCTTGAGTCGAATCATGGTCATACACTTTGGAAAATTTGAAGTGAAGGGATGCAAATTGAATGAAAAATGAAATGAAATGCAATGTTGATGATATAAAAATAATGAAATGCAACTTTTATGTAATGAAAACTAATGTAATGTAATTTTAATGAAAAAAACTATAATGATGCTTGAATCAACACAAAATTATTTGACAAATGCATGAATGGATGATAAATGCTCAGATGAAATAATGAAGACAAAATACCCTTTTTGGTCCCATATGTTAACATCAAGGTTTATTTTGGTCCCTTAACTTAAAAAGGTTTATATTGGTTCCTTAACTTTTTAAAACACTTCATTTTAGTCCTTTTTGTCTAATTAACGATGAATTTAGTGACCAATTTATGATTTTTTTCCGTCGCTAATTAGACAAAAAGGACTAAAGTGAAGCGTTTTGAAAAGTTAAGGGGTCAATATGAACCTTTTTTAAATTAGGGACCAAAATGAACCTTGACGTTCACATACAGGACCAAAAATAGTATTTTGCCAATAATGAATAGACATACAATAGCCTCAGAAGAATGAAGTATAAAATGCACAAATAACACATACATGCATTTAACACAAACATCATATTTAACACACAAAATTTGTCATAAATAAGTGTACTACAAGGAGAATGGGGGAGGTTAAAATGATCAAACCAATTTTGACGATCTATGTTTAACTTACTGCACACATAAATAATTAGTAAGAGAGAACAAATATATAATAATAGAAATAAAGTAAATCACATACAAATGGATATGATTCCTTTGCACGTCTAAAATGCACTATCAAAAAATTCTTCATAAGATATTGGATGAACTCATACAACAGATGTTCAGATCATCTTTGATTAACATATAGGAATAACTAGATGATTAGCTACTTCATTTTCTAGATAAGTGTTTGGCAATCTCATAATAACTGATTTAACACTTTGATGGTGATACGACTCTTTCAAAACTTTATGTGTTGAGACCTTCGTAGTTAGTTGACAAAATAGTGAAAATTGTCAATTTTTATAAACTGTCTTCATCTTCTTTAACAACAACCTTGGAAGAGTAGGTCAATAGAGATGCTTCTTCTTTCATTTCCCGAAAATCCATAATCTAAAACAATTGTCACATAACAGTACATCATTAGCTTTTTGTGAGTAATAATCAACATAAAATAAAGATATAATTCTATATTTATGGTCAACCCTGCACACACCTCAAAGTTTTATTAGTTCAATCCTATATGAATAAAACTTGGAGAGTTTCTTAAATCAATTAATGATCAAATAACATTCTAGTATGGAATTACTTGATATTATTCCATATTGATTATTCAATGATGGATCAATCATTAGGATATCATGAAATATGTTTGGTTTCCACTTAGATGAGAAAACTTCCAAAATGAATTTTTTAGGATCTAAAATAACTTATATTCCTGACTTTTGAAGTTGCTTAGAATTGATAAAAAAAATAATACTTTGATACCACTTGTAGGTTGGGAGTATAAATGTGAAAAGGGTCTAAAAGAGGAGGAGAGGTTGAATAGACCAATCCCCTTAAAAATTATTTCAGAAGTTTTTAATACAATATCAGAGTTTAATGGGTGGAAGCTAAAGCAAAATAAGATGGAAGCTTAGAACATCATCAATATGAATTCTAACCAATGTATTTCAATGGTGTTACTAAAAACAGTATCTTTTCAAGGACCTAAATAAAATAGTATAATTCAAGTTGCTTGATCCAAGTAATTGAATATCCCCAAATAGTCATGCTTTTTATCGCAATTGAATTAAAGATGATTCAATAGGTTTGATGTAACACAAAACTATTTGTATCCAATAAACTTCTACAAGCATTATTTAACCCTGATGACATACAAAGTATGATATGATTTAACATTTACATGATGAATGCAGAAAATTAAAGAGAGATAAGGAAGATGAGCTTACACAGAGATATATAATAGTTTGGTGTTATTGTCCTTGTATGTACCTATTATAGTCTTCAATGGTTTAAAACCATTGGGAAATAATCATGTATTCCACTATTTTCAAAATTCAATATACAAGTATTTTAATACAACAGACTGTCATCTATATGAATGTTAATAGCTACACTACATTAGCCTATACATTGATCAAATTAAAATTCCTTTTACTGATGCAAATACTCAATTGCTACATACAAGATCCTCGGTGATTTTGATCTAATAACTTGTTATCCACAATAACCTACTCCAAGCTTCATTTCTACAACATTCGATCCTCGAAACTTACTCCAAGCTTCATAAGGCTTCACCAAAGTCTTCAATGGAGTATAAAGACACT